>CM066032.1:722896188-725296188 GCA_033557465.1 Ichthyophis bannanicus
TGTCAATGCATTGTGGATGCCAGCTAGGCTCTGTTGATACTGCAGTGACCACCTATGTGCAAACCTATTCCCAACATATGTGTGGGACTGACTGCTGGTGGTGCGGTACCATGATGGATATGCCACAGGTAGCATGAGGCGTGGGAGCAGACAAGATGTGGCCCACCCAGGACATAAAAAAAAACAGGCATGCGTGACATACACAGTGACAGGTGGCACGTTCTGACAGAAGTCACCATTTGCATGACCACAGGTGGAGGAACTGAGAAATAAGGCTCGTGAACTTCGACTGTTCCAAATGCAGTATTTGGAACAGCTTAGCACTGAGGGAGAGCACCACCACGATGGTGAGTTGTTTATTGCTATGACACAGGTTAAAGTGTGCAATTGAACCAAATGCCTCTTGGCTGCCTTATCTGTACATATGTTATGTGCCACACATGGATGTGCCCTGATGTCTGTCACCCTTCACTAGGTGCGGGTGCCAGAGAGGAAAACCACACACCTCCACATACAGCTTGGCAGGCCCAGCACACGACGCCCAAGGGGGGAGGAGGAGGAGAACTTGGAGGAGAACCTGCCAGCACCGACCAGCAGGGATTCGAGGAGGAGGGGACGGATGTGGTGGTTGGTGGGGTCGGACGACGACATTGCGGAGGAGGATGAGGATGTCACCCACCCTACCCCAAACGAAGGGGATGGAGAGGATGGGACATTGGGGGGTGCAGGGGAGAGGGCCACAGGGGGAAGGGGTGCTGAAAGGGTGGGGGGAGGGGGGGCCTCTGTCTGGCCAGGGAGGGTGGAGGGAGTATCTTGAAGGGAGGGGAGGAGAGTGGAGGGGGGTGTGTGTGGAACACAGCCCACCCACAGGGCAATGGGGGGCACCAGTCAGCCACTGCAGGGGTGGCAAAAACACAAAAAAAAGCACGGGCGGGGGGCAGCGCATTCCTGTGCCATCACAGGGGCCACTGTCACGGCTCATGCACATGCCAGGACACACAGACAACAGGCAATGTGTGTCTGTGTGCTGGCAGGTGTATTCACGATGTCTTAGTGGCCCTGGATGACACACGGCGCGGACCATCCATGTGGTGTTCCATTGTCTGCAGTGCATGACCGGGGCTGTTCGGCAGGTGGAAACCGATGTGTTGCAGCTGGCATACCGATTGGCCCACTGCCGAGAACAGCGTCCACGGGCACCAGCAATGTCCAACCTGTGACGCCCCCATGTGCCCTGTGTTGCGCAGTGTTCCCCCCCCCTTTTGGCATTTGATGTTGGGCATGTTGCCCGTTTACATATGTGGTGTAAATAACATGGTTTAGTTTAGTTTGTACTTTGGCATCAATGGCCTTGTGATTGCCTCACACGCACACCATGTATGCCAGGATGGGATATGACTCTCCACCTTCCTGGGGATCAAACATTGGCATGGACACCATAACGGTAACAGCAACACATGAGGAGCTGTGTGATATCTATGTGGGCATGGCCATGGGACAGGTGTAGGCCCAGAGGATGTTGCCCTGCATATGTTCCCGAGACACAGTCATGTCACAGGGATGGGTCTGGTGGAACAGCAGTTGGTATTGGACAGCAGCAATGTAAATATGCATGGCACACATGTGTGTCGCAGACACATGTATGCCATGTAGGTGCAGGACAGGCCTGTCAGCATTGCCAAGGACACACCCAATGGGCACACGTATGCCCCCATTGTGCACGGCTGCCGGGGATGTAAATGGTGACTGGGCAGGAAATTGGTGCTGTAACCCCTGGGGCATGCCGACATATGCAAGTGGGCCCATGTGTACACCTGTGAGTTGTAGCCAAGGGTCAGTGACCACAGCATGTGCATGTCTGGAATGCCAGGTAATGGCATGTGTGCATTAATACCTGACAGTGTGACAATCCCTGCAACAACGGGCCTGGTCTCAGATCATCTGTCCATGGGCAGAGCATTCATGTGCACACAACCTGAGCAATAAAGGGGACACACATTGGAGTGTAACTCTTTAATGTATGATAGGGTACCCATGTTTGGTCTGCTCTATTTGCGACGACGTCGCCTCACAGGTATGGCACCTGGCAATGGAGGTCCCCGTTCCCCTGGCGCCACCTGATCCTCTGGTGCCTGTAGCGGAGGTGGTGTGGCGGGTGGTGGTGGTGGTGTCTGTGGTGGCGGTGGTGCCATCCTCACCAGTGCAGCCTCGATGACCTCCATGGCCACACACATCCTCTGGTTATGGCCGGTCACATATGCTCTGGCGCAGATGGACCATCTCCTGGATGAGACGTTCAGAGGATTGCCGCAGGAGCTATGAGTTCCTGACGAATGCCTGTGTGGGGAGGAAAATGGCCGTGTGAGAGATACCCCTGCCAGGTATGACAGTAATACACAACAGGGTGGGACATGTCACACATGCTTTTCCCCTGCATGTTACGAACTGTAGTGGTCAGGTGCATATTTAACTGAATGGGGGACATACCTCAAAGGTGTATGTTAGGCCACACACAGGACGTGCCCAATGTAAATGATGTGTGTGACAGGACAGGGATACCCCATCTCAGCAGTCACAACACTGTACAGAACATGTACAATATTCCCTGGGACACAGATCAAAAATATGTACGATGTGTGTGTGGCTGGAGTGTGCGCAGGTGATTGCAATGACACCTAGGGATAAACATTTTGTAGGATAGTTCAAATGCTAACAAACAGAACATGTGGGAAGCAGAGTTAGGGGATACACACGGCATGGGCAGGTGATAGGTGCATTGCTCATGACTATGAGGGATGGGGTGTGAGCAGCAGATTCACAACCATGACATGGGCCCGTCACAACTGCACCATTCGTCTGTCAGATAAGGGTGTCACATCCCCCCAGGGGGAGACTCAAGTGGTCAGATAACAGTGCATGTAGACCCTATGAGGCATGTGCAGGGCTCACAATGCGTATGTTGATGACAGGATGTTGCATCACAGGGGTACAAACTGCACATTTGCCTAGACAGGTGTATGCTATGCATGCAACTGCTGGTGGCAGGCCATCGGGATTGATTTCAGAGTCACCAAAGGGGGGGGGGCGGGGAAGGTAGTCCTGAATGTGCATGGTAGCAGGGGTGGCAGCAGAAGGCAGAGAGGGTAGGGCTAGGTGGCCAATTTCCCCAATGGAGAGAGGTAATACATGGAGGGAGGCAGGGATCAGTGTTGGGTCTGTTGCTCTATGACATATTCATAACTTACCTGCAAAAGGGACCTACGAGTGAGGCAATCAATTTGCACATGGGAAAAACACTTTTTAAGGTTGTCAGAATCCAAGCGGATTGTGTTAAATTGCAAGGGGATCTAGATATATTGGAAGATGGGGTATCCAAAAGGAAGATGAAATGTAATGTGGAGAGGTGCAAAGGTATGCACCAAAGAACATAAAACTCGACGTATGGGTACATGATGCAAGGTTCCACATTGGGAAACACAACCCAGGAAAAAGATGTCGACATAATAGTTGATAACATGTTATAGCCCATTACGAACGTGTCAAGCAATAGGACAAACCACCT
The DNA here is from genome assembly GCA_033557465.1 of Ichthyophis bannanicus. Classification (NCBI taxonomy): domain Eukaryota; kingdom Metazoa; phylum Chordata; class Amphibia; order Gymnophiona; family Ichthyophiidae; genus Ichthyophis; species Ichthyophis bannanicus. The sequence goes on from CM066032.1 coordinate 722,899,751, forward strand.
TTATCACAAACACGTATTATACAGACAGTAGAGGCATATGGCCCGACACAGGCCGTATTCCTTTTTCCTCTGCAGGGGCAGGTTTATCAGGTTAAACACACGTCCACAGTGTGTTGGACAGGACCTGATCAACCAAAGGGACGCACCGGAGCCCCTCACCTCTCAATGTAGACAAACGCATTCTGCCATCCAAATATAATTAACCAGCAGTGCATCCACGCAAGGGGAAGCCTTGTTGTAACAATGTGAAAGTGGAAATGTGTTACAGGAAGGCCTCCCCTTGCACGGATGCACAACTGGTTAATTATATTCGGATAGCAGAAGGTGTGTGACTGCATTGAGAGGTGAAGGGCCCCGGTGCGTCCCTGTGGTTGAATAGGTCATTCTCAATACACTGTGAAGGTGTGGTTTGCCTAATAAGCCTGAGTCGGGCCATAGGCGCATAGTTTCTGGATAATACGTGTGGTGCTAAAGGTGGTTCATCCTATTGCTGTCCACGTTTTCCCTGGGCCCTGTATTGCATGTGGTACGTGCCTGCTGCTGGTACCTACTGTATGAGCAGAGACAGAACAGTCCATAGGTGTGTCGGGCCAAATCAAACAATGATGTGACGCGATATGTAGGTTAATGGGCATGTGTGGCATACCCTTTGGTCGCCTTGCACACAGTGTGTTGCAACATACTGTACGCTGATGTGTCTCACACTGTTCGGTATTGTGCACACCGAGTGTGTGTTTGTGTAGTCACACATTTACAGTCCTGGTAGAGTGTGCACACCTGTTAGTAATGTACAAAGAACATAAGGGTTATCTGCGGTGAACATTTTTGTCCACCCACCTTCACTGTCCCGATGTGACGAGGTGGCATGGGCCCGCAGCTCAGCTCTCAGAACATCCTCCCCGGTATCCCGTTGTGCTGGTGGTGCTGCGTTCAGCTGTTCCTTCAGCCAAACGTTGTGTGGTGAGGCTTGTTGGAGGCTCAGTGGGCCCCTCCTGGGGACAAGGACTCACCCCTGCAGCAGCACCTCTGCAGCCGCAAGCATTTGCATGCCCCTCCATGTCAGATGCCTCCCACACCTCCACCTCCTCCTCCTCCTCCTCCTCCTCACGTGGCCGGACTGTGCTGTAGTCACCTGTATTGTAGACAGACACAGATCAAACACATATGTGTGTGCTGTACAGCTACATTTATGTGTGTGTTCAGGGGAAGGGATATGTCATGTTGTGGTTACCCTGCATGTGTGCTGCAAACAGGGCCACCTACATACTACTCTACCTGTCTCCCCACAACATGGACCTGTTCCAGGGGATCTGGTGTGTGTCAGAGCCCTGCACACCCTGTGTGTCCTCCGTGTTCCAATATATGCTCCCATGTGCATTTCACACGCAGTCCATCTCCCACCCCATCTGGCAGTGGCAGGTGCACACAGGGCTGCACATCACCAACAGGTACACCTTCATTGGCAGCCCCTGTTTGAGTGTGCATGCCATTGCGTAGTGCATATCCCCATGGGACATACTGTATATGCAGTGTTACATGTGTATGCCACATTCCGACAATGTGTGGAACTCGAACTGTACATGATAGTGGGACCATTGACAGGCACATGCAGCACTGTGCGTAGAGTATGTCAGATGCAACTTAACACGTCACGGGCAGATACTCCATGACAGTAGAGGTGAGGCGCGGCAGTGTCAGGGGTGTGGGTCAGGGTTACCAGTAACATCACCTGTCTGGAATGGTTCAGGAAGTGATGGGATGTGTGACACATGTTGTATGTGTCCCTGCAACCTGACAGTGGACCATGGGGACACACACCACTACAAAGATATCTGCAGCTGTGAGTGTCCACAACATATCCCAGTGGGAACATATGTCACCATACCAACACAGGCCGTGTATTGCTGCAAACACAGGGTCAGGGAATGGTTGACACATCTGCCCTTATGCCCTGGGAAGACGTGTATGACCACACCTGGCCAATGCAGTGTGTGCAACATGTGACAGGTAATCTCTGTTTACGCCATGCATTCCGTGGTGCCTGCTGTGATGCTACTCATAGCGCAACTAGAGACATACACCGTACTCTCACCGTCAACCACAATTGTCGCATTTGTGCACATGTGATTGACCGTGCACATGTGCTACTGTGGTTTTGAGGGGTGTGGTAGCACAGTCACAGATTGTGTGGTTTGCGGATGTGCATCACCTACACACATGGCATATCTGCTGGCGCCATATGCTGCATAGTTTCAGGGAAACCCACCCTTTCAGACGATGCTTGACATGTGTGTGAGAGGTGTAGGTCCCCTCACATGTTGGGGTGGGGGCATCTCCTTCAAGGGCGTCTCATTGACCATGCGGCTGACATCAGACCCTGGCCTATGTTGGCAATGTGACAGCTGTGTCACGCACAGCTAGTCCTGTGTTGCTCGGTGTATTCCATCTGGTGTTGATGTCATGCTGTGGCCTTAGAGGGGGGGGGGGGGCGAGCCATGCTCACACACACACAGACACCATGTACCCAGATGGGGCTATGTTGGCAGGTGTGTCTCATGCAGGTGGATGCAGCCACCTATGTACTCAACACACAGAACACATGGCCAATCAGCTAGAACACCTCACCTCGGGGGTGGGGGATGGCTGGCCCAAATATCGGACACGGCACAGCAGGGGGCACACTGCGCTATGCAGAGCCAGCTGCTCACACAGAGCGGGACAGGGAGACACAGAGGAGGTGAGAGCAGAGGAGAGGGGAGGAAAACAACCTGGGGGCCATGACCTTGCCTCTGCTGCTGACACCTATGACATAGAGGGGGAAACAATGCCGAGCAGCATTCGTAGTGGAGGTGATTCACCACAACACAGCATTTGCCTGGGATATTCAGGGCCTAACATAACCATCTGAGAACAGGTGAGGTGTGGGGCACTGGGAGACACAGGGTTGATGGCTATGCCTATGGAGGGCATAGCTAACCCGTGAGAAGGAGAGCAGAGTGGCCACATATGTAACAAGATATACCCCAGTACAAGGTACATGGTGTTTATATTTGCTGTGTCACATCAAAATGCAGACAGGTAGTGTGAATGCTATTATCAGCAGCGGGCCTGAGTCAGGCATTATGAAGGCAGCTATCTGCTGTATGTCATGTGTTTTCCCAAACAGAGCTATTCACAACAGATAACTTGAGGATTTGCCCCGTAGGCCGGTGCGTGGGACACACCTGATCTATTTGGGGGAGTTATTATCCAGGAGGAATTAACGGCTCGTACATTTGAGACACGGTTCAGTGACACTCCACATACAGGTGACATGTGTCACCCACCACTTGCTTACACAGACAGGTGGGGGAGGGGTTACAACAGTGTATGTCATAGATGTGCAAACAGAGCTGTGACCATCTGGTTCCATGATGTGTCGTCTGGCAAGCCTGACCTCCCCAATACGTTTGATGCACCTTTAGACAGTCCAGCTGTACTGCAGGCATAGTTACTCCTTAGACAGATCACATATCTCTTAGATGACGGTTAATCCCTACACAGAGATGGGTGCACTCAGGGGATGTGATGAGGATGATGTACCCTTGGATCCCCCTTGGACAATGATTGTATTGCGGCAACAACGAACAGCAGAGCCTGTCTGATCAACGGAGATTGGTGCGGCATGGCCTGACTGTTCATGGCCATCCTAATATGTATGGTGTGTAGATAATGGCCTGCAGAGCATATGACAGTGGAGAGATAGGCTTTAGCGTGACTGGGTTACAGTACAGACACATTGTGGTTCATGCTCCAGTCATAACTTGATGTCTACATGTGTGTCACACAACGTAATGTCAGGGACAGTTTTGATAGGGATGTCTGTTTACTGCATTTGGGGGTAATGTTCCCCTTTGCCACTACTCTGTCTGAGCTACATTCCTTTGTGCTTGTTGCATCACACCGAGAGGTGGGAGGCATACATCAGCATGTCCATGACAGTCCCCGTCCTGCCTTAGCATTGCACCTTCACACATACAACCCCAAATCCAGGGCCCACCCCACCTCAGACCTCAAGGCCATGGAGCCAGTGGTAGCACTGTGTGTATTTGTATGACAACATAGGGTATGATGGGGCAGTGCACACAACCTCTGATCCCTGCGTAGGTACATTATGGGGCTGTGGAGATAGATATGGGTGTGCATTTGCAAAGGTGAGCTGGTTACACAATGTTACTATCAGGGAGGTGATGAGATGTGATGGGTATGCGTAACATACATACCTGCATGTGGATCTGCAGTGTCAAGCATCTCAGGCAGCCCATAGGTGTATACAGGTCCCAGGCGTTCCGCCAGCTGCTGCTCCAGGGGGCTGAGCATTGCTGGTAGGGGGCCCCCGCCACCTGTGCCCCTGGCATGGTGTTTCTCGGCACACATGTGCTGACGCACACCTCTCTTGATATCTGAATATCTTTTCTTTAGGCTGTCTATGTCCCGCAGGGGGCCCCCTACCTCAGCAACTCCATGCCTGACCTCCTCCCAGAACACCTGCCATCCTGCTGTGCTGGTCCGTGAGCTAAGGCGGCCAAACAGCACTTCGTAGTTCTCCAGGACCATGGAGAGGAGGGTGTGGTTCTCAGCATCCGTAAATCTTATTGCCCTCCTCCGCAGGTTCTCAGGCACTGGTACCCTCTTCCTCTTCCCAGTGTGCCTGCTAGGAGCCAGCTGTGCAGGTGCTGATATCCCTGGTGCTGCCACTGGCTCCTCAGGGCCCTCAGGACCCACAGGCCCTGCCTCCAGTGGCACTGGTGGGGCCACCTCACCTGCACGCCCCGCACACACACCCTCCCGCACCCTCAGCCTCACACCCTCCCTCTCTCTATCCCTCTCTCTCTCTGTCCCTTCCTCCCTCTCCCTCTCCCTAACCCTCTCCCTAACCCTCTCTCGATTGCTCTGTGTACCCCTCTCTCTCCCCCTCCCCCTCTGGCTCTGACTCCGCCTCTCCATCCCCCTCCACCCACCTCTCTGCACACCTGTCCCCTCCCCAACTCACCTCACCCCCTCTGCCTCCCCTACAACACCCACTGAACAGACACCACAACTATGACCTTATCACACGTCACACAACACATGAACTGTAACAGTAAACAGCACAGTACACAGAGACGTTCACACAATAAACAGGGGACTACGGATATGTGACAACAGATACGACCACAGGATACAACTGATGACACAGATAACAGAAACCTACCTATCACTATGACACCTCTCAATACACAGCCTCTTACTACACTCCCGCCCACTCCTCAGTCAACCCTCAACCTTTACCTTGTGTTTCCGTGTCCCTTAGTACCTTTTTGTTTGCGGCGCGCACGTTGCGCATGTGCAACTGTGCGACGGCGCTGCTTGTGGGCGGCGCCGATATCCAATTGCGCATGGGCGTGCGTTAGGCTGTCGTGTTTTGTGCGCGACATGCAAATGATACTCTTAGCGCATGTGCATTTCTAGGAGCATCATGACGTCAGGGCAATGCTTACGCCCATGCTTAACGGGCTCCGCGCACATGCAGACGCTCGTGCGACTCAGTTGGCACATGCGCGTCTCGCTAATTCACACACACTCACGCGCGCCAACAGTTGCACATGCGCGGCACCCACAGCCAGTCGCCCATGCGTAACGTCATGCAGATGCGCAGGATAATGCACATGTTCGCCTCGCACAAGCGTCGCAATCCCACAACAGCGCATGCGCACAGTACGGACATACCAGTCACCTGTTTAAATTGCTTCTGCAGATTTGGAGACATTGAGGGTGTTTTCGTAGGCACGGCGAGTGTTGGTGTGTTGAAACTGAGAGCAGGTGTATGACAGTCTGTTTTGTGAGTTTTGTTTTGACTGTGTTTTCTTTCGTGGTTTGTACGGTGTCCAGTGTTTGGGAACGTGTGTGTGTGTGTGCGCGTGTGTGTATGTCTCTCTGTGTGTGTGTGTGTGTCACACTCTGTGTGTGTGTGTGTGTGTGTGTTTGTCTCTGTCTGTGTGTGTGTGTCTCTGTGTGTGTCGGTGTCTGTGTCTGTGTAGCCACACAGGGGTGTTTATGTCTGACATATATTTTGTTGCATGTGCCCGGAGACGTGGGCAGATGCTGCGGTTGCCGGACAGGGGAGATGATGCCCATGGGGCTGAGGCACAGGGCATGGGTGTAGACCCGCAGCAACTCAGACCTGCAGCTGTGGAGGCCGTCCAGAGAGGTGCTGGGCGTGGAGGGCGCAGACGGCGTGCTGAGGTGCAGGCTCAGCAGCCTCGCCTATACAGGCCCAGGGCCCAGCTCCAGGGCATGCGTGAGGACCAGGTACTCTCCCTTTACCGACTGAGCACAAGGGCTATTAGGGGGCTCTATGAGGATCTGAGACCTGACCTCGAGCCCCTGACTGACCGGTCCCATGCCATACCAGGTTTAGTCAAGCTCCTTGCTGCGTTACATTTCTTCGCCTCTGGCTGTTTCCAGACCTCTGTGGCCGCAGTGGGTGGCATGAGCCGCCCCACCTTCTCACGCTGTCTCCACCAAGTACTGCGTGCTATGGTCAGCCGGGTGGGGAATTACATAGGCCTTCCCCACAGTAGGCAACATTGGGGGACCCTGAACCAGGCCTTTGAGGCATTAGCTGGGATACCACACGTGATGGGAGCTATTGATTGCACACATGTTGCCCTGGTCCCGCCAAGAGACAGGGAGGTGGTGTTTCGCAACCGCAAACACTACCATTCCCTGAATGTTCAGGTTGTATGTGATGCTAATCTGCATATTCTGAATGTGGTCCCAAGGTTTCCAGGGTCCACCCATGACTCCTATATCCTGCATCGCTCAGCACTATTCAGGGAATTTGAGGAGGGATAGTATGGTGACTGCATATTGCTGGGTGAGTAGTGACCGTTTAAATAATGTCATGATGCATATATGACTGTTTTGTTGTGACATCTCTCATGTAGTGCAGCGTTTGCTCTCTGTGCATTGTGACACCGAGCAAACATTCAGCAGTGTGACTAATGATATGGGTTGACATTGTTGGGGGACTGTAGACCTCGTTTACCAGGGGACATAATTGGCCATTTCACAGCCATATTACGGACATATGTGCAATTTATATGCTGGTGTTGGTAGTGGAAATATGCACATATTCTGACGTTTGTGCTGTGTGTGTATTACGATTGGATGTGTATGTCATCTATGCACAGGGGTGGGGTGGGTGGGTGGGGTTGGTTTGTTACCATACTCACCCACCTGTGCATGCATGGTTTTGGATTGTACCTGTGTTAGGTCCTGTGAGATGTATGTGATTGACAATCCATGCACCTTGTGATTATCATGTGCGTGTGAGGGCCACACACTCACCCTGTCGTGGGGATGTTAGCCATTGATTGTTAGACAACAGAGGGTGGTGGGTTGGGTACGTATCATGCATGTTCTCGGCCTTTGCAAGTGGGAGTACACGTTTGCATTGTTATGTTCATGTTTTTGTCCTGTGCCATTACAGGGGTCCAATCAGGTCTGGGCTTTGCATTACCTTTAGCCACTGCAGATATGCCGTACCAGGGCGTCATTGTATGTGATTATCCTGATGTGACTCGTAATTTGTGTGAGGTGACAGCAAGGGCAAGGGGCCATGTTGTGTAGAGACAGGTAGCTATTGGTGGGACATACACAGGGACGTAGTTATACTCATTAGTTGTGATGTTTTAGTGATCATATGGGCTACAGTGTTGTTTTATGTGTTGTGCTGCTTAACAAGGAGGGATACATGATGGGGACAGTGGCCAGGGTGTCCAATGGGATGTTTGATGGGCAGCAGTCAACAGCATCTGGCGTCAGACTGGTATATGTCGATATGTAGACCTTGGAGGACGCGGGCTGTTGAGGTGATATAATGTTTCTCCTGGCTGAGCTCACGGTCATACATGTTCGTTGTGTGCACCTACATTGCGTCTAAATACATTATTGTGGTTTTTGCTTGGCAAGCATATATTCTGTTTATGTTACGTGTGTGTTGCTGTTGTAGTGTGTCATTGGTGGTGATGGTGGTAGGGATGAGACCATGAACTCCATGACAGGACGCCTGTGCTACACCTAGCGGATCAGTTGAGGACACAATGTGATTGTGTTGTAGTTTGACAGGTCTTTACAGACTACAGAGGCCCTTTGTTGCATTTCAATCAGCATAGGTGTAATTAGGTCAGGTAGGTAGTTGTTGGTGTCATATATTTCTGTCCTTATGTGTTCTGAGGTTGCTTCTCACGTCTATACGTGTGTCCTTTTATGGTGTGGTGCGTTTATTCATTGACCTGCATTTTTTTTTCTGCAGGTGATGCAGGGTGTGGGTGTCGCCCCTGGCTGCTGACCCCTGTGCGCCAGCCACGGACATGTGCAGAGCGGAGGTACAATGAGGCCCACGCCTCCAGCCGCTCTGTCATAGAACGCACCTTTGGCGTGTTGAAAAGTCGCTTCAGGTGTCTGGATAGGACAGGTGGGGCCTTACAATATGCGCCAATGACTGTTGCAGAGATAATCGTAGCCTGTTGCATCCTGCACAACATTGCTCTCAGGCATGGTATCCCTGCAGAGATTAATGAGGATGTGGAGGAGGATCCACCGTGCCCCCCTGTACGTGCCTGTGTTGACACACAGGCAGGCACAGCAGTCAGGCGGAGGTTGATTACAGAACTATTCACTGGTATGTATAGCACATCTGCCCACATATATGTGCCTGTGTGTGCATGTGCTGCTTAGTAGGGGTGATGTTTCTGACCAGTTGACATTCAGATCCAGGCCTGCATTGTCCCTCAGGTGTACAAATGTCATAACATGTATGCATGGGTGTTTTTTGGACAATGTGGACAGGGATCAACAGCGGCTGTTGGTGTCGTGTGTGGCTGTGGGTTGGTACACCTTTTGGAGCTTTGGGGGCCACAGTACCAGTGAGTGGCTGTTTGTGATAGCAACTGCTGGCCAGACATAGGTATAGTGTCCTCCTGTGTGTGTGGAGCACGGTGTCAGGCATGTGGTACGTGGTTTGGTGTGGTGGGGAGGGCCATGTTTGTGCGCAACACTCATGCTATGATTGGTTTGCTTTGTACATTCCTCTTTGGGGGCTTGTGTGTGTGTTCTACCCCTGTGAGCTGGCTATGTGTGTCTCTTTGTTATTTGCAATGCAACTTGTCAGACAGTGCACAGTTGGCATGCGCCTAACGACATTCCCATGATGTTATTGATGTCTTGTTACATGTTTTGCTGCAACACAACCATTTTATGGCAAGGTATGCCTCTTCACGTAGCACAGACATGTATGTGGTGAAACATGTGAACATGTTCACTCTGAAGCCAGGGGTCCATCTGATTGCTAGCCTATGTTTGAGGCGGGGTCATTAGTTTCATTATCTTACTTGTACACACATACAGATGTCATGTGGGTCACATCATCAACAGGTGGATTTCATTAGGCAACTGTAACGCTGCATGTGAGCCCTTTAATGTGGTTTTGTGTTATTAATTTGTGAGCAGGGCATATGTATTTTGGGGTATCTGTACATCCGCCTCATGGCTCAGGTACATGGTGTTTGGAGGGCAGGATGGCACAGTACACAGCCACGGATACCTTCAGGACACTAGCAAGGGATGTTAGGTCCACATACACACACAGTCCTAGATGTATGTTTTTGGGAGCAGGGGAACAGGTGGCCTATCCATGGTTCAACATTCTCACAGTTACACAATGGGATGACATGCAAACATCATGGTCAGGTGACATACAGACAGGGGGTTGTTTTTAGCCATACATGTTGTTGAGCTTGCCATGTATTTCAACACACAATCAGCACACACAGTATTATTTGCTGTGGGAGATGTACACTGGATATTATGCATCTACACAGTGGATACATGTGGTTTTGGTGCATATCTTCCAGGTGTCACAGGTCTTTACACTGTGATACAAGACAACATATTGAGGGTACCACACACGGAGAGGGGGTATTGGTTTAAACCTGGTTGACACAGACTGATAGTGTGATCTTTGGATACGTCCAGAACATTGTGGAAACAGCCACCTCTTTAGACATATTTGTGGACCAACAGAGAGGGAGTGTGGCCAACTGACGGCTCTGTGGGGCCCTCCAATTAGCATTGGACATCTACATTATGACACTCCCATGTGCACGATCTGTGCAGTGTGAGGGTGAACAGTCAGTTGTAAGGTCATGTAATGTTGTGTGACAGCTGGGGACATTGAGGTACAGTGTGTTTTCCACATCTCGTAGTTGACAGTTATTTTAGTTTATATTTTCTCCGCTAAACAGGACATACATGATGACAACGGTGTCGGCGTGTATCATTGGGACATGAAAGGACATCCGCCAGATCCTGGAGTTCAAGGTGGGTAGATCTACAGATACATTGTATGTGTCTGGGGTCAGGGGGACAACATATTGGCAGCTATGTGTCTCAGTGGGTAGCTGGTGTTGTTTACTTATTGACGGTAAGCCTCCCTTGCCCATATCGTGCTGTTGTCACACATCTCCCCATGTGTCTGTGTTCATAATGGTTAGTGTAACAGCTGTTGTGCCTTATTTACAGCAGATCTACATGTGTGTGTCAATGTCGTTATTTGGTGGATCCTCCACTTGCTGCATCCACCATCTTAGTTAGATCAGCCATCAACAGGGTAGCAATGCATGTGACTCGGCCATTATGTGTACAGATTAGCAGTTGTGCACATACAGGCCATTTATTACAGCTGTTGTGCTGAACTACGCATATTGTGTGGTTGTGTGTTTATGGGTTGACTATGTGGTGCTGAATTGCACACGCATGATACATTATCATGTGCTATGATGGGTGTGTGCACCTGGGGGACATTGTGGACTTTGATAACTCTACGGTTGTGATGTTTACATTTCCATAATGGCCCACATTTGTAGTGAGCAGAACTGAGTCTTGTGTTTGGTGTAACAACTGTTGAGCAATATCTATTTATCTCATACATAGGCATAATGTGGAGATCCATCTACAGGACATTTACATGGTGATTCTAATGGTTTGCCTGACGTCTCTCCCTTCGGTGTGACCTGGTGTGGCTATGCAATAGTTGATGGATTTGATGAGGAACACATGATGCACACATAGGTTAGGTTACATATTTGTTATTTTGTGCTTACATCCAACTGTGCGTGGCAGGAGGTTTCTGTTCATCTCATGGACATGTAATGTGCCATCTCTGTGGACACAGACATATGCATATAGTGTGTCGCTGTGAGATGCCCGTGTGACATGTTATTGTTCCTATCCTTTTCCATGTGACACCCGTGTCTGCATTAACATGTGATGTTGGTTCTCATCATTGTTTTATATGTTGTGCATATCCTCTGATGTTTGCATTTGCATCCCTTGTATGTGTATTTCCTGCATTGTGAGTCGTGGGAATATTTGCTGCTGTTGCAAGGTTTCTAACGTGAGCCATACTTATCCTATCTTGACACAGGGCAGCGGACACACCAGACCCATTTCATCAGGTGCTTCTTGGCTCCGCATTCCAACACCTGTTGTGTGACAGACCACCATGTTCGTGTTTCTGGGGAAACTGCCATTGGATGTTCCACGTCTGCAAGTTGAACAATGGCCTGTGCTGGACATTATTGCTCTTGGACTGGTTGTTTACCCATGACAGACATGTTCAGGACACATTTTGGGCCATGCTTTGGCTGGGAGTCCTTGTGATTGCAGGGACACATATGAACATTGCTGGACTGTGTCATATTGGAATGTGAACATTGACTATGCATACCCATGTTTTCATGGGGGTGTTTTGACGTGATCTTGCTGATATCATTGACCCTTTGCTTTTGGGACAGTGTGCGCATTAGGGACTGACATTATCTTTGTCCTTTGGTCATCCATCCCCAGTTGTTTGTTGTATATGTTTGGCCCATGTGTGTGACATGGCACACAGTATACGCTTATCTGTTTGTTTCAACAGTAGCATACAGCCATGTAACTGGCATGGGGAAACACATACAGCGTTTTAATCGTATATGTCCACCTGACCCACCCCTCGCCATGATACATGTTTTGCACAAAACACACATTCATGCACAACACCATCCTTGATTGATGTTTTGGGGTGGCAATGGTGTTTCCATTCATGTGTGGCATCACTGTACCATGTTAGTTTACGCCTGGTGCTTGTGCCTCTGACTGACTATATTTGGGAGTCACAGCATGGTGAACTATGTTTTCGGTGTGTTTCACTGTGACATGTTTCCCCATCCTTCGCATATGAACATGCTTGTTGTTGTGTTTGTTTACTGTACGGACATGACACTCTGCATGATGGTCCACACCTTGCATTGCATGTCTGCACAGTCCTGTTCTACCCCCTGCATGAGCGACACTCTCATTGGGACCTTATATTTGTGCTGTGGTAGTGTGGCTGTCCATTTTCCCAAGAAACATCTGCATTCCCTGGACCATGCTATATGTGGGCACATACTGTCTACACAACAAACAATGCAGGGTGACCTCATGCATGTTGTTATGTCTGCACATTTCATCCGGTTGTGTTTTTCTAACTCTTTTGGTCTTCATGTGTCCCTGCTACCTGTTAGCATATAGTCCCACAGCTTTAGCTGATATATGAGGTGTACATTGACACATTCCTGGTGTTGCGAGCAGCCATTATGTGGGAGGCGTGACATTACTTTATAGATGTGTGTGTCACATTACGATATGAGGCCAGCATATCTTATTGTGATTTAGAAACCTCCTCTGTTGCCTGGGGGCTATGTTTGGGGGGACATGTGTTGTGTTTGGGTTTCTGATCTTGCACCACCTGTTGCCTACCTGCAATCATATGTGGGTGACACATGTCGGGCATGCAGCAGCTGCTGTGGTGTGTGCCACTGATACCTGGTGCATATCATGCACCTGATGCACATTTTATCTCGTGCCATTCATTTGTGCTCAGCCGGTGACCTTTACGTAGCATGTGTGTTTATACCTTGCTGACCGTGTTCCCATCTTTAGCCAGGGAGGGACACACCTTGAACGTATGATTACACTGTGTATCGTATGTGTGAACCTTCTTCCAAGTAAATTTGCATTATTCACAGACATTTGTCTATTTCTCTACGTTTATTTTTTAACAGACAATGTGATTCTAATGTGATTCTACAATGTGTCGCTTTGCAGCAGTTATGGCTCCTTGTGACCTTGGGAGTCCAGGGTTTCCTGGAACATGTCCCTCCAGTGACTTGTCCAGGGGCACATGGTGTGCTGTTATGATATGCGTGATGGTTGCCGTGTGTGCAAGACATATTTGGGGACACTATTCTTCTCCTCCAGTCGTGGAGCACATTTACACTTGTGTCTACCGATTTGCTGTTAATATCCATGGCCACCTGTGCTCACATTGGTGTATGGTGACAGCTGTGTATGTGTGTGCGATTTTGCACATCACTGTGTCGTCTACGTTTCCATACGGACCCTCCCTTTGTAATATTGTGTGTGTTTGGCTCAGTGTGTTCTTGGGGGGGGGGTGTTTGGGGGCATGTTTGTCACACACGTGTTTATCAGGTTGGCTCCCCAGATCTGGTTTTCAATGTTGAGATATTATGCTAACTGGACCATTTGTTCACAGCTGGTTCATCACCTGGGCACACACCCTTGTCTCTCGTCAGTGTACAGCAAGGGGTTCACTCTGTGCTGCCTATCCATCAGATATTATCTGTTACATTGGTCTGTGTAATCACCATTGTGCTGTGGCTCTGTTCCTGTGCATGTCCATCACCGCAAAACTTCTGCCATCCACTATTACTGTGCCTCAAAAATACATTACAGCACCACCACATGACCATCAGCACACCGCCTTATGCTGACCATTCGTTCTAGGACCCCTAACATAATGTCACACTGAGCCCAGGCACTGTGGGGGATTGTGTACCTGCTCCCTGCACTATTGGTCCGTGTCTTCACCATTGTGCTGTGGCTCTTTTCCTGTGCGTGGACATCAGCACACCGCCTGATGCTGCTGGACATAACTGTGCGCCACCCAAATTAACAGTTCACCGCAATAGATTCATAGACCTCCTGTTGAACCTTTATCCATTAGGGTTCGTGGCTCACTCAGCCTGTTTTCCTTGCGCACACTGGGGGATTGAACCCGTGGAACCTGGGTCATTGGTTAGTGTCTTCACCATTGTGCTACGGCTGAGTTCCTGTGGATGGACAGTTGTGCACAGCCTTCCGCCATCCACAACTAACAGCGCGACGCCCACTGCTGCCAGAGACGCACAAGATGGACAGCGCGCGGCCTGCTGACGCACAACATTTACAGCGCATGGCCTACTGCACCCCAGATCTGGCAATGGGACAGATGATTACATGCAAAATAAGCACGTTGCTGCCGCCCAGACGTTACAGCGCGACGCCTATAGACCCCCTACATTAGCGTGCCTCCCAAAATAAGGTGCGAACCATTACTATTCATGCCTCAGCCAGCCTTTTCGGTTTGTGCACACTGGGGGATTGAACCTGTGGAACCTGGGTCATTGGTTAGTGTCTTCACCATTGTGCTACGGCTGAGTTCCTGTGGATGGACAGTTGTGCACAGCCTTCCGCCATCCACAACTAACAGCGTGACGCCCACTGCTGCCAGAGACGCACAAGATGGACAGCGCGCGGCCTGCTGACGCACAACATTTACAGCGCATGGCCTACTGCACCCCAGATCTGGCAATGGGACAGATGATTACACGCAAAATAAGCACGTTGCTGCCGCCCAGACGTTACAGCGCGATGCCTATAGACCCCCTACATTAGCGTGCCTCCCAAAATAAGGTGCGAACCATTACTATTCATGCCTCAGCCAGCCTTTTCGGTTTGTGCACACTGGGGGATTGAACCCGTGGAACCTGGGTCATTGGTTAGTGTCTTCACCATTGTGCTACGGCTGAGTTCCTGTGGATGGACAGTTGTGCACAGCCTTCCGCCATCCACAACTAACAGCGCGACGCCCACTGCTGCCAGAGACGCACAAGATGGACAGCGCGCGGCCTGCTGACGCACAACATTTACAGCGCATGGCCTACTGCACCCCAGATCTGGCAATGGGACAGATGATTACACGCAAAATAAGCACGTTGCTGCCGCCCAGACGTTACAGCGCGACGCCTATAGACCCCCTACATTAGCGTGCCTCCCAAAATAAGGTGCGAACCATTACTATTCATGCCTCAGCCAGCCTTTTTGGTTTGCGCACACTGGGGGATTGAACCCGTGGAATCTGGGTCATTGGTTAGTGTCTTCACCATTGTGCTACGGGTCTTTTCCTCTATGTACCCAGCAGCGCCCCACTTAGCCTTCCCACGCGCTAATGTGAGCCACGCACATTTGCGCGACGCGCACACGTACGGGCGTTTTTTTAACTTTTTCTGCCTGGCCCGCCCACTCCTTATATGGCACAGGCACACTACCGCGGCCCCGCACGATTTCGGAGTTTAGTAAACATCCCCCATAATCTCACCTGCTTTTAAGTAACATTCCATCACACTCGGATCGCCAACCTTGCAGCTTAAAACAACAGCTCATGCAGACGCTATCCTTTCTCTCCATCCCAACCCTCCTGTATCCCAACAAGCAAACTTGGGGAAAGAAAGATCAATTTACCCTAGTTATAGATATTATTTGGGCCATTACTCCCCCTTCAAAACCTCTGAATAACGTTACACTTTCACCACATGTGGAAGAAGATATTTGCCCAGGGCAGGGCCAACCATTACATAGACTAGGTGGTTGTCTAGGACAGCAGTTTCTGTAGGTAGTCGAGAGCAATAGATTCTGACGACTGGGGGTGGGGGGTGGGGTGGGGTGGATGTAAGGCTTAAAGTTTACCTAGGGTGCCAACACTTTGAAAAATCTCTGGGGCCGACCCTTTGCCTGTCTACCCACATCATCTCCAAGATTCTACTGTTCCTCCTTTGGAAAGGAGAAATGGAGTTAATTCAAACTCATTTTTTGTTTGAGTCTATCTACATGCCATTTTGTCAAACTCCATTTTGTGGACCTACTTCTACTCCTCCTTTCCTAAAGGTTGCTGTAGTCGTTCATTCCAAGCTGTAATATGCAGAGGGACAACATTAATGTATATCGTCCTCAACTCGTTGTTTAATCTTGGGAGTAAGTCCTTATACCTCTGCCCTCTATACAAACACTTTTTCAGCTCTGGTAGCTCCCTATTTAAATTTCTCCAATTTTCAGCCTGCATCATAAAAATTTATAACTGGAAATACTGGAAATGTGGGATTCTTCGCCCCTTCTCTTGCTCTTTCTGCATAAACCACCTTTTCTTGCACCAGATCTAAAAACTGTACTATTCCTTTATCCTGCCAACTCTCCTGAAAATCCTTAAATGATTCCGTTGCAAAGGGAAGAAAGTCCTTCAGCTTTGTTGATGGGAACACATTACCCAATATCCCCTACTTTTTCTATACAGCTCTCCATATCTGGATAAGTGGCTGTATAAAAAGGTGATCCACATGACTGCTCTCCCTTCAAGCAATCCCCTACTACAGCCACTTACAAGCTCAAAAATCAAGCAAGGCACTATACAGTGCTGCTCTAACCTCATCCAATATATACCGTGCCTTGAGCCTTAAGTAATGATATTTGACCATCCTAAGCACCACTGCCTTAAAGTACAGTGCAAGCTTGGGAGCACTCAAGTCCCCCTTCTCCACAAGATGCACCAGTCTCTGCCAACTGATTCTGGCTCTTTTCCCACCCCAAACAAAATGGCATATCTACTTTTCCGTTTTCCACAAAAACCCTACCAGCACTATAATGGAGAGTTGTTTTTAAAAGAAAAACAATCTGTGGTACTACCATCATTTTAAGGGTCACAGTTATATACATCCAGCTAATTGTCAGTTCCTCCCATCTCTTCAACTACTTTGTGCACAAATGCAAGATAATTCAAGCTAAAAAACCGATCCAAATTAGTGGAGTTATTAACCCCAAAATACCTTACCCCCTTTCATCAACTTATAAGGACAGCTCCCTCAAAAGAATCTCCTCCATCACTAAAACCTGTCTTTTCGAGATAAACTTTAACTCTGACACCGCTGAAGATAGGCGAATCTTCTCCAACAATGGGGCAATGGAAATCTCTATATCACTCAATAAAATCATAGTATAGCAAGCATACAATGACAGTTTTTGAGGGATCCCCTCTTATAATAACATGAGGAGCAGAGGAATAGGCTAATGGTTAGTGCAGTGGGCTGTGGACCAGGGAAACCCTTTCAAATCCAACTGCTGTCTATTGTGATCCTGGGCAAGCCACTTAACCTCTGCTGCCTCAGATACTAAATTAGATTGTAAGCCCTCCAAGGACAGGAAAATGCCCACTGTACCTTAATGTAACTCATTTTGAACTACCCATGAAAAAGGTATGAGCTAAATCCAAAATCCCTTCTCCTATATTATGATTATTGCCAATTCCACATGCCAACAGTGACAGGGGACAGACCTGCCTGGTTGTAGCCCTAAATAAAGAGAAGTCAGTTGACCGACATCCAGTTACTATTATTCTTACCCTAGGCTTGGTGTAGAGTGCCCCAACCCACCACAGAAATTTCTTCCCCATATGGATCCTCTCTAGCACAGCAAACAAGTACTATTACTCTACTTTGTCAAAGGCCTTTTCTGCATCTAAGGCTACACACCACAACAACCCTTTCCCTTGTACTGTTTGTGTAAATCACTCTATGAACATTAACAATCCTTTTAAGAAATCCATCTGGTCTGCATGTACCGGAATGGGGATTACACTCTCCAGTCATCTAGTTAGTATTTAAGCAAAGATCTTCATGTTACAGTTTAAGAGAGAGATGGGTCTGAATTGTCTCCTCCGCTTCTAATATAGAAACCTCTCTATTCAGTATGGCCCAGATTCAGCAAGGCGACTTGCGGGGCTGCACATCCCGGCAGGACATGCAGCCCCGCAAGCCATCCTGCCCGTATTCTGCATCACCCCCTCCCTGCATGGACCAAGCAGCAGTATGGGGAGAGCCGTCAGGGGGCAGGAGGGGGCGGAGTGTGGGCGGGCCGAGGCGGCAGGACATACAGGACTGATTCAGGCAAGGTGGAATAAGCAGCAGGGATAGTGGGGTTCGGTTCCGGAACCTCTCCCAAGGCCAGGATACAACCAGGGGAGTGTCCTGCCACCCGATCCGGGCCCCGGGTCGGGTAGTGAGGTGATGGGCAGTCATCATTGTGGTGGTGGGACTGGCATGCAGGGAGAATATCTCCACAGGAATTCAGAGGCATGGTGGGTCATCTCGGTGCCCAATCCTGCACCCATGGGAATGTCTGGCTCCCACGGTGCAGAATCAGGTCCTAATGGGCCTGTCCTGCTCGGGGGCATCCAGGTGGCCGGGATATGTCCCTTCTAGGATCAGGCTCTATATGTTTCTGAAGGTCATCCATTTTCTCTAGCATCACTTTGTCCAAGAATATGTTTAAAACTTCCACCCCACATCTAAATTCTGGGGTCCTTCAAAACAGTGTTTAAAATACCTCATAAAAATCTAAATTCCTTTTCCACTCCACCCCTATACTTGTCCACCACCCTCTTAGCAAACCTATCACTCCTGTTCTTCTTCAAGTGCCAGGCCAACAGCTTAGTCGCCTTCCTCCCATATTCTAAAAAGTTCCTTTTCATCATTCTTAGCATAAATTCTGTTCTCTCAACCTTAGTTTCATCAATCCACCTCTGTACTGTGTCTAACTTCTTATAAACTTTAGGGCACCCTGTCCTTTTGTGTGTGATGATATGTCCTCCAGGTCCTTATATAGGGACTGCAGTTCTTCCCTCTTCCTATTGGTCATTGCTGCCAGTTGCATCAATATATTCCCTCTCCCAAAGTAGCCCTGCTTTTACCCCCTCCATATCATTGCTGACCAGAAAATCCTCACACATACTGCAGAGGTCCTGTTGTATCTCCTTTTGAAAAGCCCTCCACTTCTGACTCCCTCCCACCTCAACACCCCCTCTCAGATCTACCACTTTTGTGATCATGGTATGATCAGACATTACAATGGGCACAATTCTTGCCTCAGCTACCTCGTATACCTCCTTCTCTTTAACCAGAAGAACATCCATCCTAGAGTATGAATGAGCCTTACTGGCATAGCAAGAAAATTCTCTAACCCCAGAAATACAAGCTTGTCATATGTCAACCCTCTCAAATTCAGATTTTCAGAATAGCCAAAGTAAATATGCATGAGAGAGATATACATGCACTACCTCCATTGTATGCTAATCTCTCTCATGCATATTTCTTGTGGTTATTCTGAAAAACTGATTGGCTAGGTGTGTCCCAAGGACTGGTTTGAGAACTCCTGCTCTAGGGGAATAAACTCAAAGCCAAAGAAGCATTAACTACTTGGTTAGCTATGAAACCAAGCCCTCCTTTACTGCCTCTTAGGGCAGGACTGCAAAAAGTGGCATAAATTCAAATTAAGGGCCCCTAAGCAAAATATTGGAAAGGGCCCTCAGAGTTGAGGGGGGGGATGGGGATCCACCTCAGAAGATATGGGAGTGACTATAAGTGGGTGTCCTCCTTCTCTGGGCCCTCTTGTCTTAGTGGAATTTAGGCGCTGGGTCACAGGCACAAGTGGTAGTGTTCAATTTGGAAAGAGTTTGCAATACAGTGAACTGGGAAATAGGTTCAAAATCAGGTCATAATGATAGTTCCATCTCCATTACATTAACATTTGCATTCTTTCCAGAGGTTAAGAACCTGCAAGTAACCCAGCAAGCTAACAATAATAGCACATAGTCAATCTATATTATATTTTAATTTCAGCTTTTCTTTTGTAGCCAGTCACTTGCTAGGGGACAAGGGTAACTACAGAGGTCCTACCCAAAAGTAACTTCTAAGAAGTGATTGGTGCTTTAAATAGGGAGAAAATGGAAAAACAGAAAACCAGTGCACCAAACTTAATAAGAGAGTCCTGGATGATAAGGAGAGGCAAAGCTCAAGGCCTAAGATGGAGGACATAAAAGACAAAAGGCAAGAATACCAGTGGCTACTGATGGTAGCTTTAAAATAAAAACTCCTTTGCTGATCCCACAAATAAAGTATTTACATTCTCAAACATAAGGTCAATGCACAGTCAGTAGCAAAAGTAGCTTGGATATAAAGTTCAAAGTTCTTGATGGGGCCAAGATGATGGATTGCTGAGACAGAGAGTGGTGACCTTTCCCTTCTTTCTGCAGAGTATGAAAAAGAAAGGGTAAGAACTCGACTCACCCATTGGGGTCTGTGAGTTTGGGTGGAAAGATTCAGTTTACCCTGGACCAGGTTGAAGTCCACCCTCACCAGGATTGTCCTCTAACTATGGACCGCTCTGAAGTCCTTCTTTAGAGTGGAGCACAAGAGGGGCTTCCTTTAGCCCCGAGTATGGCCAGGGTAATATTTGCTTCTCAAGAAGATGTGATGGGACTGCCATTGGCCATGTCCTCACTTGTGGTCCCAGCATGAAGTTGAAGGTGAGAGGAGTGCCGGTTTTACAACATCCTGGGAAAGAGGATCAGACTGACAAAGGTGGAGGTAAGATCGTTATGAACCTTATGGTAACCGCTAGAAGTTCTGTGGGACTCAATAAAGGCTATGGATGCGATCCTTAAGACAAATATGGATAAGACTGGTGATAAAGTTGATTCAATGGTGGAGTTTGTGGGGGCTCATAAAGAAGTAATAGAACATCATAATACGTGGATTAAGCAGTTAGAACAACGAGTAGAAGGACAGGGAAAATCAAGAATTGCCAAAATTATGCGTGATATGTTCATATAACCCCTGTTCTCTAGTTACTTCATTGGTTCCCCATCCATTTCTCTATCCAGTTCAAACTTCTTCTACTGACCTATAAGTGCACTCATTAACCCTCCATTGCCTCAGGTATAAAAACATAGATTGTGAGCACTTTGGGGACAAGAGAAAATATATATACAGTACCTGAATGTACACCGCTTTGGTAGAAAAGTGGTATATAAACCTAGTTAAATAAATAAATAAATTCTGTTGTTCCTCGCTACCTTTCCTCTCTCATCTTTCCCTACACCCCTCCTCATGAATTCCACCCTTTTGGTGGATTGCTTCTGTCTGTTCCCTTTTCTTCCACTGCCAACTCCAGACTTCGATCCTTTCACCTTGCTGTTCCTTATGCCTAGAACAAACTACCTGAGTCTATTAGTCCGGCTTCATCCAAGGCCCTTTCCAAATCCATGCTGAAAACTCACCTCTTTGTGGCTGCTTTTGGATCCTGATCCAATTAGTCTCCTATGTGTCTCCTCACCTTTCCCTAGTTGTAGCCTTGTCCTTAGCTGTTGTATTGTCTACCTTGACTAGATGAGCAGGGGTCATCTTTACATGTATCTGTACAGTGCTGCATATGCCTTGTAGCACCATATCGATGATCGGTAGTAGTGGTAGTAGAATGCTGGAGTTTCTGAAAAATCAGACCTGTAAGAATAACTTGAGATTCCTGAATTTTTGCCTAATTAATCCAGTCGCGATGGTAAAAAAATATCTTATTGAAATAATGGGGATAGCTTCTGAAAACGTATCACTTAATCATTCCAGCTTACCATCTTTCCCTACCGTGTGGAACAGGAGCCACTGGTCTGATAAGGGAACAAAAAGACTAATTCGATTTGATTGGCTTTTTGAAAAGCTCTTTCGAGCTAGTAGCTGCTAGATCCACCTTATTGGTGTCCTCTGCTGTTGAACCAGACAGAAACTCCATATCGTGTCTTTACCTTTGTCATATGGATGAGCAGTTTTTGGGCTCTGTAATTTGTATTTTTCCTGATGTTTCACAAACCACCCAAGCTAGATGTTGGGAACTCTTGGCTCTTTGGCCAAGGATCCTGACTTTGGATGGCACCTGGATGTTAACATTTCCTTGTTTGTACTATCTTAATGATAATGCAAAAAATTATTCCTTAGCTGAACCTAAAGTGTTCTTGGACTTTATATCTTCATGGGAAGGGAAGGAAATGACCTTTTCTGAGGTTTCGTAGGTTGTATGTTCTGGCTATTTCTGGATATCCTGCTGTCTTTAATACAAAAAGGAAAAAAAACAATTATAATAAATCAATTTCCTTTTCTTGGCCGTTATTATGTGGTAGATATACATACTCGTATATTGTGCTGCTTTAAATATTTTCTTGTGCTGCTTTACATATTTCTGTTCAAGGTATATCTAGAAATATTGTAAAATGCTTACAGCCCGATTCCATCCCAGACATAGATCCCCTCTGTATATCTGGTCTGAGCCGGACGTATAGAGGGGATCGCGATTCTGATCCCGCAGGGCATGTCTAGCCCAGTGGGATCAGAATTGCAATTAGGCATGTACGTTCCCTGTAAAATAGTTATCTCCAAGTTATAATGCCCTGTTCAATGTAATTTCAGTTTGTTCAATGTAAACTGCCTTGATATCATGAAAGGCGGTATATAATAAATAAATTTCTTCTCTTGAAGTAAGAAACTACCAAGTAGACCTTCAGTTAGTATGGTACTTGGGATAGCCACCCCCAGTCTGCAATGGCTCTGGACCCAAAATAGCTTTTCTCTCCTTTTAGTTCTCTGAGATTATATCGCCTAAGTGTACATATAAAAATTGAGATTATTTACCCTTCTCCCCTAGAGGCAGATAGTAAAAGATGTAAAGAAAGAATATCAAAAAGCTACCCCTTGACTAGGAGGTGAGGGATGCACCAGGGATACAGGTCCCTCCTGCCTCAGGACTGGGTCCTTTCAAAGGTGAAGTAGGGATGCACCTGGGTCATGGTTCTGAGATCGATTCTCCTTCTTCTGTAAGGCAACTGGAACTTTGGTCACTTCTCTCTGTTGCACCGCACTCTCTGTACTGGAATCGTAAACTCCTTCACCCTTAGTTTTAGCATGTAGCTGGGTTAAACCCAGCCGGCTCGTGGGTTAACTGCAGTCTGTAGCAGGCAGACTAGTTGGTCACACTAGGTACAGCACCCTTGGCCATTAACTAGGTAAGCAAAGCCCTTTCTGCTCCCTGGAATCTTTTGCAGGAAAGATAGTGGGCTCCTAACTACAGTTTCCTTTATACTTTCATCCATATTGGAGAGGGGATGATTCCTGCCTTGTGACTGACAGATAAGTCTGGCCTTCATTGCCTGATGTTGCTGGAAAGATCAATTCAGGAACAGCGACTCCAGAATGTTCTTTCATGTGGACACAGAGGGCACATTTTGGTGATCCTGCTACACTCAATGCAATGTGTGCCTTAGAGTCAGTGCTGACTCCTGGGGACCCAGCAGCTCCTGGGTTTTCATGGCAGTGTGATCAGCAGTAGATTGCCAGGCCTTTCTTCCAAGGCAATGGAGGGTTAAGTGACTTGCCGAGGCCACAAGGAGCGCTAGTGGGAATTGAACCCTGGTCACTAGGCAAGTGCTCTAACCATTGGGCTACAACCAATCATGATGGCTTTATTCAGACTTATTTGGTTTTTGGTTTCAAAAGATCTATGCCCCTGGTACTTCAGGCCGGAAGGTCGGGGGTTCAAATCCCACTAGAGGACAGCAACCTTGGGCCGGAAGGACTGGGGCTTCTAGTCCCACAGGTGCTCCTTGTGGTCTTGGGCAAGCCACTTAACCTCCATAGCCCATGTTCCCTGTAAAATAGTTATCTGCAAGTTATAACGCCCTGTTCAATGTAATTTCAGTTTGTTCAATGTAAACCGCACTGATGCAGAATAGCGCGGTATATAAGAGAATGTAAATAAATAAATAATAAATACAAATAAATCTTCTGCAATTATACAGCTGTGGGAATGACGACAAAATCAACCCCTGCTGACTGATTCTGTATTACCCAGGAAATCACTACAGGAAACTGGAAGCAGCAGCAACAGCAGTTCAGACATTGCTCCTGTTCCCTGGCCCACACTAATTCTCCCGTCTGTGCTGCTCATCTAGGCTTGGCAGCAGACGAAGGGGAAATAGGTCCAAGGCACAAGAACATGGAAAGCCTGGATCAGTAGTGGAGACTGGAAGGAATCATTCAGAGTAGAGAGTGGTGAGAGAAGGGGTAGGGAAAGGGCATTGCTGGGGAGGGGGAGGATAGATTTAATATATGAAAGGAGTGTGACATGAGAGAGCGGCCAATACAGGTATTTGTGATCTGGATTGGCCGCCATTGGAAACAGGATACTGGTCTTGATTGACCTTGGTCTGACCCAGTATGGCGTGAGTTGCCCTTCCTTTGTTTCATGATCCCAGATCTCCCTCTCAGTATCTCTTCTCCTTACCTAGGCGGAAAAATGCTGGATTTTGAGACAAAGGTTGGGTTCTGTTTCAGGGCCAGGATTCTTCTAGCCTGTAACATTTCTGAACCTAGTTTCTACTTCTTTGGTTGTTCTTTCCATTCATTCCCTAGTTCTGAAGTTTGATCCTTGCAAACTCTTCTGCATGCTGGGTAATCATTCTTCGTATACGTTTCTCCAGAACCTTTCTGTTTAAGCTTCCTTTGGTAGTGGTCTCTCTGCATGTACATTTTCCCCTAATTCCCTACAAAACTTCTCTAATTCCAGCAAGACTTTTCTAGAGAACTTTATTCTTAGTCCTTCTGATCTCCTAAGTAGAGATATTTCTGACATAAAGAAACTAAAATATCTCCTTACCAATAACCATAAATCTCTGAACTCTGCTGCACACCTGTTCACTTGTCACAGGGACATGATGAGAGAGAACTAGACAATGGAAGAAGGATGGTGAAAGAAGAGAAGTTATTCTTTAATGCCAGAGGCCTTTTCTTCTGCATGGCGACTGTAAAAAGCAAGGTAGCTCTAAACATAACAATAACTCAAAGGGCTAAGCAGATGTTTACAATTTACAGTGGTGAACCTTCAAACCTTTTAGGGAACTTGTGGTAACTTGTGAAACATTTCTAGCAACCTGCACCTTGAAGTCAATAGTGAGGTGTTGCAAATATTCGTAAATTACCAAGTGCAGCTTGTCAGCACTTTTGACGGGTGACATCGCTGCTAGCGAAAAGATACCATTGGCCCAGGAGAGACTCCATCCATAAGCTTTAATTTGAACTTTGGAAAGCTTTAGTTTCTCAGAATTGTAAGGGCCCTACCAGTCATACTTTGACTTTCAACTGTGCCTTCTACAGTGCTGGGGTCGCTGCAACTGTGATACAGCCAGCACCTCTTTATTTTGGTACAATGCTGCTTAGCACAGTCACTGTTAAGAGCTGAGGGCAAGAGTAAAGATCATGTCCTGGCATGCCCTTCTTATATTAGCACTGGTGTGCGTAGCATGCACTCACTGACCCACCACACAAGCATCTGCTGTCTGGCGGAGCAGGTGCTAAACTGCCCTGCACATGTCACAGCATGTCACAGCTCCTTGAAAGGTACTGATGAGGATATCACATAGAAAGCTCTGCGGAAAACGGTGGAACATAAACAAAGAGAGAAGGACTATTTGAGCATTCAGAGTGCATTCCTGCATAAACAGGAAAGACAGTGCTCGCGTGATTTCTGTGCGAGGAAGCCAGTGGCATCTCTTGGCAAGCTATCAGCAGACAACCAAGAATAGAAACTGGAGCTTTTTATTACGTCTTCAGTTTTTTGGACTGGTGACTGTTTTGGAACTTCAAAATTCACATTAGTTTGTTAAAAAAAGCAAACTTCCTTGTAAGATTTAAGCGCTCGATATTCAGTGATGGTATCTAGCGCAATTACAGCGGCTAGCCATTGCCGCTAAACGCTAAACCTGGAGATTCAATGCCAGATCCATCTCCAGCCACTGGCATTGAACATCTGGGTCGGCCAGTGAAGCAGGAAGCTCACCGCGCATCGGCAATATTCAGCGACTGCCTGGTTAACTTCAGCAGCGAAGGTTTGGACAGCCTTTTCTGGGCCTAACGTTTGCCACTGAAGGATAACCAGGCAGCGGCTGAATATCGCCGCTGAGTGGTTCTTCCCGGGTGCTGCCCGTGGAACGCTCCGAGGCTAACCAGTTAGCATCGGGTCACCAAGCGGCGGCACCCACGGATATTCAGCAGCACTAACGCTGAATATCAGGTCCTGTGGATTATTAGGGACTGATCACAACCACATTTAGCAGTGCATAGTTCAATCAGTTACGCAGGTCCTGGAGAAATCTGTAGTTTTATTTAAGGCTGGGAAACATTTCAGTGGACCAACATAAAGATTATACAAAGATAATGTACATAAGTCTCTGAAGGTCATTAAAAGAAAGGATGTATGTGCTGCTGAAAGCTCATCCTTAGTGGCATCAGATCACACCCTCTGAGGCATACCTGGGAGCTCTCTGGGTTTCATCCAAAGCCTCTGGGAGAGTTTCCAGATCCCCCAGGGCTGGCAGCCTAAAAATAAATAAATAAATAAATAAAATAGCTCACAGCGCTTATAAAAAGCATCACACCTTCCCCCACAGTATTCTAAGCATCAGCTGCATTGACTACATGCAGGAGGGAGGGAGGGAGTGTTGGCTCCCATAATGCTTTTTCTGCCGTGCCCGCTGCCGCAACAACTTTTTTAAAGTTTGGGGGAGGAGACATGGCCGGCTCAACCATTAGGCAAGACTAGGCAGCCACCTAGCGCAGCAGCTTCTGTCGGATAGCAAAGGGCAGCAGCGGTCAAAGCAAAACAATAGATCCCGGCGGACGGCCCATCAGTTCATTCTTTTACCTGCAGGAAGAACGGGACCACACATACTTTTAAATACTAAACTTTGTTTTGTATGTATCTTGTCCATTTATGAATTTTTACAGGATTGTTATGGGAGAGGGAGTGTTGGGATTATCATGATTGTTGAAGTTAATTGTCAAAACCTTGGTGGTGGTGGGGGGCATAACACTGAAAGTTCACCAAGGGCACCTGATGTCTTTGCACTGGTTCTAGGAGGAGGAGGGGCTGTAGCATATAACAGAGACAGAAAGGCATGACCCATAATAGGATGGTAAGGAGGGGAATAGGACAGATGGTCAGAAGAAAGGAAGGGCAAGGACATGTAGAGCGAGCAGGGAAAGGACAGCATGCAACATGTGCAGGAAACAAGAAGCATCACCGCCTGTCACAGCTTTATTGCGAAGCTAGTTTCCACTTTTTTAAGGCAAAGGGAGAAGTACAGAGAGGCACAGTGGAAAATGGGGAACAAGGGAGAGAAAGGCTGAAAGGAGGGAAGGGAGAAAGACAGAGATAGAGAGGAAGAATATGGAGGACAGAGTGCTACTATTAAGAACGTAACATAAGATCTGCCATTCTAGGCTAGACCAAAAGTCCATCAAGCCCAGTATCCTGTTTCCAGCAGTGGCCAGTCCAGGTCACAAGTACATGGCAGGATCCCAAAAGATAGAAAGATTACATGCTGCTTGTCCTGGGTATAAGCAGTGGATTTTCCCCACATTCACTTTAATAATGATTTATGGATTTTTCCTTCAGGAACTTGTCCAAAACATTTTAAAATCCAGCTATACTACAGCTTTTATTACATCCTCTGGCAGTGTATTCCAGACCCTAATTACACATTGAGTTAAAATATATTTTCTCCAGTTAGTCTTCACTGTGCTACTTTGTAGTTTCATTGCATATCTCCTAGTCTTTGTACTTCTTGAAGGAGTAAACAACCGATTCACGTTTACTCAGTCTTCTCATTCTACCACTACTACTTACTCCTGGTGTAGTGTTAGTAGGCATACACAGTGTTGCACACATACACATAACAGAGAGTCTCTGCTCCACAGAGCTTACAATATATTCAAGACAGACAAACAGAACAGACAGGGGACTAGGGTAATTCTTTACAGGAAATGATAAAACAAACACATGGGTATTAAACAGGAGAAGACGGGGGTGAGGGTCCAAAAGCAACCTCAGAAAGATGAGTTTTTAGTCTGGATTTGACTAGGACCAGAGACAGATACATGACTCGGGTAGTCTATTCCAGGCACACAGTGCAGCAAGGTGGAACGAACGGAGTTCAGAGTTGGTAGCAGAAGGGAAGAGCACAGATAAAAGTGATTTGCCTGATGAGTGGAGTTCCTGAGGAGGGATTTAAGGAGAGATAAGAGAGGAGAGGTAATAAGGAGCTGCAGAATAACAGAGGGAGACAACAGAAGAAAGGGAGATAGACAAAAGGGTGAAAGACAGAGGAACATGAAGGAGAGAGAAGAACAAAGAACCCCAAGAGAAAGGAAGAGCAGAAGGACTCAAAATAGGATGGGGAAAGGTCAAAGGTACTTTACCAACCACCCTTTATACATCTCCTTTTTCAGACTCTTAACTTTTGGAAGAAGGGTGCACCTTCAAGTATTACCGAGTCTTGCCGACTTATTGTAATCCTGGGAGTTCTTTCAGATGAGATGCAGCAACCTGCTCCTAGGCCCAAGGGATCTGTGGCAGCCTTTCTCATAATAACTCTTGACACCAGGAAGTATTGCTCCAATCAAACAAAATGGATGATAGGTAACAAAAATCAGAATTTACAGTCACTCAAATGTACAGACTAAAGTACGGCGCTTAGAGCTCCTAAGACTCTAGCAACTTCCCTTACCTCCCAAAACGTCTTTAAGAGCAATTTAGGGATTTTCTGCTCCTTTTAGAGACTCTCCCTGGAATACTTGCACTGTTTAGCTCCTTGGACTGATGCTCTTGTCCTTTGGATGCAAGTGAAGATTTCTCAACATTTACAAATGTAGTCGCAATGCTGGGCATTCTCTTTTCTAGGCAGGGAGCTCACTAGTCCAGGTTCCAATCCCCTCCTCATCTTGAAAAAACAGGATGTGGATTCTCTGATGGAGGGAGGGGGGGGGAGAAGGGGGAAGGGGGAAGAGATCCATTTCTTCAAGATCCTAGATGCAGCTCACTTCCAAAAATTCTCACAGACACACTAAAGAAAATTTATTGCAGGAATTGATGAAAATCTGCAAAACAATTCATCTCAGTATTTCCGTAACAGTTCATGATTATCTTCAGCAAACTCCAGCACTGTTAGCCACATTCCTGAACAACACTCCTTCAAGCCCTATTCTCCTGAGGATACCTTTTCCCCTTGTTGATCTCAGGACAAAAAGACATTTGTTGGGCACAGATTTCAGTATCTAAGGGTCACTGGAAACTATGCCTCTTTATCTATGCTGTTTCTCCTGTGTCGTCTTCATCCTTGATTCAGTACTCATACTGGTGTCAGCTCTTAGGGGCTGATACCATAAGATCCCTGCTAGGGACCCCAACTCCTCCTTTGGTTTGACAGGTGCTCCCAAATCTTTCTCTGCTGGACACTTCAACAAACATTGGTAACCAGAATGTCCCTCTGTTGCCAATTAACTCTTCCTTTCACTCCACCCTAGAGTGATCAGATAACTCTTTGGAACTCAGGTCAGAGTGCCAGCTCCTACTTTCCCCTCCAGCACTACTTCACTCTAACTTACAACAATTTCCTGAATTTACCATCCATCTTTCAAAACTAACTCAAAGTCCTCAAGCTCCTCCCTATTAATCAGGGAAATGTAGCATACAGGTCTCTCTAGTGGGGGAGCACCTATTACAGATCTCATAAAAATGGAACATCCCAGTGCCCTTAGATGTGAGAAATACAGTTCTGCTAAGGTGGATCTGGAAATTCCTTTACACAAATACATCAAACTTTTCCTCGCTTAATGGATGAGTAGATCCTTCTCCTTTCCTCCACGAGGGAGGCAATCTTCCTTATCTCTTCAATGCCTTTCAGGAACAAGCCGGCAAACACACTGCCTCTTCCACTCTTTGACTTCAGCTCCCCCCAGTGACTGTGAGAGTACTTAATAGACTTTTTAGTGAAATCTCTCTACGTGGAGAAGGGCCATGTAGGCAACTCCACACCTTCAGTTACACCTATGGATGTAGTTTGGGGAGGGGGGGAAATGTAGGGCAATGCCATTGTCTCCCAGACACTGTAGGTCATAGGTTTTGGAATGGGTACCTCCTCCATTCTTTTGCTGTATTTTGCCTTTTACTTTTCCTTCTCCCCGACCACCCTTTGCCCCTGTGGTCCAACAACTCCTCTCAAAGCTCCCTTCCCACCGGCTCCTTCGTCTAGCTGGGCCGCAGCAGCATGATCAACAATACTATGAGAAATGATCAGGTGACTCGTGGAGGTTTCCAGCCCCTGTGCTCTTCAAGGCTTTTCTGCATCCTGCCCCCTCTGACATACACCTTCTGTTGCTGTGGGGCAAGTTGCTAAAGAATCTTTAAGAGCACAGGTGCGGGAAGCCTCTATGGGGCACCTTATCATTTTTCATAGTGCTGTTGCTTTTGCTGCCTTGGCTTAACTAGATAAAGGAGCTGAAGCAGGGAGGGAGATTTAAAAGGAGAGAGAGATGGAGATGTTGGATGGGGGAGGGGCCGGGAAAGGTGGACATGCTAGATGGGGGAAGAGTAGAGAGAGGTGGGGGCAGGGCCAGTGCTAGGGTCTCTGGCACCCCCCTGCAACCTACAGATTGACACCCTTCCTTCCTCATTACTATTAATGGTAGGCTGTATCTCCCCCCCCCCCCCATTTCCCAAAACTCCTTTGTGAACTCTCTTCACATGATGCTAGTACTTCTCCTTTAAATCAAATAGTGTAAGAAGAAAACTGCAGTGAAGGGGCAAATGCATCTCTGGAATAAAAATCAGTACTGAGGATTAAATATTTAACATTGCATGAACAGAATCAGAAAAGATAGAGAGAACAGTCACCAAAATGAAAGCGATGGAAGGATACCCCTTTAAGGAAAGGCTAAATAGGTTAGGGTCCTTCAACTTGGAAAAAAGACAGCTAAGGAGAAATATGATATAGGTCTATAAAATAAGGAATGGAATAGAATGGGTAAACATAGATTGATTGCTTACTCCTTCAAAAAATAGGAAGAAAGAAGGGTGAACCCACCACTCCATGTAGGACACCCCTATTTGTTGAGGAATTAGATGGTTCAGTTTATTTTGATATTTTCTTGTTGCTGTAAAGGGATCCACTGCGTCTGTCCCATGCCCTTTTGGTCAGTGATTCCCCAGACAGGTGTCTTCTGGGGATCAGGAGTGTGGGTTTTTGAGTCTAAGATTGTATGGAAGTCATTGGATTAAATGAATGGGATACAGAGGACTTCCTTTACTTGCACACATGGGAGTGGTTGGTGAGATGGAGCAATGATGAAACAATCCACTGGGACTGGTGATGGTGTGAGCTCTACCCTGCTAAAAAATATTATATTTGCGGCTAAGAGATTTGATAATTGCTTTTAGGGAAATGCAGGTTGTGACTGCTGTTTGCTTATGAAATGTTTATTAAGCTCTAAGAAATGAGGAAATAATGGAATAGTAAAAGAATTTCACACTCAACACTGAATTTTCTATTTGGACATGCAAAATTCATGACTGGCTCTAGATCACCTCAACTCTTTGGGGCCCTTTTATGAAAGTATGCTAAACAGCGTGCGTTAAAGCACTCGCTAACCCCATGCTGTAACTCATAGTAACTGTTAGCACGGGGCCTCACAGCATGTCCTGATTTCCATGGTAACTGCGTTGTGCGCGTTGGGATGGTAAATGGGCGGGGTGAACACCTTGCAGTCAGCACATGGGTGCACTTACTGATACCTCCATAGGTGGAGATAAGTGCACCCGTGCTAATTTTAAGCCGCGTTAAGGCAGGATGCACTACGCTAAATGCTGGGATCATGCTTTCCATGCTCTGTGACAGTAAATGCGGTGGTGTTGCGCCTAACACACCATAGTTTTGAGCGTTATGGGCATGTAAGATGCAACCCCATAGCACCCTGTTGAGTCAGCCAGTTCTCATTCCCCAGCCTCCTAGGGATGTGAAGACCTGGAAAAAATGGGAAAATTTGCGAAAAAAATGTTAGAGAACAAAATTTTATTTTCCAGAGGTTAGAAGTAGAAAAATGAGTAACTGGAAAAACGGAGATAAAAGAAGTATGAAATATTTTCTTCTACAATATGTAAAATACCTTTAAAGATACGTTTTCAAAATATTAGTGCAACCAAGTGACAAAGAGTGGAGCCATAAAAATACATTGTTTTTACCTTGCTGCAGAGTCTGCAAAGGGCCTTCATTGGGGGTGGGGGGAGGGTTGCTGGCTGTGGACCCCAATGGTATTTTTTGTTCCTGGACAAAAAAATACAAGTATGCTGGACAGAGCCATGATGGCTGGCATTTCAATCGAGAGGGGAAAAAGGAAATAAGCTCTGCCGCCATTCAGGCTGAAAGCTGTGAAGTCTGTATCTGCTTCGGGCCAGCACTTGTGTGCAGCACGGCAGAGGCCATGATCAGGTTGGCTGCAGAGGCTGGAGCCGAGGGAGCGATGTGCTGCTGGCTATCGGCCACTTCTATGACCCTGGGACCGACTCCAAAGTCTGTCAGCCACAATGGGAGGTTGTGGTTTGTAGCAAGAGCTGCGATGTCGGCTGATGGATGAGGAGCTGAGCTGGTGGGGAACTGTAACAGGTCACACTACTCGCAGAGTACTGAGCAGAAAAAGGCAGCAGCTCGTGGGGCCGATGTGGCGCAGGGTTGTGTGCGGGTGACATGCTTAGGGCCGGTCCTGACAGGCACCACTGCTGGCTGTAATTACATCTTCGGCCCACGGGCACACAGAAGTACTGCTGCTGGCTGTGATTACAGCTCGCTTTTGTTCTTCAGCTTGCGCAGCTGAACAGCAAAAGAAAACTGCAAACCGGGCCAGCAGTACTTTTGTGTGCCGACGGACAGGCTACCCCCATGGCCGCGAATGCCTTCTTCACCCCTCTGGCCTGCAAAGCAGCATATCCTACGGCCCCAGAACAAACCTGTGGCTGTGATCCCTTCGGCCCATGGGACAGGTTGCTCCCATGGGCCACACATCACTGCTGGCTGCAATTGCAGTTTTCTTCACTTCTTCGGTCCTTGGGAACCACTGCTACTGCTAATTATAATTTGTATAGCACTACAAGGCATACACAGCACTGTACATACAGATGTAAGAGACAGTCCCTGCTCATCGGAGCTTACAACCTACCAGCCTGTGCTGTGGGTCGAAGAGCAAAAGAAAGCCATGATCAATGCTAGCAGTTCTTTTGTGTGTCTGTGGCACAGGCCCCACTGCTTTTTTCCTTCAGCCCATGGCTGCAGCTTTGGCACCCCTTACTACCAGCGCCTCCCCTGCCGTGCTTACCCAGCTTACCGGGTAGCAGTGGCCCTGGGTGGGGGGAGGTAGGGAAAGGTGAGGATGTTGGACTATAGGAAGGGGTGAGAGAGAGAGAGGTGATGATTCTGGTCTTGTAGGCAGAAGGGGAGGGAAAAGGGTCTGCCTGAGAGGAAGGGGGGTGAGAAAGATAAGATCTGGGAAAAAGTAGGGAGGGGAGGGAGAATGTGCCCAGAGTGGAGGGAAAGATGGATGGAGGGGAAGAGAAAGTGTGTACCAGGGCAAGGGGAGGGAGTGAGACAGGAGGGGAGAGAGTACTAGATGAGGGGTAAAAAGGGAGGGAGGGTAGAAAGTACCTGAAAGAGAGAGAAGTGGGGAGGAAAGCGAGTATGCCAGGGAAAAAGAGAGAGTATGAGTGATTGCTGGGAGGGATATAGAGGTAGGGAAAGTGTGCCAGGAGGAGGAAGAGAAAGGAAGGAGAGAGACAGAGTGCGGGCGAGGGGAGGGAGGGAGAAAGAACATGCTCAAAATGGAGGTGCTGAGAGATGTGCAAAGCAAGGGTGAAGAAGAGCAATAAGAAGTGCAGGGGATATAAAGGAGGGAAAGAAGATGGAAGGAATAGAGACTGACACTCCCACACTACCCACACATTGTTCTATACTCTCTGTACACACACACACACACACATTCCTTACCCTCAAATAACACTCGCACATCCCCAAACACACACCGCCACTGTAGGCACCTTCTCTTTGCATGCACACAACCTCACCTATCTGAACCCACGCATAGAACTTCGCTTCCACACCCCCACACCTCACCTACAGTATATAGCCCACATATAACCACTAACCCCTCCCCACCTATGCCTTCTACAAATTTAACAGCTAGAGTTACTAATGTACCCACTGTTAATGTGCATTATTTTGCCACAGGTCCCATTTTATGCAATGGAAGTTACTAGTAGCACATGTAAAAAGTGTGAGCGCACACAAACATGGTAGTAGACTTTAGTAATTTAGTCTTGAAGGACTACCAAAGGGACTGCTACAACTAGAAGTAGATCTACATTTCCAATTGTAGCACTTCTACATCTTGAGGTAAAAGGGGCTTCTTGGGGTTAAAGCTGATAAATCTGTGTATTTTAGAATTCAGTGATTTTGCTAAGTCAGTCAGGTCTTAGTACCACAGTGATCTTTGTATTTAAGTCAAAGCAGAGTATAGCTTAGCATAGAACATAAAATAAGAGTAAATAGACTTTGAAATAAATTTGTTTCTAGAGAGCTTTTTATTTAAATCAAATTAGAGTCTAGGTTAACCTAGAAAGTAAAATAGAGTAAATAGTTACTGAAATAAATTTGTTTCTAGAGAGCTTTTTTAATGAAATCAAATCAGAATCTAACTTAGCATTCAAGTAAAATAGTCTCTGAGTAGAAAGAAAAATTTCTTTACAAAGAGCCCTTCTAATTAGGAGACAAAAGATCTATGAAGTTGCCCTAAATAGGTATTAAAGGCAAGTGACAGATCAAAAGGGCAATTTAAAAGGCCCCTTCTATCAAACCAAGGGCTGCGTGAATCACCCAGGAAATTGGTAGGCCTTTACCTTAGAAGCACAGGACAGGGCACTGTGTAGCAGACAGCTTTTAATAAGTCTTCTTTCCCTCCCTCCCTCTCTCCCTCCTCAACTCCCACCCACCCCTGGGATAATCATAGCTTTGTAGGTGCTTAAACCTTTTAAAGGGAAGGAGGTGCCCATATTCACTCTCAGTTGCAGATGTTTATCCTCATCAGGCATACATTAAGACCTCAGATTAATTAATCTTGAGGTGAACAAAGTCCATTAAACGTATTAGGTATAGTTTTATTAGTATAAGTATCCCCAGCAATACCTAAGTAAGTAAACAACTTAAATACTTAAGCACAACCTTAAAACTAAGATGCAGACAGCAGTCCAGCAGTGAGATGGGGGCTTTCCAGTCTTTTGCATTGAGTGTCATATGTATGATTTTTTTCCCAGTTGGTGACGCGTCTTATGTGTGCACTAGGTGCAAGGAGCTCTTTCAGGGAACAAGTCTGATCTCAGGAGGCTAGAGTAGAGACTTGGAGGACATAAGGAAGAGAGAGAGGTACACAGACAAAACCTACAGGGTTGTAGTACTGAAGTCCCACCTCCAGTCTGGCAGCATCCCTGTTGCCATGGAGGAAAGAGGTCACGGGGCAGGAGAATATCATCCTGGTGTGGCAGGAAGTGATCCTGTAGCTAGGACCCATCCTCCAGGTGATATAAAACCCTTTCGCACCGTGAAGGTTTCTCCAGGGCCATGTGCTCAGGAGGGAAGGGTTAGGACCACTGTTATAGTTGGTGATTCAGTCATTAGGCATGTGGATAACTGGGTGGCTGGTGAATGTGAGATAACATGCCTGCCTGGTGCAAAGTTAGTGGACCTCATGCATCACCTAGACACGGTCTTAGATAGTGCTGGGAGGAGTCTGCTGTCTTGGTACATGTTGGTACCAATGACATAGGAAAGTGTGGTAGGGAGGTTCTGGAGGCCAAATTTAGGCTTTTAGGTAGGAAGTTGAAATCCAGAACTTCCAGGATAGCATTCTCCGAAATGCTTCCCGTTCCACACGCATTATTCAATGCATGGATGAGACGATGGTGCAGGGAAGAGGGTTTTGGATTTGTTAGGAACTGGGCAACATTCTGGGGAAAGGAGGGGCTTTTCCAAAGGGATGGGCTCCACCTTAACCGGGATGTAACCAGGCTGCTGCCATTAATCTTTAAAAAGGAAATAGAGCAGCTTTTAAACTAGATAATAGGGGAAAGCCGACAGTCGCTCAAGAGCGCATTGTTCGGAACAAAGTATCCTTGAAGGATACTAGCAAAAGATTGAAGTTAGGGCATATCGACAGAGAGGGTCCAATAAAGACAAAATTGACCCAGATGCCAAGTACAAAGAAGACAGAACTTAAAGATTCCAAATTACCCCTGCCTACCGATAAACAGATTCATATGAATAAAATACAGCCTCTAAAATGCTTGTATGCAATTGCTAGAAGTCTAAACAATAAGGTGGGAGAGTTAGAATATATAGCTTTGATTAAAGGATAAAGCAGTATATGAAAACTGTTAAATAAATAGCACTAAATGAAAGGTTAGATATGATTGGTATCTTAGAGACATGGTGGAAGGAGGACAACCAGTGGGACACAGTAATTCCTGGGTACAAACTATACCATAATGATAGAGCAGATCAAATTGGTGGATGTGTTGCATTCTATGTTAGAGATGGCATTGAGTTACAAAGGATTAAAGTTTTGCAGGAAACAAAATACACTGGTAGAATCTCTATAGATTGAAATTCCATATAAAAAGGGGAAGGGGAAAGCGATAGCAGTGGGTGTTTACTATCGACCGCCTGGCCAGAATGAACAAATGGATGATGAAATGCTCAGAACAATCAGGAAGCTAATAAAAGTTACAGCACAGTAATAATAATGGGTGATTTCAATTATCCCGATATTGACTGGGTCAGTGTCACGGCAAGACATGCTAGGGAGATAAAATTTCTAGATGAAATAAATGACTGCTTTTTGGAGCAGCTGGTTCATGAACTAACAAGAGGGGAACTAGAAAAACACATCGTACTCGCAGAAGTAGAAGGAAACGCTGCTCAGATGCGGTGTTAATACTATGGCTGCGTGGCGTTCTTTTGAAATCACTTTAGCACTACAACTCTGCAACAAAGTGCTAGTATTATAGCTCCTTGGAACATGTTCTTCAGTTTTCTAAGGTTACCCTCTGATAAAGGCAGGTGCCGAAATGCGGCCATGTCAGGATCACTGGTCTCTTAATAAAGGACACCTTTGCTTCACGGTTCGCTCTTAGTGTTTCTGACAAGAGAGGAGGCCATTTTGGACCTAGTCCTTAGTGGAACACAAGATCTGGTGCAAGAGATAAGGGTGTTGGGGCCACTTGGCAATAGTGATCATAGCATGATCTCATTTGATTTAATAAATGGAAGAAGGATGGCAAGGAAATCCACAGCACTACCTTTTAACTTTCAAAAGGGAGACTATGATAAAATGAGGAAAATAGTTAAGAAAAAGCTAAAAGGAACAGTTGCAAAGTTTAAAGATTTACATTAAGTATGGGTGTTGTTTAAAAATACTATCTTGGAAGCCTAGAACAGCTGTATTCCACCCGTTAAGAAAAGTGGAAGGAAGTCCAAAAAACTGTCTGCATGATTTAAAGGTGAGGTCAGAGAAGCTGTTGTTTCCAAAAAAGCATCTTTCAGGAAATGGGAAAAGGAGCCAAATGACAAAAACTAGAAACAACATAAACACTGGCAAGTTAGATGCAAGGCATTGATAAGGCAGGCAAAGAGAGAATTCGAGAAGAATCTTGCTGTGGAAGCAAAAATGCATAATAAAGACTTTTTCAAGTACATTCATAGCAAAAAACCTGTGATAGAGTCAGTTGGACCATTAGATGATAGAGGGGTAAAAGGGGCATTAAGAGGTGACAAGGCATAGCGGAGAGACTGAATGAATTCTTTGCTTCGGTCTTTACTGAGGAAGATGTAGGGATGTTACCCATGACTGAAATGGTATTTAAAGGTGATGTTGCAGAAGAACTGAAAGAAATATTGATACACCGGAAGATGTATTACAACTATTTGATAAACTGAAATCACCTGGACCGGATGGTATACATCCAAGGATGTTGAAAGAACTGAAATACGAGATTGCAGACCTACTATTAGTAATCTGTGAATTATCACTAAAATCATCTGTAATACCTGAAGACAGGATGGCCAATGTAACTCTAATTTTTATAAAGAGTTCCAGTAGTGATCTGGGAAACTACCGACCAGTGAGCCTGACGTCAGTACCAGGAAAATGGTAGAAACCATTATAAAGAACAAGATTACTGAACATGTAGATAGTCATGGCTTAATTGGAGACAGCCAACATGGTTTTAGCCAAGGAAGGACATGCTTTACTAATCTGTTATGTTTTTTTGAAGGGGTGAATAAACAGGTAGAGAAAGGTGAGTTGGTTGATATAGTGTATCTGGATTTTCAGAAAGCCCTTG
The DNA here is from genome assembly GCA_033557465.1 of Ichthyophis bannanicus. Taxonomy (NCBI): domain Eukaryota; kingdom Metazoa; phylum Chordata; class Amphibia; order Gymnophiona; family Ichthyophiidae; genus Ichthyophis; species Ichthyophis bannanicus. Next base: position 722,938,115 of record CM066032.1, read on the forward strand.
ACAAGGTCCCTCATCAGAGACTCTTGGCGAAATTAAAAAGTCATGGGATAGGAGGCAGTGTACTATTGTGGATCAGGAACTGGTTAAAAGATAGAAAGCAGAGGATAGGGCTAAATGGCCAATTTGCCCAAATGGAGAAAGGTGAATAGTGGAGTACCCCAGGGATCTGTGCTGTGCTGGGTCTGCTGCTTTTTAACATATTCATAAATGACCTGGAAATGGGAATAACGAGTGAGGTAATCAAATTTGCAGATGAATCAAAATTATTCATAGTTGTTAAAACCCAAAAGGATTGTGAAAAATTGCAAGAGAACCTAGATAAACTGGAAGACTGGCTGTTCAAATGGCAGATGAAATTTAATGTGAACAAGTGCAAAGTTATGCACCTAGGAAAGAAGATCCCAAACTATGGTTACATGATGCAAGGTTCCATATTAGGAACCCCTACCCAGGAAAAAGATTTAGGCGTCATCGTGGATAACATGTTGAAAACCTCCGCCCAGTGTGCAGCAACAGCCAAGAAAGCAAATAGAATGCTAGGAATCATAATGAAAGGAATGTTTATGTTTATGTTTATTAAAACATTTTTTATACCGCTCAATACCAGTGGCGTCTGAGCGGTTCACAATCGTTAAAATAACATTAAAATTACAGGCTGCTAAGAAGCTGAAAAGAACGCCAGTTAAAAATAAAAGTGACAGAGGAGAGACAAAGGATAGAAGAACAAAACAAGCAGAGGTACATCAACATGAGTAGGGGGAGGGAGACAAGGACGGGGAAGGGAGATCATATGCCAGACTAAAAAGATGGGTTTTGAGTTGCTTTTTGAAGGCTTGGTAGGAGTGCTCTGAGCGGAGGGAAGGGGGAAGTGAATTCCAAAGTTTAGGACCCAGAAAATAGAAAGCCGAGGAGCGAGTGGATTCAAGGTGGGCTTGAGAAGGGGAAGGGAGGGACATGCGATTAACGTGAATAGAGCGAAACAGACGATGAGGGGTACGGAAATGAATCAGGTCAGCAAGGTAGAGAGGGGTGCCTGTGTGAATTACCCTATGTGCAAATGTGAGAATCTTGTACTGAATGCGAAACGAGACCGGTAACCAATGATGGTGCAGAAGAAGGGGAGTGACGTGGTCGTAGCGAGAAGCACAAGACAGAACATGGACCGCAGCATTCTGAATGCGTTGTAAATGGGAGAGTTGAGATTGCGGTAAGCCAGCTAAGGAAACATTACAGTAATCAAGATGGGACATTACAAAAGAGAGAATAAGTGTGGCTAAAGCAGAAGGTGAGAGAAAAGGGCGCCAGCCCAAAGCTGTTTAAGGGAAAAAAAAGAACGCTGAACTATTGAAGAGATATGTTCCTTGAATGAGAGAGAGGAGTCAAGAATAACACCAAGATACCTGAGGGAAGAAACAAGAGGAATAGGCTGGGAGGAAAAAGAGGGAGCACAAGTGGGGGAAGGACTCCCAAAGGTGAACCAGATGGCGAACGACTTAGCAGGATTTACATGGAGAAAATTAGAAGTAAACCAAGAGGCAACAGCAGTGAGGCAAAGATTAAGGGGAGAGATATCGGGCACAAGGGAGTCGGTATGGTGCAAAAGAATGATATCATCCGCATAATAGTACACGGAGATACCAAACTGCTGGATTAATAAAGCAAGAGGAGCTAGGAAAACATTAAAGAGGAGGGGGGCTAGGACAGATCCCTGAGGCACACCACAAGAAAGAGGAGTGGGAGCTGAAGAAGAGGACCCAACCACTACAGAGAAGGAGCGACAGGAGAGAAAAGAACGAAACCAATGAAGAACCATGCCAGAAAGACCAGCGTCTTGAAGACGAACAAGAAGAGTGCGATGGTCCACCAAATCGAAAGCTGCAGAAAGATCAAGAGAGACAGCAAGAGTGAGAAGACCACGATCGTAAGCAGCATGCAATTCGTTGAGAAGAGAGAGAAGGATAGACTCTGTGCTATGACCGGGACGAAAACCAGACTGCCGAGGGTGGAGAACAAGAGAGGCTTCGAGGTGGGCAGAGAGCTTAAGGAAAACAAGTTTCTCAAGAAATTTGGACAGGAATGGGAGATTAGAAACAGGGCGCCAGTTGGAGAGGACATTGGGGTCGGAGGTGCGGGATTTCAGGATTGGACGAACAATGGCGTGCTTCCAAGGTGTAGGGAAAATACCAGAGGATAGACTAGAATTGAAGAGAGAAAGCATATAAGGGGAGAGGGATAGAGAAGGTTCCAGAAGCCAACAGGAGGGAATGGGATCAGCTGGGCAAGTTGTTTTGCGGATTGGAAGAAAAGTGTTTTGGAGAACAACTGGGGAGACTATCTCAAAAGAGGACCAGGAGTGAGATAAGATAGGGGTAGAAGGGGAAGGAGAAAGAGGGGTGGACAGGGAAGACACGACTACAGGAGAGAGGGGGGAGGACAGGAGGGGAAGGACTGACGCAGGGTTTGGACCTTGGAGACAAAGAAGGAGGCAAGGGAAGGAGCGTCAGGAGAGGCAGAAGAAGGAGGGGGAAGGGGAGGTAAGGCGGAATGGGATGCCGTGAGGGAACGAAAAATAGAATATAATTGCCGGGAGGAATTCGAAGAGGAAGAAATAAGCTGGGAATAATAGTCACGTTTCGCCGAGTGGAGGAGGGTACGGTAGTGATGATGACAAGATCGGAAATTGAGGAGAATAGTGGAGGACGGGCGCTTACGCCAAAGGCATTCCACTCGACGAAGATATTTCCGATGCAGGAGAAGGCCGGGATGAAACTAGGGATGTCGGGGGCAGCGGCGGGGGCAGCGGCGGGGGAGGGGGGGGGTAGGCGAGAACGAAGAGGGGCTATATCATCAAGGGCAGAGGACAAAGAAGAATGCCAAAGATGGGCTTGTGCATCAGCAGAGAGTGAGGCAAAGTCACTGGGGAATATGGAAGCAGAAGGAGGGAATTGAAGGAGCGTATCAGCCGTAAGCTTACGGGTTGGTACTGAAGAGGCAAAGCCAGAATTAGAGGCGTTGTTTGGGAGCCTTAAGGAAGGATCTGAAGAATCTGTCGAAGAAGGCCAGACGGGAATAGAAAAAAGAAGACAGAAATGATCGGACCAGGGAGGGGGTAGGGAGGAGAGAGAAGAGGGAGGGATGGAGGAGGAGTTGGAGGTAATAAGGAGATCCAGGGAATGACCTGCAGCATGGGTGGGGAAGGAGACAAATTGGCGTAAGGACATATCAGATAAAAAAGTGAGAAAAGAGAGGTCCCTTGTCGAAGAAGGTAAGTCGACGTGGACGTTGAAATTTAGGATCAGAAGATTAGGATAAAGGAGCGAGGCCTCAGAAATAGTAGCCAGAAGAGAATCCCACAGAGATGTGGAAAGAGAGGGAGGAGCATAAATGAGAAGAAAATAGCAGGGGTGGGAAGAGGAATTTAATCGGAGAAGCAGAGATTCCGGGTAGAGCAGAGAAGAAGAGGTGGGGAGTTCCGAGAGAGGGAGGGAGGAACGATACACGACCGCAACACCCCCTCCGCTTCTACCCGACGAGATGTAGACAGAAATGAGTAACCAGGTGGGAGACAGCGATTAAGGAAAGATTCCTCGCCCTCTCTCAACCAAGTCTCTGTTAGGAAAAAGAGGTCCAAGGTGTGGTGAGAAATTAGATCATTGACCAGAAGTGTCTTGGAGCGGAGTGAACGACAGTTTAACAGAGCAAGCTGCAAAAACACAAGGGAGGACGGGGACGAGGAGGGGGACAACGGGCATGGCGGTGCCTGTGAACAGTATGTTAGATTTGAAAGTTGACGAGCCAAAGAACCAGGAGAAGCAATGTCAGGCACGGGAGGGCGCCAGCCCCAGTGAACAGGGATGACTGACATGACGAAAGGAAATAGCAGAAACAAGTAACAGAGAAGCGCCTTAAGACCCTTAGTCCTTCCTCCGTGAAAAAAGGCACCCAGAGGAGGACAAGGGGAACCAAAGTGGAAAAGGTTTAAAAATGGGGCCAAGGAGCGCGCCTTAGATGACGCGAAACGAGCAGAGGTCTTGGAATTCTCGCCCCGTCCCTCGCCCCAAGGAGCTCGCACAAGGAGCAGGTCGTGCTCCTTGTGCGCGCGTCTCTGAGGCATGGGGCGCCGCACCGGAACAGATCTTATGCACGGTGAGCCCCTGCGTCACTTCCGGTGGGACGGACCAGGAAGGAGGGAGCGTAGCCGGTAGCTGGGGAGACAGGGAGACACAACAGGGACACTGCAGAATGGCGATACAGCAAGGAGCAGGCAGCAAGCAGGCAACAGCAACAGCAGACAGCTAACGGGTAACAGCAACAGCAGATGGACAGCAGTCAGGGCGCCGCACCAGAGCAGATATTATGCACGGTGAGCCCCTGCGTCACTTCTGGTGGGATGGACCAGGAAGGAGGGAGCGTAGCCGGTAGCTGGGGAGACAGGGAGACACAACAGGGACACTGCAGAATGGCGATACAGCAAGGAGCAGGCAGCAAGCAGGCAACAGCAACAGCAGACAGCTAACGGGTAACAGCAACAGCAGATGGGCTACCGGAGCCCCTACCCAGGAAAAAGATTTAGGCGTCATCGTGGATAACATGTTGAAAACCTCCGCCCAGTGTGCAGCAACAGCCAAGAAAGCAAATAGAATGCTAGGAATCATAAGGAAAGGAATGGAGAATAAAACAAAGGATATTATAATACCTCTGTATCGTTCCATGATGTGACCACACCTTGAATATTGTGTGCAATTTTGGTCGCTGTACCTTAAAAAGGATATAGCATTATTAGAAAAAGTACAGATAAGAGCTACCAAATAGGTAAAGGGGATGGAAGGATACCTCTATGAAGAGAGGCTAAAAAAGGTTAGGGCTCTTCAACCTGGAAAAGAGACGGCTGAGGAGAGATATGATAGAGTCTATAAATTAATGAATGGAGTGGAATGGGTAAACGTAGATCAATTGTTTATGCCATCAAAATATAGAAGACTAGGGGACATGCAATGAAGCTACAGTGTAACCTATTTAAGACTAATAAGAATTTTTTTTTCACTCAACGCATAATCAAACTCTGGAATTTGTTATCAGAGGATGTAGTAAAAGCTGTTAGTGTAGCTTGGTTTAAAAAAGGTTTGGACAAGTTCCTAGAGGAAAGGTCCATAAACTATGGACCTAGGAAATCCACTGCTTGCCCCAATGCAAGCATTGTGGAACCTGTGTCATTTGGGGAAACTGGTAGGTACTTGTGACCTAGATTGTCCACTTTTGGAAACAGCATACTGGGCTTGATGGACCTTGGTCTGATCCAGTATGGCATATCTTATGTTCTTAGGTAAATTTTGGAAAACATTCTCAAAGTCATGCCTCTGCATGCTTTCCCTACTTGTTATAGAATGTTGTGTCCTAGCAGCAAAATTAGAGATGTCAAAAACTATCATGGCTCCTTACTATATGAGCCACTTAGATTGCTTCAAAAGCTTTTAAAAGAAAGGTAACATACAGTAAACTTTGCCTTTGCCTTTTATGTAAGCTCAGCCATCTGATCCTAATCACATGTCTGTTCTGCAGTACAGTTTGTGCTATTTTTATCTTACTTATGTTCTTTCCTTTGAATTATTTTGTTATATGTTTACCTTACAACTGTGCACAATCCTGAACAATCACTGAGACATTTACTACCGATTGTAAGCTCCACCTAAAGTTGGATCATGCAGTTATTTACTTTGCTAATGGAAAATTTAAGATCTGTTTTTCTGCAAGTGAATATTTTTTCCCTAGAAGAAATCAACAGCATGCCGAAGGTTCAAATATTAACTTGTTGAAAACAAAAGGACTTTCTTCATTACTCGGAAAAGGCATTATCAAGAGCTGAAGGTCAATGACAGACGTTTGTTTTATTACTGTTATGCTATTCATTAAAAGCTACCATCTTTTTAAAAAATAAAGTTTCTGGTTAATAACTAATTTCACAAACAATGCACTGATGTTTCTATTTGCCTTTTCACGGTCTGAGCTCAAGGTATTGCTATTACGCATGTAGCAGGATATAAATGAATGTGAGTTACGTTCAGGTACAGTTTCTAGCTCCCTGCCTAAGTGGACTTACAATCGGAGCTGTACCTGAAGCACTAGAGGGGAAAGTGACTTGCCCATACCCACAAAGAGGCCGATTCTATCCCCTGCATGGCTGGCCGCATTGCCCGTCCATTGCCTAGATGGGTCCGACATAGACCTGATTCTGCCGCCACGAGGTCTAGACATGCCTGCGAAGGCGGAATCAAGGACATCTATGTCCTGGCGCTCCCCAGATTCAGTAGGGAACAACCCACAGGAGCCTGTCTGTCCTCCCCCTCAGATGCCACTGCATGGGTGAATGAGCAGTGGCATCCAAGCACCATGGCAACGGGCCATCTACCCGGCGGCTCAGAATGCCATGGGCCACATCGGCCCCTGCTGCCCACTCACCATGTGGATCCGGTAGCCCATATGGGCAGGACCACCCAGAGGCCATCGACAGTGTGGGATACCGAACGGAGGCGGGCACCGGCACTAACCGTGCAGCACCAATATTGGTAGCTGCATAGTTAGCGCTCGGCACCTATAAGATGGGCGAGGAAAACCCTTGCCTATCTTACAGGTGCCAAGGCTAACCATACTGCATCCAGTATCGATGCTGCATGGTTAGCCTTGTCAACCTCCGGGCAGCGAAGCCAGACCCGGTTTTTCTTTTCCCTCACCGCGGAAATGAAATCCGGGTTAAGGGGGTTGGCAGCACTGTTCCCTCTAAGCTGTGCACGTGTGCGCGCGCACACACCTCGCCGAGCGAGCGCACATACCTTACAACAGAGCGCACAAAAATTACGGTTCTAATTCTGATAGAAAACAACACCGACATCTTAAAATTTAAAAGTTGTTGTGTATTTATGGTTTTCACAAGTTCTACAATATTTTCTAGTGCAATCAATGTGGTGTACATACTGTATTCTGAAGTGTAGTCAAATTTTAAAGTATATAACTCTGAGTGTCGTTATGTGGCGCACAAAAATTTAACCTTCCTTCAAAAGCTGCACAACTGATATTTTATGTGCACACAGCCTACAGAAAATTAGAGGGAACATTGGTTGGCAGGGAGGCTAGGCGCCGATGCAGCACATATCCCGTCTAAATGAATATCAGGACCACGTGTGTCTAATGTCTGGGTGGGTGCTCACATGAGTAGCAGTGATCATCACACTGTGTGGTTTGAGGTAAAAACCAAGGCAGAAGCCAATCACAGCAAACTCAAAGTTCTAGATTTCAAAAACACTGACTTCAGTAAAATGGAAGGTACCTGAAGGAGGAGCTGGTAGGATGAGAGCAGATAAGGGTGGTGGAAGGGTAGAGGGCTAAATTGTAAGAGGCTATAAAAGGAGCAACAGATCTATATGTAAAAAAGTAAATAAAAACAAGAGAAAAAGGAAACCAATAGGGTTCTCCAAAGAAGTGGCAGTGGCAAAAAACACAGCTTTCACAAAATTCAGAAGATCACAAAAAGAGGAAGACAGAAAAGAATACAGTATAAAGCTAAAAGAAACAAAAAGAGAAATAAGGATGACTAAAGCAAAGGTGGAAGAAAAGATGGTTAAAAATGTGAAGTTAGAAGACATTTTGTGGGTTTTTTGTCAGGAGAAGAGGAAGCCAGAGGTGGAATTGCAAGACTCAAAAGTGCTGAAATCAGATTCGTAGAAAGTAACATTAAAAAAACAAAAATGCTAAACAAATGCTTCTGTTCTGTATTCACAAATGAAAATTCTGGAGAAGGACCACATAAGATTGACAAATATAAATGGGAATGGGGTAGATACCACACCAGTCACAGAAACAGATGTTTTTGAACTGCTTGCAAAACTGAAAGTAGACAAAGCCTTGGGCCTTTAAATGATGTATTTAATAGATCCTTGGAGACAAGAGAGGTTCTATTTCATTAGTAATAGGAGAGAGGTGTGAAACTATAGGCCATTAAGCCTTACCTCGGTGGCTGGAAAAATAACAGAGGTGCTACTAAAAGGAAGAATTTTGAACTTTCTAGAAACCAATGGGTTGCATGATCTGAGGCAACATGGTTTTATCAAAAGATGACTATGCCAAATGAATTTTTTTTTGAATGAGTGAATGGGTGACCTGAGAACTAGATCAAGGGCATGCATTGGATGTGATCTACCTTGATTTCAGCAAAGTCTTTGAACTGTTCCTCATAGAAGGCTTGTCAATAAACAGCAGCTTAGAGATGGGTCCCAAAGTGGTGAACTGTATCATAAACTGGTTGACAGACAGATGACAGAGGGCGGTGATAAAACAAATTCACTCAGAAGAAAGGAAGGTGAGTTTTGGAGTGCCTCAAGGATTGGTCTGGAGTCCATTGGATTGCAGGACCTGAGGCAGCATGATTTTAGTAGAGGCAGGTCTTGTCAGACAAATCTAATTTCTTTGACTGAGTGACCAGAGAGTTGGACCAAGAGAGAGCCCTAGATGTGGTGACCTTAGAATTCAGTAAAGCGTTTGACACTGTTCCATGCAGGTGACTCATAAATAGATTGAGCACACAAGGGATGAACCTTAAAAGGACCGACTGGGTTAGAAATTGGTTGAGTAGGAGGCGGCAAAGGGTACAAGTAAATGGAGCTCATTCTGAGAAGAATGTTACTAGTAGTATGCCACACGATTCTGCCCTTAATCCGATTAACATTTTTGTTACTGAAATTGTGGCTGTTGGGTAAGGTTTGGCTCTTTGCAGATGGTACCAAAATCTGTATTAGAGGCGACACCCAGGAAGGAGTAGATAACATGAGGAGGGATCTAACTAAGCTTGAAGATTGTTTGAGAATTTAGCAGCTGAGATTTAGTGCTACAAAATGCAGGATCATGCATTTGGGCTGCAGAATTCCAAGGGAGCGGTACACTATGGGCCCAATTCTGACCGGCAAATAGCAGGGTTGTACATCCGGGTTGGATGTCCAGCCCCACTATTCGCTGGGACTGTTTGCTGCCTCAAGTGCTCCCCGCATGCACAGAACCACTGAGCATGGAGCTCTGGATGGCGGCGGGAGGGGGCGGGATGTAGGTAGAGAGTGGGCAGAGCAGGGGCGGGTTGAGACACCTGGATGTACAGGGCCGATTCAGGTCATGGCCCTATACATTCATTGGCAAAAGGGTAAATATGGTATAAGCCCTTTGTGCAGAAGTGATCGGGCTGCAAAGCCCCACCAAACAGCCAGAAGGGATGAAGGTGAGCCCCTTCCTCCCGATCCCCAGCCCTGGCTGCTCCCGCTGAGGGTCGGGCAGTGGGGAACAGACATTTTTTGCTGTGGTGGGCTGTCAGCAAGCCTGCTGGGCGTCCCAGTGCCATGGCGACAGGATGTCATGGCACCGGCACACCAGCAGGATCATAGGGCGAGATGGATGGTGTGTTGGGAGAATGTCTCACACTGCTGCATTGGGGCAATGCCGGGCCATCTATCTGCCCAATCCTGCACTAGTGGGAATATCTAGCTCCTGTAGGTTGTACAATCGGGTACACTTTGGGGCCATCCATATTTTGGCCATCCAGATGGCCCAGACATGCCCCTCACTGAATCAAGCTCTATAAGGGGTGAAGTACTTCTGTCCACAGAAGAAGAGCGGGGCAAGAGTTTGATTGTTTCTGATGATCTTAATGTGGCTAAACAGGTAGAAAAGGCAACCATGATAGCCAGAAGAATGCTTGGAAGCATAGGGAGAGGAATGAGCAGGAAGAAAGAGGTGATAATGTCTCTGTATAAGTCTTTGATGAGACCTTGTTTGGAATATTGTGGGCAATTCTGGAGACCACACCTTCTAAAGGATATAAACAGGATGAAGTTGGTGCAGAGAGTGGCTACCAAAATGGTCAGTGAGCTTTGTCATAAGACAAATGAAGACAGACTTAAAGATCTCAATATGTATACTTTGGGGAAGAAGTGGGAGAGAGGAAATATGATAGAGATGTTTAAATACATCCATGGCATAAGTACACAGTAGGAAAGCCTCATTCAAGTGAAAGAAAGCTCTACAACGAGGGACATATGATGAAGGTGAAAAGAAATATGCTCAGGAGTAATTTTCTAAACTATTTCTTTATGGAAAGAGGGGTGGATGCATGCAATAGTTTCCCATTGGAGGTAGTAGAAACAAGGACAGTATCTGAATTCAAGAAAGTATGGGACAAACACAAATGATCTCTAAAAGAAAAAAAGGGACTATAGTAGTTGGCATGGAAGGTCAGACTGGATAGGCCATATGATCCTTTCTCTGCTGTCATTTTTCTATGTTTTTTAATGTGAGTGATATTGTTGAAGGATTGAAGGGAATTGTTTACCTTTTTGTAGATGTCATGAAGATTTGCAAGAGTGGACGCCTCGGAGGGAGTTGACAACATGAGGAAAGATCTACAAAAACTAGAAGAATGGTCTAATTCTTGGCAGTAAAATTTAATGTGAAGAAGTGCAGAGGCATGCACTTGGGATGCAGAAATTCAAAGGAGTTGTATGTGTTAGAGGGCAAGAGGTTGGTGTGCATGGACCAGGAGAGGGACCATGAGGTGGCAAAACAATGTGACAAGGCGGTAGCCAAAGCCAGAAAGATGCTGGGATGCATACAGAGAGGAATAACCAGCAGAAAAGAGAAACATAGAAGCATAGAAACATGACGACAGAAAAAGACCACATGGTCTATCTAGTCTGTCCTTCCATGTCTACCACTACAACAATCCCCTTTTTTCCTTTAGAGATCCTCTGTGTTTGTCCCATGTTTCTTTGAATTAAGATACTGTCCTCATTTCTACCACCTCCACCTCCACGGATTCACCACTCTTTCCGTAAAGAAATATTTCTGCATATCACTCCTGAATCTATCCCCTTTCACCCTCATCCCATGTCCCCTCATAGCAGAGCTTGCTTTCAATCAAAAGAGGCTCCCCTTCTGTGCATTTATGCCACAGAGGTATTTAAATGTCTCAATTATATCACCTCTATCCTGCCTTTCCTCTAAGGTTTATCTATTAAGATCCTTAAGTCTGTCCTCATATGCTTTATAATGAAGACCACTAACTATTTTAGTAGCCACCCTCTGTATGGACTCCAGCCTGTTTATATCCTTTTGAAGGTGCTCCAGAATTGCACACAATACTCCAAATGAGGTTGCACCAAAGACAGAGTTGCAGTTGAGCATTGGTAGGTTGAAGGTGATTGTGTGATGGTCTGACCATGGAATGGGCGTTATTTGACAGGTGATGTGGTGTGTGGCTGATTGGATTTTGTTTGGAATGAAGATCAAATCCAGGATGTTTCCTCTCCTTTGAGTGGGTGCGTTGATAATTTGTGTGAAGTCCATAGCTTCCATGGCTTTGAGGAATGGATTGATTTCTGCTTTTGTTGCTAAGTTGAGATTGAAGTCACCCAGCATTATAAAGGGTTTGTCCTTCACAGCGTAAGTGTATGCTATGTCGAATAGTGTTGATAGGTCTTCTGTGTCTATTAGGAGCTTTATAAACAAGGCAAACGTTTTCCATGATTATGGTGTTTGTTGTGTTGGTTGTGGTGGCTGTGATAATCTTGGTCTCAAGGTTTTTTTCTGCCAAGACAAATATTCCTCCTCCTCTTCTTCCCTGTCTTGGGCAGCTGTGTAATGTTGACGTAGGTGTGATGAGTTAGTTTGCTAGCACATTGTCACTGTCATTCAGCAATGATTCAGTGACAAGTAGTAAGTCAATATTGTGTTCTTTTTTGTAATCTGAGAGAGTGTTGATTTTGTTGCGTGCTGAGTGAGCATTAACCAGGGCGCATTTAATGGATGGGACTCGCTGGGTGTCTGGTGGCTTAGATTCTGAGGGGTGTCTCTGCTGAATGCTGATGAGGTGGTGATGTCTCCTGGTTTTTTTTTCGTGAATATGGGGTATTGGTAGTATGTCTCTCTGTCTGTAGATGATTGGGATCGATCCACTCGGTGTGCTTGTGATGTGAGTGCAGTGCAGGAGAGTCAGCAGGAGTAGTAGGATTAGTCCAGTTGAAAGCCAAGCCATTTTCTTTTCAATTTATGTTGACTTTGTGGTTGCCAGCAAGATTCTGATTAGCTTTTGCAATGGGAAGCAGGGGGGCTCACCTTCTGTTTAGGTTCCATGTTTGGAGATTGCAGCATGCTAACTGGAGTGTTCAGGTGTCTGTGCTGTTTTCTGGTTTAGTCACTTTTGAACAATAGGTACTATATATGTTTTACCTTAGGGCTGTCCCAGAATGGGTGCTTGAATGGTTGTTGTCTGTTGTTGTTGGTTCTTCCATCGTTCTGTCTTGCCAGTGCTGTAAGGTCCCCACCTAATGGCCTTGCCAAAGGGCCCTCTGGTGAGGCATGGGTTCGCCAGGCGCGAGCACACCTGGAAGTATTTTAAATTTAAAAGAGCACCTCCGGTGTTCCCAGTGTCCCAATTGGCCTTGAGGAGGTAACAAATATGGAGGTGACAAATGTGACAGAAAAAAAGCTCACACTCCTGCAGTAACATGTTGTCGTTTTCTGCATTGGGCAGAAGTCCTTTTCTTATCTTCTTTTCTATCAGCAAAAGAGCCCATCCTCATCTGTGAGATTCTTTTCAGATTCACATGTAATTTGTTGCTGTGTTTTGTTCTCATTAAGAAATATATTCTATGGGGGGGGGGGGCATAGTCAGCACCGGTGACCGCCTTGAATCACTGGTATGCCTGGATGAGGAATTAGCTATCTGGTCAGCGGCAATATTCAGCTCCTGACCGGTTAGCTAAACCAGCTATAATTAGGTCAGCTTTTTTTTGGATGAATTTCACTGCTGCCTGGTTAACTTTGGTTTCCGTCCTCACTCCGTCCCCATAAGTGGTTAGCATTGGGGCGTATAAACTGGGTAGGAGCTGATATTCAATGGCATTTAATGGTTTACTGCCACTGAATATCCAGCTGAGCACAGTTTAGCCAGTTACAGTAGCAGGCCTACTAACTGGCTAAACCATTTTAAATATGCCCCAGAATGCACAGATGTAGGAATTGTAAAACTAAGATTGACGCAAAATCATATATGGGTTCTAGAGGGCGATGGCATATATTGACATTGGGGCTGATGGATGGGTGGATACTGAACTGGGACGGGCTCACATAATGACATGAAAGGACAAAGAAAATGTTTTCTCCCTTTTAAAAAGTCTATCTGAACCAAGGCACTCCTGGACCATTCCAGGAATAGCTCTCTTCATCCCCCTTCCCCTTTAAGGACAGAACTCTCATTTCCCTCATTCATTATCTTGAGAAATATCTTGCTGGGGTCTCTACATAGCTCTGAATGACAGAACCCACTTATTGCACACCTAGAGATATATTATCATCTTGTTTAAGGGACTGGACTTAATACAATCCAGGGCTACACATATTTAAAGAAAGAGGCATCCCTTGTCTTTACTGATTTGTCAGTACACTGCTTTGAGCCTCTGAATGTTAATTGCCTTTCCTGACTCTCTCTGTTTCTCTTGCAAATTTTGCCTGCCCTTCTTGTTATGTGTCTTTTGGTATTGCATGGATGCTGTTCTTTTTCTCTCCTATTTCTTTGGTTAACCATAGTGTTTCCTAATTCTCCACCCTTTACTAACATGCCTGGCATAATAATTTATTGATATTTTGTGGGTTTGTGTAAATGTCCTTATCCGCCTTGAGATCTGTATCTGAATCAGGTCCTTGGTATTGAGAACTCAATACTTGATTTTTTTGATTAAGAGTTTAATGATAGTTTTATTTACATTTTATATATCAGATATGCCTTTTTTCACTTGCCAACTGAGCCAAGACCATCTGTGAGATTTCTTTTCAGACATTTATATAACTTGTTGGTCTGTTTCATTTTCTATTAAGAAATATATGCTAAGAGTACTAGACTGCATAAATAGAGGAGCTGGAAAACGAAAACTGACCCAAAATCATACATGGACCATAGAGCGAGATGTCTTATATGGAAATTTGAGTTGTGGATTTCCAGGATGGATATTCTAGCAAGACTACCTCAGTTTCTCCCTAGATTAGGACAGATACATTTCTTTTCGACTTGTTTTTCATAATGATCAGAAGGCTATATATCGTTGAGCAGTTTTTGTAAAGCTGTACCTCACATATTGTATGTGAAAAAGAACGTAAAAGGCATTCTCGTTTATGTTTATTATCCTGTATTTAAAATAAAACAATCCTGAAAGGCGGAGAACAAGCAAGACCAGTGGAGCACCAAGGTCAGGCATCATGGAAGACCAAAAGAGGGGTGAGAGAACAGCTCACACATGGAAGTTAGAGGCCAGGTGTTGCGTCCAAAATAGCAAATAGAAAACTGAAGGAGTAATATTGAAAGCAGGAGCTGATTCTCAAATTCCAGGAGCAGTAATCCAAAGTGTGGAGAATAGGACTTAGTACAATCTACAGTAGAAGCAGAGGTTTAATGAAAAAAAGGGCCTACTGTTATAACATTCCATTTGTTTTCTTGTGATATAAAAAGGAAGATGGGAGGGGGGGGATTGGATTAGCTCATGCCTTTCTCAGAAGTTCATGGCAAATCCCTAAAGGGCTTACAATCTAAGTTTATACCCAAGGCAATGGAGGGTTAAGTAGCTTGCCCAGGATCGTAAGGAGTGGTAGTAGAATTCAAGTCAGGCTTCCCTGGCTTATAGTCTGTTGCTCTAATCATGATACTATTCCTCTTCGCCTCTTCTTGCTTTGCCTCAGTGGCTGCGGCAGAGCACAGTGACAGACAATTGATTCTGCTTGCAGGCCTTGTAGTAGTCTCATCCTGTAGGATGAGTGAACCCAGCAGCACAGCAAACTACTGTGGTAGTTATTAACATCTATGATGCTTGATTTTGGAGGGAAAACCTCACCATTGCCCATGATGCCTAGGAAAAGAGATCTTTCTCTTTGGCTGGGATCTGAAAGGAAGAAGAGAGAGGCAGAGTCTTGAAGAACTGAAGACTCACGCCTGTGTAAGAGAGTCTGCTTTAAGCTGAGGTTTTCAGCTGGTTCTTGAGAACCCAAACAATGCTTAATTGTCTATTGCTCTAGAAGAGCTCTCTCTACCCTCCTCCATTTTATCTTCATCTATATGCACTTCCTTTTGCAGAATACATTTAATTTAATCAATTATGATGACTGGTGATTCTCTTCTAAGAGGCAGATCTGGTTAATTTCTTTGACTGGGTGACCCAAAAGCTGGATCAAGGCAGAGCACTAAATATAGAGTATTTGGATTTTAGCAAGGCCTTTGAAGAAGTTACACATAGGTTACTACTAAATAAATTGAGCACCCTTGTTATGACCCCACAAGTGACTGTGTTAGAAACCAGTTGAGTGGGAGAAAGAAAGTGGCTTTACAAGTGATGTGCTGCAAGGATTGGTCCCTGGTCCCGTTCTTTTCAGTACTTTTGTAAGTGAGATTGCTGAGAGGCTCCCAGAAAAGGTTTGTCTTTCTAAAGGGTAAGGGGGCACCCATCGACTGGCTAGACATGATGTTCCAGGAAGGCATGCTGTCAGCCAAGTGTGAAGATGCAAGAGACTACGGAAAGACTGCTGACACTCATCAAGCCTACTATTACTTGATAATGCTCATCCATGTTCGCACACAAGATAATGGTAGGTATTTCCCTAAACATATCAAATGTGTTTTGTGGCTTTGGGAGAGAGAGAAAAGCAGATTTGTCCTATCTTTTGCTGGGTCTGTAATCAGACTACTCGTTCTCTCATTTCTTAAGTAGCTGGAGCAGAGGATTCGAATCTTCCCATTGAGCTTTGCCAGAAATACACAGTAGTTTTTGTAAGAAATTAAATACCATTTTTAAAAATTATTTTATTTAATACAATTTTACCAATTCACATCCACATAAATGAAAAAAGGAAACTAAACAAAAACATAGTAACATAGTGAATGACGGCAGATAAAGACCAGTATGGTCCATCTAGTCTGCCCAGCAATATGACAGGAGTAGGTGCACCCCTTCCCATGTCTTTTAGGGAGTAGGAAAAATTTCTCATATCATTACAATATCCAATATTACTACAGCCCACAAAATCAAACACAATGGACCCAAGAGAAGGAAAAAATAATAAAGGAAAAAGAAGAAACATCTCTTAAATAGAGAGCACAGCTCCAAGTCCCCCACCCAAGCGTTCTCAGTGGTGCATTAGGGAACCACCACCTGTAACTTCTCCTCTTCTTTAACCACAAGAAAACTTAATACTTGACTTGGTTCAAAATAAACCACAGGTTTACCATTACATTAGACAATACATACACATGGAAATCTTAACATAAAAGATAAACCCAAAGCTATCACTCTGGGGCATAACGCGAGGAACTCCTGGTGACACCTCTGAGTGAATCTGGAAAAATCAGGAACATAAGAACATAAGATATGCCATACTGGGTCAGACCAAGGTCCATCAAGCCCAGTATTCTGTTTGCAACAGTGGCCAATCTAGGTCATATGTACCTAGCAGTTTCCCCAAGGGACACAGGTTCCACAATGCTTGTATTGGTTCAAGCATTGATATCCTGAGTCCCTTCTTAATAATGGTTTATGGACCTTTCCTCCAGGAACTTGTCCAAACCTTTTTTAAACCCAGCTACACTAACAGCCTTTACTACATCCTCCGGTAACAAATTCCAGAGTTTGATTACACGTTGAGTGAAAAAATATTTTCTTTTATTAGTCTTAAATAGTTTACCCTGTAGCTTCATTGCATGTCCCCTAGTCTTTCTATATTCTGATAAGGTAAACAATTGATCTACGTTTACCCGTTCCACTCCGTTCATCAATTTATAGACTTCTATCATATCTCCCCTCAGCCGTCTCTTTTCCAGGTTAAAGAGCCCTAACCTTTTAAGCCTTTCTTCATAGGAGTATCCTTCCATCCCCTTTACCATTTTGGTGGCTCTTCTCTGAACCTTTTCTAAAATCACTATATCCTTTTTAAGATACGGCGACCAGAAACATTCTTATCTTAGAACCAAAGAACAATTTATCCATACAGTGGAAATAAGGTTTTAAGACAGAATCACGATCATACTCAAAGGCAAATGAAACAATCAATGTGGACTTCTATGTAACAATCTCTAGAGAGGACTCCAAAAACCCTGAAAGATCATCTCCCATGGAATCTCCCAGCCAAGCTATGGCCTGACTTGGGGCGATATACTGAGTCCTAACCATAGGAGGAAGAGTCAGAGAGTCCATCCCCAATACTTCGACCAAGTATTTCTTCACCATATCCATAGGTGTTATAAGAGGAGACCTGGGAAAGTTTAAAAGCCTAAGCTTATTTTGATGCACTTGATTCTCCAAGTGCTCCAATCGACGAGAGATAATAGTACTGTCTTTCACCAAAGCGTCCTCTATAACCTGAACAGCACTAATTCTATGGTCGACAGTCTCCAATTTAATTTTAACAGACTCAATAGCCTGGGCATGATTGACAACCATCTGAGCCACCACTCCCAAATCATCCACAACTTTCTGTGAAAAAGAGTGCAAAGAAGTGGAGAGGCCCTGGATGGCATCCCATAATGAATCCATAGTCACAGTTGTTGGTCTAACAACTTCTCCAAAATTTCTGTCTGGAAGCAAGTTCACCCAGTTCAAGGACAATGTCATGTGCAGATCTTAACGTCTTAACGTAACCAGGGGAGTCGATATTGCCTGCCAGAGATCCTCCTGGTTGGAACACACCATCTCCCCCACTGGAAAGAGGTGACTCTGATCCCCCAACTGCTCCCATGCTTCAAGGAAAGGGAGGTGGCATTTGCACTACAGGGCTTAACGACACCCCTTCATTGCTGCCCTAACAGGTGAATCAGCAAGTGGAAGAACAACCGAGCCCCACGAAGCGCCAAAGCATTCCAAAGTAGCCTGGTGTTGGGGAGGAAAACCAGCGCCTCCAGAAGCCTGCACTGACTTCCCCTTTCTCTTGCCCATCCCTCAGGCGAGCAACAGATCCATCAGCAAACAAGCAGCAGAGGTCTGCTCAGGTGTCCGGCATAACACACCTCCAAAGCGCCATCTTGGATTCATGATATGTCAGAAATTAAATACTTTCTAAATTTGAACTACTTATCCTGAGATAGTTTAGTTGGGGATTAAATATTTTATTAGATATGTTGGAATGTCATTTTTTCTCTTTTATTTTTGTATGTTTTTAAGGTATATATTGTATGTATTTTATTATTTTATTTTATTTGAATTTTGGGCTATGATGCTATTATTTTAGTGTGCATATTGACTGCTTATTTTTGTTTATTGTAACCTCCTGAGTAGTTTATTGATAGGTGGGAAATAAATATTCTGAAATAAATAAATAAAATATGTACACAGTCAGTGTTCTCAATTCTCCCAGTTGAGATTAAAGAGAGGAGCTAGCATTCTGGAGATGAGTGCAAGGCTACTGAATGGTTTTGACGAGAACAGCTTTGCTTCCTGGACTATGTGATGATTTTTCAAGGGCTGCTGAGCAGAGATGGTGTCCAGTATTGAAAAAGGGGAAAAGACTGGCCAATCTGGTGAGGAGAGCTTTAAACTAGGACTGCTGGGGATCAGCTGGTAATGCCATTAGTTAAGTAAAAGTCCTCTGGTAACTAAAACATTAAATGCTTGTAAAGTAATAGGAAAAAAGGGTTTAGCTTATAGGTTCTCTCCCCACAGAGATTATAATGAACTGCATGTTGGACTTACCCAGGCCTAGTCAACAAAGACAACTTACCAAGGTGAAAGAGGAGCCTGATCTTACTTATTTTAGTGCCATGTGTATGTACTGCTTCAAAGGAGCCCCACTGCGGCACTATTGTCTCCCTCTGCTCCTCTTCTGGCTCTCATATCTTTGGAACCTCTGATTACACACCCTCCCCCAAACCTCCTACTCTCTGGGATTGCTGTGTGGTCTTGTCTATGGGCATTAAAAGCTTAAATCCAGCACGGAACTTACCATGTTATGTTGCTTGTTAGCTTGCTTGTTAATCTTATTATACTTTGATCTTCTTTGTTACAATGTACTTAGTTGATTGATATTATTGTTACAATGTACTCAGTTGAAATATACTGTCTGTTATGTTACCTGTAAACCGACTTGAATTGTAGAAAGTCGGTATATAAAAACTGTTAAATAAATAAATAAAATAAATAAATGTTATGATGCTTTCATTTTCTTGTTGGATTCTAACCTTAAGCAAAGCCAGTGGCTACTAGGCCGAGAGAAAAACGAACCCTTCAAACACCTGCTTGCAGTCCCTGTCATATGCTGTTTTGCAGAAGTGAGAGGAAAGCAGAATGATTTACTCTGTACAAGTCAGCAGTGACTGGGCTAACTTTCCTTTGTTGCAAAAAATTTTGGGAAGCAGGCGGGAAGGCAGAGTCTTGCCCAGCCCTATAAGAAGGAGCGCGACCCTGACCGAAGCCTCTTCACTTCCCTGCAGCTCTCCCAGGAGGGATTAGAGCCACCGATCTCCACCGCATGCATCAGCTGCTGCGTGCTGCCCAATCGGGGCAGCCCCAGCCCTATAAGAAGGAGCGCGACCCTGACCAAAGCCTCTTCACTTCCCTGCAGCTCTCCCAGGAGGGATTAGAGCCACCGATCTCCACCGCACGCATCAGCTGCCGTGTGCTGCCCAATCGTGGCAGCCCCAGCCCTATAAGAAGAAGTGCTGCAGAGGCACACCCGTGCCTGAGGGCCTCGCCAGAGGGCCCTTTGGCATGGCCCTTAGGCGGAAGCCCAACCGGAGGCCATACACTACCAAAACAGGCACAGGAGCATCCAGAGATTGAAACTGCAAGCCAATAGGACGAAAACACAAGTATTAACGCACACACTAACCAGTCTAAAGGCGAAAATCTCTAAGACACTACCACTAACTAGACACCAGAATGAACAGATATATATACATGCTGGCTAGCTACTTATACTGAGGTTTGATAGCACTACCTGTTAGATAGCCTGCCTGTTTAGATAGCCTGCCTATGCTGATGTTGGATAACCTGACTATTAGATAGCATGCATGTTTAGTTAGCTTGCCTATACTGATATTAGATAGCTTGACCATTAGTGAGCTTACTTGTTCAGATAATCACTCGCCTAGCTGCTTATATTTATCCACACTAGGTCCAGACAGGTGGCAGTACAGCCTCAAGATAACACGTCTACCCAATGCATGATCTCTATACTTGATAGCATCGGCCCTCGCACCAACCACACACAACCATAAAAGATAGTGTAACTGTTTTCTAGACAGAGTGCTGCTCAATAGCTGATCATAACCAACCCAAGTTAAGGAACCTAAACTACTTATTGATACAGGCCCTACTGCAACAGGCCCGGTTGCATGTAAGCTCACCCACAAGCATTTAACATTCTTGCTGCAACCAAGATACCGCAGGAGCACCCAAGGAGATGCACCCAATTATAGCCTTAACCATTATCTACATCATCATCGGACTCCCCAGCGGATTAAACACCTTTAACCCAGGCCTCAACCTCATCCCGATACTCCGGAGCAATGGAAGAAGATGTACAGAAAACCCTCACCACTCTTCAGCGGAAGCAAATCGCACCCTTCACCCCCACTTGTTGCACATCTCACTTCAACACATCAAGAAATCTCTAGAGAAACACCAGCACCAACACCCACTGAAGTGTGCTCTCATCAATGCCAGATCAATACGCTCAAAACGGCCGGTGGTCATTGACCTGATAACCCTCCATGACCTGGACATCCTGATGATCACTGAGACATGGCTATATGACTGCAACAATGTCCTGCTCAACCAAATGCTACCTCCCATGTTCTCACTCTACACATGCCAAAGAGTCAACCAGAGAGGGGGTGGAGCACTCATCCTCGCAAAAGCTGATCTACAATTCCAACTGAAGAATGCCACTAGCACAGCCCACCTAGACACCATCACCATAGAAAATGACCACTGCACAATCAACCTATTATATAGAGCACCAACATCATCACCAGAGGACCTCTCAACAATAATCAACATAGCTTGCGACACAAATAAGCCACGAACCCAAAACTGGCTACTAGGTGACTTCAATTTACCTACCCTGCAGGAATCCCATGCCGTGCCTCACAAACGGCATCAGATGCAACATACGACCCCGCACTATCTATAACACCAGTACCATGGTCCGATCACAGTTTGCTCAGATTCCATATACCTACCAAACAGCATAACCAGAATACCAACAGAGCTAATGCTTTTCTAGAAAGGCCAGTGAGAAGATTCAGATCCTTTGTCAAGGAAGAAATACTTGAGAGTGTCCTTCTGCTACTTGATAACTCAGCCCACGGATTGGACGAAATGATTGATATTTGGGACAACAGCCTCAACTCTATCTCTCACCACCCAGCTACGTGCAAAAAAACAAGAAAACGAGAACATGCAGCTTGGTATACCAAGGAGCTCTGATCATCGCTCCTCCACCTACACAAACTCAAGCAAAAATGGCGCCAATCTCGATCCATTGAAGCGCACAACGAATATAACTTATACCTGAAAAACATTGCAAGGAAATAGAGAAGACAAGGAGACAGTTCCATACAGACCTTCTAAAGCGCTCAATTAACAAGCCACATGACCTATTCAACATTATAGAGTCACTAGCAAAAGAACCAACACCTGACCAGCCATACATGCCACATCCGCAGGCATACTCTGACTACCTACAATCAAAAATGATCCTAACTGACAAGAGCACAAACCTCACAAGCTGCAACCCTCAGCACAAGCCTCCTCCGCCATCTATACTTGCAAATTTCAAAACCATGTCAAACAAAGAAATAGAAGATACCATCGCCTCCATCAACACCACTACGGCACTCAATGACCCTTGTCCAGCACCCTGGATAAGAGAAATGCGTTGTGAACTAAGCCAATTCATGGGCAAAATCCTGAACCAATCACTCTCAACGGGATCCTTTCCACAAAAACTAAAAAATACATCCATCAGACCGTTATTGAAAAACAATAAGTTGGACCCATCAAAAGTTGAATCCTACAGACCGATATCAAGCATACCACTGCTTGCTAAAATATTCGAAAAGGTAGTACAACAACAAATACAACAACACATTGATAATGAAGCACCACTCGACCCATCCCAACATGGATTCAGGGAAGCACACGGTGTTGAAACTCTCCTCACTACCCTCTAATACTCTAATACTCTAATCTCAGGAATTGATAATATTCGACAGGGCTTTGCCCTCATTTTAATGGACATTGCAGCGGCCTTTGACTGTGAGCCATGAGATACTCATAGAACGTCTTAAGGAAAAGGGTTTACAAGGCACCACCCTAAACTGGTGCATATCCTAACTATCCAAAAGATGGCAACACATGAGGACCAGCTCCACAACCTCAGAACCGTTCCTACAAAAACAAGGGGTGCCACAAGGATCATCACTATCGGCATTATTGTTTAATATTTACATGCAGCCCATCTGTGCTCTGATACGATCATTCAATGTCCACTGTCTAGCATACGCAGACAATATCCTCTTATACATGCTATTTGTAACTGACCAGCCAGACCTCGCTCTGCTAACAAGATGTTTTGATGCAGTCGCAGACTGGCTCCACACACAAAACCTTCGGATCAACCACAACAAGACTGATGTACTCTTCATCACGAGGAGCCAAGAATTCACTCCCCCACCCTCACTAAAAGTTAAGAATGCAGAGTTGATAACCAAGTCCACAATTCGATACCTTGGTGTCACGCTGGACGAAAGATTCTACATGAAAATACACATAAAAAACATAGTAAAAACAATATATTACAAAATAAGGACACTTCAGAATCTAAGAGCACTTCTTGACCCTAGCAATTTCCGAACAATTTTCCAGGCCTTGGTTATCCCACACATTGATTATGCCAATGTTATACTATATGGACTCCCGCAGGCAACGCTACACCCACTCCAACTTGCGATGAACACAGCAGCAAGAGTCCTTGTCGGGGTAGCAAGAACAGAACACATCATACCAATTTTGATGAATCTTCACTGGCTACCCATTCAGGCTAGACTTCTCTACAAGATCTTAGTCTTGACCTTTAAAGCACTAAACAGTCACTCACCTACATCCATCAACGAGATGATCCACATTATACACCCAAACAGAACCAGAAGATCCCCTACAGTGAACACACTAACTATCCCGAAAGAAATGACAACATGCACAAAGGCAACATCCAATAGAGCCTTCATGATATACGCACCCAGAGCCTGGAATGCCCTCCCTACAGACATGCGAGTCATCGCTAGCCTAACTCAATTCAGGAAGGCTCTTAAACATCATCTCTTCATAAGACACTATCCTGAAACTAACTATAGAAATCAACCAACGAGCACTCACATCAAACATTCAGAGCCTCCCAACAACACACCCAGCAAGACAAGGAATAACCAACCCAATAAGACCAGCTCTGAATAGTCTATAGCCTAAAACATGGACAACGTTGTAAATAAACTGTAGAAATGTTACCCCTCTTAAATCCAAGATTTAATCCCTGTTCAATGTAAACTCTATGCGGCCCGTCTGCACAGTATATTGTTCTGTTCAATGTACACCGCACTGATATGTAATAGCGCGGTATATAAGAGAAGCTAAATAAATAAAAATAGAAGGGGAGGAAGGAGTGTGGTGGAGGAGGGTGAGCCGCAAGCCTGCCGCAGCTTACTAGGTCTATGAGGAAGTTAAGGAGAATAAAGAAAGGTAATAGAGGGAGGAAGGGACATCATTAAGGTGATTGAATGGCATTTGAGAGATCGCTGTTGAAGTCCTGCAATTTTTTAAAACACTGCCATCATAATTGTGCTTCTTATCTGTTGTAACTCAGTTGGGGCTAGCTGCAATAGTGATCCGCCAGAAACTGAGTGCGTTTAAGTCCTCTTATGTGCACTGAGATTGTGCTAATTCGGGAAAGGTGCAGACTTTATGGCAACAAAGAACTCAGGGAAAGAGAGGGGCTCCAGCAGGCAGCATGATGGCCAGCGGGAGTCCTACTGAGGAGTGTGACAGTGGCTTTAGGAATTAAAGCAGAAGATCAATGCTGATATTGTTTCTATCAAGATCGAAATAAGAGAGGCTGTGGAGTCTCTACGATGAGATATAATGGAGATCGACTCTCATTTGGAGGTGGTAGAGGGGCACGTCCAGCAGCATGCTGATGCCATACTAGCAGTGAGTACAGGCTGTGAACATTTGAAATGAGAGCTGGAGAACTGACAGATAAACGTGAGGATTCAAAGAATCGCTCCAGTGCAGTAATCAGAGCATGCGGGCATTCCGGAGGATGAGAAATTTAAAAATTCTACTGCAGTGATGGAAAAGATCTTCTGTAACATGCGGAGCAGTATAAGCAGTACAGAAATCCCTGAAGTCTGTATAGGGCAGGCCCTTCGCAGTTTAGGCCTCCTAAGGACCACAAACCATGTAATAGTCTTATTTGCCTTCACTCTAATCCTATTAAAGAAGCTATGGTGAGTGCGGTACATCACCAGAGCCCTATCCAGCGGAACAATTGTAAAACTGAAATATTGAATGACCTGATTCTAGTTATCGTACAATACTGCAGGCTACTTCCTTTTTCCATAAAGAGTTTATTTATTACAAATGAACCTCTTTTTGCGTTTTATGCACAGTGAAAGGAGTATCAAAGAAATTTACGAAAGCACATTCCTTGTTTGGTGTTGCAGGAATTTGGTTATAAAAATCTTCCCAGTATTCAGTGGAACATTAAAGATCAGTACAGCTTGCTTAAGTTGCTCTGCGGAGAATCACATTGGCAGTGGTTGTCTGTCCAAGAGAAATGCTTAAAGAGACTTTCTAAAGACTTGAGGCCTCTGATGTTCCAAAATCTGACAGCCCAGTGAAGGAGGTCACCAGGTCTGAAAAGACTCTGAGGCTAGCTGTTTGCGAGTGAGTTTGATTATTGAAGTTTGTTTTTTGGAAGGGTGATATTGTGGGATGATTTGAGAGAATGGAGAGCATTTGGTTGGGGCTTACGGTGGTTTGTGCAAGACTGGGAGGGGGTGAGAGGACCGTTACTGTTAATGTGATACGTCTATGGCTGGTGATGTTTTTTTTAATATTTAGAGGGACCTAGGATGGGCTCACTTCCTCCCAGTTCAGAGGAGTATTTTTAGAGGGGGACATAGACAGGGTGGGAGAAGAGCAGGGGTGAATAGAAGCCCTAAGATGTATGGTGATGGGGGAGAAGGGCAGTTATGTGGGGTTGGGGGTAGGTCTGGATAGATCGGGTGGGTGTAAGTAGGGGGTAGCAGCTTTTGTTGGTGGGCTTATAAGTAGAGAGGATGGAGAGTAGGGAATTTGGGTGGTACTTGAAGCATAGTGGGAGTGGAGGAGTAGCCTAGTGGTTAGAACCAGGGGCGGCCCAAGGGGGCTGCGGGGCCATGTGCGGAGACTCGGTGTGGGGCCTCATTTGCATAAATATTTGCATAATGTTACCATACACTAACTTTTAGTAAACATGCCTCTTAATGAGTGTATGAATAAAGAAAGACTAAAAGCCTTCTACATTACTATAATCCAGTGCCAACTGCCAGACACATTAGGAACTACTACAAACACTGCCCATTTAGAACCCATAGCAAACCCGCCGTATCCTAACAGCACTACCAGGACTCATAAAGCACCATACCCTAACTATCAAAAGGAAACGCTGCAAATATTAAACCAATACATTTCAGAGAACAACAATACATGACCTACTGGGGAAAGAGAACAAGTGGCAATGTCAAATAGGAATTACATAAACAGAATACCTCAGCTTAGTTACACATGCAGAACATAGACCATCACCAAACAAGGAATCACAATTTAGAAACAGGAAGACAATAATTAAACTGGGAATCCCAAAAGCCAAACTTGGAATGTACAACACTGTAGAAATAAAACTATACATTAATTTGCTCTTGTACTAAACAAAGCGCAGACGTTAATGATGCACATTTCCCAGAGCTGACATATTCCAATTAATAAATTCAAAATAAAGAGATATTTTTCTACCTTTTGTGCATTTTTTTTCAGCTGCAATTGCTCCAGTCACTTTCTTCTGGTTTCTTTGTGTCTTCCGCTAACTCTCCATCGTCTGCTGTCCATCGTCTGCTGTCCATCGTCTGCTGTCCATCGTCTTTTCTTCTCTCTTCTAGTTTTTTTCCATTCTCTCTCTACATCTGCTTTAACATACTAATCTTTCTCCTTTTGCTCTTTCCTCATTCCTATTTCATCTACTCAAATTTTACCCCTCCATTCTCAATCCCCACTTACTCTCCCAATATCCGGCTAATTGTAGATTTGTCTTCCCTCCCACACAAAATATTTTTTCCCTCTCCATTTCCCTCTCCCAGCTCCATCCCATTCTAATCCTCCCCCAACATCAGCTCCATTCTAGTTCCAGTCCCACCCAGGATCCGCTCCCTTCTAGTCCCCGCATCAGCCCATTTCCAGTCCTATCCTAGACCCACCATCAGCCTATTTCCAGTCCTAGCTCCCCCATCTATTTCCAGTCCCATCTGAGTCCCTCCATCAGCTCATTTCCAATCCCAGCCCCCCATGAGCCCATCAGCCCATGTCAAATCCTAGCTCCCCTCCACTCAGTCCATTTCCAATCCAAGCCCCCCATGAGCCTACTTCCAGTTCTAGCCCCTTCATGAGTCCATTTCAATCCAAACCCCCACCACAGCCCATTTCCAATCTTAGCACCCCCCCAACAGCCAATTTCCAGTCCTATTCTAGCCCCTCCATCAGCCCATTTCCTGTCCTAGCCCCCCCCCACTCACCCATTTCCAGTCCTAGCTCCCTCCCCTCACAACCCATTTCCATTCCAAGCCCCCGTCCCCATCAACTATTTGCAGTTCAAGCCCTCCTTCCACTCAGCCCATTTCCAGTCCTAGCAACCCCCCCAGCCCATTAACAGTCTTAGCCCCCCCAGCCCATTACCAGTCCTAACCCCCCATCAGCCCATTTCCAGTCCTAGCCCCCCCATAGCCCATTACTAGTCCTAACCCCCCCCCATCAGCCCATTACGTCCTAACCCCCCCATCACCCTATTTCCAGGCCTAGCCCCCCCATCAGCCTATTTCCAGTCTTAGCCCCCCATAGCCCATTACCAGTCCTAATCCCCCATCAGCCCATTACCAGTCCTAACCCCTCCCATAGCCCATTAACAGTCCTAACCCCCATCAGCCCATTTCCAGTCTTATCTCCCCCATATCAGATTACCAGTGCTAAAACTCCACATCAGCCCAGTTCCAGTCTTAGATTCCCCCCATGGCCCATTACTAGTCCTAACCCTCCCCCATCAGCCCACTTCCAGTCTTAGCCCCCCCCCATAACCCATTACCAGTCCTAAACCTCCCCATCAGCCCATTACGTCCTAACCCCCCCATCACCCTATTTCCAGTCCTAGCCCCCCCATCAGCCTATTTCCAGTCCTAGCCCCCCATAGCCCATTACCAGTCCTAATCCCCCATTAGCCCATTACCAGTCCTAACCCCTCCCATAACCCATTACCAGTCCTAAACCTCCCCATCAGCCCACTTCCAGTCTTAGCACCCCCCCCCATAACCCATTACCAGTCCTAAACCTCCCCATCAGCCCACTTCGATTCTTAGCACCTCCCCATTGCCCATTTCTAGTCCTAACCCTCCCCCATCAGCCCACTTCCATTCTTAGCCCCCCCATAACCCATTACCATTCCTAAACCTCCCCATCAGCCCATTTCCAGTCTTAGCCCCCCCATAGCCAATTACCAGTCCTAACCCCCCATCAGCCCATTTCCAGTCTTAGCCCCCCCATAGCCCCCCCATCAGCCCACTTCCAGTCTTAGCACACCCCCCATAACCCATTACCAGTCCTAAACCTCCCCATCAGCCCATTTCCATTCTTAGCCCCCCCATAACCAATTACCAGTCCTAAACCTCCCCATCAGCCCATTTCCAGTCTTAGCCTCCCCCCCATAGCCCATTACCAGTCCTAAACCCCCTTCCCCCCAATCAGCCCAAATTAAAAAATAAAAAAAAACAGCTGCTTCTGCCGCGGCAGCATCAAGAGTGCCGCCGCAGGGCCCCCCCTCTGCCCGGCAGAGCCTCCCTGCATCGTAGCCTAGCGTCGAATCCCCGAACACGGGCTTCTTTCAGAGCCGCGAGAGTTTCCGGTCTCGCAGCTCTGTTAATCCCGCCGGGGCTGATGGGATTTCCCATCAGCCCCAGCGGGATTAACAGAGCCGCGAGACAGGAAACTCTTGCGGCTCTGAAAGAAGCCCGCGTTTGGGGATTCGACGCTAGGCTACGATGCAGGGAGGCTCTGCCGGGGGGGGGGGGGGGGCCCACGGCGGCGGCGGCGGCGGCACTCTTGATGCTGCCGCGGCAGAAGCAGCTGTTTGTTTGTTTTTTTAAAACTTGGGATGAAGAATGTTTTTTGCACGGGGACCCCTGAAACGCGGGGCCCTGTGCAAAAAACATTCTTGCTCAATGGACGGGCCGGCCCTGGTTAGAACACTGGCTTGGTAACCAAGCAACCAGGGTTCAATTCCCACTAGCACTCCTTGTGGCCTTGGGCAAGTCACTTAACCCTCCATTGCCTCGGAAGAAAGGCCTGGCAATCTACTTCCGGTGACACTGCAAGAAAACCCAGGAGCTTCTGTGTCGCCAGGAGTCAGTACTGACTCGAAGGCACACATTGAAGCATAGTGAGGATAGGTATTTTTAATGTTAATTCAGTTATTCATTTTATAGATTTATTTTCATTTATATCCCACATATTCCTAGAAGCTCATAAAGAGTTACAATAGTATATTCCGAAATTATTGAAAACAATAAGAATAACGATTACATTTAATTAAAACCGAAACCACCATCATATTACTACTACTACTAATCATTTGTATAGCGCTATAAGATGTACCCAGCTCTGTAAGACACAGTCCCTGCTTATCAGAGCTTACAATGTAATCAAGACGAAACACACAGGGCTCGATATTCAAAGGCATTTGAGCGGTTTACAGAGCTGTAAACTATGTAAATGCCCCTAAGAGGGATATTCAGCGGTCCGAACACGATTAGTGCCACTGAATATCCCCAAGTAATGCTGCTATATGCCCCAATGCTAACCACTTAGCATTGGGGTGTGTCGGGAGCGTTCCAGGGGCGGTACCCAGGGGTAACTAGCAGGGGCGGCCCAAGGGGGGTGTAGGGCCATGTGTGGAAACTCATTGTGGAAGGGGCCTCATTTGCATAAATATTTGCTTAATGTTAACATGCACTAACGTTTAGTAAACATGCCTCTTAATGCGTGCCTGGATAAAGAAAATTATCAAATTTCTACATTACTATACTCCAGTGCCAACTGCCAGGAAGTACTATAAACACTGCCCATTTAGAACCCATAACAAACCTACTATATCATAACAGCACTACCAGGACTCACAAAGCACCAAACCCTACCTATCAAAAGGCAACACTGCAAATATTAAATCAATACATCTCAGAAATACCAACACATCTCCTACTGGGGAAAGAGAACAAGTGGCACTGTCAAATAGAAACTACATGAACAGAATACCTCAGCTCAGTTACACATGCAGAACATAGACTGTCACCAAACAAAGAACCAGGGTCACAATTTAGAAATAGGAAGACAATTAAACTGGGAACCCCAAAAGCCAAACTTGGAATATACAAGAACACTGGAGAAATAAAATTATAAAATAATTTCCTCTTGTACTAAAAAAAACGCTAAGATGTAAGTGATGCACATTTCCCAGAGCTGACATAGTCCAGTTAATAAATTCAAAATAAAAAAGTATTTTTCTACCTTTTGTTGTTTGTGCATTTTATTTTTCAGTAGTAATTGCTCCAGTCACTTTCTTCTGGTTTCTTCATGTCTTCTGCTAACTCTCCATTGTCTGCTTTCATTTGTCCTTTCTTCTCTCTTCCAATTTTTTTCCCATTCTCTCTCTACATCTACTCTAACATACTGATCTTTCTCCTTTTGCCCTTTCCTCCATTTCTTTCCTTATTCCTTTTTTATCCACTCAAATTTCACCCCTCCATCCTCAATCCCCACTTACTCTCCCAATACCCGGCCAATCGTAGATTTTAATTCCCTCCCACATGAAATATCTTTTCTCCGCTCCATCCTCACTCCCCCAGCCCCATCCCCTTCTAGACCTCCCCTAACATCAGCTCCCTTCTAGTTCCAGCTCCACCCAGCATCCGCTCCCTTCTAGTCCCATTCTCCCATCTCCTCGCATCAGCCCATTTCCAGCCCAACCTCCCTCCCCACTCAGTCTATTTACAGTCCTAGCCCCCCATCAGCTCATTTCGAGTCCAAGCAGGAGCAGATGTAATATTGTTTCACAAGAGTAAGAACAAAGAGGAAGCAGTTGTGTGGGGAGCGCTGTACATGGCCGGGAGGGGGCGGAGCGAGGGAGTGATCAAATGCCAGGATGTACACAGGGTATGCAGGAACAGCCTGTGCACATTGCACGGCACCCTCCTGGACATCCAGCCTATACCACCCCAATGGTGATGGCTGTCCGGTGCACCTGCTGCCATGATCCCGCCCATATGGGCCCTGGTGCCTCTCGGACAGTGGGCCACAGGGGATGATGTGGGCTATGACATTCTGAGCTGCTGGGTAGAAGGCTTGTTGCCATGATGCTAGGATGCCATTGCTCACATGTCCCTGCAGTGGCGTTCTGGTGTGGGCACAGGCAGGCTCAGGTATGTATTACTCCACGGAATCTGAGGAGTGCCAGGACGTCTATCTCCCCGATCTGGCTATCGTGGGTCTGTCTAGACCCCGCGGTGGCGGAATTGGGTCTATCTCAGCCCAGTCCAACCATTGTGCATTCCCATGGCCCAGGCATCTGTGGTTTGGAATCAGTCTCATATGCTTTAAAAATAATAAATATTGAAAAGTAAGAACTTTAAAGGCACATAAAAAGCACATAGAAAAGCACATAGAGAGCACATTAAAAAATGCAGTACGAGAGGGGGCTGAAAAGTCTCTGGCTTTGTAATGAAACAGAAAGCTATGGGCACACTTCAGCTCTGGAGGTCCGAATGATCTCTCTGCAGTTTCATTTTATTTGGTACTAATTCTGAAAAATGTCCAGGCACATCACCCATGCTTCTAGCATCTGGGCATTAACGTCTGGGCATTAAAAAACACAGTACGAGGGTGGGCTGATTAGTCTCTGGCCTTGTAATAATACAGAAAACTACAGGCACACTTCAGTTCCAGACGTCCGAATGCTCTGCAGTTTTGTTTTATTTGGCACCATTCGGTATCATTCGGACCTCCGGATCTGAAGTGTACCCGTAGCTTTCTGTTTTGTTAAAAGGCCAGAGACTTATCAGCCTCCCTCCTACTGCATTTTTAATGTGTTCTCTATGTGCTTTTCTACATGCTCTTTATGTGCCTTTAAGGTTCGTACTTTTCAAAATGTATTATTCTTAAAGTGTATAGCTCTTGTCCTTTTCGATTATTATTGTTAATATGCTTTTATATTGTTTTTAAATATTTTAGACTTGATTACTATATGGTAGAAACATAGAAACATAATGCCAGAAAAAGACCACATGGCCTATCTAGTCTGTGCTTCCATATCAACCACTACAACAGTCCCCTTTTTTCCTTTAGAGATCCTCTGTGTTTGTCCTATGCTTTTTTGAATTCAGTTACTGTCCTCATCTCTACCACCTCCACTGGGAGACTATTCCATGGATCCACTACTCTTTCCGTAAAGAAATAGTTTCGCATATCCCTCCTGAATCTATCTGCCTTCACCCTCATCCCATGTCCCCTCGAAGCAGAACTTGCCTTCAATTGAAAGAGGCTCTCCCCCTGAACATTTATGCCACGGAGGTATTTAAACATCTCAATTATATCACCTCTATCCCGCCTTTCCTCTAAGGTGTACATATTAAGATCCTTCAGTCTGTCCTCATATGCTTTATAATGAAGACCACTAATCATTTTAGTAGCCACCCTCTATACCAACTCCATCCTATTTCTATCCTTATATTTTGTTTTTATTGATCATTTCCTATATTTTATTAAAATTAGTTTTTTGTATTTGTATATTTATGTTTTTATGTTACAGCACATGGCTATTGTCACTGACCTTTAACCCCAGATATTCAATGCCGGGGTCATATGTGGCGCTGGCATTGAATATCCGTGGTTGCCGCACAGTCTCCGCAGCCGCAGAAGCTAACCAGGTAGCAGCGCTATTGAGCCATTGCCCAGTTAGCTCCTACAAGTAAAACTAGGTCAGCTTCTCCTGCAGCTAGCTTCACCCGTTAGTAGTGGTGCAATATCGCCGCTACCTGGTTAGCAACTGTCACTGCCCACCACACACCCCGGAATGCCCAGGATATGCCCCGATACTAAGCAATTAACATCAGGGCATGTAGCGGCATAAGTAGGGGATATTCAGTAAACCATGTAAATGCCTTTGAATATCGGGCCTTTACTGTTTTATGTTCTAACAATGCATTTACGTTTCTGTTGTTGGAGGTTAACCTCCTAAGAAGGCATTCCACTGAAACATGGTCAGAGTACGGGGTGTTCCAAGAAAAGCTGTTTCCTCAACTTGACATTTAGGGCTAGAGACTCTCTTTTTACCTCGCTCCTGTTAATCTCTTACTTTTTTGTGAGTGTGAGCACTCTGTTTGTGGACCTTTGGAAACTAAGGAAGATACAGTCTCCTAGTGGGCTTTGGGGGTCCCTTCTGAAATTTCTGTCCTGGGCCCCAGGCATGTCTAACACCAGCCCTAGCAGATAGCAGCCCTAGAAGATTCCAAAAACTGACATATTTCAATCACTAAATAGAAAATACTTTTTTTTTCTACCTTTGTTGTCTGGCCATTTTATTTTTCTAATTGTGTTGGCCCTGGGCTTTGGTTTCTTTTTTCCTCTGTCTTCATGTATCTGGCTATCCTTGCCCTGATATTTTTTGAACTCGATTGCTTCTTAAGGCATGTAATTACAGGTGTAGTCCCAGTCTTTATGAATTTTTAAATAACAGGGGAGGAAAAGAGGATTCGATCCTACCTCACTCTCATCACAGTAGGCAATATTTCCCAAGTAAATCTCAGGCAACATTCCCATGACGCTGTATGGATGTCGTCCGCCTGCGCTACTGCTGGTAGGGGTAGGTACTGTGATATTGCACCTGCTCCTTACAACTAAAAGTACAATATTGCAGCACCGCCCCCAGTGACATGGCGAAGGACTTCCACACAGCTTCGTGGCAACACTGGCCTCTGTTACTGTAGGTGTACTCTTGCCGGGGTCAGTGCAAGCAGGGGCGCATCCTCACAGAGTGCCAACTTGGGGAGGGGGGGGGAATGGCAGTGGTGACAAAACAATAAGTTCCAACAGTTACACAAATTAAAAAATATCACCAACTTTTTACATTTTTAATTTAGGGGTTTTGGAATGTTAATGGTTTGAAGTTGTCAGTTATTATGGCCTTTTCATGAGACTGTTGTTAACCGCTTTGGGGCTGATAGCAGTGGGTATCTGGTTAAGTTATCTGTTAACTTCAGCGAGATAGTATCACAGTTAAAGACCAGCCTGGTCCATCTAGTCTGCCCAGATAGATGAAGACTTCCTAGCAAGTTATTGTACAGAAAATTCTGTGCTGCTTGGGGAAGCACCCTTGCCCTGTGAAATGAATAAACCTCCACCCACTTCAGAGATAAATATAAGTCTTTCCTTGTTAACGGTGGTATCCGGTTGGTTCCAAACTTGTACCTGCTGCTCTGTGCAGGTTACCCCTGCTCTAGACTTTTAACTTTGGGCTGTAACTGCCGCTCGGTGACAACTACCCCTGCTCTCTTTTCTGAAGTGTAGAAGTCGTGTACGTTTTCCTAGACAGGGATCCTCTGTGCTTATCCTGTGCCTTTTTGAATTCCATCACCTTTGATTGTCCCTATTATCTCCAGTGGGAGGACATTGCAGGCATCCATCACCCTTTCCGTGAAAAAGTATTTCCTGAGGCTGCCTTTAAATTTTCCTCCTTTACCGTCATTTCATGTTCTCTAGTTTTATAACTTCCCTATCTTTGGAAAAGGTTTGTTAAAACAGAGTTACTTACCTGTAACGGAGTTCTCCGTGGACAGCAGGATAAGTCAGCCACACCTGGTGACGTCATCCGACGGCGCCATGACGGAAGTGCTCTCTAGCTCAGAAGCTTCTGAGCATGTGGGAGGTCCCACCTCCCCCGGCCCGCCCCTAGCCGGCCAGTAAGTGACTAGCTATGCCCTTGCGGCTAGGTGCGGATGTGCAGGCCACCCTCATGCAGGGGAGGCGGGTGGGATCGTGTGGCTGACTTATCCTGCTGTCCACGGAGAACTCCGTTACAGGTAAGTAACTCTGTTTTCTCCTAGGACAAGCAGGATGTGTCAGCCACACCTGGTGTCTCCCAAGCTACGCATTCACGCTGAGGAGAATGAGGGAGGCATGCGTAGAACAGCAATTGTGTTTATTGAATAGCATAACAGTAATACAAGTGCAACTCCTCGGCGAACGTGCCAGGAGGTAAAACTATATCCTAGAAACAGTCATTTGTTCAAATTGCAAGAGGTAGATTCTACTGTGCAATAATCGTAGTGCATATCATTTGTGCAACTGTGAGGTAGCATAACTGTGCAATCAATCAATTCAACAATGCAAAACAACAAGTGTGCAATCAATTCAACAATGTGACACAGCACATAATCCAAAACAACAGTACTATAAGTCCGTGCAAACAGCATTAGCGCCTGGTAGCAATCGGCGCAACATTAGGGCCTGGTAGCAACTGGTATGCATGGCCTCTGGTCCCTCCACTCAGCATTGAGCTGGTTCCGTAGGGCCCACATTCAAGGGTGCCGTAGCAGCGGATAGGACTGCTCGGCCAAAAGAGCTGTCGTTCTCAGCGTGGATGTCAAGGCAGTAGTGTTTCTGGAAGGTCAGTTGGGAGGACCAAGTAGCGGCTCTGCAGATCTCGCTCACCGGCACCTCCTGTGCGCAGGCCAGAGAAGCGGCTATAGCGTGGAGCTGATGCGCACTCGCCTTGTTAGATGGGAGTGCGCCTGCCTTCTGCAGGCAATAGGCGACGCAGGCTGAGATCCAACGGGAGAGTGTGCGTTTGGAGACAGGTCTTCCAGGCCTGTTCGGGTCAAAGGAGATGAAGAGCTGGGTCCCCAGTCGAATTGCGGACGTCCTGTCGAGGTAGATGCGTAGGGCGCGTACGCAATCCAGGGAGTGAAGACGTTGCTCTTCGGGAGAAGAGTGTGGGGCTGGAAAGAAGGATGGCAGCTCCACCGCCTGGTTGACGTGAAAAGCGGAGGCGACCTTCGGCACAAACTTGGGATGAGTCCGTAGGGATGCCCGGTTGTGGTAGAGTTTTGTGTATGGCGGGTGTGCTACCAGAGCCTGCAGCTCGCTGACCCTCTGAGCTGAGGTGATGGCGACAAGGAAAAGAGTCTTCCAGGAGAGAAATTTTTCGGGCGCTGTGGTCAAAGGTTCGAACGGTTCCTGCATGAGCTGTTGCAGGACGACGTTAAGGTCCCATGAGGGTACCGGTTTCTGTACCGGAGGTTGCAGATTCCGAAGCCCTCTCATGAAACGCGTCACAATGGGAAGTGCGGATATGGAGCCTGAACTTGGGTATTCCGGGCTTTCGTGTAGAGAGGCAATGGCCGCGAGATGTACTTTGATGGATTGCGGTTTCAAGCTGGAGCTGAAGAGGAAGGCGAGATACTGTAAGACAGTGGGTATCGGGCAAGAGGCTGGATGGACTCCTTGGTCCTTGCACCATATACTGAAACGTTTCCACTTCAGGCTGTAGGCCTTTCTGGTTGACGGCCTCCGTGAGGCCAGAACAATCTGCTGCACCTCCGAGGATAGGTTTGAATCGTTGAACGTCAGCCTTTCAGCCTCCAGGCTGTCAAGGCTAGTGTCTGGAGGTTGGGGTGCCAGGTTCTGCCCCCGTTCTGGGTTAACAGGTCTGGTCGCAGTGGAAGGCGAATTGGGGGTTCTTGGGCGAGCTGCAGCAGTAGGGAGAACCACATCTGTCGTGGCCAGTAGGGGGCGATCAAGATCACGTGTGCTTTCTCCTTGATGATGTGCTGTATCGTGGTTGTCAGGAGAGGAGTTGGAGGAAATGCGTACGCCAAGTCCCACGTCCCCCACGGGATGGCAAACGCATCCGAAGCCACTCTCTGCTGTGACGGATGCTTGGAGCAGAACAAGGCGCATCTGGTGTTCGCTTCGGTTGCAAAGAGGTCGATCTGGGGGATTCCCCAGCGCTGGAAGAGGTTGCCTGTCACTTCCATGTGGAGCATCCACTCGTGAGGTTGGAGCTGTCTGCTGAGCCTCTCCGCCAAGACATTCTGATCCCCGGGGAGGTAGGTCGCCTGCAGGACGCAGTTGTTGGATAGCGCTACGGCCCATGTCTTGAGGGCTTCCTTGCATAGTGTACGGGATCCCGTGCCTCCTTGCTTGTTTATATAGAACATGGTAACTTGGTTGTCTGTTTGCACCAAGATTGCTTTCCCCGCCAGGTGTGGCATGAATGTCTGAAGGGCATATTTGACGGCCCGGAGTTCGAGAACATTGATGTGGAGGGCACGCTCCGCTCTGGTCCAGGCTCCTTGCGTGCTGAGATGCAGTAGATGAGCCCCCCATCCCATTGAGGATGCATCCATGGTGAGGATGAGTTGGTGAGTGAGGGGTTGCAGATGCTTGCCCACTGAGAGGTTGGTTGAATTTATCCACCAACGGAGGCTCCGGATAACATTGGCCATGATCGGTACGCGGGTATTGAGTGGTTGGGAGAGTTGCTTCCAGTGGGTCCGCAGGTGCCACTGAAGGGTGCGCATGTGGAGTCTCGCCAGAGGGAGGACCGAAGTCGTCGCCGCCATGTGGCCTAGCAGGCGCAGGATCTCGCGGGCCAAGGTGTGCTTTTCTGCCGACACTTTCCTTGCCAGCTGCACGATGGCACTGATCCGGAGTTCGGGCAGAAAGGCCTTGCAGGCCTTGGTGTCGATTATCGCCCCGATGAACTCCGTCCGCTGCACGGGTTCGAATCGTGACTTTTCCTTGTTGAGCAGGAATCCCAGTCTGACTAGTAGGTGTACAGCTTGGCGGACTGCTCTGCGGAGTTCGGGGGCAGAGTTCGCCGACAGGAGCCAGTCGTCCAGGTAAGGAAAGATGGCGATGCCTTGCTTGCGGAGGTGTGCAGCGGCGACCGCCACGCATTTCGTGAATACTCTGGGTGCTGGGGATAGGCCAAAGGGCAGCACTCGATACTGTTAATGGCATCCCAGAGCGATGAATCTGAGGTATTTTCTGTGAGAGGCATGGACTGGAATGTGGGAGTAAGCATCCTGTAAGTCCAGTGTAGCCATCCAGCTTCCCGCTCTGATGAGAGGAAGGATGGAGTTGAGCGAATACATCCTGAACTTTTCCTTTCTGATGAAGTAGTTCAGGTTTCGGAGGTCCAGGATGGGACAGAGGCCCCCTGACTTCTTGGGGATAAGGAAGTACCGGGAGTAGAATCCATTGTTGACTTCGTCCTTGGGAACCCTCTCTATTGTCCGGGCCAGGAGAAGCTGCTGGAGGAGTTCCGAGAGTGGTTGTTCCTGATGGAGTGGAGGCTGGCTGGTGGGTTGCTTCTGCTGCCGTGGAAGGGAGGAGAAGCGCAAGCGGTAGCCCGTCTGTATTATTTGAATGACCCACTTGTCCGTGGTGATCTCCTGCCAGGCCGAGAGGAAGTAGGACAGGCGACCCCCGACTGGGGGGTCTGCCGGGTCCAGTGAAGGGCCCAGCCAGGCCGGGTAGTCAGAAGGAAGAGGTGTCTTTCCCGGATTGGGAGGGGTTGGTTTGTTTCTGTTTGCGTTGTCGCGGTTGCTGTCTCTGAAAGGATGACTTGTGATAGGTCTGCTTGAACCTGGGCGTCTGCCACTGTCGGTTGGAGCCATAATATTGTTTTGAAGAGGAAAAGGGTTTTCGGGAGTAGCTCCCTTTCCGTGACCAGGAGGGTCGTTCGAGCCCGTCCGCAGCCAGAGTCTTCTAAGTGGTGCAGTCCTCTTTCAGACCTTTCACCGTGTCTGCGACTTTGTCCCCAAAAAGGGAGTCACCCGAACAGGGTGTATCGGCGATTCGGTCGTGGGTGTTATCGGAGAGCCCTGATGCATGAAGCCATGCCCAGCGATGGGCAGAGATGGCCGTGCCCGCTGTCCGTACGGCTGTGTCAAATGAGTCAAAGGCTGTACTCATCAGGTGCTTGCTGCACTCAGCTAGTTCCTGCATGGAGGTTGAGGCAGATGTACGTGAGTCCTTGGGAAGATCCTGCAGCTGGCGTTTGAGGTCAGCCAGGAGGGCGTCCTGGAATAGGACATGTTGAAATTGATGCGCTGCTATCTTGGCACTAAGCATTGCGCCTTGAAACACTCTCCTCCCCACGTCATCCAGACGCTTGGGGTCCCGGCCTGGTGGATGCACGGCTTGGACACGTGTGGACTTAGCTCTTTTGAGTGCTGATGCCACCACTATTGACTGGTGGGGTAATTGAGGCTTGTCAAAACCAGGTGCCATGTGGATAATGTACTTACTGTCCAGGCGTCTGGGGCAAGCATGGCCAGATGCTGGGGATTGCCAGAGAGTCAACTGCTTTTCCTTCAACTTGTGGTGAAGGGGAAGAGCCATGGCTGGTTTAGGGCCGCTGAGGTATTTCATGACCTCAGGTTCCTTCTCATCTGGCGTGTCCTCTGTGGCCAGTCCGAGCTTGGAAACCACCTTTCGAAGAAATTTTGGATATGTGAGATCTTCCAGCACTGGTGCCGGTGGATTCTCCATCTCATCCGCTTGGTTCTTGGAGGTGTCAGAGTCTGGTCCTAACTCCTCCCCTTCGCTTCCCTCGGAGTCCAGCTGCGCCGGGGAAGGTGCTTGCGGTCTAGAAGGTGCTGGGGAAGGAGTCCGTGCTCTGGTGGGCGACAGGCTAGGGACTCGTGGAGAGAGGGAATGCTCCGAGCCAGACCGTGCCACCGGTGAAACATGTGCCCGATCCTGGTCCAGTCGATGGGGGGCAGTTTGTTCAACAAGGCGAGTGAGCAGATGAAGAATGGCAGAGGAGGTGGAGTCAGAAGACCGGCTGCTTCTATGCCTCCTGCTGCAGTCCGAGCTGGATCTCCTGCTCCTCTTGTGTCTACGGGGGGACTCACTGCGGGAACCTTTTGACCCCGACGGAGATCGATGCCTGTGCTTGGCTGCCCTCTTCCTGCCCTTCTCGCCGCCACCGCGCTGTGACTCTCTGCCGCTGGAGCGGCGTTCAGGGCTCCCCTGGCGCTGATACGAAGCGCAGTCATCGCCGTTTGAGCGGCATCTGCTTCTCCCGCGCCGGGGCTCTGTCTCAGCGTGATCTCCGTCATCTGCGCCGCTCCGGTGCTCCTCTGCCGTGGGAATCGAAGATGTACTGGGCAGGGGGGAGGGCTGTCTGTGCCGATCTCCAGCGGCACGAATCCTGTTTTCCGCGCCGGTCTGGATCTCCTCTGCAGCGCGAGAAGACGTGCTGGGCAAAGGGGAAGGCTGTCGGCGCTGATCGCTTGCGGCGGAACAGGAACTGCTGCGCCCAATCAAGGAAGAGAGGGCATGTCCGGGGGAGGAGCCAGGCGGGTCCACGAGGACGGCGCCATTTTGAGAGGCTTCAGGAGGACCGCATGGCCGGGGATAGCGGGCCAGGTTGCTGCTTACCGCAGAAGGGCTTACCCTGAGGGTAGAGGCCTCTCCGGAAGCAGGTAAACAGGCAGGAGAAGCAGTGCTTGATCCCCGGTGAGTGGGAGCCTTTCCTGGATCAGTCCTGTGACGCTTCTCATGACGGGAACGCTCTGCAGACCTGGATGGCTGATCGGGTCTGGGGTGCTCCTTACTTTTGTGATGCTCCGGGGTCCGGTTAGCAGGGGCCCTGCTCGAGGCTGCAGCGGAGGAGAGCAAGTCCTGCAGGGAGTGTTCCCGGTGCTTCCTTGCCCTGGGAGACATCCGGGCACAGCTGGCACAGTTCTCCACCTGGTGAGAGGACCCCAGACATCCGAAGCAATGCTGGTGAGTGTCCGATAAGTTCTTCTTTCTATTGCAGAGAGGACACTTCTTGAAACCCGGTTTCAGCATGAAGTTAGAAGTTTGTAATAGGTTTGTAATGGAGAGCTAGAAATTCCGTCTTGAGGCAGGGCGGAAGAAAAAGAACTGGCCGGCTAGGGGCGGGCCGGGGGAGGTGGGACCTCCCACATGCTCAGAAGCTTCTGAGCTAGAGAGCACTTCCGTCATGGCGCCATCGGATGACGTCACCAGGTGTGGCTGACACATCCTGCTTGTCCTAGGAGAAACATCAGTATCTTATCTCCTCTGCCCCTTCTTTCCTCTAGCATATACATATTGAAGTCTCTTCTCATATGGTTTATGGAGGAAATCTCATATCTTTTAGGTAGCTTTCCTCTGAACTGTTTCAAGTCTGTTTATATTCTTAAAGAGATACGGCCTCCAAAACTGAACATAGCACTCAAAATGAGGTCTCAACAATGGCTGGTTATGCCCTTCTCTATGCAGCCTAGCATCCTTCTGGCTATGGCCACCTTATTGTCACATCGTTTCACAATCTTGAGGTCTCTCTCCTCGTCTGTGCACATCATCCTCTTGTCCCTTATTGCATTCTGCTTTATTGGATTTCTGCCGCCCAAGTGCATCAATTTACATTTCTTCAAAGATATTCACAAATAGGCTCATTCTATCCTGGACGTACAACCCCTCTGTACGTCCGGTTTGAACTGGATGTACAGAGGGGGTTGCGATTCTGATCCCGTGGGGCACGTCTAGCCCCATGCGACCAGAATTGTGAACAGTCCTGTACATGTCGGCCAGGACTGCGATTCAACCCAGCCTGAACCTACAGGGAAAGGCCGACTTAATTCAGTCAGGGCTTTACAATGGAGCCAAGGTGCCATGGCGTCCGGTTGCCATGGCACCATGGCTCCATTGTAAAGCCGTGATCCCAGCTGCATACTTTCCCTGCAGCCCGACCCCCAATCCGGCCTCCTCAGGCCAGGGTCGGGCTGCAGGGAATATCCTCGATCCCCCTGCCCCATCCACGCCCCGGGCCCGCTGAAAAAAGATGTCCAGGCCCTGGATGTACATTAGAATCGGTCCTGTATGTCCAGGGCCGGCGACCGCCCACCGCCTACTGTAACTCCGCCCCTGATCCACCCCTTCCCTGCCCCCATTTAACCTCCCCGTACAACTGGCGGGGAGGATAGACACCGGTGGGGAGGGAACGGGAGTAAAGAGTGGCATTTGCCTTCTCTCCCAAGGCTTCTATAAAAAGGAGCCTGCTGGTATGCTGAGTCCT
Source organism: Ichthyophis bannanicus (assembly GCA_033557465.1). Lineage (NCBI taxonomy): Eukaryota > Metazoa > Chordata > Amphibia > Gymnophiona > Ichthyophiidae > Ichthyophis > Ichthyophis bannanicus. The sequence continues at coordinate 722,979,620 of CM066032.1, forward strand.
GCGAGATTAAACGAGGGCATGTCCGTTTAACCGCCCAGCACTCAGAGTGCTGGTGTTTCCTTTTTATCACAGCCATGGGAAAGAAGGCAAATGCCACTCTTTTCTCCTGTGGCTGTTCAGAGGTCAGCTGGTGCTTCGGGCCTCCCCAGCTCCGTCTGAAGCCGGTCAGGCACGAGGCCCTTCAAGGTGTAGGGCAATGTGCAGGCAACATTCCTGCACAAAGGACAGGCCAGCCCTGCACGTTTATGGCTGGGATGCAGAGATATTAAGAGAGCATGTTGTAGTCATGGTTTGGATGGCTAAAAATGTATTTCAGTTTTAGAATAGGAATGCCCTTACACTTTAAGACATTTCTGCACTGGATTTTGTACCTGCTCCAAGACACGCACAACTTTCGACTTTCTGATCCTTGGGATCCGGGGTCTTCACCAGTGATTTAGGGGGCAATTGCATTCATGTCTATGGTGTCTACCACCACCTAAAAAATGCAGAAGAAAGCATTATGTTATTCAACTCCCTAATTGATTCCTCTTCTATGTTCAGCATTTTAAAATGTAGCATATATACATACAAGAGTAAAATACATGTATATGTAGTGAAATAAGCGCCTACATGTGTAGATGTAGCATTTACACATATAGAGCACATTCCCCTACCCGTGATGCTGTTCTTTTTCTGTATATATAGGTCTGTAAATTGATGCTCCAGATGTACCTGCTGACATGCACATGTCTGCACCACTTTATATATATTTTGCAACAGGCTCTGTGCTCAGTAGAGCCTTTTGTAAAATACTGGGGGAACTGTGAATGTCTTGACCTGGGTGTTCCAATTCCTGCCTCAACGATATATGTAAAATGAGGGCTTCACATTTCGTAAACTTGAGTAAAAATCTAGGAGGGGATTTTTCAGTGACGGAGACCAGCACACTTAAAGTGGCTGGCTATTGCCACTTTAAATTTGCCTTGGATATTCTATGTCTGGGGGGGCACACACTCTCCCATAGGAAAACCAAGCAGAGGGGAACGATGTGTAAAAAACAAATTTATTGCTAAAAAGGCCTCCTAATGAAGACAACTTGCTGAAACGCGGCTGTGTCAGGGCCTTTATAGCAATACATTTGTTTTTTACACTTTACTCTCCTCGCTTGGTATTCCATGTCTGGGCCATACCTGGGCACTGGCATTGAATATTCAGGTTGCCTGGATGGTGATTTTGCAATCCAGTCAGCGGCGATATTCAGCCGCTGGTCAGATTGCAAAACCAGCTACAGTTAAAATAGCTATTCAGCTGTCCTAACTTTAACCAGTTAGAGTTAACTGGGCCTTATCTGACTATTGCCACTGCCCAGTTAAACCACAGTGCCGCCCACACTCCATCCTCAGAACGCCCTGACACTAAGTGCTTAGCGTCGGAGTGTTTAGCGGCACCAGTTGGGGATATTCAGCGGCATTAACTGGATTAGTGTTGCTGAATATCCCGATGAGCGGCATGCAAGCCATGTAAATGCCTTTGAATATGCCCCTAGGGCTTAGATTTTCAGTTGGCAGTATGAGTGGATTTAAGTGCTGGTGCTTTTAATGCACATATTCAGCACCACTATACATGCTGAGTGATGACCACGCCTGCACTCTCCAGATACATTTAGGTCTGCTTCTGAGCAGATCTAAACTATCCCCACTTAACTGGATATCCCCTAACCAGGCTTCTTTTTATCTGGATAATATACAGCCATTTAGTCATTTAAGTGATTGGATATTAGCTGGTTAATTTTTAAAAATATCCAGAGAGAGCAGTTATGTGTTGGCCACCCGACGACCAACGCATAACCCCCTTTGAATATCAGACCTCGGGTCTTTAATTTCTTCCTGAGCAATCTATAATTAACTCCTAAAAGTCTACAGTCAATAGAGAAAGGTCTAACAAGCCTAGCTGAGAAGAGAGGCGTGAATTAACAGGACTATGTTCAATTTGCTGGCCAACTAGGTAGTATTGTAACTCTGTACACAGATTTATATTCGGTACATAGCAATTTAAATCATGATTGGCTTCATGAGAAAGCTTGTGAGGACTGCTTAATAATGGGGCAATGTTGTTGTGAGGACTGCTTAATAATAAGGGCAATGTTGTTGTTGTTAAGTGCTGTCGAGTTGGTGTCGACTCATGGCAACCCTCTGGATAGTTGTCCTAAACTATTGTGGCAATATTATTATATAGTGGGAGGAGTAGCCTAGTGGTTGGGGCAAGGTACTTCAGGCCGGAAGGTCGGGGTTCAAATCCCAGTAGAGGACAGCAACCTTGGGCCGGAAGGACTGGGGTTTCTAGTCCCACAGATGCTCCTTGTGGTCTTGGGCAAGCCACTTAACCCTCCATTGCCCATGTTCCCTGTAAGTATTAGTGTATGTGTCTCATATCCCCACGTGTTAAATGTATCCCCCAATTGTGTTGTGACCGCTTTGATTGAAGGATAAGGCGGTATACAAAACTGTCTAAATAAATATTAAGGGACATGCACTGTCCCATATTCAACCACGCAGCTGTATTTTGTGTCACATGTAATTTTCGGAGGCTAGCCTGAGTTAACCTCTGATACAGAGAATTACATTTCTCGATTTTTGATGCTACCATAAAATAAGCCATTGTAATTAAGTTCATGTGATTTATAAAAGATTTCAGTTGATGAATATATATGAGGCTAGCTCGGGGCAGGAAGTGGAGAATGGCATTGCTTCCTAACATGTAGTAGACATACTGGATACGGAGATGTGGTATAACTAGGGAAGAAGGAGGGGAATGATGGTGCAGTGTACGTTGTAGGCTCCTGACTGTACTGAGCCATTTGCTTTGTGTTTACTGTGTTGCATCAGCACTTCATTCCCTAATGGGACTTTTGACAAATTCCTTGTACAGTACAGTGTAATTGACAGATGTGCTCCTCTGTACTCCAGGTAAACAATGATGCCATCCTTGCATTATCATTATCACTATTTCCATGTGTCAATCACTTCGACAACAGGGTGACAGCGATTTAAAGTTACAACCCAACACAATCTGTTAATATGAATAACATAGGTACAGCATAAAAGCAACATTACAAAATGCAAACAAAACTGAATAAATTACAAAAATACATCCCCTAAAGTGTTTTACATAACAATAAACACCATACACTTAGAGCAATTATAAAATAAACATCATTGTATAGCAGGGGGTAGCCAAACTATTGTCATGAGCCACAACCAGCCTGTGAGCCCCTTTCCCTGGCTCACTTGGTACTGCCCAAGCCACATGGCGTCTGGTCCATGCCTACCTCCTGCCACTACAGCTGAATTCCGCCAGACAGCACTCAGCATTTCTCCCTCTTTTCTCTATTCCCCTAGTCCTGAATCTCTCTTTTCCCCTGCAGCAGCAGAAGCAATTTAAGAAACATTATTTCTTGCCAGCCCTGGAGCCTTCGCTCTGCTGTGTACTACCCCCGCCCAGAAACAGGAAGTTACCTTTCCCTGTTTGTTCCCTCATTCTCATCTATTGTATTGTCTGTCTTGATTAGATTGTAAGCTTTGATGAGCAGGGACCGTCTTTTTTATATATATCTGTACAGCACTGTGTATGCTTTTAGCACTATATAAATGATTAATAGTAGTAGTAGCAACATAGCAGGGGAAAGGGGGCAGGACACAGCACAGGGAAGGTTCCAGGGCCGGTGGGAGATAGCATATCTTAAATTATGGATTATTGGATATGATATACTGCTGCTGTGGGGAAAAGGGAGATTTTTAGGACCACATGGGAGAAAGAGAGCAAGAGATGCTGAGTGTGGCCTGGCATGATGCAGCAGCGGTGGTAGGAGGTAGGAAAGAGAGAGGGACGATGCAGGATGGCGGGGGGAGGAAAAGATGTTAGACCATGGGGTGGAGAAGGACAGAGGGGAGACAGGAGGTGTAAGATGAAGGGAAAGGGCAGGAAGAAAAAAGGGAGAGATGCCTGACTATGTGGCAGGGAAGGGAGGGGGAGAAGAGAGCTACTGAACCGAGGGCCATCATAGATCTTGAAGATCACTGAAAGGGCTGAAGATTTGCTGGGTGGGGGGCTGGGGACAGAGACTGAGCAAAATCCTCAGCCTTTTCAATGATTCAAGCAATACAACCATTCAATCAAAATATCTCATCTATACCCCTCAAAATGTAATGCCAAAATATATTTTATAGAACATTTTAAATGCAAATAAAAATATCCTAGTTCCCTTAAAAATAGCAGACAATGTATCTTACTGAATAACCAATTCAATCCAATCAGACCACTCCCATGAACATATAGCTGGCCAGTCTACGATTCTAGCAAATGAAAAGCCTCTCAGGACAGCCAGGTCTTTATGGTCTTTCAACACTCTAAATAAAGAGTAGTTACCTGTAACAGGTGTTCTCCAGGAGCAGCAGGAATCAGTCCTCACATATGGGTGGCGTCGGCGCCGACGGAGCCCTCGTGCGGAGCATTTCCCCAGCTTTCAAAGAAAGCCTTTGGGAATTGCAGCGCGCATGCGCGGTCCTCTTCCCGCCCAAGGGTGCCATCTTGCTCAGTCTGATGACATAGCTAAAAGACAGCAAAAAATTAGCAAAAATAAATCATATGACTGCAACTCCAAGGGGAGGAGGGAGGGTTTTGAGGACTGATTCCTGCTGCTCCTGGAGAACACCTGTTACAGGTGAGTAACTACTCTTTCTCCAGGACCAAGCAGGAAGTCAGTCCTCACATATGGGACTCCCCAGCTTAAGGCTACCGGAGACCCCAAGCGAAAAAATGAGCTCCCTCAAGCTCGTCAGCACAGAAGGAAGGAATCTTCTCTGAGAACGCCCCCGACCGGTAGCCCAACATCAGAGCCGGAGGGTAGGAGTTGCCTAAACCCCAAAGAGATTATGGAGTACTGCCTGTCCGAAAGCACTGTCCCTGCGGGACTCCCTCTCAAGGCAGTAATGGGCCGCAAAAGTCTGGCTTGAAGACCAAGTAGCGGCCCGGCAGATGTCTGCCAACGGAATAGAGCGGAGATGAGCCACTGACGCAGCCTTCGCCCTGACACGATGAGCCATGACTCGACTCTCCAACGAGAGGCCGGCTGCCCCATAAGCCCAGGTGATACAGTCAGCGACCCATATGGACAACGTACGCTTGGAGACAGGCAGCCCCAACTTATTGGGGTCAAAAGAAATGAAAAGATGAACAGCCTTCCGATGCTCCTGCGTACGGTCAAGGTAGAAGGATAATGCCCTCCTACAGTCCAGGGTATGCAAGACCATCTCAGCCCGGTTGGCATGCGGCTTGGGAAAGAAGGTCAGAAGAACCACCTCCTGATTGAGGTGAAAAGGTGAAACAACTTTAGGAAGAAACTTAGGGTGAGTCCGTAAGACTACCCTATTCCTGTAGAACCTAGTGTAAGGAGGATCAGACACTAGTGCCTGCAGTTCACTCACACGCCTAGCAGAGGTGAGAGCTACCAGAAATAAAGTTTTCCAGGAGAGAAAACGGAGAGGGCAGGTAGCCATAGGTTCAAAAGGCGGACAAGTAAGCTGTTGTAACACTACATTCAGATCCCACTCAGGGGCTGGTGGACGTAAAGGAGGCTTCAGTAGAAGGAGGCCTCTGAGGAAACGAGCCACCAAAGGGTGGTTGGAAAGAGGCCTGCCGTCCACCGGCGAGTGGTGTGCTGAGAGAGCACTAAGGTGAACTCGGACAGAGTTAGACTTAAGGCCCAGATTGGAGAGGTAGAGCAAATATTGCAACACTACCGCTACCAAGCAGGAGAAGGGATTCTCACTGAGCTGAGCACACCATGCGGAGAATCTACGCCACTTAAGAGCGTAGGATTTCCTGGTGGATTGACGCCGAGAGGCCAAGACTACATCCTCCACCTCTCGAGGCAGTAGTAGGGGAGCTAGGACTACCCTTTCAGCAGCCAGGCCATCAGATGAAGGGACCGGAGGTTGGGGTGCAAGAGATTCCCCTGATCCTGAGACAGGAGATCGTGTTGAAACCCCAGAGGAAGAGGTGTGTCCACCGCCAGTTGTAGCAGAAGCGGGAACCACCGTTGCCTCGGTCACCTGGGGGCTATGAAAATCAAGGAAGCCCCGTCCCCTGAGGACCTTGAACAGCGTTCTGGACACTAGTGGTGTGGGAGGAAACGCATACAGTAGGCCTGTGGACCACGAGATCAGAAACGCATCCGCTGCTACTCGGAGAGGATGCGGTTGTCTGGAGCAAAATCTCGGGAGTTGCCGGTTCAAAGGACTGGCGAAAAGATCCATGGTGGGGAGTCCCCACTTGAGAAAGACCTGCTGAACCATCAATGGGTTCAATCTCCATTTGTGTGGTTGCAGGATCCGGCTTAGTCTGTCTGCCAGGTAATTTTCCTGACCTGGGAGGTAGACAGCCTTGAGAAGGATTCCGTGATTGACAGCCCAAGAGCACAGCCATTGTGCCTCCTGACAAAGAAGGAAGGAGCCTGTGCCGCCTTGTTTGTTCACATAGAACATGGCAACTTGGTTGTCCGTCTGGACCAGTACAGACTAGTGAGAGGCGAGGTGGGAGAAGGCTCTCAGTGCTAGGCGTATCGCCCATAGCTCCAGGAAGTTTATCTGTTGAGTAGCCTCCCAAGGGGTCCAGAGACCCTGAGTACATGTCCCTTGGCAATGTGCTCCCCAACCGAGAAGAGAGGCATCGGTGGTCAGCACCTGAGTATGCGGAGGGGATTGAAAAACCACTGCGAACACCAGATTCGGAAGATGAAGCCACCATTGCAGAGAGGAGACCAGGAGGTTGGAGATTCTCACTGAGTCCGCTAGGCCCCCTGTGGCGTGATGCCACTGAGTGCGAAGGCTCCACTGAGCAGGTCGCATGTGCAGGCGGGCATTGGGAGTGACATGAACCGTGGAAGCCATATGGCCGAGTAGTCTCAGGAATTGCCTGACAGAGACTAGGGAATTGCTGCGAAACTGGCTGGCCAGATCCATTAGCCTGTGGGCCCTGTCCAGAGGCAGAAAAGCCTTTGCTTGAAGAGTGTCTAGTCTGGCCCCTATGAACTCCAAGTTCTGGGACGGGAGCAAAGTGGACTTTGCGAAGTTTATGACAAACCCCAAGTGCTGAAGTAGAACCACAGTGCGAAGGGTGGCCTGGTTGGCCTCTTGGGAAGATTGGCCCCTTATGAGCCAGTCGTCCAGGTACGGAAACACAAAGAGACCCTGAAGCCTCAGGTAGGCCGCCACCACTGCCAGGCACTTGGTGAATACCCGGGGAGCGGAGGACAGGCCAAAGGGTAGTACTCTGTATTGATAGTGGTTTCCTCCCACAACAAACCTGAGATATTGTCTGTGGTCTGGATGCATAAGGATGTGAGTATACGCATCCTTTAGATCTAAGGAGCATAGCCAGTCTCCCTGCTGGAGGTAGGGCAGCAGGATTCCAAGGGTAAGCATCTTGAACTTTTCCCTCTCCAGGAACTTGTTGAGGTTTCGCAAGTCCAGGATGGGTCTGAGGCCTCCTGTTCTTTTTGGTACCAGAAAGTACCTGGAATAAAAGCTTTGACCTTTCAGGTGGTGGGGCACCGGTTCCACAGCCTGATCCTTTAGCAGACCTGCTAACTCCTGAAGGAGTAGGTCCCTGTGCAGAGGGGGTCTTGGAGGCTCCCCTGGAAAATAGGAGGGAGGTACCTGGTGAAAATGGAGAAGATAGCCCCTTTGGACTATATGAAGAACCCAGGTATCTGATGTGACGGCTGACCACCTGTGGGCAAAGTAGGCCAGCCGGCCTCCTGTGCTGAGAGAAGCCAGCTGAGGAGAAGAGGCTATGCTGTTTGAGTCAAAACCCCCACCCTGCTGAGCAGGGGCCGGTGCAGGTGGCTTGGGGGCCTTCTGCCTACGGGACCCTTGACCCTGTCCCTTGGCCTGCTGACCCTGTTGGGGAGCTGCAGAGGCCTGATAATGAGGGTATTGTTTATAGGCAGACGACTTCCTCGGGTAAAAGGACTTTTTTCCCGAGCCCTTCTTCTTCTGAGAAGGGGCAGAGGTTTTCCTGGAAAGCCTAGTCCTGGTCAGAGTCTCGGTCTCGAGTTCTGCAGCCTCTTCAGTCATGGGCTTGCCAAAGAGGTTTTCACCCCGGCAGGGGACATCGACCAACTTGTCCTGGACCCATGGCTCGAGGTCAGATGACTGTAGCCAAGCCTGTCGGTGGGCACCGATGCCGGCCCCGGCTACTTGGGCCGAAGCCTCGAAGCCATCGTAGGCTGCTCGAGAGATAAACTTCGAGCACTCTCGAATACCAGTGGACAAGGCCTGGAACCTCTGCAAAGGTTCCTCGGAGAGACCAGCAGAGAACCCGGCAATCTCCTTTGCCAGGTATCGGAGATACATGCCCATGTAGAGCTGGTATGTCTGGACACGGCAAGCAAGCATAGAGCCCTGGAAGCACTTCTTACCGAGGGCATCCAGGTTCCGGGCCTCCCGGCCGGGAGGCACCAAGGAGTGCATCTTCTGACTTTTCAGTCGATGCATGGCCGATTCCACAACCATGGAGTGGTGCGGTAATTGTGCCTTTTGGAACCCGGGGCTCTTGCGGACTCGATAAATGGAATCGACCCGCTTGCTTAACACCGGCGTCGAGGCCGGGGTCTCCCACATGCGGAAGAGCAGCCGCTCCAGCATCGGAGGAACCGGAACAGTAAAGGCCTCCTTCGGGGGAGAGTCATACTGGAGGGCCTCGAGCTCCTCGGCTCGAGGCTCCTCCTCGGGATCCACGGGGAAGGCCAAAGCCTTGGCCATATCCCGCACGAAGTTCGAGAACCGGGTATCCTCCGGTGGGGATCGTCTCCGAGGTTCGGACTTGGGCGAGTCCAAGGGGACACACCGAGTCCGATGGGTGTCGGGTGACTCTTCGTCCTCCGTCTCCCAGTCCGACTCCTCGGAGGAGGAATCGAGCAGCTCTGGTCGGGCGGACACCGATGCCCTCCGCCCCGATGCCGAGGGTATCGGCGATGACGACCTCGGCCCCGAACGGGAGGTCGAGGGAGACCGCAGCTGAGGATCGACTCGAGCCCGTATGGACTCGAGGATCGGCTCGGCCTCCGGGGTCGACTTAGACATCGAGGTCCCGGTGGTCGGGGCAGATGCACCGGTGAGACTGGCGATCAATGCCCGCTGCTGTTCCATGAAGGCAGCGAAACTGCTCTCCAAGGCCGTCAACCTGAGTCCGAGCTCAGGAGACCCAGTAGTCCCAGACTCGGGCTGCGACGGCGTCGAGCCCGACGTCGGCTCCCTCGGAGGAGAGTCCACGAGGACAACAGCACTTACGTGTCCAGGAGACTCCATCTCGACACGAGGATGCTTGGCCGGCCTCTCCGACTCCGAAGACCTGGGGCGGCTATCGGGGCTATGCGACCTGGCCCTCGAGGAACCAGGAGCATCCACCGATGCCGCCCTCATGGGTTTCTTCTTCCTGCGATGTTCCCACAAAGGAGACCCCCGCTCAGAGGAGCCCCGACGCTGCTCGGGGCCGGAGTCCCGAGACGTCGAGGCCTCTGACGAGGTCCGGGCCCGGCCGGATGCGGAGTCAGAAAAAATTCGATCCTTCTGGTGCTGCCGACGTTCAAGGCCTTTGAGGACATTTTGCCACACGGACCACAGATCATCGGGTCATGATCGGGTCCGAGGCAACGGAGGCAGCAGTCGTGTGTGTCAGTAAGAGACATAAGTTTCTTACACCGATCACACGTCTTAAACCCGCTGGTAGCCATCGGGGGAAAAAGGGCCCCTGCTAGGTCAAAAGACCGGGCTGCCAGGGAAAAAAGAAAAAAGGCGCGAACGCCAGTCACAAAGGACAAAAACCGAAAAAAAGAGAAAAGGACTCGATACGGCGTACCGGTCCGAGCGGGAAAAGGATCCATTGTCGAACCGGAGAAAAAAGGAGAAAACTAGGGAAAATCAACTTTTTCCTCGGGGAAAAATGAACAACGTCCGTCAGGTTCCGCGGAAAAAAGAAGACTGAGCAAGATGGCACCCTTGGGCGGGAAGAGGACCGCGCATGCATGCTGCAATTCCCAAAGGCTTTCTTTGAAAGCTGGGGAAATGCTCCGCACGAGGGCTCCGTCGGCGCCGACGTCACCCATATGTGAGGACTGACTTCCTGCTTGGTCCTGGAGAACTCTCCTATACTCTAATCTTCCTAAGCTTGCTGTTCCAAAGATTTGGGGCTGTGACTGAGTGAAAGCAACTGCCTTCTTATCCTTTGTAACTTAGCCACCATCTTGGTTAGAATAATAAATAGGAATAAACAGGCTGTCCTGAGAAGATCACAAATCTCAAGAGGGAGTATATGTGTTCATCTGGTACTCTACCTCTTTACCATTCTGCAGGACTATTAGTGTTTCTGTTCAGAATAGCAAACGTCTCTGAGATCATTGGGCCTGATATTCATTTGCGACGGCTGTGCACCTCTAAGGCGCATAGCTGTCACCGCCGAACTTTAACCCCGGAGATTGAATATCCAGAGTTGCTGCACAGCTGCACATGACGCAGACGCTAACCATGCAGCGGCTATATTCAGCTGCTGCCCGGTTAACTCCGGTGGTGTTAGGACAGCTTTCGCTGCGCCTAACTTTCGCTGCTGAGGGATAACCTGGCAACGGCTGAATATCGCTGCTGCACTTTTATCCCTGGGTACCACCCCCTGGAGCACTTTTGACACGCCCCAATGCTTAGCCGTTAGCAATAGGGCATATAGTGGCAGTACTCAGGGATATTCAGTGGCACTTACCATGTTAGTACTGCTGAATATCCCACTTAGGGTCATTTACAAGGTTACAGCTCTGTAAAACATGTAAATACCTTTGAATATCGGGCCCGTTGTTCTCAGAGAGCATACATGTGCCTGCTTATGTAAATGCACTCAGCTGCATCTCTCTCCCCTTCAGTCTGTTCAAAACTCAGCTGCGTGGCTAGTCTTCCACCAACCTCGTTATGCTCATATTACCCTTCTTCTCAAAGAGCTTCATTGGCTCCCCATCCATTTCTGTATCCAGTTCACACTTCTCCTGCTGACCTATACTGTAAGTGCATTCACTCTGCTGCTCCTCACTATGTTTCCTCTCTTATCTCTCTCTACACCCCTCCTGAGGAACTCCGCTCTTCTGGCAGATTGCTTCTTCAAGGTAGCTTTTGGATCCTGATCCGCTTAGTCTCCTATGTGCTTCCTTACCATTCTCCTGGACATAACCTTGTCCTCAGCTGTTGTGTTGTCTGTCTTGACTAGATTGTAAACTCTGATGAGCAGGGACCATCTTTTACATGTGTCTGTTGTCACACCCTCATCGGGCCCCTCCGGTGGAGACTGGTATTATGGCTTAATACCTTTTCTTGGCTTTCTATATGCTATAGATAGCCCTGCCTGGCCCTCTGTGGGTGGTAGTTGTACCGTCTTCTTGTAATCACTCAAACACACAGTTCACACTTTAAATCAAGGGCTTTATTCCCCGTCCAATGAGGTATTCTTTTTCTTGAAGAACAAAATAATCAAAAGCCACTCTGGCAAATAACAGAAGCAAACATTGAACAAAAATGCTTTCCTCAGCTTTAACTTTTTAACAAAAGAAAAACAGTTCTCTTCATGAGCACTTAATCCTTTTCTTTTGCTGATATAAATCAATCAGGATTCACTTTAAACCAAGCAACTTCTGCCAGTTACTGTGTTGCTGTTTAAACCTTCCTTGTACATGTATTTTCTTATCTCAGTGAAAACTCTTCCTCTTCAGTTGTCACTAACGAACATTCCATGGGTTCAGTGTTATCTGGTACATTAGAAATATCATGTGGCATTAAAGGATAACCATTTGTACCTACGTTTTCTGTAGCAGCTGTCCTGCCGAGCTCACTCTGGTTAATCACGTCAGCTACGTGACTGCTTCCTGGCTTTAGGCTAAAACACTGCTGGGTATTACCGTATACTCTGGATAATGGCTTGTAAGAGCACTCCTCCTGTGTAAAGCTATGAGGTAACTGCCCATAAACACTGGTATTAGAATCAAACAGCTTGTGTCCTGTCTTGAATGGGTTAAAGGCTAATTCCTCTGATACAGCTGTGGGACTTTTCAGTGCTGACAACGGCACTCGAGAGAAGTCTGAGCATTTAAAGTTGCTAGCAGAATTATAAGGTAAGAGACCTTCCTTTCTCTTGTAACTGCCCGTACAAGGAAAGAAGTTGTTTCCTTTTCCCTTTATCTCTGCTCTAGGCTGGCTTCTTCTATTAATCCTGGACTTAGCCCATTCGGGTGTAAAACAGTCCTGTTCCACTTTGAATGCCTTGCTTCCTGCAACAGGATTCCTCCCTCTTCTCTTCTGGCTTTCACACACACACTCTGTGTTCAACAGCTGATCTCCACACGTACTCACATAGTCCTGAGACTCATTCAAGCTGTCCTCTGGTATATGTTGCTGACACTCTCTCTCATTTCCTTCCTTCCACCAACTTTGGTCCTGGAGATGAGATTGGCTTATAGTGTTTCTTTCTCTTTCCCTCCGTTCCCACGACTGAGGTTGTTGCTTCCACCTCTGTCCGTGCTCACTCTCCCTCACTGCTTGTGAGTGTGCCTTATGTATCTGTCCCCGGGTTCCACCCCTTCTCAGCTGATCCCTATCAGGTAAATCAACCTCCATTCTCATGCTGGCTGGGTGTGTCTTTTTACCCTTTTTCCACGTGTGCTGTGGTTGCTCATAGTAACTATTTGACATGTTTTTGTTTACCTCATCAGGTTCTGCCTGATTTTCTCCGTTAATCTCCATTTCCTCTGGGTCCCCTGGGTTTACCTTGTGACACTGTACAGCGCTGCGTTCACCTTATAGCACTATGCAAATGATCAGTACTAGTAGTAGTAGTAGTAAATGCATAGAATGAGTCTATAACTGTGAGCCAGCGTGAATGCCCATGGTTTCAATCTAACCACTATTTCTGTTGGATTTGCTAGTATTTTATAGCTGCCTATGAATCTTTATAAAACAGGCTAAAGATAGGCACCTATGAGGCTTTCACAGGTAGCAGATCTTTTATAAAATTACCCTCTTAAAGACCATATTAGAACGAGTGTGGTCTTCAACCCATAGCAGTCTAGTTTTTGTGAGGTAAACAGCATCCATCACGGATTTTTTACTAAAAGCTTTGGATAAGAGGAAATACATTTGTTTTCTGGATTCATTGGTTTTGACATGGTGAGGGTAATTTATAAACCATACAGTGTTTGTGCATAAAATGCTGATGTACATGTCTAAATGGGCTCATATCAAACCCAGAGATCACACCCATAACAAAATGCTTTTCCTCAGTCAGCGAATGGCTCAGAAGACATAATATGGTCATAAACCTCAAGAAGACAGAGGCCTTGTACATCACCAGAGACAACAGCTTTAAACCATCGAGCTCCATAACCATCGATGGGATCAAAATCCACATAAAATAAATGTATGATACCTTGGAGTTACACAGGATCAATACCTCACCTTCACAGGACACATACAAGGAGCATCTACTTCAAGCTCAAGACATTCAAGTACCTTAAACCTCTTCTAATCAACCATGACTTTCGCTCAGTCCTCCAAGCAACCATCTTCTCACATTTTGACTACTGGAATATCATCTTTCAAAACCTTCCAAAAGCAGCTATCCACCCGCTCCAACTTGCACTCAACATTGCAGCATGAATCCTCTTCAACTCACAGAAATCGGAACACATAATACCCCTACTCAGACAACTTCACTGGTTACCAAAAATAGAACGCATAAAATACAAATCTATTCTCACAACTTTCAAGATTCTCAACAACTCTTCCACGCCACACTTGCAGTTCCTACTTCAAGTCCTACCTGACAACAGAAAAAGATGAACCGGCTCATAGAACATGCTACACACACCATCACTAATTACGAAAACCAGCTCCACCACCTCAGAGGGAGATTTCTCATTTTATGCTCCACAATTATGGAACTCTATTCCAGAGAACTACGGACCACAGCGGACACTCAACCTTCTGAAAAGCCCTAAAGACTTACATATTCAAAGACTGCTTCTCTGACAACATCACTCAGTCAGCCACTAATTCAACTACACAACCCCCCTCCCGCTCTTCCCCCTCTCTCCCAAGTGTACACCCCCCAGCTTCCCTCCCTTGATCACATAGATCTTTAATGATACCCTAGACTCTCCAACCTATGCAAATGTTAAATGTTACCTCCAAGTTGACTTCCCTGTTTAATGTATAATGTTCCATTGCAATGTAAACCGCTTTGACTATAGGATAAAGCGGTATAGAAAAACTGTTAAATAAATAAATAAATTATAAAATTAGGTCATGCCTAAAAGTACTCGCAGTTCAAACTAGCAGCTACGTGCTCAGGGATGGAATTTAGGTGGAGTGTGGGAGGAGTCACAGTTTAGGTGTGTATTTTATAAAACATTTATGACTGCTCTTGAGCAGGCGCAATGGACAATCCTTCAATTTAGGGGCCACTGCTGCAAGATATGTGCTAGTATTTTATAAAGACATAGAAGTGCCTGCATGTCTTTGTAAAAAGGCTAAAAATAGGCAATTTCCTGCCCTATTAACCTAGGTGCCTTGTTATAAAATTACCCACAGCAAGTCATGATATGTTGTTATCATGGTTGTTGCATGGGTAGATTATAGGGGATAGGTGCTGGACTGATTTTGGTCCTTTTTAACAGACCAGAATTATCAAATTGGGTCATCAGTTTCTAAGTAATTCCACTTTCCAAATGGAGTGCTACAAGGCTTGGCATTGTTTATTTATTTATTTATTTATTACAGGCTCTTATATACCGCACTATTTAGTATCAGCGCGGTTTACAGTATAACAAAAGACCAGAGCAACAGGCTGTTTGGTTTTACATAGAACAGGTTTTACATAGAACAGGTATGAGCAACTTGGATATACATGGGGAACATGGTTAACTGAAAACTATTTACATGCTATATATACATGTATGTACAGTAAGGATTATTCTTAGTTTGATAAAGTCTTGTAGAACAGGAGGTCAAAAGAGGATGGCCAATCAGGTCGGTGGTTGGCTGGTATGGTAGTATTGTGAGAACAGGTAAGATTTGAGTGCTTTTCTGAATAGAGTTAGATCGGCGATGGCCCGAATCTCAGGTGGTAAAGAGTTCCAGCACTTGGGGGCATAGAAACAGAAAGCCCTGTTAGAATCTCAGGTGGTAAAGAGTTCCAGCACTTGGGGGCATAGAAACAGAAAGCCCTGTTATTGTTGTCAGTCTTGTTTAATATTTTTCTGAATTCAATTAATACATTGCTCTATAAATGTAGAGGATGTTATGGGATCTGTGAAGGTGATATACAATTAGCAATTCAATAGAAAGATCAAGGAGGAAGACATAACATATGCCATTCTAGATCATACTAAGGATCCATCAAGCACAGTATCCTGTTTCCAACATTGGCCAATCTAGGTCACAAGTACCTATCAGGTTCCCAAAAGGTACACAGATTCCATGCTGCTTGTCCCAGGAATAAGCAGTGGATTTCCCAGGTCCTCTTTAATAATGGTTTATGGATTTTTCCTCCAAAAACTCATCCAAACCTCTTTTAAACCCAGCTATACTAAAAGCTTATGCTATATCCTCTGGTAACGAATTCCAGAGTTTGATCACGCACTGAGTGAAAAAATGTTTTTTTTTTCCGATTAGTCTTAAATGTGCTACATTGTAGCTTCATTGCATGTCTCCTAGTCATTTTACTTTTTGGAAGGAGTAAACAACTGATCTACGTTCACCAATTCCACTCCATTCATTATTTTATAAACCTCTCCCTTCTGCCATCTCTTTTCCAAGTTGAAGAGCCCTAACTTTTGAAGCCTTTGCTCGTTGGGATATCCTTCTATCCCCTTTACCATTTTGGTAGTTCTTTGTATCTTTTCTAATTCTGTTATATTCTTTTTTAAGATATGATGACCAGTAACACACACAATATTCACGGTGCAGTCATACCATGGAGCAATACAGTAGCATTATAATATCCTTTGTTTTATTTTCCATTCCTTTCCTTATGATAGCATTCTATTTGCTTTTTTGGCTGCTGCTGCACACTGGGTGGAGGGTTTCAACATGTTATCCACGATGATGCCTAAATCTTTTTCCTGAGTGGTGGTTTCTAAGGTGGTACCTTGCATCATGTAACCAAAGTTTGGATTGTTCTTTCCTAGGTGCATAACTTTGCACTTGTCCACATTAATTTTCATCTGCCATTTGGATGCCCAGTCTTCCAGTTTCTCAAGGTCCTCTTGCAATTTTTCACAATCCTCTTGTGTTTTAATAACGTTGAATAATTTTGTATCATCTTTTAGCAGCTTTTCTCACCACAGAGGTCAGACTAACTGGCCTGTAGTTACCAATCTCATCCTTGTTTCCTCTTTTGCGTAGAGGCACCACATGCACCCTTCTCCAGGTCTCTGGGACAACTCTCAGTGCTAAAGAAGCATTGAAAAGATCAAAGAGTAGAGCCGTCAGAACTTCCCCAAGTTTCTTCAGTACTCTTGTATGCATCCCATCTGGCCCCATCTCTTTGTCTACTTTTAGTTTAGCTAACTCCTCACAGTCTTTTTAAAATTGTTCCTATTCGTGGCTATTTTCTGAAGTCCTGCTTCTGACCCTTCATCTATGAACACAGAACAGAAATAGTTGTTGAACAATTCCATTTTATACTCATCAGTTTCTACATATTCCTTCGCTTCACCCTTGATTCCTCCTCTCATTAACTGAAAAATGTTTTGCCCCCTCACTTTACTGCATTGGCTAATTTTATTTCCATTTGTATCTTTGCCTTCCTGGTTGCTTTCCTAGCTTCTCTTAGCTTTTCCAAAGATTGATTCTTGTCTTCCTCTTTCTGTGATATCTTGTTTTTTATGAAAGCCATCCTTTTTTCCCTCACCTTTTCAGCTACTTCTTTCAGGGACCTTTTACATTTACATATGAAATAAAAGTTTAAAAATAAAGAGGAGCAATCTAAAAGTATGTATTACCTGGTTCCGCAGCTAGTGAACCAATTTGTTTTTCAGGGACAAAAGAATAGAAACAAAGGGATACCACCACAAAAAGTACAAGCGCAAACAAAAGAAAGAGCAGGGGATACAAAATTGGAACAGATTTTATTATCGTCCCAAAGACAGAGCGGAGAAAACAAAGCCATGGCCATACCAACAGTATCGTCACATGAATAGTTTTATTTGGTGACCTGCCTTGCCACAAGTTTCTGCCAGACAACCTCAACACCAGGGCCTGCAAGTCTGCAATCACCCTTATGTAGGCCTGAGTGCTGAAACCTGGCCAAGTCAGGTCACCAAATAAAACTATTCCTGTGAAGATACTTTTGGTGTGGCCATGGCTTTGTTTTCTCCGCTCTGTGTTTGGACGATATTGACTGTGGAGCATCCTTCTCCTTTGTTTGTTAGTTAATAGATTTTATTATGCCAACACAGCCGTGTTTCGGCAGTGGATGCCTGTGTCAGGGGCAAATCTGTCAAAAAATTCCAGAAGCCAAAACAAAATCAGTTAGTCTGTGATCCAGTGCATGTAGCAACATGAGTGAATGAGTGGTGTATGAAAGGTTGTGTAAGCAGAATTATGGAAAAAGTGTAGCTTTAAAAAGAAGGAAACCTCACAGCACTGCTTTTAAAATTTGGTTGCTGACTGAGAAAGCTGCCAGGGGACAGAATCAGGGGTTTCCCTTGTTGATCTTTTAAAGATAGGGAGTAGAAACATCTGGTCCTGCAGTTCCTGAGGAGAGCTCCAGATCCAGATCCAGAACCAGAACTGGTACCAATGGGCCATGACACAAGAAAGGCTGGAACCCAGAAGAAAAGAAGACAGTATGAAAAGTAACCCTTGAACATACACTGTTATTTTTGAGTGCACTCTCAATTATTTTTCATTTTTTAATATTTTAGGACTTGAAATTTCATTTGGAAGCCGTCATTTTGAACTTTTGGCTCCAGAGTTCTGAAAGAGGAAAAATTAAGAGGGAAAACGTATCTGTTTGAGTTTAAGTGGGTTGTTTACCTGAAAAGAAAGAGGAAATAATTTGTTTCCTAAAGAATATTGTTGGTTTCTGTGATTGATAAAGCAAATGTTTAGTAAAATGGAATGCTAATACTTATCTGAAATAATCACAGGGGAACGTTAATAATTCTGATAACTCCTTAATTCTCCTGCAAAGAGAAATTTATCATTAGCAGTACTGCATATTTGAATAACTCTTGTATTATCTTCTGGGAAGAGTTTTGTTTGTTAATTTATGGTTTCAATGCTTTATGCATGTCCCAAATATAGTTGAATGATACATCTCATACTGTACTTACCATTGAGAGTTTGAATAAACATCATTTGTTCAGCAATTCTATCACTGGCAAAATTAATTTCTGATGAGGGGTTGAAAAAAGGAAATTTTTGTGCACCTCTTTTTGAACATCTGTAAGAATGCAGCGGCTTACTAACCACTGAACCAAATACTTATTCCATTTAGCTTATTTTCTCCCTTCCTTGTAATCAGGAAGGATGAGCTTAATTAAGTCTGGGTCTTTTATCACTGCTTTGCTTTCCAGAATAATTGATAACTGAACCTGGGCTCCTAACTAAAAAGTTTGTTGCCCTTAAAATATCCCCTTTCAGTTTTGCCTACTGCTTATGTACATCCCCCAGCTGATAAGGGTTGACTATTTGGTGCTCATTTTCCTTTGAAATCACCTGTAAGTTATTGACTGACTTTGACCTCTGTGAGCATATTTTCCTGTACTTGGAAAATATATATTGGTTGCCCATACAATATGATCACTAGAGAGGCAAAATGATAGCCATCTGCAATTTGGATTACTGTCCCCCCTCTTAACACAGATATTGACTGTGGGCAGTTTATTGGTTTGCAATCTGGAAAAGCGCAGTATGAATTCAGTAAATCACCTCTGAAATGCTGGTTAAGTTTTCAGTTCTCCATCAATTCCTTGAGTTTGTGCTATTGAAAATGTGCTCCAATAAGCCCCACCAATGAGTGACTAACCAGATTAGAGTGTGGGGTGCATAACTGTGATGCATTTCATCATCCATTGTGATAGCTGCACAGAGAAGACAGTGAAATCCAAGCAGCGGTTGTGCAGTAAAATCTTTTTGTGTAGGAATTGTACAGACAGTAACATTGACCTTTGTTCTTGTGAACATGCTGAACTGTTATGTCATTATGCTTAAACGCACTTGGAGGAAACTGGTCTGGTGGACAAGGCTGTGAACTGTTAGTCAGAGGTCCTGACACGCATCAGTTCAGAACCTGCTCTTCTACTAACTCTTGTTTGCATTTGGGGTAGGTCACTGTATGTCCTTGAATTTTCAGTTTACTTAGCTGTAATTAATAACAGCAACATCATTCATTGATTCCTTCACCCTTTAGAAGCTATCATATAGCATCAGGGGTGGATTTAAGGGTTTCCCTTCCATGGGCACCTAAGACACCCTCAGGAGGAGTGGGGAAATGATAATGGAGAGTGTGGGGGGAGGGACAGAGTTATCCAGAATGCTCCTGCTCATTCTTCCTCAAGGCCAATATTAGAGGGGTAGAACCAGGACCATTGCCCTGGACCACCATGGCACGGGAGGCCCCAAGCTTGCCCAAACCTAAAGGAAGCATAGCTTGCTGGTGAGCTTTGGAGCCCCCTCCCAGATTTCTGCCCTGGGTCCCAGCTAGTCTGACATTGGCTCTGTTTCTACCCCTTTTACCCCCTTTCTCCCACATGGCCTCTTCCAAATACTCACCACACCTCTGGCCACGGTAACAAAACAAGGTTGATAGACATGGAGCGTGTGAGCCAGGGTGTGCTCACAGCCCTTGCAATGACTCTGCCAGTCCTCCACGTGGGCTTGCTGTTACTAAGGAAGCCTTTGTGAGGATGCAGCTGCTACAGGGGGTTTGTGAATGCATGCCTGCTCCCAGGCTTCATGTTCATCGTCTTTCTTTTCTGACAAAGTGCAGACTGTGGGCTTTGCATTTTGGCCAGTATGCTGTTTGGCAGGATGAAGTGGTGCCTTAAAGCTTTGGCAATACAGGTACAGAGCAGGCATCAAACACGTGACTGTGTGTACATTTTGTAAGCGTTACACTGACAAGTACTTTAGAACCACATATGAAGGTACTGAATGAACCAAAATGATTGCGCTCCTTGTTAATTTGTAAGGATAGAAGGTGGAATCAATACTTGAGAGTCTCATGTCTACAACAGAGTGTGTATGAAGAGCTGCAGGATCACATTTTACAAGGGACGTCCATTCATTTTGAAATGAAATGGAACACCCCCAAAAAAGAACGGAAAAAAATCCTATAATGAAATTTGTGGGTTTTTTTCAATTTTGTTTTGTTTCATTTTTAATGTGTTATTTGCAAATAGCATGCACTAAAAACGATACTGAACAAAATGAAAAAGAAAAGTAAAAAAAAAGCAAAGTGAAATGAACTTCAACGGATAAAGCCAGGGCCGGACCCAGAGTTGGTTCAAGCTGTTGGTACCTTAGGCAAATCTTAAGCTTTATGCAGAATTTATTGTTTAGCTTTGACTGCCCTGCTCTTTGTAGCACCCTCCCCCTCAGAAGCTGCCACCCTAGGTGGTTGCCTAGTTTGCCTAATGGTTGGGCATCAAAATAAACTAAAACATGACCAGTGTGCACAGCCCTACATGTTACTTCCCAACACTCCACCCTCTTTTCCTAACCGTGCTACTGAACCAGCTCTTTTGCCTTGTTCTGCAACTTTGTTTGCTACTTTTTGTGCCATTCCAAAATGTTTTTGAAACTTTGCTGGAAGTTAGTGTTACTTAATACAATGAAACCTGTGACGTACTTCCAGGCTCTTAAACCACAAGCTTTATAAAAAGGGGCAGTGGAGTAGAGAGTTCTCTGGGCTTCTTTGGGAAGTTGGATACTGCAGAGACAAGGGCAGCCCCAGGAAAAATCTTGTGCTTCAAGTATTTACGCTCTTCCTGCCAAGTCCTGCATGTTAAAATCCTATATTTCACAAGAGTCCTGTACGGACTGTGCAGTACATATTATTTGTGTGTTCTGAAATAACAAAATCCTTATGAAATCAGCAGTTTGCAGCTGCAATCCAAAATTCAGTGCTGAGTACCTGGGATGTACTCATAGGTTAATTACAAATAATAAGTACTGTGCTTTCCAAGTTAGCGCCAGTAATTGGATAGCAGACAGGTAAGCTCACTTACACATGCAGTATGAGTTATCAGAAGATATGCTGAGACTGGTAGTGTGACTGGGTTTGCAGAAGGTTAACCCAAGTGCATGAAGGTCCAATAACAATTATTATGTAGGTAGACATGGGAATTGCTAGCTCTTCCTTCTGGGACTGAGCGACAGGGAATGAAGCTCCCCACTGGGATCTGCCAGGTACTTCAAGTGACCTGGATTGATCACTTTTGGAGACAGGATGTTGGACTTGATGGTCTGACCCAGGATGACATTTCTTATAATGACATTGTAACATAGTTTCCATCTCATCCCTTCAGTCCAGTCCAGTCATGGACGGGTTGTCGGCCTCCTTCAGCAGCTGAGGACTGAGCATGTCTAAACTTGTGATGCCACAGTAGAAGAGCTCCCTCCTTGGAGCCCACAGACCAGTAACTCAGTCCTCAGCAGCTGAAGGAGGAGCCTCTGCAGCTAGGCTCCAGAGGTTGTTGGGCCTATACTTGGCTTAGTTTGTTTATCGTTTTGATAGATCTGGAAGAGTGCTGAGCAGTCAGGATTTGAATTGTGTAAGAGCACTGGGTATCACTGTACCCATCTGGGATAGTGCACGAGGCCAGCTGATGGGGAGTTCTCTCTGCCTGAACCCTTGGATTGGTTGGACAGGGTCTAGGGCAGGAATGGGCAAACTACGGCCCGCGGGCCGTATACGGCCCGGCGGACCTTTTAATCCGGCCCGCTGTATCAGTTATCCTGGTGAACAAATGGACTGCTGCAGAGGGAGCCGGGGAAGCCCGCGCGAAGCCCCGGCTCCCTCTGCACAGCCCGCCAGCGTGAAGAGCCTTTACCTTCACGCTGGCAGCTGTTTCAATGAAGCCACGAATGCTGCGAGAGGTTAAAGGGCATTGCCTTTAACCTTTCCCGGCATTCGCGGCTTCATTGAAACAGCCGCCAGCGGGAAGGTAAAGGTTCTTCATGCTGGCGGGCTGTGCAGAGGGAGCCGGGGCCTCGCGCGGGCTTCCCCGGCTCCCTCTGCAGCCCCTTAGACAGCGCGGGGCTCTTCGGGGGGGGCGGCTAAGACTGGATGGGCTGTGATGGGGGGGGGAACGGACTGGAAATGGGCTGTGATGGGGGGGAAACAGACGAAATGGGCTGTGATGGGGGGGGGGAAACAGACTGGAAATGGGCTGTGATGGGGGGGGGAAACAGACTGGAAATGGGCTGTTATGGGGGAGGGAAACAGACTGGAAATGGGCTGTGATGGGGGGGGGAAACAGACTGGAAATGGGCTGTGATGGGGGGGGAAACGGACTGGAAATGGGCTGTGATGGGGGGGGGAACGGACTGGAAATGGGCTGTGATGGTGGGGGGGGGGGAGAACGGACTGGAAATGGGCTGTGATGGGGGGAGGACTGCAAATGGTCTGTGATGGTGGGGGGGATAGGACTGGAAATGGGCTGTGATGGGGGGAGGACTGCAAATGGTCTGTGATGGTGGGGGGGGATAGGACTGGAAATGGGCTGGGATGGTGGGGACAGACGGACTGAAAATGGGCTGGGATGGGGGGGGACGGACAAATTGGGCTGGGATGGGGGGAAACAGACTGGAAATGGGCTGTGGTGGGGGGGGGGGAGAACAGACTGGAAATGGGCTGTGATGGGGGAACGGACTACAATTGGGCTGTGATGGGGGGAGGACTGCAAATGGGCTGTGATGGTGGGGGGGATAGGACTGCAAATGGGCTGTGATGGTGGGGGGAATGGACGAAATGGGCTGTGATGGTGGAGGGGAATGGACGAAATGGGCTGTGATGGTGGGGGAACTTGGACTGGAAATGGGCTGATGAAGGACTGGATTAGGACTGTGTAAATGTGTTTGAAATTGAGAATTGCAACAACAAAGCTATCTCCTGACTTAACAAAAAAGGGAGACCAACAACACTGTTCACACTAAAATTGAAGGTACTATTTTATGAAAGAAATACATTGCATAAAAGTTTTGTAAAATAACTCTTTTTATGCTTTTCTACCTTAAATTAATCTAAACATTTAATGTTACAAATTTAAATTTAATTTATATTAATTCACACATACACACCGTCCATCTACTCTTGGTCTGGCCCCCGGGTCCAATATATGAACCCATTGCGGCCCTCGAGTCAAAAGGTTTGCCCACCCCTGGTCTAGGGGTTGTTAATAAATACCTGGAATGCGAGGTCCCTTTTCCCCTGCAGCCAGACAAGCCCTGCTTCCCTGTCAGGGCAGATTAGGTCCCTTGGTCTGCAATGCCTTACAGCAGCATTAAAGGTTGAAAAAAAAAGAAGCGGTAGAGAAGCAATTGGATTGTGAGTCCCATTCCTTCTGGGATCCCTGGGGGGATTAATGATGGTCTGCATTTTGGCAGGGTGGCCCTTCAGGCATGTGGCCCCATCACGGCTCTTGTCGTGGTGTATCAGGTCGGGCGGTTTTCTTGTGCCCCGTGTGGGAATGACCGCGGGGTCTGGGAAGGGCCCCCAGATTTGTTGAAGAATACAGAATCTATGTCCCTAGAGGAGGAGGAGATTCCCAGGGGGAATGACCCTAATGCCATCAGGGTGTTTCACAGGGAGGAGCTGGCAGTGTTAATTCACTATTCCCTCGCTCTTAATATTGCACCTGCTCCTGCAGAACAAGAGAATCCCTTTACTGCAGAGGTTTAAACCAACTCAGAATGCCTTTCCAGTGCATAGGATAATCAAGAAGATGATTGAGGAGGAATGAGAGGTGCTCGAGGCCGCTCTCAGGTGGGGGTGGGCAAGGCACTAACATGATTGTACCCCATTCCTCAGGAGGAGAAAGATCTGCTCCGCATGCCAAAGGTGGATGCGTTGGTCTCGGTCATGATTAAGAAGACTACAATCTCTGTGGAGGGCAGCACTACCCTCAAAGATTTGCAGGATTGCAAGCTAAAGATGTTTCTTAAGCAAGCCTTTGATACGTGTGCTCTCAACCTTCAGGTACGATCTGCGGTGCCTATGTGGCCAAGGCTTCAATTAGGTGGGTTCAGAGTCTTTCACCTATGGAACCCTTCTTGGAGCCAAGTTCAGCCTTTCCTAATCTGGAGTCCGCGTCGGCATATTTGGCATATGCTTTTTCTGATATGATTCAAGCGTCATCCAAGACGATGGCATCTATTATCACGGCCAGGCGCTTCTTATGGTTCCACACCTGGTCAGCTGGTCAGATGTGTCTTCTAGGTCCTGGCTGCCTAAGCTGCCTTATAAGGGTAGGCTACTCTTTTGGAAAGCCATGGACAAGATAGTCAAGGATCTGGGTGACACTAAAGGGGCAAAATTGTCCAAAGACCGGCCAAAGGAGCCAAAGCCAGGGATGTTCCCCAGGGGGCAATCGTGGGATTATAGGAAGTTCCGCATGGCCTGCTTTGCCCCCTATCAACAGGGGCGATACTCTGCTCCAGGTCAGTCCTTTCGGGGTTACTGAGGGGTTGGAAGAGAGTTTTCACTTCCCCCTCAGTGCCAGCAAAGAAGCCCCAATGAAGCGAGGCAGGTCGAGGCTGGATTAGTGCTGATAGGTGGTCGGCTATGACAGTTTTATCCCGCCTGGACCACAGTCATGTCTGACCACTAGGTGCTTGAGGTCATCTGTGAAGGGTATTCGCTGGACTTCGCATACCCTCTGGCAGAGGCATTCGCGATGTCCCCTTGCAAGGCCCCTGCAAAGAAATGCGCAGTACAACTGACCTTGCAGCATCTCCTGGACCTGCAGGTGGTAATCCTGGTACCTCCAGAGCAATGTAGGTCTGGTCAGTACTTGATTTACATCATGGTTCAGAAGATGGATGGTTCTTTTCGTCCCATTCTGGATCTCAAACAGGTGAACAAAGCTTTGAGATTGCCCCATTTTCGAATGGAAACCTTACGCTCGGTGATCCTTGCTGTGAGGCTGGGAGAGTATCTGACTGCCTTGGATCTCATGGAAGCATACCTACACATCCTGATTCAGCCAGAACACCAACAGTATCTCCAGTTTGCAGTGCCCATGGGGCACTTTTAGTTCCGGGGCACTCCTCTTCGGGCTGATCACAGCTCCACGGATGTTTACCAAGGTCATGGTGGTCATTGCAGTGGCATAGAGGCAGGAAGGGGTGCTGGTACACCCTTATCTGGATGATTGGCCGATCAGGGCAAAGTCCAGAGCTAGTTGCTTGGTGGCCACTCAAAAGATGATGACTTTTCTGCAAAGCCTTGCTTGGTGGTAAACCTGGCCAAAAGCCAGCTCGAGCTGGACCAGGACCTTATCTACCTGGGGGCTTGCTTCAAAACCACAGAAGGAATAGTTTGTCTGCCAGAGAGCAGACTCAACACCTTTGGAAACAGGTCAGGAGGTTCCTGGGACTGAAGGCGCCCACAGCGTGGTTATACCTGCAACTGTTGGGATACATAGCAGCGGCACTCGATCTTGTGCCATGGATGCATTTTCATATGAGACCACTCCAGAGGGCTCTCCTGTCCAGGTGGTCTCCCCAACTTCATCCCTTGTCAATGCCGCTGGTATAACCTCGGTTGGTTCACATACAGTTGCAATGGTGGTTGCAGCCAGAACATCTAGTGATAGGGATAAAATGAAGTTGCCAGAGTGGTTCCTGGTGACGACTGATGCCAGTCTCATGGGTTGAGGAGCAGGCGTTGAGAGCCCATGTCAGAGGGTCTTGATGCGCTGGCACTGAAATGGCCAGGAAAGGCCTTCTGTATGTGTTTCCTCCTTGGGTGCTGATAGATTGACTGCTGCAGTGCATGAAGAGGCATCGGGGCTGAGTAATCCTCATTGTCCTGGATTGGCTGTGACGGCCATGGTACACAGATCTCATCAAGCTCCTCATAGACACTCGGTGGCATCTCCCCAGCAGGAGCAATCTGCTATCGCAAGGGCCGATCCTGATGCTGAAGGTGTATCAATTGTTGCTTACAGCCTGGCTCTTGAAAGGGCACGGCTGAGGCAAAGGGGTTATTTGCTGGTGTTGGTGGCAACACTCCTTAAGGCTAGGAAGAGGTCCACCACCTTGGCATATCTGCGGGTTTGGAAAGTTTTTGAAAACTGGATTGCAGAGAATGCAGTGAGTCCCCTGGCAGCTTTGGTTCCAGGTATGTTGGTCTTCTTGCAGGGGGTCTGGATAAAGAACGGGCATTATGCTCACTGCAAGTGCAGGTGACAGCTCTCTCCTGCTTTTGGGGTCAGGTGCAGGGGCACTCAATAGGTGCTCATCCAGATGTCACCTGGTTTCTTAGAGTGGTTAAGCAGATTCATCCGCCATTATACTCTGTGCTGCCATTCTGGGACCTCAACTTGGTGCTTTCTATGCTGGCAAAACAGCCATTTGAGCCTTTAGCTCAGGCATCCTTGAAAGATCTAACGCTCAAAGTCATGTTCTTGGTGGTGATCTGTTCAGCTCATGTCTGTGCAGCGTTGCATTTGTCTTGTAGTGCTATACAAATGCTCAGTAGTAGTAGTAGTTCATAGAGTGTTGAAGCTGTCCTGCAGGGAGCTGTACCTGGTGGTGATAAAGGAGGTGTTGCAGACAGTTCCATAATTTTTGCCCAAAATGATTTCTGGTTTCCACATGAATCAGGTGGTCTCCTTACCGGGTTTTTTTCCTCAGGGTGTTTTGACAGAGGAGCTCCAGCTTTACTTCTTGGGGGTTCGTAGGGTGCTCAAAAACTATTTGAAATAGACGAGTTTCTTCCGTAGTATGGGTTGGCTATTTGTGCTGTTTGGGGGGCCACAGGAAGGGGAGGCAGCCCAAGGTTTCTATTGCATGCTGGGAGAGGGAGGCGATCACTTCGGCCTATATCCTCAAAGGCAAAGTGTTGCTGGTGGGACTTTGCACCCACTCTACCAGGGTGCATGCGACGTTCTGGGCCGAGGTTGGAATGGTTTCTCCAGTTGAGATTTGCAGGGCTGCTACGTAGTCTTCCTTGCAAACCTTCTCCCGTCATTATCGTCTCGATGTTCAGGCAGCGAGTGACGCGTGTTTTGGGGCTGCAATGTTGCAAGTGGGGCTCGCGGGTCCCTCCTAAGGTTAATTAGCTCTGGTACATCCTGTCCATGTCTGGACTGGACTGGAGGGATGATATGGAAGGTTAAATTAGACCTTATCTGCTAATTGTCTTTTCTTGATTCCCTCCAGTCCAGTCCTTTGGTACTGTTGGCTCTTCCTTTAATGGGCCAGTGTAAGCCGCTAGGTGAAGTCAGGGGCATCTGACTTGTCAGGGGAAATGGTATCCTGAAAAGCAAGTCATCTGGTATCATGGGGATCCTAAACTGGACGAGCTTGTCCAGACACAGGTAAAGCACTTCTATGGTAGGGGCCTATTAGTTGTATATAGTTGTTGAGTGGTGAAATGATACATGTTTTTTCTTAAAAATAATTTAAAAAAAGGAAATGCAGTTGCATCATTTTTTCTGGCCGCTGCTCTGGTCTGTTCTCTTCTGTTCTACTTTTCATTAACTAATGGTCTGTGGGCTCCAAGGAGGGAGCTCTTCTACTGTGGCATCACAAGTTTAGACATGCTCAGTCCTCAGCTGCTGAAGGAGGCTGACAACCTGTCCATGACTGGACTGGACTGGAGGAACTCGAGGAAAGACAATTATCAGGTAACATCTAATTTAGCCATATGATGGCAGATAAAGACTATTATGGTCCGTTTAGTCTGCTCAGTAAGGTGGCTAGAGTAGATGTAACTATAGCTCCATGCAGGTCATCCCCCCTCTATGCCTATGTTTAGGGTTGTACCTGCTGCTCTGTGCAGGTCAGTCCCCCCTATTTATTAAAGTATAAAAGATATTTAATTTGCTTTGATTTCATCATCTTGCTATAAAGGGATCCACTGGGTCTGTCTCATGCCATTTTGAATTCCATCATTATATTTCTCCCCACCGCCTCTATTGGGAGGGTATTCCAAGCATCCACCACCCTTTCAGTGAAAAACATATTTCCTAATGTTGCTTTTAAGTTTACCGCCTTGCTGCTTCATTGTATGTCCTCTATTTTTACAGCTTCCCCTTCTTTGAAAAAGGTTTGTTTGTTCATTAATACCCTTTAAGTATTTAAAGGTCTGTATCATATCTCCCCTGTTCCTCCTCTCCTTCAGGGTGTACATATTTAGGTCTTCAAGTCTCTTTTCATTTTGGTCACCTTCCTCTGAACCATTTCAAGTCTTTTTATATTCTTTGTGAGATATGGTCTCCAAAACTGAACACAATACTCCAAGTGGCACTCATCAATGACTTGTACAGGGGCATTAATATCTCTTCCTTTCTGCTGGTTATTCTTTTCTGTATGCAGCCCAACATCCTTCTGGCTTTGGCTACCGCCTTGTCGTATTGTTTCACCACCTTGAGATCCTCAGACACTAGCACTCTGAGGTCCCTCTCCTGGTCTGTGCATACCAACTTCTCTCCCCCTATTGTATATGATTCCTTTGTATTTCTGCATCCCAAGTACATGACTCTGCATGTCTTTACATTAAATCTTAACTGCCAAGCATTAGACCATTTTTCCAGTGCTTTAGATCTTTCCTCATGTTGTCCACTTCCTCAGAAGTATCCATTCTGTTGCAAATTTTCCTGTTATCTGCAGAAAGGCAGACTTTTCCATTCAGTCCTTCAGCAATATCACTCACAAATATATTAAACAATATCAGTACCAGGACTTATCCCTGAGGCACACCACTAGGCACCTTCCTTTCTTCTGAGTGGGCTCTATTTACCACAACCTTCTGTTGTCTATCAGTCAACCAATTTCTGATCCAGTTTACCCACAGGCTGTTCAGTTTATTGATAAGCCTCCTATGAGGAACAGTATCAAAGGCTTTGCTGAAATATAGGTACATCATATCCATCACATGCCTTTGATCTAGTTCTCTGGTCACCCAGCCAAAGAGCTCAATCAAATTTGTTTGGCATGATCTTCCCCTAGTAAAACCATGTTGCCTCGGATCATGCAATCCATCGGTTTCCAGAAAGTCCATTATTTTTTCTTTCAAGAATGCCACCATTACTTTTCCTACCACAGAGGTAAGGCTTACTGGTCTATAATTTGTCACCTCTTTCCTATTACCACTTCTGTGAACAGATACCAATCAGCCCTTCCCCAGTCTTGTGGAACATTTCCCGTCTCTAAGGCTCTATTAAAAATATCCTTTAAAAGCACTGCCAGAACCTCTCTAAGCTCTTTCAGTATCCTGAGATGTATCCCATCCGGTCCCATGTCCTTGTCCACTTTCAGTTTTGCAAGCTGTTCAAAAATATCATCTTTTGTGAATGGTCTGGTAGCTACTTCATTCCCATTTGTATATTGCCAATCTTATGTGGTCTTTCTCCAGGATTTTCTTTTGTGAATATATAACAGAAGTATTTGTTTAACATTTTTGCTTTTTCAATGTCACTTTCCACAAATCTGTCCTCGGCACTTTTCAGTTTTGCTATTCTACCTCTTCCGAGTATCCCTGAAAAAAAGGTTTTATCTCCACCCTTCACATCCTTAGCCATCTTTACTTTTTTTGTACTTATTTCTCTCTTTGTCTTTTTTAGCTTTATCCTGTGTTCTTTTCTGTGTTCCAC
Organism: Ichthyophis bannanicus; assembly: GCA_033557465.1. Taxonomy (NCBI): domain Eukaryota; kingdom Metazoa; phylum Chordata; class Amphibia; order Gymnophiona; family Ichthyophiidae; genus Ichthyophis; species Ichthyophis bannanicus. Next base: position 723,009,522 of record CM066032.1, read on the forward strand.
TTTTTGTGATCTTCTGAAATTTGTGAAAGCTGTCTTGTTTGTCTATTTGTGCAGCCACTTTGGTAAACCATATAGGTTTCCTTATCCTCATTTTTTTTTAACTTTCTTTACATATATATCCGTTGCCCCTTTTATTTTCTTTTTTAGTTTAGACCACTGCAATTGCATGTCCCTTATCTCCTCCCACCCTGCCAACTTCTCATTCAGGTACTTTCCCATTTTACTGAAGTCAACGTTTTTGAAGTCTAGGAGTTTGAGTTTGTTGTGAGTGGACTCTGCCTTGGCTTTTACCTCAAACCACAAATCACTGCTGCTTTAATGGGCTTCCGCTTGGACATTCAACACACTATCCGCTTGGACATTCAACACACTTGCTGTTCCAAGGGTTGCAGAGCACAGATGGCATCCATCTGTCGAAGAAAGGTCAACGCATCTTCGGTAGTAGACTGGCTAATCTACTGAAGAGGGCTTTAAACTAGATTTGTTGGGGATGGGTGAAGAAAGCCCCCAGGTAAGTGAAAGCCCCCAGGTAGGTGATACTTTAAATACCTTTATGGAAATGGGTAACAGGGGTAACATATGGAAAGCAGTGTGTATAAATGCCCGTAGCATGGGAAATAAGATCCCTGATGTTGAAGCTTTGGTGGGAGTGGCTGACTTGGATTTAGTGGCAGTTACAGAAACATCGTTCACAGAAAACCATGATTGGGATGTAACAATATCTGGCTATACTTTATTCAGAAAGGACAGGATAGGAAGAAGGGGAGGAGGAGTGGCACTATATGTAAAAACTACTATTAAAGCTTTGGAATTACAGAGCTTAAAAGGGAGAGGGGAGGCATTGTGGGTTAAACTAGAAAGAGGGAAAGAGAAATCTATTTGCATTGGTGTGATATACAGACCTCCCTCACAAGAGGAAGAGGTGGACAGAGAGTTAATTGAAGACATATGCAGCATTGCTAGGAAAGGGGAAGTGCTACTGATAGGAGATTTCAATATGCCAGATATTGATTGGCACAATCCTGCTGCAGTATCATCTAGAAGTAAGGAGATCCTGGATTCTCTACAGGGAGAACTATTCAGGCAATTGGTAATAGACCCCACACGTGAAGGGGCCATACTGGACTTGGTGCTTACCAATGGTGAAAGTGTTTCTGATGTTGTAGTGGGAGATCATTTTGCATCCAGTGATCACCAGATGGTGTGGTTCAGTATTAGGACTAGGGCTGTTAGAATCCATTCCAAGGTGAGGATCTTAGACTTTAGGAAGACTAACTTTGCGAAGATGGGCCAATACCTCAGGGAGTTGTTAGTGGGATGGGAACAGCTGGGGGATGTAGAAAAACAGTGGGCAAAACTGAAAGGGGGTATTTTAAGGGCAACCAACCTTTTTGTTAAAATGGTAAATAAAGGCAAAAGGAAAAGGAGACCGCTATGGTTTTAGAAGGAAGTAGCTGAAAAAGTGAAGAAAAAGAGGGAGGCCTTCATGAAATACAAGAGATCACAGAGAGAGGAAGACAGGCATCTGTATTTGGAAAAACTTAGAGAAGCTAGCAAAGTAGTCAAGAAGGCAAAGATTCAAAAGGAGGAGGAAATAGCCAATGCAATAAAATGGGGGGATAAGACATTTTTCAGATATATTAGTGAGAAGAGGAAGGGAAAAAGTGGTATTGTCAGACTCAAGGGTGCAGGGGGGGAATATGTAGAAGCTGATAAGGATAAAGCGGAATTGCTTAACAAATATTTTTGTTCTGTGTTCACAGATGAAGAACCAGGAGCAGGACCTCAGAAAACACCCACAAATAGGAACAGAAGCGAGTGACATCTTGAACAATTTTCAGAAGACTGTGTTCGTGAGAAACTTGCTCAACTTAAAGTAGACAAAGCGATGGGACCGGATGGGATACACCCTAGAATACTGAGGGAACTTGGGGACGTTCTAGCAACTCCACTGACTGACCTTTTCAATGCCTCGTTGGAGTCGGGAGTGGTGCCAAAAGACTGGAGAGAGGCTCATGTGGTGCCTTTACACAAAAGCGGAAGTAAGGATGTGGTTGAAAACTACAGGCCAGTTAGTTTAACTTCGGTGGTGAGTAAATTATTGGAAACACTGCTGAAAGAGAAAATAGTGAGGTTTCTGGAGTCCAGCGAATTACAGGATCCGAGGCAGCATGGATTCACCAGAGGCAGGTCTTGTCAGACAAATCTGATTGATTTCTTTGACTGGGTGACCAGGGAGTTGGACCGAGGGAGAGCTCTAGATGTGGTGTATTTAGATTTCAGTAAAGCCTTTGACACTGTTCCTCACAGGCAACTTATAAACAAACTGAGCACCCTAGGGATGGACCCTAAAGTTACTGCTTGGGTTAGAAATTGGTTGGGTGGGAGGCGACAAAGAGTACAAGTAAATGGAGCTCACTCTGAGGAGAAGGATGTTACCAGTGGTGTGCCCCAGGGATCTGTCCTTGGTACGATTCTTTTTAACATCTTTGTTAGTGATATAGCGGAAGGGCTGTCAGGTAAGGTTTGCCTCTTTGCAGATGATACCAAAATCTGCAATAGAGTAGACACCCAGGAAGGTGTAGATAACATGAGGAGGGATCTAGCTAAGCTTGATGAATGGTCTAGAATTTGGCAGCTGGGATTTAATGTTAAAAAATGTAAGGTCATGCATTTGGGCTGCAGCAATCCAAGGGAGCAATACAGTATAGGAGGTGAAGTACTTTTGTCCACTAAAGAAGAGCGGGACCTAGGCGTGGTTGTGTCTGATGATCTTAAAGTAGCTAAACAGGTAGAAAAGCCGACGGCAAAAGCTAGAAGGATGCTTGGGTGCATACGGAGAGGAATGGCTAGCAGAAAAAAGGAGGTGATAATGCCTCTGTATAAGTCTTTGTTGCGACCTCATTTGGAGCATAGTGTGCAATTCTGGAGACCGCACCTTCAAAAGGATGTGAACAGGATGGAGTCAGTGCAGGGGGTGGCTACTAAAATGATTAGTGGGCTTCATTATAAAGCATATGAGGACAGACTTAAGGATCTTAATATGTACACCTTAGAGGAAAGGCGGGATAGAGGTGATATGATTGAGATGTTTAAATACCTCCGTGGCATAAATGTTCAGGGAGAGAGCCTCTTTCAATTGAAAGCAAGTTCTGCTACGAGGGGACATGGGATGAGGGTGAAGGGAGATAGATTCAGGAGTGATATGCGGAAGTATTTCTTTACGGAAAGAGTAGTGGATCCATGGAATAGTCTCCCAGTGGAGGTGGTAGAGATGAGGACAGTAACTGAATTCAAAAAAGCATGGGACCAACACAGAGGATCTCTAAAGGTAAAAAGTGGACTGTTGTAGTTGTTGATATGGAAGGACAGACTAGATAGGCCATGTGGTCTTTTTCTGTCATCATGTTTCTATGTTTCTATGGTTCTATCACCACTGGTGAGTTCTTATGTTTTGTTTGCATGCAATTGTAACCAGTTGGGGTAAGTTCCTTGACATTGATTCTAGGCTTCTTAGAAGTCAATGGTCGATAGAATGTTCTAGTGGACGAGGGGTTAAAACATTTGCCAATTAAGACTGACCAGAGCTCACTCTGAATGGCTAATCCTCCAGGGCAACCAGGACTGAGAATTTATCAAAGGAAACCACCCTTAGACTCCTCTTGGTATATTGGGTATGTTCTGTGATTGATTACTTGCGATGTAATTTTAGTTTGCCACTTGTCATGTTGTGAGAGCTTGTGTGCATCAGTGATGCTGAGGGCTAAACCTTTGGTAGCTTACCTACTGGCAGAGTCTCCCAAGATGGATAGCTCTCAGCTGAGGTGCCAGACCAAGACAAACCGCCCATTTGGGCAGCAGCAGTGGCAGTGGAGGATCACATTTCTGTGACAATGGCAACAACACTAGAATTAAACTGCGTGGAAGAAAGGCCTGGCACTCTACTTCTGTATCTTGCCATGAAAACCCAATGAATAGTCACAATAAAACAAATTGCACTATAGTGCTGAAAGATGAGACCCCTAGGTTGGAAGGCACTCAACTGGCTGCTGGGGAGGAGCTAAAGACTTTTCAGAGTAAATTCAGCATTTATGATGTGATTGGATCAAAGCCCTTGGGACATCTTTATACTTTATTATACTTTATACTTTATTTGCAGATTTTGATATACCACCCAGGGCAAGCCATCAGGGCGGTGTACAATAATACAATAAAATGGCTCAAGGACACAGAGAGAAAAAGTACGCCAATGGAGGACAGGAAAGAAGAGAGAGAAAGAGGGAATAGTTAATAACTAGGAGAGCGAGTGTTCCAAAAATGGGGGTGGCTAAGTGACCGATGGGGGGGGGGGGTGTCAGACGAAGGGAGACCAGAGCCATCAATGGGAGGAGGGAGGTCAAAAACCTGGCAGAAAAGGTGAGTTTTAAGGAGGGCCTTAAAGCGAGAGAAGGAAAGTTCAGTGCGCAGAGAGTGGGGGAGCGAGTTCCATAAAGCAGAACCAAGAAAGAAAAAGGCAGAGTGATGGGTACTTTCAAGATGGGCCTGGGAGGGAGAGGGAAGGAAAAGACGGTTACCATGCGCGGAACGGAGGAGACGAGGAACGGGTTGGAGGTGGATGGTGTCGGCCAGGTATTGTGGGGTGCTGGTGAAGAGAACCTTATGAGTGATAGTGAGGAGTTTATAGATGAACCGGACTTTGATTGGAAGCCAATGAAGAGAAAGAAGAGAGGGAGTGATGTGAGCGGAGACAGGGGAATAAGTGATTAGGTGGGCAGCGGAGTTCTGAACTAACTGGAGACGGCGTAGCTGGTGACAGGGGAGGCCCGCAAAGACAGAGTTGCAGTAGTCCAAGCGGGTGATTACAAGGGACATAACAAGAGTAGTGACGGTAGAGGATGAAAGAAAAAAACGGATTGATCTGATTCGGCGGAGGTGAAAGAAACAAGAGCGCACAACGGAGGAAATATGCTGGTGAAAGGAAAGAGAAAAATCTAAAGTAACACCCAAGTAGCGGAGGGAAGAGACCAAGGGGATGGGAAGGGAGGACATGGAGGGAGACAGGTTAGGGGAAGGGTTACGGAAGGAGAACCAGATGGCTGAGGACTTGGATGGGTTGACATGCAGGAAATTCTGAGTGAACCAGGAGGCGATGAGGTCAAGGCAGCTGTTAAGTGGGGCAAGGTCAAGCATCAAGGGGGAGACATGGTAGACCAGTAAGATATTGTCAGCATCAGGGCCGGATTTACCTATACGCCACCTACGCCATGGCGTAGGGCCCACAGCTGACAAGGGCCCACAAAAATAGCCGCCTTAAAATTAAATAAAAAAAAAAAACGCTGGCTGCCGCCGCGGCAGCATGGACTGTTCCTGCGGGGCCCCCTCTGCTGCCGTGGCAGCATGGACTGAACCGTGGGGCCCCCTCTGCCCGGCTGAATCGTCCGTCCGTCCCTCCCTCCCTCCCTCCGAGCCGGCTTTGAGAGGCGCGAAGGGAGAGTGTCTCCCTCGCGTCTCTGTTAAGCCCGCAGGGGCTGATGGGAGGGAGGGACGGATGGACGATTCAGCCGGGCAGAGGGGGCCCCGCGGGTCAGTCCATGCTGCCACGGCGGCAGCGGTAGCAGCCAGCGTTTTTTTTTATTAAATGTTACTTTAGGCCGATGGGGGGGGTAGGACTGGTAATGGGCTATTGGGGGGGGGGCTGGGACTGGAAATGGCCTGGGGGGGTTAAGGCTGGAGGTAGGCTGATGGGGTTAGGACTGGTAATGGGCTGTGGGCTGTTGGGGGGGGGGGGGTTTAGAACTGGTAATGGGCTATGGGCTGTGGGCTGATGGGGGCTGTCTGGTAATGGGCTATGGGGGGGGGCTAGGACTGGAAATGGGCTGGGGGGTTAAGACTGGAGGTGGGCTGATGGGGTTAGGACTGGTAATGGGCTGTGGGCTGTTGGGGGGTTTTAGAACTGGTAATGGGCTATGGGGGGGTTAAGACTGGTAATGGGCTGTGGGCTGATGGGGGCTGTCTGGTAATGGGCTATGGGGGGCTAGGACTGGAAATGGGCTGGGGGGGTTAAGACTGGAGGTGGGCTGATGGGGTTAGGACTGGTAATGGGCTGTGGGCTGTTGGGAGGGGGTTAGGACTGGTAATGGGCTATGGGGGGGCTAGGACTGGACATGGGCTGATGGGGCGGGCTAACACTGGCGGCGGGCTGATGGGGTTAGGACTGGTAATGGGCTGTGAGCTGATGGGGGTTAGGACTGGTAATGGGCTATGGGGGGTTAGGACTGATAATGGACTATGGGGGGGCTAGGACAGGAAATGGGCTGATGGGGAGGGGTTAGGACTTGAGGTGGGCTTATGGGGTTAGGACTGGTAATGGGCTGTGGGCTGATGGGGGGGGGGTTAGGACTGGCAATGGGCTATGGGGGGCTGACTGGAAATGGGTTGATGGGGTTAGGACTGGAAGTGGGCTGATGGGGGGTTAGGACTGGTAATGGGTTATAGGGGGGGCTTAAACTGAAAATGGGGTGATGGGGGGTTAGGACTGTAAGTGGGTTGATGGGGGGGCTAGGACTGGTATTTGGTTGGGGGGTTGCTAGGACTGGAAATGGGATGATGGGTGGCTAGGACTGGAAATGGGCTGATGCAGGGACTAGAAGGGAATGGATGCTGCGTGAGGCTGGAACTAGAAGGGAGCTGATGTTGGGGGAGGATTAGAATGGGATGGGGCTGGAAGAGTAAAATGGAGAAGGGAAAAATATTTTGTGTGGGAGGGATAAAGAATCTACAATTGGCCGGGTATTGGGAGAGTAAGTGGGGATTGAGGATGGAGGGGTAAAATTTGATTGGATGAAATAGGAATGAGGAAAGAGCAAAAGGAGAAAGATTAGTATGTTAAAGCAGATGTAGAGAGAGAATGGAAAAAAACTAGAAGAGAGAAGAAAGGACAAATGGACAGCAGACGATGGAGAGTTAGCAGAAGACACGAAGAAACCAGAAGAAAGTGGCTGGAGCAATTTCAGCTGAAAAAAAAATCACAAAAGGTAGAAAAATATATATTTATTTTGAATTTATTAATTTGAATATGTAAGCACTGGTAAAAGTGCATCATTAACGTCTGCGCTTTGTTTAGTACAAGAGCAAATTAATGTATAGTTTTATTTCTACAGTGTTGTACATTCCAAGTTTGGCTTTTGGGATTCCCAGTTTAACTATTGTCTTCCTGTTTCTAAATTGTGATTACTTGTTTGGTGATGGTCTATGTTCTGCATGTGTAACTGAGCTGAGGTGTTCTGTTTATATAATTCCTATTTGACATTGCCACTTGTTCTCTTTCCCCAGTAGGTCATGTATTGTTGTTCTCTGAAATGTATTGGTTTAATATTTGCAGTGTTGCCTTTTGATTGGTAGAGTATGGTGCTTTGTGAGTCCTGGTAGTGCTGTTAGGATACGGCGGGTTTGCTATGGGTTCTAAATGGGCAGTGTTTGTAGTAGTTCCTAATGTGTCTGGCAGTTGGCACTGGATTATAGTAATGTAGAAATCTTTTAGTCTTTCTTTATCCATACACTCATTAAGAGGCACGTTTACTAAAAGTTAGTATATGGTAACATTATGCAAATATTTATGCAAATGAGGCCCCTTATGCAAATGAGGCCCCGCACCCCCCTTGGGCCGCCGCTGCTGGGGGCCCACAATTTTTGTTGGCGTAGGGCCTCACTCAAGGTAAATCCGGCACTGGTCAGCATAGATGTAGGAGGAAACACCGGTTTGCTGGATGAGCAGGGTGAGAGGAGCAAGAAAAATGTTGAAAAGAAGGGGGGCAAGGATAGAGCTCTGGGAAGTCCCGCATTGTAACGGGAGGGACGGGGCGACATCAGGGCCCATGTGAACAGTGAAGAAACGGGAGGAAAGGAAAGACCGAAACCATCGCAAGATTGTACTGTAGATACCCAGGTCGGACAAGCATGACAGGAGTGTGCGGTGGTCAACAGCATCAAAGGCAGCAGAGAGGTCCAGGGAGACAACAAGGGAAAGGTCACCACGGTCATGAGAGTGGTGTATCTCAGAGAGAAGTGCCAGAAGAATAGTCTCGGTGCTGTGGCTGGCACGAAATCCTGATTGGCGGGGGTGGAGAGAAAATGTGGTATCAAGGTGGGCGGAAAGCTGGGAGAAAACCATTTTTTCGAGGACCTTGGAGAGAAACGAGAGACTGGCAACTGGGCGCCAGTTATCAGGGACAGTTGGGTCTAGGGTGGTTTTTTTAAGGAGGGGCCGAACGATAGCGTGTTTCCATCTAGAGGGAAAGCATCCAGTAGCAAGACTAGTGTTAAGAATGGAGAGAACATACGGAATAAGGTGAAGTGACAGGTGAAGAAGCCAGGAAGAAGGGAAAGGGTCAAGAGGACAGGTAGTTTGGTGGGAAGAAGAGATAGCCTTGATAAGTTCAGGAGAGGCAACGGGACTAAAAGTGCCCCAGGTATGGGGAAAAGTGTTGGATACGGGTGGAGAATCAAGGAGGGGGAAGAGGGGAGGGGAGTGAAGGGGGGGAAAGGGGTAAAGGGCAAGCCGGGAAGGACGAACGGAGAGAGGAGACCTTATCAGAGAAGAAGGAGGCAAGCGCAGTTGGGCTGGGGGCCGGAGAGGGAGAGGCGGAAGAAGGGGCAGTGGAGAGAGAGGAAAGGGACTTAAGAACTTGAAATAGTCACCTGGAGGAGTTGGAGGAGGAGGTAATGAGATGTGAATAGTAATTTTTCTTAGTGGAAGAGATCATGGAGCGATAGTGGAGTTGGGCCTGGCGAAATGCTGAGATGGAGGAAGGGGAGGGCTTCCTCCGCCAGTGACGCTCAGCACGGCGAAGATGTGTGCGAAGTAGAGAGAGTCCGGGATGGTACCAGGGATGATGAGAGGAGGGGCAGAGTGTGACAGGACGCAGTGGAGCAAGAGTATCGAACACAGTAGAGAAGGTGGAGGTCCAGGAATCTACCTGCTGGTCAACTGTGAAGGAGGTAAAGTCAGGAGGGAGAAGGGAATCGGCTGGGGGGAAACAGTCGAGAGTGCGGGGAGTGAGGTGGCGCCTAAGAGTCTGTACGGGAATGTTTGTGGAAGCAGGAGAAGGGGAGACTGGCGAAGGAAGAGAAAGGGAGAACAGCAGACAGTAGTGATCGGACCGGGGAAGAGGAAGTGAGCGGATGTCAAAGGGCAAAGAGGGGGAGGAGGTGCTGGTGAGGACAAGGTCCAGAGTGTGGCCGGTGAAGGAGAGATCATGAAAGAGGGAAGCTAGAGTCTTGTCACGGAGCTTGGATGGAGCTAGAGTCTTGTCACGGAGCTTGGATGGAGAACTGAGGTGAGCATTGAAGTCGCCCAGCAGGACCAGATGGGGGGACAGAAGGGCAGCATCCGATAAGGATAGAAGCAAGGAGTCCCAGAGATCGATGCGAAGCGAGGGGGGCATAGATGAGAAGGAAGTGAAAGGGGGTGGAAGATCCAAAGCGAAGAGAGAGAGATTCTGGATAGCGAGGGGGAGGAGTAGCCAGGGAAAAAGGAAGAGAGGACTTATAAATGAAGGCTACGCCGCCGCCCGTCCAACGGAGGCGGGTTGTGTGTAAAGCTGAGTAGCCCGGGGGGAGACAACGGTGGAGCAAAGCGTCGTCCCCCTCGTGTAGCCAAGATTCGGCGATAAAGAGGGCATCAAGGAAGTGTTGTATGACAAGATCGTGGATTAAATGAGTCTTTGCATGTAGAGAACGGCAATTAAGGAGGGCAAGTGACAGTGTCAGCCAGAGTGTGGGTGAAGAAGGCAGGGGAGAGGAGCTTGGGAGCGGCTGGCAGGAACGGCATGGGAGAAGGTTGAGCAAGTTACGGGCGACAGGCCCTGGGGGGAAGGAGCCAGACATGAGCGGACGGTGTCCCCAAAAAACGGGGATAGCAGACATGCTGGGGGCGGGGCGGACATCGACAAATCGAGTGGAAGGACAGGGGAGAAAGAAAAAGGGACCGGACAGAGATAGCAAACTTACCACAAGGACAGTGAGGAGAGCAGGCAAGCAGGGCAGACCAGGGAGATGATGGCATTGAGCTCCCCTGTCGTCACCACAAGGAGCTCGCCCAAGGAGCACGAACTGCTCCTTGGGCACGCGCCACTGCGGCGTGAAATGCCACCACGGTGATCTTTAAACTGAGGGAGTACCTAGACGTCGACGCGTCCGCGTCACTTCCGGGGATGAGGAGGCAGTGCTTTCCAATTGATGGGCAGGCAGAGGCACCTGAGGGACAGAAGACCAGCAATAAGCAAATACACAGGTAGTAAAACAAGCAAGCAAGGGAGGCAACAGGCAACAGCAGAATCCAAGAGCGGTGCGAAACGCCACCTTGGTGATCTTTAAATTGAGGGAGTACCTAGACGTCGATGCGGACACATTTCACGCGTCCGCGTCACTTCCGGGGATGAGGAGGCAGTGCTTTCCAATTGATGGGCAGGCAGAGGCACCTGAGGGACAGAAGAACAGCAATAAGCAAATACACAGGTAGTAACAAGCAAGCAAGGGAGGCAACAGGCAACAGCAGAATCCAGGACTGTTGATGTAGCTGTGCATGAAATGAGAGTCAAAAGCTGCAAAGATATCTTACGTATTGGGGCATGGAACATATGAAGCATGAACTAAGGGAAGTTGGAAGTGGTCAAGAATGAAATGGAACATGTACAACTCGATCTGTTGGGTGTCAATGAACTGAAATGCACTGGCATCAAGCACATTGCATCTGATGATCACATGGTCTACTATGCTGGAAATGAAAGACAAAGAAGAAATGGTGTTGCATTTATAATTAAGAAGAAACTTGTAAGAACTGTAATGAAATACAGTGCAATCAGTGAAAGCTTAATTTCAATTCGTCTACGAGGAATGCCCATCAACACAACTATAATTCAAGTATATGCCCCAACAATAGCTGCAGAAGAGGATCAAGTTGATGAACGAACAAATACAAGCTGAAATTGACAGAATATGCAAACAGGATATGCTGATAGTCATGGGTGACTGGAACACAATTGTTGGCAACAAAGAAGAAGGCAAAGTGGTTGAAAGATATGGACTTGCAACAGAAATGGAGCTGCAGAAAGACTGATAGAATTCTGCAACACCAACGATCTATTCATCTTAAACACCTTCTTCCAGCAACAGAAACGGCAACTGTACATATGGACTTCACCCAATAGATTGTACAAAAATCAAACTGGCTATTTTTGTGGAAGTCAATGATGGAAAAGCTCTATACCATCAATAAAGACAAAACCTGGAGCTGACTGTGGTACAGATCACCAACTACTAGTATGCAAACTCAAGCTAAAGTTGAAAAAGAGCAAGACACTCATAAATGTAGCAAAAGATGACCTTGAGAATATGCCACCAGAATTTAAAGACTGCCTGCAAAATTGATTTGCTGCTTTAGATACAAATGACAGATTTCCAGAAGAGTTATGGGATGACATCAAGAAGGTTATGTTGGAAGAAAGTGAGACGTCTCTACAAAAGGTGAAAAACGGCCATAATGGATGACCGAAGAAACTCTGAATATTGCCCAAAAATGCAGAGATGCTAAAGCTAGAGGAGAAAGAGAGGCAATCACAGAACTCAGAGATTTCCAATGTAGAGCAAGACAAGACAAGGAGAAGTACTACAATGACGTATGCAAGGAAATAGAAGTAGAAACTATTAGAGGAAGAACAAGATCAGCTTTCCTAAAGCTACGAGAGTTAAAGAAAAAATTCCAGCCTCGAATTTGAATGTTACAAGATGCTCAGTGATCCATGAAGAAAGATGCTCAGAAAATCAAGAAAAGGTGGAAAGAATATACAGAGTCATTTTACAATAAAGATCAAGTGGACCAATAGCCGTTTCAACCTGTACCTTATGATCAGGAACCATTGGTGATGAAAGAAGTAGTCGAAGCAGCATTGAAAGCCTTATCAAAGAACTAAGCACCAGGCATTGATGGCATTCCCACCGAAGTATTACAGCAAGCTGATACAGCTATTACCATACTTACAAGGTTCTGCCAGGAAATTTGAAAGACAACATCATGGCCAACTGACTGGAAAAGATCTGTGTTTATACCAAAGAAAGGTGATCCAGCTGACTGTGGAAATTATCACACAATCACTCTGATCACACATGACAGCAAGATTCATCTCAAGATTATTCAGCAGAGGCTATAACAATATCTGGAATGAGAACTGCCTGAAGTGTAAGCAGGGTTCAGGAAAGGGCGAGGAACTAGAGACATCATCGCAGATGTGAGATGGATCCTTGAAAAGACCAAAGAATACCAAAAGGATATCTATATGTGTTTTATTGACTACAGCAAGGCTTTTGACTGTGTAAACCATGAAAAACTCTGGGTCACATTAAGTAGCATGGGTATACCAGAACACCTGATCGTTCTCTTGCATAACCTTTACATTGATCAAGAAGCAAGAGTTTGAATGGAACAAGGAGAAACAGAATGGTTTAAAATCAGCAAAGGTGTAAGACAAGGCTGCATACTTTCCCCCTATCTGTTTAATTTATGTGCAGAATAAATCATCAGAGAAGCAGGACTGTATGAAGACAACCGAGGTGTGAAGATTGGTGTAAGACTCATCAACAACCTTTGCTATGCTGATATCACATCACCTTACTGGCAGAAACTGAAGAAGATCTGAAACATTTGCTTCTCAAGATCAAGGAACATGGTCTTAAAATGGGCCTGCACTTTAATGTAAAGACGACAAAGATCCTGACAACTGGCAAAATCAATAAATTCATTGTTGATGGAGAAGAATTTGAAATAGTAGACAACTTTAACCTACTTGGATCAACTATCAATAAAAAAGCAACAAGCAGTCAAAATATCTGACAATGCATTGCTCTTGGCAGAATGGCTATGAAGGACCTAGACAAAATTCTCAAGAGCAGAGATGTCTCTCGCCATACAAAAATTCAACTCACTCAAACCATGTTATTTTCAATAACGTCATATGGACGCAAAAGTTGGATAGTGAAAAAGATAGTTAGGAAGAAAATTAATGCCTTTGAATTATGGTGCTGGAGATGAATACTGTGTATACCATGGACTGCCCGAAGAACAAACCAGTCAGTACTAGAGGAGATCGAACTCAAGCTTTCTTTAGAAGCTCAGATGACAAGGCTTCGACTTTCATACTTTGGACACATCATGCGAAGAGAGAGATCATTAGAGAAAGCATCATGCTTGGCAAGGTAGGAGGTCAACGCAAAAGGGGAAGGCCAGCAATGAGATGGAGCGATACAATAATAGCAGTTGTGGGTGCCACTCTGTCAAAAATGAGATGCCTTACTGAAGACCAAACACAGTTTAGGACAACTATCCAGAGGGTTGCCATGAGTCGACACCGACTCGACAGCACTTAACAATAACAAGGGGGGACAATACATTTTTCTTACTAGTAGTGACTTTGGAGGTTAATAGTCTCCACTGGTGGTGATTGGCAATTTGAGGAGGATATTTTTATAACATTATGCAGAGGGGGGCTGTCTTGGAATAATTATAAAACCCCTTGTAAGGGAGAGGCCTGTGTCCATTCTTTCTCCTTTTCCTTGGCTCAAGGGGAATTCCTGTGCTCTAGGGAGAGGACTACTTTGATATATGTTGATGTGGGTTTATCTTCTATTGATTCTTGAGGAGGACTTGATCAGCCACATTTAGAAGAGGTTCCGTGAACCAAGGAGAATAGGAGAATGGTGGAATAAGAAAGTTTGATGCTCTGGAACTGGCTATTAGCCTGCTGAAAAACTATTGGAAATCAAGAAAACGTGGTATCTGAATTCTTGTGGTAGTGCTGAAGATTAGAGGTTGCAATGAAGAATTTAATGATCAGAAAATTTATGTTCCTGGTTTTGTTCTCAATTGTCTTAAGGAAACTTTCATTTGTACTGCCCTGAAGAATTTAATCTGCAAACTCATTTCAATAGCCACTCAGATTGGACATTTGTGGTTCAATTTTCAAGGATGTTATACATTTACTGGTGGTTGTAAAGGTATAACCTCCTTATCCATGGATATTCACAAGCTATACAGATAGTGATGGAATAAAAAAAACATTTAACCACCCTGTACCGTATAGTGAAGGAGCAGAGAGAGGGTGGGGCGTGTGCGGCAACCTAAGATTATCTATATGGTGGCAATATTCAGCCACTCTACAGATAAGTTATACATTTAGTTTAGGCCTTCCTAATAGCAGACCTAAACTAGATCTAGAGAGGTGGTGGTGCTAATTGCAGTATACTTATATTCAGCACTGCTGATTGTGGAGGTCATTTTAGAAACTCTATTTGTGATTTGCACATCTGCAAATTCCCATTCAGACATGCCAATCACATCCAAAGGCAAAGGACTTGGTAAGACAAAGGCAGAGCGCAATCTGAATTAACAGCCCCTACCTGCAACAGTGTCGCGTCAGAACCGAAGCAAGCAGGCCTGGAAGACTGCAGGCAGTAAGTCTTCCGCAGCTGTGCTATGTGGAACTTTTAAAGGCAAACACAAGTGCATCTCTCTCTTGTAAAAAAACAGGAAGTTTTGTTATTGCCTTTTAAAAATGCTATGGTGCTGACAGCTGCAACACAGCACAGCCGCAGGAGCAAAGGAACTCCAACAGCTGTGCCAATCATTAATGTGGCAGCAGCAGGAAGGCGAGAAGAGGAAGTGACTGGATGGGACTGATGCTGAGGGCTGGGGGTGGGGGTAGGGACAGCCCAATCATTAGGCAAGACTACGCGGTTGCCTGGGACCGCAGCTTCTGGGGGAAGGGGGCAGCAAAGAGTAGCAGCAGTCAAACAAAACAATAGATCCTGGCAGCCACACAAACGCAAAGAGCCATCAGCACGTTACCTGCAGGATGGGCAGGCACACATCCATAAAAAGCAAAGTTTAGCATTAAAAACTATTAAGAACGTAAGATATGCCATACTGGGTCAGACCAAGATCCATCAAGCCCAGTATCCTGTTTCCAACAGTGGCCAATCCAGGTCACAAGTACTTGGCAGGTTCCCAAAAAGATACACAGGTTCCATAATGCTTGTATTGGGGCAAGCAGTAGATTTCCTGGGTCCTCTTTGGTTTATAGACTTTTCCTCAAGAAACTTGTCCAAACCTTTTTTTAAACCCAGCTACACTAAAGGTTTTTACTACGTCCTCTAGTAACAACTTCCAGAGTTTGATTACTCATTGATTGAAAAAATATTTTTCTCTTATTTGTCTTAAATGGTTTACATTGTAACTTCATTGAGTGTCCCCTTTGGACACTGGAAAGAAAATGTTTTACATATGAGATTGTTAAAAGGAGCAGCAAAAGCTACTAAAGGAAACTGTTATATCTGTGCCCATCTTCCTTCTCACCAGCAAGGTGGAGGTAGATTTGCTCTCTTATCTTGCCAATAACTTTAACCCTACATTACTTTTTAATGCTAGTTCCTTTTTCCTTTCCTTAGCGAATCTTGCCCATGAGACCTCATGTTTTCAAAAAGGATAGGACAGGTCAGAAATTAGGAAAAGTATTTGCACTTCTATGAATGAAACCAATTGTTTTACAGTTATTGCAAATCATACTGTCTTTATCCAAAAATGCTATGCAACATATGGTTAATATGGCTACATTCCACATCTCATACTTTAAGGGAGGTGTTCAGGGTGGTGTTCAGGTAGGTGCTTGGTGGGAGCACTTTTATATCCTGGTTCTCTAGCCTTGGCTCTGGCTTACGTGGCCTCCTTATAGCTGCTCTCAGTTTGGGGATTGCTGTCATCTTTGGCTGCTGTTTCTTCTCTTTTATCATTGGCTGTTGCTGTAAATGTTTAACTCATGCATCCACTACCACAATGATTCTCACTCCATCAGGCAGTTCTGCCATATATACTGTTCTCCTTTCTAATCTGCATGACCCTGCCTCTTACGATAGTCCTGTAATTCCAGAAGGCTTTCAGCTGGTGGCGCTAAGGCACTCTGATGAAGTGGGCTTCAGGGGGGAATGTCGGGAAGAAGCGGGTTGAAGCCTACTTCCTACCATATCCAGAAGCAAACCTGTGGTCTAACAGGGTGACTGGAAGTAGACCTGTAGCAAAAGCCTAGCTAAATGTGACCATTGTTTTGTTGCTGGGCAGATTTCATAGCACAGACTGCTTGCAGAGAACACCTGGCAGTAGGTCAAGTACAGGACAAGTAGAAACAGGAAATATGCCCACCACAGACTAGACAGGGGGAGGGAAAAGGGGGATAGAAACAAAGTAAAATAATTTGGTAAGGAATTGATAACACAAACTCCAATTATAATTATTTGTGGAAGTCTGAAAAGTCAAAGTGTTTGCACAGGAAACAGAGCTAGATCAACCAATAAGAATATAGTACAGTGAAAAGTCCCAACTGCAACTAAATAACGTATATAAGGACAGCACCAGATATTATTCGGGGGGGGGGGGGGGGAGGAGACAAATAGGATTCATAAGAGAGTCTGATAGGCAATTCAGCTTCTCTATTGTTTAAGAAAATTAATGCTGCATTTTGCTTTTTGGCTAAGATTGTAACTGATTGGGCATAATAAAGATCTCATTTCCTTACTGACCAAGTGTCTGAATCTGTTTGGAGCAGAGCAAGATCATTCTTATATCTTTGGGGTACAACAGCAGCCTTAGTCCACCAAAATCCCCAAGATTAGTCTTTCTACTTTTTGAAGGAGTAAACAACCGATCTACATTTACCTGTTCCACTCCATTCATTTATTTATAGACCTGTCATATCTCCCCTTAGCCGTTTCTTTTCTAAATTGAAAAGCCCTAAACTTTTAAGCTTCTCCTCATAGGAGTATCCTTCCATCCGCTTTACCATTTTGGTGGCTCTTTGTACCTTTTCTAATTCAGCTATATCCTTTTTAAGATATGGCGACCAGAATTGCACACAATATTCAAGGTGCAGTCGCACCATGGAACGATACAGAGGTATTATAATATCCTTGGCTTTGTTCTCCATTCCTTTACTTATGATTCCTAGCATTCTATTTGCTTTCTTGGCTGTGGCTGCACACTGGGCAGAGATTATCCACGAGGACGCCTAAATCCTTTTTCTGAGTGTTGGTTCCTAATGTGGAACCTTACATCTTGTAACCATAGTTTCAGTTGTTCTTCCCTAAGTGCATAACTTTGCACTTGTCCATATCAAATTTCATCTGTGGAAATTATCGCACAATCGCTCTGATCCCACATGCCAGCAAAATTCTACTGAAGATTATTCAAAAGAGACTACAATCATACCTGGAACAAGAACTACCTGAAGTGCAAGCAGGGTTCAGAAAAGGGCGAGGAACGAGAGACATCATTGCGGATGTGAGATGGATCCTTGAAAAGACTAAAGAATACCAAAAGGATATCTATTTGTGCTTTATCGACTATAGCAAAGCTTTTGACTGTGTAAACCATGAGAAACTCTGGGCCACATTAAGAAGCATGGGTATACCAGAACACCTGATCGTTCTCTTGCACAATCTGTACATTGATCAAGAAGCAACAGTTCGAACGGAACAAGGAGAAACAGAATGGTTTAAAATAAGCAAAGGTGTAAGACAAGGCTGCATACTTTCCCCCTACCTGTTTAATTTATATGCAGAACAAATCATCAGAGAAGCAGGATTGTATGAAGACAACAGAGGTGTGAAGATTGGTGGAAGACTCATCAACAACCTTCGCTATGCTGATGATACCACATTACTGGCGGAAAGTGAAGATGATCTGAAACATTTGCTTCTCACAATCAAAAAACATAGTCTCAAAATGGGCCTGCACCTTAATGTAAAGAAGACAAAGATCATGACAACTGGCATAATCAACAGGTTCATCGTCGAAGGAGAAGAAATTGAAATCGTGAATAGCTTTAACCTACTTGGATCAACTATCAATAAAGAAGCAACAAGCAGTCAAGAAATCAGATGACACATTGCTCTTGGCAGAATGGCTATGAAAGACCTAGATAAGCTTCTCAAGAGCAGAGATGTCTCTCTCCATACAAAGATTCGACTTGTTCAAGCCATGGTATTTTCAATAACATCATATGGATGTGAAAGCTGGGCAGTGAAAAAGATAGACAGGAAGAAAATTGATGCCTTTGAATTATGGTGCTGGCGGCGAATACTGTGTATACCATGGACTGCCTGAAGAACAAACCAGTCTGTACTAGAGGAGATCAAACCTAAGCTTTCTTTAGAAGCTCAGATGACAAGACTTCGACTTTCATACTTTGGACACATCATGTGGAGAGAGAGATAATTAGAGAAAGACATCATGCTTGGCAAGATAGAAGGTCAACGCAAAAGAGGAAGGCCAGCAATGAGATGGATCGATACAATAACAGCAGCTACGGGTAGCAGTCTGTCAACAATGAGCCGCCTGATGAAGATCGAACACAATTTAGGATAGCTATCCAGAGGGTCGCCATGAGTCGACTCCGACTCGACGGCACTTAACAACAACAACATATCAAATTTCATCTGCCAATTTATCAAGGTCCTCTTGTGCTTTAATAACTTCAAATAATTTTGTGTCATCTGCAAATTTGATCACCTCACTTGTTATTCCCATTTCTAGGTCATTTATGAATATGTTAAAAAGCAGTGGGCCCAGCACAGATCCCTGGGGTACTCCACTATTCACCTTTCTCTATTGGTAAAGTTGACCATTTAGCCCTACCCTCTGCTTTGTATCTTTTAACCAGTTCCTGATCCACAATAGTACACTGACTTCCATCCCATGACATTTTCATTTCACCATGAATTTCTGAAGATCCAGATAAACTATATTGAGCAGCTCACTTTTGTCTACCTGCTTACTCACACCTTCAAAAAAATATAACAGATTACTAAGACAAGACTTTCCTTGGCTAAATCTATGTTGGCTTTCTCCCATTAAACCATGACTACTGTATCTACCTGTTTAGCAATTTTTTTCTTTATAATGGTTTCTTCCATTTTGCCCGGTACTGATGTCAAGCTCACTGGTCTCCCAGACCACCTCTTGGATCCCTTTTTAAAAACTGGTGTTACATTGGCCATTTTCTTAATAGAAGCTGGCTTGCTAAAACAGTGCCCTGACTGAGTCTTAGAGTTTGATTTAAATAAATGATGTCTAAGTATGCATTTTTACAAAATTATTTTTGGAAAGGTAGTATTCAGATGATTATTGAGTTTAATTAAGAAATTTTGGTGAGGGCTGACACTGGTGGGGGCTGGGACTGTGGCTGACACTGGGGAGGGGATGTGGAACTTTAAGGGGCTGAAACTGGGGGGACTGCAAGGGGGCTGATTCTGGGGCTGGGGGGCTGATGTCAGTAGATGCTTGGATCAGGATGAGAAAAGGAGGCAGAAACTGAGAGGGTGAAAACTGAAGAAGAGGGCAAATACTGTGTGTTTGGGACGGGGTAGAAGAAACAATGCTATATATGGGGAAAGGATTAGAGGGAGGGGCATAAGAATGGATGCTGGCATAAGGAAAAGGCAGGGTTAATGTATATTGGAGAAGGAAATAGATGGGTGGGTACTGGGCAAGGGGAGTAGGAGGCTGGAGGGAAGGCACTAGGGACATAGGAATGTGGGAGAACAGAGGCTCAGACTAGATAGAGACTCTAAAATTGGGTGGGAGAACAGAAGAAGACAGACTTTCATATTGGCTGAATATTATGAGTGCAAGTGGGGAATAAGGAACTGGATAGAGTGGAAGGGTGGGGACTTGGGGATAGCTGGGAGTGTGTTGGGACTAAGACATTGACCAAAGAATAGGAGGACAATGAGGACTAGGTGATTGGATGAGGGGGAATGAATACAGCTGTAGACCCAGTGCAGAAATATGGAGACAGGAGAGGGTTTGAAGGACTTTGAAGGTTTGGGGAAGGGTTGAAAAGGACAAAGAGCTATTGAGTCAGTGAGAGACAAAGGAAAGAGACAGGTGTTTGAAGAAAGTGGGAGAGGGTAGAAATGGGGGAGGTGAAAGGGGAAATGGAATCTTGGCTAGAGAGTAAGATGTAAGAAAGGGACTGGAGGTGAAGAGGGTATGAGTGATAGGAAAGGAGCTGGGGCTGCTTAGGGAATGACGGGCAGAAGAAAGTAGAAGAGGTTGGAGAAGGACTGTGTACAGAGGGAGGAAATGGGGGACTAGAAAGAGGGTGAAAGATGAGGAAATAGAAGCCTGGGGAAGGAATGAGACAGAGCTGGGGAATCAGGAGGGAAGGGTAGGAAATAGAAAGCTTATAAGTAGGTGAAAGATGAAAAGAGACTGAAGGCCAGAGGGGGAGACAAGGCAAAATTAACTCTAGCTATCATTAGGTAGCTATCATTAGGTAGCTATCATTGTAATTACACTTGTATATAGTTAAAAACATAATGTTCCTTGTAAATGTATACAGATGTATACGAATGTTCTGTTCACTGTTTAATGTAAACCGCCCCTGATCTCTGGAAGGGGCGGTATAGAAGAAACTGTTAAATAAATAAAATAAATAAATAAATAAATAAATTAGGTAAAATGGCACATGAGAGATAAAAATAAGCCAGAAGGATCAACGTCAGAGAGAGGTGTGGGAAAGAAAGGGAGGAAGACAGAAAGAGTGGAAAACACTGAAAATAGAAATGAGATCCTGGAAAAGGATGTAGGAGACAACCAAGAAGAGGAAGTGGCAAAGAGAGACCAGAGCAACCCAGCTGGAAAAACAAAGTAATCAAAGGTATAAAGCAATGTCAGTCTTTAGAGAATGAAATATGCCAGCTTTGAAGATGTGCATTTTTTTTATAGTTCATTACAGGAGAAAATGCATGTTTCTCTTTTTGCAGTATTCCACAGTTCAGAGTATGCATGTTTTTTGTCTGCAGATTTGTTTCTAACTTGTAGTTTCTTATTCTTTACAAGGTGATGGTGTATGTTTTCCTTAAGCAGCTGAGGTGAGAGGTTCTGTTAATGTGTTGGTTCTGCGTAGGAATCTGTAGTCGTTCATCTTGTTCCCTTTTTCCAACTGGAGGTGTAATGGGTTCTAGAATATTTGCAGTGTTGTCTTTTCCTAGGTGGCTGGTGTAGTTTGAGTTTTTTGATGATGCTGGTATAGTATGGTACATTTGTAAGTGTCGATTTGCAGAATTTTGTTGTAACTCATACAATGCCTCGCAGCGTAGCTAGTCTGCATTGCTGTCATTAATGTAGCACCAGAATTTGAACAGAATCTTTTTTTGTATGTTCAGTTATACAGTGAAACGCACTACTTTTGTTCTGGGAACGTTCTACATGAATGAATTATAGTCCATTGGATTAATATGCAAAGGTAATAATTTTTTGTCTTTCCATGTATTTTCAAAATACATATGGATAATATCGGACCATTTAAATTGCCAAATGACCAGATATTATCCGTTTATTTGTGGGCCATTTTAGGGGATGAGCGAGGGCAGGCCAGAAAATTATCCAGATAGCGTGATATTGAGCCATTATTCACATAAGTTTAGGTCTATGGAATAGCAGGCCTAAACTAAACAGATTGTGCCAGAGCTTACTATACTATCCATATGTTCAGCACTGCTACTTACATAGATAGTGGCACTGAATATACGGATTAAGTTAAAGGGCAGCGGCAATGTTTAAGACAGTAACAACGTTGGCTGAAAATTTATTCCTATTTATACAGCTTATACTGCAAGATCGACCCCAAGGGGGAGGGGACGTAGACCAAAAGTAGACTTGGAGTGCCACAACCCCCTGAGTCAACCCTGCATACATGCCTATCTTGCAAATCTATTCCACCTCTGCCCAACATCTTTTCCCCTGGTGCATTACGCATATGGAGGGTAATTTTACGAGGCATGCCTAGATTAGTGTTTTTACATGCATATTTCATGCCTGTTTTATTAAGTAAGGGGTGAAAGTTGTTGAAAACGCATATTCCTTTAAGCTGCAAGCATTTACGCCAGCCCCTACAACTGCTGTAGCTGCCTATGATTTCCCAAGAACATACATAAATTACAGTATTTTATACTTTTTGAGCATAACTTTGCGCTTTGCCTAAACCCGACCCCTATATACACCCACAGTGAAAGCACGTGTGATCAGCCTCATGTGATACTTTTAGAATGGCGACTGCATTAAATACATGCATCAATGCCCATTATCCACAGGGGTAATTTTAGAATACCATTTTTATGAGTATGTGGCAATATACACACGTGAAAAGTGTTTTTTTAGGAAATTAAGTCAGGTGTAAAAATGCACACATTGTGTGGTAAGGAGAGTGCAGCTCAGCATGGAAATAAAAGAGAAAGAAGAACTTTTTCTTCTTTTCGGGGGATGGGTGCACCAGAACACATACACCACAGCAAAATCCCTGAGAGAAACCAAGAGGGTAGAGCTAGGTTTAAGCCACTCCCAGACTCCATGACAACCTCAGGTAAGAGTAGGAGGTACAAGTGGGTGGAGTCAGAGAGGGAGGTGCCCTGCTCAATGTTTAAGTTTGAGAAAACAAACAAAGTGGAGAGCAGCAGTCAAGGGAAAAGCAGCCAAGCAAGAAGCAGCCAAGGCAGAAGCAGCCAAGAGAAAAGCAGTCACAAAGAGAGCAGCAGCAGAGACAAGAGCAGCCAGCACTGCAGCCAAAGAAGCTACAGAGAAGGTTCCAGGCAGAGGACCAAACAGACTGGCAAGAGAGAGAGAGAGAGAGAAGGTTGGCTTTGGGAAGGCTAAGGCAAGAGTGCTTAGACTCCTCTGAGGAAGGGTCTGTCTGCAGGCAGCAGAAGCCCCAGGAAGGGAAGTGGAGATCTTACCCTGATTCCCTGTCTAGCTCAGAGGCAGAGAGAGTCACAAGCCACAGAAGCCCCAGCCAGGAAGGTGCTGCAAACAGACTCCAAGGTAGGAGAAAGAAAGCAGTAAAGCCAATACCCTGTATTTCTTGCTCTGACTCTGAAGAGAGATTTAGGCCTGAGAAAACCCGGATTAGGAAGAAGGGGTTTTCAGGAGAAACTGAACAGGAGAAGCCCGTTGAAGTCCTACCTAGAGGAGAAGGGACAATTCAGTGGAAAAGGCTGTTTAACCTGTTAAAGAACATTAAGCATAAAGTGCCTGAGCGTTTTCAAACTTTGCCCAGATACAGCTCAGCAGAAAGCATGGAGGTAGAAAGTAAAGAAAGTGACCTGACTTCAGCTTGTTCTGAGATGGACTGTAATGTGTGCATTGAGGCTAAGTAATGAAAGCCTGAGAGCAGTGAGAAGTTAGGAAGTGTAAATACATGTGCTTTATGATTACGGAAGTGAGAAGCATCATAAAGGGAAAAGAAAGAAAGCCTGTGTAAATATTTCTTCTACAACACTTGTTGTGAGCTTTACTTTAATGGGAGAAGATTATCCTTTATTTTCTTTGACTTGAGTGTACAACTGCTTTAAAGATTTGTTACCCGCTTGCCACGGAAGCTAATAAAATTCCTGTGTGCTTTGAAACAACCACTTGGTTCATTTATCTCTATACACAACTACAATCCTTGGTAAAGAGGAATTCAAGATGGCTTCCCGTCCCTACTAGGCGACCGCCTGGTAGGGGTGCGACCGCCACAGGTGGCGTAGTTGGCAGGACTCAGCATTCCAGCGGTCAAGTGGTGCGTCTCCAAGCCTGTACCTCGGGACGAGGAAGATCCAGGAAGGACGGAGTGACCGGACTGAGAGAAAACGCGGAGGGAAAATCCGGAGTGGAGTCGGATCCGGAGCGCTGTTGTCTGGTGGTAAAGCGAAGACCTGCATCAGAATCAGGTAACCCGTAGGCTAGAGGGGGATAAGCCTGGGATTCTGATGTAAGGGGCCACCAGGTACTCACTAGGAGAAAGTGGGAAGGAAAAAAAATAAAAAAAGTGCTGCACTTTGTGTGGTTTCTCTGTGTTTGTGTTCCCAGAAACCGCAGTCCAGGATGGAGACGGCGGACATATTGACCTGGGTGGCAGACCAGTTCGCCAAACAGAGGGAGATGGCGGCAGTGAGCCAGGAGCAAGCGGCATCCATGCTTCGCGCTCAACAGCAACCCCTACTGGAGGTGATGGCGAGGTGGATCCGGACCCAGGAAGAAGTGACCAAGGTGGCACAGACTGTACAAAAGGCACAGGCCGTACCAGGTGCACAGGTTGTTTTTCCAGGAGGGGAAGGCCCTGGTACTGGAACTTTCTCATGTGGTCGCCTTACTAAAGAGGACAATATTGATGATTTCATTGAGGCCTTTGAAAGAATAGCTGTTTTGGCTCAATGGCCGAAGGAGCAATGGGCCATGAGGTTTGCTATTACCCTTAGTGGGGAGGCTTTAGCAGCCTACAGGGAAATGCCGGTTGCATTGGTAGCTGAGTATGAGCATGTAAAGAAGGCCATAAGAGATCGGATGGGGTTAAGTCCCTCGGTCTATCGGAGGCTTCTGAGAGCATGTGTACTGAAGGAGGGTGAAACACCCCAAGCTTTATACCATAGGATAAAAAGCTTAGTTTGTAAATGGCTTGTACCTGAGAATGGCAGTATAGACTCTGTTATTGATACTGTGATACTGGAATAGTTTACAGAAGCTGTACCTAAAGAGTTGCAAAGTTTTCTGGTAATGCAGAACTGTAAAAACACCCAGGAAGCCATTGCGTTGGCTGAGTGCTTTCTAGAGGCCAAGAAGTTAAGCCTCAAGAAAGAGGGCATTTTTCAGAGGGCAGGTACAGAAATGCAGGAAAGGAATGCAATCTTTACTAGCCATAAGATAGAAAGGAATAAACCCATGGATGGCAGATATAACCTGCAGAGAAAATGTTTCTCTTGTGGTGAGCCAGGTCACCTTAAGAGAAACTGTCAAGTAAGGAAAGCTTTTGTGATCACACGCCCCAAGGAGATAGGTGAGGGATTCCTCCTATCCGTAGAGGTGGAAGGGATACCCACAGAAGCTCTACTAGACTCAGGGGCCAGCCAATCCATGATTTCCAGCAGGCTGTACTTACAAGAGTCCTCAAGGGGGCAGGTTAAAATCAAATGTGTCCATGGGGTTGCCTCCACCTATCCTCTCCAGAGTGTTAGGATAAAGGGGTTAGGTAGTGGAAGGGAGGTAGCAGTAGCGGTGATACCTAGACTCCCGCATGATATGATATTGGGCCGTGACTGGTCCCAGTTCAGGAAGGGGGTAGAGAAACAGCTGCAAGAGGAAACAGGCCTGGTCACCACA
Organism: Ichthyophis bannanicus; assembly: GCA_033557465.1. Lineage (NCBI taxonomy): Eukaryota > Metazoa > Chordata > Amphibia > Gymnophiona > Ichthyophiidae > Ichthyophis > Ichthyophis bannanicus. Next base: position 723,034,756 of record CM066032.1, read on the forward strand.
CGCCCAGACACCAACCCTTCAGGGGAGGATAAGAGGGAAAAGGTTGTACGCCCCAGGGCTGATACAGGGGGAATAGTACCCGCTCCCTGTTCGGAAAGAGAGTAAACCCGGGGAGGTCAGCAGATACTCAGAGGGAAAAACAAGTTCCAAAACAGAAATTTGTGATAAGGTTCTGTAGGACTACCCCTGAGGCGAGAATTCCCAAGCGGGCTACTGAACAAGCTGCTGGTCTGGATCTTTGTAGCGCGGTAGAGGTGGTCATTCCAAAACAAGGGAGGGCCATAGTGGACACCGGACTCCGGGTAGAAATACCGCCCGGGTGTTACGGACGGATTGTGCCCAGATCTGGCCTCGCCCTTAAGAATTTTATAGATGTAGGCGCAGGGGTTGTAGATCCAGATTATAGGGGGGAATTGAAGGTCCTCTTGTTTAATATCTCGCAAGAGAACTTTAGAGTGCATGTAGGAGATAGGGTGGCACAATTAATTTGTGAAAGGGTAGTTTTTCCACCCATAGAGGAGGTGGATGAGCTCTCCGCTACCACCAGGGACTCCAGGGGATTCAGTTCCGCAGGCGTAGCCGAAATAGAGGGGCCAACGGCCTGTTGTGTAGAAAAAGAGGAGGACGATCTGGGACCCCAACTTGCAAAAGGTAGTGCGGATCCTGTTTATAGGATTGGGGAAAGGCTCTTTTGGGCTCAGCAAAATGAGTTGTCCAGGGTATTAAAGGACTTCTTGGATGTCCTTACCCCGGTGCCGGGGGAAACAGGATTGGTCGCGCATGAAATTGTGACGCCGCCCGGCGAAATAATCCGCCAGCGACCTTACAGGCTCCCTGAGGCAAAGCAGAGGGAAGTAGTTACCCAAATACAGGAGATGTTAAGGATGGGGGTTATCGAGGTTTCAAAAAGCCCTTGGAACAATCCAATAGTCCTGGTCCCTAAGCCTGATGGATCTATGCGTTTTTGCATAGATTTCCGTAAAGTGAATGACATCTCACGTTTTGACACATACCCTATGCCTCGGATCGAGGAGATCTTAGATCGTCTAGGCCAGGCCACATATCTGACCACTTTAGATTTAACAAAGGGGTACTGGCAGATTCCCCTCACCAGGGAATCTAGGCCAAAAACTGCATTTAGTTGCCCAATAGGCCTTTTTCAATTTCGTCGGATGCCTTTCGGCCTCCATGGAGCGGCAGCGACATGTCAAAGGCTGGTTGACATGGTCCTGCGCCCACACCAGCGATACGCAGCGGCCTATATGGACGATATCGTTGTCCATAGTTCACGGTGGGATGAACATTTGGTCCGTATTAAGGCAGTGTTGGGGGCATTGAGGCAAGCGGGACTTACCTTAAATCCCGCTAAATGTATGTTTGGGGCCTCCGAGGTGAAGTATCTGGGTCATTTGGTTGGCCAAGGTATGGTTAAACCTCTTCTTGACAAGGTGGAAAGTGTAAAAAACTTTCCAAGACCTTTAACAAAAAAACATCTTAGGAGTTTTTTGGGATTAGTGGGTTATTATAGGCGATTTATCCCGCATTTTGCAACTAAAGCAGTGGAGCTGACTGAAATGCTCAAAAAGAATGCCCCTAATCAATTACAATGGACTCAGGAGGCGGAGCAGGCCTTTGGTGTGTTGAAAGAAAAATTGTGTGAAGCACCAGTATTACGGGGGGTGGATTTTAGTCTACCTTTTATCATTCAGACTGATGCATCGGAAACAGGCCTAGGGGCTGTGATGTCACAGAAGCAGGAAGGGTCTGAGCATCCTGTAATGTTTTTAAGTCGCAAGCTAACTCCTCCAGAAAAAAAATACTCAACGGTTGAGCGTGAGTGCCTTGCGATAAGGTGGGCAATAAATTCACTGAGATTTTATTTAACTGGACGGAGGTTTTTACTTGTGACGGATCACGCCCCATTTAAATGGCTAAATAAGATGAAGGACAGTAATGCTCTGTTGACAAGGTGGTATATGGCCCTGCAGGAGTTTGACTTTAAAATAGAGCATAGGGCTGGGAAGCTCCACACAAATGCTGACGCCTTATCTCGTATTACGTGCTGTTCGAGGGTTAATGCGCCAGCCCGTAATAGTCTAAGGGGGGGGGGGGGGAGATATGTGGTAAGGAGAGTGCAGCTCAGCATGGAAATAAAAGAGAAAGAAGAACTTTTTCTTCTTTTCGGGGGATGGGTGCACCAGAACACATACACCACAGCAAAATCCCTGAGAGAAACCAAGAGGGTAGAGCTAGGTTTAAGCCACTCCCAGACTCCATGACAACCTCAGGTAAGAGTAGGAGGTACAAGTGGGTGGAGTCAGAGAGGGAGGTGCCCTGCTCAACGTTTAAGTTTGAGAAAACAAACAAAGTGGAGAGCAGCAGTCAAGGGAAAAGCAGCCAAGCAAGAAGCAGCCAAGGGAGAAGCAGCCAAGGCAGAAGCAGCCAAGAGAAAAGCAGTCACAAAGAGAGCAGCAGCAGAGACAAGAGCAGCCAGCACTGCAGCCAAGGAAGCTACAGAGAAGGTTCCAGGCAGAGGACCAAATAGACTGGCAAGAGAGAGAGAGAGAGAGAGAAGGTTGGCTTTGGGAAGGCTAAGGCAAGAGTGCTTAGACTCCTCTGAGGAAGGGTCTGTCTGCAGGCAGCAGAAGCCCCAGGAAGGGAAGTGGAGATCTTACCCTGATTCCCTGTCTAGCTCAGAGGCAGAGAGAGTCACAAGCCACAGAAGCCCCAGCCAGGAAGGTGCTGCAAACAGACTCCAAGGTAGGAGAAAGAAAGCAGTAAAGCCAATACCCTGTATTTCTTGCTCTGACTCTGAAGAGAGATTTAGGCCTGAGAAAACCCGGATTAGGAAGAAGGGGTTTTCAGGAGAAACTGAACAGGAGAAGCCTGTTGAAGTCCTACCTAGAAGAGAAGGGACAATTCAGTGGAATAGGCTGTTTAACCTGTTAAAGAACATTAAGCATAAAGTGCCCGAGCGTTTTCAAACTTTGCCCAGATACAGCTCAGCAGAAAGCATGGAGGTAGAAAGTAAAGAAAGTGACCTGACTTCAGCTTGTTCTGAGATGGACTGTAATGTGTGCATTGAGGCTAAGTAATGAAAGCCTGAGAGCAGTGAGAAGTTAGGAAGTGTAAATACATGTGCTTTATGATTACGGACGTGAGAAGCATCATAAAGGGAAAAGAAAGAAAGCCTGTGTAAATAATTCTACTACAACACTTGTGAGCTTTACTTTAATGGGAGAAGATTATCCTTTATTTTCTTTGACTTGAGTGTACAACTGCTTTAAAGATTTGTTACCCGCTTGCCACGGAAGCTAATAAAATTCCTGTGTGCTTTGAAACAACCACTTGGTTCATTTATCTCTATACACAACTACAATCCTTGGTAAAGAGGAATTCAAGATGGCTTCCCGTCCCTACTAGGCGACCGCCTGGTAGGGGCGCGACCGCCACAATTGGCACGAAAACATGTACTTCTACTACAGGCACTGCTAGGGGCGTGGTCTGGGTGGAGAACGGGCAGAGTTGCAGAGCACACACATTGATTATAAAATACCTTAATCTACATACAAACTTACATACTCTATGCAAGGACATATATGTCTGCTCTTGAGCAGGTGTAATGTCTGTGCCTTGAAAGCAGGTGTTCCTGCTGCTGGCTCTGTGCTAGTATTTTATAAGACATGTGGAGGTTAATTCCATGTCCGGCATGTCCGGGCCTTGCAGACATTGAAAATCTGGAGGGCCCAAATATGCACCTGATTCTGCTCTCGCGGGAGCTAGACGGCCCCGTGGGAGCAGAATCAGGGCTCAAGGTCTGTATGTACCAGACGTACCCCGATTCAGGCCTGCTAGACATCCATGATCCTCCCCAGCTAGCCCAGCCTATGCTCCTGCATGGTGCTGCGATGCCTTGGCATCCTGTCGCCATGGCACCAGGATGACATGCAGGAGCTCCGATCGGCTGCAACATTTAAAAGGCCTTCTTCCTCACTGCCTGATCAGTCCTTCTAAGGCTGGGATTGAGCTGCGGGGAACCTCATTCCCTGCTCACGTCTGCGTGGGGGCCTGGGCTGGATGTCTGCCAAAGTCAGAGGAGACTTATTCCACCTCCGAGGTGGAATAAGTCCCCCGTCTAAATCACCAGGCCTGGACATACATGGCCATCGCCAGAATCGACCCTGTACGTCTGGAGTCAGGGTCCTTTCTCCACTCCACACTCGCTCCATCTCCAGCCCTCCCCCTCCTGCCCCCGTCTGAGCTCCCCATACATCTCCTCAGTACGTGTGGGGAGCTCATGAGGCAGGATCAGCACTGGGCATTTAGCCGGGAATATATGGGGAGGATATCCCTGCTAAATGTGACGTGGAATGATCCCCATAGGCACCTATGTTTCTTTCTTGCCTTCTAAACCTAGGTGCCCTATTATCAAATTACCCTCATATTGCTTAAAAGTAGGCAGTGCGCATCTGTAGTATGCACTTTCAAGCATGTATATCTCTGGGAAATTTTATAAGCGCCTAGTTTTGCATATAAAATGCAATGTGGAGGGTATTTTTATATAGTCGCACCTAGTTCTCCCCTATTATACATCATCTCTTCTTTCTTCTCTGGCATCTTTCCTTCCTTTTGGAAGGAAGCAGTCATTCTCCCCATTCTCAAGCCCTCTGCACCAAACCCCTCTGATCTCCTTAGTTACTGCCCCATTTTCCTTCTACCTTTTCTTTCTAAGGTTATGGAACGCCTGGTTGTCCAACAGCTTCAAGACTTTCTCCATCAAACTGGTGCCCTTCACTTTACTCACACTGGCTTCTGTCCTCACTTTTCAACTGAGCATTCACTTCTGGCCATTTCTACTTATCTCCAGGAACAAGCAGGAATGCAGTCTTCACATATGGGTGTCGTCAGCACTGATGGAGCCCACGCAGGACCGCTCCCCAGCATCCAATAGGAAAGCCTTTGGACATGCGTGCCTGCCTTCCCGCCTTCCCAACTTCTCTCCTCAATGCTTCATTTTCCACGGAGCCAGTAGGATATTCAATCCTGTCACTGCTGAAAACCTTTTCCTTTTTTGGTGAACACTGCGCTTCTGCCTTCCTGTCGATGCCGGTTCCATCAAATCTGACATCAGTTCTGATAATTTCGTATTTTTTGGTTACAAATTTCCTATTTCTTTCCCTTTTATTTTCAATGCAGTTTTCACCACTAAACTAGGCCTCTAGGCCTCCATAGCCTTATGTTCAATCTTGAAGACAACTTTTATGAGGCATGGAAAAAACCAACCAGTGGTTCTAAAAAATGAACAAAGTGTGTCGGTGCCATATCAGTCACTGATAAGCATGGTGTCTAAAGTGTTTGGGCCCTGACCATCTACCACATTCTTGTCCTTTGTGCCAGCAAATGACAAAGAGAGGCCTAAAGATAGTATGGATCGCTGTTTTCCCTGGACTCGATTTCAGTGGCTTCTACTTCATTGAGGCCATCGATCTCCTCTCATGGGTCTCAGGTTTCATCAAAGTCCAAGCATAAAAGTAAGTCAAAGTCTCTGCCTACTACCAAGTCATTGGCATTGGCATCGAAGACCGATACCGAGGCCAGAGAAAAGTCCTTAGTGGTGCTACTAATGCTGACCGGCCAGCCAAACAGCCCCAATGGGAGGACCTGTCCTCTAAAGCACAGGAGGGCTTTGGGACATTCCTGAGGCATCGACCTTTGGAGAGCTACTGGTTTCATACTCTGGGATGGCGGCTCCAAGCCCCGTGGGTGATTCAACCCAGACATCGGCCATCTCCCTGGACCAGCGCAGGCTGGCTCTTGAGAGGAGTTTGACTGCACTCCTGGCAGCCTCGGTACCGATAATATTGACAGCTACAGCAATGCAGGCTTGGCACCCAGCCTACAGCCAGGTGTATTGGCCCTGATGGCGGCCCTCGAAATGACATTGTCAGAATCTCCAAGGCTGATGCCTCCATTGGAATCGTCCAATACCCCCAGAAGCCAACAGGCTCAGGCTGCCATGGATCTTGATTCCGATGCCTCTGAGCATTGGTATCAGTATCGACTCTCAACATCCATGAAGCATCTAGGTCAAACACAAGACCACCGATACTTCGACTTTTTAACAGACTCCGATTCCAGTACTTCAGAATCTGATGAGGGATCGCTCGATTCCCAAGAACTTCCAGGTATCTCTTTGGACCCTATGCCTCATCAAGAATGGCATAAGTCCCCACCCAAAGATATGTCCTTTCAGGACTTCATATGTGATATGACAGCAAGGCTTGCCATCACAGTAACCTCGGAAAAGGAACCGAGGGTAGAGGAATTGGAAATACTCCAATACCCTCCCACACCAAAGGAGACTGCTACATTACCGGTGCATCTGATCCTATAAGATCTTATGCTCTGCATGTGGGAGGCCCCGCTCACGGTTCCGCCTGTCAGCAAGAGGCTCAATACTATGTACCAAATACCAGAGTACCCAGGCTTCCAAAAAGCTCAGCTTCCACACCACTCAATGATGGTGGAATTGGCGATGTGCCAAATAAAGATTTCAAAAAATCATTCATCCATGCCTCCTGGTACAGACTCGAGAACGCTTGATGCCTTTGGGCATCGATGCTTCCAGGCATGCATGTTGGCATCCAGAATAAACTTGTACATGCTGTACATGGGCATGCTTCTAAATGATGTCACCAGATATCTGGAGACTTTTGCCCCAGGATAAATAGAGTGCATTCTAGACACATCAAGCAATGTCTAAGTTTATTACCAGGGCCTTCTTTGGTGCCTTCAAATCAACAAGCAGAGCTTCAGCAGTCTGTATTGTGGCTTGCAGAATGGCCTGGTTACAGGCATCAGATCTCAAGCAATGGGTCTAGGACAAACTGGCCAATATCCCATGTACTAGAGAAAACCTTTTTAGAAAAGATTAGAGGGAAAATGCTGGAGAGATTGAGACAGATGATCTCATCCTCAAACGCCTTTCCAGGAAAACGGCTGACCCCTCCAAAAGGAAGACTCTTCCCAAGAAATCTTTCTATTCTAAAAAGAAAAGATACTATCCTTCTTACCCACCTTCAGCTGCCTATCAGCCTCAGCATCCTCAGCAGAGGCAGTAGGGCCCTCACCAACCCAAGAGGTCCAAGGCTCCTAAGTCTTAACCAGCTGCATAGGCACAACCTGCACTTGGCTTTTGACTCTTTTCTAGAGAGCATTGCCAATATGCCTCTGGAGGTTCCCCAACCCCTCCACAAAGCAGGCAGACTCTGTTACTATGCTCACAGGTAGCACCTCATAACTTCAGAACAGTGGACACTCCACATTATCCAAAGGGGGTATCAGCTTCACTTCCAAGCCTTACCCCCACCAGCTTCACAGAACGCTATTAGACACTCAACAGTCCCAAGCTTTTCTTCCACAGGATTGCTGTGCCCACCTCATCGATCTGGCAAAGGCGTGCAAAAGCAAAGCCGCATAACAGCTCGAGAGATGCTATATCTATTGGGACACATGGCCTCCACTGTCCATGTCATCCCCCACGCTCGCTTACACATGCGACAAGCCCAATGGACTCTGTTTTCTCAATGTATGCAAGCAAAGGGGCATCTCAGAGACCACACCACCCCTCAACTGATCAAATCTTTTCAGTGGTGGTGTTCTCCACAGAACCTACTCATTGGGTCACCTTTCCAGATGCCTCCCCCTCGATGTATCCTGACAATGGATGCTTCCAAGCTGGGTTGGGGAGCACATCCCTTATGACCTAACCACACAGGGACTGTGGACATAAAAGGAATCTGCCCTGCAGATCCACCTCCTAGAACTACAGGCACTGAAAAATGCTGTTCGGGGTTTTTCAATCCAAATTTTCAGGGCAACTTGTTCTAGTCAGGATGGACAACCAAGTTGCCACGTTCTAAGTGAACAAACAGTGGGGGACAGGGTCCCGTCCCCTCTGCGAGAAAGCGCTTCGCCTGTGGTCCTTTGCCATTGCACACCGCATTCAGAGTGCTGTATCTCTCGGGCGAACTCAATGTCCTTATGGACAAGCTCAGCCGTATCCTTTGTCCACATGAATGAACCTTGTATTGGGAGACAGCTGCTTGGATCTTCCAAATGTGGGGAACCCCACTCATAGATCTTTTTGCTACTCTGCAAAACACACAACTTCCACTCTTCTGCTCCATGCTTTCTCACTACATTGACAGGCCTTGGATGCCTTCCTTCTACATTAGGGACAAGGATTGCTATACGCATTCCCAACCATCCCGTTTATACCCAAAATGCTTTTTAAGCTACAGGCCGACAGGGGTTTGATGATTCTCTTAGCCCCCTTTTGGCTCCATCAACCGTGGTTTCCTCTGTTTCTTCAACTTGCGCAGACTCAACCTCTCAGCTTGAGATCATGCCCAAACTCCTCTCTCAGAACCACGGGATGCTCCTCCATCCCAATCTTCACTCCCTATGCCTGACAGCATGGCTGCTGAAGGGATAGTTCTCGCTGACCTCGATCTTCCACAGGAGGACAAAGATGTCCTTCTTGCAGCATACAAAGATTCCACCAGGCGATTCCATGCCTTCAAGTGGCGTAGGTTTGCTGTCTGGTGCTATACCAGGGACATTAACCCCTTTTCTTGACCGGTGGAGTCTCTACTACAATATCTCCTCCACTTATCCTTGACAGGTCTTAAAACTAACTTAGTGAGAGTTCATCTTAGTGCCATTGTGGTCTCTCACAAACCACTGGATGGACAACCTATCTCCTCACACCCCTTAGTAGCACGCTTCATGCAGGGTCTCCTGCTGTCCAAGTCACCCATAAAGCTGCCTCTGGTGGTCTGGGATCTCAATGTGGTTCTTACTCAACTTCTAAAGCTTCTTTTTGAGTCTTTAGCCACCACTTCACTGAAGTTTCTATCTTGGAAGGTCATGTTCCTCATTGCCCTCACATCAGCTTGCCACATCAGTGAACTACAGGCTCTGGTGGCGGATCCACCCTATACCCGGTTCCACCATGACAAGGTGGTTCTGCATACCCATCCACATTTCCTTCCGAAGGTAGTCTCCTCCTTCCATCTGAACCAGTCGGTCATCCTCCCGATTTTCTTCCCTAGACCACATGCATCTCGGGTTGAAGCAGAGCTACACAACTTAGATTGCAAGGGAACGCTGGCTTACTACTTGGATAGAACTAAGGATCACAGAATATCCTCTCAATTATTCATTTCCTGTGATCCTAGTCACCTTGGACTACTGGTGATGAAATGGACTCTAACCAGATGGATAGCAGATTGCATTTCTTTTGCTTATGCACAAGCAGGACTCTTTTTTTGGAGGTTCATGTCACTGCTCATAATGTCAGGGATATTGCAACCTCCTAGTTAATCTCCATTCAGTATCCATTGAAGAGATCTGTCAGGCTGCACGCTATTGTCTGGACAGAGCCTCCAGTCGGGACGCTGTCTTTGGCCAAGCTGTACTCAGCACATCTTTGGGACTTAAACTCAACTCCTACCTTCTGTCCCAGACTTCTACAAGAGACCAGACTATCATTGGGGAAGAATCGCCTTCTGGAATCGAGTTCAATGGCCCACAACTCTATCAGATTCTTTGGCTACAAGCTTTAGCCTCAGGGATCACACTGCTCCCCCCCATACCAGTCTAATACTTGGTAGCTAGTGAGTCCCATGTATGAAGACTGCATTCTTGCTTGTTTCTGGAGATACCGTAGTTACTCACCTGTAACAGATGATATCCAGGAACAGCAGAAATCAGCCTTCACAACCTGCCCTCCTCCCCTAGGAGTTGTAGGGTTCGTTAATTTTTTTCTCTTCTTCTCAGCTACACACTCTACTGAGGAGAGGAGTTGGGAAGGTGGGAGGCAGGCATGCTTGTGCAGTGGAGGGCTCCCAAAGGCTTTCCTATTGGATGCTGGGGAACGTTCCTGCACGAGCTCCATCAGTGCCGACATCACCCATATGTCGAGACTGATTCCTGCTGTTTTCAAAGATCACCTGTAACAGGTAAGTAACTATGCTTTCTCCGCAGTTCTCTGGATTCCCATCATCAGGTTTTGCTTGTCTCACTTGATCTTTCTGCAGCTTTCGACCTGGTGAATCACTCTCTTCTTCCTTCTCGACTCTCTTCTATTGACATCGCAAGTTCTGCCCTGGCTTATTCACTCTTATCTGCAGAATCATTCCTTTCAGATGCCTCCACCTTGATATACCCTGTCATTTACTCTTTTACACCTCAGCAGCTTTATTGTGGCTCTGTTCTTGGTCCCATTCTCTTTGACATTTACTTAGCTCCTCTGGCTTCCCTGATTTCTTCCCTCAGTATCACGCCTCTTGTATATGTGGATGACATCCAACTCCTTTATTGTTTTCCCACTTATTCTTCATCTATTGTCTCCCTGATTTCTTCTAAAGTAGATTCTATAGCTGATTGGCTCTTTTCACATGGCCTTAAGCCCAACACCTCCAAAATGGCTTCTCTTCTATTCAGTCATCCCACCTTTTCACCTCTGCTGTTTCCGCCCTCAATACATGGCATCCACATTCCCTACCAGGACACTATCAAGATCTTCGGTATCACTTTTGATTCTCAGCTCACCTTCTCTCACTATGGGGCTTCTTTACAAAGCTGCGGTAGCGGTTCGCGATCGTTATCGGAGCCGCGACCCCATTGATTTCAATGGTGCCGCGGCTCCGATAACGACCGCGAACCGTTACCGCGGCTTTGTAAACAAGCCCCTATATCTCTTCCATCGTCCAGCACTGCTTCTTCACTCTCCATCAGATTCACTCCATATGCAAACTTCTTGATCAACCTTCTCTTCGCCTTCTTCTGATTTCCTTGATCCTTACCCGCCTCGACTATGCTATTTCTCTCCTTTCTGGTCTCCCTCATTATCAGATTCATCGCTTCCGGATGGTTCAAAACACTACCATTACATTTATTAAATTTATTCATGGTGCTCATAGAGCTTCTCATGTCACCCCTCTTTCTCTCCAAACACTGGCTTCCAGTTCAATATCGCATCAAGTACAATATTTTCCTATTAACTTTCCATACCCTCCACACTGGACACCCCATTTTTTCTGTCCCATCTCTTCTCAAAATACACTCCCTCATGTACTTTTTGTTTTTCTTCTTGACACCTGCTTGAGGCCCCTAGTATTCACTCTGTCCGTTCAGTAGCTGCTCGTTCCTCTTCCTTTCAGGTAGTCGCCCCTACCCTCTGGAATTCTCTTCCCCTCATTCTTCAGTTCCAACTTTCTGCCTCTTGCTTTAAGTCTTAGCTAAAAATGTACCTTTTTTTCTTTGGCCTTTCCTTCTGGTTCCCTCTCTTTATCTTGATTCATTCACTCTGCCCCTCATGTCTCTCCTTTAGGCAGCAATGGCCAGGTGATATGCCTTCATCTCTCTTCCCTCCCCTCCCTATTGTTTTCCCTTACTTGTGCTTTCGCCATTCAGTGTAACTTAGACCCTCCTTTCATCTCTCTCCCATCGTTGTTCTTATTTTCCTTGGTTGTCTCGTAGCCTTGTGTACCCTTGTATTACTTTATCTTTTATTTTTTACTGCTTTGTAACCTGCCTAGCTGCCACTCGCCTTAGACGGTATATAAAATCAAACTAAACTAAACTAACTAAACTAGTTAACATGCGGATTTCCTGTTTTATAAAGTTAAGTATGCACATACTTAACTTTATAAAATAGAGATATAAGAAGTGGGATACATGTGACTTATCTAGGCGTGATCAGTTGCACCAGTCCTAGGTATAAATGTCGGCGTCTAGGTTTTTAAAGTACAAGCCTAGATTTATGCTGTACCTATGCTCTACCCAAGCTTTGCTCCTGTGCACGCCCACACTGAAAGTATATGCCAGCAGGCTGAGGTATGGACTTACAAAGTACGCACGTAAAGGCCCATGCGCTCAAGTAAGTCATGGCATGACTTACACTCGTTGATGATGTATAACTTTACATGACTGCCTGTAAATTAACCTTCTTTATGTGCAAAGGAGCCTTTTAAATTACTCTCTAGAAGGAAGGATTGTTCTGACTTTTGTTTAGCTGGGTCACAAGAATTGAGTCTGATTCACAGAGTTTTTTTCTCTGTGCTGTCAACAAACATACCTTTTAGGACCATACCCCACCAATATTTTGACCATCGCAGCATCAGCAACTACAGAGCTTGGAGGCTAGGCTGGAGAATGGTTTGTTTGGCCCCTCCACCCAAAAATATGTTCTGCTGTCCCTGTTATATACCAATCATGCCATATTAGGAAATCTTTTTTAATTTTTTTCTTTTTTCACTGTCAGGAAATGCGTCTGCCCTTTGAACTTTCCTCTGTAAGCTGAGCGCTTGTTTAAAAAAAAAAACAACAGTAATTTTCTTACTTAAAATTCTCTTTGATTTTCTTCCTATAGTGCTTCCAACTGGTTCCACAGAGTCGGGGCTTTATGAATCATCATCTGCATTTCCAGTTCACAGCTCTGGGGAGGAAAAACAGTCCTCAGGTCTCCTCCCCTATAGTCAGCAGCAGCAGTAGCCCCAGGGAGGAGGTTCTCTCTCTCTCTCTCTGCACTGACTGCCCGTCTGAAACAGTAAACAGGTCGTGAGAGCAGACTCCAGCAAGCCCTGCTACAGCTGCATCGTGTTCCCTTTCCCACACACAAAATGCAGAGTCACTCTGCTGCTGATTGCCATCTATGCAAAACAAGGTCAATCCCCCCCCCCCAACTAGATGCCCCGTCCTCCTCAATTCCATCCCGTAATGTAATTTATATATACACATCTTCATTTAAACCTTCAACTCTAGCCTATTAGTCTCCGAAGAAGATTTTCTTGTTTCTTCTGTGCATGTTTTGAGGCAGAGAGAAACAAGTAAATCCTCTCTCACTAATTCTTGGAAACAAAAATGCAGTGACTAGCACTTCTGCTCCAGGAGGGAATGGGAGAAGGGTGAGGTTGAGGTTGGGGGTGGGGACTATTGAATCATATATTCTCAGTGACCTTGACCATACGCCCTTTTGCCTGTGCATTATCTTCCTGTAAATTTAGACACCCCTCAGGGCTGGCTCCCCCTGTTGTAGTGCTTCTCTCAGCTCCTATTGTTGATCCTCCTTTTCAGTGGCAGGGGCGGCTAGGGTGTACGAAGTACAGAATGTTCTCTTCCCTGAACTGAGGGTGAACTTCTCCAACCCTCTTCATTTCAGGAACCACAGAGACATACAGAGAAAGAAGATTGAAAAAAGCTTCACACTCACGCACACACATAGACATTAACACAGTGTTACCTTGCATTGGCAATTTTATTTTGTTTTGTCCTGATATTTTGGTTCAAACTATAATGATCTAAAATAAGGAAAGAACATAATGTAATGGATTTAAACACATAGCTTAATGAGTTTATTTCTGTTCCTGCGTTTTCCATTGCTAACTGTAAGTGTTCTCTGTTTGTCAAAGTTTCCTCCCTTACTCCTGACCAAAGAAGGAAATTAAACAAAGAAATAAGAAAAAAGAATTTAATGCTACTATTAGGAGTCTTTTGAGATTGCTATCAAGTTTACATTTTGCTAGTGACCCTTCAGAAACCAGTGACAGCCTGGAGATGAGATTCACAATGTTAGTCACCTTCTTAATTGCATCAGTGAAATAAAATGTGGCTTATTCTAAGCCCTTCAATTCACCCTACACATACATACTAGAGAGAAACCCTTTGGGGATCACTCTTTGGCTGCTCTGAGGCCCAGGGACAACACCTTCAGGAATTTGTAGGCTATTGACCTTTGTCTCTTCTGCTCACTCATCTCTCTTCTCTTTCACTATGTTTTCAGAGTTTGTTGACAAGGCAGTTTTTATTTTTTTTATTTTTTTTTTTTTATAATGTTATATTCTCCTCTGCTTTGGATACTCTTGTCCTTTCTCTTCCCCGTTCTGGAAGGCGTACCAAACCCCAACTTTGTCTCACCTCAAGAATTTGATTCCTATGGTCCTGTGCCCATTCTGCAGAATGTCCCTTGCTAAAATCCTGTGCCCATGCTGATTTCATAGATTTCAGATTCACATTGACCTCCTTCCATCCTGCTATTGCTCTAACAAATCAAGTCTTCTATGTCCATCGGATAACTCCTTTGCTTCCAAACCCCACCATCTCTTTGCAAACACATCTTCCTCCACCTCCCACCCCCTTCACTCTTTGTCCATGCAATGGCTCACTACTTCCACAACAAAGTTCACAAGATTAGTCTTGAGTTCTCCATCAGATCACCCCTACTCTCCCTCTCTCATTCTTCTACCTTTCCTTCAGCCTCTGCTACCTTCTCTTCCTTTTCTGAAGAGAAATTGACCATTTTCTCTTTTTCTCTGAATGCACTAGTGGCTCCTTTAATCCCATTCCCACCCAACTGTTCAGCTCTATTTCCTCTGCCATTATTTCTTCCATTTGTCTATCACTTTTTATTACAATTGTTCCCACACCACGCTTCAAAAATCCCTCGCTGGACCTTATCAATTCTGCTAATATCATCCTATTTCCATTCTTCCTTTCAAATCCAAACAACTTGTAGATGTCATTCACCTCCTCTGTCTTGACTTTTTTTCATCTCCAACCATTCTCGATCCATACAAATCTAATTTTCATCTTCTGCATTCCACAGAAATACAGCTGAAGTCTCCAGTGACTTGTTCATGGCCAAAACCAAATGCTTATTTTCAATTCTCATCCTTCTTCTCCTATCCACTCTTTCCAAAATTATTAGTTGTCATCTACTTTTTGATAGTCTGTCCTCACTTGGATTTTGGGACTATGTTCAGTCTTAGTTCTCCTTTTACCTCTCCCATCACACATTTAGTGTGTCCTCTGGTGGATTCTTCTCCACTGCTAACCCCGTTTCAGTTGTTGTGCCTCTTCTTTTCTCTTGGTACCTCTCTCTCTCCAAATCAGAAATTTCCTCAGGAATCTAATTCCAGATCTCAGCTTGTTTCTCTGATATTGGCACCTAGATGTCCCACCATCAACGTAAACTTAACATGACCAAGCAGAACTTCTTATCTTTCCTCCAAACCCATTTGTCCCCTTTTTTTCTTTATTTCTTAAGATAACAATGTTATCATTCTAGTCCTCTGAACCCATAATCTTGGGGTTATCTTTGACTCACCTTTTCCACACACAAACACTTAAACACTAAAATATTTAAAAGGCAGCTAAATGTTTGGCGATGTATCGAATATCTAGGTGCTTGCAGTTCACAATTTTCAGTGGTATTATACATAGAGTGGGATTTGAATATCCTGCTCTATGCATAATACTGTGCATTTGGCACAGAGGATAGGTTTGTGGCGTTCCTGGGGGGGGGGGGGGGGCAGCATTCATGCATAGTTTATGTATCTAGGCATCTATTTTGGGCACCTGCCCTATCTCTCCCTTCCTCTCATTCCCTACACCCCTCTTCATGAACTCTGCTCATTGTTCAAGTCACTGTTAGTCGTACCCTTTTCCTCCACTGCTAATTCCTATCGCCTTACTTTCCACCTAGCTGTACTGTTTACTTGGCACTAAATTCCTGGGTTGGTGCATAATGTTTCTCTGTGGCCTTATTCAAATTCAATCCAAAACCCCGATTTTTTGAGGCTGCTTTTAAATCTTATCTCCGTTTCTGCTGATCACAGCTTTCTTCATTACAACCATTTTCTTAATAAATGAAATTCACAAAGGGGGTCATTCTGAACCATGAATAGCAGGCCCCTGATTACCCTTCCTGCCGGTTGTACAGGGAAGTAAATTGGGGGGGCAGGGAAGAGGTGGCCCCGGGGAGGAGAGTGGGCAGTTGCCAGCTCTGGATGTATAGGGCCAATTCTAAAGTCGGCCCTGTATGTCCAGGGCTGGCGAAATGGCAGGGGAAGTTATTACACCTCCGGGGTGGAATAACTTCCCTGGACATTCCATTTCGGTGGCTGTAGGGCGCAGAAGCAGCTGGGGGGGGGGGGGGTAAAAGTTAAATCCCCGCAGCCTGACCCTGGCCTTAGGAGGCCGGAACAGGGGTCAGGCTGGGGGAATTAACTTTTTCGTCGGCGGCGAGCATCGCGGCATTTAAATGGAGCCACGGTGCCATGGCAACATGACGCCATGGCGCCACAGCTCCATTTAAATACCCTGACTGAGTTAGTCAGACTTCGCTGTATGTGCAGGCCAGGACTGAATCACAGTCACGGCCTGCACTTACAGTGCTGTTGGCGATTCTGATCCCGCGGGGCTAGATGTGCCCCGCGGGATCAGAATCCCGATCTCCTTTGTACGTCCAGGTCAGCCCGGACTACAAAGGAGATCGACGTCCAAAAACGGAATCGGGCCCAAAATGTTTTTACTCTGGAGGTGAGCCCTCCATCCTGTCACCTTCACCTGCTACCATCCTTCCTCCATTGCTGCCACTGCTGCTCATGTCTGGAGCTTGCAGCGGCAACAATGCCATCGAAACCGTGATACAGCACTTATCTAAACTTTCCAGCTCTGCGTCACAGCTCCTGCCTTCTAAGAGCATACATAACCAATTAGCAGATTGTCTACAAACCCTAATATGGATGACCCTCAACAACAGATCAAGAAGACAACTAATCCAAAACCTACTCATTATTCCGATCCTCTAAGCAAAAAGTTCACAGACCACATGCAACAGAACCTTCTCCATATACGGGCCAACAATCTGGAATATATTACCAAGCAATCTAAGAGCTATTGAGGACATAACGAAATTCCACAAGAAACTAAAAAGCTATCTCTTCCAGGAATTCTTCAGATCTGATCCCTAATGAAGACTGCGCTCTCATATTACCACTAACCCCTCCTCAACATACCCAATCCAACCATCCCCAGCAACACCCTACCCCACCTAGCACCTTACCCCAAATTTGTTCCACAATTTTGTTACCTGTTAAGCCTACTATGACTTAAAAGGTCCTGTATCATAAGTTCTAAGTTCATCCCATACCTCTTACACTGTTGTGCACTGTAAACAGTTAAATAATGTTCATTGTAGTCTGCTAAGTTAACGTTCATTGTAAACTGCCAAGTTAATATTCATTGTAAACCGTTTTGATATCATGAAAAGTGATATAGAAGAAACGTCAATTAAATAAATAAAATAATATAGTGCCTGAATATATCTAGTAGTGCTGTATAAATGATAAATTGTAGCAGTAGTTGTAAGAAAAAGAGAAAATTACTTTTCCTTCTTCCCATTTACCAGTTATGGAAGAAATGAATCCTGATCAAAAGAATTCCCTTAAAGAGGATGATCTTTTTTGGGAAACCCTGGGAGATGAACTGGCAGCAAATTAAGTTGGACTGATTTTGGAGGAAAATCAACTTTTTCTGTTAGAAAAAAATAAGATAGACTGAAGGAGTGGGCCTGTGAAATGCATGGATCTTTTAAGCCAGAGGTTCCCATCTCCAGTCCTGGAGGGCCAAACACCATTCAGGTTTTCAGGCTGTCCCTAATAAATATGCATGAATGCATTTGCATGCACTGCCCCCATTGTATTCAAATATATCTCATGCATATTCATTAGGGACAGCCTGAAAACCAGGACTGGAATTGGGAACCTCTGCTTTAAGCCAATGGTGCCCAAACCTGTCTCTGTGATCTAGCAACTGTCAGGTGTCTAGGATAAGAGCAACACAGCAGCAATGAGAAATGGAGCCCAACAAGCAAATATTTTTATCTTTATTTAATACTTGGTATACCGCTTTACGAAAAGACACCAAAGTGGTTCACAATGGAATAAAATAACTGCCAGAAAAGGAAAAGAATGCCATAGTCAACAGGAAAGAGGAGCAGAAGGAAGAGGGACTAAGGGGAGAAAGAACCTCAGCTAAGAGCAGCAGGAACAGGGAGGTTGAAGACGGAGCAAAAGAGGTGTTTCTTGAGAAGAGAGTTAAACCTATTGAAGGAGCGTTCCAGCTGGAGATCTGGGGGGAGAGAATTCCAGAGTTTAGGGCCTAGGAAGAAAAAGGCAGAATTCCGGGTACACTCCAGGTGTGCAATAGAGGGGGGAGGAATGAACATGCGATTGACATGGATATGTTGGGGAGTATGGAGACGGACCAAATTGGCAAGGTACTGGGGGGAACCGGAGTGAATAGCCATGTGGACAAGAATGAGGACCTTATATTGAATATGGTAAGTAATGGGGAGCCAGTGAAGGTGGATGAATATAAGAAAATATGAAGTAAAATATTTATTAGGACCCCATTTCTCATCTTTGCTGGGTTGCTCTTGAGTATTCTGTGGGGAGATCTCTCTTCTTTTTGGTTGCTCTTTGAGGTTTTCAGGATATCCATAATGAATATGCATAAGATGAATTTGCATATACTGAGTCTCTAATATATGCAGATATGTATCATGTATGTTCACTATGGGGTCATAGGGATGGGTCTGGGAATCACTATTCTAGAAGAATGGTTGGTACGTTTTCCCCAGCAAGTTCCACTGTGTCACAAATGGCAGGAACAACCAGAGCAATGACACTCGGCCATGAGACTGAGGGAGAGAGTGTGACTTCTGCCATTAGAACCACCATGGCTGGGATGTGTCAAACACCGCAGCTGCACTGAGTGCTGGAAGCCTAGGAAGGCCCCATATACCACTGTGAACACTCAACACCAGTCCAGGAGATCCCACGTCACTACTAAGGTCTACCACCAGACTAGGGGCAGAGGAAGAAGAGATTCCAATGCTGTGGCTGTACCACACTTAAGCACCTCTGTGAGAAAATACTGCAAAGGCCTTCCCAACCAGAACCATCCTATGGCGAGTGGGGCAATTGTGTAGAGACCTGGGATGCCCAGAGCTCCACCACTTCAGACACAATAGGAGTTATTTTGTCGCACAAATAGCAGGTATGGATGTCTCAATGGGATGTCCATTCCCGCTATTCATGCCTTCCCCACCGGCGTCTAATTTCCCCGCTGGTTGTGTGGGGAAGTTAGATGGGGGAGGCTCAGGGGCGGAGTCTGGGAGGGCAGTGGGTGGTCACTGGCCCTGGACGTACCAAGATGATTCTAATGTCAGCCCTGTACGTCCATGGCCGGCGACTTGTGCGGGGAAGTTATTCCACTTCCAAGATGGAATAACTTCCCTAGACATTTTTTTTTTCGGGCCCGGGGCACGGATGGGGCAGGGGGGGGGGGCCGAGAACATTCCCTGTAGCCCAACCCTGGCCTTAGGAGGCCAGATCGGGGGTTGGGCTGTGGGGAAATCACCTTTGGAGTCCAGCAGCTGGGATCATGGCTTTTAAATAGAGCCATGGTGCCATGGCAACCGGAAACCATGGCACCATGGCTCCATTTAAAAGCCCTGACTGAGTTAGTCAGGCTTGTCTTGTACATGCAGGCCGGGCTGAATCACAGTCCTGGCCTGCACGTACAGGATTGATCACAATTCTGATCCCGTGGGGATAGACGTGCCCCGCAGGATCAGAATCGCGACGCCCTCTGTACGTTCAGTTCAGACTGGACATACAAAGGGCATCTACATCTGGGACAGAATCAGTCCTAATGGGGTCTATTCTGTCCCATGAATAGTGGGGATGGACATCCTGTGGGGCATCCATCCCTGCTATTTGCCCCCTACCGGCCCTGTCAAAAGCCTCCCCATACGAACAAGGAGTTTGTACAGGGAGGCTTAGACTGGGGCGGGAGAGGCATTGTAGAGGTGGAGTTAGGGTGGGTAGTGGGCGTTCTGTGACCCTGGATGTACAGGGCCGATTCTGAAGTCGGCCCTGTACGTCCGGGGTCGACAGACTGGACAGGGTCGGCAGACACGGGCAGTGCAAGTGAGGTGAGAGGTTGAAGGGGGTTGTCCGCAGCCCAACCCTGGTCATGGAAGGCCAGATCATGGGTTGGGCTGCAGGGAAAGGAAAGTGTGGTCGGCAGCCGGGGATCGTGGCTCCATTCCATGGCAACAGGACACCATGGCACTGCGCCTCCATTCAGGAGCCTGACTGAATTAGTTGGGCATGGGTCTGTACGTGCAGGCCGATTGGAATCAGGTCCTGGCCTGCACATACAGACCCTAGACCCGGTTCTGATCCCACGGAGCACGTCTAGCCCCCGCAGAATCAGAATCAGGTCTACCTTTGTGCATCCCGATTCCGATAGGGCACAAGAGGCCTGGACGCACATGTTGTAATGTGCCTCAATGTCACTAACTAGTGAAGACTTGCACCAGTTGAAAAGGACTTTGACACAGGACTGTCTGCCCTAGAAAGCCGGCTGGACTATGTGTATCTTGCCTTGAGATCATTAGTGGAAGGTCCTGCATCTGCTGTGTCTACAGCATGATCAGTATCCAGCCTGGACCTGGATAAGTTATCTTTACCAGGGGCAGCCAAGGTTCTAACATAATTCCAGGAGAGAAAGTTTGGAGTTTGGAAGTGGATCTTTCAATTATGTCATACCGCCTGAACTGAAATGGGATCCATGGATAGAACTGGGTTGCTCAGGTAACTGGCAACTGCCTGACTGGTCCAGGCCAGCAAAACTAGTCCAAGGAGATTATAGGAAATTTGCAGTGCAGTTATCTATACATGAATCTACAGTTGATGAATGTGATAGAGTTGAAATGTGATGAGTGGATGAGAGTTGAAATCTACTACTGCATACAACCAGATTCAGCCTTCGCAATTTATTGCAAAACCACTATTAATGCAAATTTCTCCAGTGGCTGAAGGGACACATTTCAAAAGTATGAAGTATTTGTAACAGGAGAGGACTTGAGAACAAGGCACTTTGTTGCAGATGTTCATCAGACACATTAGATGGCAGCAGAGTCAACTTCTGCAGTAAAGACTATAACTAATTAGAAATACTTTTTAATGACTGCCTTAATAAAAGTAATGATGCATTGAAATAATTGTTTGAGATGCTAAATACTTAGTAGTGTATAAAAAATATAAATGCCTCCCGTAAAAAATCTCAAATGTTCAAAATATAATAAAAAGTATAAAATTATAAAATAATTCAGTTTAGCTATAAAAAATATAAAATTTCAAAAAGTGTTCTGAGCTATTTCTTTTCCTTATTGCCTTTGAGTACTCCGTTATAAATGTTCTTCATGCTATGATATCAACTAATGTGTCTTTACTTGTTATTTCAGTTTGGATGGGAAAGTGCTAATTCTTCTTTTCAGAATATAGGAAGGTAGGAGTGAAATTACAGTGACTGGCTATTTAACTGGCCATTTCAATATTACTTAAGAGATAATGATGGTGATGTTGTTTTAAGTCTTGCCACTCTTTAATTAGTGCCCCATTAATGATAAGTAGAGGTAAAAGGATGTGGATTGTCACCCCTTACCAGGTGCTCCACTACCAATATAAGAGGTGTACATGAATATTTAATTGATATGTTTATCTGATATGAGATATTACTGGACTGTGACATCTTCCACCCGGAGCTAAACATTTATAGGAGATTGAACGAAGAAAAGTGTACATTTCTTAATCCAAAAAGTAGTACCAGAGTGAAATTTTCTTAACTCAAGGTGTAGAGAAGGTATCACTGACCTAGAGCTCTACAACATTGGAGAATGAAGTAAGGTGGCAGCTTGCATTTCCTTCAAAAAGGGAAGGACTGGACTTCTGGTCAATATAGCCACCTAATCAGACGTGGCTTGAAGTGCTCTGGACCCCTCCCCTGCTTGTTATTGGGAGAAAGAACGGGGGAACCGTCAGAATGCCGAAATCAATAAAATTAAAGACCCCGGCAAAGATGCTGAAGGATATTTATTCCACCAAGCAAAGGTTTCCTGATAAAACAGTGACTACGAGTTCGCAGCCACCCTTGCCTTGTTTGTCTAAATCCAGTACTAAGGAGGTGTCGGAAGCGACTGGAGAAGGGATGTTGGCCACAGTCTTGCAAGAAATCAGAGCTTCCAAAGATGTGATTGTGGAAGGGATGATGGCAAGGCTGGAGGAAAAGTTTGTCATCATTACAAATCATTTGGAGCAGGCTGAGACACGGATTAGCAACACCGAGGATCAGCAAAGGGTGGCAAACTCTGAAATCCTTTGAATGCAGAAATAAATATCGTGGATGACGAAGAAATTAGAAGATCATGAAAACAGGGATCGGTGGTCAAACATATGCATTTTTTGGGATCCCAGAGGGCGAAGGTGAGAAAGACCCCTGTGCCTTCATTCTGGCCTTTTTGCAGGAGTGCTTCCTGGGGTCGGCGGCGCCAGGGGAGTATGAGGTCAAACAGGTGCACCGGGAGCTGAGACCTAAGCCTTAAGGCTTGGCGGCACCACGAGTTTTTATTGTTCAACTTCTCCGCTTTCAGGACCAAGAGTTTGTTATTAAAGAGGCAAGGAAAACTGGAGTGGTGCAGTATAGGAGTTGGAAAGTGGGAGTCTACCCAGATTTTGCTCCAGAAACGGTTCGGAGAAGGAAGGACTTGCTCAAATAAAGGCACAGTTACTAAACTGTGAAAAAACGGCAGCTGTTTGGTATCCAGTCTGGCTGACAATTATGGAGACTGGAAGGCAGAAGTTTTTCTATTTAGCGGAGGCGGCGGAGTATTACCTGGCTAGTACGTCAGCAGACAGAAGGCATTGGGAAGCAATAGCAACAAACCGGTTACCCCACGCAGTGCAGCAGCCATAGTGAGCTCCGACAGCAGCAAGGTGCACAAGAAGCGCTCGGTAGGCCTTCAGAGGATACGGCACATGTGGCGCTGCTTGGCGACACGGAGAAGGGCCAACGACCGATTAGTCAAAAGCATGAAAGGAGCTGATGCAAGTATAACGCGTTGATCTTGGGGGCCTGGCACGGCAGAGAGGTTGGAGCGGCGGATTTCTTAATGGACTGGTTAGACTCTGTTGAGTGCTTGAGGGGGATGTGCAGGGGGAGGGGCGGGAGCCATAAAGGGTCGGTAGGAGAGTAATGGTATCAGGCCGGAAGCATGTTAAAAGTAAAAGATATGGGGAGGAGGTGTGATTTTGTGTTTAATATGTTTGTGGGTTTATAGTTTGCTGGTTCTGAAGTGTTACATTAGTGCTCAGTCGTGGGTGGCGGGTTGGATGCACGTGGGGAGAGGGAAGAGGAGAGTAGCGGGTATCGTGTTATTTGGGGACCATGGGATTTAGTAGGGGGTATAGAATTGTATCCCTAAACATTAGGGGGATTAACCACCCTGCAAAATAGACCAGGGTTCTGGATCTTCTGAACCACTCTCAAGTAGACAGGAAACCCATTTAACAGCTCTCGGGCATGAGAAATTAAAACAGAAGGGTTTTACGCAGGTCTTTTGCTCAGCTTTTAAGTCCAAAAAAGGGGAGTAGCGATATTAATTCATAAGCGTATCCCTTTTGTCCATTTTGAGTTGGGGGGGGATATACAGGGGAGGGTAGTTTGGCTGGTGGGGAGGATTGAGCAGTTTGAAATTTCCCTCCTTAATTATATGCTCCCAATGGCTCCAAAGGATCCTTTTTCAAGGAGGCCCTTAATACTTTCACAAAATTGGCTAAAGGAGATTGGGTGCTGGGGGGGATATGAATTTGATTTTAGGGGAATTGGATAGATCAAATTACCAAAAGAAACTACATAAAAGAGAAGGGCAGGACTTGAGGGAGATTATCAAGCGGTGGGATCTTGAGGACTTGTGGTGATCGCAAAACAGGAGCTCTGTTTTTACTAAAAAAAATCCTGGAGAAGGACCATCTGTGACTCCCAAATATAAAAATGGGAATGAAGTAGATACCACACCATTCACTGAAGATGATGTGTTAGAACAACTTGCAAAACTGAAAGTGAACAAGGCCATGGGACCGGATGGGATACATCCCAGGATACTGAAAGAGCTCAGAGAGGTTCTTGCAGGGCTGTCAAAGGATGTTTTCAACAGATCCTTGGAAGCAGGAGAAGTTCCTCAAGACTGGAGAAGGGCGGATGTA
The DNA here is from genome assembly GCA_033557465.1 of Ichthyophis bannanicus. Taxonomy (NCBI): domain Eukaryota; kingdom Metazoa; phylum Chordata; class Amphibia; order Gymnophiona; family Ichthyophiidae; genus Ichthyophis; species Ichthyophis bannanicus. The sequence goes on from CM066032.1 coordinate 723,058,719, forward strand.
ACAAAAGTGGTGACAGGGAAGAAGTGACAAACTACAGGCCCATGAGCCTTACCTCGGTGACAGGAAAAGTAATGGATGCGCTTCTGAAAGAGGGAATAGTGGACTTTCTCAAAACCAACAGGTTGCATGATCCGAGGCAACATGGTTTTACCAAAGGACAATCTTGCCAAACAAATCTGATTGAGTTCTTTGACTGGGTGACCAGAGAACTAGATCAGGGGCATGCGATGGATGTCATCTACCTGGATTTCAGCAAAGCCTTTGATACTGTTCCTCATAGGAGGCTTATCAATAAACTCAGTAGTTTGGGGATGGGTCCCAAGGTGGTGAACTGGATCAGAAATTGGTTGACTGAGGGACAACAGAAGGTGATGGTAAATGGAGCTCACTCGGATGAAAGGAGGGTGATTAGCGGGGTGCCCCAGGGTTCGGTCCTGGGCCTGGCACTGTTCAATGTATTTGTGAGTGATATTGCTGAAGGACTGCATGGAAAAGTCTGTCTTTTTGCAGATGACACGAAAATTTGCAACAGAGTGGACTCCCCTGAGGGAGTGGATAACATGAGGAAAGATCTATAAAAGCTGGAAGAATGGTCTAATGCTTGGCAGTTAAGTTTTAATGTGAAGAAGTGCAGTGTCATGCACTTGGAAAGCAGAAATCCAGGGGAAATATACGTGATAGGGGGCGAGAGGTTGGTGTGCATGGACCAGGAGAAGGACCTTGGTGTGATTATTTCTGCTGATCTCAAGGTGGCAAAACAGTGCGACAAGGCAGTGGCAAAAGCCAGGAGGATGTTGGGTTGCATACAAAGAGGCATTACCAGCAGAAAGGAAGAGGTATTAATGCCACTGTATAAGTCACTGGTGAGGCCTCACTTGGAATATTGTGTTCAGTTTTGGAGACCATATCTTGCAAAGGATATAAAATGACTGGAAACTGTTCAGAGGAAGGCGACCAAAATGATTTGGAGCATACGTCAGAAGCCTTATGAGAAGAGACTTGAAGACCTAAATATGTACATTCTGGAGGAGAGGAGGGACAGGAGATATGATTCAGACCTTTAAATACTTAAAGAGAAATAATGAACAAACAAACCTCTTCCAAACGGGGCGGCACAAGGGGGGTGCGGGGTCATGTGCGGAGACTCGGTCTCATTTGCATAAGGAACCTCATTTGCATAAATATTTGCATAATGTTACCATACACTAACTATTAGCAAACATGCCTCTTAATGAGTGTATGGATGAAAAAAGACTAAAAGATTTCTACATTACTAAAACATAATCCAGTGCCATCTGCCAGGCACATTAGCAACTACTACAAACACTGCCCATTTAGAACCCATAGCAAACGTGCCATATCTTAACAGCACTACCAGGACTCACAAAGCACCAGACCCTACCTATCAAAAGGCAACACTGCAAATATTAAACCAATACATTTCAGAGAATAACAATACATGACCTACTGGGGAAAGAGAATAAGTGGCAATGTCAAATAGGAATTACATAAACAGAATACCTCAGCTCAGTTACACATGCAGAACATAGACCATCACCAAACAAGGAATCACAATTTAGAAACAGGAAGACAATAATTAAACTGGGAACCCCAAAAGCCAAACTTGGAATGTAGAACAACACCGTAGAAATAAAACTATAAATTAATTTCCTCTTGTACTAAACAAAGCGCAGACGTTAATGATGCACATTTCCCAGAACTGACATATTCCAGTTAATAAATTCAAAATAAAAAGATATCTTTCTACCTTTTGTGCATTTTTTTCAGTTGCAATTGCTTCAGCCACTTTTTTCTGGTTTCTTTGTGTCTTCTGCTAACTCTCCATCGTCTGCTGTCCATTTGTCCTTTCTTCTCCTAGGTTTTTTTTTCCATTCTCTCTACATCTGCTTTAGCATACTGATCTTTCTCCTTTTGCTCCTTCCTCATTCCTATTTCATCCACTCAAATTTTACCCCTTCATCCTCATTCCCCACTTACTCTCCCAATACCTGGCCAATTGTAGATTTTTCTTCCCTTCCACACCAAATATTTTTCCCCTCTCCATTTCACTTTCCCAGCCCTATCCCATTCTAATCCTCTCCCAACATCAGCTCCCTTCTAGTTCCAGCCCCACCCAGCATCCACTTCCTTCTAGTCCCCGCATCAGCCCATTTCCAGTCCTAGCCCCCCATCAGCCCATTTCCAGTCCTAGCTCCCCCATCCATTTCCAGTCCTGAGTCCCTCCATCAGCTCATTTCCAATCCCAGCCCCCCATCAGCCCATTTCTAGTCCTTTCCTAGCCCCACCCATCAGCCCATGTCAAATCCTAGCTCCCCTCCACTCAGCCCATTTGCAATCCAAGCCCCACCATGAGCCTACTTCCAATTCTAGCCCCTCCATGAGTCAATTTCAATCCAAGCCCCCACCACAGCCCATTTACAATCTTAGCTCCCCCCAACAGCCCATTTCCAGTCCTAACGTAGCCCCTCCATCAGCCCATTTCTTGTCCTAGCTCCCCCCACTAAGCCCATTTCCAGTCCTAGCTCCCTCCCCTCACAGCCCATTTCCATTCCAAGGCCCCCTCCCCATCAGCTATTTGGAGTTCAAGCCCCCCTTCCACTCAGCCCATTTCCATTCCAAGCCCCCGTCCCCATCAGCTATTTGCAGTTCAAACCTCCCCTTCCACTCAGCCCATTTCCAGTCCTAGCAATCCCCCCAACCCATTACCAGTCCTAGCCCCCCATAGCCCATTACCAGTCCTAAGCCCCCCATCAGCCTACTTCCAGTCCTAAACCCCCATCACCACATTTTCAGTCTTAGCCCCCCATAGCCCATTACCAGTCCTAACCCCCATCAGCCCACTTCCAGTTCTAACCCCCCCATCACCCCATTTTCAGTCTTAAGCCCCCCCATAGCCCATTACCAGTCCTAACCCCCCATAAGCCCACAGCCCATTACCAGTCCTAACCCCATCAGCCCACCTCAAGTCCTAACCCCCCATCAATCCATTTCCAGTCCTAGCCCCCCCATAGCCCATTATCAGTCCTAACCCCCATCACCCCATTTTCAGTCTTAGCCCCCTCCATAGCCCATTACCATTCCTAACCCCCCCATCAGCCCACAGCCCATCACCAGTTCTAACCCCCCTCCCCCATCAGCCAGGGAAAATATAAAATTTAAAAAAATCTGACTGCTGCCGCTGCCGCCGTGGCAGCAGCAGAATCGAGTGCCCCGCGGCTCCTCCCCTGCCTGGCAGAGCCCTTCTTCCCTGCATCAGCTCCCTCTCGGCGCCGGCTTTCAGAGCTGCGAAGAGAGAGTTTTTCCCTCGCGGCTCTGTTAGGCCCACCAGGGCTGATGGGAAACAGGAAATGCCTGTTTCCCATCATCCCTGGCAGGCTTAACAGAGCTGCGAGGGAGAAAGTTTCCCTTCGCTGCTCTGAAAGCCGGCGCGGAGAGGGAGCTGATGCTGCAGGGAGGGCTCTGCCAGGCAGGGGGGGGGGGGGGCAGCCGCGGGGCACTTGATTCTACCGCTGCCACGGCGGCAGCGGCAGTAGTCAGCTTTTTTTTTAAATGTACTTTTAAAGCAGAATGTTGTTTGGCGGGGCCCCCTGAAATGCGGGGCCCTGTGCAAAAAACATTCTCGCTCAATGGACGGACCGGCCCTGCTTCCAAAGATGGGGAAGCTGTAAAACTAGAGGGCATAACATGAAGCTGCAAGGGGGTACATTGAAAGGCAATGTCATGAAATACTTTTTCACTGAAAGGGTGGTGGATGCTTGGAATGCCCTCCCGATGGAAGTGGTGGGGGAAATTACTGTGACAGAATTCAAAATGGCATGGGACAGACACAGTGGATCCCTTTACAGCAACAGGATAAAATCAAAATAAATGTAACTATCTAATTTCTCAACATACAGGGGTGTCCTACACAGAGTGGTGGGTTCACCCCTAAAACAAAGACATGGGGAGGGGTGGCCTGCACGGAGCGGCAGGTGCACCTACTCTTGCCATCTTACTGGGCAGACTAGATGGACCATACTGGTCTTTATCTGCCGTCATTTACTATGTTACTATATGTTACTACTATATAAAGAATACACATGCTATTCAGCCAAGACAGGTGAATATTCATGCATAGACTATATATCGGTGTCAAGAGGAGAGGGAGGTTTGGGGAGATGGTGAACAAGCCTGTTGAGTTAGTGGATCACGATATGGTGATAGCCCAATGACTACCACAGGGGTATAAAGGAAGGCAAGAGTGGTCTGGGTGAAGAGCAAATACCTCTCTTCTCTTGAAGGAGGAAGTGAAACTTCTTCTTAGAAAGGAGTGGCAGCAATATCTGGTGTAAAATGACATTGGAAACATATCTGATGGAGTACTCTGGGATGGGGGGGAAGGCCTTCCTTTGTGGAGTGCTCATACAAATTTCTACTAAGGAGAAAAAGGAAAAGGGGAGGCAAACAGAGCAGTTGCTCCACCAAATAGAAGCTTTGCAAAAGAAGCAGAGCAGAAAGGGAGGGAAGAAGGTACTGAGGCAGTTGCTCAGTGACCGTGCGCAGCTGGATATGTTGGAAGCAGAGCAGATGGCCTCTTTGCTGCAGCGCACTAAATGGAACTATATGGAGAGGGGGAATACAGCTAGTAGATTGTTAGCCAGGCAACTCAAGAAGCAACAGCAAGAATACAGGGTAGAGGAGATACAGGATAGTGGGGGCAGAAGGGTGTGCGCAATTAAAGGTATTTGTCAGGCTTTTCGGGAATATTATCAGCGGTTATATACTTCTGAGTGTCAGGTGGGGGAACAGGAGATGGAGGCTTATCTTGTGCCTCTGCGCCTGCCGCACTTAACTAGAGAGGAGGCGGAAGTGCTTGGCTGCCTGATAGACTCACAAGAGGTGAGGGATATTATCAGTCGGCACCCGAGAGGTAAGGCAGCGGGGGAGGACAGGTTCCCGGCAGAGTTTTATCAAAGGCTGGGGGAAGAGGTGGCTCCACTATTGGCTAGAAATTTTTCCAAGGCATTGAAAGGGGAACCGCTCCCCGCATCCATGGGGGTGCAAACATCATTGTGCTTCCTAAAGAGAGGAAGCCGAGGGATCAATGTGGGAGTTACTGTCCTATAGCTCTGTTGAACTGTGATGCAAAGCTATTCGTGAAGATTTTGTCACAAAGACTAGAAGGGGTTTTGGGTAGTTTGGTGCATCCAGATCAATCAGGCTTCATGAAGGGCAGGGCGATAGCCGACAATGTAAGGAGGCTGATAGACCTGTTTCAGGAGATTAACAGTAGGAAAGAACAGGTGATGTGCGTGGCATTAGATATTGAGAAGGCATTTGATCGGTTCCTCTTCATGATGTTAGAAAAATACTATCTGGGCTTGGAATTTATACAAGGGATTAAGGCGTTGTATAGGGCCCCTATAGCTAGGGTTATGGTAAATGGGGAAACATCTGAGAGATTCCAACTACAGAGAGGCACAAGGCAAGATAAGAACATAAGATATGCTATACTGGGTCAGACCAAGGTCCATCAAGCCTAGTATCCTGTTTCCCACAGTGGCCAATCTAGGTCATACGTACCTAGTAGTTTCCCCAAAAGACACAGGTTCCACAATGCTTGTATTGGGACAAGCATTGATATCCCGGGTCCCTTTTTAATAATGGTTTATGGACCTTTCCTCCAGGAACTTGTCCAAATCTTTTTTAAACCCAGCTACACTAACAGCCTTTACTACATCCTCCGGTAACAAATTCCAGAGATTGATTACACGTTGAGTGAAAAAATATTTTCTCTTATTTGTCTTAAATAGTTTACCCTGTAGCTTCATTGCATGTCCCCTAGTCTTTCTATATTCTGCTAACGTAAACAATCGATCTACGTTTACCCTTTCCACTCCGTTCATTAATTTATAGACTTCTATCATATCTCCCCTCAGCCGTCTCTTTTCGAGGTTAAAGAGCTCTAACCTTTTTAGTCTTTCTTCATAGGGGTATCCTTCCATCCCCTTTACCATTTTGGTGACTCTTCTCTGAACCTTTTCTAATAACGCTATATCCTTTTTAAGATATGGCAACCGGAATTGCATGCAATATTCAAGGTGCGGTCGCACCTTGGAACGATACAGAGGCATTATAATATCCTTTGTTTAATTTTCCATTCCTTTCCTTATAATACCTAGCAATCTATTTGCTCTCTTGGCTGCCGCTGCACACTGGGCGGAGGGTTTTAACATGTTATCCACGATGACGCCTAAATCTTTTTCCTGGGTGGTGGTTCCTAATGTGGAACCTTTCATCGTGTAACCATAGTTTGGGTTGTTCTTCCCTAGGTGCATAACTTTGCACTTGTTCACATTAAATTTCATCTGCCATTTTGATGCCCAGTCTTCCAATTTATCAAGAACCTCTTGCAATTTTCCACAATCCTCATGGGTTTTAACAACTTTAAATAGTTTTGTGTCATCTGCAAATTTGATAACCTCACTCGTTATTCCCTTTTCCAGGTCATTTATGAATATGTCAAAAAGCAGCGGACACAGGGGTACACCACTATACACCTTTCTCCATTGGTAAAATTGGCCATTTAGCCCTACCCTCTGCTTTCTATCTTTTAACCAGTTCCTGATCCACAATAGTACACTGCCTCCTATCCCATGACTCTTTAGTTTTGCCAGAAGTCTCTGATGAGGGACGTTGTCAAAGGCTTTCTGAAAGTCCAAATACACTATATCAGTCAATTCACCTTTGTCTACCTGTTTATTCACACCTTCAAAAAAACATAACAGATTAGTAAGACAAGATCTTCATAAGAACATAAGATATGCCATACTGGGTCAGACCAAGGTCTATCAAGCCCAGTATCCTGTTTCCAAGAGTGGCCAATCTAGGTCATACGTACCTAGCAGTTTCCCCAAAAGACACCGGTTCCACAATGCTTGTACTGGGTCAAGCATTGATATCCTGGGTCCCTTCTTAATAATGGTTTATGGACTTTTCCTCGAGGAACTTGTCCAAACTTTTTTAAACCCAGTTTAAACACAGTCAGCTGTGTGCTGCCAGAAAAAAGAACACCTGCTCCAGATGAGGTCCTGGAAGAACACCTCTGGAGAATGTGATGAGACTTAAACTGAGGGCGTAGCTAGCTTGGATAGGGTAGGGGTGAAGACAGGTTGGGGGATGCTGACAGCTGGAAGAGGTAATATCTAGCAGCTGGCTGCTTAAACCTCACTTGGATGGATTCAAAGAGGTGTGCATACTGAGAAAAAGTGTATTGGGTAGAGAACCTGGGGGGAAGAGTGTTGTAAAAAAGTACTCAGGAAGGAGAGAATAAATAGGGGAAGATCAAATGAACTAGATGGTCTAAAGCCTTGTCTAAAGTAATGTTGGCTGTCTCCCATTAAGCCATGACTATCTACATGTTCAGCAATTTTGTTCTTTATGATGGTTTCTACCATTTTTCCCGGTACTGATGTCAAGCTCACTGGTCTGTAGTTTCCCAGATCACCCCTGGAACCCTTTTTAAGAATTGGCGTTACGTTGGCCATCCTCCAATCTTCAGGTATTACAGATGATTTTAATGATAGTTCACAGATTACTAATAGCAGGTCTGCAATCTCATATTTCAGTTCTTTCAACACCATTGGATGTACGTCATCCGGTCCAGGTGATTTGCTACTCTTCAGTTTATCAAATAGTTGTAATACATCTTCCCGATGTATCGATATTTCCTTCAATTCTTCCGCACTTTAAATAGCACTTCAGTCATCCCTACATCTTCCTCAGTAAAGACCGAAGCAAGGCTATCTCCTTCCCCCATGCTGTTTGTGTTAGTAATAGAGGCATTTTCCGCCAGGATTAGCGTTAACTCAAGTATCCATCCGATTAGTGTCGGGGCAAATCTGCATAAAATCCAGTTGTATGCAGATGATAGATTGGTTTGTATGGTTAAACCCAAACAATCTCTTCTTGCATTTATGTAGGAGTTGCAAGCCTTCTCAAGGGTATCTGGTTTTAAAGTAAATCTCAGTAAAACGGAGGTGTTGAACTTAGGGGGTCTTAGTCGGGGGGTCGTTGACGGATTTCCCCTTTCACTGGGCAGAGATGAAGATCAAGTACTTGGGGGTGTATATCAGTAGGGACACAGATGAACTATTTAAGATAAACTATAGCTCTATGGCAAGTATACTGGAGCAGCAGCTTCGTAAATGGGCTGAGCTTCATTTGAGTTGGATGGGGAAAATTGCGGCGGTGAAGATGATGGTAAAGCATAGTTACTCACCTGTAACAGATGTTCTCCGGGGACAGCAGGAATCAGTCCTAACATATGGGTGATGTCGATGCCGATGGAGCCCGTGTGGAGAAAATCCCCAGCTTTCAAAGAAAGCCTTTGGGAATTGCTACCACGCATGCATGGTCCCCTTCCCGCCCAAGGGTGCCATCTTGCTCCTTCAAATGACATAGCTAAAAAGATGGCAAAACAAATGAAAAATAATAGGACTGCAACTCCAAAGGAAGGAGGGAGGGTTGTGAGGACCGATTCCTGCTGTCCCCGGAGATCACCTGTTACAGGCGAGTAACTACGCTTTCTCCGGGAACAAGCAGGAAGTCAGTCCTCACATATGGGACTCCCCAGCTATAGGCTACCATGAACCTATAGCCAAAAAAAGGCTCCTTCATCGAGAGCCGCCAGCAGCCGCAATGAAAACCCTAACCAGGGAAGTAGGACCTGTGTCCTAGGAAAGTAGCACTCTGGTAGCTTGAACACAGAAGGGTCGGAGGGTAGGAGTTGCCTAGACCCCGAAAAGGTTACGGAGCACAGCCTGGCCGAAGGCACTGTCCCATCGGGACTCCCTGTCCAGGCAGTAATGAGCTGCGAAGGTATGAACCGAAGACCAGGTGGCAGCCCGGCAGATGTCTGCCAGAGGAACAGAGTGCAGATGAGCCACTGATGCCGCCATGGCCCTGACCCTATGAGCTGTAACACGGCCTTCCAGCGGAAGCCTCGCTTCCTCATAAGCCCGGGCAATACAGTCTGCCACCCATGTCGCAGCGTACGCTTGGCCACCGCCTACCCCAGCTTACTGGGGTCATAGGAAATGAAAAGCTGAGAGGCTTTTCGGTGACCTTGAATACGTTGAATGTAGAAGAACAGAGCCCTCTTACAGTCCAGGGTATGGAGGACCGTCTCTGCCTGACTGGCATGTGGCCTAAGAAAGAAGGTAGGAAGAACCACCTCCTGGTTGAGGTGAACGAGGAGACCACCTTCGGAAGGAACTTGGGGTGCGTTTGAAGCATCACCCTATACTTGTAGAACCTGGTATAAGGCCTCTCTGCCATGAGGGCCTGGAGCTCACTCATCCTCAGTGCGGCAGTGAGCGCAACCAAGAAAACCACCTTCCAGGAGAGATAACGGAGGTGGCACGTGGCCAACAGTTCAAAGGGTGGCCGAGTGAACTGCCCCAGCACTACATTGGTCGCTGGGTGGCGGACCGGGGGCTTCGACAGGAGTAGGCCCTTCAGAAACCGGGACACCAGTGGATGAACTGAGAGGGGCTTTCCATCCACGTGATAGTGGTTCGCCGCTAGGGCACTGAGATGCACTCTGACAGAGAGGTGGAGAAGGTATTGCAATTACCACAACCACCGGACAAGAGAAGGGGTCTACCCCTTGCTCAGTGCACTAAAGCACAAATCTGCGCCACTTAAAGGCATACGCCCATCTGGCAGATGCTCTGCGCGAAGCCAGCAACACCTCCTCTACCTGCTTCGGAAGGAGGAGTGGGGCTAGAATCACCCTCTCAGCAGCCACTCCATCAGCGAAAGACAGCTGATGTTGGGATGCAAAAGAGAGCCCCCCTCCTGGGAAAGGAGCCGTGGAGTTTACCCCAAAGGAATGGGGGTTTCCACCGCTAGCTGTAGGAGAAGCAGAAACCATGGTTGCCTGGGCCACTGTGGGGCTATCAGGATGACTGAAGCTCTGTCGTGAAGGACCTTGAACAAAGTCCTGGCGATCAGAGGCATCAGGGGGAAAGCATACAAAAGACCCACTGACCATGAGACTAGAAAGGTGTCGGCTGCCACCCTGGCGGGGTGCATCTGCCTTGAGCAGAAGCAGGGCAACTGGTGATTGTCCGGGCTTGCAAAAAGGTCCATCACCAGTTCCCCCCAGATCTGGAAAAGCCCGTTGGCTACTTCCCGGTCCAGCTGCCACTCGTGCGGCTGGAGCATCCTGCTGAGTCTGTAGGCCAGCCAGTTCTTCTGACCCGGCAGGTATACCACCTTGAGGAGAATGCCCTGCCGGACTGCATAAGAGCACAGATCTAGGGCTTCCTGACCCTTGCCCCCCTGTTTGTTTACATAGAACATGGCAACCTGGTTGTCTGTTGTGCCTGTGGCTTAGGCACTGCCTGAAAGCCTTCAGGGTGAGACGGATTGCACGCAATTCTAACAAATTGATCTGTTGGGCACTCTCATATGGGGACCAAACTCCCTGTGTGCGGTATCCCTGGCAATGGGCTCCCCAGCCCAGCAGGGAGGCATCTGTGTTGAGGACCCTTGAGTGGTGAGGGGCCTGGAAGGGCATTCCTGCCTCCAGGTGATGGGGCGAGAGCCACCAGATCAGGGACTGCACCAGGCATCTGGTCACTCTGACCCTGTCCTGGAGATGTCCCGTGGCCTGGGACCACTGGTCCCTAATGCACCACTGCACAGTTCATATGTGGAGGCGGGCATCTGGAGTGACATGGACCGTGGAAGCCATGTACCCGAGGAGGCGCAGCAGATGCCTTGCTGGCACTGAGGGACAGTGCTTTATGTCTTTGGCTAGGGCCATGAGCTTTCTTGCCCTGTTTGCAGGCAGGAAGATTTTCGACTGAAAGGTGTTGATCCTTACCCCAATGAATTCCAGCTCTTGTGCTGGGCAAAGGCTGGACTTGGGGTAGTTGATAACAAACCCCAAGTGCTGCAGGACCTGAGTGGTGCGAGTTGTGGCCTGCTGCACCTTGGGGGCTGTAGTGCCTCTGATGAGCCAGTCATCGAGATAGGGGAAGACAAAGATGCACTGAAGCCTGAGGAAGGCGGCGACCACCGCCAGGCACTTTGTGAATACCTTGGGGGCTGAGGCAAGACCAAAGGGGAGCACCCTGTATCAGTAATGATTGCCCCCTACCACAAAGCTTAGGTATTGCCTGGGCTTGGGTGGATTAGGATGTGTGTGTAGGCATCCTTTAAGTCCAAGGAGCACAGCCAGTCTCCCTGGCAGAGGTAAGGCAACAATATTCCAAGGGAGAGCATCTTGAACTTCTCCTTCACCAGGAATTTGTTGAGGTTGTGCAGGTCGAGCATGGGCCTTAGGCCCCCTGTCCTCTTTGGCATGAGGAAGTACTTTGAGGTGGTGGGGCACCGGTTCCACCGCATGGTCCTCGAGAAGACCTGCCAACTCCTTCAGAAGAAGGTCCACGGTGAAGGGGAAACCTGGGAGGCTCTCCTGGGAAGTAGTGTGGAGGCACTTGGGCTAGATGGAGGAGGTATCCCTCCCTGACCACTTGCAATGCCCATGAATCGGTGGTGATGGTTCCCCACCTGTGGGTATACAAGTTGAGCCGACCTCCTGTGGGTTGCCCAGCTCTGTCTGGGAGAGGGGCCAAGCTGCAGGAGTCAAAACCCCCCACCAGGCTGGGCCGGAGCCAGAGCCTGGGGTTTGGGGGCCTTCTGGTTATGTGGGCAATGTCTCTGTCTCTTGGCCTGCTTGCCCCTGTGGGGGAGCTGAGGAGGCCTGATAAGGGGGGGGGGGGGTTGTTTCGGTAAGCAGTGGACTTCCTCGGGTAAAAGGGCTTTTTACCCGAGTCCTTCTTATGGGAAGGGGCAGAGGTCTTCTTAGAGAGCTGTGTCCTCGTCATGAACTCGGTCTCGAGCTCGGTGGCCTTGTCGGTCATGGGTTTCCTGAAGAGATTCTCCCCCCGGCATGGGACATCGACCAACTTGTCCTGAATCCATTGTTTGAGGTCCGACGACTGCAGCCAAGCTTGGCGGCGTGTACTGATGCCCGCCGCGGCTATCTGTGCCGCCAACTCAAACCCATCTTAGGCCGCCCCAGAAATGAACTTGGAGCATTCACGGACAGCTTTGGAGAGGCCCTTGAAGTGCTGCAAAGGCTCCTCAGAGAGACCAGCCGAGAATCCGGCGATCTCCTTCGCCAGGTCTCTGAAGTACATGCACATGTACAGCTGGTACGCCTGGATCCGACAATTCAGCATTGCGCCCTGGTAACACTTCCTGCCGAGGGCATCCAAGGTGCAGGCCTCCCTACTGGGGGGCACCGAGGAGTGCATCTTCTGACTCTTCAGTCGACGCATGGCCAACAGCACAACCATGGAGTTGTGTGGCAGTTGTGATTTTTGGAATCCAGGGCTCTGGCGGACTCGATACATCGAGTTGAGCCACTTGCTGATTACTGGCGTTGTCGCCGGCATCTCCCACATATGGAGCATAAGTCATTCCAGGATAGGAGGAATGGGCACCGTGAGGGTCTCCCGAGGGGGAGTCTTGTACTGGAGGATCTCAAACTCGTCGGCTCGAGGAACCTCCTTGGACTTCGTTGGGAAAGCCAAAGCCTTGGACATATCCTGCACAAAGTCCAAAAAACCCATATCCTCCGGTGGGGACCTTCTCTGAGGTTCAGATACCAGGGAATCATAGGGGATATCTCAGTGACGACGCGTGTCCGGGGACTCCTTGTCCTCAGTCTCCCAAGCGGAAGCCTCCGAGGAAGACTTGTGGAGCTCCTCGGGCATGGAGGGTCCCGGCGCTGTCTGCCCCGATGCCTGCAGACTCGGCAGTGACAACCTTGGTTCCAATGAGCGGGAGGCCGAGTGCGACCTCGGCCGAGGTTCGGCTTGGCCTCTGGGGTCGACTTTGACGTCGAGAGCCCGGTGATCGGGGCAGAGGAACCGGATGTGCCGGACATCAGCGCCCACTGCTGTTCCATGAAGGCAGTGAAGCTGCGCTCCAAGGCCACCATTCTGGACACCAGTCCTGGAGGTTCCACAGCCCCCGGCTTGGGCGCCGAAAGGCTCGGGCTTGAAGCCGGTTCCCTCGGAGGGGAGTCCTCGACTAGGACAGTATGTACTTGCCTAGGCCTATCCATGACAGAGTCCCTGCGATGAACTTTGACTGGGTGCTCCTTCTCTGATGCTTTGGGCAGGCGCTCGGGACTCTGCGACCGGTCCTGAGAGGAGCCAGGCCACTCAGAACCATCCAGAGACACTGCCTTTGAGGGTTTCTTCCTTCTCTTCAGATCCCTCGAGGGAGACCCCCTCTCCAAGGAACCACAACGATGCTTGGGATCGGAGTGCTCCTCCCGAGGCATGGAGGCATCAGACGAGGTCCTGGCTCTTGGAGGCATGGGGGAGTCAGGAAAAATCTTATCATGCTGCTGCTGGTGGCTCCTCGAGGCCTTTCAGGACATCTTTTTACACAGACCGCCGGGTTGTGATCTGGGCTGAGGCATCGGAGGCAGCAGTCATGCGTATCAGTGAGGGACATGATTTTCCTGCACCAATCGCACTTTTTGAACCCGCTGGTCACCAGGGGGGAAAAAGGACCCCAACAAGGTCGAAAACCCTTCGGGCTGCCAGCGAGGGAAAAATGGGTGCGAAGATGCCCCGAGAAAGAAAAATCAAACTTAGGAAAAGGAAACGACCCGATACCGAGATACCGAGGCTGGAGGCAGGAAGGGTACCAGTGTGGACCGGAGAAAGCCAAAAGGCACGACAAAAATGAACTTTTCCCAGGACAATACAGACTGCGTCTGATGGGCTCAGCGGAAAAAAGGAGACTGAACAAGATGGCACCCTTGGGTGGGAAGGGACCACGCATGTGTGGTAGCAATTCCCAAAAGCTTTCTTTGAAAGCTGGGGATTTGCTCTGCGTGGGCTCTGTTGGTGTCGATGTCACCCATATGTGAGGACTGACTTCCTGCTTGTTCCCGGAGAATACCCAAATTTACCTTTACATTCTCCTAGCTCCCCATTAGAATTCACGGAAAATGTTTTTCGAAATGAGAAAAGATGATCCTCCATTTTGTTTGGGGAGGCAAGAGGACCCAGATAGGGTGGCGCGGACCAAGGACTAAGGAGTGTGGTGGGGTAAAATTCCCAAGACTTGGCCTTTACTATCGGGCAGCAGTGCTGAAGGCCTTGAGGATATTTCAAATACAAACAGGGGAAACCCCATGGGAGGGGCTGAAAAAATATTGGGTCCGTCCGTGGTCAGTGATGAGTTGGCTGGGGTCGGGGTTTAGGGGAGAGGAGAGAAGGGAGCCATTGCAACACCCTTTTCTGACCCCCCTGAAACGGGTGGTGCAGGCAATATTTAAGGAGGGGAAGCTTTCTCCCCTACACTCTATATATTCCATGATAAAAGGTTTTTCCCCGTTTTCAGATCCCGCATTTGCAGAATGGGTCAAGGAGGCAGAAACCAGAGCATCAGGCAATTTTCAGACTTAATAGAGGAGGGCTGTTGTATATCTGATAGGGCTTTAGAAGACAAGATTCAGAGAAAGTCCCCTTTTATGAATATTTACAACTTAGGCACTTTTTAATAAAGAGGAAGATAGGAGAGCACGTCAATAAATGCCCTACGGGGCTGGATTTGATCCTGTTCAAGGGGTCAGATTTGAAAGGGCAGCTCTCTAAAACATATAATGGCTTCCTGCAGAGTGAGGAGGGTCCCTGCCCGGAGGGGCGGACAAGTGGCATCAGTGGTTACAAAGGGAGATTACAGAGCCTAAGTGTGAACAAATAAATAGGGGGGGTCTATAAACGCACTCTGGTAACATCTTGGAGACAGACGCTGATTCAAATAATTCATTGGGCATATATCACCCCCCAGCAGTTATTTCGTGAGCAGAAGAGTCATTCGGATTTATGCTGGAGGACTGTAGGGGAGGGGGAGGGGGAAGGGGTAATTTTTTCATATGTGGTGAGAGTGCCCGCGGAATCAGCGATTCTAGAGAGCAGTTACTCAAGAAATATCAAGAGTAGTAGGGGAAGGTGCCTTTTGGACCTAAATGCTGGGGGTTATGGGGAAACCCCTGTGAATATCCTCCGGGAGAAGCTCTTGTTGATGGGTAGGGTTCCCTTAGCATGGAAGTGGAAATCTTCAATCGGGCCCATGGTGGAAGATTGGTGGGTGAAGGTGGGAGAGGCCATGTATTTTGATAAAGCCAGATTTGCGCTGCAAAGGAAGCAGGTTCAATGGGTGGCAATTTGAGCCCCCTGGGTGGATGGAAGGGGGGGTAGTAACGGGGATACGGGGACAGGGAAGAATTGGTCCAAGTGAGGGAGGGAGGAGTATTGCTTCCCATAATCAGATGGGGTGAGGGGAGAACTTGCGGCTGAGCATGGCCCTGTTATTGTGTTAGAGGTAATGCTGTCAAATTAATGGTTATTGTTATGCAGGGAAACGCGGAGGTCATTCAGTAAGAGGAGGTTCTGCTTCGACACTGGATGGTTGCATAAGGGTATAAGTTGCATCGTGGTGCAGCTTGTCTATGAGAGTTGGGATTGCTGTGGGCCAGGAAGAACTTGATTATGCTGTTTGTCAGTGGGTATATCCCTCTATGTATCTATTTGAAAAGTTGTAACACGTCCTCTGTCTAATAAAGATTATATTTAAAAAAAAGGGAAGGACCAGGGAGTCCTGATTATAACAGAGGTGGCTTTCAAGGCATGTGACCCTGCAACCTAGAACATGATTTTTGCAGGGCGCTGTTTTGCAACTTCTAGATAACATATATATAGCTCCTTACTATTTTGAGAAATTGTTTCCATCCTGGCATACATGGGAACAAAAGGACTTCTTACCAAATATATTATTAGATTTGACAATTTTTTTTCTGTAAATATGTGACATTTTTGCCTATGGGTGACTGTAGCATCCTAGGTAGATTACCCTACCCATTAAATAGCTGTGCCTGTTCTAAATCGGAAGAAGCCTCTGAGTGAATAAAAAAGGAGGATGTATATAACTTGTGCAGTAACTTGGCCACCTAGTGATTCCCTGACAATGAAGCAGTGCAAGAGTATTGTAAAACAAAGGTTCATTTTATGGTTCCAAACAGAGAGGTGTACCCAACTGCACTAGTACAATGGTGATACAAAAGCAGAGGTCAATAAATGGGGGGAAAAAACACAAGAAAAAACAAAAGTGTAAAACACTAAAATAAATCAATAAAACAGTCAAACTAGTCAACATGAAATAGTGGCTTTCTAAAATCTCTATTGGCATTTGTAGCCAATCTACACATGTAAATGCCACTAAAATAACTCATAGCCTTTTAGGGGGTATGAAAGGGGCATAGCTTGGAAGTCCCCAAAAATTTTACAATGGGAAACTACATCAACTTGAAAACATGTCCTTGTTGGCATTTGAACCTGTATTGAAGGCAAATGCCAACATGAGGCAACCCCCCCCCCAACTCCCCTATTCCCTCCACCCCCCTGACAGCACAGAAATCCCTACTTCCCTGATCCCCGAACAGCATTGACCTCCCAGCTCTCCAACTCCCCTCCCCCAATAGCACAGAAACCCCCTAAGCCCCCTCCAATGATAGCACAGAAACCCAATGCCCAACCCCCTGGACTTCCCATGAGCGTATAGAAATTGCCTATCTACCTTCCCAAACATTCCCACCTCACAAAACCTTCCCGATTCCTACACCAGCACCTACCAGAGATTTCCCCGATGGGCAGTGGTGGGGGCAGGAGTGATCCCTGGACACACCTGCCCCATGGACAATGGGAATAATAATGGTGCCAGATGCCCCTAGCGGTAGTTTCGTGCTACTACCACTAGGGATTAAGCTGCCAAATAGTACGCCAGGGTCCTTTTCATTCATGGTACAGGTGTTTATTGCTGAGTTCCAGTCCTAGAGAGCTAACTCAAAAAGGACCTTTACCACAGCATATAAGCTGTGCCGTTCTCATCATGCTTGACAGCCTTTTTTATTTGGTTGCACATTTTCGAGATTGCTTGATCCTCATGTTACACTGAAGCAGGTTTTGTATGATCTTCACCCCTCCTTCCTCCCAGTAGAAGTAAGAGCAGCACTGCGTGCTCTTCATTCTGCTGGCTTCAATCTGAAGCCTGAAAATAGATATCCTCAATATTACAGGACCTCCAGGAATTCACCTTTATATAGTGCTAGAGACTTAGAAGAGACAGTCCCTGCTCAGTGCAGCTTATATTCTAGTCAGCAGATGTACACTGAAGCCAGGTGAAGACTGAGGACAGATAAAGAGTAAGGAGGAAACAAGAATCAGCCACAGTTCAGTCTGAAACTGGTAAAGGAGGCACACACACAGGTAAGAAGCGCCGCTCTCTGGCCGGGAGGAGGGAGGGAGGGTATGGTTACCAGGTTACTGGCAAATGAATCTTGAATACTTTTCTCCTGCAGTGCTAGTATTTTAATTTCATTTGTTAGACTTATTAATTGTCTGTGCTTTACTTCTGGTAATGAACAAATAAATGCCGAATAAGTAATCAAACAAATAAATATAGAAAGGCAAGAATTACAATACAAAATTCAAACTTAAAAGTAAAAGTAATATTAAGACATATTCAAACTAGGATAGGAGGCAGTGTACTATTGTGGATCAGGAACTGGTTAAAAGAAATGAAAGCAGAGGGTAGGGCTAAATGGCCAATTTTCCCAATGGAGAAAGGTGAATAGTGGTGTACCCCAGGGATCTGTGCTGGGTCCGCTGCTTTTTAACATATTCATAATGACCTGGAAATGGGAATAACGAGTGAGGTTGTTAAATTTGCAGATGACACAAAACTATTCAAAGTTGTTCAAACCCATGAGGACTGGAAAATTGCAAGAGGATCTTGATAAATTGGAAGACTGGGCATCCAAATGGCAGATGAAATTTAATGTGGACAAGTGCAGTTATGCACCTAGGAAAGAACAGCCTAAACTATGGTTACATGATGCAAGGTTCCACATTAGGAACCACCACCCAGGAAAAAGATTTAGGTGTCATTGTGGATAATATGTTAAAACCCTCCGCCCAGTGTGCAGAGGCGACCAAGAGAGCAAATAGAATGCTAGGTATCACAAGGAAAGGAATGGAGAATAAAACAAAGAATATTATAATGCATCTGTACTGTTCCATGGTGCGACCGCACCTTGAATATTATGTGCAGTTCTGATCACCATATCTTAAAAAGGATATAGAGAAAGACGAGAAAGAAGAAGGGGGAAGGAAAGGAGGCTGAGGGAGACTGAAGGTGCATTGGAACAGATGAGTCTTTAGTGCAGATTTGAAGTGAGTTAAAGAGGGCTCAGAACGAAGTTCTAGGGGAAGGGAGTTCCAGAGGGAAGAGTTCAGAAAGAAAAAGATAGAGGAACTGGTGCGCTCAGGGTGTGCTTGCGAGGGGGAAGGGAGCTCCAAACGGTAGTTGTGAACATAGCAGAGCGGACGGGGAGGGACATGGAACCAGAGGAGGTCAGCCAGGTATTGAGGGGAGAAGGTGTGGATAAAGCAATGTGTGAGAATGAGGACTTTATACTGTATCCTGAAACATACTGGCAACAAGTGGAGGTGGAACAGAAGAGGGGTAACGTGCTCATAGTGGGAGGAGGAGGTGAGGAGATGGGCAGTAGTATTCTTAAGGAGTTGCAGGTGGGAGATTTGAGAATGAGGTAGACCAGCAAGGGAGACATTACAGTAATCGAGATGGGAAACAGTAAGGGTCAGGAGGAGAGTGGTTAGAGAGGGGACAGTGAGGAAGGGGCGAATGGCATGGAGCTGGCAGAGGAAGAAGAAGACATGGCCGGAGACCGAGGAGATATGATCTGAAAAAGAGAGGGAAGAGTCAAGAATGATGCTAAGGTACCAGAAGGAGAACACCAAGGGGATGGTGATAGAGGCAAGGGAGGGAGCCAGGGGAGGAGGGGGGGGGACCCAAACGTACATGGCGGTAGATTTAAGGGGATTGAGCTGGAGAAACTTAGCGGCCATCCAGTCCTGGATGGAGGAAAGACAGGCATTGAGAGGTGCAATATCAGGGACAGAGGGGCTAGTCCAATGCAAAAGGAGGATATCATCCGCATAGTAGTATGCGGAAATACCGCCTTGCTGCAAGAGAAGAGCAAGGTCGGCCATAAAAAGATTGAAGAGAAGGGGGGACAGGACAGAGCCCTGGGGGACACCACCGGAAAGAGGCATAGAGGTGGAGGTGGAAGAGGAAGATGAGACAGTGAAAGCGTGCAGAGAGAAAAGAGCAGAACCATAACCAGAGGACACCAACAATACCAAAGTCAGCAAGAGGGTGGAGGAAGTGCAATGGTCCACCAAATCGAAAGCCGTGGAAAGATCCAAGGAAACAAGGAGAGTAACATCACCCTGGTCATGAGCAACATACAGTTCATTCATTACAGAGAGAAGAATAGTTTCAGTGCTGTGGCCCAACTGAAAACCAGACTGGCGGGAGTGAAGTGCATTGGTGGAGGCCAGATGGGAAGAAAGCTGGGCAAAAACAAAGCGTTCAAGAATCTTAGACATGAATGGAAGATTTGAGACGGGGCGCCAATTGGAGAGGACAGTTGGGTCAAGTGAGGGTTTCTTAAGGAGGGGACGAACCACAGCATGCTTTCAGGAGGAAGGGAAATAACTAGAGGACAGTGAAGAATTGAGCATGAGGAGGAATGAGGGAAGGAGAGCCAAGGAGGACTCCAGGAGCCATTTAGGGAGAATGGGGTCCAGAGAAGAAAAGGTCTTATGAGCAGACGAGATGGTGTGGTGGAGTCGGAGGTAGTGATGGGCTCAAAAGAGGACCATGTGTGAATAAGAAGGGGGAGGGGGATGGAGGAGGGGAGGATGGAAGTGGGGAAAGAGGGGAAGGGCAAGAGGCAAAGGAGGCCCGGAAGGCAAAGACTTTATCCAAGAAGAAGGTGGCTAGGTCGGTAGGGTCAGGACAGGGAGGAGGAGCTGGGCCGGTAGTTGAGAGAGAGGAAAGAGACCTTAGGACAGAGTAAAGCTGCCTGGAGGAGTTAGAGGAGTCCTGGATCAGCTTGGAGTAGTGATCCTTTTTTGCAGCATGGACCATGGCCCAAAACTCCCTGTGACGCTGGCGGAAAGAGACTAGAGAAACAGGAGAGGGACGGCTGCCTGAACGGCGCAGGGCATGATGGAGCTGTGAGCGTTGAACATGCAGCCCAAAGGAGAACCAAGGATGGCGAACAGGGGGAAGGACAGCCGGTGCAGGGAGGAAGGGGGGGGCCAAAAGATCAAGGGCATCAGAGAAAGCAGAGTCCCAGGACTGAGCCTGAGAGTCAGGGGAAAGGGAGGAGAAATCGGGAGGAAGGAGCTGAGCCACTGACGGGAAACTCTGCAGGGTTTGAGGGGTAATGCGGCGATAACTCCGGAGAGGCCTTGGGGAAGAAGGTGACTGGCTGGGAGGGTGCGGCAGCGAAAGCGAGAAGAAACACATTAATGGTCTGACCAGGGCAGCAATTGTGGTGACAGGGCAGTGGGGGTAACGAAAGAAGTGGGAGGGGAAATGAGAAGATTAAGAGTAGAGCCGGCAGGATGCGTGGGAAAAGTAACATGTTGTAGAAAAGAAAGGTCATCCAGGAGCACGATAAAGGCCTTATCCTGGGGGCGGAGGGGAGGGGAAAGGTGAAGATTGAAATCCCCAAGGAGAAGGAGTTGTGGATAGGCCAAGGCCACCTCAGAGATAGTTAACAGCTCTGGGCATGGAGGGAGGGGGGGGGGACGTAAATTAAAATAAAATGTAGCGCAGGGGGTAGAAGCCAGTCACAGGAGGAGAGACTCCTGGTAGCGCAGCACTGGGGAGTAGAGAGAGTGGAAGCTGAGTGAAGACCGATATAAAGCTGCGACACCGCCGCCCGCCCGCCCGCCCAATACGAAGGGTGGACAAGGCAGAGAAACCAGGGGGGAGGCACCAGGAGAGGAGAGAATCCTCCCCCTCCCGGAGGCAGGTTTCAGTAAGGAAGAGAACATCCAGAGAGAGGTCAAATGTCAGATTGTGGACCAAGAGGGTTTTGGAGCGCAATGAGCAGCAATTAAGAAGGCTAAAGACAGGGCAAAGGAGGGAAGGGAGAGTGGAGCAAGTGAGTCTCGAGAGCAAGTGGACTCAGGCCAGGGATGGAGACAAGGCACTAGGTTTTCTGGAACCCAGGATAGGCAGGGAGAAACGGGAGGCAACGGCGGGTCAGGACACCAGCCCCAGTGCATGAGTGGAGGCAGCGGAAGGGGCGCGAGCAATAACCAGAAAAGAAGAGTGGAAAAAAACAGGAAAGACTTATGGGTGGAAAGCCCAGAGGGGCCAAGGCAAGTAAGCAGCCAGGAGAGAGGAGGGGGTCCATAGGCCCCAGTAGCCCCACGGAGTCACCCCAAGGAGCTCCCTCAAGGAGCACGACCTGCTCCTTCAGCGCGCGCCACTGCGGCATGAAACACTGCTGGTGACAGCTTTAAGTAGGAGGGTCAGCTGCAGAAGAGACTCGGTCGTCGGGACAGCCGCATCACTTCCGGGAGGGCGGGACTGGAACTGGGAAGGCAGAGCACAGCAGAGCAGTACCTGAAACCAACAACAGACAGTACAATGGTGATCGCAGTGCTACCATCTCAGCAACAGCAGGCAGAGCACATAGATTACAGCAGGGGGGAGAGCAACAGCCTTAGTCTGACCCAGTATGGCATATCCTATGTTCTTATGTAGTTTTATATTAATCAAAATAAACCGAAAACAATCCAAAATATCAATATAATCAAACTAACAGAATCACATTAAGTAGTGAGTGAACAGTTTATTGTGGTAGGAGGGGTAAATTTCAATGGACTGTCTTCATGGAAAATTGTATTTACTCTGAAAATATACAGGTCATTATTCAAGCCCTTAGTCAGCTGGCCACAGAGAGGCTGGTCGGCTTAGAGCACTGATAGCGATATTCAGCGGCACTATCTGGATAGTGCTGCTAAATATCTCCACAGACCGCTCCCGGCACTGGTCCATGAGTGGTGTGGGGGAGATATCACCGCTAAGTGACACTTTCCATTGGCCCCAGTCCAGACATCTTAGGCTACATGAAAAGATGGCCTAAAGTTGCAATCCAGGCCTGCTGAAAATTGTGCTGGCCAGGTAAGTGTTGGCATTTGCCTGGTTAACGCTGCTGAGCCCGGATATTCAGCGGCAGCTCCAATCCTGTTGCCGCCACTGAATATCCCATCACTATTTAAGCACCACAACTGACCGCCATGGCATTCAAATATCAGCTCTTCTGAATATTGGCCCCATCATTACAATTTAAGTTTTGTTACAAAAATATATTTTTGAACAAATTACAAAACTTCAGGACTAGTGGGCATGTCTCCCCTCACCTCTCTTCATCACTTCTTCCCTTACTCCTCACTCTGACATTAATCTTTCTCTTACTCTTTTTCCTCCATTTCTCTCTAAAGCTTTCCCTTACTTCACTCTCTCTATCCACTCATACCTGGATCTCAGCCTTCCTTCTCCTTCAGTCATTTTCTTTCCTTCACCATCTCTCATCCACCAATTCCCCTGTCCAAACACTTTGCCCCTTCAGCTTTCCATTTTCCTTACATTGGGTTGATCCCCAGTCAGTCTCCTGCTATCTCGCTTTCTTTTCCTTAACAGCCACCCTCTGTTACCATTAATTTTGCCAAGAGTCTCTCATGAGGGACCTTGTCAAAGACTTTCTGAAAATCCAGATATACTATATTGACCGGCTCATCTTTGTCTACCTGTTTATTCACACCTTCAAAAAAATATAACAGATTAGTAAGACAAGACCTTCCTTGGCTAAAGCCCTGTTGGCTTTCTCCTATCATACCATGACTATGTATATGTTCAGTAATTTTGTTCTTTATAGTGGCTTCTACAATTTTTTCCAGTACTGATGTCAGGCTCACCAGTCTGTAGTTTCCTGAATCATATCTGGAACCCTTTTAAAAAATTGGTGTTACATTGGCCATTCACCAATCTTCAGCTATTACAGATGATTTTAATGATAGTTCACAGATTACTAATAGTACGTATGCAATCTCATATATTAGTTCTTTCAATACCCTCGGATGTGCAACATCAGGTCCAGGTGATTTGCTACTCTTTATCAAATAGTTGGAGGAGGTGAAAACGGCCCTGGAATGGGAAGAACTAGGGCTCAAGCACCCAAAGTTGCACAATTGGTCACCACAAAGAAGTGAAGGGTAACATAGTAACATAGTAAATGAGGGCAGATAAAGACCAGCATGGTCCATCCAGTCTGCCCAGCAATACGGCAAGAGTAGGTGCACCTGCCGCTCTGTACAGATCACCCCTCACCATGTCTCTGTTTAGCGGTGGACCCACCACTCCATGTAGGACACCCCTATTTGTTGAGAAGTTAGATGGTTCAGTTTATTTTGTTTTTACCCTGTTGTTGTAAAGGAATCCGCTGTGCTTGTCCAATGCTGTTTTGAATTCCGTCACCATGCTTGCCCCCACCACTTCCATCGGGAGAGCATTCCAAGCATCCACCATCCTTTCAGTGAAAAAATATTTCCTGACATTGCCTTTCAATTTACCACCTTGCAGCTTCATGTTATGCCCTCTAGTTTTGCAGCTTCCCTGTCTTTGGAAGAGGTTTGTTTGTTCATTGTTCCTCTTTAAGTATTTAAAGGTCTGAATCATATCTCCCCTATCCCTCCTCTCCTCCAAAGTGTACATATTTAGGTCTTCAAGTCTCTTCTCATAAGGTTTCTTACGCAGGCTCCAAATCATTTTGGTCGCCTTCCTCTGAACAGTTTCCAGTCTTTTTACATCTTTTGCAAGATATGGTCTCCAAATCTGAACACAGTATTCCAAGTGAGGCCTCACCAGCGACCTGTACAGTGGCATAAGTACCTCTTCCTTTCTGCTGGTAATCCCTCTTTGTATGCAGCCCAACATCCTCCTGGCTTTTGCCACCGCCTTGTCGCACTGTTTTGCCACCTTGAGATCATCAGAGATAATCACACCAAGGTCTTTCTCCTGAACCATGCACACCAACCTCTCGCCCCCTATTGCATACATTTCCCTTGGATTTCTGCTACCCAAGTGCATAACACTGCACTTTTTTGCATTAAATCATAATTGCCAAGCATTAGACCATTCTTCCAGCTTTTGTAGATCTTTCCTCATGTTATCCACTCCCTTGGGGGAGTCCACTCTGTTGCAAATTTTTGTGTCATCTGCAAAAAGACAGACCCTTCCATTCAGTCCTTCAGCAATATCACTCACAAATACATTGAACAGTGCCAGGCCCAGGACCGAACCCTGGGGCACCCCGCTAATCACCTTCCTTTCATCCGAGTGAGCTCCATGTACCATCACCTTCTGTCGTCTGTCAGTCAACCAATTTCTAATCCAATTTACCATTTTGGGACCCATCCCCAAGCTACTGAGTTTATGGATAAGTCTCCTTTGAGGAACAGTATCAAAGGTTTTGCTGAAATCCAGGTAGATGACATCCATCGCATGCCCCTGATCTAGTTCCTTGGTCACCCAGTCAAAGAACTCAATCAGATTTGTTTGGCAAGACCGTCCTTCAGTAAAACCATATTGCCTCGGATCTTGCAACCTGTTGGTTTTGAGAAAGTTCACTATTCGCTCTTTCAGGAGCGCCTCCATTACTTTTCCCGCCACCGAGGTAAGGCTCACGGGTCTGTAGTTTGACACTTCTTCCCTGTCACCAATTTTGTGTAGAGGTATGACATCAGCCATTCTCCAGTCCTGAGGAACCTCTCCTGTTTCCAAGGATCTGTTGAATAAATCCTTTAATGGCCCTGCAAGAACCTCTCTGAGCTCTTTCAGTATCCTGGGATGTATCCCATCCGGTCCTATGGCTTTGTACACTTTCAGTTTAGCAAGATGTTCCAACACCTCGTCTTCTGTGAATGGTGTGGTATCTATTTCATTCCCATTTTTATATAGTGTTGTGTTTTTTATATAGTGTTTTTATAGTGTTTATATATTTATAGATATATTTTTATTTTTTTATATAGTTTTATATTTTTATATATTTATATAGGGTAGTGGTGGTTGGTCACTGTCTTCTGAGGGGTACTGAGGCATCCATCTGCTGACCAGACTTGATTACCAGGGAGGTGTGCTTTCTGCCAGATGCCAAAATCTGACATGTTGCAGAGAGTTTGCAGAGATTCATCCATCCTACTGATTATTATCCAATGATTCTTATCCATATTGGCAGAAATGATCCTGCTAGGTATCCTTCTGAGTGTATCAACAGTGACAAATGGCATCCAGCTGTCCATGAGGGGTCGATGTGTCTTCAGTAGCAGATTGGCTAACCTACTGAAGAGGGCTTTAAACTACATTCATTGGGGTTAGGTGAAGAAAGCCCCCAAGTAAGTGAAACATTAAATACCTTTATAGAAATAGGTAAAAGGGGCAACATCTGGATGGCAATGTCTATAAATGCTCGTAGCATGGGAAATAAGATCCCAGATGTTGAGGCTTTAATGGGAGAGGCTGGCTTGGATTTAGTGGCAGTAACCGAGACATGGTTCACGGACAACCATGACTGGGATGTAACTATACCAGGCTATACTTTATTCATAAAGGACAGGATAGGAAGAAGGGGAGGAGGAGTGGCAGTATATGCAAAAAATAATATTAAAGCTATGGAAATACAGGGCTTAAAATGGAGAGAGGAGGCACTATGGGTTAAAATAGAAAGAGAGCAAGAGAAATCTATTTGCATTGGCAGGATATACAGACCTCCCTCACAGGTTGAAGAGGTGGACGGAGAATTAATTGAAGCAGCATTGCCAGGAAAGGGGAAGTGCTACTAATAGGGGATTTTAATGTGCCAGATGTTGACTGGCACATCCCTGCTGCAGTATCATCTAGAAGTAAGGAGATCCTGGATTCTCTACAGGGAGAACTATTCAGGCAACTGGTAACAGAACCCACACATGAAGGGGCCATACTGGATGGTGCTTACCAATGGTGAAAGTGTTTCTGATGTTATAGTGAGAGATCATTTTGCAACTAATGATCACCAGATGGTGTAGTTCAGTATTAAGACTAGGGCTGTTAAAATCCATTCAAAAGCGAGGGTATTAGACTTTAGGAAAACTAACTTTGCCAAGATGGGCCAATACCTCAGGTAGTCATTAGCAGGATGGGAACAGCTGGGGGATGTAGGAAGACAGTGGGCAAAACTGAAGGGAGATATTTTAAGGACAACCAATCTTTTTGTTAAAATGGTAAATAAAGGTAAAAGGAAAAGGAGACCGCTATGGTTTTCGAAAGAAATAGCTGAAAAGATGAAGAAAAAGAGGGAGGCCTTCATGAAAACTCATTCAAGAAATCACAGAGAGAGGAAGACAGGCATCTATATTTGGAAAAACTTAAAGAAGCTAGCAAAGTAGTCAGGAAAGTAAATATTCAAAAAGAAGAGGAAATAGCCAATACAATAAAAAGGGGAGATAAGTCATTTTTCAGATATGTTAGGGAGAAGAGGAAGGGCAAAAGTGGTACTGTCAGACTCAAGAGTGAAGGGGAGAAATATGTAGAAGCTGTTGAGGATAAAGCGGAATTGCTTAACAAATATTTCTGTTCTGTGTTCACAGATGAAGAACCAGGAGCAGGACCTCAGAAAACACCCACAAATAGGAACAGAAGTGAGGGGCATCTTGAACAATTTTCAGAAGACTGTGTTCGTGAGAAGCTAGCTAAAATTAAAGTAGACAAAGTGATGGGACCAGATGGGATACACCCTAGAATACTGAGGGAACTTGGGGACGTTCTAGCAGCTCCACTGACTGAACTTTGCAATGCCTCGTTGGAGTCGGGAGTGGTGCCAAAGGACTGGAGAGAGGCTTATGTGGTCCCTTTACACAAAAGCGGAAGTAAGGATGTGGTTGAAAACTACAGGCCGGTTAGTTTAACCTCAGTGGTGAGTAAATTATTGGAAACGCTGCTGAAAGAGAAAATAGTGAGGTTTCTGGAGTCCAATGGATTACAGGATCTGAGCCAGCATGGATTCACCAGAGTCATGTCTTGTCAGACAAATCTGATTGATTTCTTTGACTGGGTGACCAGGGAGTTGGACCGAGGGAGAGCCCTAGATGTGGTGTATTTAGATTTAAGTAAAGCCTTTGACACCATTCCGCACAGGCAACTTATAAACAAACTGAGCACCCTAGGGATGGACCCTAAAGTTACTGCTTGGGTTAGAAACTGGTTGAGTAGGCGGTGTTAAAGGGTACAGGTAAACGGAGCTCACTCTGAGGAGAGAGAGGTTACCAGTTGTGTGCACCAGAGATCTGTCCTTGGTCTGATTCTTTTTAATATCTTTGTTAGTGATATAGCGGAAGGGCTGTCGGGTAAGGTTTGCCTCTTTGCAGATGATACCAAAATCTGCAATAGAGTAGACACCCAGGAAGGTGCAGATAACATGAGGAGGGATCTTGCTAAGCTTGAATAATGGTCTAGAATTTGGAAGCTGAGATTTAATGTTAAAAAATGCAAGATTATGTATTTGGGCTGCAGCAATCCATGGGAGCGTTATAGCACGGGCGTGAAGTACTTCTGTGTCCACAAAAGAACAGGTTCTAGGCATGATTGTGTCTGATGATCTTAAAGTAGCTAAACAGGTAGACAAGGATACGGCGAAAGCTAGAAGGATGCTTGGGTGCATAGGAAGAGGAATGACCAGCAGAAGAAAGGAGGTGTTAGTGCCTCTGTATAGGTTTTTGGTGCAACCTCATTTGGAATATTGTGTGCAATTCTGAAGACGGCACCTTCAAAAGGTTATAAACAGTTTGGAGTCGGTGCAGAGGGTGGCTACTAAAATAGTTAGTGGTCTTCGTTATAAAGCATATGAGGACAGACTTAAGGATCTTAATATGTATACTTTAGAGGAAAGGTGGGACAGAGGTGATATGATTGAAACATTTAAATACCTTCTTGGCATAAATGCATTGGAGAGCCTTTTTCTGCTATGAGGTGACATAGGATGAGGGTGAAAGGGGATATACAGGAGTAATATGCAGAAATATTTCTTTACGGAGAGTGGTAAATATGTGGAATAGTCTCTTGTGGAGGTGATGGAGATGACGACAGTATCTGAATTAAAAAAAGCATGGCACAAACACAGAGGATCTCTAAAAGGAAAAAGGAGACGGTTGTAGTGGTTGATATGGAATGGCAGACTAGATAGGCCATGTGGTCTTTTTCTGCCACCATGTTTCTAAGTTTCTATGAGTTCATGGCTCTGGGAGAGAGGGTGAAGCAGATAGATGTGTAGGTGCTGTTCTCTTCAATCCTCCCCGTAAAGGGTAAAGGCTGATGCATGGCTGCGTGGATGGTGTCATCAAGAGCATTTTGGTTTCCTGGACCATGGGATGATTTTCCGAGGACTGTTAAGCAGAGATGATGTCCACCTATCCAAGAAGGGTCAAAGGGTCTTCCAGAGCAGACTGTCAAACCTGCTGAAGGGGGTTTAAAACTAGATATATCTGGGAGGGTTGAAGAAATCCCCCAGGTAAGTAAAAACCCTCAGGTAAGTAAAACATTAAATACCTCTGTAGAAATAGGTAAAAGGGGCAAAATCTGGAAAGCAGTATGCGTTAATGGCTGTAATATGGGAAATAAGATCCCAGATGTTGAGACTTTAATGGAAGAGTCTGACTTGGATTTAATGGCACTGGCAATTACAGAGACATGGTTCACAAACAGCCATGACTGGGATGTAATTATACCGGGATCTACTTTATTCAAGAAGGACAGGGTAGGAAGAAGGGGATGAGGATTGGCACTATACAGGGTGGCCCAAAAAAAGTGAGAACATCTCGTAAATTAAAAGCTTAAATAGTTTACTTATTTTATTATTATTTATTTATTTATTACAATCTCTTATATACCGCACTATTCGATATCAGCGCGGTTTACATGAAACAAAAAGACCAGAACAACAGGCTGTCCGGTTTTACAGAGAACAGGTGTACAAACTTGGATAACATGGGGGAACTATTAACATGAAATATCTACAAACAGGCGTTACCTTTTTTAGCTATGTAACGTCTTTATTTCGACAATTTCCGGTCGCCATCTTTTTTTTTAAATTTGTCAATCGTTTACATCTGTCTTTTTGAATTTTTAAATAACTTATATGCTACGAGATGTTCTCACTTTTTTTGGGCCACCCTGTATGTAAAAAAAATAATAAAACTTCAGAATTACATGGCTTACAAGGGAAGGAGGAGGCACTGTGAGTTAAACTAGACAGAGAGAATGGGAAATCAATTTGCATTGGTATGAAATGTAGATCTCCTTCACAGGCAGATAAAGTGAACAGAGATTTCATTGAAGACATTCACAGTATTGCATGAAAGGAGAAGTGCTACTGATAGGTGATTTCAATATGCTGGGTGTCATCTGGCATATCCCTGTTGTGGTATCATCTAGCAGTAAACAAATCCTGGATTCTCTACAAGGAGAACTATTCAGGCAACTGTAACAGACCCCACACGTGAAGGAGCCATACAGGAACTGGTGCTTTCCAATGGGGAAAGTGTTTCTGATGTTATAGTGGGAGATCATCTTGCATCCAGTGATCACCACATGGTGTGGTTCAGTATTAGGACTAGGGCTGATAAAGTCCATTTAAAAGTGAGGGTCCTAGACTTTAGGAAAACTAGCTTTGCCAAAATGGGACGATACCTCAAGGAGTTGTTAGCAGGATGGTAACAGCTGGGGGATGTAAAAAAGCAATGGGCAAAAGGGAAAGGGGATATTTTAAGGGCAAAAACATTTTTGCTAGGAAAGTAAATAAATGTAAAAGGAAAAGGGGGCCACTATGATTCTCAAATGATGTAGCTGAAAAGGTGAAGAAAAAGGAGAGTGGCCTTCAGAAAATACAGTACAAGAGAACACTGAAAGAGGAAGATAAGCAGCAGCATTTGGAAAAACTTAGAGAAGCTAGCAAAGTAGTAAGGAAAGCAAAGGTTCAAAAAGAAGAAGAAACAGCCAATGCAATAAAATGAAGGAATAGGACAGTTTTCAGATATATTAGTGAGAGCAGGAAGGGCAAAAGTGGTATTGTCAGACTCTTTATCTTTATCTTGTTGTTTGATTGATCGCCAATGCAAAAGCGTCAGGGCAGTTTACAATAAATGGCTGTAGGGGTGCAGGGCAGGAATATGCAGACACTGATGAGGATGAAGCAGAATTGCTTAAGAAATATTTCTGTTCTGTGTTCCCAGATGAAGAACCAGGAGCTTGACCTCAGAAAACACTGACAAATAGGAACAGAAACGATGGGGATCTAGAACAACTTTCAGAAGACTGTGTTCGTGAGAAACTAGCTAAACTAAAAGTAGACAAAGTGATGAGGCTGGATTGGATACATCTGAGAGTATTGAAGGAACTTGCGGAGGTTCTGGCGGCTCCACTGTCTGACCTTTTCAATCACTCTTTAGAGTTGGGAGCAGTCCCAGAAGACTGGAGAAAGACACATGTGGTCCTTTTACACAAAAGCAGAAGTAAGGATGAGGTGGAGAACTACAGGCCAGTTAGTCTAAACTTTGTGGTGAGTAAATTAGTGGAAATGCTGCTAAAACAGAGGATAGTGAGGTTTCTGCAGTGCAATGGATTGCGGGATCCGAGTCAGCATGGTTTTACTAGAGGCAGGTCTTGTCAGACAAATCTAGTTAATTTCTTTAACTTGGCAACCAGAGAGTTGGACCGAGGGAGAGCCTTAGATGTGGTATACTTAGATTTCAGTAAAGCCTTTGACACTGTTCCGCACAGGTGACTTATAAATAAATTGAGCACCCTAGAAATTGATTCTAAAGTGACTGACTGGGTTAGAATTTGGTTGAGTGGAAGGTGACAAAGGGTAGAGGTAAATGGAGCTTACTCTGAGGAGAAGGATGTTACCAGTGGTGTGCCATAGGGATCTGTCCTTGGTCCGTTTCTTTGCAAAAGTTTTGTTAGTGATATAGCGGAAGGGCTGTCGGGTAAGATTTGTCTCTTTGCAGATGATACAAAAATCTGCAATAGACACCCAAGAAGGAGTAGATAACATGAACCTAGCTAAACTTTAAGAATGGCCAAGAATTTGGCAGCTCAGATCTAATGCTAAAAAATGCAGATCATTTCAAACAAATGCACATCCCTTCTGCACAATTTAGAATTTGGACAATATTCCCTTCCTGTTCAGAATTCAGTGCTTGCCATGCATGGTAGTTAATTATCATCGACTACTGCGGCCTGCTACGTACAACATGCAGGCCGTATGTGTACACCAAAGGCACCAAGTCATCAAACAATAAATGTACAAATTAGCTGGCTATAGTATCGAGGGGGATAGCAAAAGACAGTAGAAAAAGACCGTTTGGCCTGCCCATTTTGCCCATACATAGCTTATCTGACATGAAAACGTGTTGTTTTCATAAAAAGAATGTTGGAAGAAGTCTTGAAAAATATGAGGTACATGGCAAAAGGTGTGATTCATGTAAAGTAAACAAGCTGCTTTCAGTGTTGTAATAGCTTTCTAGGCAATCGGTGATGACCCTTTTTTCCTATGACCCTGAGCTGAGATTTGCTGTGTGTTAACATGAACACACACTGTCCTGTGCTATCAAGCTTGCTAAGCCCTGTCACAGAGGTCTTAGCAGAAACTAAATGCTGTGCCACCAGTTCATTGATTATAAAGCACTAAAAACATATTTTAGAATGTTGAACTGAACATTATCACCTCCAAAGAACAGTTGTAGAAGTGTCAGATTGTTAAGAAAGAATCAGTAAATTAAATCAAGTTCATTCATATATCTGCTGATTCATTCTCTGTCTGGTTGTGACCCTGATATTAGGGATGTGAAGGAAAGAAAGGTTTGTTACATTTTTAGACTTTTTGGCCAGACATGTTTTTGGTTTGTTTCAAACTTTTTAAAATGTAAAATCTTTAAAATGTGCATAAAAACCTTTTTAATGATGAAATGGACTTTATGAGGTCATTTTGTAAACCTTTTCCATGCATAAAACACTGATTTATGCACATAGCAGGCCTCTTTAAAATTAGGCTATACCTAAAAATAAAGCACGGTACACTTAGGATGTATTTGTAGAGTAGGCAGGCTCAGAGAAGGAGTTTGGGCTGAGTCACCATTTATGCACTTATTTTCTAAAAATTGCACATGTAAGCCCCTGCCTGTGTAGATTCCTTGCAGTGGCTAGGAACACTGCTTGGCAGTCAATGGTCATAACCTTCCAAGCGCAATGCTGTGTTTCAATCTCTACTCTCAGGTTCTTGAAGTGGGACCAGTAGACACTGGGAGGCCTTTACACTTAAAACTCCACCTACTCTCTCTCTTCAAATAACACAGTCCAGGCCAAAATATTGTATTTTAAACAAAAAGGGTTTATTTAAAGAACTCAAAGGTCACTGACAATAGCAAAAACACAGAACTAGCAGAGACAAACTACAACTATGTTACTCCAAACTATATTACATGTATCACACTGCTTTCTTCCTCTCACGGAATAAAATGGAAATGAGATTCCAGTCTTGTTCTACTTTCTTCCTGTTTTCCTACTTCTAGTGGTTACTCTGATGGGGAATCTTTCCTCCTGCACTGATACTTTCACTGTGTACCTCTGAGCTGGATGGTGGTTAGGTACAGGTCCCCGATACTGCCCTGTGATCATTACTGGCTGTGGTGTCTGGGTTGCTGAGATGTTCTCCTAGTTCCTCTTTTCTTCTCTTGGAGCAGCTGGTTCATGAACCATCCAGAGAGGAAACCATTTTGGACATAATCCTTAGTGGAACACAAGATCTGGTGCAAGAGATAAGGGTGTTGGGGCCACTTAGCAATAGTGATCATAGCGTGATTGTGTTTGATTTAATAAATGAAGGAAGGATGGTAAGGAAATCCACAGTACTTCCTTTTAACTTTCAAAAGGGAGGCTATGATAAAATGAGGAAAACAGTTAAGAAAAAAACCAAAAGGAGCAGGTGCGAAGGTTAAAGATTTACATCAAGCTTGGGTGTTGTTTAAAAATACTATCTTGGAAGCCCAGACAAGCTGTATTCTACGCTTTAAGAAAAGTGGAAGGAAGTCCAAAAAACTGCCAGCATGGTTTAAAGGTGAGGTCAGAGAGGCTGTTGTTGCCAAAAAAGCATCTTTCAGGAAATGGAAAAAAGAGCCAAATGACGAAAACTGGAAATGGCACAAGCACTGGCAAGTTAAAAGTAAGGTATTGATAAGGCAGGCAAAGGGAGAATTTGAGAATAAGCTTGCTGTGTAAGCAGAAACATAAAATAAAGACTTTTTCAAGTACATTTGTAGCAAAAATCCTGTGAGAGAATCAGTTGGACCATTAGATGATAGAGGGGCAAAAGGGGCTGTAAGAGGGACAAGGCCATAGCGGAGAGACTGAATGAATTTTTGCTTCGGTCTTTACTGAGGAAGATGTAGGAACGTTACCCATGACTGCAATGGTATTTAAAGGAGATGCTGCAGAAGAATTGAAAGAAATATCTAATACACCAGGAAGATGTATTACAACTATTTGATAAACTGAAGAGTAGCAAGTCACCTGGACTGGATGATATACATCCAAGGGTGTTGAAAGAAATGAAATATGGGATTGCATACGTACTATTAGTAATCTATGAACTATCATTAAAATCATCTGTAGTACCTGAAGATTGGAGGATGGCCAATGTAACGCCAATTTTTAAAAAGATTCCAGGGGTGATCTGGGAAACTACAGACCTGTGAGCCTGACCAGGAGAAATGGTGGAAACCATCATAAAGAACAAAATTACTGAACATGCAGGTAGCCATGGCTTAATGGGAGACAGCCAACATGGCTTTAGCCAAGGTAGATCTTGTTTTACTAATCTGTTATGTTTTTTTGAAGGTGTGAATAAACAGGTAGACAAAGGTGAGTTGGTTGATATAGTGTATCTGGACTTTCAGAAAACCTTTGACAAGGTCCTTCATGAGAGACGTTTGGCAAAACTAAAAAATCATGGGATAGGAGGCAGTGTACTATTGTGGATCAGGAACTGACTAAAAGATAGAAAGCCGAGGGTAGAGCTAAATGGCCAATTTTCCCAATGGAGAAAGGTGAATAGTGGAGTACCCCAGGGATCTGTGCTGGGTCTGCTGCTTTTTAACATATTCATAAATGACCTGGAAATGGTAATAACAAGTGAGGTTATCAAATTTGCAGATGACACAAAACTATTCAAAGTTGTTAAAACCCATGAGGATGGTGGAAAACTGCAAGAAGATCTTGATAAATTGGAAGACTGGGCATCCAAATGGCAGATGAAATTTAATGTGAACAAGTGCAATATTATGCACCTAAGAAGAAAAACCCAAACTATGGTTACACGATGCAAGGATAATATGTTAAAACCCTCTGCCCAGTGTGCAGCGGCGGCCAAGAGAGCAAATAGAATGCTAGGTACGTATCATAAGGAAAGGAATGGAAAATAAAACAAAAGATATTATAATGCCTCTGTATTGTTCCATGATGCGACCGCAGCTTGAATATTGTGTGCAATTCTGGTTGCCGTATTTTAAAAAGGATATAGCGTGGTGTGACAAGATGGCGACGGGATGCTCCGAATCGTGAAGCAGCTCTCTCTTGGTTCAGCTTGTGCCGAGTCGCTCCCCGCCTGTTGGAATGGGGCGGAGGAAGCGAAAGCAGGCTGTGGATCCTCCCGGGATGGTCATGCCACGTCCTACGGCTCAACGAACCTTGGGGGAGTGTGGTTTTCGAAGCGGAGCAGAAGCTGTGTCTTTGGCAGTGCTGGTTGCTGAGACGTCGGTGCTGAGTGTGTCGGGGGTTTGGCTTTCGCCGGAGATGCAAACTCCCCCCCCTTTACCGCGACCCAGAAGTTTTGTAGTACCAGATGCTGGTTCCTTTACAGGCCTGCTGTCGAGCACGCCGAAGGAAGGGCCCTCGGGATGAGCGTCGGTCAATGGATCTTCCCCTGTGATATTGGAGCAGCGGCAGAAA
This sequence comes from Ichthyophis bannanicus, assembly GCA_033557465.1. NCBI lineage: Eukaryota > Metazoa > Chordata > Amphibia > Gymnophiona > Ichthyophiidae > Ichthyophis > Ichthyophis bannanicus. Next base: position 723,093,798 of record CM066032.1, read on the forward strand.
ACAACTGAAGCTGGTGTGGTGATGGAGGAAATTGAAGTGGACGCTGCACAGGGAGAAAACCTTTTGGGGAGGCTTTTGCTGGTGAAACCTGCAGTTATAACTTTGGAGACACTGTGGGATGGCTAGGCTTCGCTCAGTTCCTCTCTTAAGATGATGTTTGGTGTGGTGAATAATGACTTGCTTGGGGTTAAGTCTTTGTGTGGAACTCTGTCTAACGACCAGTCTAATCAGGCGGAGAGACTGTCTAAGCTTGAGCAAGAAGTTGGGCATTTGCATGAAGTAGTGAATGCCCAGGTTGTGGATAGGAATGTGTCCGCCAGGAAAATAGAATATTTAGAAAACCGGGTTAGACGTTGTAACCTTCGTTTTCTAAATTTTCCACGGTCACCCTTACTCTCTCCATTGGAAATGGTGAGGAGGTATTTTGGGGAGGTGCTTAAGCTTCCCCAGGATCAGTTTCCACCTCTGGTTCGGGCACAGTACTTGTCTGCTGGGTGAGGGGTGGTGACCCCTATACCCTCACTGCTCATGCTGAGAAGAGTGACCTGACGGGGTTTTTAGAGTCTTCCCTGGAGGTCATCATTGATAAGTCAACTCTGCTAGTTACCCTGGCGTTGGAATCTGATAATTTTTTTATACTTCGATTGTATTTTAAGAATATCAATGCAGAATTTCTAGGTTCTAAAGTCCGAGTTTTTCCTGATCTTTCACGAGTTACGCAGATGAGAAGGAAAAGTCTTTTGGCTTTTCTCCCCAGAGTTTTAGCTCTGGGTGCAATTTTTCTTCTGAAATTTCCTGCCAAATGTTATGTGGTTTATAAGCAAAAAAGTTATGTTTTCTTTGAACCTAGGCAGCTCAATGAGTTCTTAATGGCTAGGGAGGAAATTGTGGTAGAAGTTTCTAAGACATCCCATACGGCTGACACTTAAGTCTTTACCTGTTTCGCCTACTTTATAATTACTGAGGTGCTGATTTTGCACCAAGTGTTATGTTACCTAATACACCCCTATTATTTCCTATTGTATAGGGGACTAAATGATATGGATGACATGAATCTTGATTTTTGTTTAAGGATATTTGATGTTTTTTTTGGCTTGTTTTGCTGGTCATGTTATAATACATTGTTTTTCCCTTCATTCATGTTATTTTACCTGGATGTAGCAATTTATATATAATTTATAAATAATAAATTTAAAAAAAGGATATTGTGTTATTAGAAAAGGTACAGAGAACAGCCTCTAAAATGGTAAAGAGGATGGAAGGATACCCCTATGAAGAGAGGCTAAAAAGGTTAGGGCTCTTCAACCTTGAAAAGAGACGGCTGAGGGGAGATATGATAGAGGTCTATAAATTAATGAATGGAGTGTAACGGGTAAACATAGATCGATTGTTTACACCATCAAAATATAGAAAGACTAGGGGGTATGCAATGAAAATACAGGGTAATCTATTTAAGACTAACAACACTGGTCAACTAATTTTTAAAAGAGTCATGTTACTGAAATAAAAATAGTAATTTCTTATCAATTTTTATATGCTGAACATGAAGATGACAGTGAAATTGCAAAGTTGGCTCTAGTTTTTTTGTAATCTACAAGAATTAATGTTTACATCACAAAATGCGTGTCAATAGTAAATATAATAGGCCTTCAGTTAATACCTGTAAAAAAACCAAGTCATAGACTACTTCTTAGATTTTTTCGCCTGTCTCTTGTACAGCTGTTCAGGAGCTTCTCTGGGGAGTGTCCAGCAGTAGTCAGCAAGCATTGTAGTGGACCATTTTCCCTAGTATCTTTGCTCCATTGTTGCGATATCCTGGTGAAAACGTTTGCCCTGTTCATCACTAACCATACCACAGTTGTCAGGAAAGAAATCGAGATGGGAATCAAGGAAATGGATCTTTAGAGACATATTGCAGCCAAGTTTCTGATACTGCATCAGCATGTCTTCTACTAGTTCCTTGTAGTTTTCTGCCCTAACATTCCCGAGAAAGTTTGTTGACACTAGATGAAAAGCATTCCATGCTTGTTTCGCATCACCCTGCAGCAAGTTGTTGAACCGGTCATCTTTGAAGAGCTCTCAAATCTGAGGACCCACAAAAACTCCCTCTTTAATCTTTGCTTTGCTGAGTCGAGGGAATTTTTCATGCAGTATCGGAAAGCTGGCGAAGTGCGGTCCATGGCTTTCACAAAGTTTTTCATCAAAACTAGTTTGATGTGAAGGGCTGGTAGCAGGATTTTGTGAGCCTCAACCAGAGCTGGGTGCTGGATATTCTTCTATACAACTGTTACATTTTGTCTGTGATTCCATTCCTTCCGCAAGTAGTGCCAATCCCTTGCTCGGCTATCCCACTCACATAAGAAACACATGTATTCTATATATCCCTGCTGCAGTCCCATTAAAAGGGCAACTACCTTCAAGTCACCACAGAGGTGCCAACTGTACTTGTTATAATTAATGGAAGTCAGTAGATGCTTTAAGTTATCGTATGTCTCTTTCATGTGGATTACAACTGAATAAAAGCCTGTGACTCTTTAAACGGTTAACTCAAAACAATAAAGGCTCACACCGTTTAATGGCTCACCCTACGACTCAACTTCTCACGTGAAACGCTTGGGGTGCCTTGCTGTGAGCGTTGGAATTGCCCTTCATGATAAGCAGGCAGAAGATAAGTTTGAACTTTATTCAATATCTCCTCATTTAAACAACGTGACATTGATATTGTTGAAGTTATTTATTATTGAGGACGAGAAGTATTTTAAGAGCAACACAGGACATTGAATAAGAAAATATAAAAACAAAAAATTTTTTTTGAATAATTCTAAACGGCATAAGGTCATTGATGTGAAACTGGCACAATTCACGAGCTATTAGCTCTTGGTTCAAGTGCCGCTGGTTTTTCTGAGACCGATTGCCAGTGTGAATCAACAACGGCTATTTTGAGTCGTAGGGTGAGCCATTAAACGGTGTGAGCCTTTATTGTCTTTCATGTGGATGGCATGCGCTACTGGAATAGATGGTGACGGTTTCCATTGTTCAAAAGCACAGCCTTCAGACTCAGTTTCGAAGAGTCTATATAGTCTCCAGTCTTGTGGGTCATGAGTGATTTTTAAGGCAGTCATGAGGCTTTCAATATCGGAACAGAATACCAGATTACTTTCCTTTCTGAAGAAAGGCTCCAACTGCTGGTGGCGCTTTCGATATGAAGTAATGTTGACATCTTCTTCTAGAAGATTCCATTGTTGGAGTCTTGATCCTAACAATTCTGCCTTGTTCTTGGATAAGTCCAAATCACGAACCGGGTCATTTAGTTCTTCCTGTGTTATTCTGTGTGGAGTTGATCATGCATCCCAGTGAAAATCTGGGTCACTGCATGCTGACGGACCAGGAGAAGAACGGGTCGGCTCACCTTTGTCCTCATCAGATGAATCAAGAGAATATTCTGATGGAGGTTCTGGAATAGGAAGTCCCTCACCATGTGGAACTGGTCTCAATGCAGACGGAATGTTTGGATAGACTATGCTTGACTTCTTTTGCTTCGTTATTCCGCTGGAAAGAGGAGGAACCAAGCAGAAGTAACAGTCATTTATGTGGTTGCTTGACTCTCTCCACACCATGGGGACTGCAAACGGCATTGATGGTCTTTTGAAATTCAACCACTGTGAAAGTTGTGTTGTACATGTAGCGCAGCATATATGCAGGGCCCAAGGCTTGTCTTGGTCACCCATCTTGCATCCGAAGTAAAGATGATATGCCTTCTTCAGTTGAGAAGTGATACTTTTCTTCTGGTTGGCAAATGTCACTTCCCCACAAATGTAGCAGAAATTGTCAATGGTATTAACGCACTTTCGCAGCATTACTGTTCTGTATTGTACCTAAATGGTTAAAATTATATGATTAATAAAATTTACATGTAACAGTAGCTTAAACTGTCTCGCACACAGTCTGAAATATTTTAAATGCTCAACCTTTCCGACTGCGTATAGTACGCGACAAAGGACTCTCCCGCCACCATCATCAGCTCTCCCTGTTAGGGATCGAGCCTCCAGCAGCGGGAGGAGCAGCATCCACCTCGGCCCAATCGGGGCACGCGCCTGGCTTTAAAATCCAAGCGCCATCAGGCGTGCAGCGACAAAGGACTCTCCCGCCACCATCATCAGCTCTCCCTATTAGGGATCGAGCCTCCAGCAGCGGGAGGAGCAGCATCCACCTCGGCGCAATCGGGGCACGCGCCTGGCTTTAAAATCCAAGCGCCATCAGGCGTGCAGCGACAAAGGACTCTCCCGCCACCATCATCAGCTCTCCCTGTTAGGGATCGAGCCTCCAGCGGCGGGAGGAGCAGCATCCAACTCGGCCCAATCGGGGCATGCGCCTGGCTTTAAAATCCAAGCGCCATCAGGCGTGCAGCAACAAAGGACTCTCCCGCCACCGTCATCAGCTCTCCCTGTTAGGGATCGAGCCTCCAGCGGCGGGAGGAGCAGCATCCACCTCGGCCCAATCGGAGCACGCGCCTGGCTTTAAAATCCAAGCGCCATCAGGCGTGCAGCGACAAAGGACTCTCCCGCCACCATCATCAGCTCTCCCTGTTAGGGATCGAGCCTCCAGCAGCGGGAGGAGCAGCATCCACCTTGGCCCAATCGGGGCACGTGCCTGGCTTTAAAATCCTAGCGCCATTAGGCGTGCAGCGACAAAGGACTCTCCCGCCACCATCATCAGCTCTCCCTGTTAGGGATCGAGCCTCCAGCAGCAGGAGGAGCAGAATCCACCTCGGCCCAATCGGGGCACGTGCCTGGCTTTAAAATCCAAGCGCCATCAGGCGTGCCTGCACCTGAGGGCCTCGCCAGAGGGCCTTTTGGCATGACCCTTAGGCAACGGCCCAATAAAACGACCATTGCACAACTTTGCAGCGTAAAGTCTGAGATCTCCCTCCCTCCCTACGTGATCGACCACCTAAACCACCACCAACACCATCTACTTCAGGAGCCATACCCAGTACGTCAGACCTGTGATTCAGCACATCGAACACTCTCCTGCTCGATATATGGCCTCACAACCGAACAATGGAGCAGAGGGCAGCACCCCACACCGAGACTCGGCAGTAACAACACCTAATCTGCACTTCGGGTCATAATAGGTGTGGACCGGAGGGAAGAGCTTTGGAGAAACGCCGGCGGCCCCTGCTGTCCAACTGAATCATCCACCTCAGCTCTTCTCGCCTCACCAGAACTGTAAGTCTTTCCATCTTCCTCCAGTCCACAAGGAGATAATACACTCTAAGCCTTGTACCATTAATAAACCAGCCCTCCTGTAACCGGACTTTAACTCAGGAGCTAGTCTTTACCATTTGCTGAATTGCTCTTCTGCAACCTGTAATTCATTTGTCTATGATTAAACTGTGTATCTTCACCCTATTTCCTACCAGAAACATTCTCTCCAACACAAATCATTACTGATCACCTAAAGGTAACCCATTAAACCAATATAAATGGCCTACTCATTAATCCCTCTTGCCCTGATCTATACTCTTGCCAGTAATTTCCATTACTCTGTTGCATTTGCAAATCATCATAGCCCTATCCAGCCAATCCACAATGCAAGCAGGAAACACTCCAATAACCAACACCAGCCACCCCCAAACCCCTACAATAGGAGACAGTCGCACTTACTTTATGTATCCCTGGAGCTCACTACTACCATAAATGACAAGAAATCAAAGACACAGAGAGAACTTAGGTGTGCTCTCGCCAATGCACGCTCGGCCCGCAATAAATGGCTGGTGATCACAGATCTAATAGACAAACACAATCTGGATATACTATTTGTCACTGAAACTTGGCTCTCCGACACAGACAATGTTATATTAAACCACCTTACTCCAACTAACTTCTCAATCTATACCTGTAATAGAGAACACAGAAGGGGTGGTGGAGTCCTCATACTTGCAAAAACAGCGCTACAATATCAGACAGAACTAACCAAAAGTTCACAGCACCTGAATACACTAACTATTACCAACAAAACCAGTTCTATTAATCTCATCTACAGGGCTCCAAGTGCTCAGTCAGATGAACTCTCAGACATCATAGACCTAGCCTGTAATCCTGTAGACCCCTCCAAACCAAACTGGTTGTTGGGAGACTTTAATCTGGCCTCTACTCAACCTACCTTAGCCAATACTTTCTTAGAAGCAATGTCTTACCTCAAATACAAGCAAGTAGTGATGGATCCTACCCATCAACATGGGAACCTCTTGGACTTAGTCTTCATCCCTCAACCAGAGGCGATTAAGCTGAACCAAATTGAGCTCTCTATCACCCCTGTCCCCTGGTCAGACCATAATCTGATAACATTTCAGATCCCAGCGTTTCTAACTACAGACAGCTGCTCAAACTTAACCAAATGTTCAAGACCTACCAGATTCAAACAACTTGACAGAGAGAAGTTTACAATCCACGCACTTCCTAAGCTCGTCCAACCAACAGTCAACCTCAATGAAATGGTAAGCAACTGGAATGAAACCCTCTCCTCATACGCGCAGCACCCGGTCACCGTCAAGAAATCAACTCCTGACAACCTAACCACTAAAACATAATCTGCTCCATGGTTCTCCCCTGAACTGTGTACTTTACTTATCCACCTCAGAAAACTAGAGAGAAAATGGAGAACTACACGTAATTCCTCCGACCAAGTCACCTATTTAGAACATCTTAAACGACATTGTGAATCAACTTGGGCCAGGAGGAAGGAATTCCACGCTGAGATCCTCAACCGCTCATTGAACAAGCCAAGGGAACTATTCAACTTAGTAAAATCCTATACCAACCAACCATCCCCACCACAACAAGATTTTATTCAGCCCCAGGCTTATGCGAATTATATACAATCAAAAGCAATAAAAATAACAACTGCAACACCACAACAACCCTCCCAGTCTTTTCACCCACAGTTCCCAATCACCAAACTCGTCCCGCCCTCTGCAAAGACCATAGAGGATGTAATCGCCTCCATCAACACGACAACGGCCCCAACTGACCCATGCCCAGCGCACTGGATTAGGACCATGCGCACAGAACTCAGTCCATTCATAGCCAACATCGCGAAGATGTCATTTGAATCTGGTGTCTTCCCAGACGCTCTCAAGCAAACTTCCATCTGTCCACTTCTAAAAAACAATCAGCTGGACTCAAAGAGAGAGGACTCTTACCGACCAATTTCTAGTATCCCATTACTAGCTAAAATTCTCAAGAAGCTAACCCAGAGACAGATTCGGCAGCATATAGACTCCTCTTCCCCATTAGATCCTTGTCAACACGGATTCAGGGAGGCCCACGGTGTAGAAACTCTACTAACAACTCTAATTAACACACTTACCAATGGCATTGACAATCTCAAGATGGGCTTTGCTTTAATATTTCTGGATATAGCGGCTGCGTTTGACTCTGTAGATCACACACAGCTTCTGAAGCGTCTTCACGAGAAAGGAATCCATGACCGAGCATGGGACTGGTGCAAATCTTACCTGGAAGGCTGACTGCAACACGTACGCATTGGTAACGCTACATCTGATCCCTTCCAGCAGACAATGGGTGTGCCCCAAGGCTCCTCCCTGTCTGCGCTTCTGTTCAATATCTACTTGCAGCCAATTTGCGACATCACACGCTCCTTCGGCACATCCTGCCTCATGTATGCAGACGATGTACTGCTATTCTCACCCATATCTGTTGCATGCCCAGACTACACAGTGTTAATCAACTGCTTTAATGCAATAACAGATTGGCTACTTACTCAGAACCTCCGTATCAACTTCAAAAAGATGGAAGTCCTAATAATTTGTCATAAGGTAGCGCCATCAGAACCCATGGAAGTAGGGGATTGTGAGCAAAATGTAAGGGAAACTGACAGCTCAGGTTCACACATGGGGAAAGGTTGCTATGAGCAACAGATGAAAACAAAGCCACGAGGTGTTAGGGAACGCTCGAACAGAAAGGGAGCACAGAATTCATTAGAAAATGAAGAGCACCTGCATGGGGGCGGAGCCCAGGCTAACACCAATTTGAACGTACTTAAAAATCACTTACCGGAAGGTAGAGAGAGAGAAAGTGGAACTGAGAGAGAAGTAGTAGGAACTACAAGGGCTGTAGTTGGAACTATGGGAGAAGCATTAGGAACTGCTGAGCTTGAGAGCAGTGTCCATGGAGCTGTGAGGACGGAGCCAAGGGGATTATCCAGAGTACATGAGGTTGGTGATTCTCAGAGAAGCTGTTGGGAACAGCAGTGCACAGTCTCTCAATATCCCCAGGAGCGTTGCTGTGAGGCAAGCAGAGAAGGCAGTCCAACAGCCAAGGCTTTAAGATATAAATTACCTAACACCAGAAGTGCAGAAGGGAAAAACTTTTATCCTGAAGCACATTTGAATGATACAGAGAAACAACGTGGAAAAGGGGCTTCAAAGCAGAGCTGTGCTTATCCGAGAGAACAGGAAATAGCAGTGCCTAAAGGTAGGCGTATTTACCCTAATAAGAGAGGTTTGCAATACCCTGACTTTCTATGCACGTACCAGGAGCTCTGTAGTTCTCAGGAACCCAACTACAGGAAATATGGTAGTTACCCACGGGCCACTAGTATAGTGGGTGAGGAGAGTGTTTTAACTCCCCGACAAGAACCTTATAACTTTAACGGCAATTGGGAGCCAGAAGTTTACTCTGATGAAGAGGAAATGCAGATTGAACCTCTTGAAGAATCTTTAGAGGAAAATGAGATGGACTGCACGTACACATTATCTGATTGTATAGCATCTCTATGTTAAAAGCAGCCAGAACTGTTTATGAGAAGAAACAGGTGCAAGAGTTCCGTGAGTAAAAGGAACTGTTTTCTGTTACTTTTTGTTCATGGTTTAATGCTGAAGAAAGCTAAGTTTTGTTGAAAGTATTTTTCTTTAATTGTGTTATCAGACGAAGGGTCTGACCTGCTTTAAGTTCCACTGTTATGAATCCACCCCGGACGGGGAATAAAGCCTGAGTTTAACCTTACCCTCTGCTTCAACTACACTTCTTTGGCTAATGGTGAAAACTACAGGATCCAGAAGGCTTTGCAAAATGCCTTCATAGGAGCTCTAGCCATAAAAATACTTCCCCATCAAACGACCCAAGCCCTTTTTAGCCTCTGGGTACGTTAGTGGGTGACAAATTACAAGAAATAAATGTTTCTCTCCTCCAACTACTCTAAAAGTCAGAGATGCTGATCTCCCGGTCACATCCAATATACGCTATCTGGGAGTGATATTGGATCAACAATTGGACTTCAAGAAACATATAAGATGCACCGTAAAATCAATATACTTCAAGATTAAAACCCTGAGGCACTTGAAACCTATGTTGGAACCTGATGACTTCCGAACTATCTTCCAAGCGCTAGTCACACCGCACTTCGATTATGCTAATATAATACTGCATGGCCTCCCTAAGATCACCATCAACCCCCTACAGTTAGCCATGAATGCAGCAGCCCGTATCCTCTATGGAGCCTCAAGGAGTGACCACATCTCCCCCATTCTAAAAGAACTTCATTGGCTTCCAATAAGCTGTAGGATCCTATATAAGGCCCTCCTTATTACCTTCAAGGCCTTCAATAAACTTTCTTCTGCAGCCATCTCGGATCTCATCACACACACAGAGAACAACAGGCCTAGAAGATCTTCTGCTGTGGACATGCTAATCATACCAAGCGACTCCATAAAGTCTAACCAATCAACTATCAACAGAGCTTTTGTGAACTTCGCCCCCAGATGCTGGAATAAACTTCCTCCTGGCATTAGAGCAATCAGGGACCTGAGACAGTTTAGAAAAGCCCTGAAACACCATCTCTTTACCACACACTTTAAGCTTCTGGACATACCTCCCCCTCTCCCACCCTTACCCTCACAACCCCATACCTACCCTATATGAATGCATAGAACTGACATATGTACCAACAGGTAGTTTCAAAGATTGTATATAGTTCCCCTGGTTTACCTCCATGTTAATTCCCTGTTATCTGTAAACGAAGGCCAAATTATCTGGCCAATGTGTTTTATTGTTACAATGTAAACCGCACTGATGACAAATAGCGCGGTATATAAGATATGTTAAATAAATAAATACACTGCTGACGTCAGATGACTTCAGCAGCCGTCTGGCAGTAGTACGAATTGCATCAGAAAATGATGCAATCAACTCTGGATGATGTGTGCATGCTGGTATTATGCAATGTGATGCAATATTACATCATTCAAGGCTTATTTGGGATGTTGTTGGTGTCCTACTGGATAAATTTATACGGTGAAACGTCAAAAATGAACTACATGCAATATCTTCAAAACGAGAGCCAATATTTTTGTTTATTTATTTATTTATATTCTCTTATATACTGCGCTATTCTGCATCAGTGCGATTTACATTGAACAAACTGAAATTACATTGAACAGGGCATTATAACTTGGAGATAACTATTTTACAGGGAACATGGGCTATGGAGGGTTAAGTGGCTTGCCCAAGACCACAAGGAGCACCTGTGGGACTAGAAACCCCAGCCCTTCCGGCCCAAGGTTGCTGTCTTCTAGTGGGATTTGAACCCCTGACATTCTGGCCTGAAGTAATTTTTTTAATGTTATATTCGTGTTCAGCTCACCAAGATACTACAAATTAGGGCCTTTTAAAGTCAGTAACTATTTCAATGTTGATCAGTGTAAGAGAAAATATTTTTTCACTCGACCTGTAATCAAACTGTGGAATTTGCTACCGGAGGATGTAGTAAAAGCTGTTAGTGTAGCCATGTTTAAAAAAGGTTTGGACAAGTTCTTGGAGGAAAGGTCCATAAACAATTATTAAAGTGGACCCAGAATATCCACTGCTTGCCCCCATACAAGCATTGTGGAATCTGTGTTTTTTGGGGAAATTTCTAGGTACTTGTGACCTAGATTAGGCACTGTTGGAAACAGGGTACTAAGCTTGATGGACCTTGCTCTGACCCAGTATTGCATATCTTATGTTCTTATGTTCTGGCTTCCCACTGTGAGTAGACTCTTGGACTTCTTCTCCCAAGGGGGGAACTGTTCTCCTCCTGAGCTAGTTGGGGTGCTGGCAAGTTTTTCACAGTCACAGAAGAAAGTTGGTATAGGCTTGAACTCAAGAAATCTTTCATCCCCTCTGCTCTCTCTTCTTGCAAATCCTAGCCCTGTGTCTCCCTCCTGATGGCATGAGCGCCAGGAGATAGCCAAAGCCTTCTACCCCTAAGAACAGAGTGCCTCGCTCCATCTTTCTTGGTGCAGTGGCAATAAGCCAAAAACAGAGTTCTACCTTTGGGTACAGTTTATATACCGGTTGAATTTTCCATCCTAGAGAAGTCTCCTCCCAGCATTAAAGAATTAGATTTATTTATTTAACTGGTTTTCTATACCGCCTTATCCTTCAATCAAAGCAGTTTACATTGTAATTTAAACTACTTACATTATAACAATAACAAAGTTAGGAGGAGAGATTTGGCATACAGGGCAATTTAACAGGTCATAACTTATATACAGAAGATAATATTAGACGTCAGGTTGTGTCTCATAGTAGCTGTCCTGGAGTAATCAAGGGGTGGTCAATTACCATTCCTTTACCAAGTGCTAAGTGACTTTTCTGAAGTATTCTTTGTATAGGAATGTTTTCAGCTTTTTTCTGAAGTCTTTACTGTCTACTGTGGCTCTTATGTCTTCCGGGAGGGAGTTCCATAGGACCGGGGCAGAGAATGAGAATGCTCTTCTGGAAGTGATCTGCTTGGACTTTTGGTATGTAGTGGGTGTGACAATCAGATCTCTATTGTTGTTCCTTCTGGGTCAGATGTCTGGGTCTCTTATGATTAGGTCTTGCAGGATGTCCGTCGATGAATACTGTAAGATTTTGAAGATGTTGAGTGCAGTCTTAAACCTAGTGCGGGAATGTACTGGGAGCCAGTGTAGTTGGTTGAGTATGGGAGTGATATAATCCTGTTTTGTTGTCCCATTGATGATATAGGCTGCTGTGTTCTGTGCCAACTGGAGTGGATGGATGGTTTGCTTTGTGAGGCCCTGGTACAGTGAGTTGCAGTAGTTCAGAATTGGGGCAACAATGGCTTGCCAGGCAATACAGAAATGATCCTGGCTGAGAACTGGCTTCAGTTTTCATTCTGTGGTAGGCATTCATAGTCAGGACTGAACCTAGCCCTGTGCGAGCGGTGCGGCCCCACAGGGTGCAAAGGTTAAGGGGCGCATTTCAGCTGTCTGCTGTTGCTTGCCGACACCAATTTTTCTTCTTTCAGTGGTGGCAGGCAATGACAGACAGCTGAAATGCGCCCCTTAAGCCTTCTCGCGGCACACTAAGCAGGTCTGGTCCCTCTCTCCTCTGATGCAGTGTCAGAGCAGGGAGGGACAGATTGGCTTAGCGCACCGGCGACTTGCACATTGGGCATGCCTCTTCTCTTCCGCCGCTGTCCAGAAAGTGTCTGGATGGAGGTGCTGGGGGGGGGGGTCGCGTGCCCGATGCGCAAGTTGCACAGGGCGCTATTCACACTCGGTACGGCCCTGTTCTTAGTGGTCTTTTTTATGTGGGACTGTAGGTTTAGGTTTTGGTCAGGGGTAACTTCTAAGTATCTGACTTTGCTTTTTATTGTGGGAGATTGAATGAGATGTCTCTTGTGATGTAGAGCGCTTCTGTTTTGTTATAGTTTATAGTTAGGTTGTTGTTCCTGAGTCATATAATCATATCCTCCAGGCATTTTGTTATGGCTGAGTGGTCTGGTTTTTCCAGGACTTTAAGATATATATCCTAATATTGTCAGCATATCGGTATTCTATTTTGTGTTTTTTAATGATGTTGCAGTAGGCTGTATGTAGAGGTTGAAGAGACGTGAAGATATGGATGATCCTTGGTTCTGGAAAAGTAGCAGCACAAATATGCAACCATGCCACCCTGAGTGTGCCCAATCTTGTCTTATCACAGAAGCTAAACAGGGTCAGGCCTGGTTAGAACTTGGATGGGCAATCTACTTCCTACAATCACCTTGCTAAGGAAACCTAGGAGATACAGTTGTGGTCAACATTATAGGCACCCTTGCATGTTGGGCCTGATTTTTGAAGGCATTTACATGGGTAACTGCCCTAGTTACCCAAGTAAATGCCTTATTCAGGATTTTCAAAAGGCACCTACACGGGTAGTGACCTTTGAAAATACCGGATATGTCCTGAATTTGCTCAGATGCTATGGGGGTCATTCCGATCAGGATGTCCAGGCCCCTGTGCACCCAATTGGAATTGGACACACAGGGGTAGATGAGATTCTGATCCCGCGGGGCACGTCTAGCCCCTGTGGGATTAGAATTGCAACTAGGCCTGTACGTGCATGCCAGGATCCGATTTCCATCGGCTTGCATGTACAGGCCCCTGCTTGGCTAACTCAATCAAGGCTCCTGAATAGAGCCGCGGCGCCATGGCATCTGGGTGCCATGGTACTGTGGATCCACGATTCCCGGCTGCCAACGACTGTCTCCTCTCCCCACAGCCTGACCCCCAATCTGGCCCCCCATGGCTAGGGCCGGGCCGCGGGGAATCAACTGCACCTGTCTTACCTTTTTTCCGTGGCCAGAGCTCTCATCCCCCAAAATATAGGGGAACTTATTCCATCTCCAAGGTGGAATAAATCCCCTGTCCAGTCTGCCAGCCCCAGATGTGCGGGGCCAACGTCAGAATCAGCCCTGTACGTACGGGGCCATGGATTGCACACTGCCTACCCTAACTCCACCTCTGCCACTATCTGCCCCATCTAAGCCTCCCCATACAAACACCTTGTTTGTACAGGGAGGTTAGTCGGAGATGGCAGAAGGGGCGAAATAGCAGGGATGGACATCCCAATAGGACGTCCATCCCCGCTATTTGTGGATAAGAATGACCCCAAAAGCGGTTAGCATCGGGGCATGCTAGGGACATTCTGGAGAGGAGCAGGGGCAGAGGAAAGGGCTAACCGGGTAGCAGCAAAGATTTTCCTCGCCTATCTTTCCAGCGTAGGGGCAAGTGGGTAGCATCGAAAATTGGCACTACCCAGCTAGCTCCTGTGGCTTCTGGGTTGGGCGGCAAGATCAGAATATTCAATGCCGGGATCACATATGACCCCGGAATTGAAAATCCAGTTTAGGCAGAAGGGGGGCAGGTTATGCGCCGACGAGGTGCATAGCACCGCCCAGATGAACAATCAGGCCCATTGTGTGCAATATCTTGAGAAATAATTGGAAATATTCCAACTGTATGTCATCATAATATTTTAATAGTATGTTCATAGAAACATAGAAATATGACAACAGAAAAAGACCACATGGCCCATCTAGTCTGCCCTTCCATATCAACAACCACAACAGTCCCCTTTTTTCCTTTAGAGATCCTCTATGTATGTCCCATGCTTTTTTGAATTCAGTTACTGTCCTCATTTCTACCACCTCCACTGGGAGACTATTCCAAGGATCCACCACTCTTTCCATAAAGAAATATTTCCGCATATCACTCCTGAATCTATCCCCCAACACCCTCATCCCATGTCCCCTCGTAGCAGAACTTGCTTTCAATTGAAAGAGGTTCTCCCCCTGAACATTTATGCCACGGAGGTATTTAAACATCTCAATCATATCACCTCTATCCCGCCTTTCCTCTAAGGTGTACATATTAAAATCCTTAATTCTGTCCTCATATGCTTTATAATGAAGACCACTAACCATTTTAGTAGCCACCCTCTGCACCGACTCCATCCTGTTCACATCCTTTTGAAGGTGTGGTCTCCAGAATTGCACACTATACTCCAAATAAGGTCGCACCAAAGACTTATACAGAGGCACTATCACCTCCTTTTTTCTGCTAGCCATTCCTCTCCGTATGCACCCAAGCATCCTTCTAGCTTTTGCCGTCACCTTTTCTACCTGTTTAGCTACTTTAAGATCATCAGACACAACCACGCCTAGGTCCCGCTCTTCTTTAGTGGACAAAAGTACTTCACCCCCTATACTATATTGCTCCCTTGGATTGCTGCAGCCCAAATGCATGACCTTACATTTTTTAACATTAAATCCCAGCTGCCAAATTCTAGACCATTCTTCAAGCTTAGCTAGATCCCTCCTCATGTTATCTACCCCTTTCTGGGTGTCTACTCTATTGCAGATTTTGGTATCATCCGCAAAAAGTCAAACCTTACCCGACAGCCCCTTCGCTATATCACTAACAAAGATGTTAAAAAGAATAGGACCAAGGACAGATTCCTGGGGCACACCACTGGTAACATCCTTCTCCTCAGAGTGAGCTCCATTTACCTGTAATCTTTGTCGCCTCCCACCCAACCAATTTCTAACCCAAGCAGAAATTTTACGGTCCATCCCTAGGGTGCTCAGTTTGTTTATAAGTCGCCTGTGAGGAACAGTGTCAAAGGCTTTACTGAAATCTAAATACAACACATCTAGGGCTCTCCCTCTGTCCAACTCCCTGGTCACCCAGTCAAAGAAATCAATCAGAGTGTCTGACAAGATCTGCCTCTGGTGAATCCATGCTGCCTCGGATACTGTAATCCACTGGACTCCAGAAACCTCACTATTTTCTCTTTCAGAAGCGTTTCCAATAATTTACTCACCACCGAAGTTAAACTAACCGGCCACATCCTTACTTACGCTTTTGTGTAAAGGCACCACATGAGCCTCTCTCCAGTCCTTTGGCACCACTCCCAACTCCAACGAGGCATTGAATAGATCAGGCAGTGGAGCTGCTAGAATGTCCCCAAGTTCCCTCAGTATTCTAGGGTGTATGCCATCTGGTCCCATCGCTTTGTCTACTTTAAGTTTAGCTAGCTTCTCACGAACACAGTCTTCTGAAAATTGTTCAAGATGCCCCTCATTTCTGTTCCTATTTGTGGGTGTTTTCTGAGGTCCTGCTCCTG
Organism: Ichthyophis bannanicus; assembly: GCA_033557465.1. Taxonomy (NCBI): domain Eukaryota; kingdom Metazoa; phylum Chordata; class Amphibia; order Gymnophiona; family Ichthyophiidae; genus Ichthyophis; species Ichthyophis bannanicus. Next base: position 723,109,757 of record CM066032.1, read on the forward strand.
GTTCTTCATCTGTGAGCACAGAGCAGAAATATTTGTTAAGCAATTCCGCTTTATCCTCATCAGCTTCTACATATTCCTCCCCTTCACCCTTGAGTCTGACAATACCACTTTTGCCCTTCCTCTTCTCACTAACATATCTGAAAAATGTCTTATTCCCCCATTTTATTGCATTGGCTATTTCCTCCTCTTTTTGAATCTTTGCTTTACTGACTACTATGCTAGCTTCTCTAAGTTTTTCCAAATATAGATGTCTGTCTTCCTCTCTCTGTGATCTGTTGTATTTCATGAAGGCCTCCTTTTTTTCACTTTTTCAGCTACTTCTTTTGAAAGCCATAATGGTCTCCTTTTTCTTTTACCTTTATTTACCATGTTAACAAAAAGGTTTGTTGCCCTTAAAATATCCCCTTTCAGTTTTGCCCACTGTTTTTCTACATCCCTCTGCTGTTCCCATCCCGCTAACGACTCCCTGAGGTATTGGCCCATCCTGGCAAAGTTAGTCTTCAAAAAGTCTAAGACCCTCACCTTTGAATGGATTCTAACAGCCGTAGTCCTAATACTGAACCACACCATCTGGTGATCACAGGATGCAAAATGATCTCCCACTATAACATCAGAAACACTTTCACCATTGGTAAGCACCAAGTCCAGTATGACCCCTTCACGTATGGGGTCTGTTACCAATTGCTTGAATAGTTTTCCCTGTAGAGAATCCAGGATCTCTTTACTTCTAGATGAAACTGCAGCAGGAATGTGCCAATCAACATCTGGCATATTGAAATCCCCTATCAGAAGCACTTCCCCTTTCCTAGCAATGCTGCGTATGTCTTCAATTAACTCTCTGTCCACCTCTTCCTCTTGTGAGGGAGGTCTGTATATCACACCAATGCAAATAGATCTCTCTTTCCCTTTTTCTAGTTTAACCCGCAATGCCTCCTCTCTCCCTTTTAAGCTCTGTAATTCCAAAGTTTTAATATTATTTTTTACATATAGTGCCACTCCTCCTCCCCTTCTTCCTACCCTGTCCTTTCTGAATAAAGTATAGCCAGATATAGTTACATCCCAATCATGGTTTTCTGTGAACCATGTTTCTGTAACTGCCACTAAATCCAAATCAGCCACTCCCACCAAAGCTTCAATATCAGGGATCTTATTTCCCATGCTACGGGCATTTATATACACCGCTTTCCTTATGTTACCCCCGTTACCCATTTCCATAAAGGTATTTAATGTATCACTTACCTGGGGGCTTTCACTTACCTGGGGGCTTTCTTCACCCATCCCCAACGAATCTAGTTTAAAGCCCTCTTCAGTAGATTAGTCAGTCTACTACTGAAGACGCGTTGACCTTTCTTGGACAGGTATACAACAAAAAATAAATGTCTGTGCAATTTATTCATAGTAATTTCTGAGAAAAAACAAAATATGACTTGGACATGATTAATAGCATCCTTCATTAATATTTGGTTGCACGACCCTTGGCAGTGATGACAGCCCCCAAACATTTCTTGTAGCCATCTATAAGTTTTGTACATCTGTCTGCTGGTAGTTTCTCCCACTCTTCAAATGCAATTTGTTCCAGCTCGTGAAGTTTCCAGGATTCCTTTTATCGATGGCAGATTTCAGCTCTTTCCAAAGGATCTCGATTGGATTGAGATCAGGATTCATTGCTGGCCAGTTTAAAACAGTCCATTTGTTCCTTTTTAACCATTCTTTTGTACTTTTGGAAGTATGTCTTGGGCCATTGTCCTGCTGGAGGACCCATGACCTTCGACCCAGACCTAGCTTTCTGTCACTAGGTAACACATTTCCCTCCAAAATACCCTGGTAATCCTCTGACTTCATGATTCCTTTAATATGTTCCAGACCTCCAGTTCCTGAGGCAGCAAAACATCCCCACAACATTATGGAACCTCTACCATATTTAATTGTAGGATGGGTGTTTTTTTTTCCTTATACGCTTCATTTCTTCACCTGTAAATGAAGCACTGGTCTGCATTGACAAAGAGCTCAAGTTTGGTTTCATCTGTCCACAGAACATTTTCCCAGAAGGACTGTGGTTTTTCAAGGTATGTTTGGGCAATGATTAGGTGTGCCTTTTTACAGTATTCATAACATGGACAACTATTCACAAGGTTGCTTTGAGTCAACATCAACTTGACGGCACTTAACAACAGTTAGGGCAAATAAAGGTTTCATTGCAGTAATTTATAGTAGAACCACTGGAAGTCTCTGCTATTGAAAGCTCTCTACACTTTACCCTTTTGCAAAATAAGAGTGAATCATACAGTGAAACCATTTTTTCCAATACTACCATATTGCTTCATTACCAGGAAAGTACTAAGTGGCTGTCTTTGCAGATTTGCTTCCCCGAGAAGCAAACCTGCTCCATACATTCTCCTTTCCAAATCCTTCAGTGGCTTATTCTGATTTAGAATAAGCACCATTAATTAGGATACCTAGGATGCTGAAGTCACCTGTAAACAAAAAAGTCAAATATTTACAGAAACATTTACCATATTGGGTAATATAATAGCTGAGAAGTTCCAATGCTCCCATGTATGTCAGTATGGAAACAGTCTCTCAAAGTAGTAAAACACACGTGTTTTTGCAGCATGTTGCAAACAGAAAACATGAAGCGGCATTTTAGAAAGTGCATCTAGGTGACATCTGGGGCACCCAAGGCACAACGTGTAAAAAAACATCAGGGACATTTAAGTGTCGGCCCAATTTTGGAAACGTGGATGTCCCTAAAATGGACAGCTGCATTAGTGGCCAAATAGATGTCCCCACTAGTAAAACCGAGGTTGGGGATGTCTATCCTATGCTGAACGTGCTTGCATGCAGGGATGTGCATCAGTGTGCTGAACCGAAATCAAGTGTCCTAGTTTCCCTACCATTTTCATTATCATCAGTAACATTATAGGAGGTATCAGAGTACACTCTTATCTATGCCCTCAGGGTGGTCTTGATGGCAGAATAAGAACTTTTCCGATGCCTTTTGTGGCGCTCGCACCCCTACCAGGCGGTTGCCTAGTAGGGATGGGAGACCATCTTGTATTCCTTTTCCAAAGGGTTGTAGTTGTGTAGTCAGAAATGAACCAAGTGGATGTTTTAAAGCACACAGGAATTTTTATTAGATTCCTTTAGGTAAGATGGTAACAATCTTCAAAGCAACTTTACACTCAGGACAAAGAAACAAAGGATAATCTTCTCCAATTAAAGCAAATGTCAAAACAGTGTTTCCGTGGAATTATTTACAATGGCTTTCCTTTTCTTTCCCTTTAAGATGTTTCTTACTTCAGCAATAATAAAGGCACATGTATTTGCAACCTACAATCAAAGCCAGTAGGGCTGCTAGCTCCTTCTTTGCTCTTTTGAGTTAAACAGTTCTCAGCTGTCTAGCCCCGCCTTGGTTGCACTAGCTACTTCTTTAGGAAAGAACCTTAATGCTTCAATATAAGACTCATTCTCTCCTTTACTTCAGGCTTTCAGCTATAACAAAGTTGTAACAGCTTTCTTAATTTCTTTCTGCTATTTGGCTTCCATTAATTAGCATCAATGCAAACAGCACAGTCCATCTCAGAACAAGAAGAACCCATGTCAGTTCCTCTACCATCCACTTCCATACTTTCTTCTGAGCTGCATATTGGTAAAGCTTGGAAACGTTCAGGCACTTTTTGCTTTAAGTCTTTTAAAAGCTCAAATAGCCTATTCCACTGCACTGCCCTTCCTTCTCTTGGCAGAACTTCAACAGGCTTCTCCTGTTCAACTTTTCTTGAAAACCCCTTCTTTCTAATCTGGGTTTTCCCAGGTACAAATCCCTCTTCAGAATTAGAGCAAGAGATACAAGCCTTAGGCTTCACTGCTTTCTTTCTCCTACCTTGGAGTTTTACTGCAGGACTTCCATATCTGGGGCTTCTGTTGGCTGTAGCTATCTCTGCCTCAGAGCCAGTCAGGGAATCAGGGTAAGATTTCCTCTCCACTTCCTGGGGCTTCTTCTGCCTGAAGACACACCCTTCATCAGAGGAGTCTAGGTTCTCTTGCCTTAGCTTTTCCAATGCCAGCCTTCTCTCTCTCTCTCTCTCTTGCCAGTATGTTTGGTCCTCTCCCTGTAACCTTCTCTGTAGGTCTCTTGGCTGCAGTCCTGGCTGCTCTTGCTCTCCTTGCTCTTGTCCTTGTTCTTGTTCCTGTTTCTCCTTCCGTCTATCTCTCTGTTTGTTTGCTCAAACTTAAACGTTGAGCAGGGCACCTCCCCTTCTGACTCCACCCCCATGTATCTCCTACTCTTACTTAGGGTTGCCATGGAGTCTGGGTGTGGCCTTAGCCTAGCTCTACCCTCGTGGTTTCTCTCACTGCTTTTACTAGGGTGTATGTGTTCTGGTGCACCCATCCCCCGCAAAGAAGAAAAAGTTCCTTTTCCCTTTATTTCTTCATGCTGGACTGCACTCTCCTTACCACATATCCCCCCCCCCCCCTTAAACTATTACGGGCTGGTGCAACAACCCGCGCACAGCACGTAATACGAGGTATGAGCTGTGAATCATCACCAACTCTTAGGGCTAGCTGGGCATTCCCTATACGCTCTTGCCATAGCCTCAACAGATTAATATGTTATACCTGTTGCTTCCCTCGTCCAGTGTCCACCGCATATGATACTGGTCCGACCTGCTTTGCAGCTTTGTAAGGGCCTCTCCAGGAATTCTCAAACCTAGAGTTCGCTGCGGCTACCATTACCATAACCTTATCCCCGACCATTAGGAGCCGAGGCCTTGCTCGCCGGTCATAATAAGTTTTTTTGTCTATTCTGACTCCTTTTTAAGTTTTCTTCCACTACAGTGGCTATCCGCTGTAAGCGATTCTTCAGATCCGTTAGGAATCTGTGAACCTCTTGTACATCCTCTACGGGTGCTACCCATTGTTCCCTTAGGATGTCCAGTACCCCACGCGGAGTCCTTCCATACATAAGTTCGTATGGTGATGTGCCTGTAGAGGTTTGTCTCCTCTCCCGACATGCATAAAGTACGAAAGGTAACATTGTATCCCACTCACTTAACCTACCCTCCAAACTCCTTCTTAACAAGTTCTTCAAGGTTTGATTGAACCTTTCCACTAGGCCATTGGTTTGGGGATGATAGGCTGCTGTGCGGATATGTCTGATACCAAATGCATCCCATACCTGGGCTAGGTGACGGGACATGAAATTTGTTCCCCTATCTGTTAGGACCTCACGAGGGAATCCTATCTCGCAAAATAACCTTATTAATTCCATAGCTATCACCTGGGCAGACATGTTTCTCAATGGGATGGCCCATGGAAAGCGGGTGGCATGGTCCATTATGACCAATATATACTGGTGGCCTCGGGGTGTTTTTAACAAGGGCCCCACTATATCCACCCCCAACCTATGTACTGGTTTATTCATGACTGGCAAGGGAATCAAAGGTACCTCCGGTGGATGGTTACCTGAGACCATTTGACAAGCCGGGCACGACGCACAGAATCTCGCTGTCTCTGTATATACGCCTGTCCAATAAAACCTAGCAAGGACCTGATCCAGGGTGCTTTGTACACCCTTGTGTCCCCCTACTGGGTGATCATGGGCCAATCTTAATATGATATTCTTAAAAGAGGAAGGTATCACCAGTTGCCTTCTTAGATCTCCTGTCCGTGGATCTATATTCTCCCTATATAGTAGGTTACTATCCCACAGAAACCTAAGTAGAACCTCCGATCCTTCCCGGGCGAACTCACAGGCTCGCCCCAAAGCGGGATCTGCTTTTTGCTCATCAGGAAATGAGGGAAACTTCTCTATTAACTCCTTAGGAACCCAGGGCAGCTCCTGACCAGACATTAACTGACCCCTATTCCTGGCCCTGATGCACCGCTCTCGCCGCTCTCGCCGCTTTTCGGACTTTCCTTTCCTGGGGGCATCCTTGGCCGGGGTTATTAAGTCCTCATGAAAGGAGGTCCCTGGTATCGGCTCCTCCTGGGAATCTACCTCTTCCTCTGAAGGTTTTGAGCCTGCACGTGTGGTAACCAGGCCTGCTTTTTCCTGCAGCTCCTTCGCTATCCCCTTCCTGAACTGGGACCAATCACGGCCCAGTACCATATCGTGTGGGAGCCTAGGTATAACCGCTACTGCTACCTCCCTTCCCGTACCTAACCCCTTTATCCTAACATACTGGAGAGGATAGGTGGAGGCAGCCCCATGGACACATCTGATCTTAACATGCCCGCTTGAGGATTCCTGTAAGGACTGTCTCTGGGCCTCTATCTTTTTCCACAGCCTGATGGAAATCATGGACTGGCTAGCCCCTGAGTCTAGTATTGCTTCTGTAGGTATCCCTTCCACTTCTACCGATAGGAGGAATCCCTCACTTATCTCCTTGGGACGGGTAATCACAAAAGCTTTCCTTACTTTACAGTTTTTCTTAAGGTGACCTGCCTCACCACAAGAGAAGCATTTCCTCTGCCAGTTATACCTTCCCTCCACGGGTTTATTCCTTTCTGTTCTACGGTTAGCAAATGCTGCATTCTTTTCTTGCATTTCTGTACCTGCCTTCTGAAAAACGTCCTCTTTCTTGAGGCTTAATTTCCTGGCCTCTATAAAGCGCTCAGCCAACGCAATGGCTTCCTGGGTGTTTTTACAGCTCTGCATTACCAGAAAAGCTTGCAAGTCTGTAGGTAAAGCCTCTGTAAACTGTTCAAGTATTACAGTATCTATAATAGACTCTATATTACCACTTTCAGGTATAAGCCATTTACATACTAAGCTTTTTATCCGATGATATAAAGCTTGAGGTGTTTCACCCTCCTTTATTATACATGATCGTAGAAGCCTACGATAGACCGAGGGACTTAACCCCATCCGATCTCTTATAGCTTTTTTTACTTGCTCATAATCTGAAACCAATGTCACAGGCATTTCTCTGTAGGCTGCTAGAGCCTCCCCACTAAGGGTAATAGCAAACCTCATTGCCAATTGTCCTTTTGGCCATTGAGCCAATACCGCTATCCTTTCAAAAGCTTCGATGAAATCATCGATATTGTCCTCCTTGGTAAGGCGGCCACAGGAGAAAGTCCCAGCACCAGGGCCATCCCATCCCAGAAATACACCCTGTGCACCTGGTACAGACTGTGCCACCTTGGTTGCTTCCTCCTGGGTCCTGATCCACTTCGCCATCATGTCCAGTAGGGGTTGCTGTTGGGCACGAAGCATGGATGTTGCTTGTTCCTGGCTCACTGCCGCCATCTCCCTCTGTCTGGCAAATTGGTCTGCCACCCAAGCCAATATATCAGCTGTCTCCATCGTTTGAACTGCTGTTTCTGTAAATACAAACAAAGACAAGAACACACAAAGTGCAGCACTTTTTTTTTTTTTATGCTCCCACTTTCTCCTGGTGAGTACCTGGTAGCCCCCTTACATCAGAATCCAGGCCTTAACCCCCTCTAGCCTACGGGTTACCTGATTCTGATGCAGGTCTTCGCTTTGCCACCAGTTAACAGCGCTCCGGATCCGACGCCACTCCGGATTTTCCTTCCGTTGCTCTCGGTCCGGTCACACCGTCCTTCCCTGGATCTTCCCCGTCCAGAGGTATAGGCTTCGAGACGCACCACACTTGACCGCTGGAATGCTGGATCCAAAGAACTATGCCACCTGTGGCGCTCGCACACCTACCAGGCGGTCGCCTAGTAGGGACGGGAGACCATCTTGTATTCCTTTTCCAAAGGGTTGTAGTTGTGTAGTCAGAAATGAACCAAGTGGATGTTTTAAAGCACACAGGAATTTTTATTAGATTCCTTTAGGTAAGATGGTAACAATCTTCAAAGCAACTTTACACTCAGGACAAAGAAACAAAGGATAATCTTCTCCAATTAAAGCAAATGTCAAAACAGTGTTTCCGTGGAATTATTTACAATGGCTTTCCTTTTCTTTCCCTTTAAGATGCTTCTTACTTCAGCAATAATAAAGGCACATGTATTTACAACCTACAATCAAAGCCAGTAGGGCTGCTAGCTCCTTCTTTGCTGTTTTGAGTTAAACAGTTCTCAGCTGTCTAGCCCCGCCTTGGTTGCACTAGCTACTTCTTTAGGAAAGAACCTTAATGCTTCAATATAAGACTCATTCTCTCCTTTACTTCAGGCTTTCAGCTATAACAAAGTTGTAACAGCTTTCTTAATTTCTTTCTGCTATTTGGCTTCCATTAATTAGCATCAATGCAAACAGCACAGTCCATCTCAGAACAAGAAGAACCCATGTCAGTTCCTCTACCATCCACTTCCATACTTTCTTCTGAGCTGCATATTGGTAAAGCTTGGAAACGTTCAGGCACTTTTTGCTTTAAGTCTTTTAAAAGCTCAAATAGCCTATTCCACTGCACTGCCCTTCCTTCTCTTGGCAGAACTTCAACAGGCTTCTCCTGTTCAACTTTTCTTGAAAACCCCTTCTTTCTAATCTGGGTTTTCCCAGGTACAAATCCCTCTTCAGAATCAGAGCAAGAGATACAAGCCTTAGGCTTCACTGCTTTCTTTCTCCTACCTTGGAGTTTTACTGCAGGACTTCCATATCTGGGGCTTCTGTTGGCTGTAGCTATCTCTGCCTCAGAGCCAGTCAGGGAATCAGGGTAAGATTTCCTCTCCACTTCCTGGGGCTTCTTCTGCCTGAAGACACACCCTTCATCAGAGGAGTCTAGGCTCTCTTGCCTTAGCTTTTCCAACGCCAGCCTTCTCTCTCTCTCTCTCTTGCCAGTATGTTTGGTCCTCTCCCTGTAACCTTCTCTGTAGCTCTCTTGGCTGCAGTCCTGGCTGCTCTTGCTCTCCTTGCTCTTGTCCTTGTTCTTGTTCCTGTTTCTCCTTCCGTCTATCTCTCTGTTTGTTTGCTCAAACTTAAACGTTGAGCAGGGCACCTCCCCTTCTGACTCCACCCCCATGTACCTCCTACTCTTACTTAGGGTTGCCATGGAGTCTGGGTGTGGCCTTAGCCTAGCTATACCCTCGTGGTTTCTCTCACTGCTTTTACTAGGGTGTATGTGTTCTGGTGCACCCATCCCCCGCAAAGAAGAAAAAGTTCCTTTTCCCTTTATTTTTTCATGCTGGACTGCACTCTCCTTACCACACTATTCATGCCTTGGATCAGGTATAAACTTGGATGTGTTTCAGGACATACAGTGCATTTCTGAAATTTGGCAAGAAAGTCCAAGTACTTGGGAACATCCCAGACATACCTAGACACGCCCCTGTTCAGCCTTGGATGTCCTTATGCCGGGGACATCCTTAGGACTGCTTTCTAAAATGCTTCCAAGGATGTCTCCATGCTTTAGATGCCTGTATGCCAGTTTTTGATGTCCAAAGCATCAATAGAGTTTTTAAAATAACCCCCATAGTGTTCTTCAAAAATCATTTCTTAACTGCAGAGTCACATTCCTTGACCTGGTGCTAGAAAACGTTCTCTGTTACAATCAAGTATCCCCAGTCCTTCCCCATTATACAGGAACACACATTGCAGTATGACTTCATTCTCTAGAGGGTATGTTTACTAATCAGTGGTAGCAGCTTCCATGCGATATTGGAGCCGCGACCTAATTGAATTCAATGGGGCTGCAACTCCGATATCGCACGGAAGCCGCTACTGCTGATTAGTAAACATACCCCTAGGTCAGAGAGAACACCTTCTCTACACCTCCTGTAGGTTCACTCTCTTGTACTCTATTTTTGGATTAAGAAAAGTCCACTCCCATTTAATTAATCTCATATGATATTTTATCTCCAGATGTGAGAGGCCTGACGGATTCCATTACAAGCAAGGTAATACTCTGCCTTTAAGTTCTCAAAGGGATTTTTGTGTTAATTTTTAAAAGCTAATTCTTAAAGGAGTTTTGGTGTTCCTTTTTAAAAGCGAAGGGCCTGATTTTTGAAGGCAGTTACATGGGTAACAGCCCATGTTACCTGTGTAAATGCCTTAACCGGGATTTTCCAAAGGCATCTACACGGATAGTACCTGTTGAAAATACCAGTTAAGTCCCTAACGTCCCCAGGTGTTATCCACAGCATTAGGGCATGTTTGGGGTGTTCCGAATCGGAGTGGAGGCAGGGAATGACATTAAGCGGATAGCAGTAAATTTGATGTTGCTCGTTTAGCGCTCTGCACCTTAAAGATAGGCGAGGAAAACCCTTGCCTATCTTTAAGGTGCCGGGGCTAAACGGGCAGCATCGAAAATCGCTGCTACATGCTTAGCTTTGGAGGCTGCCAGCCTTTGTGGCGTGACCCGGATTTTCATTTCTGTCACTGTGGAAATGAAAATCCAGGTTAAGGGGGTTGGCAGGCAGGCTATGCACCGACGCGGCGCATAGCCTGCCTAAATGAATATCGGGCCCTAAGTCTTTTTATCTATACTGCAATGGGGGAATTTTTTTGTTTGTTAGTGGTGTTGGGCAAAGCTCTGTCAGTTAGAGTTCATTGTCTTTGTTTCAGCTACCCATTCACTGGTAACTCTTTGAAGCCAGTAACCTCATCATGTGTTAGATCCCTCTCTACCCACCCTGGCACCCACATACCCCATGTGAGCATTCTTGATTTATAGGGCAACTCCCCAAGTAGCTACACACAGGGACATAGAACAGTGCTGTTAGAACACACTTAAAAGAGATTAACTTCTTTTTCTCTTAAAGGACAGCTGAGGACTTTGGTAGGTCTCTATCTTTTACTTCAACAGGTACCAAAGCTACATCATCTAAACAGTTTCTGGGAAAAAAACATATTACTAAAGCTGGTGCTCCCATTACTGCTTCTGCCTCTGTACAGACAGAGATCCCAATGCCAGTTGAAGGAAGCTGTGGACTTTGGGTACCCGCCAGGTACTTGTGACCTGGATTGGCCACTGTTGGAAACAGGATACTGGGCTTGATGGACCTTGGTCTGAACCAGTATGGCATTTCTTAGGTTCTTATGACAGGTTCCTTGTGCAGGATGCCTGCAAGCTGAGGCTCTCAGGAAACACGTGGAGGAGCTCAGGGAAGTTGTGATGAGGCTGAGAAGCATTCAAGACAGTGAAAAGTACATTGATGAGTTGCTTCTTGAAACATCCAAGCTCTCCGACACAGGTGAAGATGGGAAGATACAGAATGAAGAAGTTTGGACACGAGGCACCAAAGTCTGCAGTATTAACAATTCAACTCCTCCAGCCCTTGAATTGAAGAACCAGTATGCAGCCCTGAAAGTGAAGGAGATGGAAGCATCCAAGGAAAGAGAAGAACCACAGCTCAAATACCCCAAAGTTGTAGTCAGTCACCACAAGGAAGAGAAGGGTAGTGGTGGTTGGTGACTCTTTTCTGAGGGGTACTGAGGCATCCATTTGCCTAAAAGACTTGATATCCAGAGAGGTGTGCTGTCTGTCAGGTGCCAAAATCCGAGATGTTATGGAGAGTTTGCCGAGACTCATCAAGTCTACTGACTATTATCCAATGTTGCTTATCCATGTTGGCATAAATGATACTGGGTATCCCTCCAAGCATATCAAAAGTGACTTCTTGGCTCTGGAATAGAGGGTAAAGCAGATAGGTGCGCAGATGGTGTTCTCTTCAATCCTCCTGGTTGAGGGTAAAGGCTGAGGTGGAGAATCTTGCATCCTGGAGATGAATGCATGGCTGCATGGATGGTATCATCGAGAGTGTTTTGGTTTCTTGGATCATGGGATGATGTTCCAAGGGCTGCAGAGCAGAGATGGCATCCATCTGTCCAAGAAGGGTCAAAGTGTCTTCAGCAGCAGACTGGCTGACCTACTGAAGAGGGCTTTAAACTAGATTTGTTGGGGATGGGAGAATCCACCATGTAAGTGAAGAAAGACTCCAGGTAAGTGAAATATTAAATTCCTCTGTAGAAATGGGTAAAAGAGGCAATATCTGGAAAGCGATGTGTTTAAATGCCCATAGCATGGGGAATTACTACTTCCGCCGCCAACTAAGCATGCACCCATCCTATCCACACACACAAGTTTATCATACCGCGTTATTAAATACCCTCATGTTAAATGTTACCTTCAATTGTACTGTCTAAATGCTGTTAAGTAACTATACTGTCTAAATATTTACACGTACCCTAATGTTAAATGTAACCCTCCAATTGTGATGTGACGTGACCACCTTGATTGAAGGATAAGGTGGCATACAAATCTGTCTAAATAAATAAATAAGATCCCAGATTTTGAGGCTTTAATGGTAGAGGCTGACTTGGATTTAGTGGCAGTTACGGAGACATGGTTCCCGGTCAGCCATGACTGGATGGTAATTATACCAGGCTATACCTTTTTCAGGAAGGACAGGGTAGGAAGAAGGGGAAGTGGAATATCAATATATGTGAAAAAGATTATTAAAGCTATAGAACTGCAGGGCTTAAAAGGAAGAGAGGAGGCACCATGGGTTAAACTAGAAAGAGGGAAAAGGAAATCCATTTGAATTGGATTATTTACAGATCCCCCTCACAGAAGTAGAAGTTGACGAAGACTTAATAGAAGACATATGCAGGCCATGAAAGGAGAAGTGCTACTGATAAGTGATTTCAATATGCCGGATGTGGATTGGCATATCCCTGCTGTGATATAATCTAGAAGTAAGGAGATCCTGGATTCTCTACAGGGAGAACTATTCAGGCAACTGGTAAAATAACCCACATGTGATGGGGCTATTCTGGACTTAATATTTACCAATGGGAAAAGTGTTTCAGATGTTACAGAGGGAGATCATCTCGCATCCAGTGATCACCAGATGGTGTGGTTCAGTATTAGGACTAGGGCTGATAAAATCCATTAAAAAGTGAGAGTCACAGACTTTAGGAAATCTTACTTTTGCCAAGATGGGACAATACCTCAAAGAGTCATTAGCAGGATGGGAACAGCTGGGGGATGTAGAAAAACAGTGGGCAAAACTGAAAGGAGATATTTTAAGGGCAACAAACGATTTTTTTAGAAAGGTTAATAAATATAAAAGGAAAAGGAGGCTACTATGGCTCTCAAAAGAAGTAACTGAAAAGGTGAAGAAAAAGAGGGCAGTCTTCATGAAATACAAGAGATCATAGAGAGAGGAAGACAGGCATCTAGATTTGGAAAAGCTTAGAGAAGCTAACAAAGCAGTCAGGAAAGCAAAGGTACAAAAAGAAGAAGAAATAGCCAAAGCAATAAAATGCAGGGATAAGTCATTTTTTCAGATATGTTAGTGAGAGGAGGTAGGGGCAAAAGTGGTATTGTCAGACTCAAGGGTGAAGGGGAGAAATATGTAGAAACTGATGAGGATAAATATTTCTGTTCTGTGTTCACAGATGATGGGCCAGTAACAGGACCTCAGAAAACAATTACAAATAGGAACAGAAGTGATTTGAATCTTGACCAATTTTCAGAAGACTGTGTTCGTGAAGAACTAGTTAAATTAAAAGTAGACTAAGCGATGGGTCCAAACAGGATACATCCAAGAATACTGAGGAAACTTGGGGATGTTCTAGCAGCTCCACTGTCTGACCTTTTCAATGCCTCTTTGGAGTCAGGAGTGGTGCCAGAGGACTGAAGAAAGACACATATGGTCCCTTTATACAAAAGCGGACATAAGGATAACATTGAGAACTACAGGCCGTTTAGTCTAACCTCTGTGGTTAGTAAATTATTGGAAAGACTACTAAAAGAGATGATAGTGAGGTTTCTGGTGTCCAATGGATTTCATGATCCGAGGCAGCATGGATTCACCAGAGGTAAGTCTTGCCAGACAAATCTGATTGATTTGTTTGACTGGGTGACCAGGTAGTTGGAGCAAGGGAGAGCCCTAGATATGGTGCATTTAAATTTCAGTATGACACGATCCACACAGGCAACTTATAAACAAAGTGAGTACCCTAGGGATGGACCCTAAAGTTACTGACTGGATTAGAAATTGGTTGAGTGGGAGGCGACAAAGGGTATAGGTAAATGAAGCTCACTCTGAGGAGAAGGAGGTTACCAGTGTTGTACTGTAGGGATCTGTCCTTGGGCTTATTCTTTTGAACATCTTTGTTACTGATATTGTGGAAGGGTTGTCAGGTAAGGTTTGCTTATTTGCAAATGATACCAAAATCTGCAATAGAGTGGACACCCATGAAGGAGTAGATAACATGAGGATGGATCTAGCTAAGCTTGGTCTAGAATTTGGCAGCTGAAATTTAATGCTAAAAAATGCAGGTCATGCACTTGCGCTGCAAAAATCCAATGGAGCGTTACAACGCAGGGGGTGAGGTATTTGTCCACAAAAGAAGAGCAGGACCTGAGCATAATTGTGTCTGTCGACCTTAAAGTAACTAAACAGGTAGAAAGCCAGAAGGATGCTTGGTGTATAGGGAGAGGAATGGTCAGCAGAAAAAAGGAGATGATGATACCTCTGTATAAGTCTCTTGTGCAACCTCAATTGGAGTATTGTATGCAATTCCGCAGACAGCACCTTCAAAAGGATATAAGCAGGTTGGTGTTGGAGCAGAGGGTGGCTACTAAAATGGTTATTGGTCTTTGTTATGAAACATGAGGACAGACTTAAAGATCTTAATATCTCTACTTTAGAGGAAAGGCAGAATAGGGGAGATAGAGACATTTAAATACCTCCGTGGCATAAATGCACAGGAGTGTCTCTTTCAATTGAAGGAAATCTCTGTTATGAGTGGACATAGGATGAGTAATATGCCAAAATATTTCTTTATGGAAAAAGTGGTAGATGCGTGGAATAGTCTTCCAGTGGAGGTGGTAGAAACGGGGACAGTATCTGAATTCAAAAAAGCATGGGACAAACACAGAGGATCTCTAATGAAAATAGGGGACTATTGTAGTTGATATGGAAGGGCAGACTGGATGGGCCATGTGGTCTTTTCTGCCATCATGTTTCTATGTCACATAAAATGAATTTCTATAGGCATCTCTTATGTGGGTAGGGGAACCTGGTAGAGATGGCAACCACAATCATATATCTTCTCCTTTCAATGATGGGGCACCAGTAAGGGATGGCAACCCTTATCAATATTCAGCATCAGCACTTTCAAATAGTAGTGGAATGCATAGTAGATCCTTTAGGTAAGATCTGGCTCATTGAGTAGTTTTTGGCTCTCGTCCTCTACTTTTTAGAAGAACTTCATGCTTTTGAACTGAGCGTCCTTTTTTCCATTAGTGAAACTGCACATTAATGGTGGCTTAGATAAGAACATAAGAACATAAGATATGCAATACTGGCTCAGACCAAGGTCCATCAAGCTCAGTATCCTGTTTCCAACAGTGGCCAGTCTAGGTCATAAGTACCTAGCAGGTTCCCCAAAAGACACAGGTTCCACAGTGCTTGTATTGGGTCAAGCAGTGATATCCCGGGTCCCTTTTAATAATGGTTTATGGACCTTTCCTCCAGGAACTTGTCCAAACCTTTTTTTAAACCCAGCTACACTAACAGCTTTTACTACATCCTTCGGTAACAAATTCCAGATTACACATTCAGTGAAAAATATTTTCTTGTATTAGTCTTAAATAGGTTACCCTGTAGCTTCATTGCATGTCCCCTAGTCTTTCTATATTCAGATGACGTAAACAATTGATCTATGTTTACCCGTTCCACTCCATTCATTAATTTATAGTCCTCTATCATATCTTCCCTCAGCCATCTCTTTTCCAGTTTGAAGAGCCTTAACCTTTCTAGCCTCTCTTCATAGAGGTATCCTTCCATCCCCTTTACCATTTTGGTGGCTCTTCTCTGTACCTTTTCTAATAACGCTATATGCTTTTTAATATACGGCGACCAGAATTTCACACAATATTCAAGGTGCGGTCGCACTATGGAATGAATCGAGGCATTATAATATCCTTTGTTTTATTCTCCATTCCTTTCCTTATAATACCTAGCAATCTATTTGCTCTCTTGGCTGCCGCTGCACACTGGGCGGAGGGTTTTAACATGTTATCCACGATGATGCCTAAATCTTTTTCCTGGGTGGTGGTTCCTAATGTGGAACCTTGCATCATGTAACCATAGTTTGGGTTGTTCTTTCCTAGGTGCATAACTTTGCACTTGTCCACATTAAATTTCATCTGCCATTTGGATGCCCAGTCTTCCAATTTATCAAGATCCACTTGCAATTTTCCACAATCCTCATGGGTTTTAACAACTATGAATAGTTTTGTGTCATCTGCAAATTTGATAACCTCACTCGTTATTCCCATTTCCAGGTCATTTATGACAAAAAAGAAACAAGACTGTGGCAGCTGCATCCATGACTCGATGTCAATTGCCTAACTGCTTATGTTACTGTGTTGTGCAACATCTTGCCACTATTCTGCTATAATATTTTTCATCTCTCTCACTCTGTTTTTCTTTTTCAGGTTTTTTTTGTAGCACACTGCTCCATCGCTTTGTCACACAACTGGAGGTGGAAGAAATATGGAGCAAAGAATCAACTTGAAATTTCTGGTTAAGTTGGAGAAGGGCCCAACTGAGTGTCTCCAACTTCTCCAAAAGGCTTATGGAGAAGATGCAATGTCAAGGCCGCGAGTCTTCGAGTGGCACAAATGCTTCAAGACTGGCTGCGAGGAGGTGGAGGATGACCCGAAGTCAGGACGGCCTTCTATGACAGTTTACAGAAGCATTTTACATTATTTGGTAAGATGGTTAATTATGTGCCCACTATGATCCTCACAGAGAGGGCTTTTGCAATAACTTTCATTATCTACTATTCATTTATCCTTCACTCATAAAAACATGTTTAGCTATGTTTAGTCAATATTCAAAAGCACTTATATGTTTAGTGGCAGCCGCTAATGTATCAATGCCCTATCCATGAATTTTCAGTGACACTATCTGGATAGTGCCATGAACACTCTTACAAACTGCCCTGGCACTATCTAAATAGAGGTGAGGCAGCAAAAAGGCATTCTGCCGACTATAGAGATAACTATGTATGTATCCACTGGATTTCTCAAGCTAAGTGGTTTACTTTAGGACACAACTGTCCTAAATCACTTAGCTATATGGCTAGCAGCTGAATCACTGCTATATGTATAGCTCAGTAGTCACATAAATATTCAACACCACTGACTATACATATAGGGGCTGATTTAATGAAGCATGTGTGGAAAGTTACATACTAGAAATGCGTGTAAGTCCCTATTCTAAAGGACATGTGTGTGCGAATGGGCTCATGTGTGCATGCTTTATAGGATCGCTATTCTGTAAGCACGCACATATGTCCTGTCGTGTGTACTTTCTGTTAGGTAGGCACAGGTGTGGAGTTTGAGCAGAGGATTGATGGGGCCTAAAATATTGTAACTTCAGTGTGTTTCTGATGAATCTAGACACAGGCATTTACACCTGCTTTGGAGGAGTTATAACTGCCACGTCTAGGCTCAGGAGTGCCATTATGCACCTATTCTATAAGCTAAAGTATGCATCTACTTTATTTTATAGAGTAGGCCCCACATATCTGCCTGGTGGAGTGGAGGAGTAGCCTAGTGATTAAAGCAACAGCCTAGAACCCAAAAGATCAGGATTTGATTCCCACTGTCATTCCTTGTGACCTTGGGCAAGTCACTATCTTCCATTGCCTTGGAAGAAAAAGCCTGGCAAACTACATTTGATCATACCTTGCCAAGAAAATCCAGGGGACACTGGGTTGCCAGGAGCCAGCACTGACTTGATGGCACTTAAAAAAAAATCTCAAGATGGCGGATCGCTGAGCTGTTCGTGCGGCAACTATTTTACTTCATGGGGAGGAAGTGCAAGCCTAAGGGGGTTGCGGTGCCCTCTCACACTCTGGTGGCTTCCATGCCTTTATCTGAGATGGCCCATGGGCCTTTGGATACTTTTTTTCGCCACTGTAGCAACTGGCGATTCCACGGGAGGTAACCCCGGCTGCAGGTACATTGGGGCTGGAAGGCTCAGAGTCTGCCTCGGGGGTGTCATCTCTCTCCCCTGGTTCACGGCAGCCTTCTAAGGTGCGGTGCTTTCAGCAGGATTCTGTGAGTGGTCTGTGACGAAGTGCCTCCTGGACTGGGAATAGTGCTGAGTCCTGAGGGTCAGGTGCCGGAGTCTCGGGAGTTGGAATGTCGATGCCTTCTGTTAAAAATGTTTGTGTAGAAGGATGGGAAGAATTGGGACATTCTCCTACCCTATTTGATGTTTGCCATCCAAGAGGTACCTCAGAGTTCCATGGGGTTTTCGCCTTTTGAGTTGCTCTTCAGAAGACGACCAAGAGGCATATTAGATATGGTAAGGGAAACCTGGGAAGAAGAACCTCGTGCTAGGTATCATTTGGTGGAATACATTATACAAATGCAAGACCGGCTGAGGAAAGCTGGAGAGGTGGCCAAATTCAGTCTGGAAAAAGCCCAAGCAGGGACTATAATCGGGCAGCTGT
Organism: Ichthyophis bannanicus; assembly: GCA_033557465.1. Classification (NCBI taxonomy): domain Eukaryota; kingdom Metazoa; phylum Chordata; class Amphibia; order Gymnophiona; family Ichthyophiidae; genus Ichthyophis; species Ichthyophis bannanicus. The sequence goes on from CM066032.1 coordinate 723,128,148, forward strand.
GCACTGCACCTTCCAACCGGGAGACAGAATTTTAGTGTTGCTGCCCTCATCGAAGAGCAAGTTACTCTGTAAATGGCAGGGGTCCTATGAGGTAGAAGAGAAAGTGGGGCCTGTTAACTAAAAGATTGCCCAGCCAGATAAACGGAAAAAAGCCAAAATTTACCATATTAATCTATTAAAAAAGTGGACTCCAGTGATGACTATGATGGTACAGGGAGACGATTTAGGGCTTGAAATTTCAGCCCCATTGGATCCAGCTTAAGTCCTGATTGGGGACCAGCTCTCTGCTGCCCAGAGAAAAAAAATCTATAAGGTCTGATCCACCGGAAACTAAAGGTGTTCTCCACCCTCCCAGGATGAACCCATCTCATTTGTTATGATATCATTACTGACTGGGGTGGTTATTCGGCAATGACCCTATCAGATTCTGGAGGCCTGGTGACAGGCCATCACCAAGGAGCTGGAAGAGATGCTTAACCTGGGAGTTATAGAAGAGTTTTTGTTTTCCCTGAAATGCTGTGTTGCCTGTGTTGTAAAGTAAACCTCTTCCCATGGCAAACCACACTATCACAGTATAATTTATGTAGTTTTGGGTTATTGCTGGAGGAAGGGTGGGAAGAGCACAGAACATCTGTGCAAAAGTAATTACTAAAGCTAAAAGTAATTACTAAAGCTCATCTAACAGACCATGTGACCCCTATACTCCTAGAACTACATTGGCTCCCTATAAACAGCCGTATCAGATACAAAATTCTCCTAACAACGTTCAAGCTCCTAAATGACATCGCCCCATCTCATCTTTCAACACTACTACAAACCCCATCTAAATCAAGAGCTCGCAGACAAAATGCAGCCCACTCACTTGATATGCCAAAATCATTCATGAAGACTAAAAAATCCTCAAGTGACAGAGCCTTCACGTTCACTGCCCCAATGCTCTGGAATGAACTCCTGCTAGACCTCCGCATCATAAAAGACCTCTCCCAATTTCGAAAGGAACTCAAAACCTACTTATTCACAGAACATTTCCAAATCCCCTACCCCCCCAAGCCATGTCCCACAACCTCCACAGACACACCAACTCAGAACTCCCAAAACCAAAACTAGATAACCCCCGCACACACATAAAAAATTATGATAAAATGGAAATGAATTCCACCACATACACAAAGGCACACGAGTATTCAGTAAAACATTATAAAGAACAACCTGTAAATACCTTATGTAAATAGTTTGGACAGTCTTCTACATCTGTCATCATTTGTAAAAAAAATTAGAAAGTTTATCTACCCAATATATTGTATACATTGTTCCATGTAAAAAGTTAGAAAGTTTATCTACTCAATGTATTGTACACATTGTTCCATGTAAAAAGTTAGAAAGTTTCTTTATGTTCAATGTAACGTATACAGAAGTATACATAAGTTGTTAATTCGTTCCATGTAAACCGCCCCTGATCTCTGGAAGGGGCGGTATAGAAGAAATAAATAAATAAATAAAATAAATAAATAAGGGTAGAATTTAAATTTGTTAAATGCTTTTAATAGCTTTGTTAAATGCTTTTAATAGCTTTTTATTTATTTTGATCACCTTTAGGTGTGTGTTTTTAAGTACATGTTGATATTAATGTATTTGCTATTTATTTTATTTGGCACATATTTATTGTCTGTTAATCCCATGTCCTCAGCAGATTCCAAATAAACATGAACAATCAACTACAACCATAAATATTTAGAAATAATAACTTGAAATCACCATTAAATCATAAAACAGTCATATTACAATGTCTCACAGTGCATTATACAAATGTCCTTTAGGATGTAATACTAACAAAAGCTTTTTTCATTAAAAAAAATTCCTTCCATTTTCATCTGAAGTCAAAACACGTCTGAAAGCTTCCAGACTTCTGCAATACCAGTGAACCAATGAATGACAAAGCACAACTACAAATTCTAGCCAATTCTGCCAGTTTTAGTGGAGGGATTTCTAAGAGAATGTAATAATCTACCTGCCTGCTAGAGGAGATGTCAACTCCAAAGTGGCAATTAAGATAAGAGCTCTGAAGCTACATGGCTTTGAACTTAGCTCTCCATGAACCAGCAACGAATGCAGAATCATCAAAATCAGAAAAAATATTTTCAGATCTTTTCATATTAGTCAATAATAGAGCCAAGGCATTCTAGGTGCATTGTAATGCTTTTAAAGAAGATACTGGTAACCCTATATAAAGACTATTACAATAATCTACAGTTGACAGGATAAGCTATTGCAAATGCAATTTGAAAATCACCAAACTCCAGATGCTTTTCCAACTCACAAAGTGTACACGACTTCAAAAAGAACTGCAGACAATCTGCTTAATGTGAGGTCTGAAAGACTAAAAAGCTGTTTGATTATTTTCATCTATTTTCCATGTATTTTGGTGTGCTGAAAACAAATAAAATATGGAAAAAACTCCTAGACATCATGATTTGCCACCACATGCAAAATTGTCTTCAAATTTATCAAATTTTTTCAAATTACTATTAATTAATTCAAATTACTATTAATTAATTCACATAAGTGCATTTAAGATATAAAATGCCACAAAAACCTTAAAGGGGTTGTCCGAGTTATGTAAAAAAAAATATAGCACTGTAAATCTGATGGTCAGCAATATATACATAAGCTAAGCAAGTTTTAAGTCCGTGCTTCTAATGGTAGAAGGGGTTAATCTTTCCTGAAGAATCCAGTGGGAGGGAGACACAGGGCAGATAGCAGCAGCTCCGGTCAGTGCAGGGGGGCGTGGCCAGCACTGTGACGTCTCGTGTACAGACACAGAGCTGCTCTCTCCTGCATGCCACACTTGTGCACGAATCATCATCAGGTTCTTGGTTCTAGGCTGTTCACACTTTTTCATCGCAATTCGTGTTAGCTCGTCATTCTTCAACCGTTATGTTATGGCTCTGCAAAAGTGTATTAATTCGCCAGACAGTTTCTCTTTCATCTGTGGTGAATATACGGTGTTGAAGCAACAGCAGAATATTACAGACTTTGTGAAAAAAGTATACTTTGCATACTTTGGACTAAAAATTGGAGATCAAGATAAAGTCTGGGCGCCTCATAAAGTGTGCAAACGGTATGTTGAGGACCTCCGAAACAGGTTCAAGGGTAAGAAAAAATCTTTCCGTTATGGGATTCCTATGGTATGGCGAGAGCAAAAGAACCATAGTGACGACTGTTACTTTTGTTTATGCGATGTGAAAGGGTTTAATTCCAAATGGAAGCATTCCATTTCATACCCCAATCTTCACTTGGCAATTGGTCCCATCCCCCATGGCACAGATATACCAGTACCCAAGCCCCCTGCTACCTTGGAAGAGATACCTAGCTCTGATGAAGGTGAAGTCATACCTGAACCAGATGACGAATCAAGTTCTGACTTTGAAGATGATACAAGACCAAAATTGTTTTCTCAGGAGGAGATGAATGATTTGCTAAGAGACTTGAATCTTCCCAAAGATGCCGCTGAGTTACTCGGATCAAGGCTGAAAATCAGGAATTTATTGTTGCCAGGAGTGTCATCTTCATGGTTCAGACATCATGAAAAGTAGTTTGTTCCTTACTTCGCCCAGGAAGACAAATTGGTTTATTGCATCGATGTCGAAGGTCTGATGGGTCAATTTAAAATCCAATATGATTCAGAGCAATGGCGTCTTTTTATAGATTCTTCAAAAAGAAGTCTCAAAGCAGTTTTACTCCACAATGGTTTTACGCTTCCATACCTGTAGGTCATTCCATACACTTGAAGGAAACCTACGAGAACTTGGAATTGGTTCTTCGTAAACTTAAATATGAAGACCATGGTTGGCAAGTGTGTGGGGACTTGAAGGTCTTGTGCATGCTGCTCGGGCAACAAGCTGGGTATACCAAATATCCTTGTTTTCTGTGTCTATGGGACAGTCGAGACCAACAAAATCACTGGACCAAGAAGAGTTGGCAGCCGAGGATGCTAACAGTCGGTGAAAAAAGATGTCCTCCGAGAAACTTTGGTGACTTCCCATAAAGTTCTTCTACCACCTCTCCACATAAAATTGGGATTGATGAAGCAATTCGTAAAATCACTTCCAAGAGATGGAGAATGCTTCAAATACTTGGTCACCAAGTTTCCAGGCCTGTAGGAGGCAAAATTGAAGGAAGGTGTGTTCGTCGGACCAAACATTAGAAGGCTTATAGTTGATCAAAAGTTTGTCAATATCATGATGGATCCTCAAAAAGAAGGGTGGATTGCATTTAAAGAAGTCATACAGAAATTTTTAGGCAATAACAAAGATCCTCACTACAAAAAGATCGTCGGACGAATGCTGAAAGCATTTCAAGCTTTAGGTTGCCTGATGAGTTTGAAAGTGCATTTCCTCCAGACCCACCTTGACTACTTTCCTGAAAATTTGGGAGCTGTGAGTGAGGAACAAGGTGAACGATTCCACCAAGACATTAAAGAGATGGAAAGGAGATGCCAGGGAAAATGGAGCATTACAATGATGGCAGACTACTGTTGGATGCTTCAGAGAGACATTCCAGATGCTACTCACAAGCATAAATTCACCAAAAGGAGCCTCACAAGGAAGAAGAATCGAGTTTAGTGTGTGTAGGTGAGCTCATTTCAGTTCAAAAAAGGATTTTCATGAAAATATTGTAATAAAACTTTAATTTTATAAGTCTTTCCATTTATTTTGAGGTATTGCCTTATTTAACATAGTTACCTAAATTGTCAGGAAACGTGATGTTCTATGACAAAATAGAGGTCATTTTTGGATTCAGCGCACCAAAAAACATAAAGATTACGTGGAATAACCAAAACAGCTCTCGAAAACATTTTTTTTGCAGACCTGTGTAATGATTCACCCAATAGACACATAGGTACTGAACCTCTGATCATACTAGTATTTTACACCAATCAACAGTAATCCCTTTAGGAATCTTTAGCAACTGACGGTTATGAAAAACCATCAGCTCAGGTTTGCTTAAATTTAGAGTAAGTCCATTGGTAGGAAGCAATGAAGAAACAGTCCTTAGCCCCTTCACCAGCTCATTGAATGATCGAAGTAATTCTTTCATCGGGGGAGCAAAGTGCATAATGTCATTGGCACAGATTCGGTTCTACAGTCTCTTTGCTACAAATCTAGCCCAGAGGACAGAGATAGAAATTTAATAGTAACGTTGGAAACATTGAATCTTGTGGGGCTTCTTATGGCATTTGAATCGGGGCTGATATCTGTGTTCCATCTCTTGAATATTGCATTCTTTTTGGAAAGTATGATGTAAACCAAGAGAGTACTGTAGCATCAGTCCCATAGCTTGCCAACTTATACAACCACAAAGGATGGTTGCATCAGTTGCATTAGTTAAAAGCTGCAATTATGTCCAAGAATGCAACTTCAACAAAGCCCTGAATCTCCATCTGGCACAGCCATCAGTGAATTGTTGATACCAGTAAGAATTCAAGGTGGAATCCAAACTGGAATCTATCCAGCAAATTATTCTTCTGCACATAGTTTTGTAACTGCGTTAATGCTGCTTTTTTTGCTACAAGCAACACAATTGAAATAGGCCAATAATTATTGGACTCTGTAATATCCAGTGAAGGGTCTTTTGAAAACTGGTTGCACAACCGCTTGCTTTAATGAGGATAGAAAAACTCCATTTGTGAAGTACGCATTTGCTATTCATGCTATTAAATGACTCATTTATTTATTTATTCTGGGCGCTTGATATACCACTGGCAAGTAAAAAGCTACCGTAGCTGTTTACAAATGAAATGTAAAAAGGAAAAACGAACAGAAAGAAGGAAAAGAAGGAAAGCCAGAGAAGAGTGTGTTACAATGTGGGGATGGAGGGAGGGAAGGGGGCTAAAGTAAGCAGGTTAAGGCTGAGAAAAGGGAGTCAGGGGGCACTGGCCTGGGGAAAGCTTGTTGAAACAGCCAGGTCTTGAAGCTCTTCTTGAAAATGGGGAAAGAAGACTCAGACTAAGAGAGAAAGGGAGAGAATGCCACAGGGATGGGCCAGCAAAGACGAAGGTGGAGTTCCTAGAAACAACAAAGCGTGGAGCAGAAGGAAGGGGGAGGGAAAGGAGGAGAGCAGCACCAGACGAATGAAGGGAGCAACCTGGAAGGTAAGGGGAAATAAGGGTGGCCAATTAAAGAGGGCATGATGTGAATAGACCTTGGAAGATCAGAACAAGGAGATAGGAAGCCAGTGCAAAGAGATGAGGGGAAACATGGCAGCAGTGGACTATATCAGTTGTAAGCAACAAAGACAATACTGGGGAGCACTAAGGAACAGGGAACTGCAGTAATCTAGATGTAGAATAATGAGAGCCAGAACTAGCTGAGTGGACCGAGTCTGAGTGAAAGCGGATTGGGCAGAATGAAGGAGACAAAGGGCAAAAAGAGAAGGATTTGGATAAGGAGTCCAAATGGGGTTTGAAAGGGCAGAGTCAAGGATGACTGGAGCGGTGAGGAAACTATGATCATGTGGCACAAGGATCGAACATGAACATGCTATTTGCTATTTGAGATAGTTGTCAAGATTTCAGAAATTTGCTTAGCAGTTACTGATGTAAATGATCCTCCCTGAGTAACCTCCCTTGAACGGTGGGCACACACCTGAACAAAGGCATGGGGAGAGGTGACCTGCATGCAGCGACAGATGCACCTACTCTTACTGCCTTGCTGGACAGACGAGGTGGACGATACTGGTTGTTATCTGCCATCATTTACTATGTTACTATGATTCATCCATTGATACCTCATCCAATGAACACAACTGGCCTTGGGCCAGATTCTCACTAGGCAAATATTTTATTTCTTTATTTTATTTAGCATTTTTTTGTATATACCGCATTTCCAAGGATCAATGCAGTTTACATATAACAACTTTAAATGACAATGAACAAATGACATGCAGCCAAAATTCAGCCAGGAAGGGTATAGCATTCAACAGTTCTGGGGTAGTTAGTTTCTTTACTGATGCAAACAGTTCCCTAGGTTGATTTGAATAAAACTCCTTTTTATTGCTCTGAATCAATGATCTACTATCACTGATCAATGTCAAATACCTCTCAAATCTATCAGGGCCCAGAGTGTCAGTGTTTTCTGATCCTAGTGTCTTCATTGTACCTTGGCACAATGATTGCCTTTCAAAACTAATTTTTAATTAGTGATCAAGAAGCAACAATTCAAACAGAACAAGGAGAAATTTGCCCATGCTTTTTCAATTTATATGCCGAACAAATCATCAGAGAAGCAGGATGTATGAAGGCAACCAAAGTGTGAAGATTGATGGACGACTCATTGCTATGCTGATGATACTACATTAGTTACTAAATTTGAAGACAGTCTGAAACATCTGCTTATCGGGATCAAGGAACATAGTTTTAAAATGGCCCTTCACCTTAACATGAAGAAGACAAAGATTCTGACAACTGGCAAAATCTATAATTTCCTCCTTGATGGAAAAGAAATAAAAATATTAACAACTTTAACCTGCTTGGATCAATAATAAATAATGAAACAAGTTGTCAAGAAATCTGACAATGCATTACTCTTAGAGATTATGGGCAGAGAGTCTGCATGGACTGTGTATTGCAGTTAGTGTTTACTGCGTGCTTTCAATGTTGCAATTAGTGTGGGCGCATTAAGTGCACCTGTGGTAATGTGCATAGTAAGCGACTGTTCAGTGTGATAACTGCTGGGAATGTTCCTAACAGTTAGCACGAGGCGGTTGCACTTTCTGCATATTACTCTCTGCTCATAAAACATGCAGTAACTGCAAAATCTTACCACAGTTTAGAAACAGGGCCCCTAACTTCTCAATCTCTTCTTTAACATCAATATTGGCAATCGTATTACCAATCGATTTTGATGCATATTGTTTATCAAGATACTAGACTTCAAATGTTTCAAATGTCAAATTGCTCATCTATTGACCATTTGCCCTTTGGAATAAAAACTAACTCAAGCGCATGCCTTTTCGGAAGAGTAGGGAAATCTGCCATTGGCTTCAACCCTAATGCTCCCATTGTGCCTTAAAAATACTCTACTTCTGATGATATGGGCACCACATCAACATGCAGATTAAAATCACAGAGAATGACAAACTTCGATATGCCAGTGTCTATATTACAGAACATCTCTATGAGTTGCATATGGGTCAATCGCAGGCTCCCCTGGAGTTCAATAAACTAGAGTTCAAAGGTCTTTTAGGGAATGCTTTATACCACCACCAAACGTTACAAAATACGGTGGCAAAAATTGTTGACTGCGGTACATAAATATGAACATGTTACACAGGGGCGGCACAAGGATGATGCAGGACCATGTGCGGAGACTCATTGCAGGACCTCATTTGCACACCCACTCGGCCTCATTTGCATAAATTTAATGTATTTTATTTTAAAATGTATATGTTGCCCATCTAAAATTTTAGGCGGCTTTCAAAGAAGCCCTTCACAAGACTCTTTTTTTCTCCTGGCAATGACTTAGACGCATGCTTATTAAATATTAACATGCGTTAAGTGCCGCTGCATCAATAGAAATAAATGGGTGTTCCTGCACTTATCGCACATTTACATTGTGAATGAACATTAACTTTTAGTAAACATGCCTCTTTTTTTTTTTTATTCAGCACATTTTTAAATTTATAATCCAAACAAATAAAAAGTAAACATAAGCATGTTATCATAAGCATGTTTACAAAATCAATTGCAAAGTCTACATCTAGGGAATATACCTGAGCTTGAACATCGATCCGTAACATGTTGACCATTCAGTGCAGAAATATTAAACTGTAAATAAGTTATGCTTTCGAGCATGTCCTGCCTGCCACCCATAATTATTCCTTGAGTTCTATGTAAAATTGTTGAGTTATACAGTAAACCGCTGTGATTTTATGATAAAGTGGTATAAAAAAACTTGTTAAATAAAATAAAATATATACAAACAAAATAAGGAAACCGTGTACAAGTACACCATACCAGGAGAAAAAAATATTCTAAATCTACTTCCACCCTTCATACACTAACCTCTGTCTCTCTATCCACAGGAAACGTCTGCAACTGAGACATATCAGTAAAGGCAATAGTATGTCCCTGCAATGGAATAATGCATTTGCATGGAAATTTAAGAAAATATGTTGCTCCTAAGCTCAAGACCCATGGCTTCAGCTTAAGGAACTATCTCCACTGGGCCTCTTAATGAGTGTCTGAATACCATTTGCATGGGCAGGGAGGATAAAGAAAGACTATCCGATTTCTACATTACTATACCCCTGTGCCAACTGCCAGACACATTAGGAAGTATTATAAACCCTGCCCATTTAGAACCCATAGTAAACCCGCTGTATCATAAGAGCACCACCAGGACTCACAAAGCACCAAACCCTACCTATTAAACACTGCAAGTATTAAACGAATACATCTCCGAGAATACCAATATATCTCCTACTGGAGTAAGAGAACAAGTGGCACAGTCAAATAGAAACTACATGAACAGAATACCTCTGCTTGTTTAAACATTACGAACAGAGATCATCACCAAACAATTTAGAAATATGAAGACAATAATTAAACTGGGAACCCCAAAAGCCAAACTTGGAATGTACAGCAACATTGGAGAAATAAAACTATAAATGAATTTCCACTTGTACTACACAAAACGCAAAGACATTAGCGAAGCTCATTTCCCAGAGCTGACAGTTAATAAATTCAAAGTAAAAAAGTACTTTTCTACCTTTTGTTGTTTGGGCATTTTATTTTTCAGTTGCAATTGCTCTTTTCACTTTCGTCTGGTTTCTTTTTGCCTTCTGCTAACTCTCCATTGTCTGCTGTCCATTTGTCCTTTCTTCTGACTTCTAGTTTATTTCCATTCTCTCTCTACATCTGTTTTAACATACTGATTTTTCCCCTTTTGCTCTTTCCTCCATTTCTTTCTTTATTCCTTTTTCATCCACTCAAATTTCATCCTTCCATCCTCAATCCCCACTTACTCTCCCAATACCCGGCCAATAGTAGATTTTTCTTCCCTCCCACATAAAATATCTTTTCCCCTCTCCATCCTCACTCCCTCAGCCCCATCCCCTTCTAGTCCTCCCCCAACATCAGCTCCCTTCTAGTTCCAGTCTCTCCCAGCAATCACGCCCTTCTAGTCCCATTCTCCCATCCCCTCATCAGCTCATTTCCAGCCCTAGCCCCCCATCAGCCTTTTCCAGTCCTATCCTAACCTCTCCATCAGCTCATTTCCATTCTTAGGATAGGATTGGAAATGGCTAATGGGGGGCTATCTTCCCATCAGCCCATTTATAGTCCTAGCCCCCCCATCAGCCCATTTCTAGTCCAAGCACCCCCCAATCAGCCCATTTCCAATCCTAGCCCCCCAATCAGCCATTTCCAGACCTATCCTAGTCCCCTCATTAGCCCATTTCCAGTCTTATCCTTGCCCCATCATCCCATTTCCAATCCAAGTCCCGCAATCAGCCCATTTCCTGTCCTAGTCCCCCAATCATCCATTTCCAGTCATATCCTAGCCCCCCACCAGCCCATTTCCAATCCTAGCCCCCCACCAGCCCATTTCAAGTCCTAGCCCCCCATCAGCCCATTTCCAGTCCAACTCCCCCAATCAGCTGATTTTCAGTCCTAGCACCTCTATCAGCCCATTTCCAGTCCTATCCTAGCCTCACCATCAGTCCATTTCCAGTCCTAGCCATTAGCCATTTCCAGTCCTATCCTAGCCCCCCATCAGCCCATTTCCAGTCCAAGCCCCTCTAATCAGCCCGTCCTAACCCCCCATCAGTCCATTTCCAGTCCTAGTCCCCATCATCTGTCTGCTCCAATCTCCGCGGACCGGAAGTGACGCGGACGCGCAAAGCGCATACGCGTCCCCTCAAGGTTACTGGTCACTATTTAATCCTGCCTGGTGTGGCGGTCTAGCGCTGCCAGTATTGTTGTTGTATTGTGTACTGCCAAGTGCTTGTTTATTGCTTCTCCTCTGCTGTTCTTTTTGCCTGCTGCACTTACCATCTGTGTTTTCTCCTCCCTCAAGGTACCCTCTGTTGATTTCCTACCAATCCATATCCAGTGCACTAAGAGTTGACTGTCTGCTCCAATCTCCGCGGACCGCGTTCGCGTCCCCTCAAGGTGGCTGGTCACTATTTAATCCTGCCTGGTGCGGCGCACGCCCAAGGAGCCTGTAGCGCTCCTTGGGGCGAGTCCGAGGGCGAGTGCCAGGGCCCATTGAGTCCCAAACCTCGCTTACCCTTGTTGCACCCTTCATGCGGATCCCCCTCACAAGGTAAGTCTTTCTGGTTGTACACTGTGGTCCTTTTCACTGTTTTGTGCTGCTTGTGCATATGCATGTGCTCTGTCCCGGTTCACTGGGGCCATCGCCCTCCGCCGAGCCATCACCTTCTCCTGCGCGCTACTGCTGCTCCCATATCGCCTAGAAATGCTCTTAACCTCATCCCTTGCTTACCACTGTCCAACTATCCTCTCGCCATTTCTCCTCCTCTCCCATCGTCAGATCTTTCCTGTGCACTTCACAATTGCCGCTCCCTACTTTCCAAGACCATTCTTGTCCATGATATACTTCTCCACCACTCCCTTGATATTCTGTTTCTTACGGAAACATGGATCAGAGATGGTGAGGAGCCTCTCCTCCATCGCTGCCTTCCTCCGGGCTATTCGGCCTTCTCTACCTCCCGCCGTGGCAGGGCCGGCGGTGGTGTCGCTGTCCTCTGCCACTCCTGCCTCCCTGTTCAAGAACTTTCCTCTCCATCCCTCCATTACCCGGAGTCTCTTCTCCTCCGCCTCGGCACCTCTCCTGCACTTCATTTCCTCTTAATCTATGCCCCTCCATCCCTTCAGTCCCACCTTTGAGATTCGCTTCTTCTTACTCTCACTGAGGCCTCACTCCACTTCCCTCACCTCATGGTCCTAGGCGATTTCAGTATCCATCCTGATTGCCCCACTAGGTCCCGTGACTCTTCTTTTCTCACTCATATCACTGACCTATCCCTTCAGCAACATGTCTCCATTCCTATGCATTCGGCCGGTCATACCCTTGACTTAGTTCTATCTCCCCAGGCCTCCTTTTTTGCCCCTCATGCCTTCCACTCCCTTCCGGTTCCCTGGTCTGATCATTTTTGTCTCTTTTTCTCCCTCCAATCCCCTTCTCCTTCTTCTTCCCACTCCCTCACCCCTGGTTCCCCCCCACCCCTGCCCCATCGTGTTACTGCCTCAACTCTTTCCTGTTTCCCTTCCTCTGACACTCTTTTCCCCTCTGCCTTTCACCTTCTTTCCCCTAACTCCCAAGCCCAACTCTGGAACTCCACCCTTTCATCTACCCTGGACAATCTTGCCCCTCTGCAACCCTGCTCTAACAAACGCCTTCTTCGCTCCCACCCCTGATATCACCCCAGTCTCCGTCTTCACCGTTCTTATCTCCGCCGAGCTTAACGCCTTTGGCGTAAGCACCCTTCCCCTACTGCTCTCGCTCACTACCGCACTTGTCATCGCCACTACCGCTCTTTACTGCATTCTAGTAAACGTGCCTATTTCTCCAATCGCATTTTGTCCGCCTCTAGTTCTTCTCGCCAGCTTTATTCCATCATTCGCTCCCTTTCTAATAGCACCCGATCTTCTACCCCCACAACCTCCCCTCAGCCCACTCTGGATCCTGTCCCTCTTGCTTTGCATTTCACTGATAAGGTTCTCACTCTGTGCTCCTCCTTCTCCTCCTGCCCCCTTCCTCTTTCCCCTCCCTCTTCCACCTCCTCACCAGACCCCTCTTCCCCTGTCCAGGCTTGCCAAATTTTCTCTCACTGCTGGTCCTCTTTTCGTCCCATTACTATCCCAGAGCTGTCCAAGACTCTTGCCTCCACCCGTAAGACAACCTGTCCCTCCGATCCCATTCCTTCCACTTGGCTCTCTGAGTCTTCTTTGGCCCTTATTCCCCTTATCCACTTTATGTTCAATACTAGTCTCCTTACCGGTTCCTTCCCTTCTCTCTGGAAGCATGCTTTGATCAGGCCTATCCTTAAAAAACCCACCCTGGATCCCTCCGTCCCTGCTAATTGGCGTCCGATTTCCAACCTCCTATTTCTTTCCAAACTTCTGGAAAAACTGGGGTTTGTTCAGCTTTCCTCTCACCTTGACGCCACTCTTTTCCTCCACCCCCGTCAGTCTGGTTTCCGACCGGGGCATAGCACAGAATCTATTCTTCTCTCTGTCATGAATGAGCTTCACTCTGCACATGATCGTGGTTCCATTTCTATCGCTGTTTCCCTCGACCTCTCCTCTGCGTTTGATCTCGTCGATCATTGTACCTTGCTCTCTCGTCTTCATAACACTGGGATCTCTGGCACTGTTCTCCACTGGTTCCGCTCTTTCTTGAATAATAGATCATTTTCTGTCATCGCTGGTTCCTCTTCCTCTCCCATTCACCCACTCACCTGTGGAGTTCCTCAGGGTTCTGTCTTGGCCCCTCTTTTGTTTAACGTCTTCCTTGCTCCCCTCACTCTTTTGGTGCAGCAATCTGGTGTCTCAGCCTATTACTATGCGGATGATATTCTTAACTTTCTCCACCTCAATCCTTCTAAGACTCAGGCCATCTGGTTCACCTTCGGCAGCTCTATACCATCAATTTCCCCTCTTCCTCCCCCATTCCTGTTGTCCCCTCCTTGCGCTACCTTGGGGTGGTCTTGGATTCAGCTCTCTCCTTCCGTGAACATATTTCCCTTGTAGTCCAACGTTCCTTCTTCTCTCTCAGGCAACTGCGAGCTCTTCGCCCCTTTCTCCCCGTTTCCGCATTGACCACCCTACTCCTTTCCCTCACTCTTTCCCGCTTAGATTACTGCAACATCTGCTTTGCCGGTCTCCCCCAATGTCAAATCCAAAGGCTACAGCTTATTCAAAATACTGCAGCCCGGCTCATTACTCATGCTTCCCGTTATGATCACATCTCTCCCCTTCTCATCGGTCTCCATTGGCTTCCAATCTCCTACCGGATTCAATTTAAAGTCCTCACATTCATTCATAAGGCAATACACACTGGTGTCCCGCACTACCTCTCTGACTTGGTTCACCTCCATGTTCCTCAACGTTCCCTGAGCTCTATTCACGCCAACCATATGTTCCTTCCCCTTCCAGCCTCTGCTCATCTTGAATCCACCCGTTCCTCTGCCTTTTTCTTTCTTGGCCCCAGGCTCTGGAACTCGCTCCCCCTTGTCCTCTGTCTTGAACTATCCTTCAGCAAATTTAAAACTGGACTAAAGACCCACCTTTTCTGTATGGCCTACGACCTTCCCTTCCCCTCCTCCATCCCCACAGCCCCTCCTTAGGTTTGTCTCGTCTTCCTCAGTTTGTTTGTCTGTCTGACTTTGACCTACTCGTACACTCTCTCTCCTTCTCTCCTTCTCTACCTCTATCCCTTTCCTATCACATTAATGGAGTTCTATTTCTTCTATCCCTCCTTTTCCTGCAGCAGTCTTGATCTGACCTCTGTTTTATGCTTATTTTAAACCGCGCTGGTGTCTACGGCGTGTGCGGTATATAAAGAAATAAATAAAGATAAAGATAAAGATCATCAGCCCGTTTCTAATCCTATCCTCGCCCCCCCAATCAGTCATTTTCCAGTCCTAGCCCCCCCCCCTGAAGAGCCCCGCACCTGCCTGACCAGCTTTAGAGGGAGCCAGGGAGGCCCAAAGCCCTGATTCACCTCTGCACAGCTACTTTCCTTCACTCCAGAAGCTGTCTTCTCTTGCAGCCCACCCACAAGCTGAGTGCTGGGAGGTTACAGGGCATTTCCTGTCTTGCGTGAAACAGGAGATATCCTTAAACCTCCTGGCAATCAGTGTAAAGTGGGTTGCAAGATAACACAGCCATCAGAGTGAAGGAAAATGCTGCTCTTCACTCTGGCGGCTGTGCAGAAGTGAGTCAGGGCTTCAGGCCACCCCGGCTGCCTCTGAAGCAGATCTGGTAGATGCGGGGCTATGTGCAGGCCGGCCCTGCAAATGGGCTGGAGTCGGACAGCATGTGTGGCATGAAGTTGGCATGGGGCCCCCTGAAGCGTGGGGCCCTGTGTGAACAACATTCTTGCACATGTCTCAGGCCGGCCCTGATGTTACACCAATCCTTTGGGATCTTCACTGGCTCTCAATCAAATGGAGAATTGATTTTAAGGAGCCATTTTATTTGTTGTCTAGTTTGAAGAATTATATAGTGTGCAGGGCATTAAGATCACAAAATCAACTTTTGTTGCAAGTGCCAGCAGTGCATGAGATTAAACGCACACCTCCAAGGCATTTAGCTCTTTGTTATGATGGTCCAGTGTTATGGACCATTTACTGTTTTTAGAAAAAGGTAAAAGCTTGGGTTTTTTTTTACCCAGTTGTTTGGATGTCAGTTTGTATGTTAGCTGGGTTTTTATGCACTTTTATGTTTGATGTAATTTTATATGAAATTGCCTAAACATGAATTTTCACACTTTTTAGTGTAATCTATCCAGATATGAAAATAGTGTGCAGATGCGTATACCATCGACTGCCCGAAGAACAAACCAGTCAGTACTAGAGGAGATCAAACCTAAGCTTTCTTTAGAAGCTCAGATGACAAGACTTCGACTTTCATACTTTGGACACATCATGCGAAGAGAGAGAGATCATTAGAGAAAGACATCATGCTTGGCAAGATAGAAGGTCAATGCAAAAGAGGAAGGCCAGCAATGAGATGGATCGATACAATAATAGCAGCTACGGGTGCCAGTCTTGTCAACAATGAGCCGCCTGAGTGAAGACCGAACACAATTTAGGACAACTATCCAGAGGGTCGCCATGAGTTGACACAGACTCGACGGCACATAACAACAACAAGTCAGTGGAAATAAATAAAAATAATCTCTCACAGCTAGGCATTTCAGGGCACAAAATGCATTTAGGGGGTAATTTTATTAAGTCATTTTGGTGTAGATGTGGATACATATGCATGATAATGACCTCTTATAAAACATCAAGCAGTGTAAAAGTACTAGAAGACATAGCACTCTGGGCAGAGTGCAGGCAAAATCACAAGTATTTGTGTCTTCCTCCCACCTAGTGGTGTTGTGAATTCCACTGGTCTGGACTGGTCTAGCAGGATAATATGGACAGGGCCGGCCCGTCCACTGTGCGAGAATGTTGTTCGCACAGGGCCCCATGCTTCAGGGGGCCCCACGTAAACTTCATTCTCATACAATGCTGCTCTTGAAATGTCGGCTTCAGAAGGAGCCGGGGAAGCCCATGCGAGGCCCCAGCTCACCTCTGCATAGTCACCAGTGTGAAGAGCAGAGTTTTACCTCATGCTGGCAGCTGTGTTCTTGTGAAGCGCGCGAGTGCCGGGAAATGCCCTTTAAGCTTTCCCGGCATTCAGCACCCTTCACTAGAACACAGCTGCCAGCGTGAGGGAAAATGCTGCTCTTCACGCTGGTGACTATGCAGAGGTGAGCCGGGGCCTCGCATGGGCTTCCCCGGCTCCCTCTGAATTTGCTCAGACAGGCACAGGGCACTTCAGGGGGGGAGGGGTGTCTAGGATAGGATTGGAAATGGCCGATGGGGGGAGCTTGGCCTGGAAATGGGCTGATGGGGAGCTGGGATTGGAAATGGGCTGATGGAGGCTGGAATAGGATTGGAAATGGCTGATAGGGGGGGGCTAGGACTGGAAATGAGCTGATGGGGGGGCTAGGACTGGAAATGGGATGATGGGGGCTAGGATTTGAAATGGGCTGATGGGGGGGAGCTTGGACTGTAAATGGGCTGATGGAGGGCTGGAATGGGACTGGAAATGTCTGATGGGATGCTAGAACTGGAATGAACTGATATGGGGTGCTAGGACTGGAAATGGGTTGATGCGGGGGGGGGGGGGGAGAATGGGATTAGAAGGGAGCAGATGCTAGGTGGGGCTGGAACTAGAAGGGAGCTGATGTTGGGGGAGGACTAGAAGGGGATGGGGCTGGAGGAATGAAGATGGAGGGGAAAAGATATTTTGGTGGGAGGGAAGAAAAATCTGCGATTGACTGGGTATTGGGAGAGTAAGTGGGAATTGAGGACCGAAGGGTTGAAGAAAGGACATATGGACAGCTAACAGGACATGAAGAAACCAGAAGAAAATGACTGGAGCAATTGTAATTGAAAATAAAATACCCAAACAAAAGGTAGAAAAATACTTTTTTATTTTGAATTTATTAACTGGAATATATGTCAGTTCTGGGAAATGCGTATTGCTAACATCTTTGCGTTTTGGTTTATTACAAGAGGAAATTAATTTATAGTTTTATTTCTCCAGTGTTGTTGTATATTCTAAACTTGGCTTTTGGGGTTCCCAGTTTAATTATAATCTTCCTGTTTCTAAATTGTGGTCCCTTGTTCTTTGTTTGGTGATGGTCTATTTTCTGCATGTGTAACTGAGCTGAGGTATTCTGTTCATGTAGTTTCTATTTGACAGTGACACTTGTCTCTTTCCCCACTAGAAGATGTGTTGGTATTCTCTGAGATATATTGGTTTAATATTTGCAGTGTTGCCTTTTGATTGGTGCTTTGTGAGTACTGGTAGTGCTGTTATGATACGGCGGGTTTGCTATGGATTCTAAATGGTCAGTGTTTATAGTACTTCCTAATGTGCCTGGCCATTGGCACTGGAGTATAGTAATGTAGAAATCTGGTAGTCTTTATCCAGGCACTCATTAAGAAGCATGACTATTAAAAGTTAGCACATGTTAACATTATGCAAATATTTATGCAAATGAGGCTCCTTATGCAAATGAGGCCCTGCAATGAGTCTCCGCACATGGCCCTGCACCCCCCTTGGGCAGCCCCTGGATATGTAAGGTGACATTTTACTTGCCAGTTAATGTCCTTTCCTAGAAAGAGGGAAAGAGAAATCCATTTGCATTGGCGTGATATACAGACCTCCCTCACAGGGAGAAGATGTGGATGGAGAGTTAATAGAAGACATACTGTCCTACCCCCGCCTAGGGCCGGTGGCTCAAGGGCAAGGGCGGTCTTTATTTTTGTCTTCAAGTAATGTCTTTGGCTATTGTGCCAGCAAGGGATGCTGGGACTTGTAGTCTTGACTACTATCCAACAAAGTGTTGTGACACGAGGTTTCAGGCAAACAGATAAATTTATTTGAGATTTTCCCTTTCACATTGAATTCACAGTGCAAAACATGGCATGGATTATTTTCTCCCAAAATAATAGGAAAAACAGGAGCAAATAAAGTTGAGAAATAAAGCATAGGAAAACTGTTTCATTCACAGCAGTGCTCAGGCAAAGTTAATTGTTTCAACACAATGTCCTTCTTTCACAGAGTTAGGAAACAGCTTTGCATTCCTCTCATGCAAAGGCTGTTCAGCGTAAGGCCAGGTGATTGGTCTCACAAAAAGAGCAATCCATTTCACAAATGTCATTCATATCAGGAGTATCTTCTACATCAATAATCATGTCTTCACAAGCTCCATTATCACTCTGCTCTAAGGAACTTTTAAAACCAGAATCAGACTGAAGGTTATTAAGAACTTCCTGCAGCTGTTCTATAAATTGTTCTCTCTGGTTTTCATTCACTTTGTTTAAGGCAGGAAACTGATTCCCACGTAAGCTTTTAAATACAGAATTTGAATCTGTCTCATAACACTTACTTGGAATGTTTCTAGTTCTGACTGGAGTTGTTTTCACTGCAGTCCTATCTTGCCTCTGGTTAGCACTTGTCCTTAACTTCTGTATAATATCTTCAGCATAGCTCTTGCTAGGGATTATAGCGGACGTACCTTTCTCACGTGCAATGCCCTCTCTGCAATCAGAGCTCTTTCCCCGTGTGAAGGTAAACTTTTCTACCTTTTCCTTGGGTTGCTTTAGCAGAAGTTTTGGGTTTGCTTCCAGAGCTCCTGGAGTATAGGAAACAACAGACCTTCCAGAATCCTTCTTAGCTTGTTCTGAATTCCATAGCTTTCCTTGTTCAGCTGGCTTCTCTCGTGGCTTCTCTGGCTTCCTTAGCTTCCCACGCTGCTCCTTCCGTTGCTCCCTTCGCTGCTGCTTCCGTTGCTCCCCTGCACTGAACTCTGAGGCAGGTTTAAAACAGCTTTCCTCAGCAGCCACACCCTTCTGGCTGCTCATGTGAAACTCGTTAGGGCTCCACTTAGCTCCTACGTCACTGCTGTGACAGGGCTCAGTTCTAGCTAGAAGCTTGAGGTTTCCATGGGAACCTTGTTTGCCTTTACTTTTAAAGGTGTATTGCTCATTTCCTTCCCATTCCATTTGCTCTACACTGCTGTCATTATCACAATACGCAGCATTGCCAGGAAAGGGGAAGTGCTACTGATAGTGGATTTCAATATGCCAGATGTTGATTGGTATATCCCTGCTGCAGTATCATCTAGAAGTAAGGAGATCCTAGATTATCTACAGGGAGAACTATTCAGGTAACTGGTATCAGAACCCATACGTGAAGGGGCCATACTGGACTTGGTCCTTACCAATGATGAATGAGTTTCTGATGTTACAGTGGGAGATAACTTTGCATCCAGTGATCACCAGATGGTGTGGTTCAGTAGGATTAGGGCTGATAAAATCCATTCAAAAGTGAGAGTCTTAGACTTTAGGAAAACTAACTTTGCCAAGATGGGCCAGTACCTCAAGGAATCATTAGCAGCATGGGAACAGCTGGGGAACATAGAAAAACAGTGGACAAAACTGAAAGGGGATATTTTAAGGGCAACAATTTATCTTTTTGTTAAAATGTTAAAGGAAAATGAGGCTGTTAAGGTTTCCAAAAGAAGTAGCTGAAATGGTGAAGAAAATGAGGGAGACCTTCACGAAATACAAGAGATCACAGAGAGAGGAAGACAGGCATCTATATTTGGAAAAACTTAGAGAAGCTACCAAAGTAGTCAGGAAAGCAAAGATTCAAAAAGGAGGAAATAGCCAATGCAATAAAATTGGGGGATAAGACACTTTTCAGAAATGTTAGTGAGAGGAGGGAGGGCAAAAATGGTATTGTCAGACTCTAGGGAGAAGGGGAGGAATATATAGAAGTTGATGAGGATAAAGTGGAATTGCTTAACAAATATTTCTGTTCTGTGTTCACAGATAAAGAATCAGGAGCAGGATGTCAGAAAACACCCACAAACAGGATGAGAAGCGAGAGGCATCTTGAACGATTTTCAGAAGGATGTGTTCTTGAGAAACTAGCTAAACTAAAAGTAGACCAAGCAGTGGGACTGGATGGGATACACCCAAGAATAATGAGGGAACTTGGGGAAGTTCTAGCAGCTTGTAACACGCTAGAACCCCACAGCCTGGGCATGCAGAGTTAAGCGGCCTGATATCCTTTCTTCAGATAGTATAGCAGAGTTTGAGGAGGCAATGCCTCATGGGAGTTGTAGTACTTTTACTATCCAAATAAAGAGTAGTTGAGCACGAATGGTTTCAGGCAAAAATAACAGGATTTTAATTCCCCTCCGGGTGGATTCAAACAAAGGAAACAAAAGACATTTTGCCATACATCTCTGGCAGGAAAACACCATAAGAATTCAACAAAAATAGCTTCTTATATCAGCATGAACATTTGCCTTGGAGCAATCAAACTTTAACACTTCTCAGCTCAAAATGTTTGGGCTTCCTTCCTGCTGACTCATGTAGCTTTCTGAACAGCCTGGATTTAGCACAAAGACATTATGTTATCTGAAATAGACAATGTACAGTCCATTTGTTCTTCTGGCATATACTCTATAACCAGTTCTTTCTCCATTGCTTCATAATGGCTATCAGCTGGGAATGTTTGAAACTTGCTACACGGCGTTTCTAAACCCACACCCAGTTTCTCTGCTCGAGGCTTCTCTTTGTAGCACTCTATCAGACACGGTTGAGAATTACCATATATATTGTATTTACTGTGAGGAGAGTCCCACCCTTCTGGGTCAGCACAAGACCAATTCTTAAAAACAGTTTTGTCTTTGAGCCAATCCTTCAGCCTACCTTTTGGCTTTCTTACAGGAGGATTCCTTTGTACTTCAGGGTCAGCTAAAGATCCAAACCTTGGAGTTTGTGAGTGCTCCCAAGTTAGCCTTCCTGGTATTCTTTCCCTTTGGCTGCCTTTCAAACACGGCACCAAACCTGGGCTGTTTCTACCTGGCTTCTTGGCACTGGTTCTCCAATTGTTTCTCTTGCTGGTTTCCCTCTCAGAATTAAACCTCAGAGAATCCTCTCTCAACGTCAGCTCCTCTGAGTTCTCACTCCCAAGCAGTTCTTCCTCTGCTTCTTAACTTGACTCCTGTTCTGGCTCTGGTCTTCCTCTCCATTCCAATCTTTGTTCTGCTCCTTCTCCTTCTCCTTTTCCTCCTTCCCACTTTCTCTCTAATGAGCATTTTTTATACCCCTGCCTTCTAGAGTTTAACTTAACCCCTCCTCCCAGCAGGTGTTCTGCCTCAACTCCTGACTGTGGAGATAAACTGCAGCAGGGGCATGTTTTCCTCTCCCATGACTCATTCTGCTTGTGGTTTCCCTGGAAACCATGAGCCATGTGCTTTTGTTGTCTGTCAGCTACTGAAGCCAACTCTTCCATTTCAGCTATCTCTAAGGGATCAGAGGGACTTTCTACACCACAGATCCCCCCCCTTAAGATATTACGGGCTGCCGGATCTTTAGACGGACAGCACGTAATCTCTAACAATGGGTTCATGTGCTTCTCCATAGTAGCCAATCTTACTGTCGCTGACCTTTCTTGCCAGGGTTTTAAAATATTTACATGATGTATTTGGCGGCGCCCCTTATCATTTTCTACAGCGTAGGAGACAGGACCGACCCTCTCTACCACTGTACAAGGGCCCTTCCATCGAGACTCAAACTTGGGTCCCACATCAGCCACCAAAATTATTACTTTATCCCCCACAGCCAATTGGCGGGGTTTCGTCCCTCGATCATAATATCGTTTTTGCCGTTGCTGACTAGCCTGCAAATTCTCTAAGGAAATTTGGGACGTCCTTTTTAAGCAATTTCTCAGATCTCTGAGAAACTGGGGTACTCCGATTTCCTCACTGTCCGGTTCCACCCACTGCTCACGTAATATATCCAGAATCCCTCTGGGAGCCCTGCCAAACAACAACTCATAGGGCGATGCCCCTAAGGACGCTTATATGCGTTCCTGGCATGCATATAAAATGAATGGCAGTAAAGTGTCCCATTCGGTCATTTTACCATTCAGGCCATGCCTTAGCATTTGTTTAATGGTTTGGTTCATCCTTTCGACCAGCCCGTTGGAATGGGGATGATAGGCCGCTGTGCATACGTGATGTATTCCAAAAGCATCCCATACTGTAGCTAGATATTTGGACATAAAGTTGCTTCCCTGATCGGTGAGCATTTCTTGTGGGAAACCGACTTCGCAGAACAATTTAACCAACTCCAAAGCTATTGTCCTAGCTGAGGTACTTCGAAGGGGTATAGCCCAGGGAAAACGAGTAGCCTGGTCTACAATTACCAAAACATATTGAAAGCCCCGTGGAGTTTTCACCAGGGGTCCTATAATATCCATCGCCATCCGGCGGATCGGCGTAGATATTGTGGGTGTGGATACCATGGGTACAGCCCTTGGCTTAGAGGCAGTAACCCGTTGACAGGTGGGACATGATTCGCAGTAACGGGTAGTTTCTTTAAAGACCCCTGGCCAGTAAAAACGAGCCAGGATTTGGTCCAATGTCCCTTGGATCCCCTTGTGGCCCCCTATAGGATGATCATGGGCCAACCGCATAACTATTGCCTTAAACGTGGTTGGCACCACTAGCTGCTTTCTTACGGCTCCTGTATGTGGGTTGTTAGTTTCACGATACAGCACATCTTTATCTAAAAGAAATCTGGGAAGGGTATTTCTCTCCTCTCGTGCGTATTCAAAGGCACGCTTCAAAGCGGGGTCGGCTTGCTGTTCCTTTGGGAAGGAAGGGAATTTTTTAACAAGCTCTGATGGAACCCAGGGTAACCCATCTCCAGCCTCTAATCCAGCCCTCCCTTGGGTTCTATGCCGCCTTTCTTGCAGCCTCTCAGCTTTCCCTTTCCTAACCCTCTTTGATGGGGTGCCAACAAGATCATTATGTATGGGCAGTGTACCTGATACCTCCTCTTCCCTTCCTACTTCCTGCTCAGGGGAGTTCTCCCTGTCCTGGGAGGGTCCTTCTATTTCTTCTGCTGGGTCATCATTAACGCCAGAGGTTCCTGCCTGGGACCGGGTAGATACAAAGCCTGTTTTCTCTCCAAGGCCCTTCTCTATCCCTTGGCAGAATGGGGGCCAATCTCTTCCCAAGATAATATCATATAGAAGTTTTGGGACTATGGCCACCCTCACCTCTCTTTCTGTTCCCAGCCCTTTTACCGATAGCTTATACAAGGGGTAATATGAGGCCGCCCCATGTACGCATCGTATCTTAACCCGCCCCACTGCTTGACTCGGTGCTGAGCGCAGGCGTGCCTCGATGGCCTGCCAGAGCCTTTGTGACACCATGCTCTGGTCAGCACCGGAGTCAAGCAGTGCCTGGGCTTCAATGCCTTCCACTTGCACCTGTGGCAAAAAGCCTTCATGGGTTTGTTACTCACCCCCAGACACCAGCACTGTGCGCAGTACACAATCTTTGCGATAATGTCCTAATTTACCACAATTGAAACATTTTCCTTTAGAAAAAGATACAGCAGTATTGTTATTAGGTAATCTACCTCTTGTGGTCTTTTCTGATCTCTCAAAGTTGGCAGGTTTTGTCACCCTCAGAACGCCTGATTTTGAGGTCCCTGCTAACTCGGCCTCAAAATATCGCTCTGTAAGGATCGCTGCTTCCTCTGTGGTTTTACAACTCTGAAGCATCAGAAAAGTTTTCACATCAGCTGGTACAGCTTCCATAAAGTGCTCTAGGATAATTGTATCAAGTACAGCTTCTAGAGACGTCTGCTCTGGGTTAAGCCATTTCCAAGCTAGACCTTTTATTCTATGAAACAGGGCTTTTGGGGTTTCACTAGGCTTTAACCTAGCCTCTCTAAACATGCGTCTGTAGAATAAAGGAGTTAATCCTAATCTGTCTTTGACAGCCTTTTTAACCTCATAGTAATCGGATGCCAGCGTAGCAGGCATGGTCTTATAAGCCACTAAGGCTTCACCTGAGAGAGACATTGCAAATCTCACTGCCCATTGCTCCCCCGGAAACTTAATAGCCTCTGCAATGCGTTCAAACGCTTCTATAAAGTCGTCCAGTTTATCATTATGAGAAAACTGTCCTAGCGCAAGAGCACTACCACTTGGCAGTCCTACCCCCTGGGTAAACGAGGGAATAGCTTGTTCCGGTTCTCGCTGCTTCTTAAGTAACATCTCCATCAGTTCCATGAGAGGTTTCTGCTGTGCATGGATGGCAGCGGCAGTCTGTTCCTGCGTGTGACGTGTCATCTCCAACTGTTTTTCCCATTGGACTGACATCCACCGTAACAGCTCTTGGGGGTCCATCGTGGAGCCTGCTGTTCCTGCAGAAACAAGGAAACAACAAAAAACACACCAAGTGCGGCACAAAACCCCCCTTTATTTTTTTCAATGGCTGTCTACTGCAGCAGAGCAATAACTCCCTTTCTCATTGGTTATCCCTCTGCACCCACGCCCAACTACCGTTACCTTGGCACAGTGCAGAGTCAGGCACTGAGAAAGGTAGCTCCAATCCTTTCTGACCGATTTGTCAGCCGATTCAGGATCCTTCTGCTCACTGGATAGCAGCTTCCTTTTAAAGTGATGTTTTTTCCTTAAAATGTCCTTGTAATCCAGGTAAAAATCCTTAAAACTACGCCAACCTGTAACACGCTAGAACCCCAAAGCCTGGGCATGCAGAGTTAAGCGGCCTGATATCCTTTCTTCAGATAGTATAGCAGAGTTTGAGGAGGCAATGCCTCATGGGAGTAGTAGTACTTTTACTATCCAAATAAAGAGTAGTTGAGCACGAATGGTTTCAGGCAAAAATAACAGGATTTTAATTCCCCTCCAGGTGGATTCAAACAAAGGAAACAAAAGACATTTTGCCATACATCTCTGGCAGGAAAACACCATAAGAATTCAACAAAAATAGCTTCTTATATCAGCATGAACATTTGCCTTGGAGCAATCAAACTTTAACACTTCTCAGCTCAAAATGTTTGGGCTTCCTTCCTGCTGACTCATGTAGCTTTCTGAACAGCCTGGCTTTAGCACAAAGACATTATGTTATCTGAAATAGACAATGTACAGTCCATTTGTTCTTCTGGCATATACTCTACAACCGGTTCTGTCTCCATTGCTTCATAATGGCTATCAGCTGGGAATGTTTGAAACTTGCTACACAGCGTTTCTAAACCCACACCCAGTTTCTCTGCTCGAGGCTTCTCTTTGTAGCACTCTATCAGACACGGTTGAGAATTACCATATATATTGTATTTACTGTGAGGAGAGTCCCACCCTTCTGGGTCAGCACAAGACCAATTCTTAAAAACAGTTTTGTCTTTGAGCCAATCTTTCAGCCTACCTTTTGGCTTTCTTACAGGAGGATTCCTTTGTACTTCAGGGTCAGCTAAAGATCCAAACCTTGGAGTTTGTGAGTGCTCCCAAGTTAGCCTTCCTGGTATTCTTTCCCTTTGGCTGCCTTTCAGACACGGCACCAAACCTGGGCTGTTTCTACCTGGCTTCTTGGCACTGGTCCTCCAATTGTTTCTCTTGCTGGTTTCCCTCTCAGAATTAAACCTCAGAGAATCCTCTCTCAACGTCAGCTCCTCTGAGTTCTCACTCCCAAGCAGTTCTTCCTCTGCTTCTTAACTTGACTCCTGTTCTGGCTCTGGTCTTCCTTTCCGTTCCCATCTTTGTTCTGCTCCTTCTCCTTCTCCTTTTCCTCCTTCCCACTTTCTCTCTAATGAGCATTTTTTATACCCCTGCCTTCTAGAGTTTAACTTAACCCCTCCTCCCAGCAGGTGTTCTGCCTCAACTCCTGACTGTGGAGATAAACTGCAGCAGGGGCGTGTTTTCCTCTCCCGTGACTCATTCTGCTTGTGGTTTCCCTGGAAACCATGAGCCATGTGCTTTTGTTGTCTGTCAGCTACTGAAGCCAACTCTTCCATTCCAGCTATCTCTAAGGGATCAGAGTGACTTTCTACACCACAAGCTCCACTGACTGACCTTTTCAATGCCTTTTTATTTATTTTATTTATTTATTTAAACAATCATTTATATACCGCACCTTCCATAAATCAGTTGCGGTTTACAGAGAACAAGAACTGCACAGATCGGGTCTGTTTTACATGGAACATCGAATTACAAGGAACAATATAAGTGATGACATGATAACAGTATAATAGTAGCG
Organism: Ichthyophis bannanicus; assembly: GCA_033557465.1. Lineage (NCBI taxonomy): Eukaryota > Metazoa > Chordata > Amphibia > Gymnophiona > Ichthyophiidae > Ichthyophis > Ichthyophis bannanicus. The sequence goes on from CM066032.1 coordinate 723,154,547, forward strand.
ATAACAATAACAATAACAACAACAATATGATAACTATATACAATATACAATAATAACTATGTACATTTGAGGTTTCATAGGTGTTAGGGATTAAGAGGGGGTTATATTTTCATAATTGTAATGTCCTGGTATAAACCTGGTGGTTGTGTGAACAGGGTTACATTATTAGCCATTATCTAATAGGTGGGAAGAATTGTCTATAGGGCCATAGTGTGTGGTGAATAGGTGTGCTTTCAGTTTTTTTCGGATCTCTTTAATGTCATTTAATGATCTTAGTTCATCTGGGAGGGAGTTCCAGAGTGTGGGGGCTGCGTGCGAAAAGGCTCTATTATTGGTTAACCTTTTGGCTTTTGTAAAGTCGTTTGGGGTTGTTAGCTTGTTTGAGTGGCCTTTTCTGTGGGTGGGTTTAGGAGGTTCTTTTTTGATAATTTTGTTGAGTGTAGATGGGGCCATATCATTTAGTGCTTTAAAGGTAGTTATTATAGTTTTGTGGATTATTCTACTATAAATTGGTAACCAGTGTAGATATGCAAGTATGGGTGTTATGCGTTGGAATGGGTGTGCTTTCATTATGGTTCTGGCAGCTGCATTTTGTGCTAGTTGAATTCGTTTAATATTTTGTCTTGTTGTACCTAGTAGGGTGAGGTTAGCAAAATCAAAATGAGGAGTTATGATGGCCTGTATTATGCTGATGAAATCTTGTGTGTATACCAGTGGCGTAGTTGCTTAAGAATTTTAAGCTTAAAATAGATTTTCTTTGTAGTATTTCTGATGTGTGTGTTCATGCTAAGATGAGAGTCGAGTATGACACCTAGGTAGCGCACTTCATTTTTTATTTTGATCTCCTGGTTTTGTAGTGTAATATGAGTTGGGGGTTTATAGGATTGATTTCTTGTTACAATTAGTACTTCTGTTTTTGAATGGTTGATATGGAGATTTTGATTTTTTAGCCATGATGTTATTTTGTTAAAGCAATCTGATAGAAGTTGCATTGGTAAGGTTGGAATCGTGAAAGGAATGTACAACATTATGTCATCTGCATATAGATGATAATGGACCTTGAATTTCTTGAAAATGTTACAGACTGGCTTTATGTAAATGTTGAAAAGGAGGGCTGATAATACTGAACCTTGTGGTAGACCGATCTCCTGTTTGTATGTGTTAGATATTTGGTTGCCTATTCTAACATTTTGGGTTCTGTTATTTAAATATGAGGTAAACCATTTGTGAACTGTAGACTTTATTCCTAACTGTCTAAGATTATTGAGCATTATAGTGTGGTGGACACTATCAAACGCGGCAGAGATGTCAATGAAAAGTAAGATGAATGCTTGTTTGGGATTATCAATCCCTCTTATTATGGTATCAAGTAGTACGGTTAGGAGCGTTTCCACTCCGTGGTGGGGGCGAAAGCCATATTGTTGTTCGTCAAGTAGGGAAGAGGTATCAATAAATTCCTGTGTTTGAATTTGAATGACTTTTTCTATAACTTTTGCCATGAATGGTATACTTGAAATAGGTCTGTAGGAGTTAGGTGATGTTTTGTCCAGTGTGTTGTTTTTGAGTATTGGTCGAATTTGAGCGTGTTTTAGTGAAGGAGGGAGGTACCCCTGGTGGAGGGATAGGTTGACGATAGGGAGAATGAATGCGGATAAAATTGAGAGGGTACTCTTTATCCAAGTTACTGGACATGGGTCGAGGTAAGAGGTTGTTGTATTAAGATTACGGATGATATTAGTTAGAGTATCTTTAGATATAGGGTAGAATGAAGACCATTCGTTTATAGATTGATGATGGGTGTTTTTGAGAGGGTCAAGTGAGAATGAAGGCTGTTTAGCTTTGTTTTGGAAGTAGTTAGCTAATGTTTGAGTTGATATGTCTGTAATTTCAGTTCTGGAGTTATGTGTATTATTAGTTAGGTTTCGGGCAATGGTAAATAGTTCTCTCGGTCTGTTTAATAATTTAGTTAGAATTGCCGCATGGTAATTTTTCTTTGCACTGTCTATTGATTCCTTATACTCTGCATGGTAGATATGGTAGTATTCTTGGAGTGCAGAGGATTTGGTTTTTCGCCATTTTCGTTCTATTTTTCTTAGCTGTTTTTTCATTTGTTTTAATTTGTTAGTAAACCACGATTTATTTCCTTTTTTAGGGTTGGTGTACTTTTTGTCTAGGTGTTTGTATCTAGCTGCTTCATTGATTGTATTATGCCAGTTTTTGACAGCTTCGTCTAGGTCTGATGGTGATAAAGATAGGTGTGGAATTGTTTTGTCAATTAATTCAGTTTCATTGAATTTTGTGAACTTGGGGGTTACATTAGTTTGTGGGCTATTTTTATTGTGCATGTTATGAATGGTTAGATTGAATTTAATGAGATGGTGATCAGACCAAGGGATTGGTATGCATTCCATTGAATCTGGATCAAATAGTTTAAATAGTATATCTGGAAGGAGTACAAGGTCTAGTGTACTTCCTTTAATGTGAGTTTTAGTATTAATTATTTGGTGAAACTCAATGTCATGTATTGATTCAAGGAAAAAATTTGAGTATGTGGTAGGCAAAGAGGGGAGGTTAAAGTCACCTAACATGAGTATAGGGTTTTGTTCAGTGGATGAAGTAAGGAATTCTATTAGTGCATCCATTTGATCTGTTATTTGGTCAGGGGGTCTGTAAATTAGACAAATTCTGAGATGACTAATTTTTATGATGAGGGCGTCTATATTATTGGAGAGGTTTGACAGCATTGGTTTAGCGTTTAAAGTTTTTCTTGTCATCATAAGTACTCCTCCTTTTTTATGTTTTCTATGCGAGTGTGATATGTCGTAATCATTATTATTCAGTTGGTTTAGATAGACTAAGGGGCTTGTTTACAAAGCCGCGGTAGTGGTTCACGATCGCGATCGCAGCCGCGGCCCCATTGAAATCAATGGGGCCGCGGCTCCGATTAAGATCGCAAACCGCTACCGCGGCTTTGTAAACAAGCCCCTAAGTCTGTGTCAGATAACCAGGTTTCAGTTACACATAAAATGTCTGGATTTTGTTCATCTAACAAGTCGTTGAAAATGGGCAGTTTATTTTTCATGGAACATGCATTTATCAGAATGCATGATAATGAAGTAAGATTTTTAGTGCTATGTTCCTTGTCTGTGTGATGCAGGGTAGTCTGTTTTAAATGTATAAGTCTTCGGTAATTTACTTTAGCATAGTCACCTGTATTAAGTTGTTCATATTGGTGGCTATTTCGAGATAGGCTTTGTATTATTGGGATTGGCTTGTGATTTTTGTTGTTTAAGCTGAAGGTCAGGTCAATTAAGATTGTAAATAAAATACAGTAGCCTAAGGTTCTTAATAGGAAGGTGTTTGAAAGTGACATTTTAGTCTATAAGTGTGAAATAAGTAGAGTCGGCAGTGGTTGAAAACTACAGGCTGGTTAGTTTAACCAGCCTGTAGTAAATTATTGGAAGCGCTGCTGAAAGAGAAAATAGTGAGGTTCCTGGAGTCCAACAGATCACTGGATTCAAGGCAGCATGGATTCACCAGAGGCAGGTCTTGTCAGACAAATCTGATTGATTTCTTTGATTGGGTGACCAGGGAGATGGACCAAGGGAGAGCCCTAGATGTGGTGTATTTAGATTTCAGTAAAGACTTTGACACCGTTCCGCACAGGTGACTTATAAACAAACTGAGCACCCTAGGGATGGACCCTAAAGTTATTGCTTGGGTTAGAAATTGGTTGAGTGGGAGGCATCAAAAGGCACAGGTAAATGGAGCTCACTCTGAGAAGGAGGTAACCAGTGGTGTGCCCCAGGGATCTGTCCTTGATCCGATTCTTTTGATAATCTTTGTTAGTGATATTGCGGAAGGGTTGTCGGGTAAGGATTGCCTCTTTGTGGATGATACCACAATCTGCAATAGAGTGGACACCCAGGAAGGTGTAGATAACATGAGGAGGGATATAGCTAAGCTTGAAGAATGGTCTAGAATTTGACAGCTGGGATTTAATGTTAAAAAAAATCAAGGGCATGCATTTGGGCTGCAGCAATCCAAGGGAGCAATATAGTATAGATGGTGAAGTACTTCTGTCCACAAAAGAAGAGTGGGACCTAGGCATGATAAAGTCTGAGGATCTTAAAGTAGCTAAACAGGTAGAAAAGGCGACGGCAAAAGCTAGAAGGATGCTTGGGTGCATAGGGAGAGGAATGGTCAGCAGAAGAAAGGAGGTGATAATGCCTCTGAATAAATCTTTGGTGCGACCTCATTTGGAGTATTGTGTGCAATTCTGGAGACCGCACCTTCAAAAGGATATGAACAGGTTGGAGTCAGTGCAGAGGGTGGCTATTAAAATAGTTAGTGGTTTTTGATATAAAGCATATGAGGATAGACCTAAAGATCTTAATATGTATACTTTAGAGGAGAGGCGGGATAGAGGTGATATGACAGAGTCATTTAAATACCTCCATGGCGTAAATGCACAGGAGGAGAGCTTCTTTCGATTGAAAGTAAACTGCTATGAGGGGACATAGGATGACGGTGAAAGGGGATAGACTCAGGAGTAATATGTGGAAATATATCTTTACAGAAAGAGTGGTAGATGTGTGGAATAGTCTCCCAGTGGGGGTGGTAGAGATGAGGACAGTATCTGAATTCAAAAAAGCATGGGACAAACACAGAGGATCTCTAGAGGAAAAAAGGGGACTGTTGTAGTTGTTGATATGGAAGGACAGACTAGATAAACATGCTGGCAGAAAAAAGCCACATGACCTCTATGTGTGTTCATTATGAAATAGTTTCATTTACACACGTAGCTGTGAGCATTGACATCTCCTTAATAACAGGTATAAATGCTCATGTCTGCTTTTAAGGCACAATTCCTGTCACGAATACTACTATTTTATAAAGAAATGTCTGTGCCCCTGTATCTTTATAAAATAGACTTAAAATAGGTACCTGCTTACCCTCTTATCCTAGGCACCCTGTTATAAAATTACTCTTATTATAAGTCGTACATAGATTTATCTGTTCTTTTACCTGCATAATTTGTGCCTATTTTATAAAGTCAAGTACTGTATGCATGCACTTGATAAAATAAGAGGCAAAGATTACGTGTCCTTTAAGGCATGATTAAACCTGCAGTAGTGCTGGTGTAAACAGCCATTCCCAGATGTCTATCAAATGCATATAAATGATAGTATTTTATAATTTATGTGTGCAACATTATGTCCTGCCTATGCTCTGCCCAAACTTGGCTCTGTCCACATACACTTATAAAATAGTGCTTCGTGTGCGTGCGGCCATTTACGTGCATAAGTGGCTATTTTTATGTACGTTTTTGTGCATTTATCTAGGTGGATCCAAAGACCTTGGTTGTGATATGACACAGCATCCCAAAGGTCACATTTGTGTCAATACAGTTTGATCACTTTGCATTTGCCAAGTCCCAATCATACAATATATATCTATTTTATGATCGCTAATCAAATCATGAAATACTTCTACTTTCAGCCATACTGAGCGAACATTAGTCATTCAATTATCACAGTAGATTTTCTGTCTTCACAATATTGTTTTGGAACAGGACATAATAAAGATGAATGCCTTTATCTTAATGTTCTCTGTACAGAACATAATGAACCATATAGCCCTTTCCCCACTACCACTGGAATCAAACTAACTTCCCCCATGCAGATTTACTCTGAGTCTGAACCAAAAGACAATTCCATGTACTGTATTATCTGATGTTTTACAATTGCTTTACCTACACAAACTGCAATAAAACCTTACCCACCACATCAGGATCACACTAAAGGCTATGCAAAGAGGCCGTTGGCGTAGCTCTTCAGTGGATGGCCAGTCAGCAGTGGCCCGTTTACCGGCCTATCCCTTTGATGTATGGTACAATTGTTATTTTTATTGTGATACGTTTCATGCCTTGCAAAAGAATAATTACATGACATTACATTACAGCTATCAAAGTAGTATGAGACTGTTACACCCAACCTAAGCTTTGTTTAGTATATTGCGCGTAAGCTGTATTCAATATTTTTGTCCAGCAGTTTGTAAAGCTTCTAGTTTTGCGTATATGATTTACAAGGTTTCTGTTCCATGAAGCTGTACGACAAACTACCTTAGATAATTAATTCATAAATTCTTGGAGATTTTAAGCTGACATGTAATGGCTGAAATATGTCTTTTGTGAATATGTTTCTATTGGTCTATGCACTGTGGGCTCGATATTCAAAGGCATTTACGGACCTGTAAACCTTGCAAATGCCCCTAAGTGGGATATTCCGTGTCGCTAACATGGTTACTACCGCTGAATATCCCCGGTTGCCGCTGCTATATGCCCCGATGCTGTGTGGTTAGCATCGGGGTGTTCCAGGGGTGTCCCGTGAGTAGTATCTGCAGATAACCAGTCAACGGCGATATTCAGTGGCTGTCTAGTTATCCCTTGGTGGTGAAAGTTAAATGCAACAAAAGCTGCCTAACATTTGCTGCTGAAGCTATCTGGGCAGTGGTTAGCTTCCAGCTTCCGCGGCTAACCTGGATATTTAGTGCCAGTGGCCCAAGCATCGAATATCTGGGTTTCGTGTTCAGCGGTGACAGCTAGGCACTGTAATCACGCTAGCTACCTCTGCGGAATATCGGGCCCTGTGTTTATTGTGGGAGATATTCCAAGACATTTAAATAGCACTGAGCTGGATATTCAGTGGCACTAACACGGCTGCCGTGGCTACATACCCTGATGCTAACCGGTCAGTGTTGAGGCATGTAGGGGGCGTTCCGGGGCAGCACCTGTCACTAATCAGGCAGTGGTGATACTGAGCAAGTGCCGGCCTTACTTTAGCTGCAGAAGCTAATCAGGCAGTAGCTGAATATCACCATAGCCCGGATAGCTTCTGTGTTCTGCGGCCAACCTGGCTTTTCAATGCTGGTGGCCAGTTATGACCTCAGCATTGAATATTCAGGATTAAAGTTCAGCACCAGTGGCTAGCTACCAGAGCTGAATATTGGGCCCCGTATGTTTAAGGGCTGTGGATGTTGGGAGCTTTTTTCTGTACTGATGTATATTATGTTTTCCCTAAAAATTAAAAAATGTTTAAAAAAGCATTTTTCAAATTTTCAATTTTCATGGGAGGCTGTCACTAAGAGAATAATTTTATAAGGAGTTGCATAAAGGTACGCACCATGCCTGCATGCAAATCACAGTATTTTAGTGGTTATGCCTCTGAAGGGCCCTTACATATGTACCGATTGCATGTTCTTGCGCTGTGGGTGTATACAGGGGTGGAGTTTGGGCAGAGCACGAATATATATGCATAAATTATAAAATACTATAATTTGCATTCTTTCAGAGAAAATGTAGACGTGGGCATTTACACCAGCCATATAGGCGGCTTAAGCACTTGCACCTGAAATTTACAAGCATTTTCCATACTGGCACCACTATTTGATAAAATAGATGCCATATGTGTAAATCTAGCTGACCCTTATAAAATTACCCTCCACATGCCCTTCTGTTGTTCCAAGGTCCACTGAGCAGAGAAGGTGTCCACCTATCCCAGAAAGAAACATAGAAATATGACGACAGAAAAAGACCACATGGCCTATCTAGTCTGTCCTTCCATATCAACAACTACAACAGTCTCCTTTTTACCTTTAGAGATCTGCTGTGTTTGTCCCATGCTTTTTTGAATTCAATTACTTTCCTCATCTCTACCACCTCCACTGGGAGACTATTCCATGGATCCACTACTCTTTACGTAAAGAAATATTTCCACATATCACTCCTGAATCTATCTCCCTTCACCCTCATCCCATGTCCCCTTGTAGCAGAACTTGCTTTCAATTGAAAGAGGCTCTCTCCCTGAACATTTATGCCACGGAGGTATTTAAACATCTCAATCATATCACCTCTATCCCGCCTTTCCTCTAAGGTGTACATATTAAGATCCCTACGTCTGTCCTCATATGCTTTATAATGAAGACCACTAATCATTTTAGTAGCCACCCTCTGCACCGACTCCATCCTGTTCACATCCTTTTGAAGGTGTGGTCTCCAGAATTGCACACTATACTCCAAATGAGGTCGCACCAAAGACTTATACAGAGGCATTATCACCTCATTTTTTCTGCTAGCCATTCCTCTCTGTATGCACCCAAGCATCCTTCTAACTTTTGCCATCGCCTTTTCTACCTGTTTAGCTACTTTAAGATCATCAGACACAACTACGCCTAGGTCCCGCTCTTCTTTAGTGGACAAATGTACTTCACCCCCTATACTATATTGCTCCCTTGGATTGCTGCAGCCCAAATGCATGACCTTACATTTTTTAACATTAAATCCCAGCTGCCAAATTCTAGACCATTCTTCAAGCTTAGCTAGATCCCTCCTCATGTTATCTACACCTTCCTGGGTGTCTACTCTATTGCAGATTTTGGTATCATCCGCAAAGAGGCAAACCTTACCCGACAGCCCTTCTGCTATATCACTAATAAAGATGTTAAAAAGAATTGGACCAAGGACAGATCCCTGGGGCACACCACTGGTAATATCCTTCTCCTCAGAGAGAGCTCCACTTACCTGTACACTTTGTCGCCTCCCACCCAACCAATTTCTAACCCAAACAGTTACTTTAGGGTCCATCCCTAGGGTGCTCAATTTGTTTATAAGTCGCCTGTGAGGAACAGTGTCAAAGGCTTTACTGAAATCTAAATACACCACATCTAGGGCTCTCCCTTGGTCCAACTCCCTGGTTACCCAGTCAAAGAAATCGATCAGATTTGTCTGACAAGACCTGCCTCTGGTGAATCCATGCTGCCTCGGATCCTGTAATCCGCTGGACTCCAGAAACCTCACTATTTTCTCTTTCAGCAGTGTTTCCAATAATTTACTCACCACCGAAGTTAAACTAGTTTTCAACCACATCCTTACTTCCGCTTTTGTGTAAAGGCACCACATGAGCCTCTCTCCAGTCCTTTGGCACCACTCCCGACTCCAACGAGGCATTCAAAAGGTCAGTCAGTGGAGCTGCTAGAACTTCCCCAAGTTCCCTCAGTATTCTAGGTTGTATCCCATCCGGTCCAATCGCTTAGTCTACTTTAAGTTGCGCTAGTTTCTCATGAACACGGTCTTCTGACAATTGTTCAAGATGTCCCTCGCTTCTCTTCCTGTTTGTGGGTGTTTTCTGAGGTCCTGCTCCTGGTTCTTCATCTGTGAACACAGAACAGAAATATTTGTTAAGCAATTCCGCTTTATTTATTTATTTATTTTAATGTTATTTATATACCGCCTTATCATTCAATCAAGGTGGTTTCCACAGCAAACAATCGGGGGGGGGGGGGGAGCAAGTGTCTATATGCAGTGGATAGTGTGGCGTGTAGGTGTAGGGGGGGATAGATTAGAGTAGTATTTTCTACATAGTGAGCTATATTACATCGTGAGCTATTATACAATCTTATATACAGTCTTAGGGAGGTGGGAAGGACCGGAGTTTTGTCTTGAAAGTTGGCTTAAGGGGTGAGGCCATAGTGTTCGATGAAAAGGGTTGTCTTGAGGTTCTTTCTGAAGTCCTTGATTTCAGTGGTTAGTCTCAGCTCGTCAGGGAGGGAGTTCCAGATGGACGGAGCAGCCAGGGAGAGTGCTCGTTGTGTGGTGTCTTTGCGGGTCTTGGTGACGTCCTTAGGGGTGCTCACCCGATTAGAGGTGCCTCTTCTCCTTGGTCGTGTGCTTGTGTCAGGTTGTATGAGTGTGTGTTGGCTTATGGCTGAGGAGTTTTGTTTTATCTTGAATATGTTTATGATAGTTTTGTATTTGATGCGTGAGATGATTGGGAGCCAGTACAGATCTCTTAGTATGGGTGTGATGTGATCTTGTCTTGTGGTGCCAGATATGATGCGGGCCGCTGTGTTTTGGCCATTTGGAGTGGTCTTAGTGTCTGCTTTGGAAGCCCAGTGTATATAGGATTGCAGAAGTCCAGTAGAGGGATTATTAGAGCCCGGGAAACAGTACGAAAGTGCTCTGTGTCGAGGAGGGGCTTGAGTCTCCTGATGAGTCTCATTCTGTAGTATGCGCTCTTGGTTGTTTTGGCTATATGTGCTTGGAGGTTTAGCTCTTTGTCCAAGGTGACTCTGAGGTACTTGACTTCTGACTTTATGGGTATGAGTACATCTTTTATTTTGATGTCGGGAGGGGGGATGAAGACAGAGTTCCGTGTGATGATAAGTGCCTCCGTCTTGCTGTAGTTTATTGATAGGTTGTTCTTTTGGAGCCAGTTTGTCATTTGTGAGAGGCAGTTTGTTATATTGGAGTAGTCCAGGTTGTCGACTGAGAAAGGTGTGTAGATCATGATGTCATCTGCGTAGATTGTATATTGTATGTGGTGCTCCTTCATGATGTCACATATTGGTTGGATGTATAGGTTGAATAGTAGTGCTGAAAGGGCTGATCCCTGTGGCACTCCTTGTTTGACTTTTATGGGTCGGGATGTTTTGTGTCCTACCTTGACCTGTATCTGTCTGTCAGTCAGGTATGAGTGGAACCAGTTCAGGGTGGTACCTTGTAGACCGATGTCCTGCAGTCTATCCAATAGAGTCTTGTGGTCAACTGTGTCAAATGCGGATGAGATGTCTATGAAGATCATTAGGATCCCTTTCTTGGTGTTGTCTATGTGGCGGAGGACGCTGTCGAAGAGGTATATCAGAAGTGTTTCTACCCCATGGTTGGGGCGGAACCCGTGTTGATTGTTGTCCAGGGGGGCGTGGTTGTCTATGTGTTCTTGTAGTTGGTGCTGTACAGTTTTTTCGATTATTTTTGCTAAGAAGGGTATGCTGGAGATGGGTCTGTATGCGGCCGGGTTGTTCTTGTCGAGTGTAGATTTCTTTGTGATGGGTCTTATTGTTGCGAGCTTCAGTTGGTTTGGCATGTGCCCTTGGGTTAGGGAGGAGTGCACTATCTTGTGGATGATTTGGATGAAGTTTGATTTGGTGGTTTTTATCCAGGGTACTGGGCAGGGATCTGTGGGGGCTGTGCTAGTCTTGATAGCTGAGATGATGTGGGAGAGTTGCTCTGTGGATGGGGTGTTGAATGTACCACAGCTGTTCAAGGGTGTGTTAGTCTTTGTGGCTGGGTTGGGTCTGGTTTGTTCTGCTGAGTGGTATTTTTCTTGTATGTGGTCCGCAAATTTTTGTGGGTCTATTTGCACCTTTTCTTTGGTATTCGGATCCTTGGTGAGGGTCTTTACAATTTCAAAGAGCTCTCTGGGTTTGTTGTTAGAGTTGCGTATGATATTTGTATGGTATTCCCTTTTTGCTTGGTAGATGCATTCGTTGTATTGTTTTTGCTTTGCTAGGTATAGGTCGTGGGTCTCGGGTGATTTTTTCTGTCTCCATCTCCGTTCTATTTTTCTGAGTTTCCTCTTTTCGATTCGTATGGTATTTGAGTACCACGGCTTGTGTTGTAGTTTGTTGCAGCGCAGGGTCCTGTGTCTATAGTCTGTTGCTTTGGCAGCGTTGTGTATGGTGGTGTTCCAGTTAGTGATTAGTGCTTCTAGGTCATCTGTGTCAGAGTTTAGTTTTTGTATTGTGTCTTGCAGGAACTGGTCTCTGTCGAAGCATTTAAATCTTCTTTGTGTGGTGGTGCTGTCCAGATGTTCGTTTATTATCTCTTCTTGAGGTAAAATGTTGAATACAATTAAGTGGTGGGCGGACCATGGGACAGGTGTTGTGATGGGTGTTGACAATAGGCCTCTTGAGGTTAGGTAGTTGGGTGCGAAGATAAGGTCTGGTGATGAGCCATGTCTGTGTGTCGGGGTGTTGATTATTTGTGTGAATTGGAGCGAGTTCATAGCTTGGAGAAATGCCTCTGCATCCTTTTTATTAGTGGACTTAAGGTTGAAGTCTTCTAGGAGTATTGTGGGTTTGTGGCTGGAGTTGACTGCGCAGACTGCTTCGAGAGTAGATGCTAGTTCTTCAGGTGGAGCATGGGGTGCTCTCTAGGTGAGACATATGGCCATGTGCTTGTTCTCAATCGCAATGGTGTTGGAGTGTTGGGTGTCTGTGGTACTTCTTGTTTTGAATCTTAGGCTACTCTTTGCGATTATGAGAGCCCCTCCTCCTCGTCCGTGGGTGCGTGGGCAGTTGTGTGCAGTGTATGTGTCGGGCACTAATTGATTGAGTAGAACGTTGTCGGTGGGGCTGAGCCATGTTTCTGTGATGCAGAGTATGTCGGGCTGTTGTTTGTCTATGTGATCAACTAGAGTATAGATCTTGTTGCTTATAGATCTAGCGTTGATGAGCTCCATTGTTAATGATCTTGGGGTGTTGTATGTCCTGTGTGCTTCCTTTGCTTCGGCATGGGTGTTGGGCTTGTGCTTTGTTTGTGTGTCCCGTGTGAATCCCTGTGAGTATGCTGCTGGCCTATGTATGTCCATGAAGTTGTTGTGGGCCATGGTGTGTGTATGTGTGTGTGTGTGGTGGTGTGCGTGGGTTGGAATGAGTAGTGTGAGCATGAGTCCCAGAGGGAGGATCATGCTTGAGTGCATGTTTGTGTTCAGATCTGGGGTTTGCACTCACGATTGCTGTTCTTCTCTCCTGGCTGCTCGCTGGGTCTTTCTGTGCTGAGTTTGCGGGTTTTCTTCAGTGGGGCTGTGAACTTTGCTTTGTTCGCCTTTGTTCCACGCCTAAGGGCCACGCCAAAGGGCCCTCTGGTGAGGCCCTCAGGTGCGGGCCCGCCGGGAGGCGCTTCCTTTTTGTGCTGAGTAGTCCGGGAGTGCTGGGCCCTGATTGGCCGCTGGTCGAGGAGCGGGAGGGATTGCAGCCCTCAGCTCCTTTTCCTGCCGCCGATCGGGGCTCAAGCAGGGCAGCTCAAGCAGGGCAGCTTTATCCTCATCAGCTTCTACATATTCCTCCCCTGCACCCTTGAGTCTGACAATACCACTTTTGCCCTTCCTCTTCTCACTAACATATCTGAAAAATGTCTTATCCCCCCATTTTATTGCATTGGCTATTTCCTCCTCCTTTTGAATCTTTGCCTTCCTGACTACTTTGCTAGCTTCTCTAAGTTTTTCCAAATATAGATGCCTGTCTTCCTCTCTCTGTGATCTCTTGTATTTCATGAAGGCCTCCCTCTTTTTCTTCACTTTTTCAGCTACTTCTTTCGAAAGCCATAGCGGTCTCCTTTTCCTTTTACCTTTATTTACCATTTTAACAAAAAGGTTGGTTGCCCTTAAAATATACCCTTTCAGTTTTGCCCACTGTTTTTCTACATCCCCCAGCTGTTCCCATCCCACTAACGACCCTCTGAGGTATTGGCCCATTTTGGCAAAGTTAGTCTTTCTAAAGTCTAAGATCCTCACCTTTGAATGGATTCTAACAGCCCTAGTCCTAATACTGAACCACACCATCTGGTGATCACTGGATGCAAAATGATCTCCCACTACAACATCAGAAACACTTTCACCATTGGTAAGCACCAAGTCCTGTATGACCCCTTCACGTGTGGGGTCTGTTACCAATTGCCTGAATAGTTCTCCCTGTACAAAATCCAGGATCTCCTTACTTCTAGATGATACTGCAGCAGGAATGTGCCAATCAACATCTGGCATATCGAAATCCCCTATCAGTAGCACTTCCTCTTTCCTAGCAATGCTGCGTATGTCTTCAATTAACTCTCTGTCCACCTCTTCCTCTTGTGAGGGAGGTCTGTATATCACGCCAATGCAAATAGATCTCTCTTTCCCTCTTTCTACTTTAACCCACAATGCCTCCTCTCTCCCTTTTAAGCTCTGTAATTCCAAAGCTTTAATAGTAGTTTTTACATATAATGCCACTCCTCCTCCCCTTTTTCCTATCCTGTCCTTTCTGAATAAAGTATAGCCAGGTATAGTTACATCCCAATCATGGTTTTCTCTGAACCATGTTTCTGTAACTGCCACTAAATCCAAGTCAGCCCCTCCCAGCAAAGCTTTAACATCAGGGATCTTATTTCCCATGCTACGGGCATTTATACACACTGCTTTCCATATGTTACCCCTGTTACCCATTTCCATAAAGGTATTTAATGTATCACCTACCTGGGGGCTTTCACCTACCTTGGGGGCTTTCTTCACCCATCCCCAACGAATCTAGTTTAAAGCTCTCTTCAGTAGATTAGCCAGTCTACTACCGAAGACGCGTTGACCTTTCGTGGACAAATGGATGCATCTCTGCTCTGCAACCCTTGGAACAGCATCCCATGGTCTAGGAAACCAAAATGCTCTCGATGACACCATCCAAGCAGCCATGCATTCATCTCCAGGATGCGAGCCTCTCTGCCTTGGCCTTTACCCTCAACAGGGAGGATTGAAGAGAACACCACCTGTGCACCTAACTGCTTCACCCTCTGTCCCAGAGCCATGAAGTCACTTTTGATACGTTCCAAGGGATACCTGGCAGTATCATTTGTTGAAGGACCTAGTATTTAAAGGCATTTATATGGTCTACAGAGCTCTAAGCATGATATCCAGTGGTTAGTGCTACTGAATATCTCTGAGTAATACCGCCATACGCCTCGGGGCATGTCGGGAGCATTCCGGGGGTGGTACCTAGGGATAACCATGCAGTGGCAATATTCAGCTGCTGCCCAGTTATCCCTAAGCAGTGAAACGTAGGAGCAGCAAAAGCTGTCCAACTATTGCCACCAGCGTTACCTGGGCAGTGGCTGAATATTGCTGCTGCACGGTTAGCTTCTGCGCCAAGTGTGGCTGTGTGGCAACCCCGGATATTCAATGCCGGTGGCTGGATATAGCCCCAGATTGAATATCTGGGGTTAAAGTTTGGCAGCGATGGCTATACGCTATAGAGACGCATAGCCGTCACAAATGAATACCTGGCCTGAAGTGTCTTCTGTAGCAGACCGGCTAATTGACTCAAGAGGCTTAAACTATGGGGATGGGTGAAGAAAACCCCCAAGTAAGTAAAAGCCTATAGGCAAGTAAAACATTAAAGATTATGTTCAAACAGTCTGTGTTAATGCCTGTAGTATGGGAAATAAGATTCTGGATCTTACCTTTTCAGCTACTTTTCAGGCTTTAATGGAAGAGGCTGACTTGGATTTACTGGTGGCCATGGAACCATGACTGAGATATAATTACACTGGCAATAATTTATTCAGGAATGACAGGGTAGGAAGAAAGCGAGAAAGAATGGCACTATATATAAAAGTGAATATTAAAGCAACAGAATTGCAGGGCTTATGAGTTAAGGAGGAGGCACTGTAGGTCAATCTGGAAAGAGGGAATGGAACACCCATTTGCACTGGTATGATTATACAGACCTTCATAGGCAGAAGAAGTGGACAGAAAGTTAAGCGAAAACATTCACATTATTGCTACAAATGGAGAAGCGCTACTGATAGATGATTTCAATATGCCAGATGTTGATTGGGACATCCCTGCTGCAGTATCATCTAGAAGTAAGGAAATCCTGGATTCTCTATAGGGATATCTGTTCTGGCAACTGGTAACGAAATCCACATGGGACGGGGCCATACTGGACCTAGTGCTTATAAAAAGTGAAAGTGTTTCTGATGTTATAGTGGCTGACCATCTTGCATCCAGTGATCACCAGATGATGTGGTTCAGTATTAGGACAAGTCCTGAGGTAAACTAATTTTGCCATGATGGGACAATACCCGAAGGAGTCATTAGCTGGATGGGCACAGCTGGAGGATGTAGAAAAGCAGTGGGCAAAACTGAAAAGGGATATTTTTGGTGCAACAAACCTTTTTGTTCAGAAAGTAAATAAATGTAAAAGGAAAAGGAGGTCACTATTGTTCTCGAAAGAAGTAGCTGAAAAGGTGAGGAAAAAGAGGGAGGCCTTCATAGAAAGAGGAAGACAACATAAGTATTTGGAAAAGCTAAGAGAAGCTAGGAAAGTAGTCATGAAAGCAAAGATAGAAATAGAAGGAAAAATAACCAATGCAGTAAAATGGGGGAACAAAATAATTTTTGATATGTTAGTAACAGCAGGATGTGCAAAATTGTTATTGTCAAACTTTAGGGTGAATGGAAGGAATATGTAGTAGCTGATCAGGATAAAGTAAAATTACTTAACACATCTTTCTGTTCTGTGTTCACAGATGAAGGGCTGGGAGTAGGATCTTAGAAATCACCCACAAATAGGAACAGAAATGAGGCAGATCTTGAACAATTTTCAAAAGATTGTTCATAAGGAGCTAGCTAAACTAAATGTAGAAAAAGTGATGGAGCCAGATGGGATACAACTGAGAGTACTAAAGGAGCTTAGGGAACTTCTGGCAGCTCCATTGTGACTTTTTCAATGCTTCTTTAGTGTTGGGAGTGGTCCAGAGGACTGGAGAAGAGTGCGTGTAAGGATGAGTTTGCGAACTACAGGCTGCTTGGTCTGATCTCTGTGGTGAGTAAATTAATGGAAATGCTGCTAAAACAGAGGACAGTGAGGTTTCTGGAACCAAGTGGATTGCAGGATCCAAGGCAGAATGGTTTTACTAGGGGCAGGTCTTGTTAGGAAATCTGATTATTTTCCTGGACTGGATGATCACAAAGTTGGACTGAGGGAGAGCATTAGATGTGGTATACTTAGATTTCAGTAAAATCTTGACACTGTTCTGCTCAGATGACTAATAAATAAATTGAGTGCCCTAGGATGGACCCTAAAGTGACCTACTGGGTTAGAAACTGGTTGAGTGGGATGCAACAAAGAGTACAAGTAAATGGAATTCACTATGAGGAGTAGGACATTACCAGTGGTGTGCCCCAGGAATCTCTCTTTGGCCCAATTTTTAATATTGGGCAGTCAGGATCTGGATTAGGCTTGGTAAATGGACAGTCAGGATCTGGATTAGGCTTGGTAAATGTCTCTGATAGTACACTTAGTCATGGTTTCATAGAATTTCTGGAACAAGAACGTGGCAAACAAAAAATCTTTTTGAGTAAGTCTGTAGAAGAGCAGGAGTCAATAGATTCACAAGAGAAAAATTCCAGGAAGGGTTTGCACAGAGCTCCAGAACAGACAAACTTTGGGCCAATCAGGAAACAGGAATGGAGACCACCAACAATACAAGACACAGTTAATTGCAGGCTAGATAGAGCCAACCCCCATAGAGACATGATAGCTTTTCCTGCTTTCTAACTCAGTGGTTACCAGTTTGAGGTCAGCCAGCCTGCCTACCTGTGATGACACTAAAGGAGAGGAGGAAGAAAGAGAATTTCAGATTTGTTAACAATGTATTTGGATTAAAAACAATATAGATTGTCATAGGAAATGTTGATATTTCCCATGTGCTTTCAAATTAAAGCACATCCCTACTTGGTAGCTGCCTCACTTCACGTCCATCTCTCCATCCTCTGCAAGGAACTCCCAAAGACATTCTGGATCCTCAAAGGAGTGCATCTGATTGTTCATTGTGGCTCTCATGTGAGCTGGAAATAGTAGGTTGAACCGTGCCTGCAGCTTTTTCAATTGTGGCCTAAAAGACAACAATTATTTCTTGTGATCCACTGTTGCTGTGTTCAAAACCGGGGAAATCAATAGTGTATGTCCTTCCAGCTTCACTGGCACTTGAAACTGAGCAGATTGTAGGATCTGAAGGGCCTGCAGATATCCTAATTTTTTCATGACTATGGCCTTGGATATTTCGCATCTATTCTGTAAGATGGAACCCGAGGAGCCCTTTCTACTTCTCTTCAATTTATAAGCTTCCTTCTTCTGTTACCTATATTATTTTCTCAGCAATTTCTCATTTTTCTTACTCTGCTATCATTCTTTTGCTTGTGTTATTCATAAGTTGCATTTTTTCTTTCTTTTTTCTTGTTTCTTTTATCCCACTTCCATTCCCTTTTCTTTTCTCTCCTGTCCTCTTGCTCTTTCACACACACTTCTCTTCTACTCCTGTCACACATTCCTTATCCTTTCCCCTCATTCCTCTTCCTTCTCTCTCTCCTCTGCATCACCCTTTGTCTTCCTCCTTTTTCCTGGTACTTTCCTCAGAGCACAAATTTACTGTACTGCTAGAGAGAAACTTAAACAAGATCAATATCCATATGAGAAGACTCACTTTCTTAATTTCCAACATTTTTATAACAAATAAGCAAACAAGAAACTTACTGTAGATAGTTGAAACCATGAATTCTACACTGATTCTGGATCCATGTAAGTGCGTTGACCCTTTCTGTACATATTTCAGTTGAAACATTGCTGATTGACTGAATCGATGGTTGATAATTGATAAAAAGATATGAGACAATATTCAAAAGGGCTTATCCAGTTTTCAGGACCTGCCACACGGAAAAGACCCAGTAAACCCACTATTCAGTGGTACTCTCTGAATAGTGTCACTGACTCTCTCCTCTGATGTACACCATGCTATCCAGATAGTGGCAGGGCAGTCCATGGGTGGAGTTCGGGAGGAGCCGGCATTTACCAGATAGAAGTGATTTTTCAGTGCTGCATTTGGATAAGTACGCCTACAAGTTGGGACAGGAAAAAGCTGTCCTAAGTGTATGCGGATTGGCTATCTGGATAGCAGCTGCTCCTGACCACAAAATCCAGATATTCAGCAGCAGCTGCTATCCAGTTGCTGCCAATGAATATCTGAATTTACTTTACCCATGGCGCCAGCATTTTAAAAAAACGTTGATCATTGCAGACTCCATACTGGCCCAATAATGCGGTTTACAGGGGTACAGAGGGGAGAAAGCCATGAGACAGGGGTACAGAGGGGAGAAAGCCATGAGACAGCTTGCCTTCTGTGTCCAAGATGGAGATCTTTGCCTCAGAGGGACTAGAATCTCTAAAGATGACCGATGTATTCAATTGTTACTTCTTAAGTTAGGGCATGAAACCAGTTTGAATGAGACTGGAGGGAAAGGGTCACCTGCAGCATTCTCTTTCTAAGGGTGGAGATTATAAGATCCATGCAGGAAACTGGTTTGCTCTTGGCTGCCCAGCTTGCAAGATGTCAGCACAATTGCAAACATGCAAACACATGGAGAGGAATTTTACAACAGGTTGCTTTTGTGCGAAGGTCACAGAGGTACTCTTTTTAGCCTATTTTATTAAAACACATTGGCACCTCTGTATCTTTATAAAATACTAGAACAAAGCCAGCAGAAATAGCGGTTAGCTTGAAGCCGCAGATGCCTGCTCAGACGTTGCTGGGTTTACCCCAAGCCTCTGTAGTTTGGAAAAATGCTACTCAAGCTCATGTTTTATGGAATTCACTTTTGGAGGTTTTACACAGGATTTTTCTCATTTTTGATAAAAAAAATTTAAAATGTATTTGTTTTCCCTTGATTTTGTTGTTTGGGAATGAATAGATGTATTTTTGTTGTTCATTATTGTGACATATGTTATTTATTTAACTGGCTTTTTTATACCACTTTATCATTTCAGTCAAAGCAGTTTACATTGTAACTTAAACTTGGTAATGTACATTAAACAGGTAGAAAAGGCGACGGCCAAAGCTAGAAGGATGCTTGGGTGCATAGGGAGAGGAATAGCCAGCAGAAGAAAGGTGATAGTGCCTCTGTATAAGTGTGACTTATTTGGAGTATTGTGTGCAATTCTGGAGACCGCACCTTCAAAAGGATATAAACAGGTTGGAGTTGGTGCAGAGGGTGGCTACTAAAATGGTTAGTGGTCTTTGTTATAAAGCATATGAGGATAGACTTAAGGATCTTAATATGTATACTTAGAGGAAAGGAAGGATAGAGGAGTTATGACAGAGACGTTTAAATACCTCTGTGGCATAAATGTACAGGAGGGGAGACTCTTTCGATTGAAAACAAGCTCTGCTATGAGGGGTCAAGGGAAGGATGAGGGCAAAAGGGAATAGACTCAGAAGTAATATGCAGAAATATTTCTGTACGGAAAGAGTGGTAGATGTGTGGAATAGTCTCCCAGTGGAGGTGGTAGAAATGAGAAACACACAAAGCGAGAGACGTATGTTGGTCACAGGTGTCTTCTGCTGCTTCTGCCCCCCTCCGATGCAGACTTTGCATAAACTGGAAGTCTGCGTCGGAGGGGAAGGAAGCAGAAGATAGTGGAAGACAGAAACTGTGACGCAGTGTGGAGAGTGTAGGTAAGTGCTGTGTTGTGATTTCCAAGCCTTTGCCACTGCTGAGGGGCCCCGGAGAGGGCTGACAATGGGGCAGAGGCAGCAGGATGGCGGGGCCACCTAGGGCACCTCCAGTCCTTGCAACGACCCTGGGTATATTGTATTTTCTTATGTTCAATACAACATATGCAGATGCACACCATGGTGGCAAAATATTCCCTTCTCTCCAGCTTGTCCCCTCCCCTTTTATCTCTACTCTTTATCATTCTCTTAACTCCTTTCTTGTCCCTGAAGAGTGGTCCAGATCCACATTCTGTCAGTATCCCAAAGCAGGAGGAAGCAACCTGTTCCTTTCTGCTTCTTCATGCAATATATCGCTACTTGGTTGTCCATTGAGACTAGGATTATTTTGTTCGCCAACAGATCCCTGAAACGTTTTAGAGCATTCCATATAGCTTATGGAAATTTGTAGATGATGAAGTTTCTCCTGAGAGACCAAGGCCATGAGTGTGGAATGCGTCTGCAGTTTGGATGCATCCATAGTGAAGAACATTTGAATGGAGACATTTGGAAAAGGAATTCCTTTTACCAGATTTGATTGGTTCAACCACCAGGACAGGGAGGCCCTGAGTGTGTTAGTGACATTATGCCCGATTTTCGAAAGGCATTTACATGGTTTACAGCTCAATAAACTGTGTAAATGCCTTAAATCAGGATATTCAACGGCACTTACACAGCACCATTGAATATCCCCTTCTAACTCCCCTATGCGCCCCGATGCTATCCGGTTAGCATTGGGGCATGTCTGGAGCATTCCAGGGCAGAGCATAGGCAGCGACAAGCAATAACCGGGCAGCAGCGATATTGGATGCTGCCCGGTTAGTGATCTGCACCAAAAAGATAGGCGAGGAAAACCCTTGCATATCTTTAAGGCACAGGAGCTAACTAGGCAGCATGCAATATTGCTGCTGCCCGGTTATCTTCGGCGGCTACTGGTGCAATTCCCCGGGTGTATGGTGATCCCTGGGTGTATGGTGATCCCCGGATATTGGTGATCCCCAGGGTATCACCATACACCCGGGGAATTGCACCAGTAGCCGCTGAAGCAGTACCGATTGGTGATCCCCGGGTGTACTGGTGCAATTCCCCGGGTGTATGGTGATCCCCGGATATTCAATGCCATCGCCATGGCATTGAATTGCTGGGTTAGTGGTCAGCCCGAGGACATTCCCACCACATATGATAGAAGGATCCAATGCGGCCACATCTTCGACAACATACCTCCGAGTCTCGCAAGGCCAACTGCCACAGGTGCTGTGGAGTCATAGGCCCGCTGCAAAAGCTTGAAGTGGGTTTTTCGGCAATTGGTATTACACGCACATCGATATAGTTGACGATACATGCCTTGCCAGTCATCCTTGGAAAGTATACACCCAAGAAAGCCATGCCATCCTGCCACGTGTGCTCTGACCCCTGGGAAATATAGCTGGAGAAGGGCCCGATATAATTTAGCCAATATACCATTTATTTATTTATTTATTTATTTATTTAGCTGTATTTATATCCCGCTTTTCACCGGGTCAAAGCGGTCAATTGGGAGATACATTTAACATGAGGGGATATGACACACATATGCTAATACTTATAGGGAACATGGGCAATGGAGGGTTAAGTGGCTTGCCCAAGACCACAAGGAGTACCTATAGGACTAGAAATCCCAGTCCCTCCGGCCTGAGATTGCTGTCCCCAGGTGGGACTTGAACCCCCGGCCCTCCGGCCTGAAGTACCTTGTCCTAACCACTAGGCCACTCCTCCTCCCAACCCTGCCCTCACCAAAGATGGTTGCCTCTAGCTCTGAGGGAGGATGGAGCAGCTGCGACCAGTGATCATCCCGACTTACAAAAATGGCGGAACTGAAAATATTGAAAGAAGGGGATGCAGGACCCTCCCCCCTTCCTAATCAATTGCTCCATATTCATAAACATAGCAGCCTCCAGCAAGTCCCTAAACCGGATAAGACCATTTGCGTCCCAACTAAATCGCAGGCAGTGAAAGTCCACGCCACTGAATGGGTAGAAGTCATGAATTTTAGCATCCAGAAACAGGGTCCCCCCGAGCCTCCCCTGCTGCTACACCTGGGACAACACCTGAACCATAGGAGCCAGGAAGATGTGGCCCTCTATTACATTCCCACCCCTAACCTCCAGCTCAAACACCGACTGAGGAGAGATCCAACTTCTCTCCATCTTGTCCCTCTACACATCTGGCAGCCTGATGTAGTGATACTGTAGTCCATGGAGGACAGCTACCTTGTAGTATTGCAGAAACTTAGGGAAACCCAATCCACCAGCCTCAACAGGGCAAACCAGGCGTTTCCAACCAATCCTCGCTCTAGATGATTTCCAAATAAATTGACCAAAACATTTCTCCAACTTAGCAAAGAACTCCGTTGGCAGTTTAATGAGTAATTGAGAGAACAAATATAGAATGGGAAGGACCATCATTTTTAGTGAGGCCGCCCAACCCAACCAACCAAAGGTTGGCTCCCCCCCAGTGTGCCAGATCCTCTCGAATTTTGATGATTAAGGGGGCATAATTGAGAGAGAAGAGGTTGGTTACCTTGGAGGAAACTCTCACCCCCAGGTATTTCACTGGGCCTGTTGCCAGCCAAATTGGGCATTCCCGGCAGAGTGATTGCATTGTTCCGAAGGGCTAGTATTTCTGACTTATCAAGATTACTAAGATATCAGGGTTCAAAGTCAAAGTCCCTAAGTATCCACTCCAAACCTTTTAAGGACTTCTCTGGGTCCTCTAAAAAAAAAATCATTGTATCATCACTGTATAAAGATATGCAGTAAGAGACAGAATTAACCATAATAGGGGTGATATCCAGGGTGTAGCGCAGAAGGTGGGCAAGGGGTTCAATGGCCAATGCAAATAATAGTGGGGACAGGGGTCAACCCTGTCTGGTTCCCTGATATAACCGGAAGCTGTCAGACTGCAGTCCATTGACCGACACCTGCGCCCTGGGAGCTGCATATAATGCTCACACCCATCCCACATAGTGTTCACCCAAGCCATGGCCGCTAAAAGAAAATCCCCTAGAAATACACAACAGGCAGCCTTTGATGCCCGCGACATATGGACAGTAATATCTAATAGTCTTTGCCGCCCCCGAATGAACACAGACTGATCTTGATGGACCATATCAGATATACCACCGTCTAGTCTGTTGGCCAACACCTAAGTGAATATCTTCACATCACTATTCAGCAATGATATTGGGCAATAGTTGCCACAGTTCTCAGGTGACTGCCCCTCTTTTGGGATAAGAGAGATCTCGGCGTCATACATGGTTGGAAGCAAACACCTCGTACTCAAGGTTTCATTAAAGATGCACTGCAGTATGGGAGCCAAAGAGGTGCCCATAGCCTTATACCATTGTATAGAGAAACCATCCAATCCCATTGCTTTACCAGAGGCGAGTGACTTCATGGTCATGACAACCTCTCCTTCTGTAATATCCCGGTTGAACGAATCCTGCTGCTGGTCTGACAGTCCTGGAAGTCTGGCCTGATCCAATAGAACCGCTATATCTGAAGGGGTAGCTGTAAGCTCAGATTCGTATAATTTTGCATAAAAGGCTTGAAATGCCCAGGAGATCCCAAGACTGTCTCTTTACAGCAACCTATTGGAGTCGTATACTTCACTAACAATGTGACTGCTTCATTTCTTATGAAGCTGCCATGCCAGCAGCCGTCAGGCCATTCCTCCGTACTCTACAAAGTTTCGCTTGGCCAGCCGTAAGAGAAATTCCAGCCATTCTGTCTCAAGAGGCTCAAGCTGTCACCTGACCTCTAAAATCTGTTAGTAAGCCTTGCAGCTCCCCAATCTTTTATGAGCCATTTGTAAGTCCTCTAGACAAGCCCGCAATTTAACCAGCTCAGCTTCTTGCATTCACTTCCGCCGTAAGGCCAACTGGATGAGCTGACCCCTCATGTACGCCTTCTCCACCTCCCACAGTAGACCAGGTGCAGTGTTACCATCATCACTGTGTAAGAGGAAGTCCATCCACCACTCCTCCATCAATCTCTTGACACCCTCTTCCTGTATCAAACACATTTGCCAATCCCTCAATGCAGCCCTCGGGCCATCCAAATCTAGCGACAAAGAGACCATACCATGGTCACTTACTTCCAAGGGGCAAACAGTGATATCTTCCACCCTGGTGAGTTCCTCAGTTGGGCAACAAAACATATTTAATCTGGAATATCCCTGCATCTTTGCTGAACAGTGGGTATAGTCCCATTTGCTCGAGTGCAAATGTTGCCAGATATCTACCCAGCCGTGCCGAGACAAGGCTTTCCTTAGGGCAGTACCTTCTGCCATCGGGGACACTTTAGTCACCCATCCCGACCAATCCAGGGAGCTCAAAACACAGTTCATGTCCCCACCAATCCAAAGGGAGCCCTTAGCCTTTTGTGCAAAGGTGGCAAAAACTTGCAGGAAAAAAATACCCTTTGGTCCATTGTGGGCATAGTGATTAAGAAAAGAGCTCTCTTGTCACTCATTCTGGCCTACTACCCAGACAACTCTGCCCTGACTATTTCCCCCCCCCCCCGACCAGTGTCATAGAGCGTAAAGGGAACTCTATTACTCAGCAAAACAACCACCCCTCTCTTCTTGGGAGTTATAAGCGGAATAAGAGATCATGTCCCAGTGATTACCTTGAAGTTTCTCCATCTCCGAGGGTGTTAGCTGTACCTCCTGCAAGAGGGCAATATCCACATGCTCTCGGTGGAGGTAGGCCATCACTTGCTTATGTTTGATGGGGTTGTTAAGCCCTCCAAGATTCAAGGTGGCAACCTTTAGAGCCATCAGTGGTATCAAGGCGGAAATAGCCCTCCACCCCATATATCAACCTCCCACCCTGGTCCCTGACCTCCCCCACATTTGCAGTCCACCTACTGAAGCACCTAAAAGGAAAGGTAAGGAGACAACAAAAAAAACAATATAAACCAACCATAAAAAAATATTGGAACAGTCAATCATCAATCCTCTTTTAGGAATACCACACATGTAAAGGCTTCAGTCACAACCAGCTCCTGGCCATCCCACCGAATTAGTTCCCTGTCTCCCACAGTTTGGGGAGGCATGGGCCAATTCTAACGCCTCCCCCATCTCCCAAAACTCCTCCCAACCCCCAAGGCTCACTCCCTTGCTCCCCACATCAGCACACATGCTATCTCACAACCTCAACTACTTACATACACCAAACACCCTCGCTCATCCACAGTAAGCAGGCAGTCCAGCATTCACTCTTACTAGAAGTCTCCCACCCACTAGGTGAAGGAGACATCCCCTTATGCAATCAATCATATCACATGTTTGAATGGAACACTCACTTAGCCGCGTCGGGTGTGGGATCTCTGCTATCCATACCCGCATTCCGGGTCACCCACCCATTCGTATTCGTCCACTAACAGACAAAATCACCTCCTCTCACGGCCCAATATTAACGGGACAGGCCTTAAAATAAAAGGGGGGGGGGGTGAGGTACATAGCTCAGCCATGCATTTCCCTCACGGATTTTCACCACTCAATCTTACACTCTTACATACTCAAACCTGTATATTTGAGAGCCGCAGCGACCCCATCTGCTTGCATAAAGGCAGCTAGATTGGTAGGCCCCCAGTTTTGGGATTAAACATGCAATTACAGGCAGAGGGGGGAAGAACATGCAGGGGTCGGGCAATTTGTGACATTTCAAACCACACAATTATCCAGCACAAGTAAGCGCAGCTGCCATCTCAATCTCCCACCAGTCCAACCACAGCCTCCTCTTCGACAGTGCCTCCATCCTCAAAGCTTGCTGCTGCCACGACCTCTGGTCCATCAGACTGCTCAGACAGCCAACCTTCCACTCCTGGACTGCCTCTCCTGCCGCTGCCTGGAGGTCTTTGGGTGCTTTTGTCTGGGTATTCAGCTGGGTGGTCAGAGGGATTGGGCCCACGCTTCTGCATTGCCTCAAGAAGTTTCTGCACCTCCTCTAGTGAGTGCAGGAAACCACTTCCCTTGTATGAGTTCAGTAAGCTGGGCCGGGAACCAGATACTAGCACGTAGCCTGGCCTTCAGGAGCGTATCCCTATAATGGAGCAGTGCTTTTTGTTTCCAGACAGTCTCTGCACTCATATCTGGAAATATAGATATCTTCCAGTTCTTATATGTGACTGTCTTTGTCTTGTGAGCCTCAAAAATTATATGCTCCTTTTCCTGTTATCACAAGAGTTGAACGATCAGAGTTCTCGGCCACTTCCCAGGGCCTGGACAAGGGCACATTTCCCTATGAGCCCTGTCTATCTCATAAGAGGGGGAGGCAAGCTGGGTGGGAAAACAGGAGTCCAACAGATCCTTCACAAAGCCCTGCACATCTGGGAGCTCCACTCCTTCCGGCATGCTGAAGATTCATATGTTCTGCTTTCTCCTCAAGTCATTTTACAGCTTCCCTTAATTTGTCCAGCACTTCTGTAGTCTGTGTTCCTTAGTCCTCAGCCGCACTTACCCTATCTTCCACCTTAGCGATCCGCGATACAAGTATGTCAAATCTTTCAGCAAAACTGGCTGTAACTGTGGAGATGATCTCTGCTTTGGAGGTACAGATGTCTTGTAGCAGTAAGGCCATTATCAGTCCTTTCAGGGTTGGATCCTCCGCTTTCCAATGGGTCCTCTTCCCTATCCGCCATAACGCCTTTCTCGATTTCTGACAATGTGGATTTTTTAGCTTTCTTAGTGTACAACTTTTTCTTTGTCTTTTTGGCAGGTGGTCTTCCGCATGCTGCTGGTGTTTGTAAAAGTGAGGGCAGGGGAAGGGCGATCAAGGAAATACCGAGTTGATAATGCAATAGCACGGAGCTGAGTGAATTCCCTCCGCTCACATCAGTACCGGAACCAGAAGCCTAGCATTTAGTTTCAATTTGTTTTGAAACATCCATGATCCAACAGACTTAAGACAATTCTCCACATATTTCAGGGAATTCTCCAATGACGAGAAGATAGGTATGATAAATTGTACATTATCAACATATACCCAAAATTTGACATTCAGACTCTCAAACACAGTTTGAATTGGGGCAATGTAAAGATTAAACAATATGTTCGAAAGTGCATAGCCTTGAGACACCCCCACATCAATACATTTTGATGGTGATATTTATCCCAAGGACCGAACTTGGATAAATCTATCCTGTAAAAAAAATATAAACCAAGAAAGCACTTCACCACATATCCCTAGTTCTTGATGCCAAGTTAACAATAACGAATGGTCCACAGTATTGAAGGCAGGAGATACATCAAGTAGCACTAACAAAGACCAATTACTCTGATCAAAACCAGCAAGAAAGTTTTCAGTAAGGGCCAATAATAACTTTTCAGTCCCATGATTTGGATGAAATCCAATTTGCGATTCAGATTATGCTTATCTATATAATTCTGTAATTGTAAAAGCACTATCTTCTCCAAGACTTTGGCTAGGCATGACAATGAGGAAATGGGCCCATAGTTCAAAGAGTCAAGTTTATCCAATGATGCCCCCTTTAATAACGGGAAAACTGAAGCCTTTTTTCAATATCATAGGAACCAGTCCTTGCACAAAAGAGGCATTGACTATAGCAGTAATAGATTCTCCAATCAATTCCTTCAACTTCTTAAATAGTTGAATCGCACAGCCTTCCAATGGGCTAAAAGTAGTTTCATATCGAAGCTGCAGAGGGAAAGAGAAAGCTAGCAGGAGAGTTGCGAGTACTAGTAAAGTCTTTATAAATACTCTTCGCATCTTCTCTCTCTTGAAAGCAGTTATGGTAAATGTTTAAAAGAAACTTAAATTATAATAAAAAAAACAATAATACTGATCTCAAAATGTTGCATTTCACAAGCATTCAGTAGCATTTAGTGGTGTTGGTTTCAGCTTCAGCTGACTTGTTGCATGTTAAGAAGAGCTGCAGTCTCCATGGGTTGATAAATAGTTTCAGGGGCTTCATAGGATCACACATTGCTCCTGTTTTGCTGATAATATATCTGCTGTTATGTATATACTTGTTAAATGTATTTTGGTATGGTTTTTGTATTAGAAATTGTTCTTTATGAATATTTTTATTGGTCTTGTCCTGAGTGTTTTCTAAAGGGCAGGTTAGATAACAAAATAAATGGAATAAAATAAAATCCCATACATTTCACCTGATATTCGTTGACATGCTGTGTTCAGTTAGGTTCTAAATTATGGTGTAATGTCTGCAGATCGGGCTATGCTTATCAGGATAACTTAAGAATGATGTAAATATAATATTGTTCCTGGACCTGTTATACCACATCGGCACAAGTCTTCAGGTGAAACAAACATGCACATTCATACAAACACACATTTCATTGTTATTTTTCCAAAATAGGCTTTTCACCTAACTCTACTGAATGAGGACTGAATGCGTGGACTTATCAAACCTAGTACAGGGCAAAATCTGGACTGGATTAGCCTGCTCTTTAAGACATGGAGTCAGGCGGTAAGCCTATTTCAGAAATAGCTCTTCAGACCTTGCAAGCTAAGCTCAAGGTGAAAACCTAATACCTATCCCTTTACATGTGGTCTTTTCCATTGGTAGCTGTAGTCTACCGTTTGCACCAAAATCTACCAGCAGACATGCCACATGCTACTCATTGCCAACACCACTCGTATGAATGTCCAGTTTCTTATAATGAAGATATAATAGCCATTCAATCAAAAAACTTCATTCCATATGATAGTTGAGGCAGTTTGTTTGAGCAGAATGTTCCTGCTGTTTGTGTGATAGAGAAAATTGACCCCTGATGAAGGAATTGCGAAACACCTTCAGGCATCCTATGTGGCGATGGGTCCAGCTGAGTCAAGTCCGTGCTCATACAAATAGCATTTGGCATAAGAGAAGTGTGATTTGATAGACTGCAAGATGAGTGTACTGAGTTTATAGCACTGAGATATTTTTGCAAGGTTATCTGCTCTTTGATACGATGGGGGAGTTTTTTTTAGGATCCCTGATGTTAATGTGCTAGTCTCAGGCCTGGATTGATAGCCGAGACATGGGTACTGAGATCCTTTTCTCCCCCTCCAAATGCGATTCCGTTTTCCCTGTTTGGTGCATATGGAATGATTTTTTCGATTGAATGACTCATTGCCAAAAGACATCAAGAATGTAGCTGGTTGGCAAAATGTACTGCATCCCGCAGGCACCTCAACCTGTCTCTATCATGAAGAAAAAAATCCCATCAAAACAGGGAGCCTGCTTCTGAGTGCCCAGTAATCAAATGCTCTCCAGGAAGTGGCATTTTGGTTAAATTCTGGGCAAGAGATCCATAGAGTAAATGTAAAACATGACATCCAACCGAGTTTCCAGGAAGGAGAATGCTTTCACTTCAATTACAGCAACAAGAAGCATGTACTGTGACACAGGCTTATTTTCCTGTGCAGATGGTAGCTTTGTGGTAGTGTCTCATTTACAATATATTGTGCTGGAATGAGATTGTTTTCAATCTTTTTCTTAGTATGTAGAACTGGGCACAATAATCTGCACATGACATTTTGAAAGCAAACATATTTTTCACTAAGAACTGAATAACATGCAGACCTAAAAGATTTCCTATTGATTTTCCAATAATTATCATTGCAAGCTGTCTGACGGAAATATCCATATTTTCCCAGTGTGTAATCTGTGCTAGCCATATATATATATTCTTCAGCTCACACACTTTATCCTGGTTGAAAAAAGTGTTTAAGTCATCTAGGAATATGCATTCAATAGCGTGCAATCGATTTGGTAGCGAGCCTTAAAAACGTAGGGGTCATATTGAGCTGGGGCAGTGTTCTTTTTAATATGCCGTCTGCCATAGCTGAAAGAAATCTGGATAGTCAGTACCAGTATCTGGATTCAGGGCTGATGGCTGCTGCTATCCAGCGAGATAAAACCCATTATTTGGCCAGTTAGGACAGACCTTTTTGCTATCCTAATTTTATCTCGATAATTATTTGGTTAGTGGACTGAATATTGCTGCTAGGTGCATTACTTTGGGAACTGCTCTCACTCTAGCCATGGACTGTCCCAGTGCAATCTGGATAGCACCGGGGCAGTCTGCAATCATTTCCAGTGGCAAATTCCACTGAAACTCAAGGGATGGCCCCAGTCAGCACCATTTACCCAAATAGCTGGTCCTGCTTCCCGAATAAATCGCTTTGAATAGCAGCCCTTTGGGGATGAGTGGTATCTTTCCGAGGTCCACTTGGCTAATAATTATTAAGGATGAACATTTATTATTAGGGATATGTTGTTTCACGACGTTTTATGAATCAATCTGTTTATTAAGCCAACATCACCAAATTCACATCCATTTAAAACAGAAACGCTAGATCCACCTGAAAACGCTGCTCTAACGGTCTGCAATTTACAAATAATGTCATTCTACTCTCTTCCCTCACCAGCCCTCAAACTTAGACAAAGAGGGAATAGAAGTGTAAGAGCCATAACTAATACATATCAAACACCCAACTCTGTAACCGTGTAACCGAGGCAGGCCGTATCCGGTGCCCTATGCCCGTCCTTCCGCACCCCACCTCCCTCGTTCTTCTCACCCCCTCCCCCAACCTTCCCCCCACCATTACAAAATTTCACAGACACAATTTTCTTATTGGAAGTACCAACCGGTCGCAGCTTTATTAAAATTCAAACAATTAACTTTACAATATCAAACAGTCTGTAAACAATCTCCCCCCAGCGGAGTGATACCCCTCCAGCCATAATTAGCAAAGTGGGGTCGCCTCCGCTCCGGCCGTGTCCGACACCGGCCAATTTCCTACCGCCCTTTCCCCGACCTCGCCATATGACTAGCAAAGGCCAGCAGGGCTTATCCGGGTCGGGGGCACCCCGCCCCCACCCAAGTCTGACCAAACGGCTCCGGGCCCCGGAAACCTCCGGGATCCCGCCTTGCCCACCCCACCCAGCTGCGACACCCCGAAAACAACACCACCCCCACATACCAAAAGATTAAGGGAGGGAGGGCGGGAAGCCGTCCTGCCTCCAACCCGCTGCCGAAAAAAGGAGGGGGTAGCGTAACAGCTCCCTCCTTATCTCGCCTAACGCCGGCAGCACTGATTGGCTCCGCTCACTCCCTCTGCGGAGCCAATCCCTTCAAAAAATGCTGCCGGCGTCATCAGCCTCCGCGCATTCTCCCTCATCCCTCCCCCCCCCCTTCCTTTCTGCAGAAGCCGGAAGGACGAGCCGGGACCGGGCCGACCGCCCGGTTACCGGCGTCCTTCGCGACTCCGCGCTGGTACTTGCTTTACTCATAATATAAAGATCCATATCTTCAGACATTTTGCTTCGCAAGTCTCCCATCATGTAACACATTCTTGCTATTCGGAGCAGCTCATGCAATAGCCCAGTAGACAAGCTGACTTCCTTATAAGTTGTTCTTAATGTCCTTGGAAAAGATTGGGAATCACTTTAGCCTGTTTAGGAAGGCTCACCTCATATTCTCTCTTGGTCTGCTTTATTGGCATTTTACATCTAATTTGCAAATATTTGTCTGCCTTTTCTTCATTTGATCGTGCTTTTCATTTTTTCAGTAATAGCTTTTTGGCTTAAATAGACTCTTTCACAGAATTATTTAGCCACCGCACTGGTCACCTCATCTGAGGGGAAATTGGGTCAGTGATTGATCTGTTTTTAATAAGCTGTATATTGAATGCCCTGGAGAATGAGCATAGGAGTATGTGGTCTCAACCGGAGGAGGCACCTGTGGAATGAACGATGGGCAGACTGGCCTACGAGGCAAAATAGTAGTTCTTTTCCCCCATGAGCAATATCTGTCTTGCAAGGCTCTATCCGTTTGGCTGTTAAAAGAATCATATTTAATGCTAGGCCAGTGATGGCTAACCTTTTTGAGCCCGAGTGCCCAAACTGCCGCACAAAACCAAAGAATTTCCTCAAAGTGCCAGCACGTCAATTTGCATAAATATTTGCATAATGCTAACATACACTAACTTTTAGTAAACATGTCTCTTAATGAGTGTATGGATAAAGACAGACTAAAAGATTTCTACATTACTATAATCCAGTGCCAACCGCCAGGCACATTAGGAACTACTACAAACACTGCCCATTTAGAACCAATAGCAAACCCGCCGTATCCTAACAGCACTACCAGGAGTCACAAAGCACCATACCATACCTATCAAAAGGCAACACTGCAAATATTAAACCAATACATTTCAGAGAACAACAATACATGACCTACTGGGGAAAGAGAACAAGTGGCAATGTCAAAAAGGAATTACATAAACAGAATACCTCAGCTCAGTTACACAGTTGCAATTGCTCCAGCCACTTTCTTCTGGTTTCTTCATGTTTTCTGCTAACTCTCCATCATCTGCTGTCCATTTGTCCTTTCTTCTCTCTTCTAGTTTTTTTTTCCATTCTCTCTCTCTACATCCGCTTTAACATACTAATCTTTCTCCTTTTGCTCTTTCCTCATTCCTATTTCATCCACTCAAATTTTACCCCTCCATCCTCAATCCCCACTTACTCTCCCAATACCCGGCCAATTGTACATTTTTCTTCCCTCACACACAAAATATTTTTCCCCTCTCCATTTCATTCTCCCAGCCCCATCCCCTTCTAATCTCCCCCAACATCAGCTCCCTTTTAGTTCCAGCCCCACCCAGTATCCGCTCCCTTCTAGTCCCCTCATCAGTCCATTTCCAGTCCTAGCTCCCCCATCCATTTCCAGTCCTATCCGAGTCCCTTCATCAGCTCATTTCCAATACCAGCCTCCCATCAGCCCATTTCTAGTCCTTTCCTAGCCCCACCATCAGCCCATGTTAAATCCTAGCTCCCCTCCACTCAGCCCATTTCTAATCCAAGCCCCCCATGAGCCTACCTCCAGTTCTAGCCCCTCCATGAGTCCATTTCAATCCAAGCCCCCACCACAGCCCATTTCCAATCTTAGCTCCCCCAACACCCAATTCTCAGTTCTATCCTAGCCCATCCATCAGCCCAGTTCCTGTCCTAGCTCCCTCCGATAAGAGCCCATTCCAAGCCCCCCTTCCCATCAGTTATTTGCAGTTCAAGCCCCCTTCCACTCAGCCCATTTCCATTCCAAGTCCCCCTCCCCATTAGCTATTTGCAGTTCAAGCCCCCCACTTCCCCTCAGCCCATTTCCATTCCAAGCCCCGTCCCCATCAGCGATTTGCAGTTCAAGCCCCCCACTTCCCCTCAGCCCATTTCCATTCCAAGCCCCATCCCCAACAGCTATTTGCAGTTCAAGCCCCCTTCCACTCAGCCCATTTCCAGTCCTAGCAACCCCAACCCATTACCAGTCCTAGCCCCCCATAGCCCACTCCCAGTCCTAATCCCACCAGCCCATTTTCCAGTCCTAATCCCCCATCACCCAATTTTCAGTTTAAGCCCCCGCATAGCCCATTACCAGTCCTAACCTCCCCATCAGCCCACGCCCAGGCCTAATCCCCCATCACCCAAGTTTCAGTGTAAGCCCCACCATCGCCCATTACCAGTTCTAACCCCCCCTAAACCCACTTCCAGTCCTAATCCCACCAGCCCATTTCCAGTCCTAATCCCCCATCACCCAATTTTCAGTTTAAGCCCCCCCATAGCCCATTACCAGTCCTAACCCCCCATCAACCCACTTCCAGTCCTAATCCCACCAGCCCATTTCCAGTCCAAATCCCCCATCACCCAATTTTTAGTTTAAGCCCCCCCAGCGCCCATCACCACTCCTAACCCCCCCAGCCCAGCGCCCATCACCACTCCTAACCCCCCCCAGCCAGCCCAGTGCCCATCACCACTCCTAACCCCCCCCAGCCAGCCCAGTGTCCATCACCACTCCTACCCCCCCAGCCCAGTGCCCCTCACCACTCCTAAAACCCCCCAGCCCAGCACAACTCCTCACACCCCACCCGCCACGCCCATCACTACTCCTAACCCCCCCAGCCCAGCCCAGCCCATCACCACTCCTAACCCCCCCCAGCCCAGCCCAGCCCAGCCCATCACCACTCCTAACCCCCCCAGCACAGCCCATCACCACTCCTAACCCCCCCCAGCCCAGCCCAGCCCATCACATCACCACTCCTAACCCCCCCCAGCCCAGGGAAAATTAAAAAAAAAGAAAACCTGTCTGTTGCCGCTGTCGGGGCCGCCGCGGCAGAATCGAGCGTGCCGCGGGGCCCCCCTGTATCCGGCAGAGCCTGCCCTCCCCGTAGCAGCTCTCTCTTTGGAGCTGCAGTCAGACGCGCCGGCTTGCAGAGCACGAGGGAAGAGTTTCTCCCTCGCTGCTCTGTTAAACCCGCGGGGGCTGATGGGAAGTTCCCATCAGCCCCCGCGGGCTTAACAGAGTCGCGAAAGGGAAACTCTTCCCTTCGCGCTCTGCAAGCCGGCGAGTCTGACTGCAGCTCCAAAGAGAGAGCTGCCAAAGAGAGAGCTGCTACAGGGAGGGCAGGCTCTGCCGGGTACAGGGGGGCCCCGCGGCACGCTCGATTTTGCCGCGGCGGCCCCGACAGCGGCAGCAGACAAGTAAAATTGAAAAAAAAAAAAAAAACTAATTGCGGACCTTCCCGCGTGCCAGCTGCAAGGCCTTCGCGTGCCACAGCTGGCACGCGTGCCATAGGTTCGCCATCGCTGTGCTAGGCGGTCATCATGAAGCAGCCATCGTGAGGCATGCAGGGAAGCAGCAACGAGGGCCTGGATGCTGAGAGGTCAGTGTGGCTAACTGGTCCGCCTTCCCTTGTTTTTTTTTTAACCCTTTTTGTGCTTGTGGACAGAATGACTTCCAAAGGGATGGGCTTCACCTTAACCGGGATGGAACCAAGCTGCTGGCATTAACCTTTAAAAAGGAGATAGAGCAGCTTTTAAACTAGATATTAGGGGAAAGCCGACAGTCGCCCATGAGCGGATGGTACGGAAGAATGTATCTTTGAAGGATACTACCAAAAGCAGAGAGGTTCCACAAAAGAGTAAAGTAGCCCAAATGCCCTCCAGTATGAAGCAGACAGAGCTTAAAGATCCCAATTTACCCATGTCTAACAATAGCCAAATTAACATGAATAAAATACATTCTCTAAAATGCTTGTATGCAAATGCTAGAAGTCTAAAGAATAAGATGGGAGAGTTAGAATATATAGCACTAAATGAAAGGTTAGATATGATTGGAATATCAGAGACATGGTGGAAGGAGGACAACCAGTGGGACACTGTGATACCTGGGTACAAACTATATCGTAATGATAGAGCTGATCAAATTGGTGGAGGGGTTGCGCTCTATGTTAGAGAGGGCATTGACTCAGAAAGGATTAAAGTTTTGCAGGAAACAAAATCTGCTGTAGAATCTATATGGATTGAAATTCCATATAAAAGGGGGAAGGCAATGGCAGTGGGGTGTACTATCGAGCACCTGGCCAGAATGACCAAATGGATGTTGAAATGCTCAAAGAAATCAAGGAAGCTAACGAAAGTTACAGTGCAGTAATAATAATGGGTGATTTCAATTACCCCGGTATCGACTGGGTCAGTGTCACGTCAGGACATGTTAGGGAGATAAAGTTCCTAGATGAAATAAATGACTGCTTCTTGGAGCAGCTGGTTCATGAACCGACCAGAGGGGAAGCCATATTAGACCTAGTCCTTAGTGGAACACCAGATCTAGTGCAAGAGATAAGGGTGTTGGGGCCACTTGGCAATAGTGATCATAGCATGATCGCCTTTGATTTAATTAGTGGAGGAGGGATAGTAAGGAAATCCACAGTACTACCTTTTAACTTTCGAAAGGGAGACTATGATAAAATGAGGAAAACAGTTAAGAAAAAACTAAAAGGAGCAGTTGCAAAGGTTAAAGACGTATATCAAGCTTGGGTGTTGTTGAAAAATACTATCTTGGAAGCCCAGACCAGCTGTATTCCACGCTTTAAGAAAAGTGGAAGGAAGTCCAAAAAACTGCCAGCATGGTTTAAAGGTGAGGTCAGAGAGGCTGTTGTTGCCAAAAAAGCATCTTTCAGGAAATGGAAAAAAGAGCCAAACGACGAAACCTGGAAACAGCACAAGCACTGGCAAGTCAAATGCAAGGCATTGATAAGGCAGGCAAAGAGAGAATTTGAGAAGAAGCTTGCTGCGGAAGCAAAAACGCGAAATAAAGACCTTTTCAAGTACATTCGTAGCAAAAAACCTGTGAGAGAGTCAGTTGGTCCATTAGATGATAAAGGGGTTAAAGGAGCACTAAGAGGCGACAAGGCGATAGCGGAGAGACTGAATGAATTCTTTGCTTCTGTCTTTACTGAGGAAGATGTAGGGATGTTACCCACGACTGAAGTGGTATTTAAAGGTGCGGAAGAATTGAAGGAAATATCGATACATCGGGAAGATGTCTTACAACTATTAGATAAACTGAAGAGTAGCAAATCACCTGGGCCGGATGGTATACATACAAGGGTGTTGAAAGAACTGAAATATGAGATTGCAGACCTGCTATCAGTAATCTGTGAACTATCATTAAAATCATCTCTAATACCTGAAGATTGGAGGATCACCAATGTAATACCAATTTTTAAAAAGGGTTCCAGGGGTGATCTGGGAAACTACAGACCGGTGAGCCTGACGTCAGTACCGGGAAAAATGGTAGAAACCATCATAAAGAATAAAATTACTCAGCATGTAGATAGTCACAACCTAATGGGAGACAGCCTTTACTAATCTGTTATTAACAGTCTTACTAATCTGTTATGTTTTTTTGAAGGAGTGAATAAACAGGTGGACAAAGGTGAGTCGGTTGATATTGTGTATCTGGATTTTCAGAAAGCCTTTGACAAGGTCCCTCATCAGAGACTTTTGGCAAAACTAAAGAGTCATGGGATAGGAGGCAGTGTACTATTGTGGATCAGGAACTGGTTAAAAGATAGAAAGCAGAGGGTAGGGCTAAATGGCCAATTTTCCCAATGGAGAAAGGTGAATAGTGGTGTACCCCAGGGATCTGTGCTGGGTCCGCTGCTTTTTGACATATTCATAAATAACCTGGAAAGTGGAATAACGAGTGAGGTTATCAGATTTGCAGATGACACAAAACTATTTAAAGTTGTTAAAACCCAAGAGGATTGTGAAAAATTGCAAGAGGATCTTGATAAATTGGAAGACTGGGCATCAAAATGGCAGATGAAATTTAATGTGGACAAGTGCAAGGTTATGCACCTAGGGAAGAACAACCCAAACTATGGTTACACGATGCAAGGTTCCACATTAGGAACCACCACCCAGGAAAAAGATTTAGGCGTCATTGTGGATACCATGTTAAAACCCTCGGCCCAGTGTGCAGCGGCGGCCAAGAGAGCAAATAGAATGCTAGGTATGATAAGGAAAGGAATGGAAAATAAAATAAAAGATATTATAATGCCTCTATATCGTTCCATGGTGAGACTGCATCTTGAATATTGTGGGCAATTCTGGTCGCCGTATCTTAAAAAGGATATAGCGATTTTAGAAAAGGTTCAGAGAAGAGCCACCAAAATGGTAAAGGGGATGGAAGGATACTCCTATGAAGAAAGGCTAAAAAGGTTAGGGCTCTTTAACCTGGAAAAGAGACGGCTGAGGGGAGATATGATAGAAGTCTATAAATTAATGAACGGAGAGCAACGGTTAAACGTAGATCGATTGTTTGCGTTATCAGAATATAGAAAGACTAGGGGACATGCAATGAAGCTACAGGGTAAACTATTTAAGACTAATAAAAGAAAATATTTTTTCACTCAACGTGTAATCAAACTCTGGAATTTGTTACCGGAGGATGTAGTAAAGGCTGTTAGTGTAGCTGGGTTTAGAAAAGGTTTGGACAAGTTCCTGGAGGAAAGGTCCATAAACCATTATTAAGAAGTGACCGAAGATATCAATGCTTGACCCAGTACAAGCATTGTGGAACTTGTGTCTCTTGGGGAAACTGCTAGGTACTTTTGACCTAGATTGGCCACTGTTGGAAACAGAATACTGGGCTTGATGGACCTTGGTCTGACCCAGTATGGCATATCTTATGTTCTTATGTTCTTATGTCTGAGCCTGGTTCTTGGCGATTATGGATTTGGTTCTTCTCATACTTTTTTTGGTTATTATTTTGCTATCGATTATTGTTTTCTTATTGAAGGATCTATCTGTTTGGTTGTTTAATGTGGAAGAAATGTGCAGACAAGGCAGTCTTCAGGGGAGTTCATGCTGCTTGGCTTGAGTGGGAAGTCAGGGTGGAAGGGAGTAAAGTGCAGGTCCCAGTTCGAAGCATGTGAAAAGACCCGGTGTCAGCATAAGATTTGCCCTGTTGGAGCAGAGTTGGGAGGTGGAGAGCGGATTGATGAGCCCAATTCCCCCTTTGGAGGACCAATTGGACTTGGAGCAGATGTGAGGGAGTAGTTTCTTCTGCTGTCTGTACCACGCTACTACTACCACCATTAATCATTTATATACTGCTACAAGGTGTAAGGGGGCCTACTGGGCTGCTAGGGCCACTATCTCACTTTACACGGAGGAAGTACACAGAGACCAATTTATCAGCAATACTCACAAAATCTTTATTACAGGATATCCTTTCCTCAGTATAAATTCTTCACACACAAATTCTCTAACGCTGTCACTTACTATGTTATGTTACTATGTTACTTATAGGTACAAGGTAGCTACTGTATAGTGACAGACAGCAGAGAAAGGTTAATGGGGCAATTCAGCATGCTGTCACCTCCGTGGCAGGGCTCAATAAACTCCCCATTTCTCTGCTGTTCCAGTCTGTTTTTTATACAGTTTTTCTGAAAGGTTGGCAGAATAACAGTGGTTAGTTCTTTCTTTGCAACTGGGGTTCTAAAGATACTTTTTCTGCATAGGATTGGCATAATTTCACTTTCCCAAGGTTCAAGTTAGCATGAAGACATTATGTCTCCTTCTCAAGGCCATTGCCTAGCTACATCTCACTCCCTGGTTCCCCCTCATGTCTCCTTCTTGTTTCATTTTGTGTTATCTGGTTTCCTTAGCAAAGCACATTGGATTAGTAATCTTTTGTTTCACTCACAGGATTTTTTTTCATGCTGTCAGCAATTCATCATTTCTTTTCCCCTGATTCTTCTGTTGGCCTAACTGTGGTCAAGGGTCCAGGCAGGCCTGTGGCCTGTATCTAGGCCTACCTCACAGGCCTTGCTAAAGAGGCGCTGCCTAGCCTTTCCCTAGGCATACACAGTGCTATACAAACATATAAAGAAGACAGTCCATATTCATAGAGCTTATAATCTAATCAAGACAGATAGAACAATACAAGAGAAACAAGGGGGTTCAAATAGGAAGGAGACAAGGAGAACAAGGGATTAGGATCCAAATACGGCCTCAAAGAGGTAAGACTTAAGCATAGATTTGAAGAGGGGGAGAGAAGAGATTTGACATAAAGACAGAGGAAGTTTGTTCCATGCATAAAGATCAAAGTCTGGAGTTTGCAGAAGAAGAAAAGGGCATAGAGAGAAGAAAGCCAGAGGAGGAGCTGAGTTAGGGTTGCCAACTGGCCGGTTTTCAGCCGGCCTGGCCGGTTTTTCCACGGCCAGGCCGGCTGCCGGCGCAGAGGCAAAACCGGCCCTTTAAAAGCCGTTTTTTTTGCTCTGGCCGCAAGATCGGAAGCGGCCAGAGCAAAAAAAACGGCTTTTCTCCGCTTCAGAGGGAGCCGGGGAAGCCCGCGCGAGGCCCCGGCTCCCTCTGAACAGCCACCAGCGTGAAGAGCCTTTACCTTCACGCTGGCGGCTGTTCCTGTGAAGCCGCGAATGCTGGGAAAGGTTAAAGGTATAAATTAAGATATCATGTTTGGAAGGGTCTATGCTCTGTCCCCCTACAAAGTGAATGATCCCACATTGAAATAGCGTTGATTAGGGTTTCTGTCATTTAGATTGGGCAGGTTTGTTATGGTGTGCACATGTGCAGCAACAGCAGAGTGGGCACGTAGGAAACGGCAACTGTACTGATGCTGTAAATGGGATACAGGGGGCTGCAGGCGGCACATGCTGTGATCCAGCTGGGGCACAGTGCGGGCTAGGCAGATGCCTAGGTGGCACATAGGAATGCTGAAACTGTAAAGCAGCAAGACAGCAACTGACGAGGGTCCAACATGGGCAAGAGTGTGTGTCCCACAGTGTCACAGGGGAGATTACCCAGCAGGTACCCCCAAGGGCACATAACATTGGCAGGCAGTACAGGGGGGGGGTGAGGGGGGGGGAAGCGTGCATGTCCATGTAGGCACCCCTACCCGAGAACCCACACCATAGGCAGCTGCCTACTGGCACATTGGATGGCCTGGGACTGCGCACCACCGGCATAATGGCATGGCCACATGGTGGCGGAGGGGTGCTGGTGGCAGAGGGGGCAGTGGCATCTGCCCACAGCAGACCATGGCCTAGCCCCGTTTAGGTGGGTGCTGTGCAATGTAACAGACAGGGTATATCTGATGAACAGTCATGGTATCCCAAGGGAATAAACTGTCCCTGTGGCAACAGTGTGGTGTAGTACACACAGCCAGTGTGTTCAGGAGCAAAAAGTCACAAGTTCAAGTCCCAGCTGTGGCTCCTGCCAACCCTTTCCCCATATTTTACCCAGTACTAAACCATGGTAATAAATACGGAACCTTTATTGCAGATAAAATAAACATGCCTGAAATGCCTATATTTTACCCTACAGACCACAGACACCATAAACATGTGCAATCCCTAGAGCAGAGTTTCCCAACTGCAGTCCTGGAGGGCCAAACACCATTCAGGTTTCATGCTGTCCCTAATAAATATGCCTGTGCTGCATTAGTATGCACCACCCACATTGTATGCAAATGTATCTCATGCATATTCATTAGGGACAGCATGAAAATCTGAACAGTGTTTGGCCAACCAGGACTGGAGTTAGGAACCTCTGCCCTAGAGCAGGGGTGGGCAATTCCGGTCCTGGAGGGCCACAGACCAGTCAGGTTTTCATGATGTCCCTAATGAATATTCATGAGATCTATTTGCATTCACTGTCTTCCATTATATGGAAATAGGTCCATGAATATTCATTAGGGACATCATGAAAACCTGACTGGTCTGCGGCCCTCCAGGACCAGAATTGCCCACCCCTGACCTAGAGCAGTGGCCAATAGGGGCATAAACACCCACACCCACAGGCTCCACTATCCAAAGCCTCATGGAGAGTCAGGCTGTTGGACCCTGCGCGCAGCAGCATCTCACAATACTAGCACTTGCATATCTTAGCAATGCCGCCCTAAACTTGGGAATACGTTACACATATATCAAAAGGTTGCTATGATTAATGGCAGATAACAATTCCTAAGTTAAGCACAATTGGCTGATAGAGCTGCATCATAGCAACCTTTCTGATATCTGTGGAGTGTGTTACAGTTTTGTTTTCTGACAGTGTTTACCACCCGGGGAGTGACCCCAACAGTATTGCGTACCATAGCCATGCCTGCACTGTGCCCAGGACTGGTATGATGGCCAGGGCTGCCAAAAGCCTCAATATTTGCACAATGCTGGCATAGGTGTGGGAGTGTGTGTCTGTCTATCCAGTGTGTTGTGGCTGCCTACACCTTACTCAGCCCACACTGCTTGCACTGTTTCCAGTGTTAGCCTGCCAATGTGCATAATGAGGAGCAAGGTACTGTGGGTATGGCCCCGACAGGGTGGCCTGGGCAGGATGCATCTGCACAGGGCATAGGGCAATGGCTGGGACATTGTAGTGCCCGGTCACAGCATGTCCTGCTGGGAGGTCACTCTCACCCTGACTGAGCAGTGACCACGGCATGGCTAGGTTCCCCCATAGTGCTATACAGTATTTCTCTCAAGTGATATTTATGGGTTCTCTTTTCTGGGGCCCAATCACTGACTTATCTGCTTGGTGTATGTGCTCACATCCCAGTTTTGGGTGCACACATCTCCTCCAGGAACATGCACTATGGACTAGCTAGCAGACTGTCTGCAGTTAGTATGTGTATGGCTGGAACACCTTGCAGGGTGCAGCGGCTGGAGACTCACTGTGCTTGCTGTTGGAGAATGTCAGATAGTGGTGGGGGGCAGCTGAGCATTTCCAGGCCTACTGTCTGTCTGCCATTGCCTTATAGATGCACACAGATCTGCATTGACTGCCCTGTAGGGTGCCTGTTTGCCAGCAGGACTGGGGTTAATGGTCACCTCTACTGCCACCATTGCAGGGATGTAGAATGTGGATCTGTTGGTGGGAGATCCTGTTCCCCACCCTGAGCACCAGAGGGCGGGTTGGGTGGTGCTACATAATCCGCCTATGGGTCCAAAAACCCCCCTTCACTTAAATCATGTGACCATAGCACCCACACAGGATATGCATTATTCTGGGTGCATCATAGTCCACAAGGGCTAGACGTGACTGGGAAATACGGATGGACAAGGTGTATCCTAGGTGTGTCTGCAAGGACTACCTATCACACACTGGCACTGATGGTGACCTGCAGCATAGCCTATCTCAGCTAAGCC
This sequence comes from Ichthyophis bannanicus, assembly GCA_033557465.1. Taxonomy (NCBI): domain Eukaryota; kingdom Metazoa; phylum Chordata; class Amphibia; order Gymnophiona; family Ichthyophiidae; genus Ichthyophis; species Ichthyophis bannanicus. The sequence goes on from CM066032.1 coordinate 723,197,191, forward strand.
AGGTGCTGCGGACCTGGTGCTGGGCGCCCCACCTCGCCCTCAGGGTGAGCACAGTACCCCCACAATGTGTCGGTCTGTAGCTACTCTGTGCCAGTAACACACGCGGTCAGTTCCACCTACCAGGCCGAGGTGCTGTGGGGGTGCATACCCCATCTTGTGATCATCTGTAGACTGCTGATCTGCATGTGCAGTGCATCATGGGTGCGGGTGGGTTAACACTATCCGGGTAACCACAGCAGATAGTTTGTGTGGTGACCTGCAGTCCTTCTGTAGCCAGCCAGGGGTTTGTTAGTAGCTATAGAGATGTAGCCCACTGGTTACATCACTGACTGTGGAGCCAGAGGTCATGGGTTTGATCCCACAGTGGTGTTATTTGCTAGGGCTGTCTGAGGCATTTCCTTTTTTAATTTAAATTAGTGCTGCCAGCAAAAACACCCTCACAGTGCTGTAACCTTAAGGTGCCTTATAAGGCGCCCTATAGGGAACATTAGAAGGTGCCTTGGCAGACAGTGCACTTTATAATGTGCCCTCTGGAGTGCCTTATAGGGCGCCTTATGCGGCACCTTAGGTTACGGCACTGCAAGGGTGTGTTTGCTGGCAGCACTAATTTACATTAAAAAAGAAAATGCCTCAGACAGCCTTACTCATTAAGCCCACTGGGGGATCAAACTCATGACCCCTGTTTCATCAGTCAATGTATTAACCAGTGTGCTACACCTCTGCTGCTGCATTTGTTGGTCAGCGCACCTAATTAAGGCTAACACGCGTTAACGTGGCAAGGCTCCCTCAATTGGAGGAGGGATTGGAGGTGGAGGTGCCTTAAGAAGAGAATTGAGAGTTGAAAAGAGATGGTGAGGGTTAGAATAAAGATGGTTAGTTAGAAGGAGAAAATAGTTTTGCTTAGCGAGTGCAATGGCAGACTAGAAAGAAGAAAGCAGGAATTTGAAATGAAGAAAGTCAGAGAGTGGGATCTGAGCCAGGAGTGCATCACTAAGGCAGATAGTGGGTTGTGGGCAGGTTATTACATGGAGTGAGGAAAAAGCTGAGTTGGTGATCCCTGTTAAAGTACATCCATCTATTTATGTTTACTTATACTCTCAGCAGGTATGGGAGGGGATGTGGTGGCAATACCACTGAAATAGAAATGGAACCATGTTAGAGCGCACGTGACATGGTCCAAGGACCATGGGTTTTTAATATCTGGGAAGATGTGGAGACTCCTGCTGGATTTCCACACCCAATAGCTCAGGATTTTGCAGGCTGGTGTTAGGCCCTCAGAACCCCTCATCTCTGTTCCAACCAAGAGCATGCAGACCTGTGCAGGTAGGCCCCTGGGCACAGATGCTGGCCATCTTTTTCCTTATTTGAGCATGAGGAAAAAAAAAGGAGGAGGAAAAAAGCCCCTTTGTGGCTGGGATTAGGCCTCCGGATGGTGAACACTTCTGAAAGCCATGGGAGCCATAGTGTGAGCTGCCAGAGCTTATGGGTGTGCTGTGGCAATGCCTCATGGTGGCTGAGCCAATAGGAAGTACAGCCCTCATGGTGGTCCCCTGAAATCCTGCATGTGCTTCCGAAGGCACTCAGCAAGGAGTCCATCTTGAAGACTCCTCTCTGGGGTTATGACGGTGCAAAGACAAGAGATATGCCAGTTCGGCAGCCTGGAGCATTACATTGCTGTTGATTTTAGGTTTCTGACCGGCATTAAGGTCTGAAGCACAGCCAGCTATTCCTGCAGTGGCAGCCTGAGAAGCAGCAAAGCGCCCACTGCTGAACAACAGGATTTACATTTTCTTTGGGGTTTTGTTGTTGTTGCGATCTGGTGGCGGAAGTGGCATCTTTGTTTTTTATTTATCACATGAAAGGTTGTGGCGCACTACACCATGGTTGCGGAGCGAGGGAGGTTCAGCTCTTGCCCCATCTGGCAAGATAACATTGAATCTCTGCGCAGTTCCCAGAAGCCAGACCAGGGCCGGTGAGCACTTGCACCAAGGATGAGAGACCTAATTAGGTAGGGAGTTGCTTCCTGGAGCTGCAATCGAGGCCACCCTCGTCCTGATTGGCATGATTGCGGCTGGAGGGGCACAGAGCTCCCACACAGACCAGCACTTGCACTGAAGGCAGCAAAGGACCACCCAATCAGTCACCAAGCCCCCCTTCTAGGGGCTGCGATCAGAGTTGGCCTTTGCAGGGGCCTGATAGCATTCACACTGAGGGAGGCAGAGGACCACCTGATGAGCTATGGATCAGAGCCATCCTCGTCTGGTGGCCACAAAGACTGGTGTGGCAGCAGGGGTGATCATCATGCATGGACAAGATGCTGAGCTAACTGCTGATTATGTCAGGACTGATTAACCGTATAGATTCCTGCCGGCAGTGGCAGCCTCAGCTGCTGGCTGGGACTAGAGAGGCACCTGGGGGACTGGGCATGGGCTTGGGCTTTTTTTTCAGCCCCATTAAGCAATGTCAAAGCACTACTGCGGCAAAGCAAGGACCACAGGAGGGTAGGAAGGATCCTCAGTATCCATGTGCTCGTATATTTGCTTGTTTCTTGAATGCATGTGGTGCACTTCCTCCCCTGCCGGAGAGGAAGTGCTCCAGGCCTGGTGGCAAGATACATCCAACCGTTTCTCTCTGATTCCTTGTTGTTGTTTTTTTTTATATAAAGAGCAGATGTGGGTCTACCTGATGGTATGGGAATTGCCTCTCACCAGGGGAGTCTGCTCTGGATCGGGCAGGCTACCTAGGGCCTCCGTAGTTCCTTTATCTCAGTGTCCCACAGCCAGAGAAGTCTGTTCTGGATGGATTGAGATGAGGAGGAGTAAAGAGTCCTTAGGGTTGCCACTGCCGGAGAGGTCTGCTGTGGATTGGGCTAGCACTGCCATCAAGCAGGGGTAGAAAATGTAAAAAGTTAAGAAATTAAAGGAAGAAAAGAATGAATAAGGGAGAGCTACGTCTGCATTTGGCTGCAGATGAGGAAGACTGAGAGGGTGGAGCAGTAGGCACATAGAAGGTTTCACTCGCACATGCCCAGGAGTCTTCGGCAGCAAGATATGTGAACTCCCTGAAAAGATGGTGGCATCAGTCAATAGCCAGCTTGACAGTAGGGCAAACATAAGACAACAGGTAGAGACAGGTAGACAGTGTAGTCCCTTTTTTATTTTTATTATTTTTTATTTATTTGTTACATTTTCTATACCGCCCCTTCCAGAGATCAGGAGCGGTTTACAAGGAACTCAACAACAGTTTACATAGAAAAGGAAACAATTTTTGAACAGTATAACAATTCACATAGAATAGTAGAAACATTTTAGGTAGTCCCTTTGTCTGAAGTCCTCTTCAAACTGGCACACTTCACAGGAACAGTTGTAGAACTCTGGAACAGCTGTTTCTGGCCACAGAACACACAGTCCCTTGACATCTCTCCAGGAATTTCGATCTCCTACATCTTCACTTTTTCTGAAAAAACATTCAATAATGGCCAGCCTCCTGTAGCTTCGAGTTGGACAGATCTTTGGGCTGCCATCTTTATGGGTATTCCATGTTTTCAGGGCCAGACTTGATCCAGGCTTCCAGTGGAAGTGGAAACATGGACTGGCTCTATGGTATCCATAGCTACTCTCTCTTTTCACAAGCACTTCCTGGATGCTATGGTCAAGTCCCAAGGGCGTTCAGGAATACCACTTTGGAGCAGGATACATTTACAGCATTTGTTTCTTTAAGGACTCTCAAGACACACTTTAAAGGGCTTTTTGAGGTCTGGGGTAAGAACCCAGCATGGCGGGATGGAAACTGTATTGTTACAATGTAAACAAATGAGTTCAATGTAAACCACCTTGATTTAAGGAAAAGGTGGTATATAAATACTGTTAAATAAATAAAGGAAGGAAAAATCCCAGCTCAGAGTAGTTGTAGGAAAGGCTGATCCTGTCAGGTGAGAGAGAGGAGAGATGAAGAAGCCCAAAGCCAGGTTCCCCACACTGCTGACCCCCCCCCCCCCCCCGATCTTATCCAGGGGCTCCCTGGTGGTCCAAGCAGAGAATGAGGCAGAAGTAATACCCTTCCACTTCTGCCCCAACTCTAGGAGCTCATGAATAAGAGCTAGTCTCGTGGTACTGACCCCTAGTGGTAGTATGAGACCCTGGGAGGTTGACAGGGTGGTAAAGGGCTGGGGGATGCCTGGGGGGAGGGTGTTGCTGAAGGAAGGGAGCTGGATCTTTGGAGGGAGTGGATCAGAGGGGTGGGTTTGGTTGAAGGAGGGGCTGGATTTGAGGCTGTGACATTGTGGATGCAGCGACTTGTCCCTTCACAGTAGTGTTTCTACCAGCCCCCATTCCCTGCCTGACAGGTAGTGCAGGTGCCTCCTCGACAGGGAATGCAGCCCGGGCTATAAGTATCTGTTCTGTTTGTTAAACGCAGGGCATGTGCTGGTCATGCCCTCTGCACATTGTTGCACATGCCACACGGTAGGTGCAAACACTTACCATAGCTTAATGTACCCTGTGTGTTAAATTATCTCTTGTTCCCTGTTTGTTGTATTTGTCAGGCATAGATTGTAAGCTCTATGGAGCAGGGACTGTCTCTCATGTATATGCACAGTGCTGCGTAGAGCATGTAGTGCTATAAGTAGTATCATGTATGCCATGCTTCTGTTGTGAGGGACAGCTTGTTTTGACTGGTGATCCTGGACAAAGATTGAGGTTCATTCCTGCCATGGACTGTGTAAAATTAACTGACTATGTTTACTGTGTAATGAATATCAGATCAATCAGATAAGTTTTTGTCGAGGGTGAAAATATTTTGGAAGTGGAACAATTACCACAATTAAAGAGGGGTTTTACTTCATAAACCGATGGTATAAAATTAAGGAGGGTTTCTTTTTCTTGACCTATAGGAACACTCCTAATGATGAAATGAAAGTTCCACCCACCTCTTCACGACTGTGTTTGGATCCTGATCCCCTTAATCTAGAGGAACAAGCAGGAATGCAATCTTCACATATGGCTGATGTTGGCACTGACTGAGCCCACGCAAGAACGCTCCCCACTGCGCCTGCCTTCCCAATCCCTCCCCCCATTTTCTGCAGAGCCAGCAGGACACATCGTTCTTTTCACATCAGACCTTTCCTTTTTGGTATAATATCATGCTTCTGCCTTCCCGTTGCTGCCAGGTTACATCAAATCTGACACCAGTCCCAATATTACTTTCTTGTGTGTCAGCAAAGGACAAAGAGAGGCCTCAAGAACCGAGCCAACAAGTTAGGATCGTCGTTTGCCTTGGACTCAGTTTCAGTGGCCTCAACTTCATCAAGGGCATCGGCTTCCTCTCAAGGATCTCAGGTTTCTTCTAAGACCAAATGTAAGAGTAATCACAATCTCTGGCCGCATCTAAATCCTCGGCATCGAGTCTCCACTAGAGGTGCCAAACAAACAGCCCCAGTGGGAGGATCTCTCCTCCAAAACACAAATAGGCCTCCAGGATGCTCCTGAGGCATCAACATCCGGAGAGCTACCGGTGCCATGTTCTCGGATGGTGGTGCACAGCCCCATAGGTGACTCCACCCAGACATCGGCAATCTCTCTGGACCAGTGCATGCTGGCCCTTGAGAGGAGTTTGGCAGCTGTCCTAGCAGCCTTGATAACAATAACATCAAAAGCTTTAGGAGTGCAAGCTTCGGTACCGGACCAGCAGCCAAGCCAACCGGGGCCAATGCCAACCCTGGAGAAGGCATCATCACTACCCTCGTTAGAACCGATCGATACCCCCGGTATCCAACAGACACTCAATTCTGATACCTTCAAGTATCAGTATCAGCATTGATCTTCGAAGTCCACGAAACATCAAGGTCGAACCAAAGATCGCCAATACTTTGATTCCTTACTGGACTCAGATTCTAGTCCTTCTAAATCTGTCAGGGACTCCCTCGGTTCCTGAGACCTTCCAGACATCCCTTCAGACCCTTCAACCTCTCAAGAGCGGCATCAGTCCCCTCCAGAGGATATGTCCTTTATGGAATTCATCCAGGATATGACAGCTGCACTCACCATTACAGTAACCTCTGAGAAAGAACCGAGGGCAGAGGAATTGCAGATACGTCAATACCCTCCAACGGCCACAAAGGCCACTACATTACTGGTGCATCGTATCCTGCAGGATCTAATGCTCTGCATGTGGGAGGCATCACTCATGGTTCTGCCTGTCAATAAGCAACTTGATGCCATGTACCGAGTACCACAGTGCCCAGGCTTTCAAAAACCTCAGCTCCCATATCACTCAATAGTAGTGGAATCAGCGATTAAGAGCTCTAAAAATCATTCTTTTATGCCATCTGGCAGAGATTCCAGAACACTCGCCTTTGGGTGAAAATGCTTCCAAGCATGTAGATTAGCCTCCAGAATAAATTCTTACATGCTCTGCATGGGCATGTTTCTGAAGGACATTGCCAGGGATCTGAAAACTTCACTCCTCTCCTTGATGATAAGAGGGGTGCTTTTCAGATACTTATCAAACAAAGCCAGAACATTTCCAAGTTTCACACAAAGCCTCCTTTGATGCCTTTTGAATCAACAAGCAGAGCTTCAGCAGTCTGCACTGGGGCTCATAGGATGGCCTGGCTACAGGCAATCAACCTTGAACAATGGGTGCAAGACAAATTGGCCAATATCCCATGCACTAGCAAAAAACATTTTGGCAAAGAATGGAGGAAAAAGGCAGGGGAGATTAAGACAGACAATCTCACTCTAAAACACCTTCCCAGGAAAAGAGGTGACCACTCCAAAACAAAGAAAAGATAGTAATCTTCTTACCCGCCCTCTGCTGTCTATCAACAACTTCCACAGCAGAAGCAGCAAGGTCCTCGCCAACCCAGGAAGGCAAAGGCTCCTAAGCTTCAACCAGCCACACAGACACAACCTGCGGCTGGTTTTTGACTCTTTCCTAGAGAGCATTGCTAATCTGCTTCTGGAGGGGGCCACAACCCCTCCGCCTTGCAGGCAGACTTTGCCATTATGCTCCCAGGTGGCACCTCATAATATCAGAGCACTGGATACTCCACATTATCCAAGGTGGTTATCAGCTTCACTTCGAGACCTTACCACTGTCGATATCTCAATTCCCAGAGGAATGGAAGCCAGGGAAGGTCAGATGCAATAGATGACACTCCTCCAAGTCCAAACAACATATCCTAAAATTAGCACAAACACTGCTTGTGCTTAGTTCACTGAGTTAGCTGTGCAGTACTCCTTTATCTCTTTGAGCTGTATAGCTATGGTTATCTAGGAAGACAGTAGAATTCTAATAAGTATAAATAGCACAAACACAACCTACACTGGACAACTGAATTGGCTGTGCTGTACTCCTGACTTTCAAAAGAAAACGTTCCAGCCTGGGTGTCTAGGTAACCTTAGGGCTGTGGCAGCTACCTCCCTATCAGTGTTTCCTTTGCACACTGACCTGCCACACTGCCAAGAACAAACAAAACAGAAAGGCTTAAATAGCCCACAGTCAGTTTTTCTTTCCCCTTAGAAATTATTAAAGTATTTCCAGAACAAATAAAGGTTTTCTTTCACCTTATCTGCATCTCGCTGTTGTCTGGAAGCTCTGCCATATGAGTATCAGCATATGAGTTCTGTTCCATAGCCTCTATTTCCATGGGCTCTGCAGAGATTTCAGTTTCCAGCTCCCACGGCTCTCTCCATGGACTCTGCTGGTTCCTCTCTGTCTCTTTCCCCCATCCTTTCTGCGAGTCTTTGTGTTTCCTGTCCCAACCTAGCTCCTCCTCCCTTGCCAGTTTTCTATTCTGCCATGCTTTAAGGAACCTTCCCACAGGACAGGATGTCCACTTTCCAGGGTTTCCTGTCCTCTGCTTTGGTACCTCATTCTTAAGAGCCCTCCTTTTCCCTGGGTTCCCTGTATGTCCCAGTGGTACTCATTATGTATTCCCCCCCACCCCCCCTTTATGATATTGCTACTCTCCACAGAAGAGCCAGCAATGCGGGATAAGACGTCTGCATTACTGCGCTGCTTCCATGCCCTGTGCTCAATGGTAAAGGTATTTGCTCGGAGGGAAAGATACCACTGGGTTAGCCTAGCATTATTGTCTTTCATCTTATGAAGCCATTGTAGAGGGGCACGATCTGTGACCAGAGTGAAACGGCATCCCAGCAGATAATATTTTAGAGCATCTATAACTTTATAGCTAGACACTCTCTTTCTATAGTGACATAGTTTCTTTCGTGTTGTAATAGCTTTCTACTCAAATACATAACCGGATTCTCTTCCCCATTCTGTCTTTGGAATAGAACTGCCCTGAGCCCTACTGCAGATGTATCCATTTGTAAGATGAATTCACCAGAGAAATCAATGCCCTGAAGCACTGGTTCCCTGCATAACACGTTTTGCAGGACTTTGTATGTTTCTAAGGTATCTTGTGTCCACCTCAATTGATTAGGATGGACTAAGGAACTCAGTTCAGGGGTAGGACAACTCTGTAAACTGAGGGATGAATCGGCGATAGTAACCTACCAAGCCCAGGAACCTCTTAATTGCTTCTTAGTAGTAGATAGAGGGAAGGACTGAATACTTTCTACCTTATTTAGGAGTGGTTTAATCTCCCCATACCCCACTAAATGGCCTAGATATTTGACTTCCCTTTGGGCAAAGGAGCATTTCTGAGGGTTTACTGTCAAACCTGCCTCCCTGAGTGACGTGAGGAACGCTCCTACTCTCACTAAATGGGTGTCCCAGTCCTTGCTAAAAATAATTATGTCATCCATGTAAGCCATGGCATAGTCTTGGTGTCCCTGTAAAAGGGCATCAGCCAAACGTTGGCAGGTTGAAGCAGCCCCATGGAGTCCAAAGGGCCTTCGTCTGAATTGATATAAGCCCACTAGCGTACTGAACACAGTTTTTGGTTTCGATTCAATTATTAGGGGGACTTGCCAGTACCCTTTTGTCAAATCCAATGTAGTCAAATACTGGGCTGAGCCTAATATTTCTGTGCGTGGCATGGGGTAGGCATCAAATTGTGTTATTACATTTATTTGGTGGAAGTCAATAAAAATCTGTGTACCATCTGGCTTTGGAACCAGATCAATAGGACTACTCCAGGGACTTTTTGACTCCTCATTAATGCCCAATTACTCCATCTCGAACCTGTCTGATTACCTCCTGTCTTTTATGATTTATTTATATTTATTTAACAGTTTTTTTATACCGCTTTATCATTTCAATCAAAGCGGTTTACATTGTAACTTAAACTTGGTAAACATACATTAAACAGGAACATTGATAACTTGGATTTTTCTGAGCAATGGAGGGTTAAGTGACTTGCCCAAGGCCACAAAGAGTGCTGGTGGGAATCGAACCCTGGTCTCTGAGTTCCCAAGCCAGTGCGCTAACCATGTTGTCTGATCACTTCCTCCGGGGGTATAAAAATTCATGGGGTACACCCTGGAAGGGGTGACAATATATCCTCAAATTGGCGTAGGACCTCCTTAACTTCTGTTTCTTGACTAGATGTCAAATTTGAGTTTACCTTAGTGCCACTCCTTTCTTTATTTCAGCAATTTGGGGTCCTAGGTCCTCCTCTTGATCCGCTTATACCTCAGCCAAGGCTTTAACATATTTATATGATAAATTTATGTCTTTCCCCTTTCATTCACTACCTCATAATCTAAAGGTCCTACTTGGCGCTGAACAACCATAGGCCCCCTCCATCTTGCAGTGCATTTATGGGGGGTTGATTGAATAAGAACTAGTTCTTTTTCTCCTACCTGCAGCTCCCTTAGTTTTGTATTCAAATCATAATGTTGCTTTTGCTGCTCTTGACGTCTTTGTAATTTATTGTGAGCCACCTCACTTATCTTCCTTAGCTTGTTTTTTAGATTATAGAGATAACTCAGTGTGTCCTGAGGTTCCCAATCCGAGTTCACCCATTACTCCCATACTATATCCAGGATGCCTCTGGGCAAATGCCCATCTACTAATTCAAAAGGAGACACCCCTAAGGAAGCCTGTATGCTTTCCCTGGAGGCATATAGTACAAAGGGCAGTAATTGATCCCAATCAGTCCATACCTCTTCCAAACCCCTCCTGAGCATGCTTTTTAAAGTCTGATTATACCTCTTTACCAAGCCATTGCTTTGAGGATGATAGGCAGATGTGGTAATGTGGTGGATCCCAAAAGCACCCCATAGTTGCCTTAAGAGTATTGGACTTGAAATCTGTGCCCTGATCTGTGGAGAAATCCAATGTGACAAAAAAATTTAACTAACTCCCAAGCGATGACCCTGGCTGAGGTGGCTCACAAAGGTATAGCCCAAGAAAACCGCATAACATGATCTACAATCACCAAGATGTAGACAAAACCTCACCTACTCTTTTCTAGGGGTCCCACTATACCCATACCTAAACGGGCCATGGGTTCCCTATAACGGGCAACGGTTTCAGTGGGGCTTTAGAAGGAAGAGTAGAGGAGACTCTGACACTGAGAACAACTTGTGCAGTATTCTTTTACTTCCTTGTACACTCCAGGCCAATAGAATCTATTCAATATTTGCTCTAAAGTATTGCTGAACCCTTTATGCCCTGATAGCAGATGGTCATGGGCTAATCTAATAAGAAGGGATCTGAACGCTGGAGGCACCACCAATTGCTGTTGGATTTCCTCACTAAGGAGTCCAGCGGATTACAGGATCCGAGGCAGCATGGATTCACCAGAGGCAGGTCTTGTCAGACAAATCTGATTGATTTCTTTGACTGGGTGACCAGGGAGTTGGACCGAGGGAGAGCTCTAGATGTGGTGTATTTAGATTTCAGTAAAGCCTTTGACACTGTTCCTCACAGGCGACTTATAAACAAACTGAGCACCCTAGGGATGGACCCTAAAGTTACTGCTTGGGTTAGAAATTGGTTGGGTGGGAGGCGACAAAGAGTACAAGTAAATGGAGCTCTCTCTGAGGAGAAGGATGTTACCAGTGGTGTGCCCCAGGGATCTGTCCTTGGTCCGATTCTTTTTAACATCTTTGTTAGTGATATAGCAGAAGGGCTGTCAGGTAAGGTTTGCCTCTTTGCGGATGATACCAAAATCGGCAATAGAGTAGACACCCAGGAAGGTGTAGATAACATGAGGAGGGATCTTGCTAAGCTTGAAGAATGGTCTAGAATTTGGCAGCTGGGATTTAATGTTAAAAAATGTAAGGTCATGCATTTGGGCTGCAGCAATCCAAGGGAGCAATATAGTATAGGGGGTGAAGTACTTTTGTCCACTAAAGAAGAGCGGGACCTAGGCGTGGTTGTGTCTGATGATCTTAAAGTAGCTAAACAGGTAGAAAAGGCGACGGCAAAAGCTAAAAGGATGCTTGGGTGCATACGGAGAGGAATGTCTAGCAGAAATAAGGAGGTGATAATGCCTCTGTAAGCCTTTGGTGCGACCTCATTTGGAGTATAGTGTGCAATTCTGGAGACCGCACCTTCAAAAGGATGTGAACAGGATGGAGTCGGTGCAGAGGGTGGCTATGAAAATGATTAGTGGTTTTCATTATAAAGCATATGAGGACAGACTGAAGGATCTTAATATGTACACCTTAGAGGAAAGGCGGGATAGAGGTGATATGATTGAGATGTTTAAATACCTCCATGGCATAAATGTTCAGGGAGAGAGCCTCTTTCAATTGAAAGCAAGTTCTGCTACGAGGGGACATGGGATGAGGGTGAAGGGAGATAGATTCAGGAGTGATATGCAGAAATATTTCATTACGGAAAGAGTAGTGGATCCGTGGAATAGTCTCCCAGTGGAGGTGGTAGAGATGAGGACAGTAACTGAATTCAAAAAAGCATGGGACAAACACGGAGGATCTCTAAAGGTAAAAAGGGGGACTGTTGTAGTTGTTGATATGGAAGGACAGAATAGATAGGTCATGTGATCTTTTTCTGTCATCATATTTCTATGTTTCTATTTTCAGCAATTCTATACAGTAGACTCTCTCTTAGGTCAAACCTAGGGCTTTCCTCCTGCTTTGGACTCATAGCGCGGTCAAAAGCATATACCAGGGTGGGGTCTGCTTTCTGTTCTGGGGCAAAAGATGGAAATTTATCCAGCACATCCCAGGGAATCCACGGCATTTGCCCTTCTAGAAACACCTTATCCCAGTTTTTAGTCCTTTCTTGTCTTTCTCTTCTTTTGTCCCTACGGCTTTTCCAGATACTGCCTGGGACTTCTATGACCCCCCCCCCCCATAAGGAAACTCATGCTCCAAAGCTTCTTATCTGCCTGCTTTTCCTTGAGTGTCTGCGCCTGAATGTTTACCCATCCTCCTCCTCTTGCAAATATTGATAAAAATAAGCCCAACCCCTACCTAAAATAAAGGGGGTAAGGATTGTGGGGTAAGATGGCCACATCTAACCGGTGCCAGCGCCCTTGATATCTCACTCATATCTGGTAAAGGTGGTAGGGTGTTATAGATCCATGAATGCACTTAATCCTAACGTGGCCTTTATAGCTCTCTGACCCCCAGCCTTGGCTAGGCCCAGTTTTTCCCACAAGGATTTGGACATCATGGACTGGTTAGCACCTGAGTTCAGAAGAGCCCACATGGGTGTACCTTCTACTTCAATAATTATCACAAAGGAGAAAGAGGATTATTCTCCTGAATGGTCAGTTTGGCCTACCAGACCTGTTCTTTGGCTACAATCCCTCTGAACATGCCCATGCTGCCCTCAGCAGAAGTACTTCCTGCCTATTATTTTTTCCTGACCCTATAAGGACCTCCCGACTCCCCCTTGGGCTTGTTCTCCTTTACTCTTGTCTCCCATAGGTCTCTGAATCACTTGCCCTAACTTGGGATTGTATTTCCCCACTTGAAAAGAGTTAGTAGGAACCACTTGGGCTTCTAGGTAACATTCTGTGATGGAGGTGGCTTCATCTATGAATTTAATACCTCATCTGACCAACCATTTTCTCAGATCCAGAAGGACAGACATTAAAAATTGCTCTAGAATTATTTCCTCCACAATCTGGGTCACTCTCTTCCCTCCTGGCTCTAGCCATTTTCCCGCCATGCATTACAATCTGTCTAAATGTTCCTCCTGTAATATTCCCTAGTAAGACTGAGTCTGTCTTTAATGGCTTGCTTCACTAAATCAAAGTTCTGGGCCAGTTTGGGAGGCAAGGCTCTGTAGGCATTCAAGGCAGGTTCCATAAGAGATGTAGCCAGTCTAAACACCCACTGCTCCCTGGGCCATTTGACTGAGTGAGCCACCCTTTCAAGTGCTGTCAGGAAAGAATCAGGGTCATCATGTTCACTCATTTTACCCAGAGTTACCGGTCCAAATCCACCAGCTCCCCCTGCAGTGTCCAGCACTCCTTCACTTTCACATTAGGCTATCCTTGTAGTAATATCATTGTAGTAATACTGAAGAGTAGCAAATCACCTGGACTGGGTGGTATACGAGGTGTGACAAAAAAGAAATGAGGCTGTCCCATAATCTACTGAGAAATTACGCATTGTCACCTTCAAAGTAATCCCCTCCAGAGTTAATGCACTTCTGCATTCGCTTCTGCCACGTACGGAAGCACTCGGTAAAGTCCTCCTCCTTGAGGTCCCTCAGCTCCCTCATCACAGTGGCCTTGATCTCTTCTACAGAGGCAAAATGAGTTCCTTTGAGCACAGAATTCAACCTGGGGAAGAACCAGAAGTCGCACGGTGATCAGGAATCTGTGCTGGGTCCCTGCTTTTTAACATATTCGTAAATGACTTAGAACTGGAATAACGAGTGAGGTTATCAAATTTGCAGATGACACAAAATCATTCAAAGTTGTTAAGACACAAAAGGATTGTGAAAAATTGCAAGAGGACCTTAATAAATTGAAAGACTGGACATTCAAATGGCAGATGAAATTTAATATGGAAAAGTGCAAAATTATGCATCTAAGAAAGAATAACCCATACTATGGTTACAAGATGCAAGGTTCCACATTAGAAACCACCACCCAGGAAAAAGATTTAGGCGTCATCATGGATAACATGTTGAAACCCTCTGCCCATTGTGCAGCAGAGGCCAAGAAAGGAATTAGAATGCTAGGAATCATAAGGAAAGGAATGGAGAATAAAACAAAGGATATTATAATGCCTCTGTATCGTTCAATGGTGCGACCGAACCTTGAATATGGTGTGCAATTCTAGTCACCGATCTTAAAAAGGATATAGCGTTATTAGAAAAGGTACAGAGAAGAGCCACCAAAATGGTAAAGGGGATGGAAGGATACCCCTATGAAGAGAGGCTTAAAAAGTTAGGGCTTTTCAACCTGGAAAAGAAATGGCTGTGGGGAAAGAATAGAGTGGAACGGGTAAACGTAGATTGATTGTTTATGCCATCAAAATGTAGAAAGACTAGGGGACATGCAATGAAGCTCCAGTGTAATCCATATAAGACTAATAAGAGAAAATATTTTTTCACTTAACGCATAATCAAACTCTGGAATTCGTTACCAAAAGATGTTGCAAAAGCTATTTGTATAGCTGGGTTTAAAAAAGATTTGGACAAGTTTCTGGAGGAAAGGTCCATAACCCATTATTAAAGGGGACCTAGGAAATCCACTTCTTGACCCAATACAAGCATTGTGGAACCTGTGTCTTTTAGGAAAACTGCTAGGTACTTGTAGCCTGGATTGGCCACTGTTGGAAACAGGATACTGGGCTTGATGGATCTTGATCTGACCTAGTATGGCATATCTTATATTCTTATGTTCTTATCTCATTCCAACAACCGCTTCATAGTTTGCAGCTGCCCCTTAAATAAGTCTAGTATAGGCTGCTGCTGCTGTTGTCCATCTTCCTGGGTGTGGCTTAGCATCCGCTGGGTGTCCTCCTAATGCTTCTGTAGCTGAACAGCCAGCCAAGGCAGTACCTCCTTTGACTCCATGCTGCCCCACTGCACCTGAAAACAAACAGAAAAACCAAACCCAAGTGTGGTTCTTCAAACCACCTCCCCTGGACCTCTGGCAGAGGTCTTAGCTCCTTTACCTTCCTTAGTATCCAAGGTTCCAATGAACCCTTCCTTAGGTACCTGTACCTTAGGAGGCCGCTGGAGTTCGCTTTTAAGGGTAGGGCTGAGCCAGGCAGTTTAATCTCTTCACCTTGTTGAAAATCCTGCCAACTACACCAGATGTCGTTATCTCGATTCCCAGAGGAATGGAAGGCAGGGAAGATCAGATGCAGGCAGCCACATCAGATGACACTCTTCCAAGTCCAAACAACATATTCTCCAAATTAGCACAAACACAGGTTGTGCTTAGTTCGCTGAGTTAGTTGTGTAGTACTCCTTTATCTCTTTGAGCTGTACAGCTATGGTTATCTAGCAAGACAGTAGAACTTTAATAAGCATAAATAGCACAAACATAGCCTACACTGGTCCACTGGATTGGCTGTGCTGTACCCCCGTCTTTCAAAAAAAAAAGTTCCAGCGCGGGTATCTAGGTAACCCTAGGGCTGTGGCAGCTACTTCCCTATCTGTGTTTCCTTTGCACACTGACCCTGCCACACTGCCAAGAACAAACAAAACAGAAAAGCCTAAATGGCCCACAGTCAGTCTTTCTTTCCCCTTAGAAGTATTTCCAGAACAAATAGGGGTTTTCCTTCACCTTATCTGCATCTTGCTGTTGTCTGGAAGGTCTGCCAGGTGAGTATCGGCATGTGAGTTCTGTTCCATAGCCTCTATTTCCATGGGCTCTGCAGAGATTTCAGTTTCCAGCTCCCAAGGCTCTCTCCATGGACTCTGCTGGTTCCTCTCTGTCTCTTTTCCCCATCCTTTCTGCGAGTCTTTGTGTTTCCTGTTCCACCCTAGCTCCTCCTCCCTTGCCAGTTTTCTATTCTGCCATTCTTTAAGGAGCCCTCCCACAGGACAGGATATCCACTTTCCAGGGTTTCCTGTCCTCTACTTTAGTACCCCATTCTTTAGAGCCCTCCTTTCCCTGTGGTTCCCTGTATGTCCCGGTGGTACTCCTTATACCCCCCACCAGCTTTGCAGGGGACTATTCCATAGAACCCCTTCAAAGCTCTTTCTTATGGGAAGAAGTGACCACCCTGTTGTCCCATGGTACCATCCTACTCAAGAAAGGATGGACTTCTACTCTCCATATTTTCTCATCCCAATGAAAACAGGAGGCTTCATGCCCATTTTAGATTTCAGAGACCTAAACAAGTTTCTGGTTTGAGAAAAATTCAAAATGACTTCATTAGGAACACTTCTACCATATCTTCAGAGACATTATTGGCTATGTTCTCTAGACCTCAAAGAGGCATACACCCATATATTGATTCATCCTTCCTAAAGCCAGTATCTGCGTTTTATATTTCAGAGAAACCATTACAAATGCAGGGTTCCCCTCTTCAGTCTAGCCTCTGCTCCAAGGATCTTCACCAAATGCATGGTAGTAGTTGCTGCCTATCTCCACACTTTGGGCATATTCATCTTCCCTTACTTAGACGACTAGCTGATCAGGAGAGACTCCCCTCAGGAGGTAAGACTCTCCCTTCATTGCACTTCATTGCTAGGGTAGGGACTGTCTTTTGTATGCTGGCTACCTCTTGTAGGTTAGCTGTACAGCGCTGCGTGCGTGGCGCGCTACAAGTGCTAAATAGTAGTAGTAGTAGAAGCACTATCACAGTACTCCAACACCTAGGCTTTGTCATAAACTTCCCAGACTCATCTCGCTCCAACCCAACAACTAAAATTTATCAGAGCAGTTTTAGATACCCAGCAGGCCCGTCCATTCTGTGGGGAAGAGCTTTGCATGTGGTCTTTTGCCATCTCCCATCGCATTCACCTCAGAACGGTGTACCTCTGGGGCAAATGCAATGTCCTTGCGGACAGGCTAAGCCGAATCTTTCGTCCACATGAATGAACCCTGCATCAGGAGACAGCTGCTCGGATCTTGCAGATGTGGGGAACCCCACTCACAGATCTTTTTGCCACTCCGCAGAACACACAGCTTCCTCTCTTCTGCTCCAGGGTTCAGTCCCTACACTGATAGGCCCCGGATGCTTTCCTTCTACACTTGGGACACTGTCTGCTTTACACACTCCCTCCCATCCCCTTGATTTCCAAGATGTTCTTCAAGCTACAGGCTGACAAGGGCTCAAAAATTATCGTGGCCGCCTTTTGGCCCCGTCAACCATGGTTCCCTCTGCTTCTTTACCTGGAACAGCCTCAAGTCACTCAGCTTAGTATGTGCGCCCGATCTCCTCACTCAGGACAATGGTCACTCCTCCATTCCAACATACACCCCCCCCCCATGACCATCACATTAAACAACTTTGAAATCCATGTCAGAAAAGAAGTAAAATATCTAGGAGTCACCCTCAATCAGATACTAACCCTGAAACCACAAGTTGACAAGATGACGAAAACTATTTACTTCAAAATTTGCGCACTGCAATGCCTCCGCCCACTGCTGGAACAATCTGACTTCTGATCCATCCTACAAACCCTTACCCTCTCCCACATCAACAACTGCAACTCCATATACCACGGCCTTCCACAAACCACCCTTCACCCACTACAAACTGCTCTCCATACAGCTGCCTGTACCATCCAAGATGCATCTAGAACCAACCACGACACATCCATCTTGAAACACCGCCACTGGCCTCCACTCCCCACCAGAATACAATACAAGATTCTCCTATTAATGTTCAAAACCATCAACAATCTCTCCTCCACTCACCTACAAACTCTACTATACCCTCACTTATCATCTAGACCCAAGAGAAAATTGACCCTGAAGACCCTCACAATATCAACCAACATAAGAACATAAGATATGCCATACTGGGTCAGACCAAGGTCCATAAAGCCCAGTATCCTGTTTCCAACAGTGGCCAATCTAGATCATAAGTACCTAGCAGTTTCCCCAAAGGTCAGGTTCCACAATGCTTGTATTGGGTCAAGCTGTGATATCCTGGGTCCCTTTTAATAATGGTTTATTGACCTTTTCTCCAGAAACTTGTCCAAACCTTTTTAAACCCAGCTACACTAACAGCTTTTACTACATCCTCTGGTAACAAATTCCAGAGTTTGATTACACGTTGAGTGAAAAAATATTTTCTTTTATTAGTCTTAAATAGTTTACCCTGTAGCTTCATTGCATGTCCCCTAGTCTTTCTATATTCTGATGACATAAAGAATCAATCTATGTTCCACTCCATTCATCAATTTATAGACCTCTATCATATCTCCACTCAGCCGTCTCTTTTCCAGGTTGAAGAGCCCTAACCTTTTCAGCCTCTCTTCAAAGGGGTATCCTTCCATCCCCTTTACCATTTTGGTGACTCTTCTCTGTATCTTTTCTAATAACGCTATATTTATTTATTTATTTATATTTATTTATTTATTTATTTATATTCTCTTATATACCGCGCTATTCTGCATCAGTGCGGTTTACATTGAACAAACTGAAATTACATTGAACAGGGCATTATAACTTGGAGATAACTATTTTACAGGGAACCTGGGCTATGGAGGGTTAAGTGGCTTGCCCAAGACCACAAGGAGCACCTTTTTAAGATACGGTGACCAGAATTACACACAATATTCAAGGTGCAGTTGAACCATTGAATGATACTGAGGCATTATAATATCCTTTGTTTTATTTTCCAGCAAACCAAGTTGCAACCATGAGATCATTTGAGCTCACAGCACCCTCCCTTTGGAACTCCTTCCCAGATGAAATCAGAAACTCTTTCGACCTCACCATTTTCAGGAAGCTGCTCAAAACCCATTTATTCATAAAACACTTAGAAATATTACATGACCACTACCTCAAATCTGCTTGCAAATAGTCTTGTAAATAATTTGCACTACCCCAAACCTGCCTGTAGTTAGTCTTAAATAAGCTAACTCCTGCTTGTAACTAGTTAGTTTACTCACTGCATGCCTACAAGTTAATGTACAAAGTTTACGTTCTATGTCAGCCTTGTTCTACATTGTTCCATGTACACTGCTTTGACCCGGAGAAAAGCGATATAAAAATCCAGATAAATAAACAAATAAATAAATAAATAGATAAACATACACTCCCTCCACCTGACGACATGGACTAGTGCTCGCTAACCTCGACCTGCCACAGGAAGTCAAGAATATACTCCTTGTATCATGCAAGGACTCTACCAGATGATCTTATGCTTTCAAGTGGCATAGGTTTGCACTTTGGTGCTCTCCAAAGGGGATTGACCCTTTTTCCTGCTCAGTGAAATTCCTTTTACATTATCTCCTCAACTTATCCTTAACAGGCCTGAAAACTCAGTCAGAGTGCACCGTACTGCCATTGCAGCTCATCACGAACCACTGCAGGGACAGCCTATCTCCTCACACCCCTTAGTAGTGCGCTTCATGAGGGATCTCCTGCTGTCCAAGCCGCCCATTAAGCTGCCTCCGGTGACCTGGGATCTCAAAGTGGTTCTTGCACAACTACTAAAGCCTCTTGTTGAGCCTTTGGCCACCACTTCACTGTAGTTTCTATCATAGAAAGTACTCTTCCTCATTGCCTCATGTCAGCTCACCACATTAATGAACTGCTAGCTCTGATGGCAAACCCACCCTATATTCGGTTCCACCATGACAAGGTAGTTCTGCGGACCCATTCACATTTCCTTCCAAAGGTTGTTTCTTCCTTCCATTTGAACCAGTCGATCATCCTACCTATTTTCTTCCCTAGACCACATACGTCTCATGCAGCAGCATTGCTTCACACTTTAGATTGTGAGCACTGGCTTACTATTTGAGTAGAACTAAAGATCATAGATGAACCTCCCAATTATTTATCTCTTTTGATCCTAGTCACCTGAGTTCCCCAGGACAAAATGGACTCTATCCAGATGGATAGTAGATTGCATTTCATTTGCTTATGCACAGGCAGGACTCTCCCTGGAGGGTCACGTTACTGCTCATAATATACAGGCTATGGCAACCTCCATAGCCAATCTCCATTCCGTATCCATTGAGGAGCTCTGTCAGGCAGCTATCTGGTCCTCCATTCACACTTTTGCTGCCCACTATTGTCCGGACAGAGATTCTCGTCAGGACACTGTCTTTGGCCAAACTGTACTCTAGCACCAATTTGGGATTTAATCTCAACTCCTACCCTCTGTCCCGGACTTCTAAAAGAAACCAGACTATCTTTAGAAATGGTTCTCGCTTGCTGTAATCAAGTCCAAGGCCCACGGCTATTCCAGACTCTTCGGCTGCACTCTTTTGGCCTCAGGGATTGTACTGCTCCACCTCCATACCTATCTGGCTCTGGGGAGCTGATGAGTCCCCTATGTAAAGACTGCATTCCTGCTTGTTCCTGGAGATAGCATAGTTACTCACCTGTAACAGGTGATCTCTGGGAACAGCAGGAATCAGTCTTCACAACCCTCCCACCTCCCCTAGGAGTTGTAGGGTTCCTTAGTTTTTTCTGTTCTTCTCAGCTACAAACTTAACTGAGGAGAGGGGAAGGCAGGCATGCAGGCACAGTGGAGGGCTCCCAAAGGCTTTCCTTTTGGATGCTGGGAAACGTCCCTGTGAGGGCTCCATCAGTGCCAATGTCACCTATATGTGAAGACTGATTCCTACTGTTCCTGGAGATCACCTGTTACACGTGGTAACTACGCTTTCTCCTGCTTATCCCCTATCTGTATCTTGCCATTTCCTTTGAATTACCCTAGTCCCCAGGTGTTGTGTGGTCTGTCTTGATTAGACTGTAAGCTTTAATGAACAGATACTGTCTCTTACTTGTACATGTACAGTAATTAGTAGTAGTAGTAGCGGGAATTCTATGGTCAAACAAAAGAGAATAGGATGTAGTCTGAAGCTTTTCCTCCTCTAGTGAATTTAATAATTTAGTTTTCTGTTATACAATCTGAAAGAAAACAGTGGTTTTTTTTGTATTATATGACTTCCTTTAGGTGAGGCTGTGTAAAATGAAGCCATTTGGAGACATTACCTTGGTGATTCGTGGGAAGAAACCTTTGCTGATGCTACTCTGTAGACTGGACCAACCGAGGCTGCTATGACAAGGGCGGCTCTCCTCGTCCACTGCTCCTACTGCTGTCCTTGCTGAGGGGACCCAGCTGCTTTGCTCTCCTGGCCCTGCAGCTGCTGCTTAGATTAGTCTGCTTGAAAGAGCATCCCTTCACCACCAGCTGCCTCAGTGGTTCATAGTAACAAAAGCCATAGTGTGGGAGGCAGCAGTGAGAAATAAGAGCTGAAGTTGATAGGTGACCAGGGGGTGGAACTGTGGGCAGGAAAGAATGAAGAGGGATTGAAAAGCCAGAGAGGGAAGAATGCAGGAGTGATCAAAATGGAGAGATGATGGCGTAAACCTGGATGAATGTCAGAACTTTTGGTGATGGTAAAGTTACAAAAAAATTAAAGGAGAGAGAAAAGAAGGGGCTCTGGGAAGAGCTGAGAAGGTTGGAGATGTTGAGGCAGTTGGGAAGGAGAGAAGTAAGTTTAGGGACGTATTTACTAAGCTGGGCTAATGGTTTGCACAGGTTATTTGTAACTATGTCCATTTTATTCAATGGCAGCCATTCCTTCCCTTCTAATTCCCAGCATTTTATTTGTTTTCTTGGTTGCCGCTGCACACTGAGCAGAGGATTGCAACATATTATCCACAATGACCCCTAGTTCCTTTTCCTGGGTGGTGACTTCTATCGTAGAACATTGTATCATGTACTGTAACTGTAGTTTGGGTTGTTCTTCCCTAAATGCAAAACTTTGCACTTGCCCACATTAAAGTTCATCTGCCATTTGGCTAGTCTCCCAATTTCTCAAGGTTCGCTTGCAATTTTTCACAATCCTCTTGTGATTTAACAACTTTGAATAATTTTTGGACATGTTAACTGTTAACGTGGTGTTTGCCACATGGTAAATGTGCTACGCTAAAAACGCCACATTAACTGGTAGTGAACAATTGGGCAGGGACTGTGCAGGTTAGGGTGGAAAATGAGTGTTGACGGCACATTCAGTAAGTACAGGTGTTACGGGTATCTGCTAATAGCAAATGTTGCTATTTATCACAGGTGCAATTAACACCACCTCCAGGGGTGGCCTTAAGTGCACTTTCATGCTGGTTAGCACAGTGTGGCATGGTAGCAATGTGCTAAGAGCAGGGGGGATGGACTCACACACTCCCTAAAGTTAGTGCAGATCTCCGTGCTAGTTTTCTGGTTCAAACACCTGCTACCGGTGTACCCTTTAGTAAACATGCCCTTTTGTGTCGTCTGCAAATTTGATCACCTCACTGGTTGTTCCCATTTCCAGGTCATTTATGAATATGTTAAAAAGCAGTGGGCCCGGCACAGATCCCCAGGGTACTCATTCTTCACCTTTCTCTACTGACGAAATTGACCATTTAGACCTACTCTCTGTTTTATAACTGGGCACACTCCATGGATGCTGTCTATACATGTTGAGCAGCAGCTGATGCCACTATAAGTTTCGTGGCAATAAGCTACTGCCATATTTGCAGCTTGTGCGATTTACATTAGGACAGCATCGGCTCTGCATATAGCGGCTGAATATCACTGCCAGACGTACAGTATCTATACACATAATGATGCTGCAAATTTACGGACAGGGCATTTATACATTTAGACCTGTCACTAAACCCCTTTCAGTATCGGGCCCTAAGCTTTGCTCTTGATGCAACCGAGGATTAAGTAACTTGCCCACGGTCATAAAAAGCATCCCTGGGATTTGAATGCTGGCTTCCTGGTGCTCAGCCTGCTGCTCTAACCACGACACTAATTCTCCACATACTTTACGTGTCTTTTTTTTTTAATAGTCACACATTAAGAGAAATTCTTTGGAGACCAGGGTCTCAGATTGTAAAAAAAATAATAATTTGTATTAGCATTTCATGTAAGTTTTCTTGGAATAACCTAATTTACCACTGGATGTCACTGTTGCTTCTCACAAGTACACAAACGTAAGCTATTAAAGAAACAGTAACTCCCCCCCCCCCCCACCTCTTAATTCATGCCAATCTTTTTAATACTGGCTCTCCTGGTATATGGGGGACTTCCGCAACTGCTAATACAATCTACTGGCATCAAACCTTTATTAAACAATTCCCTTGCGGCAGTGGATGATTTTGGGACACTGAAGGTAAGTAACATTGCTTTAAACTAAACATTTATCCTAGGGTAGGCCACTAATGCACACCAGAATACAGACATCCCCTTACTAAAACATGTGGAACATTACCATATTTAGAAGACTGAACTTCCCTCTAGCAGACAGAGCGATGGCAGTAATGAGACTGGCAGTCCAGGATTACGAATGGTAAGAACCAGTGGTATAGCTGGCACTGAATGGCCCCTGTTGGAAAAATTAAGATAGGCTCCTATATCAAGATAGTGGGAATTGGGGGGCGGGGGAGTCCCTCTTCAGAGCTTCAGTGAGGGAGCGAGGGAAGAGGTGTGAAGGTATTTATGGCATGGGGTATTTGAGGAAGGGTGTGGGTGGATATCGATTGGAGTCTGGGTGGGTGTCTGAAACAGCAATGTGCACTCAGGCATTGGGGAATGTTGTATAGAGAAAGGGGTACATGTGAAGGGTGTACAGGGTTATATGAGATGGTAATTTTGTGTGTGTGGAGTATCTGCTGTGTGTGAGATTCTGAAGTGGGAGAACGAGGGCTCATGTGCATTGGGGCACAGTGAGGAAGTGTGATATGTGTGCTGGGAGTGTGTGTACGTGTGGTATCTGGTGTGGAGGTGTCTTATGTGGGATGGATGTTTGTGTGTCAATGACCAAGGACAGGGATATTAGGTGCACAGCAGATGTCAGCGGAGGAGTCTTGTCCATTGAAGGTATCTGGGGCAGTGGCGCAGGGGGTGTCCAGGGAAGTTGTCATGAGTGTATTGGGGATTCAAACGAACAGCCTCCTACTCTCCTACCCCCAAACCTCAACCTCCAACCCCTTGGCAAATTAAACATTTTAGTCCAGGGTACTGGGAGGAGGTCAGCACCCCAATGGGCATCTCCCTTGCTTTGCCCAGCTCATGCCTCCACCACACCCCCTGCTACATGGACATTCTTGTGCTTGGAACGTCTCTATATCTGGCTTCAAAAATAATTCCGGGATGGCTACATAAGTGCCTGTTTCAGATGTCCAACTCATGAATAGGGCTTCTAAGATAACCCTCATAGTGAATATGGATTTTCAGAAAGCCTTTGACAAAGTCCCACATGAAAAACTCCTGATGAAATTAAAAAGCCATGGGATAGGAGGCAATGTCCTATTGTAGTTAAGGAACTGGTTACTTAAGAACATAAGGTATACCCTACTAGGTCTGACCAAGGGTCCATTAAACCCAGTATCCTGTTTCCAACAGTGGCCAATTCAGGTCACAAATATCTGTCAGGTTCTCCAAAAGGTACACAGATTTCATGCTCCTTATCCCAGGAGTAAGCAGTGCATCTCCCTGGTCTTCTTCAATAATGGTTTATGATCTTTTCCTCCGGGAACTTGTTGGAACCTCTTTTGAACCCAGCTACACAAACAGCTTTTATTATATCCTCCGGTAACAAATTCCAATGTTTGATTACACGTTGAGTGAAAAGATATTTTGTCTGATTAGTCTTAAATGTGTTACATTGTAGTTTCATTGTTTGCCCTCTAGTCTAAACTTTAAAAGCGAGAAAACAGAGAGAAGGGTGAAATGGCCCATTTTCTCAGTGGAAGAAGGTGAATAGTGGAATACCCCAGGGATCATTTATAAATATGTTTGAAGAGCACACTAGTCTCAGTAGCATGAACTCTGGCTATGTTTGGGATAAGCCAGGTACTTGTGCCCTGGATTGGCCACTGTTGGAAACAGAATACAGGGCAAGATTGCAAATGAAGGCAGATAAAGACCAAAATTGTTCATCCAGCTTTCCCCAGCAGCAATTTGTCCACTTTGAATAAATATACATAAACAATTGTATCTGGAACCCGACATCCAACCCCAACTCCACTTTCTCCCACATCCCTCGCCCAATCTGTGAGAGCACTACTATTACCTTTCTAGGTTGCAATTGTTGCCTCATATAGATTATCTCCAATGCTGTCTTGCTGTTTTGAGTTGTACCGGGCTAGAAGAATATTTGTATGTAAATATCATTTATGTCGTTATCAGTAGCAGTGCTGAATATACGGAGAGTCTGGTCCCCATGCCGGCACTATCTGCTATTTGGCAGGCTTAAACTAAAATTACATGTTTTCTGGATAGCGGCTGAATATTGCTATCTGGATAATGTTTTGGCCCACCATCACTCCATTCCGCATTATACAGAGAGACTCGGGCCCTTCAGTCTGATTTTCATTTCAACCTGCTCCCACATTGCTTAAGTCATAATTAATTGTTCCATCTAGTGCAATGTTTCTACGACATTCACTAGCTCAATAAGCAATGTTGTTCCAATGAGTGTTTTGTTCATCATAGGAAGGAAGTCCAAGGCTGACAAAACATCACTGGTTGACTTACATCATCCGTGATTCAACCCCCCTCCCCCCACCACATACTATACCCAGCTCCAGGTGAAAGACCAGTGGGTTGACAACATCTGACCAAGAAAAATGGCACCAGGAAGTTATAAAATGTTTTGAATTACATCCTTTTTATTGCAAAACATTTGTTACAGAAATTTCAGAAAGCAGTGAACATAATCTGCTTTTTGGGATGTATCCAAGCACATAAGCTAAAAGGGCACAGCAAATCCAGTAACCTTTCAAAAAGGACTGGCTCCCCAAATAGTATCTTTATTAGAACAAAACAAGCTACACAATGAAAAGAAAAGGTGTTTATGCTTACAGGAATGTATTTCAAAGCTTTCAATTTTCCCACTCTTTATAAACTATTGGTAACCGCATTTACAAATCAGACTATCAATGACATATTGGTCTGTTGCTACTTGAATATTGCAAACACTGTTCCAGACAGCAGCAGCAGCAGCAAATTTCTCTATCTTAAGATAGCTACAGTGGTGGAAAATGTACTTGTACCATTTAATACAGTATATGGTTGAGCACACAAAATATCATATATTTCCCAGCAAAGTTTTGTATTTCTGCCAAATTCCAGAAAGGAGAAAATGTTGCCGCATTTTAACAGTGACGAGAACTGGTACCCTTTTCCCGCTAGCTCCGGAAGAAAAGTCTCTGGAGTTTGGCCTTTATTAAAATGCTGGAAAGGGTGGAAGAGGAGGGGAATATTAAATATCATGACATCCTTCAATTAACCTTCTTCCGGCTGGGATAAAAGCGGCCTTCTTGTCGGCATAGACCTAGCTGTTGTACTATGACATTATAGTGTGAGTTCCTGCGTCTGTTTCCAGCATGCCATCTATTTCATTCTTTTGGTCTGGGTGAGAATCTAAGGTTCGGTGGGACACTATTATTATTATCAGCTTTAAAGAGCTATGATCATAAAATAGCATGATCAGGGCGTCTTTGAAGGGGTTCTCGGTAGTACTGAGTATCGGCACCTT
Organism: Ichthyophis bannanicus; assembly: GCA_033557465.1. Classification (NCBI taxonomy): domain Eukaryota; kingdom Metazoa; phylum Chordata; class Amphibia; order Gymnophiona; family Ichthyophiidae; genus Ichthyophis; species Ichthyophis bannanicus. The sequence continues at coordinate 723,223,708 of CM066032.1, forward strand.
TTTCATTGCTTGCTAAAACGACCCATAGTCCTCATGTATGAAGAGCCCTGCGTATGGTTACTGGCACCTTGTTTGCAAGGAAACATTTTTATATTTTATATTTTCATTTTTTAAGCCACTTTGTATACCTGGCAAAAGGTGGTATAGTAAATTAAATAAACCATAAACCATTGGGTATGACTAGGAACGCAGCTGAAAATGTAGCTGAGAAACCACAATTGGTTTTTAAAAATGAAGAGATATGTACAAATCAGGCAGTTGAAGAGCTGCTGTTTCCCTCTTCTACTGTGATCATTACAGAAACCACTGGGTTGATTTTCCAAGGCATTTATCCAGTGAGCAGCACCCCTATCGAAAAAGTGTCGTTGAGAGCCACCCCTCTTTCTGGCTCCCTCACTATGGATTGCCCTCCCTATTGAGCTCCATTTACAGCCTTCACTTAAATGTTTTAAGGCCAAGCTCAAAATGCAATTCTTCAAATTGGCTTTTGACCTGCTCGGTTAGGTCAGTTTAATTCTAGGAAGGTTACTGGGAATTAAGGTTCCTCGCCTGGAAGACTTCCTTGGATGTTTGCCTCCTCGGTGTGAATGGTTCCTCTTGTTGGGTGTCGCTGCCTGGCTTTCTGTGTCTCTCCTCTCTCCTGGCCTGTCAATACGCTTGGAGTTCCTTTCACTTTTTCCAAGGACAATTCTTTGATCTTTGATGTAAACTGCTTTGTGTGCCCAGAAAAGTCTGTATAGAAAAAACGAATAAACCATAAACCATGTTCAGTGGCACTATGTGGATGGTGCCACTGAATATTCTCTCTGACTGCCTTGGCGCTATCTGCAGTCCAGGGGCAGAGCTGGGATGAAGACAGAATCAGCCACGTAGTGGTGATCTTCAGCGTTGTTAAACGGATAGCTATGCGGATAGCAGCACTGAAAGTGATTACTGTACAGACAGTGGCCGAGTCTGATGGCAGTAACTGGATACTGAATGCCGGCCACTATTTGGATGCCAGCACTGAATATATGTTTTTTATTCAGCTGCGGTGGCTGGTGTTTCAAGAAACATTGCCCGCGGCAGCTGAGTATTGACCCGCATTGAAAGTACATGCATGCAGTAAATTGACTCCCTGTTTCAGTAACATTTCAAAGGAGGACAAGTTATACTAAGAGCACCTAAATTATTTCATTGGAAGTGATCTAGTTATTATAGAACAGTATTTTACAAATCAAGAAATAGGAGTTTCCCTAGTTGCTAGGTCTAGAATAAGGTGGTGTGTAGTTTTGTTTACCGGGTTACATGCTTTTTGTATCCAAGGGGGATGTTTACTCAGCTGTGCTCATTGTTCATGCATGCTTTAGTGCATGGAGTCATGCTAACAGCTAGCGCGTACTCAAATTAGACTGCACAGGGTTAATTCCATGCTTTTTATTATATGTCCCACACACTGATTTTTACACTTAATATGCGATACCTGACAAAAGCTAGCGCAGCTTAGTAAACATTCCCCCTAAGTGTTCTGTTCCCAGCCCCTATGCTTTGGATGCTCCAAAGAAAATACTAATCACCACTGACAAGGATCAGCCTCCCAGGCTATCACCACCTTAGCAGCACAGAACATAGTCAAGCCTATTGCTCACGCACCCAGCATAGCTTCAGTGAAAATTGAAAATAAGATAGTGTTACTTTCTGGAAGCTATTACTGAAGGTGGCTGCCTTCCAAGGCTTCTTTACAGTAAGTTTATTATTCTGGTAGCTTCTAATACCATCTTACCACTGGTTTTCAGACCACAGTATTTAAATAGCAACCTAGTACCTGAGTGCTCTCTTTCATAAAAACAAAAAGTGAACGTTTTCCACAGAAAAACTTGGGTTTCACATTTTAATTCATAGAACTTTTTAATATATGAATGGAGTTGCTTTTACTTTTCTAATAAAAACAAATAAAATATTGGTTAAGTTTGCTTGGTCTGGAGATTTAACATAATCAAAAGCAATAATTACAAGCATAAGAACTCACGCCAATTTACCATCTGTATGTATAAGAAGCAAGTAATAGTTAAAGGCTAAGCCCCACTGTAGTTGAAACAAACCCAAGGACCATTGCATGCATTATTACAGACACAAGGAACACTGAACCTAAGCAAGATGAATGACTTGTTCTCGTATTATTTTCTTTGTGAAAGAAGAATGCATTATAAGCCAATATTTAGAATAAGCACACATCTACTACATTATAGTATCACTTAAATGGTAAACAGTAAACTTATTACTCTATGAAAATGCTTGTAAAATACTGTACAATACTCCATTAAATGGTTGACATGTAAACAAATGCTTAAATAAGCTTCAAAGTAGGATCTTATTGTGTTTTTTCTTAACTGCTTTTTGCACAGCATGCCAATTTAGCTGTCACACTAACACAACGCACCTATCACAGCTCACGGTGGCTCGTAGAAAATTAGATTTTTAACGTGTACATTTACAGTAGAGCCATACAAAGTAGATGGAAATCGAGCCGAGATGACAGATTGTGAGCAAGAATGCATTCCCCACATTGCATGTAGTTGAGCAGGCTATCCAAACAGGGGCAGTAGGAACTGCATGGACCTTGCAACACGTCGTTTTATTGAGTGCTATGGAATTTTTCAGATGCATCATGTGGTCATGTAATGTAATAATGAAACTGTCCTATATCATTTACTAAGTACTAAGAATGTTCTGTTTTCTGCAAACCGCTTTGATAAAATGAAAAGCGGTATATAGAAAATGTTAAATAAAATAAATAAATAATGTCATTAGTGGGTGCAGTCATCTGGGGGTGCTAAAAGGGATATAGCATGTATGTATACCACATACCAAGAAAACCATGTGCCATAAAATATTCAGTAGATTGCCAGAATGGATTACAAAGTCTGATCTGTTTAGAAATAAGAATGTGAGGTGGTGCAGTTTATTTAGACTGAGCTACAGCTCCAATTTGGATTGAATCTGTACTTGTCTGAGGCTAACAGAACACTAATCGAACCTAAGTTATTTCTGGTTTCCTCTTGAAGTAGGGCAAAAGTGACTCTGAATTGGTTATTTGTTTAACATTTACGATTGCTGCCCAAGGTACCAGAGTAAGGAAGACATTTTAAAGCATCTGCATGTGGAAATACTATTTTTTTAGGGATGTGCAGGCCCAAAAATTTCATTTTGTATCTTTTTGTTTTGTTTTTTTTCGTTCCCCCCCCTTTTTTTAAATAGTGTGCCCTCTCTCACAAGAGTGCGCACCATTACTCAACAGTGCGCACTCTTGGAAAGCGAGCACACCTTTGATGGCAAACAATGTTGTCATTTCCTGTTTTGTGGTGATCCTGGCTTTCATTTGTAACAAAAGCTCATTGCTAGTATTTATACATGCTGATCAGTAATACATGCAAAGAACCAGGTCAATATTTAACCATGGCAGTCGGTGTTTTCCTTTAGCTGCAGACACCATGGTTAAGTGAAAACCAGATATTCACGTCAGTATCTGCATAGTGACTGGCACTGATATCTGATCCTTGTGGTCAGCGCTGGCACTATCCATATAGCAGTGATTTTCAGTGTGTCTATATGGACGCTATTCAGATAGCCTTTTAGGACAGCATTGCTGAAAGCCACACGAATAACAAGCATCTCCTCCCTTGCTCTATCGCCAGACTGCCCTGGCACTATCCAGAGACTATTCAGCGGCACTATACCTGAACGTATCTCGGCACTGGATATAGCTCACGATGACACGTACTAGCCAGCAGGTGCTGCTAACCGGAGATGTGCCTTTTAAGAGCAGAGGACCTGGGTGATGAGATTTGAAGGGGGGGGGGGTGTCATGGGCTGAACACTTTATATCTGTATTTCCAGTTTACAATGAGAGGACACATAGAAGCAAAAAGATTTCCTTGTTGGCTTTTGCATTTCCTCAGGACTGAGCACAACTATTTTTAAAAGTGCTCATTTTGGCTAGGGGTTGACGTGTTTCATTCTGCCTTTAAAAAAAAAAAAAGGTTTTTGTAGCTGTGCTGTTCATTAGCCGTGTTAGGTTTAGCTTTCTGAAATGGGGCTATTATACGTCTAATGGGCAGCACTTCTTTGCAGAGGTTGTGACATCACCACTTCCACGTGTAAATTCTGGCAGAAGTGGTTGAGCGATGCTGGTCTTTCCTCCCACGTAGGTGTGTGAGCATTTCTCCTGCTGAATGTCTCTTATCTGCATTTTCAAAAGACCCCGCGATCTGCAGAGCCTTTTGTAAAATACTGGGGGAATCGTGAACATCCTGACTTGGCCATTCCAAATCTCCTCTTGATGTGCTATATAAAATAGGGCATCACATTAGGGAACTGCTAGACCACCAGAAATCTTCTTTAGTGCCCATCCATTACCAACGCTTTTGACTGAGAACCAAAAATGGCTCCCATTAAAATGTGTCAACGCATGATTTTAGCAAATACAGTGGAGTTAAGTTAGACAAACTGAATCCAGCTATCTATCAAAACTGAGTTATAGGAACCCAGAGGAAATTCTAATCATGATGAACATGATCTAAGTTGGAATTGAATCATGTTATAGCTGGTCTGGGAGGGGGAGGGGGGTAGTTACTATCATGTGTTACAGGAATAATGCATGATATTTGCCAAATAAATCATTTAAAATACACATTAGCAACCTGATGCTCCCAAGGAGAGAACCGAATGCAGCCTCTGAGGTTTAACGCAAGTCATGTTGTTCATTTACTGCAGAAGTTACCAATTTCCGGTACTGAGTTACCACAAGTTAGTGACTCCCATGATAAATTAAGCCGTGATAAAATGCAATATTTTCCCACAGCTTAGTAACTCCCTCTCAGTTATTTTAATGGAAATGTTATGCGTTGGACAGTGGGCCAAGATGTATTTCTAAAAGCCATTCACTTAACATTATTTTGAAAAAAGAAAGTAAAAATACAGATATAGTGTCACAGATACACAGTACCATCCATAAAAATGACATCTCAGTCTTATTGCCAGTGAATAGCTAAGTTTTGACCAATGTGATGTACAGCCAAAATTTAGCTATTTAGTTTTAAGAAGGACCAGGGTGAGGTCACAGTTTATGCAAATAGTGGCAATATTCTGCAGTTATTCAAATAAATCTATGCATTTGGGGGAACTGCACAAATAGCAGTCTTAAATTTCAATGAATAAGTTATTTGTTTAAGTTTAGGCTTGCATATTCAGTGCTCCTACCTAAAGGGATAGGGCCACTGAATACTGGACATAGAGCTAGGTGGATAAATCAGGAACAGGGCTTCCGATTCTAGGCTTTCACTGAAAAGCATTCATAAAACACCCTGAATCTAAAAGGAGGCTCCTCCTTTTGACACGTCTCCACAGGCGCCCACCCGAATAGGGGGTTGCCTGTCACGCTTCCTACAGGAGTGGGAGAAGATATCCAACGACTCCTGGGTCCTACGAGTCATCCAGGAAGGATTCCAGTTGCGATTTTGCATGCCTCCCTACCAAAACAGCAAACCAAACAATTCTCTTCCTCCACACCTCCAACATCCCATGACAACAGAACTAATACACCTCCTCGAGTCTCACGCCATAGAGGAAGTGCCTCCTTCCGAAATCAACTCTGGTTTCTACTCAAGATACTTTCTCATTCCAAAGAGGACAGGCGGATGGCGCCCTATCCTCGACCTTCGCAAACTGAACAAGTTCATCATCAAGGAGAAGTTCAGGATGTACTCCCTCAATGCCATTCTTCCCCTGATACAACAGGGTGAGTTCATGGTGTCCCTGGACCTACAAGAAGCCTACACCCATATCCTCATCCACAAATCACACAGGAGGTTCCTTCATTTTCAGATACTGGGGCAGCACTACCAGTACAGAGTTCTTCCCTTCGGCATCTCCCCTGCGCCTTGAGTCTTCACGAAGTGCGTAGCCGTGGTCGCGGCACACCTCCGCAAGCTTGGGATGTCTGTTTTTCCCTATCTGGACGACTGGCTCTTCACGGCGCCCTCAGCCCCGGACTTACTGGCGTCCCTGCAGAAAGCAACTGCAATAATCACTTCTCTGGGATTTGTCATCAACTACAGCAAATCACATCTGCAACCGTCCCAACATCTCAAATTCATTGGGGCAGTAATCTATACTCTGACAGCCCGAGCCTACCTCCCGGAGCGCAGGCTGAACAACATTGTCTTGCTAGCAAACAAGACGGCCGAGACAGAATTCTCCTTGGCGCGAGCGATCCTTCGCCTTCTAGGGCATATGGCAGCAACTACTTCGGTCCTGCCCACGGCGAAGTTGAGGATGCGACCACTGCAGTGGCACCTGCGCTCCCTCTGGAATCAGCATTCCCAGACACTATCCACCTGGGTGGCGATGCCACCAAGCATCAGAGCTCACCTGCGCTGGTGGACTACCCCTTCCAACCTGTCTGGAGGCAAGGACATACATCAACAGGCGCATCAGGTGGTTCTCACCACGGACGCGTCCAACACCGGGTGGGGCATGCACCTCCAACACCTCAGTACCCAGGGCGCATGGTCCAAGAAGGAGAAGAGCCTGCATATCAATCTTCTCGAGCTCAGAGCCATCAGATACACTCTCCTAGCGTTCCTTCCACATCTGCGGGACAAAGCCATTCTCATACAAACGGACAACCAAGTAGCCATGTTCTACGTGAACAAGCAAGGTGGGACCGGCTCGCGACCCCTTTGCAAAGAAGCGACTGCAATATGGCTTCTAGCCGAGGAAAACGGCTGCAAGCTACGGGCCTCCTACCTACCGGGGGACATGAACACCCTAGCAGACAAACTCAGTCGGCAGCTGCAACCTCACGAATGGTCACTCTCTCAAGAGGTGATGAAAATTCTCTTCCAACAGTGGGAGAAACCATCGGTAGACCTCTTTGCCACGGAACTGAATGCGAAATGCACCCTGTTCTGCTCCAGACACCCAGCGCCCAACAGGCTGGCAGCAGATGCATTCGACGTATTCTGGGGGGAGTGGTCTTTAGTGTACGCCTTCCCACCGACCCCCCTCATCCCAGCAACCTTGCAGCGGATCATCCAGGACAAAGCGCACGTCATCCTGGTTGCACCCTACTGGCCGCGGCAGATGTGGTTCTTGCTCCTGCTACGTTTGGCCCATGGGGACCCAGTGCGCCTTCCCCCCAGGGAGGACCTGCTGACGCAGAACGGAGGCAACACGTGACACCCCAACCTCAGAGCCCTCGCGCTCACTGCCTGGAGGTTGAAAGGTTGAGTCTCTCGGCTCTACGCTTGCCTTTGGAAGTTCAAGACGTCGTCCTTGAGGCCCGCAGACCGTCCACCAGAAAATCCTATGGCCTAAAGTGGAAGAGGTTCTCCATCTGGTGTGCACAACAGGGCCTCAATCCCACCTCTTGCCCTGTCGCGCAAGTTCTTCAATATCTCAACCTGTTGTCTACAAGCGGACTCAAGACACAGTCCATCCGGGTGCACCTCTCCGCTATATCGGCCCTCCATGATCCAGTTGAAGGGGCCGACTCCATCTCGACGCTGCCCATAACCAGACGCTTCATGAAGGGACTAGCGAACCTAAAACCCCCGATCAGACCCCCGCCCCCTACCTGGGATCTTATCTCGGTGCTGCATCGCCTAATGCAGGAACCCTTCAAATCACTTCATTCTACAGAGATGAAGTTTGCTTCATGGAAAACACTGTTCCTGGTGGCCATCACTTCTGCACGAAGAATCAGCAAGCTGCAGGCTCTGGTGGCGCACCCCCCGTACACTCGCTTACTCCAGGACCGGGCATCCCTGCGGACCAACCCTAAGTTTGTTCCAAAGGTCGCATCGCCCTTCCACGTCAATCAGTCCATCAAACTACCCTGCTTCTTTCCGGAGCCTCACTCATCCATCGAGGAACAATGCCTTCATACCCTGGACTGCCTCCGGGCACTCAAAATCTACCTCCAGCAGACAAGCACTGTCAGAAAGTGTGACCAGCTTTTTGTGTCTTTCGACCCGAACAGGCCTGGCCAACCCGTTTCCAAAAGGACACTTTCCAACTGGGTGGCCTCCTGCATCTCCTTCTGCCTGGCTTCACCGGACAATCTGTCCCCGCCGAGAGTTGGCCCGCACCGACTCAGAGCGTTGGCTACCTCTCTTGCAAACCTGTGCTCCGTTCCTATCTCCGACATCTGCAAGGCTGCCACGTGGTCTACTCCGCAAACCTTCCAGCGTCACTACTGTTTGGATCTCCGATCAAAGGAGGACTGCGCGTTGGGAACGGCTGTCCTAGCCTCTGCTGTCAGAGAGAGTCTGACATCCCCAGTGAATAACGGCTAAGGCTCTCCGCAGCCAAGGGCTGGGACTTCCTCATGCTTTCTGGACTTGTCACGTTATTGTGTTGCACATACTGCACTGTTATTGCACATTATGCACTGTTATGCACTCTCGCACTTCTGCACTATATTTATGCTGTTGTGTTTTTCTGTGTTGTTACTGCACCTAACTGCACTATACCACACTGCTTGCACACTTGTTAATGCACCTTAAGCAATGTTTGCCTCAGTTCTACAGGTTCTTGTACCCTCTTGGCTCCATTATAATTGTTGCCAGACATGCGTCCTCTTTACTTATGTGCGCTCCCTCCTCCACCTGGCGCTCCGCACTGCTAGGGAGGCACCAGGTGTGGCTGATGCAATCCTGCTAGACCATGGAGAAAGTGGAGTTACTTACCTGTAACGGGGGTTCTCCGTGGACAGCAGGATAAGTCAGCCACACAATCCCGCCCACCTCCCTGGAGGAGGTCCACTGCATGGTCTCGCCTCTAGCCGGGAAGGCACAGCTAGGAACACACTGGCCCAGCTAGGGGCGGGGCATGGAGGTGGGCTACCTGGGCAGGTCAGAGTTCTAGCTAGAGAGCACTTCCGCATGGCGCCACCCGAAGGACGTCACCAGGTGTGGCTGACTTATCCTGCTGTCCATGGAGAACCCCCGATACAGGTAAGTAACTCCGCTTTATCGGATAAATACTGGAAAGCCACCACTTCCCTTAGTACTGTCACACCCCTCCCCCGGCTTATCTTGTTTTCTCCACTCACGTTTTTGTGCCTTTTTTGAGCTCACTCCTCCTAAGTGACGAAAACATATGCATTTGCTTCTCCCAGAAAAAAGTACTCAGCAATAGTATTGTGCCACAGAAATACTGGTAAACATTGAGGTTTTGTATCTCAAAGAACTAATTAGCTAGACAATAAACACCTAAATTTACAAGAGTCAGTATTTATTGGCACTTATCTGCTTACTAGCACCTCAAGCCATAGGCATCGGAACGGGGTCCTCATCCCATCAAATGTTTGCGTGTCATCTGCAGAGAGCAGCCGCAATCACGGCAAAGACTCCTTCGGTCTGCCCCTGGGAGAGCCTCGCGGGCAGACAGGAGTGTTTGCTGCGATCACAGCCATTCCCTTCTCATCTTCTAGTAGAAGATGGGATCCCCCACAGGCAGAACAGGAGGGGAAGGCCGTGGGGGGCTAGAGGCAGAGTTAGGGCAGAGTCGAGGTGGAGCTTGGGCCCTCCAGTCAGAGGCGTTCTGCTGAAAGCGATATTCAGCGGCACTACACCGATAACACTGCTGATTGTCCTGACAGACTCACTCGACACTACTGGGATAGAGCTGGGGTGGTTTGGGAGTATAGCTGGCCAGGGCCAATGCAAGCATATTAGGCAGCCTAGGTGACCCTTCAGCCTTGCACTGCACCATCAAGTAACTTTCAGGCTCATTGTTCCCCTCCTCCCTCAGATTTTGAAAATTAAACTCAATAATAATCTCCCAATTCCCTCCCTCTGAGAATGATCCTCTCAAAACATAGAACTGAATATTATACTTTGACTGCAGCTGCTCTTTGCCGCCGTCCCCCCCCCAGACGTCGCCGCCCCAGGCAACTGCCTAGTTTGTCTAGTGGATGAACTGCACCGTATAGGGGTGATATCCAGTGCCACTATCTGGACAGCTATCCAGATAACTTTGACATTAAAAAGTTGTCCTGATGGGCTTTCTGGATAGTGGACTGAAGATCACTGCGTTCTGGATAGCAATGGTGGTCCCGCTCTATTTGAGTCTATCTGCCAGCCACTATCCAAATACCGGCACTGAATATCTGGAAAAATTAGCTGTGGTGGTCAGCATTTAAGAAAAACCTTGATTGTTGTGGCTCAAAATTGACCCGACAATTTGGAGACACCTAAGAACAGAAGCCCTAAACAGACATCTATCTTTATACGGCAGCTGCCTACGGTTTCAGACTTTCATTCTGAATAGACATGTTTGGGAAAAAGGTTGAGGGCTAAGGCCATTTTCTAATTAGCCTTTTCTATAAAGTTCTGCATTATGCAATTGTAGATGGTAGGCTCGTTATGCATATCACGGTTCTGACTTGCTTAATCTGACATACGTATACAATCCAATCTGGCAAAGTGCACCCTGTAATTATACATGTACTTTGCATTTCAAAATAATGAGTCATAGCAGGGTCTCTTGATAATCGTATGAGTGGTGTATACTGCACAGGACAGCCTCTTGACTACCGGTAACACTTTTCTGGATCCAAAATTGCCTTTACCAGCCTATCTTACTGATTTGGGAATAGCACGCTACCTCTGAAAAATTAAATGGAATGGAAAGTAAAAAGATGTATTGTTAGAAGTCATTTGGATGGTTTAGCCCCTATGACCTTTTGCTATTTGATAATTTGTTTATCATTAGGGCAACCTTTTGGTAGGCCCTAGGCAACCAAGTGTGCTGCGCCCCCCTTCGTAATATAAATGCATTTTATAACGTCCACAAACTTAACCCCATGTAGTTCTGACTGCAGAGGAAAACCAGCAGCAGAGGAAACAGCAACTAAGAAGGACTGCTCACGCACTCCCGCTGCTGACTGGGGGACAAGGCACCAGCAGTGCAGAGGACAGAGATCTCTCTGCTGGCGGCAGTGGCTCTGGTCTCCCCTCCCCCAGCCCCGCACATTCTCTTTTTTGCCAGCGACTGACTTACCAGGCAAAAAACTGCCATGGGATCTCTTGAATTAATATATTTGAGAGCCCACCTTTTAAGCATGTGAAGGCACATTTGACAAAAGATGTCCAAGTGTAATCTGGATATCTAATAGAAATACCTCAATAGAGGCATTGACAAATAACTAATCCACACAATCAAAAGTCAGTTTTCAGAGCACAAATGCACTTTTTGAGAACAGACTATTTCGGGTCCTATCTGGTTGATAGGACATCAAACAAAACTTATTATGCTTGATGGTGCACTAACTGTGGTTCCATCTTTGTAGTGTATATGTTGGTATGTCCTCCTGGGCTGAAATATGTAGGGTGAACTATGCGTTCCATAAAGGCTTGTTTGAGTGAACATGCTTCTCAGATACATACTGGAAGTCTTACAGCTCCCATTGTATCACATTGTATTCAGAACGGACATACCTTTCAACATTTACATTGGAGGGTGATTGACCATGTGCTTGCAATCCCCGAGATGGAGATCGAGTAGCGGCTTTACAACAATTAGAGCAACGTTGGATATATATACTCTAAAATCAGTCACCCCAAACGGTTTAAATTTGGAAATTGACTGGTACAGCATGTTGTAGTAACTACAGACCCTGGTTGCAACATTCCTCGTTGTTGTGCTGTGTTGGAGGACATTATTCAGCCTTGCTAAAAAACTCCTTGTTATTTTCAGCTCCAGCTCTGATTCTACTTTTAAGATAAGTCCTTTATATTTAAAACATCAACATTAATAGATTAAAAGGAGGGTTTGTGTCTAGAGGGTTTATTCCGCTCATAGCAAACAATCCGACAATTTTTAAAAAGAATGTATTCTTGTTATGTGCGCTGAAGGCTAAGATTTGATTGTGTGAATGTGTAATCTAGGACATTCAAGCCAGAACATCTGAAAAAAAGCCAGACACGTCCAAGCTCAGGCACAATTTCACAAACAGGGACACAACCAATATGGATGTCTGTAGGGCAGTTGACATAGACGTCTCAGTTATTGTATACAGTACCGGGGATGTCTAAGAAACATGCAGTGGTGGTTCAAGCACAACAAACGTTACCCTATCACACTACAAATATAGCAATTGTGGAGAGCACTGGGGATGGTGGACCGCCATCTTCTCTACACCCTCTAGAGGTTTAACAGCCTATATGGAGGAGTAGCCAATGGTTAGAGCACTGACATGGGAACCAGGGTTCAATTCCCACTAGCACTCCTTATGACCTTGGGCACGTCACTTAACCCTCCATTTCCTTGGAAGAATAGGCCTGGCAATCTACTTCTGGTTGCACTGCCAAGAAAACCCAGGAGATGCTGGGTCAGCATTGACTAAAGGCACATTCATGTCTGCAGCAGGTCTAAACCTGGACAGGGTTGCAGACCTCTGAAATTGAGTGGGGAAGTCTCTTGTAGTGCTGCCCCAGACATGCCTCTGCCATGTTCCCTGCCTACTTACACATTGCCACACCTGGAACATCTTTAAATACCGTTGGCAAAATGTCTCCAGGGATGGCTGCATGCCCATTTTTAGGCATCCAAATCATGAATAAGGCTTTTAAAGTGACTACTACAGGGACCTATTTTGCATCTACTTTAATCCCACCCATATACAAATATGTTATATAATATATGCATGAATCCTGCAGCTCTGCCTAGCACTGTCCAACCTTAGCCCTTGGGAACGCCTGTGTGTTTATCACATGAAAATATGCATGTATTGTTGCTGTTGATAAGTGCTTTTGAGCCAAAGAAGACTCCTGGAGATACAGTGAATAATTGTACATTTTGTTACTATCCCCTGGGTGTTCTTGGCAAGGTGTGACCAGAAGTAGATTGCCAGCCCTTTCTTCTGCACAGTAAGCTCACAGCACCTTGTGTTCCAAGGTGGTCTCCCATCCAAGAACCAGGCCTAGTCCTGCGTAGTTTCCAAGGTCAGACATGATCAGATGCACTCAGGGTGGCATGACCATTTATGCATGTATACTCTGGGACAATTTTATAAGCGCCTATTTCTGCATGCAAAATACTATTTTAACACTCAAAAAAGGCTTACACAACTATTCCAAAAACATCTTGCTCTCTCTATATATGTGATATTCCAAACAAGACTTTCAATGTAAGTCTGTTAAATGAGTTGCAGCTCTGAAGATAAAATAAAAAAGAACATGCCTTTTGAAATAATATTAGCTTATTTAAGGACTAGTCCTGAATCAAGGTCATAGGAACTGTGCCTCCACAGCTGGAGTTACTAAGAACCATACTGGCAGCAGTGGCCAAGTGGCAGGAAATATGAATCATTTCAGATGCTGTTGTCTTCTCAGGAATAACGTACTTAATAAAAGAATTAAAAAAACAACAACTTGACAATGATGTTGACTCTGCTTTTGGAAGCAATAAAACATTGTTGTAGAATTGGCTGTTTCATGCCATTGTCATTTTACAAACTCTGTTACAGTACAAAGCAAGAACTCTGGCCTTCTATGGAACCAAATCCAGGAGCACATTGCTCCAGGACAATTTAAGTCAATGAATCTCCAAGCTTCTATGCTGTGTTAACGTGGCCCATTGCCTTTTGTGGCAGAACAGTATGTTAGCCAGCTAGAGCAACAAGGGAGGTTTATCTTGAATGACTAATGGGTTTATGGTGGCCATCCCGCAAGAGCAAATAAGCACTATTCTGTGGATACAGGGTTGATATTACTGCCTATGGCTCTCTTCATAGCAATATAATATCAGCAAGCACACCAACACGTTTAGGACGTAGCTAGATAATGCATGTATATATGTGTGTTAATGGTGCTTATTTTATAAATTCAAATCTGTGTAGACATTGCCGTAAGTGGCCACGAACACTCATAAATGAAGCCGTGGTCACTTACACCAGCTCTAGAACAGGTGTAAATGACCATATATATCTTATACATGTCGGGGCAGCATATTCTGTAAAGTTCTGCCCACGCTCTGCCCAAACTCCTCTTGTGTGCATGTCCATAGAGTGTACTTTCAGAATATCAACCGACTAACTCCGTACAAAAACGGTCCATTGCGGTACCATAGCGCCATAAACATCCTCATTGAAATCCATATCTTGCTAAACATAGAAAATCTGAATTTAAGCTAAGCCTTTTTGTTCAGGCAAGAGAAGTTGAGGAGCTGATGCTTTGCCTCAATCCTTCAATTCCTCTAGGAGGGACATTAGTAAAGAGCCAACAATGATCCTGACGATGCAAAAAAAAAAACAAAACAAAAAGAAAAACCAACAAAAAAACCCATACCACTGTAATCATAGATCACTAACACAATGTGCATCTCTATAGCAATACTACGTTGTGATGAACATGTGAAGAAGTCCACATTAGTGTCCATGTCCAGGCGGATTTAGGCAGAGGAAATATAAGCAACTGCCTCCAGTGCCAAATTTTGATTGGCACTAGAGCATTGCTTCAGGGCTGGTCCAACCACTAGGCAAACTAGGTGGATGTCTAGAGCTTCTGAGGGGAGGGGGTAAAGAGCAGGGCATTCAAAGCTAAACAATAGATTCTGACAGATGGAAGGCATAAGTATTAAGGTTTGCCTAGGGGGGCTGACCCTGCTTCTGTGCCCCCATCCAGGCCTGTTCTTTGTTTTTCTGTGCTGGTTGCAGCATTCTTGAAGCTAAATAAGCAACAGTCTGCCTGCTTCATACTCTGATAGGCTGTGCAATGCTGTACCGCTTGCACTGGTTTCTATAGTAACGTGAAACTTGTGACCCTTTAGGTTCCGCTCTTTTAGGCAGAAGAAACCTCCAGTGGCCCTACAAAATTATTGCAACTGGGGCCTGTAAGCGATATGGTAACTTTCCTGAATGAACCTGCTCTTGACTGATCTTTAAAGCTAAGCAGTGTCAGGACTGGCTAGTACTTGGATAGGTGACCACCTTTCAGTACCAGGGACTGTAAGTTCATTCTTTGGAAAAAGGCCTGACAATCTACTTCCTGTTGCACCTTGCCAAGAAAACCCAGGGGCTGGTTCTCCAGGAGTCAATATTGATTCCCTGGCACACATTGCATTACATGTACATTCCAGCTGCATTAGTTTGGTGACCCATTATTAAAATTACCTTCCGTATTTCTGCTTCCATGGAAGCAATGCACCTGATAACGCTATATTGTGTATACCTGTTCAAATATGTTTATTCTTTAACTGCAGAAGATAAATCCAAACCTCATTTCTTGAAAAGAGACAAGCAACATTAAAAAAGAAATAAATGTTTTAGAATTATCTCTAAGGGAGGTGAAACGTTTGTGTTTAAAACTCCAGTTGGAAATTGTTGAACAGTCAATAGATCAATGTTTTCCATGTATGTCTAACTCAAGAACAACCTAAGTAATTTTCATTAAATTTGGTAGTCCAACAGGTGTGTCTCCCAAAATCAGAAAATAAAAGAATCTTAGGTCCATGTTTACTAAAGCTTAGCCCCCATAGGAACAAAATGATCTGCAGCTACATTTAGGAGCATGCTTACTAATGGTGAAAAGACGTTAAGTATTGTTGTGGTCCTTTTATTTCTAGCGGGCACAGCGGCACTTAACGCACATTAATGTCTGTTAACCAGAGCTGGCTTGTCCACTAAGCGGGCTAGGCAGCCAGTTAGGGCGACAGACCTCTGTGGGCGGCAGGCCATGTGCTTCGGCACACATGGCCTGCTGCTCTTCTCCATCCTGTGTTGAGCCACGCTGCCACTGATTCCAGCAGCGGGGTCAGAGGGTGGCTGGGCTTGGCAGAAGAAGTGGCAGGCCATGTGCCGAGCAGCAGCAGGAGAGTGGCGACACAGCTCAGCACAGTGGGGGCTGCTGCCTGGGGTGGCAAAAACCCTTGGGCCAGCCCTGCTGTTAACACGGCTAACCTTTAGTAAACATGCTAAGCTTTAGTAAATATGACCCTTAGCTTTGGCAAAGCACCAAGTAAGTGAAATTTTTGATTTAAGGCGAGTGCCATTATTAACATAGTTCTAGAGGAGCTATTATGATACTGTAGTCTAAGGGCGCTGATTCTATGAGCGGGGAGGAGATGCCCATGGTATGCGTTTTCGGTGAAATATTTTTGGCCTGCTTTGAGGATGTGACTGACTTACGCTACCCATTGAAGTGCAGTCTCTGTAGCTCTGTTGATATATGTAGTTCAAAGTGAACTCGGTGGAATCACTATTAACCTATTAACATATCATCATATGTATATAGTTATCCCCAGTTAATTCCATGTTAAAACCCTGTTTTATGTAAACGTAGGACAGAACCTATATGTCCAAGTGTTTATTGTTCGATGTAAACTGCACTGATGAGAAATAGCGCGGTATATAAGAAATGTTAAATAAATAAATTAAATAAATAACCTGAAGCAGGATCGGAAAATATGGGAACAATCTGATACATAGCACTATGTGGTTTGTTTTTAATTCTGGATATTCTTGACTTTGGACCGCTGATGACATCAGGCACTCATTGGCTGGATGTCGCAGGTATTAAAATAGCTTAAATTTTATGGTTGGTTAGGATAAGAATAAAAAGAGTCCTAGTAATACCGAGTATATTTATTATAGATTACTTGGTGTGTAAGTTACCTGACAAAAATGAATAAATTAATCGATATATTCTCCTGATAGCTCAAATCTTTTGGGATATTCTTGATATCAGTTTTTGAACTATTGTATAGATCATGTAAGTGATTGGGTTGTAGTCTAAGGGCATGTCTACTAAAGCGCATTAACAGTTAAGGCATACTTTACCATGTATTAAGCAGTTAGCATGGGACTGCAGTAACGGCTACAGTGATGGGATGGTGAATGGGAGAGTTAGGGAGCAGAGAGTGGGCTTTGATTACACAATTTGATTAGTGCAGGGGCTATTAACACATTCTAATTGTCAATGCTGCAGTTAGCATGGGTGAAGTTAACCCCATCTCAATGGATGATGTTAAGTGCACCCATGTTAATCGTGAATACCACTGCCAAATGCTTGGAAACTGCTAAGTGCAGTTACTGCTGGCAACATGCTGGACATAGGGCCATCTCACTTGGAGGCATGCTTAGTAAAGTGGGTTACCAGGGTAGTGCAGGATCAGTGGACAGTTTCGGCACCATGCTAGAAAGTAGCGCAGGGCCTCCCATACTAAAAACCCATGGGACTCCGGCAACATAACTCAAAGCAGGGACTGGGTGGGCATCATGACTGGCATGGGCATTAGTGGCCTGTGCTAACTGTGCTTGACACAGGTTGCACCTACAGTCTGATCTCCGCACTGCCGCGTGGCTTTTATGCACTACCTGCTGAGGGACAGATGTAAACTCTTCTCTGTAGTTAGCCAGAAGCCGCGTATTGCTAATGTAGTTGGCACATGCATTACCGGTGCAGGGCTTAGTATACATGCCCCTTACCTTGCATTAGTTTTTGCTTCAAATGCACGTAAAATCAAACCCGTAGCACACTTTAGTAAGCATACCCTTAACTGAGTTTCTTTCAAAAAGCATCCATAACAAACTGACTCATTTAAGAGTACGACCCTTACAGAAACCAAATCATTTCAAAAAAATGTAGAGGTGGATAATGCTGATGAAGTGGCTAGATGTCACTGCTGAACCTTGAATCCGGATATCCAGTGCAGAGGACATATTTGGTCACTAGCATTGAATCTCCAGGTTTACCAGATTGCAAGTTATCTAACCAGTCAGCGACTGGCTAGTTAGCTAAAGAAAGTGGCTAAGTTAGGACAGCCATTAATGTGCCTAATGTGAGCCACTTTAGGATAACCGGCTAGTGGCAGAATATCGCTGCTGACTAGTTAGTTTACCCACAATCCGGCAAACCCAGATATTCAATGCCAGTGGCCGGATATTGCTAAATATCACCGCTAGCTGTTATCCTTGGGTGCTACCTCCACTGCACCCCTGGAATGCCTCAGTGCTAGCCGGCTAACATCGGGATGCTCAGAGGCTGAAGCTGGCCTAAATGGCTTCGAATATCCTCCCTATATTTTCTAATAAAATAAGCATATGATGGCATACTCAACCTGTTCTTTTTCTGGCCTTAATTTAACAATATTTCTTAGTTATTCAATAACAGACTATCTGAAGGTATTTGGTATTTCCTCAATATATTTTTTCATTATTATATGTTTTTGAAAAGGGGTTTTGGCTTAGGTTTTGTTATTTTTTTCAAATAAACCCTTTAAATATTTTCTTTCAATTAAAATGTTATAAGAATTTAAACTTTGTGTTTAGAGTTTTTCTTAATTTTGTTTTTAATAATTGCTTTATTCGGGTTTTTTGTTTTCATTATATTTTTGATCCTGGATACTGAAATCTCAATTGGCTTTTTGTATTGGTCCTTCTTGCTGGTGAAATATATGCAGGTTGACTTAGGGGAAATCTTTATATCTGTCCGATAGAGATTTTCATCTGTTCATAATTTCCACATTCCTCCATGTTCTGCATTATAGGGAATTGTGTACGAAACTGCAGTAAGGTTTTGCAGCTACCATGTGATAATTGCCAAAATTAACGTGTGCAGTAACTGCTAAGCCTCTGCATTAGCTTCCAGGGGCATTCCCAGAATCTTTCCCATACGGTGTAGAGAAAAGGTCTTGACCGTATGTTATCTGCACAGAATTTTCAGGGGGTGTTTACTATGATGCATTTATCTGCTGCATTAACTGTTGACAGATGGTAACTATTTCTATAATGTGCAGTTCCCACCCATCCCACGCCCCATTCTGTGTTAATCTCTTAACAGTGACAGTTAGTGCATGTTAGCTGTTTACTTAGTGACTGTGCTGTTAGTTCGTGCTAACGCACAGAAACAGAGAAAATGATGGCAGATAAAGGCCATATGGTCTATCCAGTCAACCTATCAATCCCTTCTTCAGAAATAATCTGTGCTTGTGCCGTGCTTGCTTAAATTCAGATACAGTTCTCGGCTCCACCACTCCACTGGAAGGCTGCTGGCAAATAGGACCCGTGAGTTCTGTGAGACCTGAAACTAGCAATTAGGTCAAGACAAAAAAAACCCGGAAATGATATTTTCATTCCAAGTAACTCCAACTGAAACAAACGGCTAAGGTAAGGCTTTATGAAAGATGACTGCACCTGATGCTGAAAATGTTCAGATATGTTTGAGTGCCCTGTTATAGAAGACTTCGGTATTGTATGATGGATTGGCAGTGTGAATCTTAGCAGCTTGACACCAAAACCATGAGAAGAACCAAACAATGAAATGAAATGCGGAGAATAACCGTACTGCGTTATTACTGGGATTCTCACTAATATCACTCCAGTATGTTATTCACACTGCTCAACCTCATACACTTCACTGAGGCAGCTCTACTGATGACACATAGTAAAAAAATAAATATATATAACATTTAGCCATTTAATTACATTCATCTTGAGCTTGCTCAACTCTACTAGAATGACCGTATAATACAAGAAATCCTTTGAACTGTATTTTTTCAAGTTAACAAATACAAAAGGCATCACTTTCTTTCAATTATTCAAAAGATAAACCAAATGTGGCACAAGAAATAAATACAGAGGAGATGGGTCAGCTGTGAGTGTCAGTTTGCTTTTCTTCCTCATGGTTATTCACAGAAGTGTTGGCATATTAGGGTTAGTGATTTAAGGGCTGCTTCCTAAAGATTGTATTGAATAGGAATTATGAACCTTATTGTCAGTTCAATGCAGCAAGCATGAAAGAAAATGAGATATGGAATATGTTATTCATATGCTCTTCATGAGTCAAATTATTCCTAGGTCCTAATAATGCTAAAATAAATCTTGGGAAGTCAAAAACTATCTTCCCATAAGCAGCACTCTTAAGCTCATTTCTGCCCCTCATGACTACATGAGGGGTTGACTTTGAAAAATGTTTTTCCAGACCCTTCTCACTCTTTCAAGTGCAAACGTTAAGTCAAGAACCACAAACGTAGTGCTTAACCCAAAGAAGAAAGTGCTAACCTGGCCAGCTTCAGGAGCTGATTATATCTAGCATCTCACACTGAGATTTTGCTCTATTCTGCAAATAAAAAAACTCCGGGGACAGGTGAAAGTAGGACCTCAGACTGCGTGGGATGATATATTCCAAGCCTAACTGTACTTGTTTTCAAAGCTATGGAAGGCTGCTGCTCTAGATAGTCTTCGCATAGACATGCTGTCTCCTCTACTCTCTGGCCTAGATGATTTGCTTCTGTGGAATGGGTTTGTGAGGGATGATGTATTTCGCTGCCTATCGAGTTTATCGCTGATAGAATAGCTTTTCCTTGCATGTGAATACATCATGTTGGGTTCATCTGCAGAATAACTGTTGGCACGTTCCATTTTTGAAAGTGATATATTGGTAGACAGTGTCCTATTTGAGTTACTATCTTGGGAAGTTAAAGAAACACCTGCAGTCCCATCTTTGGTTTCTACCTCATGATCTTCATTATCAGAACTGGGATGACTTAGCTCTGCTTCTCTTTCTGGGTGAGAGCAGCCTAAGTCCTCCACTTTCTCTCCAAGACTCCCAGGTGAAGTGGATCGTTCTGCACTGGTCTGAGCTGTGCTACTGATACACCTGGTGTCTATGCAGTCTGTAATACTCGTATATTCTGCTGTTTTCATTGTAACCCCAAGATTGTTGTAATAGCTCCGAGAGGGAGAAAACATAAAACTATGAGATTTCACTATTGGGGTTTCCTCAAGAATGAAAGGTGCAGTGGTCAGAAAGCGACTGCTTTTTGAGCGCTCTATAGTCTGATAGAGAGGAGGATCCATGTCCCAGGGGTTTTGACTATCTGTCATATGTGTGAATTCTGAAGTGCATGCAGTTGCATCGCCAGTGCATGAAGTAATATCCTCATAATTGCTATACCTACTGGAACCTCTGCCACTTGCAGCAGTGGTACAACAGCCATGACTTGACGGGCAAGTTGATACTAAGTCACTCAGTTGACAATGGTCTCCAGTACCACCTACATTCATTGAACTTTCACTAGGTTCTAAACCTAGGTGCATCTCATCCATTGCAGAAACATAGATATCTATGCAAGATGAAGGTCTCCTTGAATCTTGAGAAATTGATAAAGTGTTTACTGGAGGTGGAGCTGGCTTTACCTCTTTTGAAACTGAGTATGAGCTATTAGCTCGGTGCATACTCTGGCTCCTCTCTTTAAAAATATTTTCCATCTTTTCAAATCCACATTTTTCCTTCATATTCATTGTGTAGAATGAGTGGCTTCTCATACGGGGCAGTAAAGTTGGAGAAGTTGGAGACATAGGTTCTTCTCCTATAGGGTCTGTGATTTCTTGGATCTTATGGGTGTTCCCTTCTTGGCTGTTGAAGCTGCTCTGTCGGACTATGTAGGCTGTGTCAGTACAGTCTGAAGAGGCTCTGGATCGTATCTTATTAGCTTCTCCTCTTTCAACACCAGAAAGTCGTTCTATGGCTGCCACCATTCTCCCTAGCATGTCTTCCAGCTGAGCAAGTCTTATATCCACTGTCTGAAGGGATGCCTTCATAAAATGCTCTCGCTCATTCACTTCCTCCAAGCGCATGGACATGTTCTCAACCCTTGAAAATAATGAAAATAAAGTTATTTCCTTTTTCAAAAGTGTCACAAATTTGTGTCTTCTTCCCCTTTATCCCCTTTCCTCTGGCAATCACACAGCGATCTAGGTCTCAGTAGCTCAATACTGAATGGAAAACCTCCTCTGAGGATGATCTCATCGACATTGACCAGGAAAGTTGCGTTCAATCATCATATTTTTGAGCCCTTCTTAGAAAATCATCCCACCAATGTGTCTAGAGCCCTACAAGACAGTTTGGCATGTACAGTAACACCTATCTTAAAATAATATTAAGCAGTTCAGGAGGCATGGGACAATAACTATCCTTAATGATAGTAAACCAAAGATTAACACTAGAGTTCATACAAGATCGATAGTATTTCAGTACATAAAGAAAATGGATAGACTACATGGGATTCATTATCTGTAGCTGATATCTATGTTCCTGTGTAAGCCATAGTATCATTGCTTGTTACAATATAATTTGGTATAATGCACCTTTCTGCAGTGACTCGTATCCTTTCATCGTTAGAAGAGTTGAATCTGTCATCTTTTTCTCTAAAATATTCTTCTATGCACTGCTCCTCAAAGTCATGCACTTTCTTGAGCTCATCTTCTGTAATGAAAAGTTCTGTTGTGCAAAAGAATATGGTATTTTTAATTGAAGACAAAAAAAAATCCTGCTTAACCATTCTTCAGGAAGACTCAGAAGTGCACAATGTGAATTTGAAGCTGAACCTAAATCATACAGGTATGATGTATTCTCTTTAACAAGAGGTGGGGAGGGTCGATATTCAGTTCAAAAGATTTATGCCATTAAAATTATTTTCTAAATGCATACATTTAATGGGCTAAAAATCCCCCCTTCCAGCTAAAATCAGTCCCATAAAATTGTTGGATGAAGAATGGACGGGTCTGGGGCATGTTCGGCAGGTGGCTATCATGATCCTTTTTGCTGACCAGCTAAATTTCTGTGTACAATTCCAACCACAGAAGCTGCTACCTTAGGTCTATCCACACCAGCTTTGTGCAGTTTGATTTATTTGGATTATTCAGCTGTAACATTAGCTGGATAGTTGCGGTTGACTATAACTATAAAGCAAGACTTACTAACTTTTGCTACTGTGTTTCCAAGACCGACACCATTAATGCGCATTGTTTTACCACAGGTCCCATTGAATGCAGTGGGGCCTAGTTAATAAGAATATGATGTGTTAATGGCGTTAGTGCATGGTAATGCAGTAGCCCACATTAGTAACTCTAGCTTTAACTTTGCCACTTGTTAATGGCTATACAAGACTAACTCAAGAATTTTGTGTAACTTGAATGAGGCCAGTGTGTAAACTTCTTTCAGTGTGTAATCACACATCAAGATGGTGACAGATTTGACGTGAGCATGTCCTCTATGCAATCAGCACTGTTCTATTGAGCTGTCATTGATTGTCGCTTTTTGATTATTCCTCTTTATTATTTGTTAAGACAGTTTTTTTTACTGACATGCAATTACTGTCACATTTTCCTAGTTGGAATCTTTACCAGGGAAAAACAAAGCAGTTTAAAAATAGTCCAACCTTCATTTCCCCTTCATGCACACATGACTCAAGCCTTATACAGTAGCAGCTTATATTATGTGATAGTCCAACTCAAATTACACAGTGTGCCCATTGCCTGTTAGAGGATCCCATGCACTATTTAATTCTAGTTTGGGCCCAGCAATGCATTAGCATATCTGACACTAGGAGCTCATTTATTGGGATTTAGCTCATGCCTTTTCAGCACTAGTCCAAGGAGAGTTACATTCAGGAACAATAAGCATTTCTTACAGGGAGGGTTTACAATCTAAGGGGCCGATCCAGAAAGCCTCGGTGCAGCATTTTTCTGGTGATTTTCCCATGCTAGGCTTGCTCTCTGATGCAGAAAGCAAACTAGTGCAGGATAATTGCCAGATAAATCGCTGCACTAAACTGCAGCGCAGTACGCATGCTAATCACATGCAAAGTGCTGCCTACTTAATTGCGTCTGATGTAAAATCTTTGCTGAAACAGCACAGGCTTTTACATTACTTTTAACGCTGGATCTTTATCCAGCTTCAGGCAGGTGTAAAGATCCAGCCAGGAGAAAAAGGATCATCTGAGGTGAAGTTTGACACTTCACCTCAGATGATTCAGGCATCAGGAAAAACCCCTGATGCCATTATCACAGCGTTAGGGGGCCACTGCTCCCCTGGACACCGACTTCGCCTGACAGGAACAGATACCCCACATACTCCACATATGCTGGCTTAGAAATGAGGTTTATGAGTGTCATGGTATGTGCAAAACTAACCCATTTGGAGAAACTGTCCTGGAACAAAAATCATTGGTGGGCAGTGGCCCCTGATTCCCCCCTTCCCTTTCACAAAATCATTGGTTGGCCATGGGCCTCAAAGCCTACACCAGCCTCTCTAAAAACTTATTGGTGGCTCTGTGGGCCTCCAATAACCCCCCTATCCCCTGAAGTACCTTTAACTGAATGGAAAGCAAGAGCAATGGCCACATGCTGCTGCCTCCCTGCCGCCATTCCTCAAAGTGAGGCACCTGACCCCACGTGGTGCACCCCAGACATGCAAGGTCCAGGGAGGAGGGGGCTCAGTCTGTCAAATAAGAAAGAAACTTTCCTATTTGGCAGACTGACCCATGCCCACCACGCTGAAAGGGGGCAGATGCTGGGGTCAGGGTAGAGAAAAAGAAGCAGAATCTGGGGGAGTGTGGATGGAGAGGGGGACAGATATTTGTGTTTGATGGAATAAACAAGATCATACAGAGAAAACATGAGAGGGAAGGGCCTGGGGTAAAAAGGAGGAATGGCAGGGTCAATGAAAATTGGAGAAGGAAGTAGCTGGGTGAGTGTGAGGAAGGATGTAGGAGGCAGGAGAATAAGTACTGGGGATATGGAGATGGGTAAGAGCAGGGACTGGGGCTTAGGTGGAGACTTTAAAATTTGGTGGGAGAAAAGAAGACAAACTCTTATGACTGACTGAGTACTGGGAGAATAAGTTGTGACTCAGGCAACGCACTGTGCATGGAACTTCAAAAGCAGAAAGATCATTGCATTGTACAGCACCACCCTCAGCTTCATCTTTCTTTCTCTGAGTCAGCAACAGCAGCCAGTGCTGCTCGTAGAATTCACTTCCAGTGCACAGAGCCATTGACCTGTGCACCGGAAGTGAATGCTAAAGGCAGCACTGGCTGCTTCATGCTGACTCAGAGAAAGAAAGATGAAGAGAGGGATAGTGCCATATGATCTTTCTGTCGCTGATTTGGAGAAAAAGCCAGAGATGGTGCCACACAGTATTTTTGCCATGGGGGGGGGGGGGGAGGGGAGGAGGGAGAGAGAAACAGAAAGAGAGGATATGCTGGATGGGGGGATAGGGAGAAAGAGCGGGAGATTTTGGGTTATGAGAGAGGAGGGATATATTGGACAGGGGATGGGTGGGGGGAACAAGGAGAGAGAGAGAGAGAAGATGCTGTACTGAGAGAGATGCCGGACAGAATCCATCAAAGCAAATCATAAGTTGTAACTGGTGATAAGCACAGAATGGACCAACATTCAAGGCAAGTTCTAAGTTCACTAGCAACCAGTGAATGTGTAAATTGCTTAACCATGCACTTAAAAAAATGTATTTCTATATGAAGCAATGCCACTGATGGGTGTAAATCAAGGAATTCTAGTTACTGACATGCAGATGTGGGCACGTACCTGTATAAATGACATGAGTGCTGTTCTGTAAGTATGCATGCAGAGGCCACTGTGCACACTTTCACTGTAGGTATGCACATGGGCAAAGCTGGGGTGGAGTGTGCATTTACACACATATTTTATAGAATATGGGTATAAGCGCCGTCATTTACACCAGATGGTATAAATAGCCTCACCTTAAATTTCCATGCACTTGTGGCCACTTACGGAGGTATTCTATAAAGTCAAATCTGTGTATATTTGACTTTATAGAATAGGGACAATTAATGCATGTAAAATACACGTCAACTAGACAGTAGCTTATAGAATTAAATTGTCAGACAGCCTGATATTATCTACAGTATATAAAAAGGGGTGGAACAAGGATGTATTTGGAATTTGTGCTTGGGGAATCACTGGTTTCTATCGTGAACATCACAGACATCAAAATCAGGGAAGAAAAAGACAATATATTCTGAACAGTTATTGCATAGAAACTCTCTGCCAGTTCTAGTTTATTATAGGAGCTGTTCTAAACACTGTTGGGTTTTCTTTGGTGGTGGTGAGCTTGGCCTCAGGGTTTGTGGTTAGCTAGTGTACTATACACTGTTAGATTATAACTAGGATTTCAGATTTTTGTTTAGAACTGGAAAGTCATGACAAAATACCGCTGATGAGGAATTTGGGGTTTCTGGTTAAAACTGAAAACCCTTGACAAGTTATTCCTGATGTCATCACCTAGCATACGCCATCGTAGCTGCGGCACTTCTGGACCCACCTGATCAGTGTCAGAGTTGCAGGAGCTTGCTGCTTCCCTGCCGCCAGCCTGCCAGCACCTTGAGAGCAGGGACTTCTTGGGAGATACAGGAAGCAGCTGCTTTCACTGCCCACAGGAGGCTGAAAAGCAGCCTGAGCAGTAGGAGGGACACAGCAAGCTCCTGCCTTTCTGCAGAGATCCTGGTGCAATTGGCTGAGAGAAGAGGGCTGATGCTGGCAGCCAAAGCTGGGGCTGGGACACTAGGCAGAGCAGAGGAGTAGCCTAGTGATTAGGGCAGCAGTCTGGGACTGGAAAGACCAGGGTTCAAATCCTACTGATACTCCTTGTGACCTTGAGCAAGTCACTTAACCCTCCACTGCCTCAGGTATAAGCTCTCTGGGGACAGGGATGTGCCTACTCTACCTGATTGTAACTCACCTTGAACTACTAGAAAGGTATGAGCAAAATACTAATAAATAAATACTAAGCAATAGAGATGGGTGGGGGGCTGGGGATGATATACGGGGGAGAGGCTATGATAATGGAGAGCTAAAAGTGTATTGATGCTGGGGACAGGTGAGAGATGTGCAGGCTGGAAAAATACATTTTGGAGTCATTAATGGAATCTATCTGAAAGGCCACAATATTTATTTTTCACAAAGTACATACACTGATAAACTTCTATTTTCTGACCCTGGTAAAACATATCATTTCTCAGAAATAAATCTTTAAATTTCAAAATGATAGGGAGGGGTGGCTCAGTGGTTGGGGCAGCTTTCCTCAGGCCAGAGGACCAGGGGTTCAATTCCCACATGGGGAGAAGTAACCTCAGGCCGGAGGGACTGGGGTCTCTAGTCCCATGACCACTCCTTGTGGCCTTGGGCAAGTCACTTAACCCTCCATTGCCTCAGGTACACTTAGATTGTGAGCCCTTCAGGGACAAGGGAATAAAAAGTACCTGTTAGAAATATACATGCATGTAAACTGCTCTGATGCACAAGTAAAGGGCAGTATATCAAGTGCCTAAACCATAACCATAGAACCCCTAGAATCAGAAGCCCTAATTATAACACTGGCTTGGTAACCAAGCAACCAGGGTTCAATTCCCACTAGCACTCCTTGTGGCCTTGGGCAAGTCACTTAACCCTCCATTGCCTTGGAAGAAAGGCCTGGCAATCTACTTCCAGTGACACTGCCAAGAAAACCCAGGAGCTTCTGGGTCGCCAGGTGTCAGGACTGACTCGAAGGCACACATTGCATTTTTGCAATTATAACTCAGTATTTCCTATCTTGAATTTGTTTTATTTGTGATGTGTGCATCTTGGTCACCTAATTTCCTAAGAGTGTTTTTATATATCTAGTACAAAAGCAAGGTATAGAGCTTGATTCTAGCAGAGGCACGTCAGGGCCGTTAGGACCCGATTCTGTACCGCAGGAACAAAACATTCCCATAGCATATAGAATTGGACCCGAGGATGGCCCGGCATGCCTCTGCATTCCTGCGGGGACATCCTCTGGCTCCCACGGCACAGACCCCCCTCTTCCCACTGTCCAACCCATGGCTGGCCAGCCGGGGCCTGGATCGGATCGCGGGGACCCCCCCCTGCACCCGGCCCCAGCCCCGGGAGGGATCGTCAGCCTCGATCGCACCATTTGTGCTGATTATTCCACCTTTGAGGTGGAATTATCAGCACGTCCCCCCTGACCCAGCAGGACGTACAGGGCCGTGAGCTAAATTGGCCCTGTATGTCCTGTTCTGCCCGATCCCACCCCCTCCTGCCCCCCTCCGACTCTCCCTGTCCTGCTGCTCTAGCCATGCGGGGAGAGCAGGAGGGGGAATAGGGGCAGGACCCGTCTCAGAATCGGGCCTAAAGTGACTGAATTTTGTGCTTCATAGCTCCAATATAATTTGTAAGGGACTTACTTAATCCATAGTCCCTGTCCTCTTGATCGCTTTCATTTTTTCTCCATCGACAGCACAGGTGCTGACATATCATGGTGAAGTGACTGAAAATGATCAGCGGCGGAGGCAGCACAGGCCTTTCATGAAATGTCATGATCAGCTGATACCGCTGAAACTTCCACACCTGGTTCGATATAGATTTCACCTCAAAAAACGTGTTACTGAAACAAAAGAAAAGGGATATGAGCTTCAATTTGTCTTTAGAATACTCAGAGGTACATTTTGGTGAAAAGCCACGAGGAAGGAGTTTTGTAACAATATTTTCTAACCATACATAAAATCCTGTAGAAAATAATTTATTATGCACCAGAATGCCCAAATTCAGGCCAGAGAGAACAACTCTTTGGGAAGGTCAAGCAAATATTTTAAATGCTATTTAACGATTGAGCAGATGTGATATGGAAAGCTGTGTAGTGACAAACAGGGTGATAATAAGCATATGATGAAGTATTTGGGACTGGGCCCCCTCCAAAGTAGAGAAAGAGTTATCAACTTCAGTGCGATATGCAGGAACCTCATTAGCCCTTTTTGGGCCTGCAAATTCATGCCAATTATATTGGTTCCTATAGAAAAAGGAGGAGAAAAAAAGAAAAGTATGCCTAGGCCATGACATCAGTGTGAAATGTTTGCAAAGGATAGTTGTCCATGTAGATCCACCACAACCCTATCATTTACATACTCCTTGTCAACGTTTAGTCAGCCTGGATGTGTAGAAATCATTGGGGAAACCTCTGACCTTCATACACACTTATAACATCATTTAGCATAGTGAGAAAACAATATCTATGAATGGCTTGGCATACTGCAATGTGGCAGTAAGTGTTGCCATTCAAGGCCACCCTCAGTAAAACATATTGAAAAGCAGCTTTTCCGATTTATATTCTCTTTTGAAAACATCATCTTTCTTGTACTTAAGAAGAGCACACGTCTCAACTTGAAGCAAAGCACGTACAACAGTTCATAACTCGTAGCAGCTCATATATGATACTTCAAAGCACTTAACAAAGAATAAAATATTCAGCTGGTTTGCTCTGGAAGAGTGCTGTCAGGACCACTTTGGTTTGCCCCTGCACCTCCCTCACGTTGTGCTTCTCTCAAGTGGTTTTTTCCCTTACCCCACACACGAACGCTTAACCCTTACTCATTCTCCTCAACATTCACCCTACTAGCCACCCTAATCCTCCGCCCCCCCCCCCTCCGTATCTACTTCCTGACCTGCTGTGAAGTGGAGGTTGAACCGTTACGAAAACTGCTTGTAGGCTACGCACTTCTCTTTCTTTGCATCTTTGTAAATTAACAATTCATACTGGGCCATTTCCATTATCAACCCCACCCAACGCTAAATAGGGGGCTCTTCTTCCTTTTCCCAGTGCTTCAATATAACTTTTATTTTAAAAAAGTGCCATATGAATAAATGTCCTCTTTCCATTTGGGAAATTATTATCTTTCAATGGAAACTGCTCTCCAGCATCAACCAGCCATCAGTCCAATCTAGGGTGGTTCTAATAATAGCTTATGACTATATGTCTTTAAGTTTGTAACATTCTAGAAAGGAGTGCAGCGATGTGCCCATTTCAGCCTTACATTTCGCACAGTGGTCATTCTTTCTACATCCTCTGTTTTTTGCCTCTTTCCTCAGCTATAGAAGCTCTGTGCATAATTTTATATTGTATTTCTTGCATATTTGCATTCGTGGTTATTTTCCTAAACTGGATGAACATTTTTTTTTTAATATGCACTCGTCTCTAAACTTCCACTCCATTCTGTGACCACATCTGCATTAAATCTTATAGCTACTTATCTTCCAACGCATCCTGTTCTCTCTTATACCATATCGTTAATTTATTTATGTTTCCTGGGAGAATAAGAAAAGTCACTTCCATCTCTGTATATTGTAGCCTTTCTGCAACTTTATTTTCAATTTGTTATAGTAATGACGGACTTCAAAGTATTGCAAAAGGTGTGAGTTTAGTATACTACATTTGGCCTTGACCTGGTCAAAGATCAGAAAGGCTTCCTTATTCAGCTCCAGTAATGGCCCTAGATCTTTACACCCTTTATGTTGCTATTCCAAAAATTATGTTTTCCCCTGTCCTGGCAAAAGTTTGCATTCCCCACCAACTGCAAGAACATTGATACCTCTGGATTTTCCCCATAATTTATCCTCCAGCACTGCCGTGTCCTCCCAAAATGTGACATCAAACGCAGTTCCCCTGCCACCCCCAGCCCGTTTTCTCTTTCATAAATACAGTAGGCTCACTCAAACCATTCAATAATCCATCTGGTAAGAACTTATAGAGGAGCAGTTTAGAAAGGATACCCACGTGCAAGCTGTAACATCTAAGCCAGAACGTCTGAAAAAAAAAGTAGGCACGTCCAGATGCAGATATGATTTCACAAACATGGATGTGTCTGATATGGGCGTCTGCATAAGCATGTACATAGACTAGTACTTTAGACCATAGATATCTAGGAATAGCCTAATGGTTAGAGTAGCAGCCTAGGACCGGGGAAGCCAGGATTCAAATCCTTCTGCTTCTATGATTGTGATTGTGCTGAGCACAGGAGACGATGGAATGTTATCTTATCTACACCTTCTGGATATTTTTCAGCCAAAATGAGCAAGCCCTTTCCCGATGCTTATTCATGCCTGGAGCAGGTATAAACTTAGACCCGACTCCAGACATCCCTGATGTTTCTGAGATAAGGCAGTGACATCCAGATTCCTGGGAATGCTCCAGCCATACCATACTGTTCTGTGTACTCTTCATGGATCCATCGCATAAGGGCAGCCATACTGCACAACCTGATATCTGCCAGTCGGATCCCTCTCTTAACCCAGCTTGAAATATCATATTCTACTATGATGAGATGCCCAGATAAATGCCTTTATCATATTCTTATATTGATTCTCGTCCTTCCTTTTAATCCATGCTTGCAATGTCTACAAAGTATAGAAAATCTTGGGAATTAGTACGATTTTTATGAGTGAACTGTCCCTAGCAGGCAATGCAGATCTTTCCATCTCTGGCTTAGCTATTTAATCAATGCAACTCTTGAGGAGATCTACTGAGGTAAATCCCCAGGTATTTTATACAGCCATTTGCCCAGCTAAGCAGGACGTCCTGCCAGCAATGCTTTCATAGCTCTATGATCAAAAGCAGAGCTTTTGACTGATAAATTGTATTTGCATAGTAACATAGTAGATAACAGCAGATAAAGACCAATATGGTCCATCTAGTCTGCCAGTAAGGTGGTTAAAGTTGTAGAGTTTCATTTGCCGTTCTGTGCAGGTTACCCTTTTTTATTTTTAAAGTTATTTACATTTGCTTAGACAACATCCTCTTGCCATATAATGATTCCCTGTGTCTGTCCAATGCCTTTTTTGGAATTCTCTCACCGTTGCTGTCCTTACCATCTCCATCGGGAGGGTATTCCAAGCATCCACCACCCTTTCAATGAAAAAGTATTTCCTGACGTTGCTTTTAAGTTTACCTCCTTGCAGCTTCATTTCATGACCTCTAGTTCTACAGCTTCCCCATCTTTGAAAAAAGTTTGCTTGTTCATTAATATCCATTAAGTATTTAAATGTCTGTATCAAATCCCCACATCCCTTCTCTCCTCTAAGGTATACATATGAAGGTCTTCAAGTTCCTCTCATAAGTCTTCTGGCGCAGACCCATATCATTTTGGCCACCTTTGTTTGAACCATTTCAGATCTTTTTATATCCTTTGCAAGGTAGTCTCCAAAACTGAACACAATAATCCAGGTGAGGCCTCACCAATGACCTGTAGGGGGACACTAATACTTCCATCTTCCTGCATGTTATTCCTCTCTGTATACAACCTAGTATCCTTCTGGCTTTGGCCACTGCCTTGTCACATTATTCGCCACTTGACACTATAACCCCAAGGTTCCTCTCCCGGTCTGTAAACACAATCCTCTCACTCCCTATTGCATACAGCCCCTTTGGATTTCTGCATCCCAAGTGCATCACTATGCATTGTTGTTGTTGTTGTTAAGTGCCATCAAGTCAGTGTCGACTCAAAGCGACCTTCTGGATAGTTGCCCTAAATTGTGTTTGGTCTTCAGTAAGGTGGCTCATTGTTGACAGACTTGTACCCATAGCTGCTGTTATTGTATCGATCCACTGCTTTGACTTTTAAATTTAGTGGCATATTAGCACAGCTAAATAAATAAATAATTAACCCCAATTTCTCATCATCCTGTTGGCCATGGGAGTCATTCTGTCCTGTGGGATGTCCATCCCCCTGCCGGCCCCAGCAATATTCTCCCCATATAAACAATGAGTTTGTATGGGAAGGCCTAGACGGGGTGGGAGGCGGCATTCCGAAGGCAGAGCAAGGGTGGGGCATGAGAGTGCCATGACCCCGGATGTACAGGGCCGATTCAGAGGTCAGCCCTGTACATCCAGGGCCTCGAAACTAGACAGGGGACTTGTTCCACCTTGAATGTGGAATAAGACCCCCTGGATGAAGGGGGATCATGGTGTGGGACCCGGGGACGCAGGTGAGGGGGCGCAGGGGGTTCCCCACAGCTAACCCAGGCCTTGGAAGGCCAGATTGTAGGTTGGGCTGCAGGGAAAAGAGAGCTTGGTTGGTGGCTGAGAATCACAGCTCCTGAATGAAGCCGCAGTGCCATGGCGATAGGACACCATGGCACTGTGGCTCTATTCAGGAGCCTGGCTGAGGTAGCCGGGTATGTGACTGGGCATGCAGGCCAATCAAAATTGGAGCCCGGCATGCACGTCCAAGCTGTAGACTGAATTCTGATCCCGCAGGCATCTCTAGTCCCTGTGGGATCAGAATCGGATCTACCTCTGTACACCCTGTTTCTTTTTTTTTTTTTAAATAGTTTATTTAAGTTTTCAACACAAACAATACAATAATAACCAAACATAGAACCTAACATAGAACTAAAAGAAAGAACGACACCTCCCTACCTCCCCACCTCCCCCACCCCCGAGGTCATTACATATGTAACACCTCTTTAATGGGCAAAGTGCTACTACCAACCCAAGACTTCCAAGCAAAGACAATTTATCAACTTTGGGGCACCTAACACTTGGCCACCTCCCCAAATTCCAACAGAGCTTTCCATTTTTCCCTATGATGAGATGACTTCTGTTCTTCCCTCTGGGGCATTAGTTCAAATTTACAATAATCACATACTAGACCCCACCATGCTTGCCAATGAAGGGAGGCAATTTCCTTCCAGTTCCGTATCTGACAACATATAGCAACGCCTAACAAAAAATCTAAGAGGAAGCCATCCTTTCTGCATTTCAACGAGATACCTGAAACGGAGCGATAAACTAAGATTTCCCATGTGAGGGGAATACTGAAGCCTAATACCTTTTGGATACACTCCCAGACCTGCAACCAATAAGTTTGGACACTGAGACAGTCAAAGACAACATGTCTAAAAGTGCCAATTTCTTTTTGGCAAATCCAACACTTATTGCTTGCCATTTTGTCCCACCTATTAAGGCGGTCCAACAAAAAGGCAAGAAACCACGTGGTAACAAGTACACAGTCCAAAACGTGATCTGAGTGGAAAAACACTTTATTATCAATAATTCTAAGACCTATTACAACAAGACACAGGCCGTGTTTCGGAGACCTTCATCAGGGGTTGTCGAAGTAGGTACTTAGTTGTGGATATGGTGAACAAGTACTCTTCAAAAGGAAAACAACACAATATAATCTCTGCCAAGTAATATCGCTCTGCAAAACCAAGGATCTGGGAAATTTACTCCCCCATCTTCTTTTTTTGCCTTAAGCTTTTGAAGTGCAATTCTGGGGGGCTTATTATTCCATAAAAACAAAATCAAAAGCCTCTCCATCTGCCGATATGTCTGCGCCGGAAGGAACAATGGCAACATCTCCACAATGTAAGTTATTTTAGGAACTATTGCCATTTTAATTGTCTCTAGTCGCCCCCACCATGATAATCGCAACGGAGACCATTTCGCAGTCATCAACTGTACGGTAGAGATTAAAGAACTGGCATTAAAGCCAACCGCCTCTTCTAAAGGGTAACAGTAGTGGACACCTAAATACTTTACCGGGTTTGATTCCCAGACAAAGGGAAACTCCGATAGCATATCTTTATAAACACGAGAGTTAAGGGCGAAGGCCACAGACTTAGTCCAATTAATCTTGTATCCCAAAAGGGCTGAATACCTTCCAATATGATCAAGGATGTGGGAAATCGAGTCTGGGGTGGTAAACAGGAGAAGATCATCGGCATAGGCCGAGAGCTTGACCTCCATACCCTGAATCCTGGGATTCTGTCGCAATAACAAGGCAAGAGGCTCCAAAGTGATATTAAACAGCATTGGGGATAAGGGGCACCCCTGTCTCGAGCCATGGCCCAACAAGAGCTCACGGGATTGAGTGTTATTCACACAAATACTCGCTAACGGACGGGCATACAACACCTTAATAAAGCTAATGAAACCAGGGCCGAAACCAAACCACTTAAGAGTAGAAAACAAAAACGACCACTCCAGCCGGTCAAACGCCTTTTCGGCATCCAACGACAGCCCCACCAGCGGGCCATCCATCTTCCCTGCCCCGGCCAGAACATGACAGAAAAGCCTGGCTTTATCCGCAGTAGACCTCCCCTCCACAAAACCACACTGATCTGGATGTACCAAAAGGGGAAGCACTTCCACAAGGTGCCGCGCCAGTACTGTCGCATAAATTTTATAATCCACATTAAGTAAAGAGATTGGCCGGTAGTTGCTTACCAGCTGCGGATCTCTCCCCGCCTTTTCAATCACAACCACCTTTGCCGAAGCAAAAGAGCCCACCTGAGGACTCTCTTCTAATAACGCCAGGAAGTACTGCTGTAGAAATGGCCCCAGATCCCTAGCGAAGACCCTAAAAAATTCCGCGGGCAAACCATCCGGCCCAGCTGCTTTCCCAGTCGCTAGGGAGTCAATTGCTTTCTGTATCTCTTCCAGTGACATCGGCTCGTCAAGACGATTTGCCACCTCCGGCTCTACCATTGGTCGTTGAATCTTATGCAAAAGTTGCAGGAAAGCCTCCGGCGGGCATTCCACCTCAGAGGTGTACAGTCGTTCATAGAAGGATCTAAAAGACTCTGCAATGTCCAAGTCACCTAACAACAACGCCGAGCTTCCCTGATAGCAGCAATTCTGCTAGCCTCTTCACGGGCTCTCAACGCATTAGCAAGCAGCCTGCCAGCCTTATTGCCTTCTCTATAGTACATACCCTCCTGGGTTTTAATACACTGCGAGGCCTCCGATATAAGAAGCTGATTATATCTAAATCGTAACCTTTGCAACCGCAACAATATACAGGGATCTGATCGCTTAGTCAATATCCGCTCCCCGGCTTGTATTTGTGTCTCCAAGGCCTTAAGTTGCTCTCCACGCCGCTTAGCTTGTCCAATGTTAAAGCTGGTAATAACGGCTCTCAAGGAAGCTTTCAGCCCCTCCCACCTAGCCCACCCTTTAGTCAAGTGTGGGGTGTTAAAGACAAAATACTCCCGAATGGCCTCTTGAATCATTGAGCAGAAGCTCTCGTTATCCAGCAATGCTCTATCAAAAGACCATCTAGAGGCTGAGGAGCTCAACACATCATCCTGCAATACCACCGATACTGCAGCATGATCTGAGATATGCATCGGGTGAATTTCTGCCGCAACCATGTTTGGGATCAGAGACTTCGATATCAGGATATAATCTATTCATGACAGGGACTGGTGAGGAGGCGAAAAAAAGGTAAATTCCAAGTCACTAGGGTGCAACATACGCCACACATCCACAAGCCCCATTTCTCCCATCATAGAAGTTAAAACCCTCTGCGCCCTAGTAGGCCCCAGAGTTCTCAGTGGCTTCCTGTCCACCAGATCATCCACTACCAGGTTTAAATCCCCACCCAGCACTTTCAGGGATGAAGGGTCTGCCTGCAATTCCTCCGCTATCGTGCAAAAGAAATCCGGGCAGTCTCTATTAGGGGCATACATATTCATCAAAACCAAATCTAGAGACCCCACTTTCACACAGACTTTGACCCATCTCCCTTCCTGATCAGCCCTGACATTATGCACAACAGCATTAAGAGACTTACGGGCTAAAATAGCTACCCCATTACGCTTGCCCTTTGCAGCAGAGAAGGCTAAAAGCGTAAAAGGTTTGATGCTTAATTTTAGTGACTCCTTCCCGCTAAGATGAGTCTCTTGAAGTAATAAGATGTCACCTTTTTCACGTTTGCCATAAAGAATAATTTTCTTCCTCTTTATAGGGTTATTTATACCCTTAACATTTAAGGAGAGAACCTTAATAGGCGCCATGTCTCAGCCACCAACTACAAGTCTCATCTCTCTCGACCAAGTTGCTAACTTCTTGAGATACATTCAACACTTTCATAAACGTTGCCCCATCACACTTTGCCCATCTTCCAAACCATAGTTGCGAGATTGACAATGCAGTACATTCAGCAATAACTAGCCCACAGCAAATATCAGGCAACAAAGTATTTCTGGGGGGCCCCGGGGCGGGGAGGGAACCTAAAAGTCTACCAGGTAAACCCAGAGCAAGCAGAGCAGGTACAGAAGTGCCTTTTAATAACTAACAAAGCATATAAGCAATTGTGCTGTCAGTAGTAATGCATAAAACAACATTTACTGCCACGTTAATAACCATAGAGAGCAAAGTCCCAAAGCGCGATGCCCAGAGTGTATCCCTCAGGCCTCTTCAAATTGGTCTAACACATCCGACCAACATCCAGTTATGAGTCTTTCTTTGTTGGCCTCATTGCATCAGTTCTTGCTCTTTCTCGTCCAGGAAAGCATGTAGCATGTCAGGATCCTCAAAAGTCCTCGTGCTATTATGGAGCGTAATCCTCATTCTTGCAGGGTGGAGCAACCCAAATCTCGCCTGCAGCTTCTGCAACCTGGGCCGCAATTCCAAAAATCTTTTCCGCTTGTCTACAGTACTTTTGGCAAAATCAGGGAAAAGCATCAATCTATGCCCTTCGAATTCCACGGGTGCTCGAGCACGAGCCGCCTCCATAATCTTAAGTACCTGCTGGTGCCTTAAAACTTTAAAGATTATCGGCCATGGCCATTTACTACCAGCTAGGATTTGTGAGGGTACCCGATGCGCTCTTTCAATCTCGAACGGCATGTCAAAAGCCAGGTGCAGCACAGCAGGAATCAGTTTGTACAGAAAGGCGAATATGTCCGTCCCCTCGGCCCCCTCAGGGATACCAACAAGTCGGATGTTGTTTCTGCAGGATCTGTTGTTGTTATCTTCTAACTCTTTCTGCAATTGCTTAATTTGCCTGGCCTGCTTATCCAAGGCCTTCAATCGTTCCTAATGCGCCTGCACTCTCTGTTCCGTCTGCTCCTGCCGGAGACTAAGGCTCTCCATGCCGCTTCTTAGCCTGCCCATGTCTTCCTGCACGGTGGCCAATGTTTCACTGTTTGCAGACACTATTTCCTTTATTGCACGCACCTCCACCAGTAACTCTTGAAAGGCCTCGGGGTAATCCCGCGTCGCCGCCATTTTCTGCGGAGACGGAGGCTCCGGCTTGGATCTCTTTGTGCCCGTGGTTTGGCTCGCAGTAAAGTCCAAACGTGCAGGTTTGGGCCCCGACATCCCTCCAGTCCTCGGGGTTCAGCGCTCCCGGGTTTCCTCCACCAAAGTTAAGCACAATTGCAGGATTCTTAACTAGGCCCCTACGGAGCTGATGCTCTACACAGCCACCCTGCTTCGCTCCAGGCTCCACCTCCTGTACGCCCTGTTTCTGATCGGCCGCACAGGGGCTGCAGGGTCTGAATGGAATTTACCTCCATGTGAACAGTGCTGTTCAGCAACACTGTAGTAGAAATCATATGGTTACTGGCAACCATAAAATGATTTACCTGTCACGGACCGTCTTCTTTATGTGTTTGTGCAGTGCTACGTACGCCTTATAGTGCTATATAAATGATCAATAGTAGTAGTATTAGTAACTGTTTTGATAGGTTGCCAAATGGCCAATAGATTTCAGATCTGCTGGCCTTTACTTTATTGTGGGGTTACTAAACATGATTACAGTATCTATGCGTGTACATGTAAGGAAAATAGTCCAAGGGTCTTCTTTTCAGATAAAAATGCTATGGCATTTCCTTCCTTATTTACAGGATCTTGATTTTCAGATTATATTTCAGACACTGCTATCCACTGCTAATGTAGCTCTAGTAGGGATTCGTGTAGAGTAGTAGCTTTAAATGCCCTGCAGTATGCTCAAAATACTGCTGCAAGTGTTTTATTTATTTATTTAACAAATTTTTATATACCGCAACCTTCCGAAGATCAGGTGCGGTTTACATAGAACAATTAAAGAAACAGAGTGACATTTCTGTTTTTTTACATAGAACAATAGAACTATAACCTAATCTAAGTACATATTACATTTAACTTTTTAACATTTGAACTTTCATTAGTAACTATGTACACATAACTATGTACAGGCGTGGAAGGAGGAGTTCAGCGGTGTAAGCGGTAGTGGAGTCTAGATGTGTTTAAGTCTTGGGATGCTGGTCTGTATGTATTGTCTGGCTTATCCTTTTCGTCTTGTTGGGAGTTATTTAGCGTGCCATAGTAGGAGGTAAATAGGTGTGTTTTTAAGTTTTTGCGTAGGTCTTTGATATCAGTTATGGATCGGATGTCTTCTGGTAGTGAGTTCCAGAGCATGGGGGCTGCATGGGAGAATGCCTTTTTATTTGTTGTCTTCGTGGACTTTGTGAATTCTTTTGGTATTCTTAGTTTATTGGCATTGCTTCTTCTATAAGCGCTGTGGGGTGTGTCTTTGATGATAAGTTTATTTAGCGTTTCTGGGGCGGTATTATTTAGTGCTTTAAAAGTAGTTATCATTAGTTTGTAGTTTACTCTACAATGAATGGGGAGCCAGTGTAGTTTGGCCAGGTATGGTGTTATGTGCTCGAAGGGATGAGCTTTCGTTATAGTTCTGGCTGCGGCATTTTGCGCCAGTTGGAGTTTTCTGATGTTTTGGTTTGTTGTGCCTAGTAGAGCGAGGTTGGCGAAGTCGAAATGTGGGGTGATAATGGCTTGAATAATACTTATGAAATATTTTATTGTGTAAATTGAAATTTGATTACATTATGAAATGTTATTACATTGGCTTCTGATCAAACAGTTTATTTATTTAAAAATATGCGTGATTTTAAAGATTAAGGAGCCCTTTTCCTAAAGGTCTGTACTCACCACGCAATTAATGGCAAAGCTAATGCCGGGGGTGCCAAGCAAGTTCCTGGCAGTTTGCACACGATCGCATACCAGAACTCTCAACAGGATTAACATGGGTGCACCTAATGACACTCACAGAGGTATCATTATGTACACTCATGCTAATTGCTACTTTGGCACTGCGTGCTTGGCAATTGCTCTTGCACTAGCAGCAATGTGCTTTCCACACTCACAGTCCATCCCTAAATCATCCATTCTGCCCCTTTGCGCACGATGGCGGCTTAATGTGTGTTTTAATGTCTGGTAGCTTGCATGCACACATGTTAAAATTCTTAGCTTCCAGTTACTGAGCGCTAAAATGTACATTAACCAGTTAGCAGCCTTTAGTAAAAGGCCCCCTTAGTTAGGTATGCCTACAAAATATCTTACCTCTCTATTGTACTGGTCTTCTTCCAATTGACCAATTTGTTCTCTGGTTTAAGATAGTTGTTGATTTCATATTTGAGTGCAGGGAAAGCGTAGTTACTCACCTGTAATAGGTGTTCTCCAGGGACAGCAGGAATCAGTCATCGTATGGGTGTCATCGGCACCGACGGAGCCCTCGCGGAAGCATGCGTGGTCCCCGCCCAAGGGTGCCATCTTGCTCATTCAGATGACATAGCTTAAAGACGGCAAAAATAAAAGATGGTAAAGGAGCAATTCCAAGGGAAGGAGGGAGGGTTGTGAGGACTGATTCCTGATGTCCCCAGAGAACACCTGTTACAGGTGAGTAACTACGCTTTCTCCGGGAACAAGCAGGAAGTCAGTCCTCACATATGGACTCCCCAACTACAGGCTACTGAAAGCACATAGCAAAAAAACATGGTCGCCCTCAAGGGGAGCCATGAGCAGCAGCAATTTAGTCCGTGTACACAGACCATAGTAGGACCCCTGTGTCTGATGAACCAGCACTCTGGTAGCCTGAATACAGAAGAGTCAGAGGGTAGGAATTGCCTAAACCCCAAAAAGGTTAGGAGCACAGCCTGGTCAAAGGCACTGTCCATTTGGGACTCTCTTTCCAGGCAGTAATGGGCTGCAAAGGTATGGACTGAAGACCAGGTGGCGGCCTGGCAGTGTCCACCATCGGGATGGCGTGCAAGTTTGGCACCGAAGCCACCATGGCCCTGACACAGTACGCCGTAACGTGGCCTTCCAGCAGGAATCTCACCTGCTCATAAGAGAGGGCAATACAGTCCGCCACCCATGTGGACAGCGTATGCTTGGTCACCGCCTTCCCCAGCCTACTGGTGTCGTAGGAGATGAAAAGCTGAGAAGCTTTGTGGTGGCCCTGAGTGCATTGGATATAGAAGGACAAAGCCCTCTTACAGTCCAAGGTGTGAAGGACCTTCTCCGCCCGACTGGAGTGAGGTCTTGGAAAGAAGGTAAGGAGCACTACTTCCTGGTTGAGATGGAAGGGCAACACTACCTTCGGCAGGAATTTGGGGTGCGTGTGGAGAACCACTCTGTTCTTGTAGAACCTGGTATAGGGTGCCTCTGCCACAAGGGCCTGAAGCTCACTGACTATGCGAGCAGAGGTAAATGCGACCAGGAAAGCCACCTTCCAAGAGAGGTAGCGGAGGTGGCAGGTAGCCAGAGGTTCAAAGGGCGGGCAAGTGAGCTG
Organism: Ichthyophis bannanicus; assembly: GCA_033557465.1. Classification (NCBI taxonomy): domain Eukaryota; kingdom Metazoa; phylum Chordata; class Amphibia; order Gymnophiona; family Ichthyophiidae; genus Ichthyophis; species Ichthyophis bannanicus. The sequence goes on from CM066032.1 coordinate 723,264,688, forward strand.
TCCCAATACCACATTGAGGTCCCATTCGGTGGCCAGAGGGTGAACCCAGGGCTTCAATAAGAGCAGGCCCTGAAGGAAATGGGTCACCAACAGTTGGGCAAGAGGGGCTTACCATCCATCGGATGGTGGTGCGCCGCCAGGGCACTAAGGTGCACTCAGACGGAGTTAGACTTGAGCCCAGACTGGGAGAAGTGGAAAAGGTACTGCAACACCAGAGCCACCGGGCAGGAGAAAGAGTCAGCCTTGTGTTCGGCGCACCAAACAGAGAACCTGCATCATTTGAGGGCATAAGCCTTCCTAGTAGAGGCCTTATGAGAGGCCAGCAGAATGTCTTCCACCTCAACTGGGAGGTTGAAAGGGGCCAGTCACCCTCTCAGCAGCCAGGCTGTCAGCAACAGAGACTCCAGGCTGGGGTGCAGGAGAGAGCCCTTGTCCTGAGAGAGGAGTCCCGGGGAGGTCTCCAAGGGGATTGGGGTCTCCACCGTCAACTGTAGAAGTAGTGGGAACCACGGTTGCCTGGACCACCGAGGAGCTATCATGATGAGTGAGGCCCTGTCGCGGAGGGTCCTAAATAAGGTCTTGTCTATCAGCGGTGTAGGAGGGAAGGTGTTCATGAGGCCTTCCGACCATGAGACCAGGAATGCATCCACCACCACCCTGGAGGGTTGGGCTTGTCGGAAGCAGAAGTGGGGCAACTGAAAGTTGTCTGGGCTGGTGAACAAGTTCATCACGGGTTCCCCCCAGAGCCAGAAAAGCCGACTGGCTACCCTGGGGTCCAGCTGACACTCGTGTGGCTGGATAACTCTGCTGAGCCTGTCGGCCAACATGTTGTCCTGGCCTGCCAGGTACACTGCCCGTAGGAGGATACCCTGTTGAACTGCATATGAGCAGAGGACCAGTGCCTCCCGACAAAGGGTATGAGTCCCTGTGCCCCCCTGTTTGTTCACGTAGAACATCGCCACCTGGTTGTCCGTCTGGACTGGTACTGGCTGGTGATGCAGGTGGTGACAGAAGACCCTTAGGGCTAGGTGAATGTCCCGGAGCTCCAGGAGGTTGATCTACTGGGTGCTCTCGTCTGGTGACCAGCTGCCTTGGGTGCGGAGATCTCTGCAGCGGGCTCCCCAGCCGAGCAGAGAGGCATCTGTGGTGAGGACCCTTGAAGGGGTTGGAGCCTGAAAAGGCATGCCTGCCTTGAGATGCTGGGGCGACTGCCACCAGACCAGGGAGACTACCAATTGGCGGGTTACAGAAACTCTGTCTCGGAGGCGACCCGTGGCTTGAGACCACTGGTCCCGGAGACAACACTGTGCCTTCCTCATGTCTAGCGAACGTCTAAGGTGACATAGACTGTGGAGGCCATGTGCCCGAGGAGGCACAGGAGAAGCTGAGCGGGCACTGAGGGATGGTACTGTACATCCCGAGCCAGAGTCCTGAGACAATCAGCTCGGTCCCTGGGCTAGAAAACCTTCAACTGAAGAGTGTCGATCCTTGCCCCAGTGAACGCCAGACACTTTATCGGGAGGAGGTGAGACTTGGGGTAGTTTATGACAAAGCCCAGAACCTGGATGGTGCGTGCGGTGCTTGCTACACCTCTGAGGCCATGCCTCCCTTTATGAGTGAGTTGTCCAGGTAAGGAAAGACGAAGACCCCCTGGAGCTGAAGGAAGGCGACCATGACCGCCAGGCATTTTGTGAAAACTCTTGGGGCAAAGGCTAGGCCTAAGGGGAGCACTCTGTATTGAAAGTGCCTGCCCCCCACTATGAACTGCAGGTACTGCCTATGGTTGGGGTGGATGAAGATGTGGGTAAAAGCATCCTTGAGGTCTAAGGAGCATAGCCAGTCTCCCTGCTGGAAGTATGGCAGCAATGTTCCAAGGGAGAGCATCTTGAACTTCTCCCTCACCAGGAATTTGTTGAGGTTGCGCAGATTGAGGATGGGCCTTAGACCCCCTGTCCTTTTTGGCATGAGGAAGTACCTGGAGTAGAACCCCTTGCCCTTAACATGGTGGGACACCAGTTCCACTGCTTTGTTCTCAAGAAGACCTGCCAACTCCTTCAGAAGAAGGTCCCAGTGGAGGGGAGTCCTGAGAGGCTCTCCTGGGAAATAAGAGGGAGGTGTCTGAGTCAGGTGGAGGAGGTAACCCTCCCTGACTACCCTTAGTGCCCAGGAATTGGTGGTGATGGTCACCCACCTCTGGGCATAGGGCGTCAGACATCCCCCAGTGGGCTGCTGATCTCCTTGGGGTAGAAAGACAATGCTCAAGGAGTCAAAAACTCTCCCGTGGCAGGGCCAGAGATGATGCCTGTGGTTTTGGAGCCTTCTGCTTACGTGGGCCATGCCCAAGTCCTTTGGCCTGCTGACCATGTGGTGGAGCTGGGGAGGCCTGATAAGGTGGTTAGCTTCTGTAAGCAGTTCCCTTCCTCGGGTAGAAGGACTTTTTACCTGAGCCCTTCTGTCAGGGAGGAGCAGCGGTCTTTTTAGAGAGCCTGGTCCTCATCATGAACTCTGTCTCCAGCTCAGCAGCCTTGTCGGTCATGGGTTTGCCAAAGAGATTCTCTCCTTGGCAGGGGACATTGACCAATTTGTCCTGAACCCACTGCTCAAGGTCGGACGACTGTAGCCAAGCTTGGCGGCGTGCGCCGATGCCAGCCACCACTATTCGTCATAGGCTGCTTGAGACATGAATTTGGAGCATTCACGGACTGCTTTGGCCAGGTTCTTGAACCGCTGCAAAGGTTCTTTGGAGAGACCAGCTGAGAACCCAGCGAGTTTCTTGGCCAGGTCTCTCAGGTATATGCCCGTGTACAGCTGGTAAGTCTGGATAAGGCTTATGAGAATTGAGCCCTGGTAGCACTTTCTGCCGAGGACGTCCAGGGTGCGGACCTCCTTGCTGGGGGCACCAAGGAATGCGTCTGCTGGCTTTTCAGCCAACGCATAGCCGTCTCCACCACCATGGAATTATGTGGCAGCTGTGACTTTTAGCAGACTCATTACATCAAGTCGAGCCGTTTGCTCACCACCGGCACCGAAGCCGGTGTCTCCCACATTCGGAGTATCAGCCATTCCAGGATGGGAGGGATGGGCACCATGAGCGATTCCCATGGAGGGGCCTCTTATTAGAGGATTTCCAACTCATCCACCAGAGGGTCCTCCTCCGACTCAGTCAGGAATGCCAGGGCCTTAGACATGTCCTTGACAAAATCAAGGAAACACATATTCTCGGGCGGGGACCTCCATTGAGGCTGCGAGACGGGAGAGTCTGATAGGACATCGCGGTGGCGATGGGTATTGGGGAACTCCTTGTCCTCAGTCTCCCACTCAGAGTAGTCCGTCGAGGACTCATAGGAGGGCTGCTCCATGGGCCTCGGGGCCCCCGATGCCCTGTGGCAGGTGGCCGGTAGACTTGCCAGGGATGACCGCAGTCCCAATGAGCGGGACTCGGATCATGACCTCGGCCGAGGATCGGATCGGCCTCTGGGGACGTCTTGGACATCAAGGGCCCAGTGGTTGGGGCAGATGAACTGGTCATGCCGCTGCTGGTCCATGAAGGCAGACAAACTGCGCTCCAGGGTGGCCATTCTGGACTCCAGGCCAGAAGGCTCCACAGCCTTCGGCACGGGCACCGAGGGACTCGGGCCCGACGCCGGCTCCTCCAAAGGGGAATTCTCAATGGGGATAGTGTCTGGGGACTGAGATCGGTCCACGGTTGGATCTTTATGAGGGACCTTTGCAGGCTGCTCCTTCTCCGACGCCTCGGACGAACGTCTTGGACTGCAGGACCAGGCCTGGGGAGCACCCAGCTGGTCAGAATCATCCAAGGACACTGCCTTCGAGGGTTTCTTTTTCTTCCTGGGTTCCCTCGAGGGACACCCCCTTTCTGAGGACCAACAACGAGACTCGGGTTCGGAAGGCTCCACCTGAGATGTCAGGACCTCAGACGAGGCCCTGGCCTTTGGAGGCACCGGGGACTCGGAGAAAAATGTATTGTGCTGCTGCTAGTGGCTCTTCAAGGCCTCACTGGACATCCTCTTGCAGAGACTGCAGGCTGCCAGGTCATGGTCTGGCCCGAGGCAGCGAAGACAGCAATCATGTGTGTCTGTCCAAGACATAATTTTGGAGCACCGATCACACTTCTTAAAGCCACTGGTAGCATGAATGGTGGCATCTCCCAAAGGCTTTTTTTGAAAGCTGTAGGGATTCTTCCGCGAGGGCTCCATCAGTGCCGATGTCACCCATATGTGAGGACTGACTTCCTGCTTGTTCCCAGAGAAGCTGCAGATAACTCATTCAAGAACACTTCAGTTGTATGCATCTTCTATGTAGAACTGATTGCCAGAAGATTTAAGGGCAAATTGTGATCTTTTAAGTTTTGGAAATTATTGAAGGCTAATTTAATTAGATCAGTTTTTGGCAATATGTGAAGATGTTTTTATTTTGTTAACAGTATAACTGATAATGTTATTGTGTTATACGAGGTGTGACAAAAAAGAAACGAGACTGTCCCATAAATGTTTTATTACAAATCTACAGATAAATTACACATTGTCCCCTTCAAAGTAATCCCCCCCAGAGTTAATGCACTTCTGCATTTGCTTCTGCCACGTGCAGAAGCACTCAGTAAGGTCCTCCTTCTAGAGGTCCCTCAGCACCCTCATCACAGTGGCCTTGATTTCTTCTACAGAGGCGAAATGAGTTCCTTTGAGCACAGTCTTCAGCCTGGGGAAGAGCCAGAAGTCGCATGGTGCGAGATCTGGGGAATAACGAGGGTGGTCGAGAGCTGTGATCTGTTTGTTGGCCAAGAACTGCCTCATAATGAGTACGGTGTGTGTGGGCACATTGTCGTGGTGGAGCAACCATGACTTGTCTCTCCACAGAGCTTGCCTGATGCGCCGAACCCGGTTATGGAGGCAATTAAGGAACTGCTGGTAGAAGTGCCGGTTGACTGTCTGACCCTCAGGGACAAACTCATGATGGACCACTCCCTTCTGGTCGAAGAATGTGATCAGCATGACCTTGATTCTTGATTTGGACATGCATGCCTTCTTGGATCTGGGTGACAGTCGAGTCTTCCACTGCAGGCTCTGTCTCTTGCTTTCAGAGTCGTACTGGAAGACCCAAGTCTCGTCTCCTGTGATGACTCAGCTAATGAACTCTGGATCTTCTCTAGCAAGTCTCGACAAATATTGACCCGGTGTTCCTTCTGGTTCTCTGATAAAAGCTTGGGCACCATTTTGGCGCACACGTTCCGCATCCCCAGCTCCTACATCAAGATGGTCCACACTGACTACCTGTTCAGGCTGAGCTCCTCAGTTATCATCTGCCCCATCAATCTGCGATCACTCCTCACCAGCTGGTTCACTCTGTCAATGTTCTCAGCCATCTTTGCCATGGAAGGCCATCCTGACTTTGGGTCATCCTCCACCTCCTCGCGGCTAGTCTTGAAGTGTTTGTGCCATTCGAAGACTCGCGGCCTTGACATTGCATATTTTCCATAAGCCTTTTGGAGAAGTTGGAGACACTCATTTGGGCCCTTCTCCAACTTAACCAGAAATTTCAAGTTGATTCTTTGCTCCATATTTCTGCCACCTCCAGTTGCATGACAAAGCGATGGAGCAGTGTGCTACAAAAAAACATGAAAAAGAAAAACAGAGCGAGAGAGACAAAAAATATTATAGCAGAATAGTGGTGAGATGTTATTAATGTGCTAAGTAACTAACTAACTAAATATATATGTATAATCTGAATTAGTTGTACCAATGCTTCTTAACATAAACTCTTTCCAATACTAGGCATATTATGAAGTAATCTAAATCTACAAAAGTCACTCAGGACCTCTGTCTCCCTAATCCTTCTGTGTCCAGCATCTCCCTTGTCTTCCTATTCCATGTGTCAAGCATTTCCTCTCTATCTTCCTATTTCCCCAGTGTCCAGTATCTCCCCTGCATCTTCCTTTTCCCCCTATGTCCAGCACCTTCCCTCTGTCGTCTTACTTCCCCTTCATGTCCAGCATCTCCTCTGTCATCCTATTCCTTCCCTCACCTGCAGCATCTCTCCTTTGTGTCCCTAACCTTCCTTTCCCTATCTCTAGGCCAGCATATGTCCCGTCACCCAACTTCCCCACCTGTGTTCACCCACTCAAGAATCCATATTCCCCTTCTCCCCACCCCAATCCTCCCATTGTAACGTCTCATGCTTTTCCTCCTCCCCTCGCTGCCATGTCTGCCACTTCCTTTAATGTGGATCGTCCTCCTGAGCTGGAGCCTTCTACACGGAAGTTCGAAGTCATGGTCGTGTGGCTAAGGTCCAGGTTAGCTCTCTCAAGATGTCATGCTCGGGTGAGTTTTCCCATAAATAAATAAATAAATTATTATACTAATAATAAATTAAAATGATTGATAGAGAGAATTAAATTAAAATTATTAACATTTATTAAGAAAACGTAAAGCAATCAATTATTTAAATAAGTCAAGTTTCTCCCTTTAACCTGAAACCCAAATACCTTAACAGTTTTGATTTTCTTTACAAATGATCAACATCAACTCAGTGGATATTTGCTTTAAATCATCAAAATCAGATAAGTCTTGACTCTTTATCCTCAGAAATTATCTTATCATATCAAGCACTTGCTAGATATCTTCAAACGTTAAGTTTTTGATTCTTTGTGATTACTTCTCTCTCAGGTATTCAAGTCACCTCAAGGACAGGTAAGCACAACTTCCCTAAACTCTAATTTTAGTTTGTTCCCATAAATCACTGGTATATGCATTCAATGGCACAGTTCATACCACTGGCCAGGGCGTTAACGTTGGTGCACAGTCATCTCGTTGTCTTTTCTCTCTCTCTTTCTCTCTTCCTCTGGGTTTAATGACAGCTTGCTTCCTTCTCTTAATTCCAGCCGAGGCTCATGTGTAAAACTACTAACCTAACTTTAACTAAAAGAAAAAGGCAAAACCCTATCTGGCCTATTATGAGGTTTGTATTTATTTCATTAAGTATGATATACCAAGTTCCATAAAACACGGGTCACAGGTTCATTCTTCTAAATTGTTGCTAACTTAGGGACGAAACAAAAAGAATGGTAGGTTCCCTGGCTGTAGAGACCTTGTTTTGCTATTATACTCTCTCACACTCTAAACCTGTACTTTGTCAGCCAACCATTCATTCTCTCTCTCTCTCTCACTGGAGCTCTATTCATGCAGGAGAAATATTCATGGCCGTGTCTTTGTGAAGTGAATTAGCCTCTCACTTAACATTTCAGACTTGTACAGGTCTTGCTGGAACCTGGCTCTTACTAATCTCAGACTTCCTGAATTTATGGAATATTTCAGGCTTATCCCACCTGAAGCCTCTTTAGTGGGAATTATATTCCACCCTTACAATATCTAGGGTGCTTCAGAATCAATTAAAATTCATTCAAACCAGTTTCATTCTCAGTTAGGGTTGCCAACCGGACGTTTTTCAGCCGGCCTGGCCGGTTTTTCCATGGCCAGGCCGGCTGCCGGCACAGATGTAAAACCGGCCCTTGAAAAGCCATTTTTTTGCTCTGGCCACAAGATCGGGAGCGGCCAGAGCAAAAAAACGGCTTTTCTCCCGACTCCCAAAGTCCGCGGGGAGGGAGCCGGGGAAGCCTGCGCGAGGCCCTGGCTCCCTCTGTACAACTGCCAGCGTGAAGATCCTTTTCCCTCACGCTGGCGGCTGTTTGTGTGAAGCCGCGAATGCTGGGAAAGGTTAAAGAGCATTGCCTTTAACCTCTTGCAGGAGTCCCAGCAATCGCGGCTTCACACAAACAGCCGCCAGCATGAGGGAAAAGGATCTTCACGCTAGCGGTTGTACAGAGGGAGCCGGGGCCTTGCGCAGGCTTCCCCAGCTCCCTCTGAAGCCCCTCAGACAGCCATGGGGCTGGTTGGGGGGGGGGAGGACAAGGACTGAATTGGCTGTGATGGGGGGGGGGCTAGAACTACAAATTGGCTGTGATGGGGGGGGGGGACCTGGAATGGAAATGGGCTATGGGGGGGGGGGGAACTTGGACTGGAAATGGGCTGGGATTGGGGGGGGGGGGACATGGACTGGAAATGGGCTATGATGGGCGGGGGGGACCTGGACTGGAAATGGGCTATGGTGGGGGAACTTGCTGGAAATGGGCTGTGATGGGGGACTAGGACTGCAAATGGGCTGTGATGGTGGGGGGGCCTAGGACTGGAAATGGGCTGTGATGGTGAGGGGGCGGCTAGGACTGGAAAGAGGCTGTGATGGGGGGACTTGGACTGGAAATGGCCTGTGATGGGAGGGCTAGCAAAGGAAATGGGCTGATGAAGAGCTGGAATATGACTGGAAATGGGTTGATGGGGGCTGGAATAGGACTGGAAGTGGGCTGACGAGGGAGCTAGGATTGGAAATTGGCTAATGGGGGAGCTTGGAGTAGAAAGTGGGGGGCTGGAATGGAACTGGAAAAGAGCATATGTGAGGCTAGGAATGGAAATGGGCTGATGAGGAGCTGGAATAGGACTAGAAATGGGCTGATGGGGGGAGCTTGGGCTGCAAATGGGTGATGGGCTAGAATAGGACTGGAAATGGGCTGATGTGGCGGCATGGGAGAATGGCACTAGAAGGGAGCAGATGCTGGGTGGGTCTAGAACTGTAAGGGAGCTGATTTGGGGGGAGGACTAGAAGGGGGTGGGGATGGGGAATGAGAATGGAGAGGGGAAAAGATATTTTGTGTGGAAGAAAAGTCTACGATGGGCCGGGTATTGGGGAGAGTAAGAGGGGATTTAGAATGGAAGGGTGAATTTTGAGTGGATGATAAAGGAATAAGGAAAGAAATGGGGGAAAGAGCAAAAGGGAAACAATCAGTATGTTAAAGCAGATATAGAGAGAGAATGGAAAACATCTAAAAGAGAAGAAAGGACAAATGGATAGCTCGCAGAAGACACGAAGAAACCAGAAGAAAGTGACTGGAGCAATTGCAACTGAAAACTAAAATGCCCAAACAGAAGGTAGAAAAATACTTTTTATTTTGAATTTATTAACTGGAATATGTCTGGTCTGGGAAGTGTGTATTGCTAACATCTTTGCGTTTTTGTTTAGTGCAAGAGGAAATTACTTTATAGTTTTATTTCTCCAGTGTAGTACATTTCATGTTTGGCTTTTGGGGTTCCCAGTTTAATTTATCTGACCAAGGGAGTTAGCCTACACTTATCCTCGGTAATTTTTGTGGGTGGGGCTGGGGTGCAGGGCAGGGGTGGGACTAGGAGCGGAGAATGGGTGGAGCATGGCGAGCCACAGGTGTCGGATTTTTCTCGGTGAAAAAGTTGGCAACCCTATTCTCAGTCATAGTGGCAAAAGTATGCGGGCCACTTTAATTACACATTCTCTCCTCATATACACCACTCTCACTCATAAACAACTGTCATTTTTACCATTAGACCTTTAACTTAGGCTTTTGAGAGGCCTGGCCTCCCAGCCACTTAAACATAGGTCTGGTCACTTTGCTTCCCTGGTGGTCTCTACCTGAAAGAAGGTCAGGTATCCTAGGAAATACCTCCTAATTCCAGAATGTAACCAAGGGGTTTCCATGGTGTCTCCAGGGGACAACCAATGGGGCGTCGAATCTCCACTTCCCACCAGGCTTGGGATTCCATCCCTAGGCTGTGATGAAAGTTGGCCAGTTTGAATTGTTACCATGGCATTACCATGGGAACTCCATTAAACTATATAGAAAAATCATCTTTACACCTTTATTTTGCGCTATTACACATATTCCCAAATTGAGGTAATGTCCTTTTAAATTTTTAGGTAAACCCTCCCCCATTGGCTCTTCTTAAAATCTCCTCTCATTAACCCAATCCTTAAAAAAAAATTCCAAAGTCTCAATCCCACTCAGCCGAACTACCTCAAATAATTTCGACACCGTCACTTTAAATTTAAAAATAAACATAGGGTCTTGTATCCCTAAATCCCCATACCTGAACCCTATATTCAAATCCCTGTTATTTTTTAAAAAAGTTTCCTACCTTTATTTTTTTTAACAGTGTGACCCCTCTAAATCAACAGGAGCTCAGCAGAGCACTGCTCTGGTGTTTCATTTTACTTTGCAGTTCCATCGGGTGAGGAGTTCTTGCCTTCAGCTCCTCCCCGAAGCCTCAAAACTGCCTGGCAATCCCCCAGATCGGATCCCCAGCACCCCAGGACACCCAGGGACCCAGCGGGCACCATTTTTTAAACTTTAGATGGGTCCCTGGCATTGGGTTCTATCGTGGCCTACTCTGGAGGCCTCATCCTGCCCCCCAGGCTCCATTTCCTGGGCCCTGGGACTCCTCAGCAGCGCAGGACGCCAGGTAGTTTTATTTAACATTTCTACACACTATCCACATTAATTTGCAGCAGTGGCTAAATACATAAAATAACACGGGTATGTTTATCTATGCACATTGCTGACGGTTTGCCGGTCCTGTGCCTCAGAAACAAGAAGTCTGGGTCAGAGAGGCGGGACCAACAGAACCATCAGTGGTACACATGGAGTGAATGAACCCTGTGTCATTTTTTTTAGAAATTTAGACACTGCAGCAAGTCAAAGGAAGTGGAGGTGGCAGCTGGGGGGTGGGGGAGAAAGATGCTGTAGTTGCGGCAAGGACTTTTTTTGCTCCAACTAAAAGTCAAACTGGCAGACAGATTAAATAACCTTGTTGCCTGACAGTATGACTCCGAGTCAGGGGGGAGGAGGTCGTGGTTGAGGCTCAGAAGCTTTAGTCTCCCCAAGCCTCTTATATGAGGTGCCACTGAGTAATCCCACCACGCAAAAGTGAAAAGGAAGAGGAGGTAGGCAACTACAGACCCATTAGTGTAACTTCAGTAGGGAGCAAGACTATTGAAAAATGCTAAAGTAAAAGATAGTGCAACATCTTGAAACAAGCAGATTATAAGACACAAAATAATATGGTTTTGCAAAGGGAAGAGCCTTCAAACAGACTTGATAGGATTCCTTAATGAACTGACAAAGGTAGTGGATCAGGGAAATGCAGTCAGTGTTGCCTATCTGAACTTTAACAAGACTTTTGGCACTCTCCTGGATGTATGAGAATAGGACATAAAGTTTTAAACTGGACGAGGAACTAATTCAGCAGCATGGCACAGAGGGCGATAGTCACTGGCTTCTACTCTGATGAAGGCAAAGTAACTAAGATTAGTGCCTTCTCCTTGCACCTAAAAGCGTGATGTCGCAGCACCTCCCTCTATAGCCAGCAGCGTGGGTGGAGGAGTACTGCGCAGTTTCATGGGAACATTGCCCGCTGCATGTGCTATGTTGGGATGAAGCTGTCTTAGAGAAGAAGAGTCAGTTAGCGAATCATAACTCCATTCCTCTCCTTATATCAGTGCTTTATGCATGAAGCTATAGAACTCTTCAATCCCCTAATTGCAGATGGGCTAAAAATTTTCCACTCCCAGTCAGCTGAAAATGAAATAGCGTTATTGAAAGAGATGTTGAACTATTCCTATACCTTACAATGGATCAAGCAAGGACTGCAACTTCTTTCACTACTAACAAATCAGGTTGATGCTGGAACCATATCCTTTTGTACACTGGGTGGGCTTATGGGGACTGGGCACAGTCTTCTATTTTGCCCACTCTTACATGATCTGCAGTACCAGTATGAATCTCCTTTCCAGCTATGGTCTATAGACTAACACGTCTCAGACCAAAATTTTAGGAAGATTGGTCACACCTATAAATACAGGCATTTTCCCCATGAGAAGAGCAATTACAGTTATAATAGTCATTTGAAAAATCAGATAAAATATATTTTCTTTCTTCACACAAAAGATGAAATTTGATAATGGGATCCAGTGCATTACTCACTTAAATACAGCGATAAGAAGGTTCACTAGAAGGATGTTTGCAACCAAAAGGTAACAGGCCATAATAGCTGGAACAATCCAGGCTCCTGCTTTGCAAGGGGGCAGCTCTATTATTTTCCCATCCTCTGCAGTTTCATTGTACCCACATGGAGCTGAAAGAAAATAAAAAGTCGCAGAAAGAAGTGAATCCTAATTCTTCCAGAGCCCGAATACTGATCAACATCTTAAAACTTGTCCCCCTTTACTCTTCAGAAAATAAAGAATACAAACGTTACACAAACTATCTTCTTGTTAAAATGTAAGATGAGAAAGTATAGTTTGATTCTAAAGCTAATCAAATGAATGCTTACAAGGAACTTATACAATTAATCAAGAGGCAAAGAACTCATAGCCGGTTCTTCTGACTGTGTATCTATGAAGCAAAGATACTTCTCCAGGAGGTGTGAGCTGAAAATTCCAGCCTCCTTCATGAAGACGCCACTCGAGGTTTTTCCCAAACATTAGACAGCATATGCATGAACTTTGTGAAAATCACAGACAAATGACTGGAACATATAGGAGTAGTTTGAGGGGTGATTTCGGTACTGCTGGCTTCTTTCAACCCAGTGTACATCATACAAACCCATTAGGATTCCCTTTTCAAATTAAAGTTGTCCTGCAATGTTTTGCCGTCTTCTAGGAACCTGGGTCTCACATTGAACTCCCATGTCTTCTTTTCACTTTGTCTAAGCTTGGCTTTCTTGATTCTGCCCTGTCTACTATAAGCCTTCCAGATCTCTGCAGCTCATCTCCTCTACTAATTGCCTCCCTACTCAAACCCATCATTTCTTTTTCCATTCCCTACATTAGCTTCTGGACAAATACCACTGCCCCTTCAAAGAATTACAGCCAGAGTGAATCTGAGCATGTCCTGGTTTCCATCAGGTCAGACAAGAAAAAGAGATAGAGAGCGAAGGATCAGGAACGCAGACAGACACTGTTGTAACAGAGGAGAAAACAAGCAGCACCCACCTGCCTCCTCACTTGGAATCCTATTGCAGGTAGGGACGTTTGTGTAGGACGCCTAAGAGAAATCTTCCTCTGAGAAGATCCTTTCTAAAGTATTTGAGTAATGGAGTGTATAACTTCATTGGAATATCAGGCTATATGAAAATACATATCCTTAGATTTAATTGGGTTAATATTTAAACACCATGGTTGGGCTTTTCTTTAAATGCCACCTGTAGCTTTTAAATAATTCACCCCTATTCAGCACTGCTATCGTGGAGTGTGGCGACTGGTGATGTTATCCACATAGCGGCTATATTCAAACCACTATCTGGATAACTATCCAGTAATTTTAGGACAACTAGTTATCTGGATAGTGGTCTGAACGCTACCACAATCTGGACGATTTGCCTTTCCGCCCATGCATTGGCCTGGCACTAAGTGGGCAGTGCTGTGGTGTTTTGTAAACGGCACTATCAGGCTAGCCCTGCTGAATATCGTTCCAAAACGTTATAACAAGGGACATTAACAACAGACCAAGAAGATCCAATAATGACAACATGATCGGCACGCCCGCAGGCTATCACAAAACCAAACAAACAACTTCAAAAAGAGCACCATCACTACTGGCATCCACACTACGGAACTCCCTCCCAACGAGCCTGAGGGCATTAGATGACCTCACAGACTTCCGCAAAGACCTCAAAACATTCCTATTTATAGAAACCTATGAGCATTCAGGCAACATCCCCTACCCAAACAATAACACTACTACCTCCACCAACTAAACACACATCCATACTATCCACACACACAAATCTTTCATACCACGTTTTAAATACCTTCATGTTAAATGTTACCTCAATTGTACTGTCTAATTACTGTTAAGTAACTGTACTGTCTAAATGTTTACATGTACCTTAATGTTAAATGTAACCCTCCAATTATCATGTGACGTGACCACCTTGATTGAAGGAAAAGGTGGCATACAAATCTGTCTAAATAAATAAATAAATAAATAAATATCTGTGAATGGCGGAAGCTGAAGCATTTGTCTGGATAATGACTGCCATTATTAGGGAAGTGCAGGCCAAAACATTTCATTTTGCTTTATGTTTTGTGTTTTTTCGCCTTTGTATTGTTTTTTTTTCAATAGAGTGTACCATTGCTGCTTTCTTTTCAAAACGAAAGCACATCGCTAGCCATTTATCAACCTGAATGGTACAAGGCATGATATATGGTTACTCTAATAGCTGGGCTAAGTGGTATACAAGCATTAGCATATACAGTTGTTCCCAGGCTTTTTGGGAGCAACAGGCAAAACTGAAAAATGCAGAATGTTCAAAGGGCAAAAGAATGTCCCTTCTACTCTTGGGGTATGGTGATGGGACTGGGGATTCAAGAGCTACATGCTTGAAACAACATAGAACTTGGATTTAGTTGTAATTCACAGACTCACTTGTGGTACTCACTTTGTTAACTTAGTGATGGATGCCACTGGAGTAAAGTCTGAGGCCTTACTAAATGGCACAAACCTCTATCCCTTTGGAGGTCATTTCAGAAGCTCTATTCATGATTTGCACATGCGAAAATGACAACCCCACAAGTGCAAATCACATCCATGTCCAAATAGCCATTTTAGAAAGCTTAGAATTTACATGTCTGCCCCAATCACATTCAAGTCATATGGGGGCGTGTCAGGGGTGTGGTTTGGATGTGGCAGAAAGATACACATGTATCTCCTATTTGATATAGGAGTTGCACGTGCTCACTGTAAATTCCCCACAGCTGTATTTATACTTGCAAGGGCCGATGCTACCGTCAGGCAAACTAGGCAGTTGTCTAGAGAGTCCGGCCTCCGGAGGCCCCCATTCCCATCGCCACTGCCTCTCTCCAGGACTTGCAGCAGCGTCAATGGCCGCAAACAGCTCCGTGGCACTTACCTTAAAACTTTGGCGCTGCGGGGCTGTTTGCTTCCATCCTGTACAATGCTTGATGCTGACTTTCTGTTTGCGGACAAGAGGGATTAATCTCCCAATGTTTATTTCCCCCTTCTCACTTGCTTCAGTAGATATTGAAGCACCTATAATTCATAAACAGCGGCGGGATGTCTAGGTTTACACGTACCAACATTTGCACATGATACTGGCTCTTCAATGTGTAAGTTGCCGGGATTCCCGCCTCAACTTTTCCCATGTGTATGCTGGTAAAATACCATCTTCCACTGCCCATGGATGCATTTCCCCATGTGCGCCAGCGCTTCCTGGCTTGATGCAGTGCTCGCATCTATGGCGAGATGAGGGGATATGTCAGTTTTAGTTCAGACTGACACGTGCCCACCTTCTCCTTTAAAATGGACATAGACTTTCAGATGTTTTCACTTGGACGTCACTACATTCACATAAGCGGTCTTTCTAAAATGTGCCTTCAAAGGTTTATATGAAGGGTTACTTGCGGATCTTTCTCCAATAGTTCTACACTCTGCTCTGTGGGGCCTTTATTCTCAGCAAGTAGGTTGAAGTGAAGAACATTCCAGGCAGAGGTCACAGAGAATAGCAGTTCTCAGCAAGAAAGTACAACGATAAGGACTCATTGGAAAAGCGATGTTGTGACTCCTAGTGAGTTACACTATCCAGCCTAGCTGGCATGTTTACTGAGGAGGTCAGAAGGCCTGGCTGGGTAGAATCACCAGCAGAAGTAACTACCCCATCCCATATGTAATATTCCTCTAGAGTGTAGTCTATTGGGCAATCGGGGTTTGAAGTGCAGCTCTAGATGGGCATAGAACTGTGCACTGCCTCAATGGGACTCCATTTTGTGGTGTGTCAAACGATGGGTGTTTTGAAGGGCAGACTTTACTGGGCAGCATTATGCGTGCAGCAGCAGCCCAGTTATAACACAACAAATGTTATAGTTGGAGCCAGGTTGCAGCACGGAAAGGCCCTTCTATGTGGAGGGTATGCCTCCTATATTACCTAGACAAACTGGTAACTCACTTGTCAAAGTAGAGGTCACCTCTTCAGGGGAGCTGACAGCATATCATTTGATTTAACAAGCAGAGAATTAGGGGAAAACAGCACCATATTAGTGGAACAGAAGAGATATGCACAGAGCCCACATATGAACAGCAGGCCGCACCTGAAAAAAATAACTCTCTTCTTGGAATATGCACTATCTAGTTGTACCCGGCAGTTAGACATTGCATCTGAGCAATTTATGATGATAGGGATCATAGATGGCAGAGAGTAAGGAGGCCAGAGAGCAGATGTATGTAATAAGCACCTATTGGATCTCTCTGTAGGACATGATGTGTCCAGCTGGCGGATCCCTCTCAAGGAGCCCTCATCCAGGTGCTCTTGCTCAGTTAGTGACTCTACCTGGCCAGGTTAGGATCTACCATTTGCTTTTTTCTTGGCTGTATGCCTCAGTTCCCTCTATTTCCTCTTCAGATCTTCACTATCTCTATTGTTATGGAAGATCCCATTGACTGTGGAAGATCCCCACCTGGATTTTTTATTTTGCATAGCTCTGATTTAGATTCTATTCCACCATCATATCAACTTCCACAGGGTTTTCTTCTGGGAGGTCATGATACATAGTGTAGCAGTACCGGACCTGGTATTTTTATCCATGTAGAAAAGCCAGCAAGTTGATAGTGGCTTTATACACATGGGTATTTCTAAAATAGCTGACCGTTGTGCACGTGTAGCTGCTTTACACGTCATTAATGGCAGTTTTATAAATAGCTTTACATGTGGTAAAGGTAATTTCAATAATGACCACATGTTTATAGCTTCATCAATGGCCTTCGTAGCTACTGTGCCTCTGGATCTCTGACAAATCCTTATGAATCTCCAGCCCAGAATTATTAATGCATTTAGGAAGTACACGTTATGTTCCTGGCTAGGATGCCAGTTCCATGTGTGTAACTCACTTCGGTAATAAAGTAGAAAAATCCCCATTGTGCTGGGTAGGGGCCTTGCCCGTTTTAGGATAAAACTTGTGTGACAAGGAGATATACTGATTAATGTTTATTTTGTGTTTTCTCAACTGATTTGAGGCCTAAAGACCAGTTCCTGTCTGCAAACAATATTTAGGACTCAAAATGAGGCCCCAAGGTTGATTTAATGCTTTATATGGGGGGGGGGGGGGGGTGCAGCTTTTTAATCTGTGCATGGGTTACTTTGGGGGTCCCAGAGCTGCTTTTATGCTGTGTATGTGTGTGTGTGTAGGTGCTCTTTTTATTCAGATGCACATATAAATAGAGAGATATGGAGGAAGGAGATCTGTGCTTGTTTTGATGTTATATAATTGGAGGGGGGGGGGCAGGTCTTGTGCAGCACCCTTTCCATCCTATGTAGATGTTGCTTCGTGCTTGTTGCAGTTCATCTGATCTAAATTGTTAGGTATTTAGAAGTTGCTGATGGGAGGGGTATAAAAAGTGCATTTTAGTGTATCAGGGATACATGCAGGCTTGATATCTGTTCTTTCAGCTTCAATCTGGTTTCCTTATGGGCCAAAGATCTGTAATTGGCAGCCGTCATTGCTTTTTTGTGAATATTTATTTATTTAACACGTTTTTTATACCGCTTTATTGTTAGAATCAAAGCAGTTTACAGTATAACACAGGAACAGAACAATCACAGAGAAACATAGGTTGGGGTAACATGCAAAGAATAAATGGATGTAGTCCTTTTCTCCTTCCATACACAAGAGTGGGTGTTTCAGAGCGGCCAATAGCTGCATGTGACACCTGTAGTCTCCTGATATATTTCTCAGACTTTTACATGTGGTGACAGAAAGCAAACAGCCTGTTAGCTTTCTGCTCATTAGTAGGTGCATCTACGCTTCCTCTTTAAACGAAGGCAACAGATGAGAAGGTGTGCTATGGGCCTTGGTGACAGGAGGTGGAGACCTCTGTTACAGGATACACGCAGGCATGTTTAGGGATGAGTGGAGTTTGCATGCTACAGTGCCACTATAGTGCTTGTATGGCGTGCTGCACTAGGGTAAAGATCTTCCATTTCCTGCCATCCCCATCATTTCCACCCGCTGCTCCTGCCTCCACTCAACCCCCAGTTTGGGTGTATGCTTCACAGAATGGCCACAGCCAATAGAATGTGTGATATAGTGCTCCTGATACCTCAGTACCTGCACCCTGCTAGTGATGATGGAAGATTCTCTTGAGCTGACGAGGATGGCCAAGTTGATAATGATAATGTGGTGTTATAGGAGACCAGCAACTTATTTAGTGCTAATGGAGGTATGCAGCAATCAAGGGCAAAAAGCTAAGTGGAAGGATTAATGTTGAATTGTGTCGTAAAGAAGCGAGAGTACCTTCTACCTTCCATCTACTTTCTTCCCTCCACCGTCTCTTTCATGTGCATCCGTTCCTTTAATCTCCATCCCCAGGCCTATTCTTTATTTCTCCTTTCCCCTGATTATGTGTGTGTCAGTACCACATCCAAGCTCTGTAGCCTGGCAGAAAGACACCTACAGTATGAAACAGGAGGTGGGGAAGGAGCAGCAATGGATTTGCTGGGGACAATAGAGGCATTGTAAAGGCATCTCACAGGCTGTGATCTCACGAGATAATGAAAGTGACACTTGCAGCAATTCTAGAAGGCTTTGTGGGAACTGGCTAATATTTATTTCATTTATTTAACTCCTTTTATATACCACTTTATCATTGACTCAAAGCGGTTTATAATTAACATGAAATTTACATTTAAACTTACATGGAACAGGGGCAAGGTACAAATGGCTGTTTAAACAAACTAGTGTTAATATCCCAAGCTTAACTGTTACAAATACCGTGACATTTGGCAAGATCTCTACTAAATTACTTGTATTCTTTGAACAGATATGTTTTGAGTCTCCTCCTTAGTTCAGACACAGTTTCACAATATCTGAGGTCATTTGGGAGACAGTTCCAGACAGTAGGTGTGAATAAGGTGAATGCTGTATTGCAGGTTTGTTGACTGCTTTTTGTCCTTAAGAGTGGGATGCAGAGAAGATTTTGGTACATGCGTCTTCTTGCTCTTGTGTCAGGGGCTTTATGTATTAGGGGCTTGAAGGCTAGTTGCTGTTTGGTCATGTAGGATCTTGATGATGCATGTTGTTGTTGTTATCTTCTTCGAGTCGGTGTCGACTCATGGGCGACCCTCTGGATAGTTGTTCTAAACTGTGTTTGGTCTTCAGTCAGGTGGCGCACTGTTGACAGAGTGGCACCCATGGCTGTTGTTATTGTATTGATCCATCTCATTGCTGGCCTTTCTCTTTTGCGTTGACCTTCTACCTTGCCAAGCATGATGTATTTCTCTAATGATCTCTCTTTTCGCATGATGTGTCTAAAGTATGAAAGTCGAAGTGTTGTCATCTGAGCTTCTAAAGAAAGTTTAGGTTTGATCTCCTCTAGTATTGACTGGTTTTTTCTTTGAGCAGTCCATGGAATACACAGTATTCGCTGTCAGCACCATAATTCAAAGACATCAATTTTCTTCCTGTCTATCTTTTTCACTGTCCAACTTTCGCATCCATATGATATTATTGAAAATACCATGGCTCGAACGAGTCAAATATTTGTATAGAGGCATCTCTGCTCTTGAGAATCTTATCTAGGTCCTTCATAGCCATTCTGCCAAGAGCACTGCGTCGCCGGATTTCTTGACTGCTTGTTTCTTTATTGATAGTTGATCCAAGCAGTTTAAAGTTGTTCACTATTTCAATTTCTTCTCCATTAATGATGAACTTATTGATTTTGCCAGTTGTCAGGATCTTTATCTTCTTTATATTAAGGCGCAGGCCCATTTTAAGACTATGTTCCTTGATCTTGAGAAGCAAATTTTTCCGATCATCTTCACTTTCAGGCAGTAATGTGGTATCATCAGCATAGCAAAGGGTGTAGATGAGTCCCCACCAATCTTCACACCTCTATTGTCTTCATACAGTCCTACTTCTCTGATGGCTTGTTATGCATATAAATTAAACATGTAGGGGGAAAGTATGTAGGTTCTTGACGATGCATGCTATTATTTTATATTTTATTCTAAATGTGATTGGGAATCAGTGAAGGTACTTTAGTATAGGAGTAATGTGTTCATCTCTTGAGACATCAGTTATAATATGGAATGCAGTATTTTGGGCCATTTGTAGGGGGGTACAGAGCTTGCTTTGGAAGGCCTTTGATAAATTATATTACAGTAATCTAGGTGTGGTGTTATTATGGATTGAAAAAATGATCTGAAATCTTGGAGTGGAGTAGAGGGCAGAGGTTCTGAAGAACTGTATCTTCATCTTGTGGTATGCCATTGTGGTTCGCTTGATGTGTGACCATAGGTTTAGCATCTAGTCTAGCAATCTATCAAGGGCCAGATATTGAATTGTGATGGCTATGCACCTCTAAGGCGCATAGCCATTGCAGCTGAACTTTAACCACAGATAGTCAATCCAGGGCCATATCTGGGCACTGGAATTGAATATCTGGGTCTACTGCCATGCTCCACATAGCGCAGAAGCTAATCGGGCATCAGCAATATTGAGCCTCTGCCCAGTTAGCTCCCATGGGTACAGATAGTCAAGGTTTTCTCACTCTTATCTTTACCCACGGATCACTAACTGGGCAGCGGTTCAATATCACTGCTGCCCAGGTAGCAATGGGCGCCACCTCTGCTCTGCCCTATTTATTTATAAGAATTGTAAATAATTTAAGAAGAATGAGAATTATGTACATATCTGTGAATGATATTTATCTGCACCTGTTACTATTTGTTTAAAATATTTAATGTATCTCTGTTGTTAATAATGTAAACCACTATAATTACTCTAAATGGCTGTATAAAAGTCAATAAATAAATAAAATAAATAAAATAAATAACGCCACAACTCGCCCGATTCTACAAGGATAGCATCGGGGCATGTAGTGGTGAAACTGGGGGATATTCAGTGGCACTAAACGGATTAATGCCACTGAATATCGCTGTATAGGGGCATTTGCACAGTTTACAGATTTCTAAACCGTGTAAATACCTTTGAATATCAGGTCCCAAGATATTTGACTTCTGATTTTACTTCCAGCTCAATATGATTAATTCTTAGGGTTGTTGGTGGGGTGAAGGTTGGATCTGATGTTACATGGAGAACTTCAGTTTTATTATAATTTACAGAGAGATTATGGCTTGTTAGCATTGGATAATTTTGTTGAAACATGCTATTATAGTCACGTGAACGGGATTGTCTGCGAGGGATGGAGTATACATGATTATATCGTCTGCATAGATGTGATATTGGACGTTGTGGTTTGTTATTATTGGAGAACCATGGTGCCTCTGCTGCTGGGAAGAGTGCAGGGTCAGTGGCAGTTCTTGCCTGGCTGGCTCCTGGTGACCTCTGCTGGGGAGGCTATGCAGATGGGTGTGGGGTCTTTGGCAGCTCTTGCCTGGCTGACTCGTGGTGACCTCTGGAATCCTCTGTTGGGTCTGCATCAGCATTGGCTATTGAATGCTATGTCCTGCATGGCTGTTAGTTGATGCTTGCACTGGTCACCATTAGTTCTGCTCGAATGAGCTGTCAGAGTTAGTGGTGGTAGCCCAACCCATAGAAGTTGAAATAGGTAGCAGTCTTCACACAGGCAGTCAGAGGTAGCAGTGGATACACTTTCAATGATTCTGAAGCTGTTGGCAGAACCATTTAATTGCACAAAACTAGGAGTCTTAGACATAAATAAGGAACAAAGTAGTTTTTAATAGATCAGAATTTCTTGGGCTGCCCAGTTCCAGCTGCTTATTAGGTTGCTGCAGGCACTGCTCTGTCTGTGACCATGTTCACTCTGCCCTTTCCACCATTGTATCTATCAGAATTTGGGATTCAGATAATTTTACTGTCGTGAAATTTTTTACATGTGTTGCCAAAATGGAAAAAACAGCATTTACCAAATCATGCTTGAATTCTGTCACTGTGTTGATTACTAACACCTCTGCTGGTAAACTGTTGCAGAGTCAGAGCAGGAAACGACAGAAAAGGCAAATAAGATAAGCTGCGCTTGTGTGGGCATGTGTGGGTGTGCACAAATGACAGAATGTTCTGAACTACACAGCATACAAAACAGAAAACCATCTTTATTTTTTTAGAATAAATTTAGACACCTGAGGAGCCTTCATGAATGGGGAATGCATTCATTCTTAGAACCAGAGATTCTTACAGACCCTTCATTTTTTTCAGTTCCATCTTTTTATTATTTTATGCTCATACAACCAAAAAGCAATAATACAAACAGAAAACAAAATAATAATCAGGAAAAGAAACCTAAGCTCCCTTCCCCCACAGAGTGTAGCATTATGAAGAATGAAAATGTATACAACTCAAGAAGTACACCACTGTTTATCGCAGCTTCTGCAAATATGCAGGCATGGTAGCTCCCACTTTTAGTCTTCTTCACCTCATCTGCCTCATATTTACTACGTAAAATTGCAGTGTTCCACCAAAAATGTACTGTTAATATTGAATTGTCCTTGAAGTAGAGCGGGGCATGGTGAATAGCAATATTTATAAGAAAATCAAATATATACTAATCAAAAGACCATAGTTCACAAAATGTTGCCAATTTAAGGATCTCATTTAAAAATGTTATTGATTCTGAAATATCAAACACTTTTTGAATAATTTGCCAAATATCCTACCAGAATTGGAAGACCTGTGGGCAGGGGCAGTTCTATAATGTGGCAGGTTGAGGTGGCCGCTTCAGGCGGCAAATTTTTAGGGGCATCAAAAAAAATGCCCCCAAATCACACCAGTGCCGGCCACCTCACACTGCCAAAATAAAACCCTCAAATCCTAGAAGATCAGCGATTTAGTGCAGCTCTGCTCTGCTGCTTTTGCTGTGTTGGGGTTGGCAGCAGCAGAAGCAGGTCGCCAAACCTGGGAGTTTGAATTAAAAAAACCAACAAAACAACGATCAATCAAAAGCACGGGCCCTTGCCTCATTCTGCTCATGTGAGCGTCCTGGCCGGTCCCACCCCCTAATGCGATATTAAAAATATTTTGTCAGTTCAGATTCAAGGAAATTTTAAATTTTTAAGGGAATCTCTCAGTTTAATTTTGTTTAGTATCCTGATAGCTGGAGTTCTGGACTTTCCAGCTCTAGTACAATCCAGTCCAGCCTTTGAATTCATGGCTACCAGGATTAGTTTTTCTCATTTTATATCTTCCCTTCTCATCAATAATCTGGTCATAATAAATAAATAAAATAAAATCTGATATGCAGATACTTATAATGGTTTGATTGGGGGTGGGGATGGGGGGGGGCATGGGCTGTGTAAGTGGCTTTTCATTAATCAAATTTAATGTTCTATTTTTATGTTTGTTTTATTGTAACATCTGTGACGCCACTTAAGATTTTAGATGGATGGCATATACACTTTAAAATAAAGTATGCTAAATTTATGCAAATGATGCCACAATGAGTCTCCGCACATGGTCCCGCATCATCCTCAGACTGCCCCTGGGAGGAAGTAGACAGGGGGGGAGCCCTGGGAGGAAGTAGACAGGGAGGGGCATTGGGAGATGGAGGAAAGCAGAAACCTCGGATTGGGACCAGCATGATCAGAGAATAAAATGGTCAGACAACAAAGGTAGAAGATAATTTTATTTTCAATTTCGTGATCAAGCTTTGTTCTATCTTTATATTTTATACTGTGCAGGGAAATTTATCTCTTTTTATTTCTATGTTTTGCATTGTATGTAGAATCTGTCTTCTTGAGGTTGCAGTTTAATTTTTATCTACATATGTTTATTTTTAGATTATGGTTACTTATTCTGTACTTGGTGAGGGTCTGTGTTTTGAATATGTGACCAAGGCCAGCTGTCCTGTTAACATGGAGTTTGTAGGTAGGGTAATCTGAATTGTTCAGCTTTTCAAATAGGTGTATGGATGTTTCAGGGCCCACTGCAGTATTTACAGTGATGTTTTTATTGGATGGGCTCCTTATGTGAGTTTTGGAAGTTGGTGCTGATATGGTATGGCAAGGTATGGTAGATTTTCTCTATAGATCCTCAGTGACTTTGTTGT
Organism: Ichthyophis bannanicus; assembly: GCA_033557465.1. Classification (NCBI taxonomy): domain Eukaryota; kingdom Metazoa; phylum Chordata; class Amphibia; order Gymnophiona; family Ichthyophiidae; genus Ichthyophis; species Ichthyophis bannanicus. The sequence goes on from CM066032.1 coordinate 723,288,593, forward strand.
AGGGTTTTGTATCCCTGGTACTGGATATGCCTGGTACTGGAGAATGCCTGGTACTGGAGAATGTTTGTTGTTGTTAGTAAGATGACCAGAATCAGATTTTTATTTTTAGATATTTAGTTCTGTGGATGAATGTCCTAGTTCTGCTCTGCACCAATTGTTGGGGGAGGTGGTTTTGTGAATGCAAAATATATGTTCAGAAAAAAAAGCAAGAACCATAATGCAGTTTATAACAACAAAATAACAATTAATTATAATTTTGATTATAAACTGTGCTGTGGTTCTTGCTCTTCTTTGTTCCTTGGTATGCAAACATCTTGCATTTCCTCCACATTATCTAATTGGCTTTTTGGTTTGCTTCAGTCCCTAACTGGAGTTTTAAGAAAGCCCCCCCTCCCACTGTGGGGGGGGGGAGGGGTGCCATCTCATCCCTTGCCTCAGGCAGCAGATTGCTTTGAGCAGCCCCTGCCTGTGGGCATTCGTAAACAAGATGTCTAAATGTAACCATGGAGCTGCCACAACTCCAGCATTTGTTGGAGTCTAGCAGCCCCACTATCATCAGCCTCACAGGAGTCCAAAGGGTTTTAAGGGCCAAAAAGTAGGAGGATAGCCATAAATTTTCAGCAGGGGAGGCTTTCCATAATACATTCCAGCAATGATCAATCCACTTTCTCCTTTCTGCACTCTACTTCACATGTTCTGTGAATCTGTAATGAGATCTTAGTGCCTGCAAATACTCATTAAAAAAAGGAGGAAGAATGCCTGGACTCATGCTCATTCTGACTGATCTCAAGTATCTCTGGTACATTGGGAAGAGTTGAAAAATCTGCCTTAACCCCTTAATGGCATGCCTTAATTGTAAACTGCTCAAATAAATAAGGGTACGACTGGCGATTATGGGTATGTGGGCCACTGTATCCTTTCAGCTATATAACTGGGTTTGGGGGGGGGGGGGTGCCACAGGGCTCACCCCTTTCCCCGTTATTGTTTAATATATATTTCCAGGCATTAGGGGCTTTGGTATGGTCTTTTGGCCTTCAGTTCTATGAGTATGTGGATGATCTGCAGATTTTGGTGCCACTGCAAGGTGACCAGGAGCTTGTGCTACTTAACCTTGATCATTGTTTAGCTAGTGTGTATGATTTGCTGCTAGGAAGTAGATTAGTGTTGAACATGGAGAAGACAGTTTGTCTACAGTTCAGGGCCATGGAGAGCTCTGACCTGCATATTTTGTCAAGTATGGATGTTTGTGTTGTTCTCTGGAAGGGAGAGCTTCATTCTTTGGGAGTGGTATTGGACAGAGAGGGGATAGGGAGGTAGGGAATAAGCAGATTGCTCAGGTGGTAAAATTGGCATGATTGAAGTTGCAGCTTGCCCGCCAATGGCGTCGTTACTTGACGGATTCTGTGTTGTGGTTAGTGGTGCAAGCCTTAGTATTGGGGATGTTGGATTATTGCAATGTGCTCTATCTAGGGCTGCCTAAGGGGTCCATTTGGCAGCTACAAGTTGTTCAGAATGTCATGGTGCAGTTGTTGGTGGGAGATAGGGTGAGTCCTTGTTGATTCAACTACATTAGCTCCTTATTTGGGCGTGCAGTAGCTTTAAATTGTTGGTCATTGCTTTTCTGATATTGCATGAGGCCCGGTCGGGATATCTCTTGGACCTCCTGCATTGGTATGAATCCCCCAGGGAGCTGCAGTCCTTGCAAGGCCGCCTGCTGGAAGTTCCGAGGTTGGAGGTGGCCTGCCCGGTGCAATGGTGGACTCAGATGTTTAGGGTAGCAGGGGCAGAGCTGTGGAATACATTGTCTCTTGAATTCCATGCATCGCAGAATCTTTTGGGTTTCCGTAAGCTACTAAAGATGGTCTTGTTTCTAGGGGAATAGGGGCTGAGATTTGTCAGGGGGCGGGTATATGGTAGGTTGTTTCCTATTTTTTTTATTGATTTGTACACTCTTAATTGACCTTGGTCAAAATGGGGTATAATCTGTTATAAATAAATAATTAATGATATACCCCCCCCGATCACCGTTTAACCAGTTACTTATGATATCTTGATATATGCCACAATTAATGTAAATTTTACTTTAAAAAATAAGGGGAAAAGACCTCAGAACTTGTCCTTCATGTTTTCAAAGCCATTTGCATCCTTGCTGGGGCTTCAATTTGGCTACAATGATTCTTCGTCACTGGTCATAAAAACCCCTTAGTTTTGCCTTTATAGTCTGCTTTTTCATCAAATTTTAATTTCTGTACATTTTCAAATGATATATCTTATCTGATCATTTTTATCAACCATGTTCACTGACAAGCTGCATCAGGAGTCTATAAAAAAATCAGATGGCTGAAATTATGATTCAGATTCAAATTATATCCTCATCAAGGATCACACCAGGCTCAACTCTCTTTCCCTGGTTGGGGCATATACTTTTCTATAGAGAATTTACATAGGACAGTTCAGGAATTGGTTTTATCAAGTTTTGACTATTGTAATGTAGTCTATGTGGGATTACCTCAAAAGAATTTACATTGAATACAGTTGGTACAGAATACAGCTACATGGTTGCTGGATCATTTGAAATATAACGATCATGGTACCTCTGCTTTGCAATCATTATTATTGACTCCCAGTAAGGATGAAATGTCAATTCAAAACTTTTTGTGGTAATTTAAGCCTTTGATGGGTTAGTCCAGGAGCATCTTTAGGAATTGACAAAAGTATTTGGCTACCCGCACTATGAGGTTAGCTCACAGGAGAAGGCCAGAAACAAGACCATCTTTAGTAGCTTACTGCTAATCAAAGAAGCTGATAAGGGATCCAGGATAGGGCATTTGTTTCAGTAGCTCAACATTCTCATGAAGAGACCTCCGCTGTTGTGGGCTTAGTTGAGACAACCCCCCCTATCATGTTCTTATATTCTATAACCTACCATCCCTCCCTCCCCTAGACACCTTATGCTTTTATTTTCTTTCTTTCTTGTGTTTTATGAAAATGGAGTTCCTTTCACAAATTTGTATTTTATTGTAAACTGCATAGTTTGTATTCAGTGTTGCGGTATATTAAATAAAAGTTAACCATAACCATAACCATTTTTATGGAATAGTCTCCCTCAAGAGTTGAAATTGATAGAGAATATGAACAGTTTCGTAAACAGGTCAAAGCCTGGCTTTTTAAACAGGTGATGTTAAGGTATGAATGATGTGAGGGTATTTATGGTTTTATTATCTAGTTAGATATGGAATGCTAGTTGAGATGACATTAAGTAGATAGGCATTTATACTAGGGGAAGGGGGTGATAGATAGAGAAGAACAAGTTCAGAACGTCACTCCGAGCAAAAACATAACAATATTGGAAAAAGCCACACTATTAACTCACACACCAATGGCACGCAGGAAGAGGCATGCAGAACAAAATCCAGGCAAGCCAGTCAACAAATGCTGGAAAGCAATGAGCACAAATGCTTGCAATCTAGCCCAAAACGTTCCTGACCTGGAAGCCCTAATGGTGGAAATGGACTTGGACATTGTGGCCATTACAGAAACATGGTTTAATGAGTCAAATGAAGGATAGAGAAGGCAGAAAATGAGGAAGAGTAGCTCTATATGTCAAAACCAATATTAAAGCTACTGAAATGCAGGGGACGAGGGGAAAAGAAGCAGCACTGTGGATTGTGTTGGAAAGAGGAGATGGCACTCTCATCCATACTGGTGTAGTCTACAAACCTCCAACTCAAACTGAAGAAATGGACAGCGACTTGATTGTCGATATTGCAAAGATAGCCATGAAGGAGGAAATGATCATTCTGGGTGACTTTAAGCTACCCGATGTGAATTGCAAATATGGAAAGAAGTAAAAGAATTGTGGATGCCTTCCAAGATGCATTGCTAAGAAAAAAGGTGATGGAACCAACAGGGAAAGTTCAATGCTGGATTTAGTACTCACCAACGGAGATAGCGTATTGAATGTCCAGGTGGGTGCCCATGTGAGCAACAGCGATCATCACATGGTGAGGTTTGAAATAAAAACCAAGGCAGAGTCCCCTCATAGCAAGCTCAAAGTCCTAGACTTCAAAAACACTGATCTCAGTAAAATGACCAAGCGACTGAGGTGGCAGGGTGGGAGGGGATAAGGGATAAGTGGAATTACAGTGAGCTAAATGAAGAGGCAACAGATATATATGTAATGAAAGTAAATAGAAACAAGAGAAAAAAGGAAACCTATTTGGTTCTCCAAAGAAAGAGATGCCCCAATAAAGACAAAAAACAACTTTCACAAAATTCAGAAGTTCACAAATAGAGGAACAAAGAACAGAATACTGGATAAAGTTAAGAGAGACAAAAAAGGAAATAAGGAGAGCAAAATCAAAGGCGGAAGAAAAGGTGGCTAAGATCTGAAGTGTGGAGACAAAACCTTTTTCAGGTATATTCGGGAGAAGAGGAAGATCAGAGGGGAATTGCAAGACTCAAAAGTGCCGATAACAGATTTATGGAAAGTGACATTGAAAATGAAAAAATGCTAAACAAATACTTCTGTTCTGTTTTCACTAAAGAAAATCCTGGAGAAGGACCACCTGTGACTGACAAATATACAAATGGGAATGGAGTAGACACTGCACTATTCACAGAAGATGATGTGCTTGAACAGCTTGCAAAACTGAAAGTGGACAAGGCCATGGAACCAGATGGGATACATCCCAGGATACTGAAAGAGCTTGCAGGGCCATTAAAGGATGTTTTTAATAGATCCTTGGAGATAGGAGAAGCCACAGGACTAAAGAAGGAATGATGTGGTACCTTTTCACAAAAGTGGCAATGGAAAAAAGTGACAAACTACAGACCAGTAAGACTTACCTCAGTGGTGGGAAAAGTAATGAAGGTGCTCCTGAAAGAGAGAATAAAGGACTTTCTCAAAACCAATAGGTTGCATGATCTGAGGCAATGTGGTTTTACCAAGGATGATCATACCAAACAAATCTGATTGAGTTCTTTGACTGGGTGACCAGAAAACTAGATCAAGGGCATCGATGGATGTGATCTACCTAGATTTCAGCAAAACCTTTGATACTGTTCCTCACAGGAGGCTTATCAATAAACTGAACAGCCTGGGGATGGGTCCCAAGGTGGTGAACTGGATCAGAAATTGGTTGACTGACAGTTGACAAAAGGTGATGGTAAATGGAACTCACTTGGATGAAAGGAAGGTGATCAGTGGCATGCCCCAGGAATAGGACTGAATGGAAAAGTCTGTCTTTTTTCAGAAAACATGACAATTTGCAAGAGAGGACTCCCCTGAGGGAGTGGATAACATGAGGAAATATCTATAAAAGCTGGAAGAATGGTCTAATGCTTGGCAGTTAAGATTTAATGTGAAGAAGTGCAGTGTCATGTACTTGGGATGCAGACATCCAAGGGAATTGTATGTGTTAGGGGGTGAGAAGTTGGTGTGCATGGACTAGGAGAAGGACCTTGGGGTGATTGTTTCTGAGGATCTCAAGATGGCCAAACAGTGTGACAAGGCGGTGGCCAAAGCCAGAAGGATGCTGGGTTGCATACAGAGAGGAATTACCAGCAGAAAGGAAGAGGGACTAATGCCACTGTACAAGTTGCTGGCGAGGCCTCACTTGGAATATTGTGTTCAGTTTTGAAGACAATATCTTGCAAAGGATATAAAAAGACTGGAAACGGTTCCAAGGAAGGCGACCAAAATGATTTAGAGCCTGTGCCAGAAGACGTGTGAGAAGAGACTAGAAGACGTAAATATGTAAACGCTAGAGGAGAGGATGGACAAGGGAGCTATGATACAGGCCTTTAAATACTTAAAGGATATTAATGAACAAACCAACCTTTTTCAAAGACGGGGAAGCTGTAAAACTAGAGGGTGTGCAGTGCAGCGGCAGCCAAGAGAGCAAATAGAATGCTAGGTATCATAAGGAAAGAAATGGAAAATAAAACAAAAGGTATTATAATGCCTCTGTATCGTTCCATGGTGAGACCACACCTTGAATATTGTGTGCAATTCTGGTCACCGTATCTTAAAAAGGATATGGCGTTATTAGAAAAGGTTCAGAGAAGAGCCACCAAAATGGTAAAGGGGATGGAAGGATACTCCTATTAAGAAAGGCTAAAAAAAATTAGGGCTCTTTAACCTGGAAAAGAGATGGCTGAGGGGAGATATGATAGAAGTCTATAACTTAATGAACGGAGTGGAATGGGTAAACGCAGATCGATTGTTTATGTTATCAGAATATAGAAAGACTAGGGGACATGCAATGAAGCTACAGGGTAAACTATTTAAGACTAATAAAAGAAAATATTTTTTCACTCAACGTGTAACACTGGTCAACAAATCTTTACAAAAGTCATGTTACTGAAATAAAAATAGTCATTTCTTATCAATTTTTATATGCTGAACACCAATATGACAGTGAAATTGCAAAGTTGGCTCTAGTTTTTTTTGTAATCTACAAGAATTAATGTTTACATCACGAAATGCATGTCAATAGTAAATATAATACGCCTTCGGTTAATACCTGTAAAAAAACAAGTCATAGACTACTTCTTAGACTTTTTTGCCTGTCTCTTGTACAGCTGTTCGGGAGCTTCTCTGGGGGAGTGTCCAGCAGTAGTCAGCCAGCATTGTAGTGGACCATTTTACCTGGTATCTTTGTTCCATCATTGCGATATCCTGGTGAAAACGTTCACCCTGTTCATCACTAACCATACCACAGTTGTCAGGAAAGAAATTGAGATGGGAATTAAGGAAATGGATCTTTAGAGACTTATTGCAGCCAAGTTTCTGATACTGCATCAGCATGTCTTCTACTAGTTCCTTGTACTTTTCTGCCCTAACATTCCCGAGGAAGTTTGTTGACACTAGGCGAAAAGCATTCTATGCTTGTTTCACATCACCCTGCAGCAAGTTGTTGAACCGGTCATCTTTGAAGAGCTCTCAAATCTGAGGACCCACAAAAACTCCTCTTTAATCTTTGCTTCGCTGGGTCAAGGGAATTTTTCATGCAGGTATCGGAAAGCTGGCGAAGTGCGGTCCATGGCTTTCACGAAGTTTTTCATCAAACCTAATTTGATGTGAAGGGGTGGTAGCAGGATTTTCTGAGCCTCAACCAGAGCTGGATGCTGGATATTCTTCTCTCCAACTGTTACATTTTGTCTGCGATTCCAGTCCTTCCGCAAGTAGTGCCAATCCCTTGCTTGGCTTTCCCACTCACATAAGAAACACATGTATTTTATATATCCCTGCTGCAGTCCCATTAAAAGGGCAACTACCTTCAAGTCACCACAGAGGTGCCAGCTGTATGTTTATGTTTATTTATTTGATATACCGCCCTACTTTATCTATCAAAGCGGTTTACAATTCACAAACAATTAGAAACAGGTACAGGGCCAGAAAGGATGAAAGGAAGTTACAATTGTTGATATAATAGAACGAGAGAAAGGATACAGGAAAAGAGGTGGGTTTTTAGGTCTCGCTTGAAGGTGGTATGATGGGGTTCTAACCGGAGGGAGGTGGGGAGTGAATTCCAGAGTGCGGGGCCAATGAAAAAGAAAGCAGAGGAGCGGGTGGATTGAAGGCGAGCGAGGGAGGGGGAAGGGAGATTAAGGCGGTTAAGGTGGAAGGAGCGGGGAGTGTGTCTGGGGGTGTGGAATGTAATAAGGTCTGCCAGGTATTGTGGAGTACTAGTGTGAAGAGCCCTGTGAACTAGAGCAAGTAACTTAAACTGAGTGCGAAAGGAGTGGAAGTCAGTAGATGCTTTAAGTTATCGTGTGTCTCTTTCATGTGGATGGCATGCGCTACTGGAATAGCTGGAAGACGGTTTCCATTGTTCAAAAGCACAGCCTTCAGACTCAGTTTTGAAGAGTCTATAAATAGTCTCCAGTCTTGTGGGTCATGAGTGATTTTTAAGGCATTCATGAGGCTTTCAATATCGGAACAGAATACCAGATTACTTTCCTTTCCGACTGCGTATAGTACACTGCTGACGTCAGATGGCTTCAGCAGCCGTCTGGCAGTAGTATTGCATTGCATCAGAAAATGAAGCAATCAACTCTGGATGATGTGTGCATGCTGGTATTATGCAATGTGATGCAATATTACATCATTCAAGGCTTATTTGGGATGTTGTTGATGTCCTACTGGATAAATTTACACGGTGAAACGTCAAAAATGAACTACATGCAATATCTTCAAAACGAGAGCTAATAAAATTTTTTTAATGTTATATTCGTGTTCAGCTCACCAAGATACTAGAGATTAGGGCCTGTTAAAGTCAGTAATGATTTCAATGTTGACCAGTATAATCAAACTCTGGAATTTGTTACCGGAGGATGTAGTAAAAGCTGTTAGTGTAGCTTTAGGTTTGGACAAGTTCCTGGAGGAAAGGTCCATAAACCAATATTAAGAAGGGACCCAGGATATCAATGCTTGACACAGTACAAGCATTGTGGAACCTGTCTCTTTTGGGGAAACTGCTAGGTACGTATGACCTAGATTGGTCACTGTTGGAAACAGGATACTGGGCTTGATGGACCTTGGTCTGACCCAGTATGGCATATCTTATGTTCTTATGTTCTTATGAAAGGCAATGTCAGGAAATACTTTTTCACTGAAAGGGTGGTGGATGCTTGGAATACTCTGCCAATGGAAGTGGTGGGGCAAATACAGTAAGAGAATTCAAAATGGCATGGGACAGACACAGTGGATCCCTTTATAGAAACAGAATAAAATCAAAATAAACATAAGTGTCTCTGATATCTCAACAAGTAGAGATAACCTGCACGGAGCGGTGGGTACACCCCTAAACAAAGGCATGGGCTGTGGTGACCTGCACAGAGTGGCAGGTGCACCTATTCTTGCCACCTTGCTGGGCAGACTAGATGGACTATACTGGTCTTTATCTGCCGTCATTTACTATGTTACTATGAAATTGTGTTATTGATTATGTTAGAAGTGTTTATAATGACAATTTATAAGTTACGGAAAGCTATTTTTGTAGTGATGACTGCCAAATATAATAAATGAAAATGAAATTTATATGCAAAAAAAGACTTTATAAAATTACATAAAAAAATACTTACATGAAAAAAAAACTTTTGATGACTTGTTTTTAGTTTGCTGGTTGTTAGTTTCATAGAGTGTCCTGTTGTTTTAACAGTCGTCCCCTATTTAACCATTCCGCCCTACTAATACTTTTATAAACTATCATCTCCCCTTTTAGCTATCTCTTTTCCAAGCTGAAGAACCCTAACCTGTTAGCCTTTCTTTATAAGGGATGTGTTCCGCCCCTTTATTATTTCTATTGCCCTTCTTTGAACCTTTTTAAGCTCCTTGAGTGAGTTCTTTCTGAGATGGGACAATCAGAACTGCACAAAGTATTCGATGGGGTTGCACCGGGGACTTATACAGATGCATAATGATATTCTCGTTTTTTTCTCCATCCATTTGTTAATAATCTCCAAGGGCATGGTACTGAAAGGGATTAATATGGTTAGCACACCTGCTAACCGTGTTAATCCCCTTGGCCGGGATCTTCAGCAGCACCCACTGACCTTACTGACGCTGAATATCCATGGGTACCGCTGATGTTTCAGGGGCGGCAGCTGGGGATAATTGGGCAGCAGCGATATTCAGCATCTGTTTGGTTATCCCACGGCTGTGAAAGCCAGGCACAGTAAAGGCTAGCCTAATGTTTGCCGCCGAAGATAACTGGGCAGTGACTGACCTGGATATTTAATGCCGGTGGCCGGATATGGTTCTAGCATTCAATATCCGGGACTAGGGTTCAGCGGCGATGCTTGGCCACCGCTGAATATTGAGCCCTAACATTCTATTTGCTTTTTTGGTCAGCTGTTGAAAATTTCAATGCATTATCCATAATCATTCCAAGATCTTTTTCTTGGGTGGTAACTCTTAACTCAGAACCCAGCATTTTTTAAATGTATTTGCATCACTTTGCATTTGTCCACACATGAAATTGCATCTGCCATTTAGAGGGCAGTTTCCTAGTCTCAAGATCCTTCTGCAAATCCTCGCAATTCTCTGCCATTGACTTTGAATAATTTTGCGTCATCTGCAGATCTCATCACCTTTCTCACTTTCTCCAGATCACTTTTTGATATTTATTTTTTTATTTGAGTGTTTTATATACCGCTATATCAGGTAATGATAACCGCTTACAGTTAAAACAACAGGTACATTAAATATTTTAACAACACAACTGGTGCTGAAAAAGGATATATTAAATAGAACAGGCCCCAGTATAAATCTTTGGGGCACTCTACTACAGATCTTTTCCATTGGAAAAGCTGATCATTTAGTCCTACTGTGTGAGTCTTTCAGAGGAGGGGGGAGAGGAGCCTTTGTCAAATGCCTTCTGAAAATTTAAATATGCTGTATAACAAGCTCATCTTTATCCACATGTATGCTGACATCTTCAATAAAATCTATTAAATTAGTAAGGCCTGATTTCATTTTGCTAAGCTCATGCTGACTCATTTCCGTTGAGCTGTCTACCTGTATGTTTAGTAATTCTGGTTTTTAGTATAACTTCAACCGTATTGCCCAAAACTAACGTCAAGCTCACCATTTAATAGCTTCCTGGATCACCCCTGGAGTCCTTTTTAAAAATCGGCATTACATTGGTATCCTTTAGTCTGCAGGTACTGGGTGTTTTAAAATGGTAGATTACAAGTTACTAGCAACAGTTAGCATGTTTGAATGTTTTCAGAACTCTGAGGTGAATACCATCTGGACTTGGTGATTTGTTGCTCTTTAGCTTGTCAATTTGCTCTATTACATCATCTAGATTTATAGTGATTTGCTTTAATTGCTCCAGATCATCACTGTCAAAGGCTTCGATTGCATGACATGAGCATCTTCCTTGGTAAAAACTTAGGCAAGGCAAGGAAATCATTTCGTTTTTCTGTTATTACCTTATTCTCCCTTAGTACTCCTGCTACCCTTGGTCATCTAGAGGTTCAACTGACTCTTAGGGGCCTTTTGCTTCAAATCATCTTGAAAAGGTTTTTAGTATTTAATTTTTCCCACTATAGCAGGTTTCTTTTCAAAGGCTGCCTTGGCCTGTCTTATTACTGTTGTACATTTACATATTGTATTTAATGCTTGCACTCATCCCTATTTTACTCATTTGGATCTCCTTTCATTTTCTGAAAGACTTGGCTTTACATAAGAATATAATATAAGAACATAAGATATGCCATATTGGGTCAGACCAAGGTCCATCAAGCCCAGTATCCTGTTTCCAACAGTGGCCAATCTAGGTCATACGTACCTAACAGTTTCCCCAAAAGACACAGGTTCCGCAATGCTTGTACTGGGTCAAGCATTGATATCCTGGGTCCCTTCTTAATGGTTTATGGACCTTTCCTCCAGGAACTTGTCCAAACCTTTTTTAAACCCATCTACACTAACAGCCTTTACTACATCCTTTAACTGTCTTTCATCTTACTGTTAAACCACCCTGGCAACTCTTCCTGCTGTCACCTGGCATTAAACCATGCTGGCACACTGAGCTTTGGTTTTAACTGCCTCTTTCAGCTCACCACTGAACCATGCTGATAGTTGTTTGGACTTCGTTCGATCCTTTTTTAATGAATGGAATATATTTTATCTATGCTTCCAAGAAGGTATTTTTAAATAATATCCATGCCTCATGCTAAACTTTGACGCTGAAAATTTCTCCCTATATTTTTTCTTATGTCCTCATTTTATCATAATCTCCATTTTTAAAATTAAATGCTATGGCAGTTATTTATTTATTTATTTATTTAACACTTATTTATATACCGCATCTTCCAGCGATCAGTTGCGGTGTACAATTAACAACAATTAACAATGCAGAGCTTGTTTTACATAGAACAATTATAACTTTTTAGTTAGTTTTAGTATCCTCCTTCCAGTGATTATGATAAATTTGATCACATTGTAATCACTATTACCAAGCAGCCCCATCACTATTACCCCTTGCACCAAGTCCTGTGCTACAGTAAGGACTAAATCTAAAGCAGTTCTCCTCTTGTCAATTGCAGGTTCAGCTGCTCCATGAAGCAGTCATTTACAGCATCTAGAATCTTTACCTCTCTGGTATTCCCAGATGAAACATTTACCCAATCAATATTGGGATAAGGAAAATATCCCATTATTGTTATGTTACCAAATTTGTTAGCCTTCCTAATTTTTGTTAGTATTTTGCTGTCTGTCTCTTCATCCTGTCCAGCTGGATAGCAGAATAGCCCCACTATTACACTCTTCCTCATCACACATGGAATTTCTATCCATAAAGATTCCACATTGCATTTTGCTTCCTGCTGGACTTTTAACCTGTTTGACTCTATGCTGTCCTTAATTTATAAAGAAATCCCACCACCAATTTGAATCATCTTGCCATTTTGATATAATTTATATCTTGATATAAACAGTCTTTTCTTGATTGTCCTCCCTCCACCAGCTCTCTGAAGTGTCTTTTGAGGGTAATTTTATAAAAGGGGGCTCAGGTTAAGACAGACAAACATGTCTATTTTAAAAAGACAAGTTAAAGTCCATTTATCTTTATTATATATTAGTATAAGTGGCAGAAATTGTGCCTTACATTCAGGTGTGGACATTTACACTTGCTCTATATGAGGTGTAAATGTTCATGCATATAGTTTGCAAATTTACATGTAGATTAAGGCATTTTAAAATCAATGTGTGTACTTGCAAACTCCCCTCATGCTCTGTTCAGGCCATGCCCCCGGCCACATCTACCAGCAAATTACATACCTTTATGCGAAAGCGTGTATTTAATGCTGGTTAGTATTTAAAAACAGGCCAATAATGCATGCAAACTGCCACAATGAACTGCAAGAGATACTCACAAGGCAACCTCTCTCATCTACGGTTAGACCAGGGCTGGCTCTACCACTGGGTGGATGAGTGCTCAAGGTCTGTTGGGTCCCACACCCTAAGGCAGGAAGCTTGAATTGGAAGGGGCAGAGCTCAGTAGAGCTTCAGCATGTGCCTCTGCTCAGAGGAGCGGCATTTTGTACGATGCTTTACAGTGTTTCTGGGTGGCGGCAGCATTGGAGAAGGGGAGAGAGCAAGACAAAGGGAAGATGGGGAGAGATGCTGAAAAAGGAAGGGGTGGGGAAGAGACAGGGAGATGCTGGACACTGGAAGTATGGAAAGGATGGGGAAATGTTGGACATGTGTCATAGGGAAGGAAGAGAAGATGCTGGATTATGAGGGGGGGGGGCTGGCTGAAGGTTTGACTAGGGCATCAGATATCTTTGGGCTGACCCTGGGTAGGACTATCCTCTCCTGCCTTTCCTTCTCTGGTCCATGGTACTCTTGAGACAGATGGTCTTGCATGGCATGCATGGAGTGAATGTTGTGGAAAGGGGGAGGGGAATAGCTTCAGAGCATGGGGTACAAAGTTAGCACCGTCAGGTACCTAAATTTGCTAGCATATACCAATGGTCATTGCTGTGATTGTGATTAGGTTCTCCAAAGACAATTGCAGGAGTTGTGAGGTTTCAGCATGAGCGGTTATAGAGATCAATGTCCTTGCAGCCAGGGCTAGCAGGACCCAAAAGGCAGGCAGAGCTCCGGAATATCAATGCGTGGATGAGACAATGGTGCAGAGATGAGGGTTTTGGATTTGTTGGGAACTGGGGAACATTCTGGGGAAAGGAGGGGCTCTTCCGAAGGGATGGGCTTCACTTAACTGGGATGGAACCAGGCTGCTGGCATTAACCTTTAAAAAGGAGATAGAGCAGCTTTTAAACTAGATAATAGGGGAAAGCCGACAGTTGCACAAGAGCACATGGTTCGGAAGAATGTATCCTTGAAGGATACTACCAAAAGCGGACAGGTTCCAAAAAAGAGTAAAGTAGCCCAAATGCCCTCGAGTATGGAGCAGACAGAGCTTAAAGCTCCCAAATTACCCATGTCTACCAATAGCCAAATTAATATGAATAAAATACAGTCTCTAAAATGCTTGTATGCAAATGCTAGAAGTCTAAAAAATAAGATGGGAGAGTTAGAATATATAGCACTAAATGAGAGGTTAGATATGATTGGAATATCAGAGACATGGTGGAAGGAGGACAACCAGTGGGACACTGTGATACCTGGGTACAAACTATATCGTAATGATAGAGCTGATCAAATTGGTGGAGGGGTTGCGCTCTATGTTAGAGATGGCATTGAGTCAGAAAGGATTAAAGTTTTGCAGGAAACTAAATTTGCTGTAGAATCTCTATGGATTGAAATTCCATGTAAAAAGGGGAAGGCGATGGCAGTGGGGGTGTACTATCGACCGCCTGGCCAGAATGAACAAATGGATGATGAAATGCTCAAAGAAATCAAGGAAGCTAACAAAAGTTACAGCGCAGTAATAATAATGGGTGATTTCAATTACTCCGGTATCGACTGGGTCAGTGTCACGGCAGGACATGCTAGGGAGATAAAGTTCCAAGATAACATAAATGACTGCTTCTTAGAGCAGCTGGTTCATGAACCGACCAGAGGGGAAGCCATATTAGACCTAGTCCTTAGTGGAACACCAGATCTAGTGGAAGAGATAAGGATGTTGAGGCCACTTGGCAATAGTGATCATAGCATGATCGCCTTTGATTTAATTAGTGGAGGAGGGATAGTAAGGAAATCCACAGTACTACCTTTAAACTTTCGAAAGGGAGACTATGATAAAATGAGGAAAATAGTTAAGAAAAAACTAAAATGAGCAGTTGCAAAGGTTAAAGACTTACATCAAGCTTGGGTGTTGTTGAAAAATACTATTTTGGAAACCCAGACCAGCTGTATTCCACGCTTTAAGAAAAGTGGAAGGATGTCCAAAAAACTGCCAGCATGGTTTAAAGGTGAGGTCAGAGAGGCTGTTGTTGCCAAAAAAGCATCTTTCAGGAAATGGAAAAAAAGAGCCAAACGATGAAACCTGGAAACAGCACAAGCACTGGCAAGTCAAATGCAAGGCATTGATAAAGCAGGCAAAGGGAGAATTTGAGAGGAAGCTTGCAGCGGAAGCAAAAATGCGAAATAAAGATTTTTTCAAGTACATTCATAGCAAAAAACCTGTGAGAGAGTCAGTTGGTCCATTAGATGATAGAGGAGTTAAAGGGGCACTAAGAGGCGACAAGGCGATAGCGGAGAGACTGAATGAATATTTTGCTTTGGTCTTTACTGAGGAAGATGTAGGGATGTTACCCATGACTGAAATGGTATTTAAAGGTGCGGAAGAATTGAAGGAAATATTGATACATCGGGAAGATGTATTACAACTATTAGATAAACTGAAGAGTAGCAAATCACCTGGGCCGGATTGTATACATCCAAGGGTGTTGAAAGAACTGAAATATGAGATTGCAGACCTGCTATTAGTAATTTGTGAACTATCATTAAAATCATCTCTAATACCTGAAGATTGGAGGATCGCCAATGTAACACCAATTTTTAAAAAGGGTTCCAGGGGTGATCCGGGAAACTACCGACTGGTGAGCCTCACGTCAGTACCGGGAAAAATGGTAGA
Source organism: Ichthyophis bannanicus (assembly GCA_033557465.1). Taxonomy (NCBI): domain Eukaryota; kingdom Metazoa; phylum Chordata; class Amphibia; order Gymnophiona; family Ichthyophiidae; genus Ichthyophis; species Ichthyophis bannanicus. The sequence continues at coordinate 723,304,150 of CM066032.1, forward strand.
AACCATCATAAAGAATAAAATTACTCAGCATGTAGAAAGTCATGGCCTAATGGGAGACAGCCAACATGGCTTTAGACAAGGAAGATCTTGTCTGACTAATCTGTTATGTTTTTTTGAAAGTGTGAATAAACAGGTGGACAAAGGTGAGTCAGTTGATATAGTGTATCTGGACTTTCAGAAAGCCTTTGACAAGGTCCCTCATCAGAGACTTTTGGCAAAACTAAAGAGTCATGGGATAGGAGGCAGTGTACTACTGTGGATCAGGAACTGGTTAAAAGATAGAAAGCAGAGGGTTGGGCTAAATGGCCAATTTTCCCAATGGAGAAAGGTGAATAGTGGTGTACCCCAGGGATCTGTGCTGGGTCCGCTGCTTTTTGACATATTCATAAATGACCTGGAAAGTGGAACAACGAGTGAGGTTATCAAATTTGCAGATGACAGAAAACTATTTAAAGTTGTTAAAACCAGAGAGGATTGTGGAAAATTGCAAGAGGATCTTGGTAAATAGACTGGGCATCAAAATGGCAGATTAAATTTAATGTGGACAAGTGCAAAGTTATGCACCTAGGGAAGAACAACCCAAACTATGGTTACACGATGCAAGAGGATCTTGATAAATTGGAAGACTGGGCATCAAAATGGCAGATGAAATTTAATGTGGAGAAGTGCAAGGTTATGCACCTAGGGAAGAACAACCCAAACTATGGTTACACGATGCAAGGTTCCACATTAGGAACCACCACCCAAGAAAAAGATTTAGGCGTCCTTGTGGATACCATGTTAAAACCCTCGGCCCAGTGTGCAGCGGCGGCCAAGAGAGCAAATAGAATGCTAGGTATGATAAGGAAAGGAATGGAAAATAAAACAAAAGATATTATAATGCCTCTATATCGTTCCATGGTGAGACCGCACCTTGAATATTGTGTGCAATTCTGGTCGCCATATCTTAAAAAGGATATAGCAATTTTAGAAAAGGTTCAGAGAAGAGCCACCAAAATGGTAAAGGGGATGGAAGGCTACTCCTATGAAGAAAGGCTAAAAAGGTTGGGGCTCTTTAACCTGGAAAAGAGACGGCTGAGGGGAGATATGATAGAAGTCTATAAATTAATGAACGGAGTGGAACGGGTAAACGTAGATCGATTGTTTACCTTATCAGAATATAGAAAGACTAGGGGACATGCAATAAAGCTACAGGGTAAACTATTTAAGACTAATAAAAGAAAATATTTTTTCACTCAACGTGTAATCAAACTCTGGAATTTGTTACCGGAGGATGTAGTAAAGGCTGTTAGTGTAGCTGGGTTTAAAAAAGGTTTGGACAAGTTCCTGGAGGAAAGGTCCATAAACCATTATTAAGAAGGGACCCAGGATATCAATGCTTGAACCAATACAAGCATTGTGGAACCTGTGTCCCTTGGGGAAACTGCTAGGTACGTATGACCTAGATTGGCCACTGTTGGAAACAGAATACTGGGCTTGATGGACCTTGGTCTGACCCAGTATGGCATATCTTATGTTCTTATGTTCTTGAGTCCTGCAACTAGCACTATGTTCTAGGCTTACTTTTGGCCAGGTTTACTGCAAGGGGCCTAAGACGTGAGGAAAAGTAGACATCATATGCTATAAAGCACACAGTCAAATAGATATTAATGGTGTGCAGTGACATGGCATAGATGCAATGGTCTTGGCAGAGCAATCTTCAGTCTGGAGTGGAGCCTGGTGCAGTAATGGATTTTGGAACCTCACATTTCATTAGTGCTCCAGGTGTATATATTGCATCACTCCTTGGTTTCACCTCTCTTGTGCTACTGTCTTGCTCTCATCCTTCTACCTTTCTCATCTCTTTCCCCTTGGTCTTAAATTCCTGCGTTTGCTCTCACTCTTCTTCTCTGCCTGCTATCCCGCTGTCACTGCTTCCCTCTTTGTGTATGCAATGTCTGGGAGCTGAGAGGAAGCACTTCTAGACTACGGCTGCTTCCCCGCCTCCTGCGGCTGATTGGTTCTTGTAAGCAGATTAAACCAATCAGCCCATCGATTGGAAAGTATAATAGAAGGTGAACATAATTATTATTATATTATATACCAACTTTCTTCAAATAAAATCCTTGGCCAAAAGTAGATGTACACTGCAATCAGGAGAAGGCTAAATACTTATTTCTTTGCATAGGAGAAACGTCAATGTCAATAACTGAAATCAGATGGAGGGTAATGAATAAATTACAGGACTGGTACTTAGGGCTTAGGCACTCATAGGGATAAGAATGAATTCCCAGGTACTAGAGCTAGCAATGTGGATTATTTGCCTTTGCGTTACTGCATGTCCATTTTAATGTAATGGGCAGGAAAAAGTGTGGTTACTCACCTGTATCAGGTGTTCTCCGGGAGCAGTAGGAATCAGTCCTCCTCACTTAGGGGTGGCGTCACCAATGGAGCCCACGTGGTAACTCTCCCCAGCTTTCAAATAAAGCCTTTGGGAGACGCATTAATGCTAATAAGGGTAAATGTGAGCCACTTATTGCAGGAAAGCTAACTACAGTATATGTTGGCAGCTGCACTTAGCATTCCAGAAATCCTGCTTTGAATCCCATTGCTGCTCCTTGTGACCTTGGGCACGTCACTTAACCCTCCATTGCCTCAGGTACAAAATTAGATTGTAAGCTCCACCTAGCATCTACTGTATCTGTTACTCACCTGGAGCTACTCCTGAAAAAGGCACTGAGATAAATCCCAGATCACTTCCCTTCCCTTTCTATGTTCTTCTGAAACAAAATTAGGCCTTTGGGCTGGGTCCTCCCCCCTTTACCATCCCTAAGCTCAAAAGACCCCTCCAGGATCCATACCACCAAACCTTTGACTCAACAAATCCTCCCTAAAAGGTATCCAGAACCTTCACAAGCAAAAGGGAGGCAGTTTCTGTTCTGCAAGCAGTGGTACCAACACCCTGATTTGCATATGAAACCAGATAAGGATGAAGTTTTCTAGATCAGAGCCTCTAATTTGTCTTTTGTGAAAATAAAATGGAATTTGAGTGTCTAGAATCAGTTTTGGGCCGGGGGGAGGGAGTTGATACATGGATAGATATGGCTGGGGAAATTCTTGTATTTACCTTCAGAGAGAGGACAGAAAGGTACTGCGTTGGTGGACCCCCCTCCCCTCGTTGTACTGGACCCCATGCAGCCCACAGTAAATCCAACACATTTCCTAAAGCCACTTAATACAGATAGATATGTTCATTCTGTTTCCATGAATTAAAAAGATCTAATATTGAAACAAGATTAATCTTTTTTAAGTAAGTTAATGTTCTATGAAACTCTTTCATCAAATGTTTGTTTTCCAAATGCTTTTTGTCAAAAATACACTTTCACAATTTTATGCAATATTTTTGGCAAAGGGTCGCAGTTTCCCAGTTTTATCGTTCTCGCCCTCTAAGATAAGGCTGCATTAGGCAGTTCCTGTGGCTGCAGTCTCAGGGACAAGGCGTTCTGTGCTGTTGAAGTCTGAACTTCTGGCCTTCTAAGTAAATGGACTGGTGTGGCTGAAGTCACACTATACCCATGGGGGCGGCTATTCCAGTTTTGGTACTCACTCACATCCATCCTCAGAAGGCTCATATGCACAACAGAAAGAGCCAGATGAATGAATTTGCAAGCAGAGGGTTCAATAGATAAAAAATCTAGGCACCTAACCAAGGGACCCTTTTACTACAGTACAGTATGCAGTTACTGCATGAATTAGCAAGCTAATGGTTAGCGCAGGTCCGGGATTACTGTTACTATGCTGGCATAACAGCACACGCCGATTCCCTTGTTAACTGCTCATCAATCGATAGGGTGGGGACTGGGCAGATTATGGTATAGGAATAAGCACACACTGTCACATTTGCATATAGTACAGATGCATTAACACCACTTCTAGAGGTGGTTGTAAGTGCAGCCGTGCTAATTAAGGGTAAGGGACTTTTCAGTGCAGTACGGGACATGCTGGCCACAATCCCTGACGGTTTCTGCAAGGCTTTTGCCCTTAACACGCACTCGATTTTATTCCTAACATGTAGTAAGTGCAAAACCTTACTGCACTTTAGTTAAAGAGCCCCTAAAAGAGTTAGGTGCCTAGATCTCTCGAAATCAAAATGTCCCTCCCTGCGAATACTTACATTTAGGAACTTATTTTTACTAAGAGCTTAGTATTCAAACCACTTAGGCAACCTCTAAAAATACACTCTCGGACCCCTGTTTTTCAAAATTTGTTGCTCTGGAAAATAGTTAAATTTTGTCCATAAAAAGTAGCGATATGGCCAAAACGTATCTGTTCAAAGTGGGATGGGATTGGGGGAGGAGGGTGTGGGGATCGAGAGACAGAGCCAAAAGCTAGAACAAGAGTGGTGAAATTGGGTCACTTTCCATACTAGTTAAGCATTCAAGATAGGCCAACGTTTTCAGAAATCAAAGTTGAATGCATAGCCCACTGAAAAGTCAAATAAATTTATACAGATAAGTTATTCATATAACTTTATGCGGCCAGCGTCCTGATAAATAGTGCCCTCCATGGAGATAAACCTGTAAAGGATTTTTTGCATGTGCATTATATGCACATAAAAGTCCTCTTAGAATATCCCCTCACTAGTAAAAGCATGAATAGTGAAATTAGGGTGGACTTCAGGGGAGCAGTTTAGATGGAGCGTGAGGGGAGTCACTATTTACAGGCACATTTTATAGAATAAACACGTACGCATGTATTTGATGTGCTAAGATTTACAACTGTACCTGAGCAGGTAAAAATGTCTACAGCTTCTACCTAGCTGGCTGTAGCCAGTTGATATCGAGGCACCTAGAGGTGACACCCATGAATATTCAGCAGCATTAACCATGTCAGTACTGCTGAATATCCGTTCAACACGATTAATGGGGTTAGTAGGTCTGCTAACCACGTTAATCATTTAAAATACTGGGCTCCAGGTCTTTAAATCTCTTTTGAACTTCTTTAGGGAAGATTCCTTTCTAATGGCAACAGGTAATATATCCCAAAATCTCCGTGCCATATAGGCAATAGGGTGGAGGCACATTCCATAGAGTGCATCCAGGCCCCTGTGCTTCCGATCAGAATGGGATGCACAGAAGCAGACCCGATTCCGATCCTGCGGGGGCTAGATGTGCCCCATGGGATCAGAATCGGATCTAGGGCCTGTAGGTGCAGGCCGGGACCCGATTCCGATCAGCCTGTAGGTACAGGCCCCTGCCCGACTAACTCAGTCAGGCTCCTGAATGGAGCCGTGATCCCTAGCCGCCGACCACATTCTGCTTTCCCTGTACCCGACCCCCAATCTGGCCTTCCTTGGCCAGGGCCAGGCTGCAGGGAATCCCCTACACCCCTTCACCTTTTCACCACTGCCCGGACCTGCCATTCCCTGACGTCCAGGGAAACATATTCCACCTCCAAGGTCCAGTTTGCCAACCTCAGAATTGGCCCTTTACATCCAGGGTGCAGACCGCCCATGCCTCGCCCCTTCTGCCAGAAACAGAAGGGTGCAAATAGCGGGGATGGACCCCATATTGTCCTGTTTTCTCAAGCCTTATAATATAATGAAGGAATTGTCATCCAATTTGGTACCTATGAAATCAAATATAATGATACATACAAAAGGACAACTGGGTAGAAAGCCTAGCATTCTAGAGCCACGATTTTGAATTTAATTCTGGCTGTTTCTGGGAGCCTGTGCTCATCCATCAACAAAAGGAATCACTGATTATATCTTCTGGAGAGAAAGAGGCCTAGTTTACCTACACATCCATAATGTGTCCATTTATAATGTATGTTGCAACTTTGCAGACAGTATAAGAACTATCCTCACAATGTTAAGCTAATGAAACACTGAATTAACTCTAATAAAGACATTCTGGCCTTAAATACCCCATTCATGTACCAACATATTTCTTTAGATTTACTAACTGCCTTTATGAACAGATTCACCCAAGATGGTATATAGCAGGTATCATCTGACATAGACAACTTACATATATTTTCTTTCTAATTTAAGCTGATTATCCCTTTGAAATATTGTGAGTCCTCCTTTTATTAGTGCTTGTTATTTGATGCCATATCTGAATTTCTTTGTATGGTGCTTATTAGTTTGTGTCCTGTCCTTTGGCACGGGATAACATGCTTTGATAGCACACTGCATTAATATGAGCTATCTGTTCTCTACTGTATTTGCTTCATTGACTTAATATATTATAATTTTGTTGCATTTTTCTAATTAGTTTTGTATTGTTTTTGTTTCATTGTTTGCTGATGGCTTTAACGTTGTTTTTATATTTGTTTATGGAGGTCATTTTAGAAGCCTTGCATGGTATCTACACATGTAAACAGTGGCACGTATTCATATAGATTTCAGAAGATCACTATTTAGATATGTAAATGCTTCGGGGTGCACAGATTCAAAGGGGGCATGAGAACATAAAAACTGCCATGTTCTGTTTCCAAAAGTGGCCTGTTCCACCAAAGTCCTGTTTCTAAAAGTGGCCAATTCAGGTCACAAGTACCCAACATATTCCAAAAGTAGCAGTCCCATGCTACATATCCCCAGGGATAAACACTGTTTTTCTCTTGGACCTTACAGTAGTAGCTGTTTATGGACTTTTTCTCCAGGAATTTGTCCAAACCTTTTTTTAAACCAAGCTAAACTTCCTGACCCTCACTTGGTTTGTAGCTTCGTATGTCGTGAGGGCTTGTGTGCATCACTGATGCTGAGAGCTAAGCTATTGGTAGTTAACTACTAGCAGGGTCTCCCAAGATGAAGAAGTCCCAGCGAAGGTGTCAGACTAAGACAAACAACCCATCTGGGCAGCAGCAGTATGGGACAATGTTGGCAGTGCAAGATTACATTTCTGTGACAACGGCGAGGGCACTGGTATTACCTGTGTGGAAGAATTCCCCTCAGGATTTTATAGACCTCTGTCATATCTCCCCTCAGCCGTCTCTTTTCTCTAGGCTGAAGAACCCTAACCTATTTAGCCTTTCCTCAAAGTAGAGCCCTTCCATCTCCTTTAACATTTTGGTTGCTCTTCTCTGTACTTTTTCTAATGCTGCTATATCTTTTACAAGATGCGGAAACCAGATATGTACACAAATACTCAAGGTGTGATCACACCATGGCACTATACAGAGGCATTATAATATCCTTTATTTTCTTTTCCTTTCCTAATGATTCCTAACATTCTGTTTGATGTATTGTCTACGATCATACCCAGATCCTTTTTTGGGTGACAAATCCTGATGTAGAACCTAGTGTTGTATATCTGTAGAGTAGGTTATTCTTCCCTACATTCACCACTTTGCACTTGGCCACATTAAATTCCCTCTGCCATTTGGACCCAGTCTCCCAGTCTCAGAAGGTCCTCATGCGGTTTCTCACAATCTGCATGTGGTTAAACACTCTAAATAATTTGAAGTCATCTACAAATTTAATCACCTCTCTTATTGTTCCAGATCATTTATAAATATGTTAAAAAGCACTGGTCCCAATACAGATCCCTAGGTACTCCACTATTCACTTTCCTCCTTTGAGAAAACTCACCATTTATCCTTAATCTCTGTTTTCTATTTCTCAACCAGTTTCCAATCCACAATAGGACATTGCCTCATATGCCATGATTTCTTAACTTCCTCAGGAGTCTCTGATGTGAGACTTTGCCAAAAACGCTTTCTGAAAGTCTAAATAGAATATGAGGGATATTTTAGAAGCCATATTTGTGAGCTTGACATCTGAAAATGGGTACTTAGATGTGCACAGCATGAATATGTCCCAAGACTCGTTTTAAAAGCCGTGTATATAGATGTCCCCAGCGCGAGAACGTCCATGTAGCATGGGGGTGTGGTGGAGGCATGGCCTGGGAGGAGCAAGGAAGATGCACGTCAGGGTGCAATTTCAGAACGACACAAGCACATCTGGTTGGTGAGGCGTCCATGCCTATACCTGCTCCTGTCCATGAATAAGGTGCTTGTTTCATGGATGTAACTCTTCCAGGGGAAAGCGCATAATGTGCTTATATCACAACAGTCATTATTTTCTCCCCACAGAAACCAGAGCATAAATACATATTCCAAACATATTACTGAACTGACACTGCACATCTGAGTATCGGAAACGGCAGGTCAATACATGCAAGTGTCATAGCATAGTCACCCCCCTTCTGGAATGCCCCTATTGGCAAGTCTAAGTACCCGGTTCTGAGGACGGGCAAGTCGTGAAATGGCCTACACTCGAGCATGCACCCAGTCTGGATGTCTGCTCTGGATGGTCCCGATTCTTACTTGATGCCCCTTCTAAAATATCACTTCAGAGCAATTGACTCACTTTTATCCACATGTTTTAAAGAAATGGGGCAGAATGAAGCAAGACTTCCCTTGGCTAAATCCGTGTTTACTTTGTTCCATTAAACTATGTCTGTCCTAGTGTCCAGTAATTTTGTTCTTGATAATGATTTCCACCATTTTGCCCAGCACTAATATTATTACAAAAAAGCAAAAACCAAAGGTTACAACCACTAGAATATCATTCAAAAGAATATTATTTTAATTTTATTTATTATTTGACATTATTTATATACCGTCTTTCATGTTTATCAAGGCCGTTTACAATGAATTCAACAGTTTTACAGGGAACTGGTTCCTCAGAACTATTTACAATAAAAAGTAACACTCACTGGACTGTAACTAGTTAACTATGCAACATTTTAGAACTATTTACAAAGTAGCGATATGTTCTAGGTATGTGGTTATTGAGGTGTGTGGTTGTGAGTCATTCATTGTCTTTAATTCTGTATGTCTGATATTATGCCATAGTAATCTTTTAATATGTGGGTCTTCAATTCTTTGCAGAAGTCGGCTGTATCTGTGATAACTCTTAGGTGGGCAGGTAGTGAGTTTCAAAGATGTGGGCTGTCGTTTTCAAACACGCTCTGGATTGCTGTTTGTGAAGTACTGGTCTTGATAGTAGAGATTGAGAGAGTGTTTTGGTGCCGGCTCCTCTGCAATCTGGTGTCTGGCTTTTTTTGGAGCAGATCGCTTAGGCATTCAGCAGACTGGCCATGTAGGATCTTGAAGATCGTTATGTAATGTTGGGGTGATGTTCTCGTGTCTTTTTGTGCCCATTATTAGTCTATACATGGTGGTTTTTGCTATTTGTAGGATCTGTGTTGTACATTTGGGTAATCCTTGAAGGAGCAGGTTGCAGCAATCCAGTTGTGGAGTGATCATGGCCTGGCATATGGTGCGGAAGTGACTGTGGTCTAATAGCATAGGTTTTGAAGGATCTTCATTTTATAGTACGCTTTGGCGGTGGTTTTCTTAATGTGCATTTCAAAGTTAAGCCTCTGGTCTAGGAGCACCCCTGGGTATTTTACTTCGTTCCTTATGGGGATTGTCCGGTTTCCTATTATGAGGTTATCTGTTGGTTTGTATGCAGCGTCTTTGGTGATTATCAAGGCCTCAGATTTATTATAGCTGATTGAGAGATTGCAGCTTGTGAGCCATTCAGAGACTGATATCATGCAGTTGGTGATGGTGGAGTAGTCAAATTTCCTTGTGTTGAAAGAAGTATAGATCATCAAGTCATCTACATAGAGGTGGTAATGTATGTTGTAGTTTTGTATAATTTTGCAGACTGGTCGAATATATATGTTGAATAAGAGGGCTGACAGTGAGGAGCCCTGCAGAACCCTTTGGTGGATTTGGAAAGGTTTGGAGGTTCTGTTCTTTATCGTGACCTGTGACCGGCAACCCAAAAGGTATGATGAAAACTATGTGAGAGGGGTGCAGCTGATGCCTCTCAGCCAGTCTGTCCAGTAGTATGGAGTGACTTATTGAGTCGAATGCAGATGATATGTCAATGAATATGAGTATGAAACTTTGGTTGTTTTTATTAATTTGTGGAGTGTGTTCATTAGAGAGGTTAGGAGTGCCTCTACCCCATGGTATTGCCGGAATCCGTGTTGTGGGTCTAGGAGAGCATTTATATCAATGTGGCCTTTGCACTGCTTTTTTGATTATTTTTGCTAGTAGTGGTATGCTGGAGATGGGCCGATATGACGTTGGAGATCTAGGGTCAGATTTGATGTTCTTTAAATGTAGCCTTATGGAGGAGATCTTTAGTTCTGGAAGCATGAGTCCTTGCGTTAGGGATAGATTTACCATTTTGGATATCACCGGTGATAGTTCTTGTGAACTCGTCTTTATCCAGGTTGTTGGACAGGGGTTGAGAGGTGAAGTGATAATATTTAGAGATTTGAGTAGTGTGGTGCAGTGCTCTTCGGTGATCGAGAAGAATGAAGTCCATTTATTTGGGTTGTCTTGGTTCGTCTTAGGGACTGGTGTTTGTAATCATGAGTGGTTTGAGCTGGTAAATATGTTCTGTAGATGGATTGCGAATGCCTGGAGAAAGTAAATTGGCTGTCTGGGGATGTGGAGATTCCGTAAGGTTCTTTACTATCACCAAGAGCTCTCTTGGGCGGTTTAAGGATTTCATAATGGTGTTTGTGTGATATTGTTTCCTTCTATTTTGTATTAGTCGTTGTATTCTCTTTGTTTGGTCCTGTATTCCAGGAGGTGAGTTTGATTTTTTGTTCTCCTCCATTGTCTCTCCAGCCTTCTCAACACAAGCTTAGCTTTTCTTATGTCAGTAGAGTTCCATGGGGCTGTATTAGTATGCTGGGTGGTTTTCTGTGGCGCAGTCGCTATTGAGGAAATAATGTTGTTCCAGTTTGTTATTAGGGGTGTAAGGTCTGTGGTGTTCGTGTCGAGGTTGGAGCATATATGTTCTACGTATAACGTCAGACCAAAATAGTGAACTGAGTGCAAAAAAATTTTATTTTGATCTGATGTTGGGTGAGCGCGAAGCCCCTTTTGCAGAGCTTGAAGCAGAGCTCTTTGCAAATACTTGAGCTTTGAATGCAGTACTGTGTCCGCATCTTTATGGGATTGGCTTCTTTTGGCCCACATTGAAGAATGGCATTCCAAAGACAGAAAAGGATGTTTTCTGAACAGATAAGTACCGATCTGTTATCCTTTATGGTTTTGTGTTTATACATTATTTGTGTTGGGCACTTCACATTCTTGTGGTTTTGTTACCACTTTAAAATGATTAAAAAGGAATTGTTTGTTTTTTAAGAGGCTTTGCCTCTTCTCATAATGAACAGTCTGAAAAAAGCAAAATTTGTTTGCATTCAGCTCACTATTATGGCCTGACAGCACTAACATTAGGCATGTAGTTTCTTGGATCAACCCTGGAGCCCGTTTTAAAAATGGGCGTTATGTTGGCCCCTCTTCAATCTTCTGGTACCTGAGATGATTTTAATGATAGGTTAAAAATCACTAATATGAATTCTGAAATTTCATCTTTGAGTTCTAACCTTTTCTTTCTCAGTCATTTGGTCCAGGTGATTTGCTGCTCTTTAGTTCATCAATTAGTTCTAATATTCTTCCAGATTCACTGAGATTTTATTCAGCTCTTTTGACTCGTCATTGTTAGATACCCTTTCTGCCATGGGTAGCTTCCTCACATCTTGCTCAGTAAAGACTGAAGCAAAGAATTCATGTGGAGCCCGATTCGGCAAGGGGTATGTATGGGCCATCTGGATGGCCCCGAGCTAGATGGGCCTGTTAGGACCTGATTCTGCACCATGGGAGCAAGACACTCCCATGGATGCAAAATCAAGCCCGGAGACGGCAAGGCATGTCCCTGCAGTTGGCCGGGAATGTCCTCACCACCTCCCAGCCATCCCACCGCATTGCTATCCCCCTTTACCCCACCACCCAACTCCCAATGGGGCCATCCAGGGCCTGGATCAGGCAGTAGGGATTCACCATGCCTGCCACTGATGCTGTCGGGGGGCTAGCTGACCAATATGGGGGGAGGTGGCCAGTGCTTATTTCACCTCTGAGGTGGAATAATCTGGCTGTCCCTCTGGTGCTCCTAGGATGTAAGGGCTGTGACCAGAATTGGCCCGGTATGTCTGGGTGCTGTTCCCACCCATGCTCCTCCCACTCTTTGCCCCCATGCCACCCCTGTGCCCAGGTGGAATACAGTGAAGGTGGATAGCGGAGCTGCATGTCCTGGCAGGACGTGCAGCCCCACTATCCATCTTACAGAATCAGGGCCTTAGTCTCTCAGCCTATGGCCTTATCCTCCCTGAGTTCTTTTACCACCGATCCTGCATAAATAACAACTAGATTGAAGCTGTGGACATTTATATCTCCTCAGGAGCAGGCATAATTGTTAGTGCATAAAGTGCATCAATAAATCATGACTTTGCTCATGCTCCACCAGAACTTCTCCCCTGAACACAACTACTTTAAAGTTGTATACAAGTATATATGCAATTGCATCGCATGTGCTTTTACAGTGAGGTAATTTTATACAGTATACACATGTGAAAAATCCTTCATAAAATTACCGCCTATGTGCGTACATCTATAAATTGCCTTTTGGAAGTCTGGTTCATTACAGTAGAATGACAAACTCCTTTTCTTTAGACTCACATTAGGAAAACTATGATACCAATGGAATTAAAAATTGGAAAACATGTGCTGATTGTTCCTTTCAGTGTGCCAGCTTAAAATGGCTGTTCTTTTTTATATGTTTTACGGAGTTTTATGGTGGGAGTTTATCTAGGAACATTAAATTTTAGAACTCATAGAACACAGCTAGCTACAGATAACAGCAGCAAGACATAGGAAGTTCAGTTCAGGCTACCTTGCTTTTTGCATAGTTTTTATGAGTTGGTGTTCAAGATGTGCTGCTAAGCATAACTATCCTCATTAATGAAGGATGAATGGTGTTAATGAGCTGTTCTTATTTTTTTTCTCTTCATTTTTCATGCTAAACGGCATACCACTTTGGGCATACCATGTAACATAGTTTAAAATGTTTTCACATAATAAAATATCAAAGAAGATGTGTTCAGGTATAATTAAAGGCACATACAATAGGCTTGAGCCAAGTCTTATTCATATTCTATTTTTATCAAAAAACTCTATGAACAGTTGGATCCAGCCACCCAGATTATTTTCAGATTTAATTTTCCAAGACTCACAAATCAGTGAAATAGAGTCAACAAATGGAAAAATGTTCTATCAAAATCTTGATTTATAAGTCAACTCAGAAATTGATTACCTTCCCCTTTTTATTCTTCATGTTCTTAAACAATGAAGATATCTTGAGTTTTAATGCACTTTTTTTCTATTACTGTATGTTTACTGTGATTTAATTTTCAAGGCTGGTCTTTTTATCTCGAGCCATATTGGACATGTACATAATCTTACAGGGCATCACCTGAGGAAAGTTAGATATCTGAATAAGAAACTAGAATATAAGGGACTTTCTTACGGTCTATCTGGTCTGCAAACACTTCCCCGTAGATCATCCAGTAGGGCATGTAAAAAATATTCTTAGCCAGCCTCCAGGAGGGTTCCTCAGTAGGAAACAGAATTGCTTGCCTTGCAACCCCAAAACTCATCAAAACAACCAACATGATGATGACAAAGTACATCATGTCTATCATCTATAAGAAATAAAAAGAAGATAAAATAGAAGCAGAAGAAAATTATGCAGAGCTCTTTTGATACTGAACAAAATAGAATGTAAATATTAGCTTTTTGTCATGAGTTATCCTGGTAGATAAAACCACAATTGCAGAATTTACAGCCTGGGTTGTTTATTCCTCCAAGGCATCATTGTACAAGAAAGGTTGACTCAGATGACTGTTATTGTTACTATGAACCAAGCTACTAAGAAAATACAGAAAAGATATCATGTCATCTCATGAACAGTTGCAAAAAAACAGCAACATGCAAGTAATGAAAATTTACGGTGTGTTCCACGTGGTATTTATGGCCTTCTCAGCTTCCACAGGGGCCATACATAGCCAAGCCCTGCACTCCCTATGACACATCCTCACCTCACCATCGCTCCCTTTTCTTTCCCAACCTAATCTTCGAAAGAAAGGCGGAACCACACACACAGTTAATATGAAAGACATTTTTTTTATAGTGGATATTTGTTTCTTTGTAATTCACACTTCTAAGCCATTTTGTTTAAAAAAGGACTCCAGGCGGCTTACAATGCACAGTCAGAGCACAAGAATGTATACAACTTTCCTTACAAGCATATGAATCAGAATGAACATTATCTAAAGCAGTTAGCTCACTGGGCATGCCTACCATGGATACAGCTCGTGTGAACTCACCCAGAGCAGGTGTTACAGATTGAGGCATACCAGCTACCCCACTTTAGCACATATAGAGGCATGTTTACTAAGGTGCAGAAAGTCAGCGCAATAGGTACAAACCCTGTAGAATAAATGCAGGGGGTGCACCCAGCCTCTGCCCTGCATTTAATGTACGGGGCAGGCATTTACCACACAGGTCCACATTCCTTGCCTTATTTATTTATTTATTTAACATTTCTTCTATACCACCTTTCAAGATTATCAAGGAGGTTTACATTGAGCACAACTGAACTTGCATAAAACAAAATTAGTGAAACATGACTCAGTGCTACAGGAGAACAATAGTTAGTTATCTAACAGATGGATAAAAGCGTGTTGAACTATTTGTGGTCTTGAAAGATATAAGTAACTTATTTACAATCTTATATTGTTTTAGGTAGTCTTTTGGGTACATGTTGGCAGTTAATTGGAAGCTGTATTGTGAGAGCTTATGTATCAGTCCCAAAGAATTTCTGGAAGATGTGAGTTTTAAGCTTTTTTTCTGAAATCTTTTATAGATCATGATCACTGACATCTTTCTTGTGTGCTGAATGTTTTATGTGTTGGGAGTTTAAGTAGGTTCTGGTTTTGAGGTATTCTCTGCCTATTGTCTTGTATGGTCTATATGAGAGTCTGTAGAAAGACCGCTGTTATGTTGTGTATTGTCTTATATGTATTAATCTCTCAAAATAAATCCAAATCAAAGTGACCAGATATACAAATGAAAAGCTAAAAATAGTCACCAAAGTTGTCCCAAAGAGCTCTAAACTTTTTGTCGGATAATGCCGAGGGTTTTTTATGGCAGTTGGAACAATATGAATGCAGTACTACAGTACTTGATACAGGGACTGTTTCCCGAAAAGTGCACATCGTGTATTTTGGAGACTGCATATTGTTGAACACTCGCACTGCTTTTAAGCTAAGTGTTGCTTATTTAAAATATCTTATAAATGTGGTTTTGAACCTTTATTGATTAAAATGGACATTGCCGTCTGGTGTGGGTGACTTGACAAAAAGTTTAGAGCTCTTTAGGACAACTTTGGTGACTATTTTTAGTTTTTCATTTATATGTATTAATGACTGACTTGCATTTTATGCGTACTAGAACGGGTAGCCAGTGTAAGTGTTTAAGAACTGGGATGATATGTTCTTGTCTTGGTGTCCTTGAGTTTTGCGCAAGTTGTAGGTGTAGTAATATGCATTTTGGTAGGCCTTGAAGTATAGAGTTACAGAAGTCCAGATGAGGTGTGATGATTGCTTGACAAACTGTATGGAACAAGTTGGTATCTAGCAATGGTCGGATGTTGTGTAGTATCCTGATTTTATGATATGCTGAGGCAGATGCTTTCTTAATATGGGCTTGGAAGCTCAACTTCTGATCTAGTGTCACACCAAGATATTTGACTTTAGTTTTTATGGGGACCTTAAAGTCATTGATTGGTATTGTTTTTGAAAGTGAGTATGTGGGGTCTCTGTTAACGAACAGAAGATCAGTTTTACTGTAGTTGATTAAGAGGCTGTGCTCTTGTAGCCAGTGTGTCAGTTCCTTGCTGCATGATTGTATGTTGGAGAAGTCTGGGCTTTTTGTCATGAATGGAGCATATAACATGAGGTCATCCTTATAAATATGGTAGTTTATCATGTATTTCTGAATAATGTGGCAAATGGGTTGGCTGTTTCGTTAAACAGGAGGGTTGAGAGTGCAGATTCTTGAGGTAAATCTTTGTGTAGTCTGTAGGAGTTTGATGTCTTGTTCCTTATTTTAATTTGTTGGGTAAGTTGAGTCAAATAGGAGCAGAACCATTTTAGGAGGGTGATATTTATTCCAATATCAATCAGGCATTCAGTGAGTTTCTTGTGGCTTATGGAGTCAAAAGGTACCGAAATATCAAGGAATATGAATCCTTGTTTTGACCTTTCAATTCCTTTGTTTAGATTTCTGTTAGGTAGGTGAGGAGTGTTTTGTCTGAACCTGTACTGTTGAACATCGAGTGGTGCATTGGAGTTGAAGCTGGACAAACGTTTCTATTATATTAACTAGAAAGGGGATGCTGGAGATAGGATATAGGTAGTTTAGGGTCTGCTAAGGGGCTCTTTAGCATGGGTCGGATTGAGGAGGTTTTAAGATTAGCTGGCATTTTGCCTTGAGTGAGTGATAAGTTTATCTAGGTAGTGGTGGGGTTAGTTCTTTCTGGACTTTTTGATCCATGATTTTGGGCATGGGTCAAGCAGCGAAGTTGTGGTGTTTATCATTGATAGTATTTGGTCAAGCCGTTCACTTGAGACTGTGTTGAAGGAAGTCCACTTAGGTGTGTTAGGTGTCATGGGCTCTATTATTAATGAGTCTTCTGTGTGGGGGAATTTGTTCTGCAGATAATTGGCAAAGTTCTGTGGGCATAATGTTGAGTCTTTCTGTGTTGGTGGGACCAGTATGAATGATTTGGCTTTATCCTGTTGATCAGCTTGCTGTATTCATCTTGTTTAGTTGTATATTCCTTCTGGTGGACTAGGTCTTTCATTTCTTCTCCATTGTTGTTCTAGTTGTCTTAGTTTGTGCTTTTAATCTTTCATATCCTTAGAATACCAGGGTGCTTTGATGCTTCATCTGGAGGTCTTCCTCTCTGGTGCTATTGCAAAAGATATTATTGTGCTATTCCACTTATCTACCAGGTCTGTGATGTTGGTTGAGGGTTAGTCCAATATTGGTGTTATGTGTTGGAGTAGTTCTTCTTTGTTGAATTCTTGAAACCTTCATGTTCCTTAGTGTTGGGTTTCTCTTGTGCTATAACAGCAGGATAGTGGCAGTTCAAAGGTGATCATATGGTCGTCAGACCAGGGTATTGGTGCAATCTGTATGTTTTCTGTACTCATCTTTTTGGGTATGAATACGAGGTAAAGAGTGTTACCTCCATTGTGTGTGGCAGCGCTATGACTTGTGATAGTTCCATTGCATCTATGGCATCAAGGAAAGATGTGACCTGACTTGTGGTTGCTGAGTTTAGGTTTAGGTCTCCTAGCAGGATGAATGGCTTGTCACTCGTTGATTGAGAACAAGATAGCTCTGTCAGGGGTGATAGGTCATCAGACTTTGAACTAGGAGATCTATATGCCAAACATATGGAGAAATGCTTATTTTGTATTAGTAGTGCATTCAGGGTGCCATTTGCTAGGGCTGTAGATACTTTAAAGTTGAGTTGTTTCCCAGTAAGGATGAATATCCCTTCTCCTCTATTTATCCTCGGGCAATTGTGGAGGTCCATGGTTGGAGTGTTGAGTTGATTTGTTAGCACATTATCAGTTTCTGTAAACCATGACTCAGTTACAAACACGATATCCAGATTGTTGTCATTGATGTAGTCAGTAATGAAGTGAATCTTATTACGTGCGGAACGTACATTCACTAGGCCTCATTTCATAAGTTGGGATTGCAGTGAATCAATTTGTTGGGGTAATGCAGGGGTAGATGTGTGAATTTTTATTAATCTTGCTTGTTGTCTTTGTGCTTGTGTGTTTTAGTACCATGAGATGACGTTTCTCTGCTTATATACAATAGGTATCAATCCAACTTGGCTGGTAGTAGTACTGGATATCTTGATCAATGTAAGGGGGACTATAAGTAAGATTATTGTTCCAGTGGTTATCCAAGACATGTTATTCTGGTTTGGAGGATTTGTCAGAGTTTTAGTGAGTGGGTAACCGTTTTACAATAGGCTTAGTTATGTATGAATGGAACTCCTTGGGGTTTATTTTTTTTTTATATTTTCAATTTTTATTTCAACACTCCAAAAAGATCAGCACAAACAGAGCCACATTTTACTATACCACTACAACAACACACTCAGTACCCCACATGACTTTATTCCCTCTATCCCCCAACCCCCCCACTCCCCCCCTCACCTAGCCACCCACCCTCCCCCCTCAACCCACCCCCAGCACTTGAACCAACCTTCCCCAAATTTCCCCAAACCGCACCCCCCTTTGCTTTCTCAGCGCAGTGAGTTTTTCCATTAGGACAATATCCCGCAGCCCGGACACGAACCGGTCCAGACCCGGCATCTCTTGCTGCTTCCACGCCCGGGCCACCGCCCCCCGTGCTGCACAGAGACAAGCTAACACCACCTTAACCCCCCGGAGCTCCTGACCCTCCCCCCCCAAGAAAGTAAACACACGTTGGGCTCGACAGCTACCTCAACCCCCACTTTCTCTTTTATCCACACCACCACCTCCCGCCAGTACGCCAGAGCTTTAGCACACCCCCACCAAATATGCCAGAAAGTTCCCACCTCCCCACACTTCCTCCAACACATTGGGGAGACCCCCGGGTACATTTTACTGAGTCTATCTGGGTATAATACCACCTCATCAACACTTTATAACAGTTTTCTTTAATTCTACTCGCACTGGGCCCCCTCTTAATTTGGTCCCAGATCCGCTTCCACTCCGTTTCCACCAGGGGTCTCCCCAAATCTCTTTCCCATTCCACCATATACCGATGCTTCCCTACCCCCTCCCTCTTCACCCCCTTATAAAGTCCGGAAATCAACCCTCTCATACCCCACTTCCCATACCAGATAGCCTCCAGTCTAGAAACCTCCCGGCCCATCCCCTCCTTCCCCAGCTCCTTTAATAAAAAGGACCGCGCCTGCACGTAGGCGTAGTGATCCCTCTCCCCTAACGCAAAGTCCGCGCACACTTCTGCGAAGCTCCTGAACCCCCCCTCCTCCAGCAATTGCAAACCACACACTAACCCCTTCTCTCGCCAGGTGTCAAACAGACCGCCCTCCCACCCCGGCCTGAATGCCTTCCACCCCCTCCTCGGGGTCATAACCGAGAGCCCCGAGCAGCTATCTCCGGTGCTCTGACCCTATCCCAGATCTTCACCACATGTCTCATCACTGGAGTCCCCCCCCCCCCCAGCAACCTCCTCTCTCCTTGCGGAGCCCAAACCCAAGCGTCTAATCTCCCCCCACTAACTTGCAAGCTCTCCAACTGCACCCATGGTTTCTCCTCTCTTCCCCCTCTCCATCCCAAAATATGCGTCAATTGAGCAGCCCAATAGTATTCTCTCAAATTGGGGACCCCAAGCCCCCCCTCCTCCTTGGCCGCATACAATACATCCCGTGCAATCCTAGGAGGTCGCTTCCGCCAGATGTAACTGAAAACCCTCCTCTGTAAGGCCCGCAACATCCCATCCGGTACCTCAACGGGCAGAGCCTGAAACAGATACAGCAGGCGAGGGAGCACATTCATTTTTATCACAGCAATTCTGCCCACCCATGAAGTCTCAAATCTCATCCATCCCTCCAAATCCTTGCCAATGCGCCCTATTAACCGCGGGTAGTTCGCCTGATATAGATCCTCGTAGCGCACTGTGAGTCTTACTCCCAAATACTCTAATGAGTTGTTAACCCACCTTAAGGGGTATAACCGTCACAATCTTCCTTCACTCTCCCCACCCAACTTTACCTTCATCACTTCTGTTTTATCTATATTCATTTTAAACTCGGACACTGCCCCGTATCGTTCCACTTCCCTCATTGCCTCCGACAACGTCTCTAGGGGAGAACTCAAATATAGGAGAATATCGTCTGCGTATAAAGAAATTGTATGGTGTTGGCCTCCACAAACTAAGCCTACTATCCTGTCATTCCTTCTGATACATTCCGCTAAAGGCTCTACCACCAACACAAAAAGTAGCGGTGAAAGTGGGCACCCCTGCCTAGTCCCACGCCCTAACCCAAAATCTCTCGTATACCGCCATTATACAAGCCCTGTACCCACCCCTGAAAGTTGGCCCTGCAGCCCACCTTCTCCAACACTTGCATCAAGAAGCCCCAGTGAACCCTATCAAAGGCCTTCTCGGCGTCGATGGACATCACCAAGAAGTCCTCCTGACCTTTCCCTGCCTCTCCAAGTACCGCAATTGCTCTTTTAACGTTGTCACCCGCCTGTCACCCCATAATAAAACCCGACTGGTCCGGTTGAATTAAGACCGGCAGCCACCTCGCTAACCGTATCGCTAAAATCCTAGCCAAGATTTTGACATCCACATTAAGGAGGGAAATAGGCCGATATGAGCCACAACTCATAGGGTCCTTTCCCGGTTTCAACAAAACCGTTATTCCCGCCGTCAACATCTCCTGTGACAACTCCCCTCCAGGCTCCAAAACCCCGTTAAACACCCTCCCTAAAAGCCCCCCAATCTCCTCAATAAAAACCTTATAAAACACCCCCGCAACCAATCCAACCCTGGGGCCTTGCCCCCTACTAACCCCTTAACCACCCTCCCAATTTCATCCCCGGAAATAAGAGCCTCCATTGCTGTGCACGCATCCTCTGATAGTCCTCGCAACTCCACCCCCTCCAGATACCCCCTAATCTCCTCCTCCCCAACCCCTTCCTCCCCTTGATATAACATAGTATAGAAGTCCCTAAACTGTTCCCTAATCTCCTCCTCCCCCCTATACATCACCCCTTCCATCCCCCTAATCTGATATATTAAAGCCGCCCCCTTTTGTTGTTTAAGGCGACGGGCTAAAAGCCTCCCCACCTTATCCCTGTGTTCGTAAAACACTTGCTTGGCCCTCTGCAATGCAAAGTCCACCTGCGCCATTTGCACCGCCCTTAGCTCTGCCCGCACTCTCTCCATCCCCTCCCTATCCCGCTTTGCCCCCGATGTCCGATATTTTCCCTCTGCCACTTGCAGCTTTTTCCCCAACTCCTCCTCTCGCCCTTCTCACTCCCTTTTCCTCCTAGCCCCCCACATCACAAACCTGCCCCATACCACCGCTTTCAGCCCCTCCCACACCCTCACTGCTGCCAACCCCCCAACATCATTAAATTGCAGATACTCCTGAATAACCTCCTTAACATCTTGCACTACTCTCATATAGTTTAATAAACTTTCATTCAACTTCCAAAACACTATACCCCCCTTCCCCCGCCTCCGCCAACCTATCTCCACCGCACTATGGTCCGTCCACCCAACTGCTTTGATATCTCCCTCCATCACCTCCAGCATCCAATCCCTGTCCATAAGGAGCATATCAATCCTACTCCAACTATTGTGTGGGGGTGAAAAGAAAGTGAATTGCTTTGCGGTAGGATGCAGCGCTCTCCACGCATCCACCAGATTAAACCGTTTTAGCAAAGTCCTCAGCCCTTGTCGATTCTTACACCCCCCACCATCCCCTTTGGGATCCCTATCCATCCCAGGCTCCAAAACTACATTAAAATCCCCCCTACCACTAACCTCCCCCCTCCCTCTCTCTCAATGAGCCGCCCAACCTCGTTCCAAAACCCCCCCTGAATGCCATTGGGACCATACACCACCACAATCACTATGGCTCCCCCTCCCAATTTCCCTCGTATTCCCACCACCCGACCCTCTCCATCCTGAAAACTTCCCTCCACCTGGATCCCACACCCCTCCCTCACCAATAAAGCCACCCCCCTCTTTTTCGCGCCCTTCATGGCAAGCATGAGTAGTATTGATCTGAGTAGTGCCTATTTTTCAGCCTCCCCACATCGCTTCTGCGCAGCTGTGTCTCTTGCAACATGACCACATCCCAGTGAAACTTCCACACCATCCTAGTCAACAGGCTGCGTTTCTCTGGGGAATTCAATCCTTTAACATTAACTGTCCCAATACGCAACATATTCCCTATCCCCCCTTCCCCGTACTTCCCCGTACTTCCCTGCTGCATCCATCCTGCCATTTCCCCTCCCCCCTCCCCCCCTGCTGGCCCCCCTCCCCCTCCCCCCCCTTCTGCCCTGCACTCCCACCCCGAGACGTCTTGTCCTCTCCCGCCACACTGTGCCCTGAACCCTAAGATTCCCTGGTACCTTGGCCCCTCACCACCCTATGCCCAGCCATCCCCACAACCCCCCCCTCTGAGCACCTCCAGACCCCTTGCACCCATCCACACTCCCCCACACCGCAACATTCACCCACTTCCCGCCCCCCACAGACCCTGTAACACCCCTCCAAGCCCGGTCACCCATTCAAATGTCCTGGGCTCTTACGCCCTTCGCTCCAATGCCAGCACTCAGTCCAACTGTCGTCGTCGCCGGCTCAGGTATCAGTCTCTGGAGCCGCTCCTTGCCGTTCTTTCGAGAGCCGCCTCAGCCTCTTGCCCTTTTCCCTGGCCCGTTGCCACTGAGAGCTCGATGGTAGTTTTCCCAGTCCAGAACTGCTCGGCTTCGACCGCTCTCTCGCTCCCACTGAGGGGGGGCAATCACACCCCAGCTCTCGTAGAATGCTCCACGCCTCATCCACCATCTTCATCCGCTTAGTCACTCCATTCACCGATACCAGCACTCCAAAGGGGAACAATCACCGATAGCGAAAACTCTTGTCCCGCAAATAGGTAGTAACCTCCTTCATCGCCCTTCTCCTATCCAGAGTGCCTTTAGACAAGTCATTAAACACCTCCACTTCTCCTCCTTCCCAGGTAATCTGCCCAAACTTTCTCGCCGTCGCCAGGATCTGTTCCTTCATGGGGAAGCTGCTCATGCAGGCAATAATATCTCTCGCCTGCTTCTTCCGCCGGGGCCCCAAACTTCTGTGAGCCCTTTCCACTCCATTGACAGCCTCCGAAGAGCCAGTCACCTCCCCCAGCCGCAAAATGTGGTTGCAGAGCTTTTGCACAACTAAAACACAGTCCATGTGTGCCCCATCCTCGGGCACCCCCCGAATGCGCAAGTTGCTCCGGCATGCTCTGTCCTCCAACTCCTCAATTTTCTCTTGCAACTCTTCCTGTTGCGCCCGAAGTTGTTGGTGCTGCCCTGCCATTTCTCGCACCTCTTCCTCACAGGCCTCCACGTGCCCCTCGAGAGAGCTCACTTCTTTTTGGATCGCCACCAACGTTTCTTTAACTTCTCTCCTCATGGCTTTAATTTCGCCCTGCATGTCCCTTTTAAATTCGCTGAGCCACTTCTTTAGGGACCTTACTTCGCGGCCCTCCACTCCCTCCTCATCAGAGCTCACCGCGTCCACCTCCTCCTCGGAGTCCTCCGACTCCCATGCGTCTTTCCGCTCCTGCCGCACATAAGGGGATTGGAAGCTGGCTAGTTTTTTCTTTGTCGCCATCGCCAAAGTATAGGCTCCCTGCCCATCCACTTTATCAGCGTTTGGGGCACCGCTAAGTCTCCTTAATCTGGGGATTCAGACGGAGCTAGGCTTCTATGCCGCCATCAGCTCTGTGACGTCACCGGAAGTCCCCCTTGGGGTTTATTTTAATGCTAGCACTATAGTCTCAGCTATCTTGTGTTCAAATTTAGAGGCTTGCTTTGCAGTTATGTAAGGTGCAGTCTGCTTAAATTGAAACATGATGTATGAGTTGGGTGTATGCTGAGGTAGCTTACCTTGGCTGTAACTGTTTTATTGGACGACTCAACAATTGTAGGTCAGTGATGTGCAGCTCCGAAGACCTTAAGAGGGTGATGTCTCGGCTTTCTACATGTTGGTCCACATTCAAGGGCCCTATTTAAGGACCCTTAGGTGTGGTCCTTGGGCACAGGCATACCTGAGAGCGCCGGTGGTTAAATCGGGTCGCAGGGAAGTGAGGTAGCACAGAGAGGAGGAGATTACTTCGACTCTGTGAGTGCAGCCCTTACTGCCCGGAGCCACATTGAGATTGTTGGTGGGAGACAGTGGACAGCTCCAGGTATAGCTGCCCCGATCACCAGTTGTGAGGCAGTGCTGGTCTTCCCCATGTTTCTCAGTGCAGATGCACCCATGCTACATGCTGAGGCAGAGAATGAGGGCCCATAGAAGCACCACCAGGACGAGCAAAGTGACTGCAGTCACAATGTCTCATCCCCCCATTATCAATCAAGCCCCCCACCCCAGAGCAACACCCGCCCTCAAATTCACCCTGGGCTCCCTTGTGGTCCAAGTGCTGAATGGGGAAGGAGTGGCTTCCCTCCTCCTGCAGCTTACAAAATGGCATTGGTTTCAGAGTACTGACCCCTAGCAGTAGTCTCCCAGTACTATGATGTTTTGTAAGCTGCCTGAGTCAAGGCAGGAGCAGAGGGGGACTGTTCCAGCCTCATTCACCACTTGGACCACCAGGGAACATGTGGAGGACCTGGGCACGCTTAGGGGAGGGCTGAGGTACATGCCTGGGGGTAGGGGGGCTTGACCAGCCATTTTGGACTGTTGTCCGGGAGGAGCGTTGCATTGAAGATGGAGGGTGGATCAGAGGGAGGGTTGCTTGGGCTTGCCTTGATCAGCAAGGTGGGGTTTTGATTGGGGCAGCCTTGATTGCCAGGGGCATTCGGGCCTTCAGGGAGGGGGCACTGGCATAGCATGACCAAACATTGTGCAAAGGGCAGCGGCTGCGCCACTGGATTGCCGCTAGCACAGTTGCAATTAACACATGTCTTAAGGTATTAAGTCCAGCTGTGCTATTGGCAATTGTATCAGCTAGCATGTGGCAATATCCTACATGCTAGCTGTCACCAGCCAACCCACCCACTCTCTGTCCTGATCCGGCCCTGTGGCATGGTAAGCAGATAAAATGGAAAAACTCCACGCCGTCTCTTTAGTGCTAGCGCAGGTCGGTGTATGCTGGATAGCTTGCGCTTGAGCTTAGTAAACGTGCCCTACAGTTAGCGCCTTCAAGAGAGGAGGAAATAAGGCAAAAGCAGCTGAAAGTATTTGTGCAGGGAATCTTTTTATTGGCAACATGTGAGAAGTCTATTTTCCAGGATGGGAAATACACCAGGTTGCCAAATATGTTTCAACAACAGCTAGTCTTGAGTGAACTATTTAAACGTTCATCCATGGTTCTCTGTTTAGTATTAAACAATGCTCTCTTACTTGCCTTTTCACAAAGGGTAATAAACTAGTTAAGTCATATTAATTTAATATGATGCCAGTTTACATATGTACTATAGGAGTTATTTCACAAGCCTATGTGGAAATGACAGCATTTGCATGTATAAATACTGTAATGTGCGCTTGTAGATAGCGATTTCAGAAAGGACTCAGTTTACAAATGCATGTGCGGAATATGTAGAAATTACAAGGGCGTGTGTTGGAGGCGTGGCTTGGGCATGGCTAGCATGAGGCAAAAATCTACATGTGTATTTCCCTTTTCAGAAATACGTAGAATGCATGTGTATGGCCAAAATATTTCTGTGTCAGGATTTACAGCTGTTCCCTGGTACATATAGGTTTTGAACAGTGCTCATTTCAGCCAGCCCATTACAGCAGGGATTAAGAGAGTTATTCTTTTTAATCCTCTGCAGTCTTTTCCCCTCTTCAAACTGAAAATAAAGTTTACAGCTTCTGAATTTAACTAGTGACATTCATACGTATGTATAGGTTTGCGAAATGGCCCACAAACCCGTTTAAGGTCTGGCACCTACACGTGTAAATTGCAAAGCAACAACTTACAGGCAGCAGTTGCCTAGTTGCTTCCGTTGATTTTCCCCATGTGTAGATTCTATATGCCAGCACATACATGTCTGTTTGGCAGAGGCCTTTCTAAAGTACCAGTGGAACTGTATACGTCCCGACCCTGATGTCTCAATTCCAGTCTCCATGTACTATCTAAAATTTGCCTTCACATATACATTTGTTAACAAGATTTAAACAGCAGGTGTGAGAGCTTTTGGGGAGGCTATTTGAAAAGGGTAAATCGGTGCATACGTGGCCTTCATAAAACAGGTGCAAGATATATGTCCATTTGCCTTTCTACCTAACTGCCCTCCTAGGGGGCAATTTTCATACAGCCTACATAGCTGAAAGGTCCGTGGGCACTTTTTACCTGTGGACTTTGTATGAATTTTCAAAGTGAAGGTAGGTACATATTTTAACTTTGAAAACTGCCAAAACGGCAATTGTACCCACAGATACTTATCATAGTAACATTTAGAGGCTCTTTTACTAAAGTATGCTATGGGGGTCATTCGGAACCATGAATAAGCCGCCTATACATGTGGGATAGACGTGCATCTAACGAAAATGTCCAGAACCGAAATCTGACCCTTCGCGGCCCTGCACATACACAGCACTTAAACGAGGATCGCAAAACATGGGCAGGAAGGGGCGGAATGGGGAGTGGTCAGCCATGGAGACGCATAAAGAGTATTCCGGTCACACCCATGTACGTCCGCAGTTGGCCCCATAGACGTCCATGTTATACCTGCAAAACTGTGGAATAAAGGTAGGACTTACAAATTTTCCTGCTCAGCATCTCACAGACGGTAGATTTCTACAATATGCACCATGCAATGTGTACAGTCCCCTGATGCAGATAAGGTCATATGTAAAGCCTATCGGATCACTATATTAGGGATATTGTAAGCCAGTGGCTATATGGAGCATATTGTGCAATGCACATATGGGGTTTGACCCTTGAGGCTGATATACCGGAAGGGCTGTTCGGGCCTACTGCAGCTCTGTATCTCTTAGAGGTCCATTATTGCAGTAATCATGTATATAAGTAGCCAAATGGCAATGCAGTGTGCAAGTATGATGCTGGCTTGGAAGTACTGATTGCTATGGTTTCCTTTCCATCAGCTACAACATTTGGTGCAGGGCAGTCTTTTGGCAGACAGCTTGTTTCTGTGAGACTGCAAGTGAGAGTGTGTGGGTGTGCATGGTTGGAGGGAGGCCCAGGGCAGTCTAGATTGCTTATCCATATATCCAGGTGGGGGGGGGGGGGAGACAGGTCTGCCTGGCAGGTACCTGGCCCATAGTGCTGTCTGCAGCATCACCGGGTGCCAATGCATACAGGCAGGGGTGAGTAGGATGGTTCCACAATCATTTTCCTGTCCAGACACTTCCCTGTCACTACTCAGGGGGCCTCAGAGGGAGGGTGTTCAACAGTGCAAAGCGCAGTATGCCATTCCCAAGTGCACCAGCATTGGTCTCTACAGTTGTAGGAGGTGATGATGGTGTCTCTGGGCATGTCTGTGTGGTGCTTGCACCGCTGTCTGCTGTCATTCCAATGGCCCTTTAGTAGTGCAGGGGAAATGTTTGGGTAGTCCGCATTGGGGGACCTGTTCTGCTGGGTTCATGTCCTTACTTAGCATTGTACAGTCATGTTCCTGAGATGTTCACAATGTGCATACATCAGAAGGTCATCTACTCCCATGTATGTAGTGCTGTACTGCATCTTGTGCCAATAGTTCACTCTCTACCTGTTTTCCTGCTAAATTACTGCAATTCCACTGCAATTGCTTTGTAGTGGTCTAGGCATACCACAGACTAGTTTCTATTGTCTAACTTGCATCCACCTATAGGTATGGCCAACTTTCATTGTCATTCAGCCTCGTAACAGCACTGTCTGTGCCTACAGCAGCTCCATAGCAGCAAGTTTAAGAGGGGGCATGGCCGTTTGTGGGTATATGGTGGAGACGAGCAGGATCACAGGTATACATTTTTTGGAATATGGTGAGCGCAGGAACATGCAAAGCCATTGCCAGAGTATAACTGTCTTCATACAACGGCATGCTGTGTATGTGCCGCACCTCTATATGTCAATTCTGGGCACGCAGCTGCATCTATCCCTGCGTGTGCGGAATCGGGTTCTATTCCTGCATGTAATGATATATGCCCCATTCACCACCTCTAATCCAACAATCTTACCCGATAAGAAATGCTTAAGTTCCATCAAACAATGGCTCTCAGAACACAATATAGCCATAAACTATAAAAAACCAGACGTCTTATACATTACCAAAGACACCAATTTTACCCCACCTCTTGCCATAGCCATCGACAGAACACAACTGCACATAAAACCTGAAGTTCACAACCTGGGAATTATACTAGACCAGCACTTGACCCTAACCCCTCATATCAGCAATATCACGAGAACCATATACTACAAAATCAAAACAGTGCAACAACTCAAACCACTGCTGAATTCTCACAACTTTCGCACAGTATTTCAGGCCCGCATTTTCCCCTACTTTGTCTACTGTAACCTCCTCTTTCAAGGCCTGCCCAAATATGTACTTCATCCATTTCAACTGGCCTAAAATACAGCCGCATGTATTCTTTGCAATGCCTCCAGAGTCGACCACATAACTCCACTTTTCAAACAACTACACTGGTTACCCATCACAGAGTGGATAAAGTGCAAAGCCATCCTCACAATCCTCAAAATCACTCACTGCCTATCTTCAATCTACCTCCAGTCTCTGATACAGACAATGCACAGCAATAGATCCAGAAGAGCAAACTCACTGAATACACTGTTCCTGCAATAAACACTAAGACAAACCACACAACCTCAAAAAGGACCTTTTCTCTATTTGCCCGAGCTCTATGGAATACAATTCTGGAAACCCTATGTGCTATACATGACCTAACAATCTTCCTAAGAAAACGAAAAACTCACTTATTCCTTGAATGCTTCACTGAAGCAAAATAGCCACTTGTCTCATAAGGAACTACATGATCCAAACTTCCTCGTCACTACCTCCTATCTACCATCTTACCCTCCCCTGAACACCCAGTATGCCTACTCCAATCACCCTAATGTTAATCAACTTAAAATTTCCTTGCAATGTTGTCGGTTACCTACTTAACATGTTCATATAGCTTGTTATGTTTGTTTTTGTTACTATGTTCAATGCATTTTGTTCTATGTAAAGCCCTGTCGAGCTATGTTTATCATGTAAACCGCTTTGACTTCTAGAAATAGCGGTATAGAAAAATAGCTAAACGAGTAAATAAAAAATAAATATGTTAAGGATAACAGAGTAAAACAGGCTAAATATTTCACCAAAAGAAATTGCAATGTGGAATCTTTAAGGACAGAAATTCTATATGGTGAGGAGCATATAATGGATAGGATGAAGGAGACATTAAAATGCTGATATAAATTAGGAAGGCTAACAAATGACCCAATATTGATTTGCTAAATGTCTCACTGGAACACATTAGGGAAGTAAAGTTGTTAGATGCCATAAATGACTACTTCATGGAGCAGATGGTCCAGGAATTGACCAAAGGGGACAATACTTTAGATCTAGTCCTTAATGGCATTCAGAACCCAGTGCGAGTGGTACTGGTGGTGGAATCACTAGGCAATAGTGATCACAATGCGACAAAATTTGTCATCACTAGAAGCAAGATGCTACATAAAACTACTGCTGTAGCAATTAAGTTTAAGACAAGAGACTATGAACCCTGTTTACTAAGCATTTTTCCTATAGATACAAAATGGGAGAAGACAGGGCCCTATGTTAAAATGAGGAAATTAGAAAAAGAATAAAAGAAGCAGTTACCAGGGTCAAATGTTTATATGAAGCATGGGCATTATTTAAAAATGCCATTATAAAAGCCCAGAGAAAGTATATTCTATCCTCTAAAAAAGATTAAAACAAGGTGAATTACAGCCAGCATGGTGTAACGAGGAGGTGGAAGAGGCAATGAAAGCTAAAAGAACATCATTTAGAAAATAGAAACCAGACTCTAATGCAGAAAATAGGTACGAGCACAGGCAAAACAGTTGTAAAAAAGTACTATGACAGGCCAAAACAGACTTTAAAAGAACCTTGCTGTAAAGGCAAGAATTAATATCAAAATTCTGTTCAAGTACATCTGAAGCTAAAGGCCCATGAAGGAGTCTGATGGACCGCTGAATGATGAAGGTGTAAAAGGAATGCTTAGGGAGAGTATGGTAATACCACTAAAACGAAATGATTTCTTTTTCTTGGCTTTTATTGAGGAGGATGATAGAGTCATATCCTCAATGGAAATCTTTGATTTGGAACAACTAAAGTGTATGATAGGAAGTCCAAAAGATGTAACAGATCAAATTGACAAACTTAAAAGCAACAAACCTCCAGGACCAGATGGTAAATACCTCAGAGTCCTGAAAGAGTTCAAACATAAAATTGCTCACCTCTTATTAATAGCCTGTAACCTCTCATTCAAAACACTTATGATACCTCAGGACTGCAGGATAACCAATATAACACTAATTTTTAAAAAGAGCTCCAGGGGTGATTCAGAAAACTATAGACCAGTGAGCCTGATGTTGGTGCTGGGCAAAATAGCTGAAGCTATACTGAAAAACAAAATTAATTACCATATAGATAGACATAGCTTAATGTGAATGAGCCAGAATGGGTTCAGCAAAGGCAATTCTTTTGGATCCTGATACTCCTCATTCTCTTGCACACTACTTATGTTTATCTTACCTTACTCTAGTACCCAGTTTCGCTATGTGTTTTATCTTATTTATTTATTTATTTATTTACATTCTCTTATATACCGCGCTATTCTGCATCAGTGCGGTTTACATTGAACAAGCTGAAATTACAGTGAACAGGGCATTATAACTTGGAGATAACTATTTACAGGGAACATGGGCTATGGAGGGTTAAGTGGCTTGCCCAAGACCACAAGGAGCACCTGTGGGACTAGAAACCCCAGTCCTTCCGGCCCAAGGTTGCTGTCCTCTAGTGGGATCTGAACCCCCGACCTTCCGGCCTGAATCTTGATTAGATTGTAAGGTCTGATGATCAGGGACTATGTCTTACAACTATATGTACAGCACTCAAATATCAGAGGATTACAAGGATTTGTAGCAGGATTCTGTGAGAGTCAGAGACTGGGCATCTAAATTGAAGATGAAATTTAGAACTGTTTACTAAAGGTTAGAGCATGCTATCTGCTGCAGCACCCATGTTATTCCTATGGGCACAGTGGCAATGGCGCACTCTAACATTTAGTGAACATAGCCCTTAATGTGGGCAAGTGTAAAGTGATTCACATAGGGAAAAATATTCCCAACTTCAGGTACAGAATGCTGGGTTCTGAGATAGGAGTCACCCCTCAAGAAAAAGATCTTGGAATCATTGAGGACAATACGCTGAACTTTTAAGCTCAGTTTGCCACAGCTGCTGAAAAGGTAAACAGAATGCTGGGGATTATTTGAAAAAAGGATGGAGAACAAAACTGCGAATATATCATTGTGCCTCTATATAGGCCCATAGTGTGACCATACCTTAAGTATTTTGTGCAGTTCTGGTCAGGCCACCTCAAAAAAGATATAGCAGAATTAGAAAAAGTTCTGAGAAGGTTGACAAAAATGATAAGGGGATGGAACATCTCCCTCATGAAGAAAGACTAAACAGGTTAGCGCTCTTCAGCTTGGAAAAAAGATGACAGGGGACTATGACAGGAGTTTATAAAATCATGAGCGACGTGGAATGGTTAAATAAGAAACCAGGGCCCGATATTGTATTGGGCAGGCTATGCACCGCTACGGCACACAGCCCTGCCCACCGACTCTTAACACCTGATATTCAATGCTGCTGTGATGGCTTTGAATATTCGGCGTCGCCGCACATGCCCCGGAGCCGCTGAGGCTAAGCGGGTAGCGGCGATATTGCACCGCTACCCAGTTAGCATCCATGGTTAAAACTAGGCAAGCCGAAAGCTGGTCTAGTTTAGCTGCAGATCACTAATCAGGTAGTGGTGAAATATCGCTGCTACATGATTAGTGGCAGTCTCCGCTTCCGCTCCGCCCTGGAATGCCTCCAACATGCCCTGATGCTAACCGAAGAGCATTGGGGGCGTGTAGCGGGCTTTGAAGGGGATATTCAATGGCACTAACCATGTAAGTGCCGTTGAATATCCCGATTTAGGACATTTACACAGTTTACTGGGCTGTAAACCGTGTAAATGCCCTTCCGGGCCCCAAATGTTTAACCTTTCAAATGTGAGAAAAACAAAGATGACACTCTATGAAAGTAATGACCAGCAGATTGAAAACAAATTGTAGAAAGTTTTCTTTTCACGCCAAACATAATTACCATATTTTCGTGCATATAATGGGCATGTTATTTGCTTTTGTCACAAAAACTGCCCACATGTGTTATACGCGTGTGCGCGTTATATATGTAATTATCAACACATCAGGAAAAGAAATTCATCGTCATTTTTAACTTTTTTAATAACTTCTTTATTTCTGAAATGCTGAATTTCAATGAGACTAAATGCGAGTAAATGAAACTAAATGAGACTAAATTAGACTAGGCCAATTCCAGTTCAATCAACATCCTCATCATCCGACTCCTTGAACCCTTCAAAATCCGTTCTCTCCTCACTGTCATCATTGAAATAACTACGTAAGAATCAACTGCAGATGCTCTTCTGTGATTTCTGAAGTGATGTCATCATCACTGCTATTGGTATCTTCATCTTCATCGTTGGTATCTGAGTGTGTCTTATTCTGCTGGTAGACAATTCAAGTCTTTCTGAAGCCATTGTGGATGGTTTGTGGCATTATTTTACCCCAAGCAAAAGACACCCACTTGCAGATTTCTGAAAACAGCGCCTACTTCAGTCTTCCTGATGGTGTGAATTCGTGAATCCCAGACTGCATCCATTTGTCCAACACTCTCCTCAGAAACGTCTTGAATGGGTGTTTAAGCACTGTATCTATCAGCTGTAGCTTACAGGTAAGACCACTAGGTATTACAACTATGTGGGCACCAGTGGATTTATATAATTTTGAAAATGTTTTTCTTTGTGGGCAGCCATGCCGTTGAAAATTAGTAGGGACTTCTTGGAGAAGAGTCTCCCCTGCTTGGTCCTATGACATTTATCAGCCCATATTTTCATAAAGTCACAGTCCATTCATCCCTTCCAATTGCAATGGACAACCACACCAAGGGCAGTTTTTCGTGGGGCGTGGTAACTCTCTTGAATACTACCATTGGCTTTAATTTCACCCCATTCACAGTGCATCCAAGAACTACAGTGAAGCAGGCCTCTCATGCCCAGTGGTTGTAATGGCTACAGTTTTCATACCTGAAGCAGCTACATTTCTGGTGGCAGGGATGTTGCAAGACATTGAAACCTCATCCATATTTACAATGTCCATTGCAGAGATATCATGTTCAGAGATTTCTTTGGAGAGACATTCACGGAAGTCAATCATCTTTTGCTCCCAGTCACCTGGACGTCGCTGGACTACAGTGGTTCTCATTCTCAATGAAAGTCCATTCCTTATCGGTCCTCCAGTTTAGTCCTCCACCACTGGGTTTTGCACCTCCTCCTGCAGCATGGAGACTGGGCATGTCACAAAACGTGACCTCACTGGATGTAGTCTGCTGGCCTCTCCCATCATCCCCAGTGTGTCCAGTCTCCATGCAGCAGGAGGACGTAGTGAGCCTAAGTGCTGGGCTCACTTGAGAACAGATAAGGAGCAGTTTAGAGTAGAGTTCAGATAGTTTGGGGTTAATTTGTCCCTAATTTTAAACTTTGTTTAATTTGGGGGGCTGTATCTTTAAAACAAACAAACAAAAAAAAGCACATACTAAGAAAGGGAAGTGCTGTGGCTTGTGCCTGATCTGGATTGCCCTGTCACTCTTTAAATTTGTCTATTCCGCTGTTCCTCTCACTACCGGCTCTGATCTCTCCCCCCTGATCAGTATGGGGGAGAGCTCGGCTGTAGCAGATGGGTCAGGCTTCAGCAGCACGGGGCTGCCACGACTTGGCAGACTCGCTCATTTTCCTGCCGGAATTTGGTCTGGCGGCTCTATGCTCACTTGTGGGTGGAGCAGAGCCACGTGGGCTGCAGTACCGCGGTAGCAGGTGCGCCAATCGCAGTGCTCCGGGAGTGCTGGTGCTATGAGTACGGGCAAAGCGGCTGGGTTGAGAGCGGGGAGACATCTGCAGGTCCACGCAACCGGGATCAGTGAATTTCGCGCCTTTTTTCTGCCTCAGACAGGCAGCGGCGGCCATTTTTGCAGCGTGTCTGCATGCAGGCAGCTGAATCCTGCAGCTCTCCATTCACCCTTTTGGTACCGTTGCTCTTCTCAAGCTTCTTAGGTCTTTCTTTTAAATAGTTTCATTTGATTTTGATTTTATTTTTTTCTTGATGTTAATGATTAGGAGATCAAGGGGGTTTCCTGACTTCGGGGGCAGAACAACTTCTTTTGGGGTACAGTTTTGCATCCTGTCACTTTTTTGGCAGTCTTGGCTGTTTAAAAAAAAAAAAAAAGAAACGAGACTACACTGAAGGCATAGTTTTAAAAAAAAGAAAAAAAAAAGAAAAAAGACAGATTGGAAGGAAGGCACACAGAGTGGCTTGGCTGCAGGGCCGTAAGCGATGGCATTGCGGCCTCAGTGTGTAGTTTGCGGTACCCGTAGAGGTGCTATTGCCGACTCTGGGATTTGCCGGGGCTGTGCGCAGGTTTCTACTAGTATAGAGCAGCAGATGGAGGTAAAGGTAGGACAGGATCTGCAGGGGTCCTCTACTGGATTGGCCGCAGAGGTACCGCTGGCCACTTCGCCAGGGGCCAGGCTCGAGTCGCCAGCCGGTCCTTCAGGGGCTCTGGCAGCTTCGGGTCCGCAACCAGGAGATTTCTGCCCTGACTTTGTGTTAATTATGCATCAGGCGTTTTGTTTAAGATGACAGGGGAAAGTGCTGGAGTCTCTGTCGCTGTCTGTGGCGCTGCCACAGCCTGGTCTGACGGAGGCGACTCCAGGTTCCTCGAGACCGCCAAAGCAGGCAAGGACTCTAGAGCCTTTGATTTTGGAGTTGGAGGGGCAGGAGTCGGAGGATATCGAGGTCAACCTGGAAGGAGAGGAAGACTTGGAAGAAAGAGAGATTCCTGAACTGGAGGACCAGGCGAAAATTATTCGGATATTCTAGAGGGATGAGTTGACAGCGCTTATCACGGAGTCCGTTCAGATGCTTAAACTCGCCACTGAACAGCCTGTCGAAGACGACAATGGGGAAGACCCAATTATTCAGGCAGTGAGACAAACACAGGTGGTGTTTCCCGTTCACAAGGTGGTGGTCCGGATGATACAGGATGAATGGGATCAGCTGGAGGCAGGGCTAAGAGGAGTGCGGATTATGAATAAGTTGTATCCCTTAGCAGATAAGGACAAGGAGGGTTTCGGTCTCCGAGGGTTGATGCAGCGGTGTCTGCAGTGACCAAGAAGACCACTATTCTGGTTGAAGGCAGCTCTGCCATGAAGGATGCACAGGATAGAAAGTTAGATGGTTTGTTGAAACAATGCTTTGAAGCCAACGCGGTATCATTGCAAGCGTCCATTTGTGGGGCGTGGGTGAAACGAGCTTGTCTTTGATGGTCGCAGCGTTTGCGGCAGTCCTCTCAGTTGGAGCAGGAGGGTCTGAGAGACTTGGATCGCCTGGAGTCGGGGTCAGCTTATTTGTCAGATGTGCATTATGATCTGATCAGTGCTCTGGCTAATAGTATGGCGTTGCTCGTTGCCGCTCGCAGATCCTTGTGGTTGCGGAATTGGGCGGCAGACGGTTCTTCTAAAGCACGTCTCGGTAAGCTCCCCTTTAAAGGAAAGTTGTTGTTCGGGGAGGATCTCGATAAGTTGGTGAAGGAGTTAGGGGTGTCTAAAGGTGGTCGTCTGCCAGAGGATAAGCCAAAACAAGGGAAGTCTATGTCGCCCTTTCGGGGTTCTTTTTGGGATTTTCGGAGATTTCGGACTTCTCGCTTGGGCGGCTTCCAGAGAGGAAGATTTGCTCCTCGGGCCCAGGGGTTTCGGGGGTTTCAAGGAGCAGGTAGAGCTTTTGCAGCGGCAGCCTCAGCTTCCAATCGAAAACCGCAATGAAGTGAGGGGGACCCCGGCAGGAGGTTGTTCGATAGGCGGGCGACTTCGGCACTTTCTTCCTGCCTGGGTCCAAATAACATCCGATCAGTGGGTTTTAGAGATCATCCAGGATGGCTATGCGCTAGAGTTTGCGCGGCCAGTTCGGGATTCATTTGTGCAGTCACCCTGCAAAGGGCAGCAGAAAACCCAAGCAGTCCGCTGTACACTGAATCGACTTTTGCACTTAGGTGCGGTCGTCCCGATGCCCCAGGAAGATTGCGGCAGGGGTCGATACTCAATTTATTTTGTGGTACCAAAGAAGGACGGAGCTTTTTGTCCCATCTTGGATCTAAAAGGGGTGAACCGCTGTCTCCGGGTGCCGCATTTCAGGATGGAAACCTTGCGGTCCGTCATTGTCGCGGTACGCCAAGGGGAGTACTTGACATCTCTCGATCTCACAGAGGCCTATTTACACATACCGATCAGAGCGGCTCACCAAAAATTCCTGCGTTTCACTCTTCCGTGGGGGCACTATCAGTTTCAGGCATTGCCTTTTGGTCTGGCACCGGCGCTGCAGACATTCACCAAGGTCATGGTGGTGGTGGCGGCGGCATTACGAAAGGAGGTGTGGTAGGCTATGGCCTATATAATAGCCTGTACATGTATGAGAGGCCTGCAAGCTAGACCTGAGTCCCCACCCCCACTTAGAAATAGTAGTGCTGAGAAAGATCGAAGTCAGTGAAGGTCTGAGGATCTGCCTTAAACCGCTCTAAACTGCTTTTGATAAGTTTGTGTTAATCCTTTATTCAATTCTTTTATGCTGATGATACATATGTTCCAGTGTTTTGCATTCTCACATTCTCTGAGCCTAGAAATGACCTTGTAGTAGGAATGTATTTATGTCTAGAAACTGAGCCTTTGTTAGAATAGTCTGAGAAGGGGGAACGGGGTGTTAGGCCCAGAGAGGGTCCCCGATTGGAGAGATGCAGGGGGCGTTGGGACCAATAGAAAGTTTGCCTGTATCAAACTGTGAAACTTGTATATAAGGAAGTTGTTCCTGTTCTCCATTGCTCAGACCTTTTTGAAGCTTGGGCCTTGTGTACAATAAATTGGCTTGGATCCTTGAACTGACTCCTGGTATTATTTATTGCATGCTTATCAGCTGCTTCATGTTCTTGGTTCCATGACTGGGAAGGTGGGGGTAGTGTGATGGTATGCAAGTGAATATACCACGACTTCTCGCCTCAAAAGGTTTGGTCCGGCTGGAGCCGCGCCTGACTGATCGCAGGGGAGCCTCCGGCGCCACCGATCCTCTTGTATCGGGGAGGGCTCCTCCTTGCCTCCGCAGGTTGCTGGTTCTGGCTGGCCAACACCTCCGAACCCGAGGGGAGTCCAGGATCCAACCCATGTACTGTTTTGGTATCGGGAACCGGATCCGGTGAGTAGAACTTTTCTGCTAATCAGTCAGTCTGTCAGCCAGTTGGGATTCTGGAATAAGCGCTTGAGAGTCTGATCACCTCTCGGGGCGGTCCTAGTAAGTCTCAGAAGTCTTAAAGGTATAAGCAGAGACTGAAACTACCAACCCCTCAGCCAGTCAGTCAAGTCAGGTTTTTTGGGAATGTCGGGATTTTATTCTGTCTTGAATGTCTGCTTGTGTGAATGAGAGGTCTTAAATACAGAACAGGTGAGAGCGAACTCCTGAGTAGCGCAGTTCCTGGCCAGGCGACTGTGCCCAGGTCGCGAAAAGGAGAAAGCGTTTGGTGTTTGTCTCCCCCATTGTTCCGTTGTCTGTTTGTTGTTTGTATCTGATTTTTGTTATCTGTTGAAACCGTGGGTTTCCCTTCTGGTATAATGTAAGATTATTCTGTTGGGTAATTGGTGAAACAGTTTACCGATTAGGGAACAATATTAAAGAAGGAAGAGGGGAAGAAACAACTCAGGAGTCACTTCTAAGTACAAAGACAGCTGTCTCACTGATTACAGGTTTTTTTTTGCAACACAGCGTGAGTCTCTAGCAAGCAGAGAGAGAAGGGTGTGTGTCTTTCACACAGCCTGGAGAAAGGAATGTTTAGTACCCTTTAACTCTTTGAAGGTTTACTTTCAATTTATTCTACGTTCTGCAGCTGGGTTAATTTGTGCATATTTCAGGAAAATTGTACCTGTTTTATTCAATATGTTCAATAGTGATGTTCCTTCTGCTATGGTCATATATTATATATCTTAGCCCTACTTGTCTGTAATGGTCCAAACAGAAATGATAGAGAAATTAAGGAAGCTGCTTTTGTTTTTTCTTTGACCTTCAAAGTAGAGGTTAAGAACCCTGACAGGACTATGAAGCATCCCGAGCCAGTAGTTACCAGATCGCGACTTGAAAATGATTTAAATCCTGAGGGAATGTTCATGTCCTTTGAATGTCTGCTTTCTAAACTGTAAGATTTAAAGTAATTTCTTTTGCAGAGACATTGTTCAGCTTAAGTGCTGATGACGGTTGGCAGTTAGTTTCATGCCAAGTATTTTTATTCTAGTCATACATAACAGATATATGGCCGTCATGTTAGGAGCCATAGTTCTTTCTATTGGAATTGTTGTTATAACATGTTGCAAAATAATAGTTTTATATTTTAAGGACTTTATCTAAATTGTTCCTATTTAGAATGAGCACACACATCCATTATGTTTAGTCCTCAGGAAAATGCAGCCTAACTGCCCGCCCCCTCTGTCTGTTGTCAAGTACGTCACCATGGGGGGGGGGTCGGAGTCCACGCAGATTCTGTTGAGATATATGACTAGGAATTTTAGCAAGGGATTTGCTGGAAACTACGGAATTAAAATGTCTCCGTCCCTATTAGAAATGCTCTGTGAAAGGGAGTGGTCAGTGTTAGCTACTTCATGGCCCGTGAGGGCACCTTTGATATTAGTGTAGTTTCCCGAAAATGTTCCCTGATCAATCCCCCTATATAGATTCCTGGTTAAGTGTTTGTGAAGGGAAAAAAATGCCCTCCTGGATAAAGCGCTGCTATGAGGAACAGCTGCCCGTTTATTCTGCCCCAGAATCTCCAGACATTCCACTCTGTCCGTCCCAGTATCTTTATAGGCCAGTCCCCTCAGCTCTGCCACACCCCGGGCAGAGCCTGGGGCAGGGGGGGGACACCTCCCTGCAGATGTACCCCAAGTAATTCACCAGCCACCTCTGCAGCAGGAGGACGCGCACCCCCTCTTGACCGGAAGCCCCGGCTCAGTTCAGAGTGCCTCCGAGTGGGCCACAGTCCACTGATGACACTACAAGCAGGGATTCATTTGCCAGTTCAGGGTCACTTACAGCCAGCGCCCAAGAACATCAAGTGGAACCCAGACAATCCCGATTGCCGTATGCCTTCAGAAGTCCAACTACCAGTAAAAGGGATGGTTACGTTATACCATTGCGCCAGGTCCAGGGCCTACCCACCCTTGATACCGAAGGCCAGGCCGACCAGCCTTGTTTATGTGCTTTTCTCCACCACTGATTTACTGAACTGAAAGATGCATTATGCCTCCTACACTGAGAAACCTTAGGATTTGATTGAACTAATGACCAGTATTATGCAGACCCATCAGCCTTGATGGCCCCAAGTGGGATCCAAATAGTGCAGACAGCCCTAAATCGGTTCCGCCAAGCCCTCATGCAAAGCCTAAAGAAGGGAGGCCAGAAAGCCATGAATATTGGAAAAGTATCTGAAGTTCTCCAACGACTAGATGAGAGCCCAGCAGCCTTCTATGAATGATTATGAATTTGCGTATGGTAAATGCAGCCTTTGTCAGTCAGTCCCAGAGAGATATAAAACGAAAATTACAGAAAATGGATGGATTTGCGGGCATGAATACAGCACAGTTAATGGAAGTTGCTCAGAAAGTGTTTGTGAATCGTGAAAATGAACGTAACAGAGAAAGTGAACATAAAATGAAGAAGACAGCAGATCTTCTTGCTGCCGCTTTAATTGAACGACGTGAGGAAGGAGCAGAGGACGTGAAAGGGGCCATGACAATAATTGGACCCCACTGGGTGAGAATCAGTGCGCCCATTGCAGAGAAGAAGGACATTGGAGAAGTGAATGCCCGCATCTTGACGCCCCCCCAGGAGGGGAGGAGGGAGTCCCTGGAGAACAGGAGGCCGATTTCAGAGTCATGGAGGAATGACTCGAGCACAGTTCCAGCGAGAGAGGGAAGAAGCTATTGAGGGAGTGGCAGTTGCAACGGGCTATGACATGGATGAAATGGATGAAGACTAGGCCAGACCGGGCTCCAAGTTCACCCTGGGTCCCCAGGAGCCTATGGTCAGTTTTAAAATAGGGGACCAATATATGGACTTTATGGTGGATACAGGAGCAGAACACTCAGTGGTGGCAAAGCCAGTAGCCCCTTTGTCTTCTCGATGCATCACCATTGTCAGAGCTACTGGGCCACCAAGCCTTTCCTGCAGAACCGCATGTGTGAACTAGGGGGACAGAAAATAGCGCACCAGTTCCTGCATATGCCTGAATACCCTATTCCACTTTTGGGCCGAGATATGCTAGTTCCTATATACCCCGCCCGAAGTATGGGCAGAAGATAATCCACCTGGCCTAGCGAAGAACATAGCCCCTGTCATTGTCGCCCTCAAGTCAGGAGCGGAACCAGTGCATGTGAAGCAGTATCCTCTTCCTCGACCAGCTATTGAAGGTATCCACTGCCATCTGATGAAACTACTGAAGTATGGACTTCTCAAGGAGTACCCCCCTTCGCCCAGTACAAGATCTGAGGCGGGTAAATGATGCAGCTGAAACTATACACCCAGTGGTACCAAAATCCTTATACTCTCTTGGG
Source organism: Ichthyophis bannanicus (assembly GCA_033557465.1). NCBI lineage: Eukaryota > Metazoa > Chordata > Amphibia > Gymnophiona > Ichthyophiidae > Ichthyophis > Ichthyophis bannanicus. Next base: position 723,344,809 of record CM066032.1, read on the forward strand.
ACTGATCCCCACTGAGGCTACTCATTTCATTGTCCTGGACTTGAAAGATGCCTTCTTCTGCATACGCCTAGCCCCCACCAGTCAACTTTTGTTCGCTTTTGAATGGCAAGACCCCACAACAGGAAGGCGGGGCCAACTCACCTGGACTTGATTACCCCAGGCATTGAAGAATTCACCTACTCTCTTCAGTGCTGCTTTAAATCAAGATCTCTCAAGCTACTCAGTGAACCCAGGACACAGGGTTCTTCTTCAGTATGTGGACGACCTGCTCATAGCCACAAATTCAGAAAGTGAATGTCTACAAACCATCAGTGAACTCTTGCACCTTCTAAATGAGGCTGGATACAAAGTCTCAAGAGCCAAGGCGCAATTATGTCAAACTGAAGTTAAATGTCTAGGGTTCCAGTTGTCCAGCTGAATTTGACGCTTGGGACCGGAACGCAAAGAAGCTGTGTGCAGTAATCCCACCAGGAGGCAAGTGAGAGCCTTCTTGGGGACTGCAGGGTACTGTCGTATATGGATCCCCAATTTCGCTCTGTTGGCAAAACCATTGTATCGAGCTACCAAAGGAATGGAAAAGTCTCCATTGGAATGGGGACCTGAACAGGATGCAGCCGCTAGGATGTCATCACCAGTTCTGGGCCTGCCAGATGTCCAGAAACCTTTTCGCCTCTATATTCATGAGTCACAAGGAAATGCTTTAGGAGTGCTGACTCAATCTCTTGGATCTTGGCAGCGACCAGTGGCCTATTTATCAAAACAGTTGGATACAGTTGCAAAAGGTTGGCCCCCTTGTTTGAAAGCTGTTGCAGCTACAACCCTCCTAGTGAGCGAAGCAGACAAGCTCACTCTGGGACAGAATCTTCAAGTTACTGAACCACATTCTGTTCTGACCCTCTGGCTCACAAATTCACGAATGTTGAAGTATCAGAGTATGCTGTGTGAAAACCCCCAGATACAATTGAAGTCAAGCTCTGAATCCTGCTACGTTGTTACCACTTGGTCCTGCTCCCCCCAATCATGACTGTCTGGAAATTATGGACACTGCATTCTCAAGTCGCCTGGATCTGACTGATGTCCCTTTGGAGGACCCTGAATGGACTTTCTTTGTGGATGGGAGCAGTCTCGTCATTAATGGGCATCGTTGTGCCGGGTATGCAGTGGTGACCCTTGATCTGGTAGTTAAGTCCTCAGCTCTGGCCACGGAGACCAGCACAGAAAGCTGAACTGATAGCTCTCACTAGAGCACTCCGTCTAAATGTGTACACAGATTCCAAGTATGACCTTACAACCTTGCATGCACATGAGGCCCTGTTCTCAGGAGGCAAGTCCATTAAGTATGACCCCGAGATATTGACATTATCAGATGCATACTGCCTACAGACCTCAGAATTTAGGAAAAGTAGAGCGTAGACAGATCGGATCTGAAATTACTAGACAGGAACTATTGGCTTTAAGTTCTGTTTTGCAGAGTCTTCATACGTGGGTACAAGATCAGCTGCCCATCAACCTCTGCATCCTCTCAAGCCTGGAGTCTCGGTGTGGATCAAAGAGTGGAGAACCGCATTGGGAAGGACCGTAGATACCGCATTGGGAGGGACCTTATGTTGTCATCTTAACAACCCCAACTGCAGTTAAAGTTGCAGAACTCGAACCCCGGATTCATCACAGTCGAGTATAGCCAGCAGCCATTGGTAGCACTATAGAATGACAAGCAGCTACAAAAGTTTTAGCTATGTGGCAATATTACCCTATACCACAAGATGATGCTGTTACACGAGTATAATATGTGATTTAATTCCCACCCTTTCTAACTTGCGGGTGAGAATAATAAAAGGGGGGAATGTGGTAGGCTATGGCCTATATAATAGCCTGTACATGTATGAGAGGCCTGCAAGCTAGGCCTGAGTCCCCACCCCCACTTAGAAATAGTAGTGCTGAGAAAGATCAAAGTCCACGAAGGTCTGAGGATCTGCCTTAAACCGCTCTAAACTGCTTTTGATAAGTTTGTGTTAATCCTTTATTCAATTCTTTTATGCTGATGATAGATATGTTCCAGTGTTTTGCATTCTCACATTCTCTGAGCCTAGAAATGACCTTGTAGAAGGAATGTATTTATGTCTAGAAACTGAGCCTTTGTTAGAATAGCCTGAGAAGGGGGAACAGGGTGTTAGGCCTGGAGAGATGCAGGGGGCGTTGGGACCAATAGAAAGTTTGCCTGTATCAAATTGTGAAACTTGTATATAAAAAGAAGTTGTTCCTGTTCTCCATTGCTCAGACCTTTTTGAAGCTTGGGCCTTGTGCACAATAAATTGGCTTGGATCCTTGAACTGACTCCTGGTATTATTTATTGCATGCTTCAGAGGGAGTCCTAGTTCATCCCTATCTCGATGATTGGTTAATTTAAGCAAAGTCCAAAGCCGAGAGCGAGCGAGTTACAGACAAGTTGGTGAAATTCTTAGAGAACCTCGGCTGGATAGTCAGTACAAGCAAAAGTCATCTGATTCCGTCCCAGAGCCTCGAGTACCTCGACATTCAGAGAGGAGCTATATTGCTGCCGGATCATTGGGTACTTACCCTACGACGAGTGATTCGCAAGTTCCTGGCCACGCTGGCTCCTGTGGCCTGGAATTATCTCCAGGTGTTAGGTACGATGGTGGCGACCTTGGAAGCGGTACTTTGGGCCAGAGCGCATATGCAGCCGTTGCAGCGATCTTTGCTTCACCATTGGTCCCATCAATCCGATCCACTGAGCAGACGTCTTCCCTGCCGGTCGGGGTCAGACGGGCTTTGAACTGGTGGCTACTTCCGGAATCCTTGATGGTCGGGGAGCCCCTAGAGCAGCCAGAGTGGCTACCATTGTTGACAGATGCCAGCCTTGCGGGATGGGGAGCGCATTGTGGGGTTTCTTCATGCAAGGTCTGTGGTCGGTTCAGGAGAGCACGTGGTCCGTCAACAGACTGGAACTCAGAGCGGTGGCCTTGGCATTGCAATCATTTGAGGTGACGGTGCGGGGTCGGGCAGTCAGAGTTCTATCGGACAACTCTGCAACAGTGGCCTACATCAATTGGCAGGGTGGTACAAGAAGTACGGCAATGGAAAAGGAAGCAGAGGCACTTTTTGCTTGGGTCGAACCTCGCCTGCAAGCGATTTCGGTGGCACACATTGCCTGGAAAGACAATGTGACGACGGATTTTCTCAGCAGAGTTCAAGTGGATGCCAGAGAATGGGAATTGAATCTGGAGGTGTTGCTCAGGTGATACACAGGTGGGGGCTGCCGATCATGGATCTCATGGTGACCTTTCACTCAGCGAAGGCCAGTCGGTTTTTCAGCAGGAGGCGAGAACGGATGTCGGAGGGGATTGACGCTCTACTGCAATGCTGGTTGGTGTCGGGTCTCCTATATGTATTCCCGCCGTGGGCACTCATAGGTCGGGTGGTACAGCATATTGAAGCTCACCCGGGGAGAGTCCTGTTGGTGTACAAGGCATCTGTGGTATGCCGATCTCATTCGCCTCCTTGACGGGGAGCCATGGAGGTTACCGACGTCAGACAGTCTGTTATTTCAAGGGCCTCTGCGGATGCCCCACGTGGATCGGTTCTCGCTTACGGTTTGGCTATTGAAATGGTGCGTTTAAGGAAAAAAGGTTACTCTGGAGCAGTCATTGCAACTTTACTTAAAGCATGGAAGACGTCTACGTCTCTGACATATGTTCGCATATGGCGTATATTTGAGGATTGGTGTTTGAGGAAACAAGTGCGTGTGGTGACCGCATCCATTGCAGTGGTTTTGAGCTTCCTGCAGGATGGTTTTAAAAAGGGCCTGGTGGCCAGTTTCTTGAGAGTACAGTTAGCAGTGCTGGCTTGCTATAGGGGCAAGGTGCAGGGGATAGCGCTCGGTGCACATGCCGATGTGTTGCGTTTTCTAAAAGCAGTAACTCGGTTACGTCCCTCTCGCAGAGTTGTGGTTCCGCCATGGGATCTCAACTTGGTTTTAGGTGCTTTAGGTAAGGAGCCTTTTGAGCCCTTACATCAGGTGTCCGTAAAGGATTTGACGTTGAAGACGGTGTTTCTGGTAGCCATTTTCTCAGTGAGGCGAATTTCTGAGTTACAGGCGTTGTCTTGTAGAGAGCCGTTCCTGTCTTTTTCGAGAGAAAAATTGGTGCTTCGCCCGGTTCCCTCCTTTTTGCCCAAGGTAGTTTTTCTGTTTCATTTAAACCAGATGGTTTCTCTTCCGGTGCTGGGTTCCTCAGAGGATAACGCAGCGGACCTGGGTTTGCGCCGCTTGGACTTAAAGTGAGTGTTACGGCACTATTTGAACCGTCTGTTCGTGGTGTTCAGTGGATCCCGTAAAGGGGAGTCTGCGGCGAAAGCCTCCATTTCTTGATGGATCAGAGAGGCGATTGCTTTTGCATATCTGTTGTCAGGGCGACAGGTACCAGTTTGATTGCAAGCCCATTCTACCAGAGCGCAAGCGGCGTCATGGGCGGAACACAGCTTGTGGAAATTTGTCGGGCGGCTACGTGGTCGTCTCTTCACACTTTCAGTAAGCACAACCGTCTGGATGTCTTGGCAGCAAAGGATGCTGTATTTGGGGCGGCGGTGTTGCAGGCCAGCTGGAAGGGTCTCTCCCAATAAGTACTGCTCTGTTACATCCCAGTGGTGGAGGACTAAACTGGAGGACCGATAAGGAAATGGACATTACACTTACCTGGTAATTGTTCTTTCTTGAGGGACGACAGTTTAGTCCTCATTCCCACCCGGGGTAGTATGCTACGCAGTGGGGGTTCAGCCGGGAGCAAGATGATATAACATGTAGGTACTTGTCTTTCGATGCGACTTTGTTTCTTCTGGTTCTTGCTGGTTTAACTTTATGGCAGAGGCGGAAGGAAAAGGCACAAGGGTATAAGCCTAACTTCTGTCCAAATTTTCTTGTATAAAGTAGTTCTTATGTATTCACTTAAGATGTATTTATTAGCTACTTATTTGTTGCTCTTTTAAGTGTGCTTTGCCAATAGTTCACTGGGGATGATGGGAGAGGCCAGCAGACTACATCCAGTGAGGTCACGTTTTTGTGACATGCCCAGTCTCCATGCTGCAGGAGGAGGTGCACAACCCAGTGGTGGAGGACTAAACTGTCGTCCCTCAAGGAAGAACAATTACCAGGTAAGTGTAATTTCCATTTTCTTTTCATGAATCTAGAAATCCAGGTGAAACCCGCTTTGAAATCAGTGACTCCTCTTTCATTTGCCAGCAACTTTGCTTTGATCTGAATTGCAACAGTACAGATAAAACCCAATCTCTCAAGTCATTCTCCAGTTGAGGCCATTTTGCTTTGGGCCTATGACATGCGCGTTTGCAGGATTCATATTCTTGAGCTCCTTTTTCTCCTTTCTCCATTTACAAATGGACGTCTCTCCAATCTCGAACTCTCTCGCTGTCACTCTGTTGCTTGTTTCTTCTGCTCTCACAATGACTTTTAGTTTGAAGTCGGTGGTGTAGAACTTGCGTTTCATTCCCAGCATGGTCCATAGCAAAAAGGGCATGTGCGTGTGTGGTATATACATAGGCATGCTATCCAAAAATTCTCGAACAGAATGGTGGTCTTTCCATACATTATATGCATGTGCACGTTATATACATGGGCATGTTATTTGCATGAAAATATGGTAATTCATTGTGGAATCTATTGCCAGAAGACATGGTCAAGGTGATTTATTTTGCTCTTTTAGAAAGGTTTGGATAAATTCCTGGAGAAAAAGTCCATAGAATTTATTAGCCAGGTAGATTTTAGAGCTATTGCTCATCCCTGGAAATAAACTATGAGAAATAAATCTACTTTTTGGAACATCAGGTACTTGTGTCCCAATGTGGCCACGGTTGGAGGCAGCATGTTGGGCTTAATTTATCTGCAGTTTTATACAGATTCAAAATAAGAAAACAATGCAGGTGTAAAGGTTTGGACACTCTTCGATCAGTACTTGACTTGGCACAAATGACAGCTTTCAAATGTTACCTGTAGCCAGCTAAGAGGCTTTCTAGTCTCACTTTTGCAATTTCCTTCTACTTTTTCTTGCAGAACTCTTCTAGTTCAGAAATATCGTTAGGTCTCCTTGCACACACTGCATGTTTGAGATTTCCCCACAGATTTTCAATCATGCTCAAGTCTGTAGACCGTGAAGGCCATTCCAAAACCTTCCTCTTTCTCTCCTGTAAGTACTTTATGGTTGATTTTGTTTTTTGGTTTGTTGTCTTCCTGAAATATCCAATCTCTTTCAGCTTTAATTTGTTTACGGATGGTTCATTAGCTTCTAGGATATTTGAATATTTAATGAATCAATTCTCTCTTCCATCTGCAAAATATTTCCTATAGCACTGGCCAGGGGTGGCCCAAGGGGGGTGCGGGGCCATGTGCGGAGACTCGGTGCAGGGCCTCATTTGCATAAGGGGCCTCATTTGCATAAATATTTGCATAATGCTACCATATACTAACTTTTAGTAAACATGCCACTTAATGAGTGTATGGATAAAGAAAGACTAAAAGATTTCTACATTACTATAATCCAGTGCCAACCATCAGGCACATTAGGAACTACTACAAACACTGCCCATTTAGAACCCATAGCAAACCCACCGTATCCTAACAGCACTACCAGGACTCACAAAGCACCATACCCTACCTATCAAAAGGAAACATGCAAATATTAAACCAATACATTTCAGAGAACAATACTACATGACTTACTGGGGAAAGAGAACAAGTGGCAATGTCAAATAGGAATTATATAAACAGAACACCTCAGCTCAGTTACACATGCAGAACATAGACCATCACCAAACAAGTAATCACAATTTAGAAACAGGAAGACAATAATTAAACTGGGAATCCCAAAAGCCAAACTTGGAATGTATAACACTGTAGAAATAAAACTATACATTAATTTGCTCTTGTACTAAATAAAGCGCAGACGTTAAAGATGCACATTTACCAGAGCTGACATATTCCAATTAATAAATTCAAAATAAAGAGATATTTTTCTACCTTTTGTGCATTTTTTTCAGCTGCAATTGCTCCAGCCACTTTCTTCTGGTTTCTTCGTGTCTTCTGCTAACTCTCCATCATCTGCTGTCCATTTGTCTTTTCTTCTCTCTTCTAGTTTTTTTCCATTCTCTCTCTACATCTGCTTTAACATACTAATCTTTCTCCTTTTGCTCTTTCCTCATTCCTATTTCATCCACTCAAATTTTACCCCTCCATCCTCAATCCCCACTTACTCTCCCAATACCCGGCCAATTGTAGATTTTTTATCCCTCCCACACAAAATATTTTTCCCCTCTCCATTTTACTCTCCTAGCCCCATCCCATTCTAATCCTCCCCAACATCAGCTCCCTTCTAGTTCCAGCCTCACCCAGCATCCATTCCCTTCTAGTCCCTGCATCAGCCCATTTCCAGTCCTAGCCCCCATCAGCCCATTTCCAGTCCTAGCAACCCCCAACCCAATACCAGTCCTAGCCCCCCCATCAACCCACTTCCAGTTCTAACCCCATCACCCCATTTTCAGTTTAAGCCCCCCCTATAACCCATTACGAGTCCTAACCCCCCATCAGCCCACTTCCAGTCCTAACCCCATCAACCCATTTCCAGTCAGCCCCCCATAGCCCATTGCCAGTCCTAACCCCCCCATCAGCCCACAGCCCATTACCAGTCCTAACCCCATCAGCCCACCTCAAGTCCTAACCCCTCCCCATCAGCCCATTTCATGTCCTAGCCCCCCCATAGCCCATTATCAGTCCTAACCCCCCCATAGCCCATTACCAGACAGCCCCCATCAGCCAACAGCCCATTACCAGTCTTAACCCCCCCATAGCCCATTACCAGTTCTAACCCCCCCAACAGCCCACAGCCCATTACCATCCTAACCCCTCCCCAACAGCCCCTTTCCTGTCCTAGCCCCCCTATAGCCCATTATCAGTCCTAACCCCCCATCAGCCCACCTCCAGTGTTAACCCCCATCAGCCCATTTCCAGTCCTAGCCTCCCCCGTAGCCCATTACCAGTCCTAACCCCCCATAGCCCATTACCAGACAGCCCCCATCAGCCCACAGCCCATTACCAGTCCTAACCCCTCCCCATCAGCCCATTTCCTGTCCTCGCCTCCCCATAGCCCATGTTCAGTCCTAACCCCCCCATAGCCCATTACCAGTCCTAACCCCCCATCAGCCCACCTCCAGTGTTAACCCCCCCATCAGCCCATTTCCAGTCCTAGCCCCCCCCCCATAGCCCATTATCAGTCCTAACCCCCCCCAACAGCCCACAGCCCATTACCAGTCCTAACCCCTTCCATCAGCCCATTTCCTGCCCTAGCCCCCACATAGCCCATTATCAGTCCTAACCCCCCCCATACCCCATTACCAGTCCTAACCTCCCCATCAGCCCACCTCCAGTGGTAACCCCCCCATCAGCCCATTTCCAGTCCTAGCAACCCCCCAACCCATTACCAGTCCTAACCCCATCAGCCCACCTCCAGTCTTAACCCCCCATCAGCCCATTTCCAGTCCTAGCCCCCCATAGCCCATTACCAGTCCTAACCCCCCCAATAACCCACCTCAAGTCCTAACCCCTCCCCATCAGCCCATTTCCTGTCCTAGCCCCCCATAGCCCATTACCAGTCCTAACCCCCCCAACAGCCCACTGCCCATTACCAGTCCTAACCCCATCAGCCCACCTCCAGTCTTAACCCCCCAGCCCATTTCCAGTCCTAGCCCCCCCATAGCCCATTACCTGTCCTAACCCCCCCCCCATCGGCTCAAGTAAAATTTAAAAATTTTTTAAAAAAGCTGGCTGCTATCGCTGCCACTGCCGCCAAGGCAGCAGCAGAATGGAGTGTCCCGCGGGGCCCCCTCTGCCCGGCTGAGTCCCTCCCTCCCTCTGCGATGGCTGAGCCCCTCTGTGCCGGCTTTCAGATTCGCGAAGGGAGAGTGTCTCCCTCGCGTCTCTGTTAAGCCCGCAGGGGCAGATGGGAAATTTCCCATCAGCCCCTGCAGTTCCCATCTGTCCCTGCGGGCTTAACAGAGACGCGAGGGAGACACTCTCCCTTCGCGAATCTGAAAGCCAGCACAGAGGGGCTCAGCCGTCGCAGAAGGAGGGACTCAGCCGGGCAGAGGGGGCCCCGCGGGACACTCCATTCTGCCGCTGCCGCGGTGGCAGTGGCAGCGGTAGCAGCCAGCTTTTTTTTTTTTTTTTATAATTTAATTTTGAAAAAAAGCAGAATGTTCTTTGCGCGGGGCTCCCTGAAACGCGGGGCCCTGTGCAAAAAACATTCTTGCTCAATGGACGGGCCGGCCCTGGCACTGGCTGTCACACAACCCCAAAGCATAATATTGTATATCCACCCATGTGCTTAATGGTTAGCAAGGTACTCTAGTTAAATGCTTTACACTTTTTTCCCCTTCAAAGCGCTTTTGTGTTGAGCATATAAAGGAATTCCTTCTGACAACTCTCTCATGCAGCTCACTGTCGTAAAAGCAATGCTGTACTGTGGACATGTGGACATCTGCTCTAGTTTCAGCTAAACTTTTCAACAGGTCATTTGCAACGATCTGTGAATTCTATTTTACCAATCTAACCAGTTTTCAGGCAGTTCCATTCGATTTTTCTTGGTCTTCCAGATCCCACCTTGATTTCAACAGTTTCATGTAATTTTAATATCTTAATAATAAATTATCTTTATTTCCAAAATGCTCAGACAGCTGTCTATGGCAGCCCATGGTTGTTGAAAGCAGACAGAACAGCTATTGCTTACCGAGAGGTTAGAAGGGTCAGAGTGTGACCAACTATGTAAATGTCTTCACCTTAAAATTGAAGGCCTAATGAGCCAATCAACATTTTGGCAATTATTAACAACTTAAAGAAACAGCAATGAATTAAGTGAAAGTGTGTCCAAACTTTTGAATCTGCAGTACTTTTTAAAATTATTATTCTGTTAAAATCAGCAAATAATAGCAACTATGGATTAAAATTTGAATTAATATGTTGTGTTTAATTTTGTACTATGTAAAGGCCAGGTCAGCTTTTGTTCAATTAGGAATTCATTAAAATACAATTTGACCAGTGTAACTAAACTGTTACACAGAATTGTAATGCGCTCCATCTACACCAGCGGTTCTCAACCTGTGGGTCGCGACCCCCATGGGGGTCACCTCAGGATTTACCAGGAGTCGCCTGACAAATCCCAGGATAGACACAAAAGCAAAAAACAAAGTAAAAATCATACATTCTTTTGTTACAAATCAAGCATATTTGGAATCTTAATATTGTGTATTCGGTTCCGGTTCCAACTCCGGGCAAGAAAGTCGCATCTAGCATCCCTGCCAATTACACCAACACCCCACAGCCCTGAAAACAAGGAGAAGTTGCCTGGAAAACATAGCAGAAGACAGCGGAGCATGAGCGGCACCGGAACATGCTGATGGGAACTCCGCGAGGCTCTAGGCGTCACGAATTGAAGGGCGGAAAGTTGCAGCAGTGGGAGCCTTATCAGACACGTGGTGGGAGAAGCAGCTCTATGAAATTCCTCCAGTGCCGCGTAGTAAGAGCAGAGGCTGGTGCATGAGGGGGGGGGGGGGGCCCGGAGCACGGTGATGGTGACTCATCTCAAGTGCAGAGACGGAGACTAGAAGCCTTAGCAGTGACTGGCTTCGTGGGGTGGCAGACCACGGCTGCAGAAGGCAAGCCTCAGGATGGCCAAGTGTAACTGAGAGTAAAGGGAGGCCCCTTGGGGTAACTGGACGGATAGCGGGCCAAGGCTGCCTCACAAGCCTTTCTGCGGCTTCAGTGCCTGGACTCTGCAATATTCTGGTGCTGTAGGGAGGGGGGCTGACATGGAGGAAGTGAGGGAGGGCCAGATGAGAGGTGCAGGTGGAGGGAGTGGGGCCAGGAGGACAAGGAGAGACAAAGGTGAGAGAAAGGGGGACAAAGGGGGAGAAAGGGGACCAGTATTCGACAAAGGGAGAGACAGGGGGCATACTGGACAGATGGGATAAATGCTGAACAGAGGGGAGAGACAGTGCGGGTTAGGATTATAATGGGCTGATGGGGGCTAGCACTGGTAATGGGCAGATCTGGGGGGCTAGGACTGGTAATGGGTTGATTAGGGAAGGCTAGGACTGGGAATGGACTGATCAAGGGGGGTTGGAACTGGTAATGGGCTAATAGAGGGGTAGGGCTGGTAATGGACTGATGAGGGGCTAGCATTGGAAATGAGCTGATTGGGGAGGTTAGGACTGGAAATGTGCTGATTAGAGGAGGCTAGGACTGGTAATGGACTGATGGGGGTAGGACTAGTAATGGGCTGATTAGGGGAGGCTAGCACTGGTAATGGGCTGAGGGGGGACTAGCACTGGAAATGAGCTGATTAGGGGAAGCTAGGACTGGTAATGGGCTGATAGGGGGGGTAAGACTGGTAATGGACTGAGGGGGATAGGACTGGTAATGGACTGAGGGGGGCTAGCATTGGAAATGAGCTGATCGGGGAGGCTAGGACTGGTAACGGGCTGATGGGGGGGGGGGGGTAGGACTGGTAATTGGCTGATTAGGGGAGCCTAGCACTGGTATTGGGGTTGAGGGGGGGATTAGCACTGGAAGTGAGCTGATTGGGGGGGTTTCAACTGGAAATGGGCTGATGGTGGGGAGGGGAGGATAGAGCTACTGGCCTTGGAAGAAAACTGGGGGCTAGGGCTACAAATGGGCCGATACGAGGGGATGGGAAAATGGGACTGGAAGGGAGTGGATGCTGAGAGGGGCTGCCATGGTATTTGGACTAGAAAGAGCTGGACAGTGGGGAAGGAGGGGGACTGGAAGGGAATGGACACCAGTGGCAGTCATGGGAATGCAAGTTGACATTGGAAGGTAATGGGAGGGAAGACTGGAAAGGGGCTGATACTGGGAAGGGTTATGGGGACTGGAAATAGGCTTATGGAAAGAAGTGAAGAAAACAAAAGAAGAGATAAGAAATGGCAGATGGACCATAGACCACAGAAAGAGAGCTAAGAGAAGACAGGAAAGCAGAAGCTTCAGATCGGGACCAGCATGATCAGAGAATAAATTGGTCAGACAATAAAGGTAGAAAAATTATTTTATTTCATATTAGTGATTTGAGTACAAAATCATAATAATTTTGAATTAAAATATTGTTACTTGTTATTGTGATTAATTATTATGGTTGAAATAAGTAAATTTTATAAATAAAAACATATTGCAAAGGTCTATAATATATTAATAATTCAACAAATGATTACAGCGACAATGCATTAACGGTAAAGGAAGAGAGACACATTTGATTTTATCATTGGGGAGTTGACCAATGGTAAAAGGGGTCGCGGTACAAAAAAGGTTGAGAACCACTGATCTACACCCTCTAAGCATACCTCTTCCACAAATCCAATTACATCAACATCCTAGACCTGCACATAGCCCTTCTATAAACATATGATGAAAACGTTCCTAAAAACATGCTTCTTTGCTTGCTTTCCCTACTTGTTTGTATTATTAGCACCCTATATGCTTAACAAGGAGTAGCCTAGTGGTTGGGGCAAGGTACTTCAGGCCGGAAGGTCGGGGGTTCAAATCCCACTAGAGGACAGCAACCTTGGGCCGGAAGGACTGGGGTTTCTAGTCCCACAGATGCTCCTTGTGGTCTTGGGCAAGCCACTTAACCCTCCATTGCCCATGTTCCCTGTAAGTATTAGTGTATATGTCTCATATCCCCACGTGTTAAATGTATCCCCCAATTGTGTCATGACCGCTTTGATTGAAGGATAAGGCGGTATACAAAAACTGTCTAAATAAATAAATAAATAAATAAATAATTCACTTACTGGGAGTATTGTGCTTCAAAGGTGACAACTACTAGGGATGTGCTTCTATTTGCAACAAAAGCTGGAATCTTCACGGAACAGGAAAGGATGATGTTGCCATCTCCTAGTTTCCATCAGTAGTGCACACTTTTGAGCAATAGTGAAAGAGTGCAAACTACTGAGGAAAAATGATACAAAACAAAAGAACATGAAAACCCGAAACAATATGAAAATGTTTGGGCTGCACATTCCTATTAACTACTGTATTTAACATGATAACTGTATATCAGGCATGTTTTTTTTACAGTATGTTGGAAATATTTTTGAATAGGTTATTAGTTTCCATATAGCAGAATGCTGGAAAGGAATCCTCCTGAGAGTTGACTGTTCAGTATAGCTTTTATGCTTAGCAAGTTGAAAAGGGATCAAATTTCAGGAGCCAAATCAGTAAGAAGAGGAGGTGGAGGTGATAGGGAACCCTAGCATACCCAGATCCAGCAGGCCTGAAATGGCAAAGGAACTCCATTGCACCCCACAATTGTCATGATATCCCAGAAAGACACTGAAGTTATTGTTTTGTTTAAAACAAAATCTGGTCATTAATCTGGTTATTAAGATATTCATTTTCCACCACTGAATATCTGGGCTTGCCAGACACCAGTGCCACTAGCGACGATATTCAGTCACTAAGCAGACAGCACTAACTGGTTAAAGTTATCTATTTAGTGGATGAATATAATTTTTAACTGGATAGGCACCGCCACTGTCCATCCACAGACCGCCTCAGTTTTAAATGTACATTTTTTGTAAAGTCTGTGGGGATGTTCAATGGCATTAACCAGTTAGTGCTGCCGAATATCAGGCTAGTTAGCAGGGATGCTAACTGGCTAAAATACTTTGAATATGTCCCCTTGGAGGCACATTGTGGTTCCCGCATGTCCGGCCACATTGGCCATGCAAAAATCAGATGTACAGGAAATGGACTCGATTCTGTTCACTGCGGGGCCCAGATGTACCCATGACGGCAGAATCAGGGACTTGGATGTCTGGGTGCACCCCATATGCCGATGAGATCAGCATACGGGGAGCTGCCCATCCAGATGCCAGAACGCCATGGCTGGGGCATGGGCACTGTGGTGTCCTGGCACCATGGCAATGAGCTGTCCACAGGATGGCTCGGAATGCTATGGCGTGCATCTGCCCCTGCAGCTCACTGTCCGGCCATTATCAGAGGCTGCTGTGAGCTGGATCATGGATGCAGGGGCACAGCATGGCGAGAGGATCGATGTGTGATGGTGTGCGGTGCTTGATGTGGGGGGCACCCGTGACTTATTCCACCTTCGGGGTGGAATAAGCCATGCGTCCAACCCTTTGTCAGGGAACATACAGTAGAATGACTGGAATTGCCACTGTACATCCCGGCTGGTGTCCCCTCCCCCGCACCACTCCCTCTCCATCCTAGCACTGCCTCCTTCCACCCATGTCCAGCGCTCCCCACACCACCGCTCTGTACATGAGGGACGCTTGGACCAGAATCGCATCCTGGGGCTAAACACAGGTTGGATGTCCAACCCCTGCTATCTGACAGTATATACTAGTTTTGTTCAGTTTTGTGCTGTGTATGGACATACAAATATGTTAATGTTAAAAAGCAAATGGAGGGGTGTGAGTAGAATATGTGTACAGCAACTTCTGTGATAGGGAAATGGAAATTTGTAATGCTGCTCGACATGAATGTGCCCTGTGTGCTAATGTACTTACTGTATTACTCTGACCCTCATATACTGACTTTGTGAAAGTGTACTTCATGTAAAAAATAGTGCTTAACGCTGCAACATTCACAAAATGCCAAATTTCTCTAATTTCCTGGTTAGTGATGTCTTCTAAAGATCTGTAGAGCCCAACAAGCAGCAGTGGTGACAGAAGCTTCCGGATGGAAGTATACCGGCTTTCCAGTGTCTTGCAGCTCCTCTCTTTTACAAGATAATACATGACAAGTCTGTGTCCTTAACATTCTGATTTGTGGGTTCTCTCCATCAAATGTCTGTCATAGTGTGGATCTGCAAAAACTCTCTGCCCTGCTTTTTGTCTGTGTTGGCCTTATTGGTAAAGCAGTGCAGACCAGGCTAGTTGTGTATGGGGTGGGACCTTCAGTGCAACGTGGTTTTAGTATATAAGAACATAAGATATGCCATACTGGTTCAGACCAAGGTCCATCAAGCCCAGTATCCTGTTTCCAACAGTGGCCAATCTAGGTCATACGTACCTAGCAGTTTCCCCAAAAGACACAGGTTCCACAATGCTTGTACTGGGTCAAGCATTGATATATCCTGGGTCCCTTCTTAATAATGGTTTATGGACCTTTCCTCCAGGAACTTGTCCAAACCTTTTTTAAAACCCAGCTACACTAA
This sequence comes from Ichthyophis bannanicus, assembly GCA_033557465.1. Lineage (NCBI taxonomy): Eukaryota > Metazoa > Chordata > Amphibia > Gymnophiona > Ichthyophiidae > Ichthyophis > Ichthyophis bannanicus. The sequence goes on from CM066032.1 coordinate 723,360,075, forward strand.
AAGCCTTTACTACATCCTCCAGTAACAAATTCCAGAGTTTGATTACACGTTGAGTGAAAAAATATTTTCTTTTATTAGTCTTAAATAGTTTACCCTGTAGCTTCTTTGCATGTCCCCTAGTCTTTCTATATTCTGATAACATAAACAATCGATCTACGTTTACCCGTTCCACTCTGTTCATTAATTTATAAAGTTCTATCATATCTCCCCTCAGCCGTCTCTTTTCCAGGTTAAAGAGCCCTAACCTTTTTAGCCTTTCTTCATAGGAGTATCCTTCCATCCCCTTTACCATTTTGGTGGCTCTTCTCTGAACCTTTTCTAATATCGCTATATCCTTTTTAAGATATGGCAACCAGAACTGCACACAATATTCAAGGTGTGGTCTCACCATGGAATGATATAGAGGCATTATAATATCTTTTGTTTTATTTTCCATTCCTTTCCTTATACCTAGCATTCTATTTGCTCTCTTGGCCACCGCTGCACACTGGACCGAGGGTTTTAACATGTTATCCACAATGACGTTGGCTGCCATTAGCAAGCCGGATCCGATACAAAACAGTAATAATCATATTCACCGTCATCCACAACCTATCTGCTCCATGCCTGAAATCCACAGTACAAGAAGTCCAGAAGAAAAGAGACCAAAGGAAACGCCTGCAAAACATGGTAGTCCTACCAGCTGAGTTAGTGAAAAGTAGCCAAGACAACGCAAAAAAGGGCTTTCTCAATGCATGCCCCAGACCTCTGGAACACACTTCCCACAAAGCTAAGAAACTACCAAACTAATGGGCGGTATACGAGGGAGTTTGAATTAGGGAGGGGGACCCGGCAAGGGTGCCCGCTCTCGCCCCTTCTTTTTGCTTTGGTGGTGGAGCCCCTTGCGGAGTGTATTAGGTGGTCGGATGGGATACGGGGTTTGGCTTTGGGAGAACAACATCATAAAGTCGCCTTGTATGCGGATGATATTCTCCTTTTCTTAAGTTCGCCACTGGAATCGTTGCCGGAGGTCATGAGGGAGATCGCGCGGTATGGAACGGTGTCGGGGTTCAAAATGAACATAGATAAAACTGAAGTTATGAGGGTTCAGTGAGTAAGGAGAGTGAAAGTAGTCTGCGCAGCTCCTACCCCTTGCGGTGGGTGGATCATTCGTTGGAATACTTGGGAGTGCAGCTTACTGTACGATACGATGACCTTTACCGAGCGAACTACCCCCGGTTGTTAGGGCATATGGTAGAGATCTGGAGGGATGGACGCGCTTTGAGACTTCCTGGGTGGGCAGAATCGCTGTGATTAAGATGAATGTGCTACCCCGATTGCTGTATTTGTTTCAAGTTTTGCCGGTGGAGGTTCCTGACCGACAGCTACGGGCCTTACAAAGGAGGGTGTTTGGCTATATTTGGAGGCGGCGCCCCCCTAGGGTGGCACGGGTGGTGATGTATGCGGCCAGAGAAGAGGGGGGACTGGGGGTCCCCAATTTCAGGGACTATTATCGAGCTGCCCAGTTGACGCATGTTCTGGGGTGGCGAGGGGGCAGGGAGGAGAAACCTTGGGTGAAATTGGAGAGTCTCCAGGTCCAGGGGGGGCGTTTGGATGCGTGGGTATGGGCAACCCCGGGGGCGCGGCGGCTGCTGGGGGAGGGGTCCCCCGCAATGAGGCATGTAGTGCGGGTTTGGGATAAGGTTCGGGCGCAGGAGATAGTGGCTCGGGGATCGGGGTATTCAGTTGTGGCTCCCTGGAGAAGCTGGCGGGCATTTCACCCTGGGTGGGAGGGGGGACGGTTTGATCTGTGGCGGGAGAAGGGGTTAGTGTGTGGATTGCAATTGCTGGAGGAGGGGGACTTTCGGAGTTTTGAGGATGTGCGTACGGACTTTGGACTGGGAGAGCAGGACCGATATGCCTATCTGCAGGCACGGTCCTTTCTCTCCAAGGAATTGGGGAAGGCGGGGTTGGGAAGGGCTGTATCCCGTTTGGAGGCTATCTGGTTTGGGAAATGGGCTACGAGGGGGCTGATCTCTACTCTGTATAAGGGGGTCCGGGGCGAGGGGGCCCTGAGACATCGGTATATGGCGGAGTGGGAACGGGACCTGGGGATTTCCATAGGGGAAAAGGACTGGAAGCGGATATGGGATCAAATTAAGAGGGGGCCTCGGGCTACACGAGTTTAAAGAGAATAGTTACAAAGTGATGATGCGTTGGTACTATACCCCGGAGCGGCTACACAAAATGTACCCTGGGGTATCCCCGCTGTGTTGGCGACAGTGTGGGGAGGCCGGCTCTTTCTGGCACATTTGGTGGGGCTGCCCCAGGGTGCAGGGATACTGGCGGGATGTGGGGGATTGGATTAAGGAACATGTGGCTGGGGAGGTGGCGACTTGTCCCAGTGTTTGTTTATTATCCTGGGGAGGGGAGGAGGGACTCCAGGGGGGGAAGATGGTACTGGCCTGCCTCTGTGCTGCCCGGATGACGGTAGCTCGAGCGTGGAAGCAGCTTGAGCCGCCGGGCATGGGGGGGTTTCTATCCGGGTTGCGGGAAATTGTCCTCATGGAAAAGCTCACTGCGTTACGCCAGCAGAGGGGGAGGGGTTCCAGGTTCGATGGGGACGTTTGGTTAGTGTGTTGGGCATGGGCTGAAAGGGGGGGGGGCTTGGGGGGGGGGGGGAAAACATTGTAAAAACTTTGCGGGGGCGATACTGTGTTGTAAGGTGCTGGTTATACGGCAGGGGGAGATTTGTGTGAGGTTTTGGGTTATTATAGATTTTTAAAATGTGTATTAGTGTGCTGGGAAGCATGTCTAGTTTGGATCTTGTCTGTATCAGAATACCTTTCTTTTATGGTTTGCAATAAAAATACTTAAATATTAAAAAAAAGAAACTACCAAACTCGCAATATTCCACAAGGAACTAAAAACACATTTATTCAGAGATTACTTGAAAATCTAGTACTCTCTTCTCCCAACACAGACTGTATTCTCACCAATTCTGTACATAAGTTTGCCACAAGATGTCATGATTGACATTTAAATTGTATCTGAAGTATTCTATGTTCTTTGTTCTGTGTAAATGGAAAGTTGCAGTTCGATATAAACCATTTTGATTTCTTGATTAAGCGGTGTAGAAAAAACAGTTGAATAAATAAATGGAACCTTTTATTGTATGTTCATCCCTACCAAATTCTTTGCTCACTGGTATTATTTCAGCTGATGATGATATCAGTAGTAACCAGATCTTAAAGTACCAGAAAGTTTTGAATTCCCCTTAAAGCAGCAAAGTACATCAATATGTGGTCTAAGATTTTTCATTTTCATCACATTGAAAATATAGGAAGGTGCACTTCGGGACTTTTAGCTATGGGGTTGTTTCTGCTTAGATTATCTGCAAATATATTAATCCTACATTTTTCCTTACATATACCTTTTCTAATTTATTTTTCTGATTTCTCCATCATTGTTTTACTTTCTTTCTTTGTATAAAGTCAGGTACCATCTGTTTTTTTCTATTGCATGCTGTTAATTGTACACATTGCCTTGGTGCCATCTCCTGAAACGGAAATAGTAACACCGTAGTTGGAAGCACTTTCATTTCCTGAATATGCAAGTGGTTTTTGGTAGACACATGAGAACTGTGAATGGGATGGCCAAGTATCTACCTTATATGTTAGGATCACCATACCCTGTGTCACTCTGCCTTCTTCCAAGAATTTAAGGAGAGCTTTAACAGCTAAGTCTGGCTGCAGAGTGTGTATACTTCACTTTACAATACTTTAGGTATGTATGTATGTATATATAGAGCCTGTTTGCAGAATGACAGGGCCAAAACATTTATGTGCATATGCATTCATGAGGGTTTTCTAACGTTTTGTGCACTGAGGTGCTCTTTAATATCCCAGATGCACCTAGACATTACTAGGCCTTAGCCTTGCTTGTTTTTTTCATAGGAAGTTTGGAGTACTTGGCAACCCTAATGAGTTTCAGCTTGAAACCTTTAAAATATACAAGTGGATGAGAAAATGACAAAAGCAGGTGGCAATTTATAGACTAAGCAATTTATTGGGGCATGAGCTCTCGAGGTCAAGAGTCCACTTCATCAGATGCATCAGACAAAGTGGCCTCTTGTCCTCGAGAGCTCATGCCCCAATAAATGAGTTAGTCGATAAAGTGCCACCTGACTCTGTCATTTTTACTCCTGCCAACTAACACAGCTACCCGTCTGGAAATGTTTGCCAACTGTGGCTTTTGGCATGAAAGGTGATGCAGGATATAGCTGTTACTGGGCATGGTTAATCACTCTGACCTTTCTCAAGGACGCCTGCAGATAGGAGGTTCAAGGAATGCACACATCAAATTAATGCTCACTCAGACTATTAAAACTTTGGTTCAGATGTTTGGATAAATCAGCTGTCTCAAACTACTCATCTCACAAAGTGGCACAGATAGTACGCGCTTGTAGTTGCCTTCTTAATTTAACAGTGAGGCATCAGATTACAGCCAACATTTGCATGAGTCTCGACCTCAATTTCAAATGTCTTCATGCTGAAGTTCAGAAAACTACAGTCAAGCCTGAACACAATTGACTGTAGATGACTTTAATTGTCAGAGACCTAACTTAAAGCCCTGAAAATGAAGCATGGCTGTTTTTTATTGGTTCAGTACGCATTATGCAGACATACTGTACAAATGCATAAAATTCCTCATACACATCGCACACTAATCTACAAAGAACAGGAATGCAAATGGTAGGATTGATGAGGATTCACAAAAATCAAAATTTATACACAGTGACCGCTGCGGACACAGAATATTCCAAAGAATGTGAAAGAGAACAAAAGGTTCTCAAAAATCAGTGAACAGCTCTTTAAATAGCCATGCCCTCCTTGCCTGGGTCCAGGTGATCCGCCTATCCTCAAAGTTTTGACACCAATTGAACTGAAAGGCTATAGCTTTTATACTTTCCAAGCAGGATGCGATTTCCCATAGTATTTAGCAGATTTTGCATGACAAATTTTAAGCATGCAGTAATGAGTCATCACACATTACAACTTGGAACTTGTACTACCACGCGATGCAGAACAAAAATCTACCCTGATGTATTTTAATCATTGATTTATTCAAAAGCATTTATATTGGGCTACATTTTAAGCAAGGTGCCAATCAAAGCTGTGAAGAGTACAGAAAAGTGTACAGTTACACACAATACAAGTCACTGAGCATCTTACCACCTGCAGTGCCATTCCTCTCCTGATATATCAGTTAACCCAAAATGGGAAATAGAAAAGTCATTTTTTTTTCTGGAAAGACGATTACACAGCTTAGGGATACAGAGAATATACTAGCTCTAAATTGCCCTTACCTTAAAACATGGATCATAGGGATTTCCATCTAGTATCCATGAAGCTAATGTAGCCTCCTATTGGATGGTACCAGTGTAGCCTGTCAGTCAAATTCAAGAGTCTATTCATTCTCAATGCCTGAGATGCCAGCGCCATTAGTAATGGTCTGGCACAAACCCATCTTAGGGTCCCTGTCGTCACCCTTGCCAGCACTTTCTGCGTCATCTGTGATTTTTTTTAACAACCTCAGTGACAGGCCTATGTATAATGTATTGCAATAGAAACATAACAGCATATAAAGACCATATGACCTATCCAATCTGCCCTTCCATATGAAGCACTAAGCTCTATAGTCCCCTTTTTCCTTTAGAGATCCTCCGTGTTTGTCAATAATCCAAAGGCCTGATATTCGAAAGGCATTTACACAGTTTACAGCCCTATAAACCATATAAATGCCTCTAACTGGGATATTTAATGGCACTAATATGGTTAATGCCGCTTTATATCTCCGATCTTCTCCTTTACACACCCGATGCTAACCGCTTAGCATCAGGGCGTGTCGTAGGCGTTTCAAGGAGGAGTGGAGGTGACAACAGTCGATGTTTCTATGTAAACCAGGCAGTGGTGATATTGCATGCTGCCCAGTTAGCGACCTGCAGCTAAAATAACCGGGGTTAAGGGTCGGTGCACACAGCTCTGCGTTATAGCAGCGCATTGCCGTCATAACTCAGTATCGGGCCCCAAGTTATTATGGATCAGAGCTTGCATAACTGTGTGATGAACTCACTCTGTTTTATGTTCAGTCTGTTTATCAATAAACCACAAACGAATCTATATACAAATAACCACACAAGCCGTGGATGGTTTTAGCTATTTTTACTAAGCACAAATTACAATAAAACTGATGCAAAATGTCAGCAGTCTGCACTTCCATAATACCTGCTGAATATAACTTTAACCTCAACTGGGGCATAAATTCTGCTGAAGCAGCCCCCACAATACAACGGGGCACAGGCAGAAAGAGGGCCCACAAGGCAATGGTGAAAGCAGAGTGGCAAACGTACTTTAAAATGTTTGCCGTGCTATCTTCCAATCCTCTTCTATCTTCTATCTTGAAGTTGGCTGAATGCCCAGCAGCCATCACCTCCCACTGCTGGGTCAAAATGTCACAATAACAGTCTTGATCTATGAACACAAGCTACCCACATAGTTTATGACCGAAAATTCAGAGCTTATACATAAAAAAGTAAACACATTAGATAGATGTGTACATTTTTGAAGCATAAATGTATACTTGTAATTCTCCAAGAACAAGCAGGAAGTCTGCCCTCACATATGGGTGACATCAGCATCGATGGAGCCCGCGCGGAGAATTTCCCCAGCTTTCAAAGAAAGTCTTTGGGACATGCTACCACACATGCATGATCCCCTTCCTGCCCAAGGGTGCCATCTTGCTCAGTCTCCTTTTTTCCACGGAGCCCAACAGACGCTCTTCCTTTTTCCCCAGAAAAATCTCTCCAAAACTCCAAAATCTCTCCGAGCCTCGGAGTCCTTGACACCCTCCGACTCCGAGTGGGAGACCGATGTTGAGGCTTCCCCGGAGACCTCTTGACACAAAGATGTCCCCTTGGAGCCATCACGCCCCAGCGCCACGGCACCATTCTCCCCCGGAGGATGTGGCCTTCTACAACCTCGTCCAGGATATGGCCTGGGTCCTGTCAGTCCTGACCGAATCAGAGGAGGACCTGCGCACCAAAGAACTGGAGATCATCCAGTATGAGTCCCCACCAAAGGAGACTCTTATGGTGTCAGTACAACCTGTCCTTGAGCGGCTGCTCCTGCGAATGTGGGAGACCCCCGGCCTTGGTGCAGGTGGTCAGCCAATTCCTTGACACCATCTTTCGCATCAAGAAGGGCCCCAGCTTCCAAACACCTCAGCTCCCACATAACTCCATGGTTGTGGAGTCCTCCATGCAGAAGCTCAAAAGCCAGAAGAACTATTCCTCTGTCCCTCCGGGCAGAGAAGTCCAAGCCCTTGACGGCCTCTGGTGCAAGTGCTTTCAAGGCTCTATGCATGGCTGCCGGATACAGGCCTTTGAATTATACATAGGTATGTACCTCAAGGACCTCATCCAGGAACTTGCAGGTTTCTCCGTGGGCCTCGTCAGGGAACCTCTCCAGAGATTCCAAGCTCTGACAGCTGGGATCCATGACTGCTCAAAGTTTCTATCCTGCGCCGCCTACAATGGCTTTGAATCAGCAGCCCAGGTGGCAGCAGCTGGCATCGGTGCTCGACGCCAAGCCAGACTGCATACCTCTGACCTCGAGCAATGGGTACAAGAGAAATTGCTCGATGTTCCCTGCACTGGGGAAAACTTGTTCGGCAAACCAATGGCCAACAAGGTAGCTGAGACAGAAACCGAGGTCATGACCAGGCAGAGATTCTCAAGACAGACTTCAACCCTTCCCTGAAAGAAACCATAGGGGAAAAGACCTCCTTTCCCGAGGGAAAAAGGGTTCTTTCACTGGGGTCACTATCAGCCCTTCTCAGGAAAACATCATCAGAGCCCTCAGCACAAGAGTCAAAGCCATGGGCCGAGAAAACCAAAGGCTCAGAAGCCCCAGGCCCCAGTTCACAACCAGCCTGGGGGGAGCTTTTGACTCCCAGGGCAGGGCCTCCTCTCCCTCAGGAGACCCTCCCCAGCCCACAGGGGAGTCACCTGGCACTCTTTGCCCACGGGTGGGCTGGGGTCACCACGGAACAGTGGATACTGCAAGTGGTAAGGGAAGGGTATCTCCTCCGCTCCCAGCAGACACCCTAGGGTTCTTCCCAGGAGAGCTATCTTGGTCTCTTCTTCACCAGACCTTGCTCCTCTCAGAGCTCGGAGGTCTGCTCAAGGACAGGGTGGTACAGCCTATACCCAAACATCCATGAAGTGATGTGGTCAGATTTTTTTGCTCCCATTATAATGCTGGCTGCTCTATGTTGCACCATCTATAACTGATGTAAGGTGTGTTTGGGGAGACCTTGTAATATATTATTACAAAAGTCTAGATGAGGGAGAATCATAGTCTGGTATACTATTCAGAAATACTCCTCTTCTAGAAGGGGGCGGAGGTTCCTTAGGATCTTTATTTTACTGTAAATGGCTTTCGTGATATTCTTGATGTGTGCTGTGAAGTGTAACTGTTGATCTAGTGTTATGCCTATGTATCATATTTCTTGTTTGACTTCCAGTTCAGCATTATTGACTATGGAGGTTTTGGGTGGTGTAAAATGTTTTGTTTTTTACAACATAGAATACTTTGGTCTTCTTGAGGTTGATTTTGAGCATGTGGTTTGATAGCCATTGTGTTATTTCATTGAAGCATTATATGTTTTTGCTTAGGTCTGGGTTGGAGGCATTGTATGGTGTGTATAGCATGATGTCATTAGCATATGTATGATATTTTACCTTGTTTTTTTGGAATATGTTGCATATGGACTGTATGTATATGTTGAATAATACTACTGATAAAGCTGACCCTTGCGGTACTCTCCGTTGTTGCTTGTATGTTGTAGATTTTCAGAGTGATTTGCTTTTGGATTTGTTTTGTTTGTTTAAAGATCCCAAATGCATTTGGCTCATTCTGTTTATTTGGCCTCACTAAAGTCAGTGGGGAGAACAAGACATCCTATTTTGGATTCTAACATTGGAGTTTTCCATCCAAGTTGTATGAATCTTGCTGACAACACCCGAAGACACCAACAGTAACATGAAGAGCCCAAGTCCTCATGAGGGGGCAGAGTGGTAAAATAATGGCAACAAAAAGACACCGGGCATTATAACCACACGGCACTGAGAAAGGGGCAAAAACAGCACCAGCAGAATACGATACATCCCAAGATGTTACGAGAGAAGCTAAGAAGCACAAACAGTGGCAGGAACACATCAACACTGCGAGAGAAGGGCAAAAAGCATCAACAGGCACCTGAAGACCCCCAAAGCACCAGGAGAGAGGCAAAACAGCACCAAGTAAAAACAAAATGCTGTGGAATGGAAAAGTGCAATAAACACTTTAAGGCACAAGGCGAGGGGTAAAGCTGCAGCAATAAGAAAGGTAAGGAGACCACAAGACATTGAGTGCACAGCAAAGCATCAAGAAGAGTGGGAGAAAGATAAATCTCAAAGCCACCAGTATAACCAGACGTCATCATCATAACTAGGAGTCTCTCAATCATTTTTGGGCATGGCCTAATAATAACAGGGCACTCAGTGCAGAGCAAGACAGCAAGAAGAGAGGCGCCAAAACAGCGGGACACTGAGCCAAGACAGCACCAGGGCAACAGGAACAGGCTGGACAACAGCAAGAACAGCCCAAGGGGGGAAAGAAGAACAAATTAGCCTGAGTAGTCAAAAAGAACCATGGCAGGGGTAAAGCAGCACCAAATTATACCAACGTCGCAGGCACCGAGTGAGACAGACGAGTACTGGCATGAACAGGGTGGAATGAGCAGGCCAGGCAATGGCAGCAGCAGTAGCAGCCAGGCTCTAAGGGGGGGTGGGGGTTATATACAGCGCCAGCATGGAAAGTTAAACCTGGATATTGTCACACACCCGCCCTGGTGGCGTAGTAGGCCAAGGCAAGTGGGACACAAAAATTATTATTATTAGATAGGAGAGTCCTTTTTAAGAACCAAGGAAACTTGGTCTAGTGGTTTTAAACTCCCATCCTTTAAAACAACAATGAAAACAGAGTGGTAGGGATGAAAAAGGCTTTTATTCCCTTTACACATGGGTTCATAAATTGGTCACAACTGAAAATAATGTCCTTAACTTCAGGCACAAAAGAAAACTCAAAGTTTAAGGAGACTGTTAACTTCACAGTAGTAGCAGGGCACAAACATAGCTTCCAGTTTAAAGCAAATTTGTACTATTCTTCTGCTCAGCACATAATAGACATTCTGCAGATACCACAAGCAGTTCATACGTCCACCAAAGACTCTGTGCTATGGGAAATGCAGAGAGAGCAATCCATCTCCTCTGGGTCTGGCAACGGTTCCACCAGTTCCACTTGCATCGGCTCAGGAGATGGTATGTCTAATTCTGTGTTAACAGTCTCTGGAATATTGTATTCTGGAGCTTTGTATATTTCCCTTAATACTTTCCAGTGCCTCGGGCCTAGCCTGGAGCGCTGGCCACGTGTCACCCTAGTATTAACTGGGCTTTCTCTTCTTAGAGATTCCACACTTCCTTCACAAGAACTTTTACAGGGCAAAGGTTTCTTTGTAGGAATATAATTCTCATACCTTTTATTGCAGCAGCACGATGATGAAAGGTTTTCTCCTTTGGCTTGCTTCCTCCCTTCAGAAGCTTCGCGCCAAGCTTTTCTCTGAAAGTTTTGTTCCTCTCTCACCCGTGGGAACAGCTCTCCTGGTAAGTGCCTGCTCTTGCAACAGCCCAAATCCTGGCTTCCTTGCTCAGCCTGGCTTTTCCTTCCCAGCTGATTCCCACTTGCTTCTTGCTTGCAATCAGTGTAAGTCTTTCTCCTCTTCCAGCAAACAGCTTTCTCACCAACTTGAGCCGGCCCTTCCTTGGCTCCTTGTGGCTTCCTGTTAGCTCCTGGAGATTCTCTGTTAGGACCTTCTCTGGCTCAAGACGATTCTCCTCCAGCTTGACCTGGTCCTTCTCTCTCTTTCTCTCTCTTGACCTGACCCGGTCCTCGCTCTTTCTGTTTAGCTTGAGGCAGTTCTTCCTTATAAAGAACTCCTCTCTTTGAGGCTTGTGAATTGTTTGTCATGTGCTCCTGACCAGCTGGGCGTGGCCCTTCAGTCTCTCTGACTGCACTCCTGCTCCCTCTAGCTGGTCCCTGTGAATATTGCACTCTGTGCACATCTTTTCCTTCCTGACAAACAGGTTTTTTTCTTCTAGCTTGGCTTTCATCAGCCCTCGCTGCATGACAATATTCAATGCTGGGGTCATATGTGGCCCTGGCACTGAATATCCAGGTTCGCCGCATTGCCGTGAGGCTTACCAAGCAGCATTTCCTGCGCTTCACTTTCACTGCATATCACAGACTGGGCAGCGGCTCAATTTCACCATTGCCCGGTTAGTGATGGATGCCACCTCCGCCCCATCCTGGAACGCCCCGATGCTAACCGCTTAGCATTGGGGAGTGTAGCGGCACCACCTAGGGATATTCAGTGTCAGTAATCGTGTTAATAGTGACATTTACACAGGCAGCAAGTCTTTACTCAGTTTACAGAACTGCCTTTGAATATCAGGCCCCGAGATTCCATGAAATCCAGAAAGGAGCAAAGGAGGAGGATACTTGTTATTTATTTGGGGTGGGGGGTGGAGGAAACATTCCAGTATAACCATGAGAAGGGCTGGACACAAGGAACAGACACAGCACAAAGTGGATAGAAAGGATTTTTTGATGTGGAATTGCAAGTCTCAAAGGTGCTGAGGACCAGTTTGTGGAAAGTGATAAGGAAAAAGCAGAAGTGCTAAACAAATACTTCTGTTCTGTGTTCACGATAGAAAATTCTGGAGAAAGACCACACATGACTGACAAAGGTACTAATGGATATGGAGTAGATACCACACCATTCAAGGAACAAGGTATTTATGAACAACTTGTAAAACTGAAAATGGACAAGATCATGGGATCGGATGAGATACATCACAAAATACAGAGAGGTTCTGGTGGGACCTTTAAATGATATGTTTACTAAATCCTTGGAGACGGAGGAGGTTCCACAGGATTGGAGAAGGGCTGATGTTGCTCCGCTTTATAAACATCGTAACAAACTACAGGCCAGTAAGCCTTATTTTTGTGGAGGGAAAAGTAATGGCAATGCTACTGAAGGAAAGAAAAGTGAACTTTATGGAATTCAATGGCTTGCAGGATCCGAGGCAACATGGTTTTACTACTACTACTGATCATTTATATGGCGCTACAGGGCAAACACAGCACTGTACAAATACATGTAAAGACAGTCCCTGCTCGTGAGAGCTTACAATCTAGTGGAAAATCATGCCAAATTAATCAAGCTGATTTCTTCGACTTGGTGACCAGAGAACTAGATCAAGGGCATGCAATGGATATGATCTACTTGGATTTCAGCAAAGCCTTTGATGCTGTTGCACATAGGAGGCTTATGAATAAATTGAATAGCCTCAGGATGGCTCTCAAGGTAGTGAAATGGATGGGAAATTGGTTGACTGATAGATAACATTGGGTGGTGGTAAACTGAACTCACTTTGAAGAAAGGAGAGCAAGTAGTGGAGTGCCTCAGGGATTGGTCCTGGGACCAGTACTGTTCATTGCCTTTGGAGTAATATTGCCAAAGGGTTAAAAAGAAAAATTAGCTTTGTTTATGAAGGACAAGAAGATTAGCAACAGGTACAGAGAAGAGCCACCAAAAAGGATACCCCTATGAAGAGAGGCTGAAAAGGTTAGGGCTCTTCAACCTGGAAAAGAGACGGCTGAGGGGAGATAAGATAGAGGTCTACAAATTAATTAATGAATTAATAATGAATTAATGAATTAATAAGAGAAAATATTTTTTTCGCTCGTTACCAGAGGATGTAATAAGTCCCTATAGCCCAAATTTGCTGTCCTCCAGCAGCATTCAAACCCCTGGCCCTCCAGCCTGCGGCAAATTACCACAACCACCAGGCCATTCCTCCAGCACGTGGGAGGTAATTTTACAGCAGGTTGCTTATGTGTGAAGGCCACGTGGGTGCTTATTTTCAGCCTATTTTATAAAGGAACATAGGCACCTATTTATAAAATACTAGGGGTAAGCCAGCAGACAGAGTAGCTGCTGTAGACTGAAGCTGCATACGTTTAAGCCTTCTCAGAAGCAAGCGCAAATTTTAGCACGTAAAATGCAGGTGTGCATAAATATTTTATAAAATATGTGCATAAATCATGACTCAGCCCATGCTCTGCCTCAGAACAGGCCTACACACGAGTCACATAAAAGTACATGCTTTATTGTCATGTGTGTACTAGGGTAATTTTATAAAAGGTTTTTATGTGCATGCAAAGGCCTTTACTTGTGCAAAGTGATGGTCCTTTATTGTGTTAGCCTTCATTAATGTTAATGTGGACAAACGCACAATTGCATTAAGGCCTAATTATCTTTAACACGCATAGCACTCATTAAGGTTGTGCTAGCCTTTACACACTATAGTATATTGGCTCCGCAGTGTCTTATCACTGAAGCTGTGCTCCCTTTCTGGTAGCAGTCTGTCAGAAGACAATGTGATGTGTAGAAGATGATGCCATGGCAACTAGCAGGAAGGGGCTTCAGAAGGGTGCTGGGTAGCATGCACTGGGTTCAGCCATGACGTTAGAGGACATCCCAATTTAGGAGTTGAGCAGAAGACTGAGCAATATGTATTATTTATTTGTTTATCTATTTATTTAACATTTCTTATATACCGCCTTTCAGTGGTGTCAAGGCGGTTTACATCGAACAAAAACAAGAATTACATGGAACATGGTATAGCTAACTTGGTACAGGCAACTTAAATCGCAATGCAATTAACTATTTACAGTTTAACTGATTAAATATTTACATTTTAGCTTATGGGCAGTAAAGTAATTTTGTACAGATCATAACATTTATAGTGCAAGCATTTACAATAATTATACATATTATGTATTATATTACATTCTGGGTATATATAGGCGTGATTTGTTTATAAAATAATATTAGTGTATCATAGATTTAATATAGTCTTGTGGGGTGATGGATACGTAGAGGGGCTTGACAGTATGTTTGGGACTAAAGGATTTTTAGTTATGTTGGGTATATTTTGTGCTAGTTTGCTAAGTTGCCAAAATGTTCAGAAAATAGGTGGGTTTTAATTTCCTTATGGAATAATTGTAAATCATTGATGGCCTTTAGTTTTTCAGGGAGTGAGTTTTAAAGAAGTGGGGCAAAGTAAGAGAAGGCTCTGTCGCTGGTAGGACGGTTAGTTTTCCAGTATTCAACTTGTAGAATTATGTTATTCTAGGTAGATCCTCTTCTCCAGGACCAAGCAGGAAGTCAGTCCTCACATATGGATGATGTCGGCACCGACGGAGCCCTATTGCGGAGCATTTCCCCAGCTTTCAAGGAAAGCCTTTGGGAATGCAGCACGCATGCGCAGTCCCCTTCCCGCCCAAGGGTACCATCTTGCTCAGTCTTTCTTTTTCCACGGAGCCCAACGGACGTGAGTTTGTGTCACCCGGGAAAAGTAGATTTTTTCTGTGATTTTCGCTTTTTTCTTGTCCGGTTCGATGCCAGTTCCCTTTCCCGCCTGGGCTCGGTACACCGGTATCGAGTCCGGAATTTCTTTTTTCGGTTTTTGTCCTTCGTGACTAGCGTTTGCACCTTTCTTTTTGTTATTTTCACTGGCAGCCCGGTCTTTTGACCTTGCAGGGGCCCTTTTTCCCCCGATGGCTGCCAGCGGGTTCAAAAAATGTGATGGGTGCAAGAAACTTATATCTCTCACCGACACACATGACTGCTGCCTCTGATGCCTCGGGCCCGACCATGACCCACTGGTCTGTGGCCTGTGTGGCAAAATGTCGTCGAAGGCACTTCGCAGCCTTCAGCATCAACGTGAGAGAATTTTCTCAGAGCCGGGCCCGGACTTCGTCAGAGGCCTTGACATCTCGGGAGTCTGACCCCGAGCACCGTCGTGGCTCCTCTGAGAGGGGGTCTCCCACCCGGGAGCACAAAGGAAGAAGAAGCTCGTGAGGGCGACGTCGGTGGAGGCCCCTGGGTCCTCGAGGGCCAGGTCACGTAGCCCTGACCGCCGCCCTGGGCTCTTGGAGTCAGAGAAGCCGTCCAAACTACCTCGCATGGAGCCGGAGTCCCTGAGTCACGTAAGTTCTGTTGTCCTCGTGGACTCTCCTCTGGGAGAGCCGCCATCGGGGCCCGAGTCGGGGGCTGCTGAGTCTCCTGAGCTTGGACTCAGGCTGACGGCCTTGGAGAGCAGCATGCTCCACTTCCACCAGCTACCCCCCTCCTACTTTCCAGGGGACCCTCCAAGACTTCCTCTACACAGGAACCTCCTCCTTTAGGAGATGGCAAATCTTCTAAAGGAACAGGCGGTGGAACCGGTGCCTCACCACCTGGAAGGGCAAGGCTTCTACTCCAGGTACTTCCTGGTACCAAAAAGGACAGGAGGCCTCCGGCCTATCCTAGACTTGCAAAACCTAAACAAGTTTCTGGAGAGGGAAAAGTTCAAGATGCTTACCCTTGTGATACTGCTGCCCTACCTCCAGCAGGGAGACTGACTATGCTCCTTAGACCTAAAGGATGCTTATACTCACATCCTCATTCATCCAGACCACAGACAATATCTCAGATTTGTGGTGGGAGGAAACCATTTTCAGTACAGGGTACTTCCCTTTGGCCTAACCTCTGCCCCCAGGGTTTTCACCAAATGCCTGGGGGTGGTGGCGGCTTATCTCAGGAATCAGGGAATTTTTGTCTTCCCATACCTGGATGACTGGCTCATTAGGGGCCAGTCCCTCCAGGAGGCCCGACAAGCCACTCTTCGTACTGTCTCTCTTCTTCAGCATCTGGGCTTTGTCATAAACTACGCAAAGCCCACTTTGCTCCCCTGTCAGAACCTAGAGTTTATAGGGGCAAGCTTAGACACCCTTCAGGCAAGAGCTTACTTGCCCGAAGACAGGGCCCACAGACTGATAGACTTGGCCAACCAGTTCCAAGGCAAGTCTCATGTCTCCGCCAGGCATTACCTGCGGCTCCTGGGCCACATGGCATCCACGGTACATGTGACTTCGAATGCCTGTTTGCACATGCGGGCTGCTCAATGGTGCCTCAGAGCTCAGTGGATGCAGGCCACAGGCGACCTCCAAGACAGAGTAAAGGTGTCCAAACCACTTTTGCACTCCTTACAGTGGTGGCTACATCTCCCAAACCTTCTCAGGGGGGTACCTTTTCAGGCTTCAGCACACACAAGGGTGCTGACGACCGATGCTTCCTTAAAGGGCTGGGGTGCACATTGCCAGGGCATGTGCACTCAAGGCCTGTGGTCTCCTCGGGAGGCCATGCAGCAAATCAATCTTTTGGAGCTGTGAGCAATCCGCTTAGCTCTACAAACATTTTCTCATGCCCTCTCTCACTAGTCTGTCCTAGTTCAGACGGACAATCAAGTGGCAATGTTCTACGTGAACAAACAAGGGGGCACGGGATCCAGGCTCCTATGTCAGGAGGCACAGGATCTC
Source organism: Ichthyophis bannanicus (assembly GCA_033557465.1). Taxonomy (NCBI): domain Eukaryota; kingdom Metazoa; phylum Chordata; class Amphibia; order Gymnophiona; family Ichthyophiidae; genus Ichthyophis; species Ichthyophis bannanicus. The sequence continues at coordinate 723,376,643 of CM066032.1, forward strand.
TGCTCCTTTGCAGTCAAACAGGGTATGTTTGTCAAAGCAGTTTACCTACCTGGTCAGGAGAATTTCCTGGCAGACAAGCTAAGCAGGATTCTCCAGCCTCACGAATGGCAGCTGAATCCACTAGTGGCCCAGCAGATCTTCCTCCGCTGGGGACTTCCATGCATCGATCTCCTTGCTAGTCCTCTGAACCGTCAGCTGCCCAGGTTTTGCTCCAGACAGCCGCATCCTCTGTGGGTGGCAGCAGATGCTTTTCTGATCTCTTGGTCTACGGGTCTCCTGTATGCGTTTCCTCCCACGCACCTGGTGGCCCGAACTCTGTTCAAGATCCTTCGGGACAAGGCCTCGGTGATTCTGGTTTGCCCCCAGATGGCCGAGGCAGCCGTGGTTTCCACTTCTGCTGCAGTTGGAGGTAGAAACTCTGTTCCCTCTGGGGTTGCAACATGATCTCCTGTCTCAGGAGCAAGTTTCCCTTCTGCACCCCAATCTCAGGTCCCTCAATTTGATGGCCTGGCTACTGAAAGGATAGTGCTAGCTCCCTTATGTCTACCTAAGGAGGTTGAGGAGGTGGTCTTGGCCTCTAGGAGGCAGTCCACCAGAAAGTCCTATGCCTTCAAGTGGTGTAGGTTTACGGTATGGTGTGCTCAGCGCAATGAAGATCCTTTCTCTTGCCTTGTGCCAGTAGTACTGCAGTATCTACTTCACCTGTCAGACCTGGGCCTTAAGTCTAACTCTGTTCGGGTTCCCTCAGTGCTTTGTCAGCGCACCACTCACCAGTGGAAGGACAGCCTCTGTCGGTTCACTCCTTGGTGTCCCGATTTCTTAGAGGTCTGCTTCTACTCAAGCCTCCGGTTCATCCACCGGTGACTGAGTGGGACTTGAAAGTGGTCTTGCAGCAACTTACTTGCCCACTGTTTGAGCTGATGGCTACTTGCCATTTGCACTTCCTCTCTTGGAAAGCGCTCTTTTCCTGGTGGCTCTTACCTCGGCCAGACATGTGAGTGAACTACAAGCTCTGGTTTCTGATAGGCCGTACACACGGTTCTATAGGAACAGGGTGGTCCTACGGACCCATCCCAAGTTCCTTCCAAAAGTGGTATCCTCTTTCCACCTCAACCAGGAGGTGGTTCTTCTGACCTTTTTTCCCAGGCCGCATACCAGCCGGGCTGAAACAGTCTTGCATACCCTGGACTGTAAGAGGGCGTTGTCCTTTTACATAGAACGTACGCGGGGGCATCGAAGGGCTACTTAGCTCTTCGTCTCCTTTGACCCTAATAAGATGGGGTTACCTGTCTCGAAGCATACGTTGTCCACTTGGGTAGCAGATTGTATCGCCTGGGCGTACAAGGCAGCCGACCTCCCCTTGCAGGGTCGAGTCATGGCCCATCATGTCAGGGCGAAAGCCATGTCAGTAGCTCATCTCCGCTCTGTTCAGTTGGCAGACATCTGCCGGGCCGCAACTTGGTCTTCAAGCCAGACTTTTGCAGCCCATTACTGCCTCGAGAGAGAGTCCCGAACCTCTTTGAGGTTTAGGCAACTCCTACCCTCCGGCCCTTGTGTTGGGCTACCATACGGGGGTGTTCTCAGAGGATATTCTTATCACGAATGCTGAGGCTCTTGAGAGGGAGCCATTTTTTCAGCTTAGGGTTCCCGATAGCCTATATCTGGAGAGTCTCATATGTGAGGACTGACTTCCTGCTTGGTCCTGGAGAAAGAGTAGTTACTCACCTGTAAAAGGTGTTCTCCAGGAGCAGCAGGAATCAGTCCTCACAACCCTCCCTCCTCCCCTGGAGCTGCAGTCATATCATTCATTTTGATTTTTTGCTGTCTTTTAGCTATGTCATCAGACTGAGCAAGATGGCACCCTTGGGCGGGAAGGGGACCGTGCATGCGTGCAGCATTCCCAAAGGATTTCCTTGAAAGCTGGGGAAATGCTCCGCACGAGGGCTCCGTCAGGGCCGACGTCACCCATATGCGAGAACTGATTCCTGCTGCTCCTGGAGAACACCTGTTACAGGTGAGTAACTACTCTTTCTAGATCTGTCATCGGGGTGAATGTTAATTAGAGTTGTGAGGTAAGATGGAACAATGTTTCTCAGAAGGTTAACTGTAATTATGAGCGATTTGTATTTAATGCGGCTTAAGACTGGTAGCCAATGTAGGTTGTATAGAATAGGGGTAATGTGATTCGAGACTGGGGTTTTGTAGATAATATGGGCAGCAATATTTTGAGCCATCTGGAGATGATTAAGGGTTTGCTTTGGTAGACCAAAAATCAAAGTGTGGGGTGATCATGGCTTGAAGTACTGATCTAAAGTCATGGATAGAAAGCAAAGGCCTCAATTGTTGGATCATTCATAGTTTGTAGAAGATCGTCCTTGTTATAAGTTTAATTTGGGTATGTACATCTTTCATTTTCATTTTATTCATTTGTATTCCACTGATCAGTAGACTTCTAAGCAGAGCACACTAATACATACAAAATTATGTATGGGAAGGCACGTTTTAGAAAAGATGTGGAGACTGGAATTGAGACATTAGGGACATGACGTTTACAATTCCGGCAGTATTGTAAAAAGGTCTCTTCTAAATGTGGAGTCATTTCTAAAATACTTAACAGGAAGAGTCATTTTACAAGCCTACATGTGAGGAAAAACAGGAGAAATATGGCTACATACATGTGTATGTGCCAGCACGTACACGTGGAGGCCAATATTTTTTGAGTTGCATATGGAGGTGCCACGGACTTACACATGTGAATCATGTTGCAAGCCTCAAGTGTAAATGCCGCCAGTTAACTACAGATACTGTGATATTTTTCTAAGTTCATTATGGAGGAGGAAATAAACAACAGGGTATTAAGGAGGAGAACCCCTTAATCCCCCCTGTAAACAACTGGTCAAAATGAACACTAAAAATCTAAATGTGCTAGGGAAAGTTGTGAATCCAAACTTGGACATTTTTGGTTATATATGTGCAGCCCCATAACGAAATGGGGAAGACACATATAGGAGCTTGTTTACTAAGCAGCGATAGCAGTTTCTGATCAATATTGGAGCCGTGGCCCCATTGAATTCAATGGACGGGGAGGCAAAGGAGATGTTGGACATGGGGGAGAGGGAACGAAGAAGACAAAGGAGATGCTGGACAGGAGGAGATGCTTGACATTGGGGGTGGGGGCTACTGGACAGGGCGACGGGAGGTGCTGGATATGTGTGGGAAGATGACTGGTGAGACAGAGGAAATGATGGCTTTTGTGGAGGAACTCGGGAAACAGATGAGATACTGGACATGGCAGGGGAGGACTAGGGAAATACAGGAGATAACAATCATGGGGGAAACTATGGAAAAAAGAGATGATGAAATGGAAGGAGGAAGAAAGACAGGAGATGTTTGGCATTTGGGGGGGTTACTGGGGAGGCGAGAGTGAAGAGATGCTGGGCATGGAAGATGCAACAACTGGTGAGACTGAAATTAAGGGTAGGGCTAGGGAGACAGACAGAAAAGATAGTGGTAAGAAGAGGTGGGGACTAGGGAGACAGAAGAGATGCTGGACTTGTGTTGGGGGGTAGCACTATACAAATGTTTAGTAGTAATGGTAGTAGTCGTAATAGAAAGAAGCTAATGAATATGGGAGAGAGAGAAAGAGAGAGACCCTGGATGGGGAAGGTGCTGGACACAGGGGGAGAGACAGTAAAAAACTGGGTAATAAGAAGCTTGGGAGTGGGAGGGCTGGATGAAGGAAAGTAATGGAAAGCGGTGGGTAAATGCAGTAAACAGCAGGATAATGACAAATGGTAAAAGGAGAAGGAAGAAAACCGAAAAGAAAGATCAGTGTTACAGATTGATGTAAGTGATGATAGTGAAGACAGAAGAAAGAAGAAATGGCAAGTAGAAAAAAGAGCTAAGAGAAGACAGAGAAAAGCAGAAACCAGAGCCAAACAACTAGAAAACAAGGTGGCCAGAAAACAAGGTAGAAAAAGGAATTTTAATTCCGATTTAGTGATTGGAATGTACATCTGCCAGAACTGGTGATAGACATGGCTGGGGACCAATTCAGTGTAAAACGTTGGGAGGGGACTTCAAAACCCACTAGTAAGCTGTTCTTTCTTCAGCTTCAGACATACAGATACTGTCCCTGGTCACTTATCCCTCACATCTGTACACACACGCACCTGCACATAAACACACACACACACTGCCCCCCGGATGCTCAGCCCCCACACTCAGGACCAGCGTTAGGGGGTGGCAAACAGGGCATTTGTCCTGGGCCCCCATGCCAAAAGTCTGCCTCAGGCTGAAGGAGGCATAGCCTGCAGACGGGCTTTGGGTCCCCTCATCAGTTTCTGCCTAGGTCTCCTGCATGTCTAACATGAGCCCTGCCCACACTACAAAGTTCAAGAAGCTGTGTCACAACTTTGAAGCTCATATGTGTCAGGGTACATTGAATATTTATTTTAAAAAGCATAGATTTACATATTTAGTATACTGCTACTTCCAGCGATCAGCAGCGGTTTGATTACAGATTGGAAATTGTCAAATCATGACAGGAATTTTTTTTTGAGATATAACCACATTGATTAGACAGGAAAGCACAGCACACAGAGAACTATTTTACAGGGAACATGGGCTATGGAGGGTTAAGTGGCTTGCCCAAGACCACAAGGAGCACCTGTGGGACTAGAAACCCCAGTCCTTCTGGCCCAAGGTTGCTGTCCTCTAGTGGGATTTGAACCCCCAACCTTCTGGCCTGAAGTATCTTGCCCCAACCACTAGGCCACTCCTCCACTCCATATGTTTATATTTATGTTGTCTGAGTAATAGTTTTAGTTGATTAGTATCTGGAGGTCACATGTTTTTCCTCTGCTAATATGTGGACACAGTGGAAAAATGTTTGGGAAGCATCACCTCATATCCTTGCCCTGGCCCTGACTGTATCGAAGCTAGAATGTTCTTGCCCTGTATCCAACTTAGGATGTTTAAGGGGTTATTCTGCAAGCCTCATTCACAATTTATACGTGTAAATACTGCACTTACATGTGGAAATGGAGCTGTTAGAAAGGGCTCAATTTACACTTGGATATAAATTACAAGGGGCACGTTGAAGACATAGTTAAAGCAGGACCAGGATGAATTAAAAATCTATCGGGCTTGTTTACTAAGCAGCGGTAGCAGTTTCTGATTGATATTGGAGCCGCAGCCCCTTTGAATTCCTGTCCAGTAACCCCCCCCCCAATGTCAAGCGTCTCCCCCGTCCAGCATCTTCCCATCCCCAAATGCTCTCTGCCCAGCATCTTCCCCTCTCTCGTACTCTCATCCAATGTCTTCCCTCCTTTCTCTTCCCCTCCCATCCCTGTTTCTTTCTCCTCTCTAACCCTCCCAGGCCAACGTCTTCCCCTTCCTTCTCCCCCTCACATCTGCATCTCCCTCATATTCTCTAACCTCCACTCTAGCATCTCCCTTATTTCTTTCCCTAGCCTCACTATCTCTGTCTCCCTTGGCCCTTCCTCACCTCATCTAGCATCACCTCTGTTTCACTATGGTCCCCCCCATGTCTAGCATCACTCCTCTGTCATCCAATGTCTCCCCCTCCACATGCCCAGCATCTCCTCAGCCTCCCTCCACCTCCATGTCAAGGATCTCCTGTTTTCCTTCCTTTCCCTTGATGTGCATTGATACTCCAACCTCCCAACCCACTTAACAGAACTTTATGTCCCATTCTAGCCTTCCTCTCTGCCACCCGCTGCCTCTAATCAAAGATGGCACAAGCATGGGCCCTTTCTGATACTAGCACATATGTGCCTCAAAGACTCTGCCGTCCCTGCCCGTCCCGCCCTCTCTGACACATACTTGTCGCATCAGAGGAGGCAGAACAAGGAGGGCTGGCAGGGTCTTAGAGCCACACGTACACTTGTATCAGAAAAGCCCTGTTATTGGCAGGCTAGATTTGATGTGAAGTGGTTTCCCAGGGCATGCCCGAAAACCCGATTCACCCCTGCCCCGAACCAACATGTGGCAGGATTTTGTGACACCATTTGGTGTTGTAACCCACAGTTTGGGAAATGCTGCCCTAGGGAAACCTCATTCCTGCCACCTCCCTGCTCCTGCCCCTGCCCCAGCCCCAGCCCCATTGCCACAAGTCTGCAATGAAGGGCGTGAAGCACAAGCCAAATGCAGCACTGGAGACTTGTGGTAAGCATCGTGGTGCTGTTTTAAAGTTATTGTCGCTGCTGCAGGTCCCAGAGAACAGGCAATAGGCTTCCCTACAAATGTGTCACTCTATGCAACTGCCTAGTTTGCCTATTGGCTAACACCGGCCCTGGATACAGTGCAGAATCCTTGAGGGGGGGGGGGGGGTGCAGATGCGCAGGTAGCAGATATCCTCCTCTGGCCTTTCCTTCTGTCTGTATTGGAAGGGCTCAGCTCTGTCACTTCACTGGCTTCCTATCTGTTTCCGCATCCATTTCAAACTTCTCCTGCTGACCTATAAGTGCATTCACTCTGCAGCTCCTCACTACCTTTCTTCTCTTATCTCTCCCTACACCCCCCCTCGGGAACTCTGCTCTTCTGGCAAATTGCTTCTATCGGTGCCCTTCTCTTCTATTGCTAACTCCAGACTTCACTCCTTTTACCTTGCTGCACCTTACGCCTGGAACAAACTACCTGTGTCTGTACGTCAGGCACCTTCTCTGACCCTTTTCAAATTAAGGCTGAAAACTCACCTCTTCGCTGATGCTTTTGGATCTTGACTCAGCTGATCGCCTTGTTTCTTTACCATTTCCCCTAGCCTCCACACAGCTAAGCTTTCAGCCTTGTATCTTTCTTGCCTATTTTGTTGCTGATGATATAGAATTTAACTGATGGTTATACATTCATTTTTGGGAATATTCTGACTGCCTACATTCCTTGTGTAGCACTTAAATCAGATATCTAAGTGTGCCCTCAGTCCATGTGAGGCCTACTGGCCAAGGACACTTGTGATATAAAGCTACTTGGAATAGAAATACTTTGATTTGCAGGGACCTGGTCTTTACCTGAGTCTCCCACTTACTTTAGAAGCAAAGGTATCATTTAAAGTTACAGGGACCTTTGCACTGTAGACAGATATATAGAAGTTAAAGTTCAGTTTGACTATTTCTGCTTCCATTGTTTGAATTGTCTGTTGCAAGCTTGCTCACAGGGCGGGGCTAATTAAATTATCTTACAGCCTTTCCACAAGTACCTGATCAACTCTAGTCTTCACAGCTTCCAGAGCCTCCACACAGCTAAGCCTTCAGCCTTGTATCTTTTTTTGCTTGTTTTGTTGCTGATGTTATAGAATTTAACTGTTGGTTATACATGCATGGCTGCATGGATGGTGTCATCAAGAGCGTTTTGGTTTCCTAGACCATGAGATGCTTTTCCAAGAGTTGCAGAGCAAAGATGGCATCCATCTGTCCAAGAAAGGTCAACGCGTCTTCGGTAGTAGACTGGCTAATCTACTGAAGAGAGCTTTAAACTAGATTCGTTGGGGATGGGTGAAGAAAGCCCCCAGGTAGGTGAACATTAAATAGCTTTATGGAAATGGGTAACAGAGGTAACATATGGAAAGCAGTGTGTATTAATGCCCGTAGCATGGGAAATAAGATCCCTGATGTTGAAGCTTTGGTGGGAGTGGCTGACTTGGATTTAGTGGCAGTTACAGAAACATGGTTCACAGAAAACCATGATTGGGATTTAACTATACCTGACTATACTTTATTCAGAAAGGACAGGGTAGGAAGAAGGGGAGGAAGAGTGGCACTATATGTAAAAACTACTAATAAAGCTTTGGAATTAGAGAGCTTAAAAGAGAGAGAGGAGGCATTGTGGGTTGAACTAGAAAGAGGGAAAAAGAAATCTATTTGCATTGGTGTGATATACAGACCTCCCTCACAAGAGGAAGAGGTGGACAGAGAGTTAATTGAAGACATACGCAGCATTGCTAGGAAAGGGGAAGTGCTACTGATAGGAGATTTCAATATGCCAGAAGTTGATTGGCACATTCCTGCTGAAGTATCATCTAGAAATAAAGAGATCCTGGATTCTCTATAGGGAGAACTCTTCAGGCAATTGGTAACAGACCCCACACGTGAAGGGGCCATACTGGACTTGGTGCTTACCAATGGTAAAAGCGTTTCTGATGTTGTAGTGGGAGATCATTTAGCATCCAGTGATCACCAGATGGTGTGGTTCAGTATTAGGACTAGGGCTGTTAGAATCCATTCAAAGGTGAGGATCTTAGACTTTAGGAAGACTAATTTTGCCAAGATGGGCCAATACCTCAGGGAGTCATTAGTGGGATGGGAATACCTGGGGGATGTAGAAAAACAGTGGGTAAAACTGAAAGGAGATATTTTAAGGGCAACCAACCTTTTTGTTAAAATGGTAAATAAAGGTAAAAGGAAAAGGAGACTGCTATGGCTATCGAAAGAAGTAGCTGAAAAAGTGAAGAAAAAGAGGGAGGCCTTCATGAAATACAAGAGATCACAGAGAGAGGAAGACAGGCATCTATATTTGGAAAAACTTAGAGAAGCTAGCAAAGTAGTCAGGAAGGCAAAGATTCAAAAGGAGGAGGAAATAGCCAATGCAATAAAATGAGGGATAAGACATTTTTCAGATATGTTAGTGAGAAGAGGAAGGACAAAAGTGGTATTGTCAGACTCAAGGGTGCAGGGGAGAAATATGTAGAAGCTGATAAGGATAAAGTGGAATTGCTTAACAAATATTTCTGTTCTGAGTTCACAGATGAAGAACTAGGAGCAGGACCTCAGAAAACACCCACAAACAGGAACAGAAGCGAGAGACATCTTGAAGAATTTTCAGAAGAGTGTGTTCGTGAGAAAGTAGCTCAACTTAAAGTAGACAAAGCCATGGGACCGGATGGGATACACCCTAGAATACTAAGGGAATTTGGGGACGTTCTAGCAGCTCCACTGATTGACCTTTTCAATGCCTTGTTGGAGTCAGGAGTGGTGCCAAAGGACTGGAGAGAGGCTCATGTGGTGCCTTTACACAAAAGCAGAAGTAAGGATGTGGTTGAAAACTATAGGCCGGTTAGTTTAACTTCAGTGGTGAGTAAATTATTGGAAACGCTGCTGAAAGAAAAAATAGTGAGGTTTCTGGAGTCCAGCGGATTACAGGATCCGAGGCAGCATGGATTCACCAGAAGCAGGTCTTGTCAGACAAATCTGATTGATTTCTTTGACTGGGTGACCAGGGAGTTGGACCGAGGGAGAGCCCTAGATGTGGTATATTTAGATTTCAGTAAAGCCTTTGACACTGTTCCTCACAGGCAACTTAAAAACAAACTGAACACCCTAGGGATGGACCCTAAAGTTACTGTTGGGTTAGAAATTGGTTGGGTGGGAGGCGACAAAGAGTACAGGTAAATGGAGCTCACTCTGAGGAGAAGGATGTTACCTGTTACCAGTGGTGTGCCCCAGGGATCTGTCCTTGGTCCGATTCTTTTTAACATCTTTGTTAGTGATATAGCAGAAGGGCTGTCGGGTAAGGTTTGCCTCTTTGCGGATGATACCAAAATCTGCAATAGAGTAGACACCCAGGAAGGTGTAGATAACATGAGGAGGGATCTAGCTAAGCTTGAAGATTGGTCTAGAATTTGGCAGCTGGGATTTAATGTTAAAAAATGTAAGGTCATGCATTTGGGCTGCAGCAATATAGTATAGGGGGTGAAGTACTTTTGTCCACTAAAGAAGAGCGGGACCTAGGCGTGGTTGTGTCTGATGATCTTAACGTAGCTAAACAGGTAGAAAGGCAATGGCAAAAGCTAGAAGGATGCTCGGGTGCATACGGAGAGGAATGGCTAGCAGAAAAAAGGAGGTGATAATGCCTCTGTATAAGTCTTTGGTGCAACCTCATTTGGAGTATAGTGTGCAATTCTGGAGACTGCACCTTCAAAAGGATGTGAACAGGATGGAGTCGGTGCAGAGGGTGGCTACTAAAATGATTAGTGGTCTTCATTATAAAGCATATGAGGACAGAATTAAGGATTTTAATATGTACACCTTAGAGGAAAGGCGGGATAGAGGTGATATGATTGAGATGTTTAAATACCTCTATGGCATAAATGTTCAGGGAGAGAGCCTCTTTCGATTGAAAGCAAGTTCTGCTACGAGGCAACATGTGATGAGGGTGAAGGGAGATAGATTCAGGAGTGATATGCGGAAATATTTCTTTACGGAAAGAGTAGTGGATCCATGGAATAGTCTCCCGGTGGAGGTGGTAGAGATGATGACAGTAACTGAATTCAAAAAAGCATGGGACAAACACAGAGGATCTCTAAAGGTAAAAAGAGGACTGTTGTAGTTGTTGAAATGGACAAACAGACTAGATAGGCCATGTGGTCTTTTTCTGTCATCATATTTCTATGTTTCTATGTTTCATTCATTTTTGGGAATATTCTGGCTGCCTACATTCCTTGTGTCGCCCTTAAATCAGATATCTAAGTGTGCCCTCAGTCCATGTAAGGCCTACTGGCCAAAGACACTTAGGTTCCTGCTCAACCTACCCCTCAGCCCACCCACCCCAGGGCTGCATTGCCTATATAGCGGTCACATACGTTGACATCTATCCTTTTAATTTGGTGTTAAGCCCACCTTTTCTTCTTCTCCTTCTAGGACCACTTAATCAGCATGTCATGTAGTCAGTGCAATAACTGTGGTGCCTTAATTCCAAGAAGAATCATTTGGAATCTAAGAGCTTGTCCTATATGCCTTACGTTAGCTGCCATGCATAATTGACATTACTGTACTAAGGGAAGAACTAGCTGCAATGAAACGCACCTCTTCTAGGATACAAACCAAACAAAGTCCACCACCACTCCCACAAAGAATCAAACATCCCAGGAACAAATGGATCACAGTGGGCTCGGGTAAATTGAAACCTGTAATGCAGAGACACCCTATACATCATGAGATATCCCTGGATAATGCCTTCTCTGCTTTGGTTAATGAGGATGCCCAATCCATGGAAACTGAAGGGCCCTTAAATGAGACAGTCATTGCCCAATCTCCTGATAAAGCACCAAATATGAAGAAAAACTCACCAAACAGAAAACTACTACTCATTAGAGATTCCATCATCAGAGGCACCAACTTGGGAACACAGTTCAAAGGAGAGAAGATAGTCAAATGCCTCCCAGGCTCTTCAGCCAGCAGGAATACAAACCAAATTGTTGATGCACTTAGCTCAGAAAGTGAGCAAAATTGATGTTGTCATCCACTTGGGTACAAATGATCTGGCTAGAAACAGTGCCTCTACAGTTCAAAGAGACTTCCAAACTCTGGGAGAGAAACTCAAGCCCATTGTTAACACTATAGCATTCTCAGAAGTTCTATCTTTTCTTGGTAAGGGGGCAGAAAGGCTACATCGCATAAACAGCTTTAATACATGGCTCCAGACCTGGTGCAAACAAGAAGGATTCAGATTTATAGGCGAGTGGGGAAACAGATGGACCAATAAGAGACTATACTGTGCTGATGGACTACATCTCTCTTTCTCAGGGAAAAGAATCCTAAGTGAAAAATTCAGGCAGAATGTGGATATGCATTTAAACTAGAAAAAGGGGGTGACGGATCGGGAAGGACAAATTCAGGACGTCACTCCCGGCAAAAGCAGAATAACATCAGAAACAGTCACACTTTTAAACCACACATCAGCGACAAGTGGGAAGAAGTGGGCAGAACAAAATCAATGCAAAATACATGCAAGCCAGTTAAATGCTGGAAAGCAATGAGCACAAATGCTCGAAGCTTAGCCAACAAAGTTCCGGATCTGGAAGCCCTAATGGTGGAAATGGACTTGGAAATTGTGGCCATTACAGAAACATGGTTTAATGAATTGCATGACTGGGATATAGCCATAGCTGGCTATAATCTATTCAGAAGAGACAGAGAAAGTGGTAAAGGAGGAGGAGTAGCCTTGTATGTCAAAAGCAATATTAAAGCTACTGAAATGCAGGGGCCATGGGGAAAAGAAGAAGTGCTCTGGATTGTGTTGGAAAGAGGAGATGGCACTGTCATCCATACTGCTGTAGTCTACAGACCTCTGACTCAAATTGAAGAAATAGATAACAAATTGATTATAGATATTGCCAAGATAGCCACAAAGGGGGAAGTGATCATATTGGGTGACTTTAATCTACCCAATGTGGAGTGGATTATTCCTTCTGCAAATCTGGAAAGAAGCAAAGAAATTGTGGATGCTTTCCAAGATGCGTTACTTAGACAAATGGTGATGGAACCAACCAGGGAAAGCTCAATTTTGGATTTAGTGCTCACCAACGGTGACAGCATGTCGAATGTCTGGGTGGGTGCCAATGTTCCCTCTAATTTTCTGTAGGCTGTGTGTGCATAAAATATCAGCTGTGCAGCTTTTGAAGGAAGGTTAAATTTTTGTGTGCCACGTAATGGCACTTGGAGTTATATACTTTAAAATTTGACTACACGTCAGAATACAGTATGTACACCACATTGATTGCACTAGAAAATATTGTAGAACTTGTGAAAACTATAAATACACAACAACTTTTCAATTTTAAGAATGTCTGTGTTGTTTTCTATCAGAATCAGAACCGTAATTTTTGTGCGCTCTGTTGTAAAGTATGTGCGCTCACTCGGCGAGGTGTGTGCGCGCGCACACGCGCACAGCTTAGAGGGAACAGTGGTGGGTGCCCCTGTGAGCAGCAGCAATCATCACACGGTGTGGTTTGAGATAAAAGCCAAGGTGCAGTCCAATCATAGCAAGTTCAAAGTCCTAAACTTCAAAAACACTGACTTCAGTAAAATTGCCAAGTACCTGAAGGAGGAGTTGGCAGGGTGGGAGGGGATAAGGGAAGTGGAATTGCAATGGGCTAAACTAAAGGTGGTAATAAAAGAGGCAACAGATAAATATGTAAGGAAAGTAAATAAAAACAAGAGGAGAAGGAAACCTATTTGGTTCTCCAAAGAAGTGGCTGCTCAAATAAAGGCAAAAAACACAGCTTTCACACAATTCAAAAGCTTGCAAACAGAGGTACAAAGAAAGGAATACAGGATCAAACTAAAAGACAAAATGAGAAATAAGGAAAGCAAAAGCAAAGGCCAAGGAAAAGATGGCTAAAGATGTGAAGTGTGGTGACAAAACTTTCTTCAGGTATATTCGGGAGAGGAGGAAAATCAGAGGTGGAATTGCAGGACTCGAAGTGCTGGGAACGGACTCATGGAAAGTGACATTGAAAAAGCGAAATTGCTAAACAAATACTTCTGCTCTGTTTTTACTAAAGAAAATGTTGGAGAAGAACCACCTGTGACTCCCAAATATAAAAAGGGTAATGAAGTAGATACCACACCATTCACAGAGGATGATGTGTTAGAACAACTTGCAAAACTGAAAGTGGACAAAGCCATGGGACCGGATGGGATACATCCCAGGGTACTGAAAGAGCTCAGAGAAGTTCTTGCAGGGCCGTTAAAGGATATTTTCAACAGATCCTTGGAAACAGGAGAAGTTTCTCATGACTGGAGAATGGCTGATGTCTTACCTCTTCACAAAAGTGGTGACAGGGAAGAAGTAACAAACTACAGGCCCGTGAGCCTTACCTCGGTGCGGGAAAAGTAATGGAGGCGTTCCTGAAAGAGCGAATAGTGAACTTTCTCAAAACCAACAGGCTGCATGATCCGAGGCAACATGGTTTTACCGAAGGACGATCTTGCCAAACAAATCTGATTGAGTTCTTTGACTGGGTGACTAGAGAACTAGATCAGGGGCATGCGATGGATATCATCTACCTGGATTTCAGCAAATCCTTTGACACTGTTCCTCATAGGAGGCTTATCAATAAACTCAGTAGTTTGGGGGTGGGTCCCAAGGTGGTGAACTGGATCAGAAATTGGTTGACTGACAGACGACAGAAGGTGATTGTAATGGAGTTCACTCGGATGAAAGGAGGGTGATTAGGGGGGTGCCCCAGGGTTTGGTCCTGGGCCCGGCACTGTTCAATGTATTTGTAAGTGATATTGCTGAAGGACTGAATGGAAAAGTCTGTCTTTTTGCAGATGATACGAAAATTTGCAACAGAGTGGACTCCCCTGAGGGAGTGGATAACATGAGGAAAGATCTACAAAAGCTGGAAGAATGGTCTAATGTTTGACAGTTAAGATTTAATGCGAAGAAGTGCAGTGTCATGCACTTGGGAAGCAGAAATCCAAGGGAAATGTACGCGATAGGGGGGTGAGAGGTTGGTGTGCACGGACCAGGAGAAGGACCTTAGTGTGATTATTTCTGAGGATCTCAAGGTGGCAAAACAGTGCGACAAGGCAGTGGCAAAAACCAGGAGGAGGTTGGGTTGCATACAAAGAGGAATTACAAGCAGAAAGAAGAGGTACTAATGACACTGTATAAGTCACTGGTGAGGCCTCACTTGGAATACTGTGTTCGGTTTTGGAGACCATATCTTGCAAAGGATGTAAAAAGACAGGAAACAGTTCAGAGGAAGGCGACCAAAATGATTTGGAGCCTGCGTCAGAAGCCTTATGAGAAGAGACTTGAAGACCTAAATATGTACACTCTGGAGGAGAGGAGGGATAGGGGAGATATGATTCAGACCTTTAAATACTTAAAGAGAAATAATGAACAAACAAACCTCTTCCAAAGACAGGTAAGCTGTAAAACTAGAGGGCATAACATGAAGCTGCAAGGGGGTAAATTGAAAGGCAATGTCAGGAAATACTTTTTCACTGAAAGGGTGGTGGATGCTTGGAATGCCCTCCCGATGGAAATGTTGGGGGCAAATACAGTGACAGAATTCAAAATGGCATGGGACAGACACAGTGGATCCCTTTTACAGCAACAGCATAAAATCAAAATAAACTTAACTATCTAATTTCTCAACAAACAGGGGTGTCCTACATGGAGCGGTGGTTTCACCCCTAAACAAAGACATGGGGAGCGGGGGCCTGCACGGACCGGCAGGTGCACCTACTCTTGCCATCTTACTGGGCAGACTAGATGGACCATACTGGTCTTTATCTGCCATCATTTCATTTACTATATCCCTGTCTACACCTACTGTGTTGTTTGTCTTGACTAGATTGTGAGCTCTGATGAGAAGGGACTGTCTCTTACATGTCTGTGCAGTGCTGCATATGTTTTGTAGCGCTATACAAATGCTCAGTAGTAGTAGCTCTGTATCTCTGTTCTCTCCATGCACAGCTTTTCTCTCTGTTTATTTTCTGTCTGTCCAAGTGCTCCATTTCTTTCCTTCTCTCTTTCTCTGCAGTCAGAGCACATTACTAGGTGTATGGCATGGAAAAATATAGTCTCTCACATTTGCCCTTCTATAAGTGATGCATTCAGTAGATTCAGTTCTCTCTATGTGGTGAGGTATTTTCTGTCATTAATTATGCATTATTTACCATCTATTTTATTATATTTATTTATTTTATTTTTTATTTATTTACATTCTCTTATATACCGCGCTATTCTGCATCAGTGCGGTTTACATTGAACAAACTGAAATTACATTGAACAGGGCATTATAACTTGGAGATAACTATTTTACAGGGAACATGGGCTATGGAGGGTTAAGTGGCTTGCCCAAGACCACAAGGAGCACCTGTGGGACTAGAAACCCCAGTCCTTCCGGCCCAAGGTTGCTGTCCTCTAGTGGGATTTGAATCCCCGACCTTCCGGCCTGAAGTACCTTGCCCCAACCACTAGGCCACTCCTCCACTCCATTATACTTTACTGACTCTCTTGGAAGCATTTAAATATGCTCTAACTGATCATTTGCATAAACATTTAACACGCAGTGGCCTTAATTACAAACCTCATACACCATTTAGTCACCCTAATCAGCATAGTAACTCCTCCATACTGATTGTGATACCGCTATCATGCATTAAGGCAACCTAGCACACAATAACGTTGTTGTCGAGGTTTAGTACATAGGCTTATTGGTAGTTTTGAAGTTTTCCTTTTAGAACTTTTTGAATGAGCAGGCAATGATGGGATACCTATGGGAAGCACCAATGATAAATGTAATGCCTATTGTATTCCATTAATGCACAGTAAAAGTCACATTTCTAGCAAAGGTTTTGCCGTTTATCATTCACAAAAGAACTTGTAACTGATTTTTCCAAGTAAACTAAATGCTTGTAAAAAAAAAAAAAAAGCTGATGCCCCCCATCCAAGATGTTTTTCTATCAAATAACAACGGCAAACAAACAATGTCCTTGGACTGAGATTCCAGGAATACTGCTCACAGCTAAAATTATACATCTGGAAAGTATTACAGCTGTAACTAACCAGAATCAAGTTTCCAACACAGGATTCCGTCAAACTGCTGCAATCAACAGGAGATGGTTTTTGACGAGTGAATAACACAGTTCATCATAAGCTTCCAGTCTCGCAATTCATGCCACATTTACTCAAGGAGAGAAGCCAAGCCTTAGGAGCTACTGAGACTCATAGGTAAGTGAAAGCCCCCAGGTAAGTGAAAGCCCCCAGGTAAGTGAAACATTAAATACCTTTATAGAAATGGGTAAAAGGGGCAACATTTGGAAAGCAGTATGTATAAATGCCCATAGCATGGGAAATAAGATCCCAGATGTTGAAGCTTTAATGGGAGTGGCTGACTTGGATTTAGTGGCAGTTACAGAAGCATGGTTCACAGAAAACCATGACTGGGATGTAACTATACCAGGCTATACTTTATTCACAAAGGACAGGGTAGGAAGAAGGAGAGAAGGAGTGGCACTTTATGTAAAAAAAAAATAATATTAAAGCTTTGGAATTACAGAGCTTAAATGGGAGAGAGGAGGCACTGTGGATTAAACTAGAAAGAGGGAAAGAGAAATGTATTTGCATTGGCGTGATATACAGACCTCCCTCACAAGAGGAAGAGGTGGATGGAGAGTTAATTGAAGACATACACAGCATTGATAGGAATAGGGAAGTGCTACTGATAGGGGATTTCAATATGCCAGATGTTGACTGGCACATTCCTGCTGCAGTATCATCTAGAAGTAAGTAGATCCTGGGTTCTCTACAGGGAGAACTATTCAGGCAATTGTTAACAGACCCCACACGTGAAGGGGCCATACTGGACTTGGTACTTACCAATGGTGAAAGTGTTTCTGCCCAGATGTTGTGGTTCAGTATTAGGAGGAGTGGCCTAGTGGTTGGGGCAAGGTACTTCAGGCCGGAAGGTCGGGGGTTCAAATCCCACTAGAGGACAGCAACCTTGGGCCGGAAGGACTGGGGTTTCTAGTCCCACAGGTGCTCCTTGTGGTCTTGGGCAAGCCACTTAACCCTCCATAGCCCATGTTCCCTGTAAAATAGTTATCTCCAAGTTATAATGCCCTGTTCAATGTAATTTCAGTTTGTTCAATGTAAACCGCACTGATGCAGAATAGCGCGGTATATAAGAGAATGTAAATAAATAAAAATAAATAAATAAATAAATAGGACTAGGGCTGATAGAATCCATTCAAAAGCGAGGATCTTAGACTTCAGGAAAACTAACTTTGCCAAGTTAGGCCAACACCTCAGGGAGTTATTAGTGGGATGGGAACCAGCTGGGGGATGTAGAAAAACAGTGGGCAAAACGGAAAGGGGATATTTTAAGGGAAACCAACCTTTTTGTTAAAATGGTAAATAAAGGTAAAAGGAAAAGGAGACCGCTATGGTTTTCAAAAGAAGTAGTTGAAAAGATGAAGAAAAAGAGGGAGGCCTTCATGAAATAAAAGAGATCACAGAGAGAGGAAGACAGGCATCTATATTTGGAAAAACTTAGAGAAGGTAGCAAAGTAGTCAGGAAAGCAAAGATTCAAAAGGAGGAGGAAATAGCCAATGCAATAAAATGGGGGGATAAGACATTTTTCAGATATATTAGTGAGAAGAGGAAGGGCAAAAGTGGTATTGTCAGACTCAAGGGTGAAAGGGAGGAATATGTAGAAGCTGATGAGAATAAAGCAGAATTGCTTAACAAATATTTCTGTTCTGTGTTCACAGATGAAGAACCACGAACAGGGCAGCCGAAAACACCCACAAACAGGAACAGAAGCGAGGGGCATCTTGAACAATTTTCAGAAGACTGTGTTCGTGAGATAGTAGCTAAACTTAAAGTATACAAAGCAATGTGACTGGATGGGATACACCCTAGAATACTGAGGGAACTTGGGGACGTTCTAGCAGCTCAATGCCTCGTTGGAGTCGGGAGTGGTGCCAAAGGACTGGAGAGAGGCTCATGTTGTCCCTTTACACAAAAGCGGAAGTAAGGATGTGGTTGAGAACTACAGGCTGGTTAGTTCAACTTCGGTGGTGAGTAAATTATTGGA
The DNA here is from genome assembly GCA_033557465.1 of Ichthyophis bannanicus. Classification (NCBI taxonomy): domain Eukaryota; kingdom Metazoa; phylum Chordata; class Amphibia; order Gymnophiona; family Ichthyophiidae; genus Ichthyophis; species Ichthyophis bannanicus. The sequence goes on from CM066032.1 coordinate 723,394,999, forward strand.
AATGCTTCTGAAAGAGAAAATAGTGAGGTTTCTGGAGTCCAGCGGATTACAGGATCCGAGGCAGCATGTATTCACCAGAGGCATGTCTTGTCAGACAAATCTGATTGATTTCTTTGACTGTGTGACCAGGGAGTTGGACTGAGGGAGAGTCCTAGATGTGGTGTATTTAGATTTCAGTAAAGCCTTTGACACCGTTTCTCATAGGCGACTTATAAACAAACTGAGCACCTAAGGATGGACCATAAAGTTACTGCTTAGGTTAGAAATTGGTTGAGTGGGAGGTGACAAAGGGTACAGGTAAATGGAGCTCACTCTGAGGAGGAGGAAGTTACCAATGGTGTGCCCCAGGGATCTGTCCTTGGTCCAATTATTTTTAACATCTTTGTTAGTGATATAGTGGAAGGGCTGTTGGGTAAGGTTTGCCTCTTTGCGGATGATACCAAAATCTGCAATAGAGTAGACACACAGGAAGGTGTAGATAACATGAGGAGGGATCTGGCTAAGCTTGAAGAATGGTCTAGAATTTGGCATCTGAGATTTAATGTTAAAAATGCAAGGTCATGCATTTGGGCTGCAGCAATTTAAGGGAGGAATATAGTATAGGGGGTGAAGTACTTTTGTCCACTAAAGAAGAGCGAGACCTCGGTGTGGTTGTGTCTGATGATCTTAAAGTAGCTAAAGAGGTAGAAAAGACGATGGCAAAAGCTAGAAGGATGCATATGGAGAGCAATGGCTAGCAGAAAAAAGGAGGTGATAATGCCTCTGTATAAGTCTTTGGTGCGACCTCATTTGCAGTATTGTGTGCAATTCTGGAGACCACACCTTCAAAAGGATATAAACAGAATGGAGTCAATACAGAGGGTGGTTACTAAAATGGTTAGTGGTCTTCATTATAAAGCATATGAGGACAGACTTAAGGATCTTAATATATACACCTTAGAGGAAAGGCAGAATAGAGATGATATGATTGATTCGTTTAAATACCTCCGTGGCATAAATGCACAGGGGGAGAGCCTCTTTCGATTGAAAGCAAGTTCTGCTATGAGGGGACATGGGATGAAGGTGAAAGGGAATAGATTCAGGAGTGATATGGAGAAATATTTCTTTTCGAAAAGAGTGGTGGATCCATGCAGGGGCAGCCCAAGGGTGGTGCGGGGCCATGTGCGTTGACTCTGTGTGGGGCCTTATTTGCATAAGGGGCTTCATTTGCATAAATATTTGCATCATGTTACCATTCACTAACTTTTAGTAAACATGCCTCTTAATGAGTGTATGGATAAAGAAAGACTAAAAGATTTCTACATTACTATAATCCAGTGCCAACCGCCAGGCACATTAGGAACTACTACAAACACTGTCCATTTAGAACCCATAGCAAACCCGCCATATCCTAACAGCACTACCAGGACTCACAAAGCACCATACTCTACCTATCAAAAGGCAACACTGCAAATATTAAACCAATACATTTCAGAGAATAACAATACATGACCTACTGGGGAAAGACAACAGTTGGCAATGTCAAATAGGAATTACATAAACAGAATACCTCAGCTCAGTTACACATGCAGAACACAGACCATCACCAAACAAGGAATTACAATTTAGAAACAGGAAGACAATTAAACTGGGAACCCCAAAAGCCAAACTTGGAATGTACAACAACACTGTAGAAATAAAACTATAAATTAATTTCCTCTTGTACTAAACAAAGCGCAGACGTTAATGATGCACATTTCCCAGAACTGACATATTCCAGTTAATAAATTCAAACTAAAGAGAGATTTTTCTACCTTTTGTGCATTTTTTTTCAGTTGTAATTGCTTCAGCCACTTTCTTCTGGTTTCTTCGTGCCTTCTACTAACTCTCCATCGTCTGCTGTCCATTTTTCCTTTTTTCTCTCTTCTAGATTTTTTTCTATTCTCTCTCTACATCTGCTTTAACATACTAATCTTTCTCCTTTTGCTCTTTACTCATTCCTATTTCATCCACTCAAATTTTACCCCTCCATCCTCAATCCCCACTTACTCTCCCAATACCCGGCCAATTGTAGATTTGTCTTCTCTCCCACACAAAATATTTTCCCCTCTCCATTTCACTCTCTCAGCTCCATCCATTCTAATCCTCCTCCAACATCAGTTCCCTTCTAGTTCCAGCCCCACTCAGCATCTGCTCCCTTCTACTCCCCGCATCAGCCCATTTCCAGTCCTAGCACCCATCAGCCCATTTCCAATCCTATCCTAGCCATACCATCAGCCCATTTCTAGTCCTTTCCTAGCCCCACCATCAGCCCATGTCAAATCCTAGCTCCCCTCCACTCAGCCCATTTCCATTCCAAGCCCCGTCCCCATCAGTTATTTGCAGTTCAAGCCCCCCTTCCACAGCCCATTTCCAGTCCTAGCAACCCCCCCAGCCCATTACCAGTCCTAGCCCCCCCATAGCCCATTACCAGTCCTAAGCCCCACATCAGCCTACTTCCAGTCCTAACCCCCTATCACCCCATTTTCAGTCTTAGCCCCCCATAGCCCATTACCAGTCCTAACTCCCCATCAGCCCACTTCCAGTCCTAACCCCCCCATCACCCCATTTTCAGTCTTAGCCCCCCCATAGCCCATTACTAGTCCTAACCCCCCATCCGGCCACGTCCAGTCCAAACCCCCCCATCATCCCATTTCCAGTCCTAACCCCCCATCAGCCCACTTCCAGTCCTAACCCCATCAGCCCATTTCCAGTCCTAGCCCCCCCATAGCCCATTACTAGTCATAACCCCCCCATCAGCCACTTCCAGTCTTAGCCCCCCCATAGCCCATTACCAGTCCTAACCCCCCTCCCCCCATCAGCCCAGGTAGATTAAAAAAAAAGCGGCTGCTGTTGCCGCTGCCGCCATGGCAGCGGCAGAATCAAGCATCCCGCGGGGCCCCCCCTGCCCAGCAGAGCCTTCCCTGCAGCATTAGCTCCTTCAGCGCAAGCTTTTCAGAGCCACGAAGGGAGAGTTTCCCTTTCTCGCGGCTCTGTTAAGCCCACTGGGGTGCGGGATCTTGAGCCAATTTTAGCAGGCAATGAAAAAGGTGCAGGTACCCCCTAAAGACCCCCTGGATTTTTGAATTATGTGAGATGTCTTTCTGTCATGTTTCACTACTCTTGAGTTTCAGACACTTGACTTGCTGGTTGTATATCTGTAGTAGCTACATGTACAGTCTGTCTGGAACACAATGTCACCGAGGCAGGAAAAACATGAGGATAACACCTGCCTCCTTTAGACTCTGGGGCTTGGGTAAGCCATGACAGGGTAGGGTGATGGAGGGCAAACCTGGGGACTTTTTAATCAAAACCTTGGGAAGAAGACTTAGTTGTCAGGAGCAGGCTGTCTGCCATCTTTTAGTGTGTACTGTTTGTGAGCACCGAAACTCTTCCCCATTCCACCCCCCCCATTCCATGTTTGACGCTTAACATGGGAATTAATGTATGCTATCAAGCTGTTGGATGATTGTAACAACATGCACTAATACGTATGCTAAATGCTTAGCACAACTTAGCAAATAGGCCCTAATTCGCGTACTTTTAACCAGATACAGGGTGGGCAATAATCAAATGTCTCGTTTACTTGAATAAACAGTCTTTGAAAATTGCTCTCCCCATGAATTGGCACTAATTGTAAGAAGCTGTAGAAGTTCTGGGAGGTTGGGGGAGGAATGCTGAGTGATTGTATGGGGGGGGGGTGTTGATTAAGTATTGTACATCAATTGATTCTATATATTTTTGAACCACTTTGAATGACCAAAGGTCAGCATTGCGGTATGCAAATTTTTAATAAATGAAATCAATGGTTAGAACATCAGTAGAATTAAGACTCTCCTGTAATTGGATTCCTGTATGAGCTTAGTCTAACTGTATGTTCTAGTAACTCAATTTCACGTTTGGTGCTGCATATTAATAACAAAACTCAGAAGCATACAAGTAATTTGTTACTGATCTTGAGCCAGGATTTCAGCCTGCTTTCAGCTTGTTGGCATTCTCAGATTTTTCTTAAGAGCTTCGGGGGAAATCTGTTGGATTTTTGCTGGCGTATATCGTGACAATTTGGAAGATACAGAAAAAAAGGTGGATTTGAAAAATTTGCTTTTGATATTTTAACAATTAAGAGCATTTCCACAATCTAAAACAACTAGTTTTGCATTTTTTTGAAAAGTCAAAGCAGATACACTTTGATTTCTTAAAAAGGGTCAACAGAATTATTTGATAAATTCTTGAATTTTTTTCTGTTTGTCAAATTGTTTGATTAACCTATTTTGAAAAAGTTGCACATTTCTGCCAGGGAAGCTGTTGCTTGCATGTTTCCGGCATAATATGAATGTAGTATATCGAGACCATATTTAGATAAAAACATTATTATTAATTACAGAAACACATCGGCCAAAGGGCCAAAGACCATTTTGTACCTAAACTGCCAAAAACCACCAACAAAGCAACGTTTGTATGGATGGTAGACCTTTTAAAGGAAGGAAAGAGTAATAAAATCATTCTTACCATTTTCCCAATCATCATAACATATGGGCCAAGATATTTGTTCACGCCAAAGATGTCTAAGAGGCGGATATACCAATAGATGATGTTAACACAGTATATGACTCGACCGTAGCTACTGAAGGGCTGCTCCTGCAGACGAAACACCATCCCGACGGAGAAGAGGAGAATGGAAATGAGGTCCGTGACATTCCAGTACGCCTGAAGCCACACTTTCACCTTCTGTAGAAGCTTACTGGGCTCTGACATCAAAATCTAAAAGGCAGAGGACACAGATTCAGAGGTGACCTTGACATGTCCTCTTCAGGAGTCCTGGTATAACCTTTCTATGCAGGAGAAGAAAAGCAAATCTCATCAAGGAATTTATTCAAAATTGCCTGTTTTGCCCCTTTGTGCCTAAGAGGAAAAATCTGTATTGAGTAAGGCCTTAGGTATCATGCTGCATGCTTTTGAAAGTAGTGCGGAATCTTGGTAGTGCTCCGAAATTCACCATTACATAAAAGATCAGAAATCAGCCCTGAAGTGAACACAGTAGTTTTCCAGCATTGCCTTTTCCAGCTGTTCCTTGCAATGAGATTATGATTTCCGACTCTTCAGAACTTGGCATGCCATGCTTGAAGTTCACAGTCAGTACTGTCTAATACTAAAAGTAGCCTTGCACCTGGATGTTGCTTCTAAAGAAGGAAATTTACCAAGGCTTTCCTCTGCAAAATTAGTTCCAGATCCATCTATGACAATGTGCCAGCATTTTTACTAGCAGCAAGTCTGCAACAAACTTTGCATTGAAGCAAAGCTTTGAAACAATTTACTTTTTTTCCTTCCTGTTGGTTTGATTCCTAACTTTCATTTCTTCTTTTTTTGTTATCCAGATATATTCTTACATTTGGGGGTATTTCTCAGCACCCTAAATACTGGAGGGGGAGGGAGGTGTTAAGAATCAGTGTGCCACTACCAATTAACAGCAGTGGAATGATCTATATAACCAAGTCTGCCAAGAGGCTCGTTGACATTGTATATATCAGGGATATACATGTGTTTGAAACATTTCTATATAATTGCACGTCGTTTTCTATCTGAAATGAAAGTAAAAACCTGATATTCCATCACTTTCTGTCTGTCATAATGAGTGCACACTACTGGTGAGTATCATTAATGTGATAATATGCACATTTGCACACGTGAACACACTGCTCAATGGTGTGCTCTATCACTCAACAGTGTACGTTATTTACGCATAGCATGCACTATTGAGTGATAACATGCGCTATTTGCCAACAGTGCATACTACTTAGCATTTCCTACCAACATGAAGATTAAAAAGAAACAACAACAAAAAAAATCCTACAAACACAGGAAACTAAACAAAAGCAATATTGTTGGCCTGTACACCACTAGTATATACAACGTGCACTGTATGGTACCCTTGGAAGAACGAGAATGGAAATGTTTCAGACAAGGCTTCGGCAAATACATTACCTGCACAATGGGATTTCAATATCAGATTTTACGTCTTTCTTTACTGTACTAGTCTTTACGTCAGAATCCTTAAATCTAGTCCTTGAGGGCCTTAAACCAGTCTGGTTTTCAGGACATCCATAATGAATATCCACATGGTAGGTTTGCATACAATTGAGGCAGTGCGTGTAAATAGATCTCATGCATATTCATTGTTGATATCCTTATAATCTGATTGATTTGTTTTCCTCAAAACTGAGTTTGGGGAACTCTGCTCCAAACAAATCAACACTAAGCAAAAAAGGAAAATCCTCTGCAGCAGTCATACTGTAGTCAAGTGTATATGTATCTATTTTACAGAATATTCATATCATTTGCAGTAGTATTGCAGAGCCCTCTTGTGGCTGTTAATTTTACATTTTGTAGCTAAGTCATGAGGAACATTTGAATCGATCTTCCTTGTCATGATCTTTATTGAGTATTTCTGCAGGGTCAGACTTGACTAGTATCTGGATAGGTGACCTGTTGGCTTGGGAAACCAATAACTCATAATGAAGCAGTATTGCAGGTTAGTAACTCCCATGGTAAAGGATCAACTAGTGATCAACCTCTTCCCTGGGAACAATCAGGCTGCTAGCACAGGGCTCGATGGTCCTGGGGCGCCTTCTTAAAGGACCCAGAGTTAACACTATTGACACACTCATCCCTTGCCACCAGCAAAAAGACACCGCACCAAAGATACCCTCCAGACACCTAGACCCCTCCCCAGGACCTACCTAGAAGCAGTCTTTAGTTACTCCTGCCCCATCTGGCTCTGAGCTCAAAATGGCACCTGATAACCCCTAATGGTAGTCTTGTGGTGGTACCACTAGAGATCAAGCTGCCATGTAAAAATCATTATATTGAAGCTTGACCTCTAGCAGTAGTACTGTGAGACTACTTTTTGGGGACACCAGGTACTATTTTGAACCCAAAGCCAGGTGGGGCAGGGGCACCTGGGGATCATTCCTGCTCAATCCACTAGAAACCAGGGAACCCCCTGATAGGTCCTAATGGGAGGCCTTTGGGGGGAGGAGGGGGAGGCATATCAATAGTGTTAATTCCAGGCTCTTTAATGAGGCTCCCTGGGAGCATCAGGCAATGTGTTAGTTGCCTGATGCTTCCAGGGAGGACAAATAACATCAAGCAAGTTGCATTATTTGATTTATATAATAATGAGATACTGTGTTTGCATTTGCATGCTTTGCATCTCCTTATTATGTAACCTGCATTATGGTAAAATACACAATTTTGCCATTTAACATGTGTTAGGAGGCAAATATCATACATTATTCCCCTTAATGCACATTAGTCACTACACCCCTAGATGTCACTGACAACAGATTTGAAAGGATGGCTTTTACAGTTCAAGCACAGGGTATCAGTGTCCAATGGCTAAAGCTGAAGTAACGCTATACTGGGCCCTAGGCAAATATATATTTATGGGTCCTTACTCCCCCCCCCCTATAGAGTCTCATTCATTCTTTCCCTGCCCCCTTGCCCTGCTATGATCTTTGTTCTGTGCTTTCCCTCCACATTTCACCTCTCCGGAAGTAGCACAGAGAAATGTGCAGGGCCAGCAGGCTGTGAGTGAGCCCACGGTCTGTGCAAGAGAGGCTTTGAATAGTGGTTAGAACAGTGGGCTGAGAACCAGGGAAGTTGGACAGACTATTTTTATCCTCCATTGCCTTTGGTACATACCAGACAGAATGCAAGGGTAGACTGCTCCAAAGAATGAGATTAAAGACCAAAGAGTGAGGTATAAATCTGGAAAGATTTAAGTGCAACAAAAGGCATCGCAAATAGAAAAAATGGAAAATGCCATTTAGCTTTCTTTCATGTCTCCTAAATGCTATAGATAGAGTAGAGGTGGTATTAGGGCAATTTTCAAAGGAATCTGGTCAGGTAATTAGCAGAGATGCCAAGTCTCACTCATTTGAAGGTCTTCTCGCTCTCACACTCATTGAGCTCTTCTTTCAAGCATGAGAGCTTCAGTGCCAGTGCACTGGTCCTGGTCACTGCTTTCATGAGACAAGCCTAAGGGAATGCAAAGCAAGTGGCGCAGTCAGTAGGCAGAACTGTGAGCTCTTCTTCCTATGCACGGCTTCCTCCTACAACAGCCCTTTCCCTGTACCTCCAAGTCCAGCTGCTGGGAACCCCGATGCAGGTACTTTTAGCCACTGAGTGGAGAGCAACGTTCAGCCCAGAGAATTTACCCTTATTGCCTCCACTATATCTGTAGCTTTTCAGAGGTTTGAATAAAAAGGAAATATTATTTTATGCTGCTGTTTTTTCGTTTGCAAATCAATATTACATTTAAATCATTCTAGATCTGTACCCTGGATGCACCATCTGAATAAAATTTCACTAATGGACAACAATGCCACTCTCTTAGGTGGTAAAGCTCACTCATTGGGATGGTTCACCTTTGACATCTCTGACTTAGTTATCTGGATAAATTCCCTAGACTGAGAAACTTCCATTCCATTTAGTATGCACACGAGAACACTTGTAGCAATGAACTTCTCTAGCTCAAATTTTCAAATGGCAACTTTGTTGATATGATACCGGCCCCATCAGGGAGACACAGAAACACACAAGCAGTCTTACTCTTCACACACACACACACACACACACACACACACACACACACACACACACACACACACACACACACACACTTACTCTCTCGTTCTCTCTTCTGATGTGCTGCTGTCTCCTGCTCATGTACTTAACTGAGTGCTCCCTCCCCTATCATCAGCTCTGCCCATCATTATGCAAAGTTCTTATAGTTTCCTGAGCCTGCTGCAGACCACAACTCCCCTCATCCCACTCCTTATATTGTTACCCCTTTTTAGCACCTCCCAGAATATTCACTAGCTCTCTCAAAGGTCCACCGAGTGTCTCTTGCTGAGCTCAAACCTCCCTCCCCATCCCACGCCTCATGCAGTCATTTCGCTTGTTTAGCATAGGAACTTTCCCTGGCTCATCCCCTTCCTTCTTGTGACTAGAGCTGCTTCTGGTGCTCTGCCCCCCCAGCCTTCCCATTGGCTGGATCTTATCCACAGTCATTGCTGCTAGCGGCATTGGAAACAGGCAGGGCAGGCTCACTCACACCTTCTAGACATTAATGCAAAAATCTGTAGAATTCTAATAAAAAGCCACATTTCCTGAGAATATCTGACAGGGATCCCCATAACATTTAAACCATGGACATGTGCCTAGTTTGCCAATGGCTTAACCCAGGTCTGCCCACAGCAACAAAGGTGAAATTTTACTTGTCAGATAATGTCCTTTCCTTGAGTACTGCTATACCAGTCCATATAAGTGGCTGTGTTCCTCTACCAGCAGATTGGTGGAGACAAAGAACCAATGAAAAGACCAGGTTTCAATGACATCACTCCCCTTCCTCGATATGCCTCAGCCAACAGAGGTCTCTTCAATATCCATCCCAAAACAAATGGGACAACATGGCAAGTCTCACACAAGCTCAATGTGGGCAACAATGAACAATCAAACAGTAGAGAACTATCTACAGGAAAGCATAGAGAGACCACTGATCATAGAAGATGAATCTGCAAAGCCAAATTTAGAAATCATAGCGGACCAAAGGGTACCATTGCAGAAGAACAGAGCAAACATAGTTCCAGGGGCAGATCATGGACTGGTGTAGCAGAACTCAAGGAAAGGACATTATTGGGTAAGTAAAATGTCATCTTCCATATCATCCTGCTAGACCACTCCAGACAAGTGGGACATACTGAAGTTATGCCTCCACTGGGTGGGAAGAAGACACACCAGCTCGCAAAACCTTAGAACCAAAGGCCATGTCTGCCCGAATGTGGACATCCAAGCAGAAATGCTTGACAAAAAGTGGAAATGATGCTATGCTGCCACCCGACAAATGTCTGCAAGTGCTACTGAGCTCCTCTCCATCCTCGAGGATGCTTGTGTTCGGGTAGGGTGGGCATGCAAACCCTCTGGAACTAGACGGTTCCACATCAGTTCCACCGAGGCAAAGGTCTCCTTAACCCAGTGCCTCAATGCAGACTGAGCCAATGTGTCACCTTGTGCAGGCCAGCAAACAGCACAAAAATATGGTCCAACTTATGAAAATAATTTGTAACCTCCAAGAACCAGAGAAACACCTTCTTGACATCCACAAAGTGAAGGTCCTTCCCATTCCCCCGACACTGATCCTTAGAGGAAGAGGGCAGGCAAACCACTTGGTTCACATGAAAGGGAGAAATTACTTCAGGGAAGAAGGCAGGCACTGGCCGAATGGAAACAGCCTCCTCAGAAAAAGATAGGCAAGGATCTTGAAAAGACAGAGCCTACAGCTCGGAAACTGCCTTGCGGAAGAATTTCAACCAAGAAGACTGTCTTGAGCATCAAGTCCTGTAGAGTAACGCATTTCAATGATTCAAAGGGCTCCAACATCAGGGCCCTGAGCACCAGACACAGATCCAAAGAAGAGATCACAGACTGTAGTGGAGGACGCAGATGCCAAACCCCCCTGAAGAAGGCACAAAACAGCCAGGTATATGGCTAGAGACTTACCAACCAATGGCTCTCTGAAACAGGCCAAAGCTGCCACCTGAACCTACAGGGAGCTAAGAGAAAAAAGGTCCTTCTCTAGACCATCCTGCAGAAAAGGCCGAAAAGATGGCATCTTGGCTACCTCAGGAGCCAGCTGCTGAACACTGCACTAGCACTCAAGGTACCAGGTCCCCACTTATGTCAGGTTGGTAGACCTCCTCTGGTTTCTGAGCAGAGTGAACACCACTGCCAGAGAGTAGCCTGTACGTGCTAACCATCTCCTTACAGGAGCCAAGCCATAAGCAAGAAGGGAGCCGAGTCCTCCAGGACAAGCAGCCCCCAACACAATAAACCCCGAGATGGAGGCAAGTGAAGAGGTGGTAGTTACAGACGTCACATCACATCTCCACATCATGCTCTCCTTGGCCAATCCAGCACCACCAGAATAATCCTGTGCAGAAACAACTGAAAACACGACCCAACTCCCACTCTCCTGGAACCAGAGAGTAATGGCTGAAACAAATCAATTCCCACAGTATCCACCCCGGCAATGTGCCGATAAACTAGGAGGTCGCCACCCAGTCAAACACGAGAGCCATCTCAAGGTCTCCCCTGGCACTCTTCATGCCGTCTTGCCAATCAACATAAGCCACCACTGTGACGTTGTCCAAAAATACTTGAACTGCCTAGCCCTTGGCCAGGGGCCAGAGATGCAGAAGAGCCAACCTGATAGCCCTCACTTAAGGGCAGTTGATGGATCACACTGCCTCCCTGCAGTTCCAACTGTCCCAGGCCGTTCAGCCTTAGCAATGGGCTCCCCAGCCTGAGAGAATGACATTCATCACCAGAAGTAGCCATGGACAATCATCCAGCGGCACACTCTTCCTCAGAAAACTAGGCTGCTGCTACCACCTTAGACTGGCCTTCACCATCATTGGGAGCAGGAGCCTGAACTCAAACTGCTGATGAAGATCAGCCCGGATTCTGAGAGCTGCTGCAAACACAACAGTGCTAGGCAATCCAACAGCCTTGACTTTCTCATCTGGCAGAAAGACTCCGCACACTTGGGTATTGAAAATGTGTTCCCAGGAACTTCAGGGACTGGGAATGCAACAAATGGCTCTTCCCCAAATGATCACCCAGCTGAGGCTCATCAGATAGTGCACCACTCTGGGAGTTACCCAAGACGCTTCTGAAGGAGAATGAGCTTGGATGAGCCAGTAATCCAGATATGGGTGCACACAAATCCCTTGGTGCCACAGTACTGCAGACACCACCACCATGATCTTGGGGAACATTTTTCGGGCAGTGGAGAGGCCGAATGGAAGGGTGGTGAACTGAAGGTGAGAGCCAAGCATAGCAAACACAGATATTTTGCTGATCCCTTGGATCAGAATATGAAAATACTGTACCCCTCAGCCAAAGCCAGAGATGCTGAGAACCTCCTCTGTGCACCACTTGAATCCCGAATCACAAAGTTTCCATCCAGAAACACATGATGCGGAAGCACTCATTGACACACTTGAGGTCCAGAATGAGAAGGAATGTTTCTTCTGTGTAGATCACCATTAAACAGATGTAATACCTGCCCCTGCCTCAATCATCTGGGGGTACTTGCCCCACTGCCTTCAGGAGAGGCAACTTGTGCAATGTGATACGCACAGTGGCCCTGTTAATTGCAGACCCACAAGGGGCAGCCAGAATTGGATTTTTGCATTCCAGTCCATAGCGTACTGAATGAGGACCTAGGCCCATTCCCGAAGAAGCCTGCCCCCAAGTGGAGGAACCAGGGAGTGGGCCCCAAAACTTTCATTGCATAACCTAAGAGGGTCCTCCTCTGGATGGGGCTGTGTCCATGGACCCAAGCATGCCACGAAAGGACTGAGAACGAGCCCGAAGTCCATAAGCAGAGGGAAGAAAGGCTTTCCAGGCCAGTAGTGATGAGAACCTCGAGACTCCCAGGAGTCTGACCAGTGCGCCTGCAAGGAGCGGGCACAGGCTGATGGAAATGGGGCTTCTGCCAGCTTCATAGGCCCCTTGAACCTGTCCTCCAGAAGGTGGTAAGATTTTGTTTTGCCCAGGTTCTTCACCAGTTTCTCCAAATCAGACGCAACAGAAGCATCCCTCTAAGGCTAGATGGGCATCCGGGCTTTGGAAGATGAGTCTGCTGCCCCAACTCTGAGCCAAGCCAATACCATGTCATCATCGACAGGGCACAATCCCTGACCGCTTGATGTACCAGGCCATGCATAAAATCAGACAGGAAGACTGCAGCCAACTCCAAAAGAGGGCTAGAATTATTCAGCAGAAGAGACTGAATCCATTGGAGCAGGGCTCAAGACATCAGGCCTGCACATACCGACAACTGAAGAATAGCAGTCGCTGCTGTGAACTGGATCTTCAACACAAATTCACTTTTGGTCCAGAGTATTCTTAAAGGCTGATCTGCCTTCCACAGGAATGGTGGTCTGTCTGGTAACCTCCATAAACTGCGTATCCACCTTGGAAACATCAAACCACACAATACACTCCTTCTCCGGGAGAGCGTGCATCCTCTTATGCAACCTTAGCCACTAAAGAAAGGTGTTGGGGGAATCCTACTCTGACCGAAACAGGCCCTTGAGCACCTCCAGGAATGGGAAGACAGTAGTGGATTCTGCCTTGCAGGAGGGGATGCATCCTCATTTCCTGCTCCATGCCTACAGCAACTGCCAAGCTCAAGGTGGATGAAACCCTGAGTATCAATGCCTCTAGTTCCTCCTTCCAGAACAGGCGGATAACATCAGCTTTCTCACAATCCTCTGAAGGCAAGAGTACTTCTTCATCCACATCAGACAACTGAACCCAAGCCACAGCCCAGATATCAGACAGATCCCAACTGATCCCTATCTCCAGGGGGTGCCCTTTGCCAGGGACACTTAGCCATAGGCAATTGAACAGGGTTTCCACTGTCAGCCTGCCCCTCATGAGACTGTGCTTGGGGGAACCCAGACGCTGAAAGATCTGACTCTCCATGCCAGAATGATTAGGCCTGTTGTAAAAAAGAAAAGAATTCTGGGGAGGACAATCCAGATTCCGGAAGCTCTTCTCACAGAAATGACCCCCCTACACCAGGGGACCCAATTGCTGTCGATACCCTAGAGGGCGAGGAACAATGCACAGCACAGTGGCTGGAACCTCCGGCCGGCTGGTTATCCTTATCCACAATGCCATCCAACATCTCTTTCCCTTAGGCAGACAAGGCCAGACTAACAACATCCTTCCCTCCAGGGACAACTCAAGAGCTGCCATGCTAGAAGAGCAGAGTCCATAAACTGGAGATAAGGCACCTTGCTTACCACAAGCCAAACGATTCCTGGAAGAAGACATAGAGAGTAAGGCAAGTATTACAACAACGTGCTCTAAGGCCGTGGCAGCCCAAATGCAAGCATTAACTGGACTTTTACTGTGATGCGTATTAACTGCGCTTTTATTGCAACACGTTTTACAGGCACTAGGGAAGGAATGCACAGTGGAGCCTCTTGGGTGGAACACGCATACAGACTGCATGACTGCGAGGCACACAGTAGAAGAAAACACCACTAACGTGTGCAGAAAACGGTGGGACCCCCCCACCAAGTCAATGGTCATCAGTGGTCTATCCCAAATTGCATTGCACACAGACGAATCAGGAGCCCCCAACAAGGACAATGACGAGGTCAAGCTTTGGTACTCACCCCCTGAGAGGATTCGTGCCAGATTCAGCTCTACTCTCCTAATACTGTTTCACTGGCTTTTGCAACACTATGTTTAAGGTGGCTGGCAGGCAGATCCTTCTCAGAGCCTTCTGCAATCATTGGGAGAGAGCAGGGGGGAAAAGAGGAGGAGGGAGGAGGCACTGAGGTTGTGTGAGGCTGCTGCACTTTTCCAGATCCTTCCAAATCTTTCCATTTCTGGCTGCTCAACAGGTTCTTATCATGATAAACGTGTGGAGCTGAACCAATATTCCCTATTACTATGGCTACCAAAAAGACTGCAGTCTAATGGAGCCTCCCACATCATGCTCAAGTGAGAGAGTCATCCTCAAGGTGATCGTTCATGAGCATTTAATCAGTCTTTTCCTCTCAAATCTCCAGAATTTTCTTCAGAGAGGAGAAAATTCTTCCACCATCTGCTGGAGACAAAGAAATACTGAAGAGACCTCTGGTGGCTGAGGTGTATAGAGGCAGGGGAGTGATGTCATTGAAACCTGGGCTTTCCATTGGTTCTTTGTCTCTACCACAGGGGAACACAACCCATTTGTCTGGACTGGTCTAACAGGACAATATAGAATATTAATTTGCAGTACACATAGCACCCAATAAGAAAATGGGATGATTCAGTCAGTAGGTTTCCCAGTAGAATTAATAAGGAAAAGGAAATATACATCAGAATCACTAAAAGCAGCTCAGTGGGAATAGGGAATTCTTTCCAGTTCCTGTGAATGTGTCTACAGTATATTATGTGTGTGTGTGTGTGTGTGTGTGTATCTGTGTGTGCGTTTGTGGAATATATCTACGGAGGGGTAGAGGGCTCTGTGTTTCTCTGTATCCAGGCGCGCAGAGAACAGTGAAAAGTCTGTTGGAAAAGAGCAATTCCTTAACTGTTAAGTTTCAGTGTATCAAAGTTTCTAAAGAAGTGGA
This sequence comes from Ichthyophis bannanicus, assembly GCA_033557465.1. Lineage (NCBI taxonomy): Eukaryota > Metazoa > Chordata > Amphibia > Gymnophiona > Ichthyophiidae > Ichthyophis > Ichthyophis bannanicus. The sequence goes on from CM066032.1 coordinate 723,410,217, forward strand.
ACTGCTCCCTCCCATAGAAATGCATTTCGGCATGTTTTAGGGAACTTTATTTCTTTGGAACCCCCAGTCTGATCTGTCCCATTTTTAAATACTGTCAAGGTCATTCCGAGGCGTGAATAGTGGGGATGGCTGTCCCGTTGAGATGTTCATCTTCACTATTTGGCTCCTCTGCCGACCCCGAATAACTTCCCCACAAATTGTACGGGGAGGTTAGATGGGGGCAGGAAAGGGGCGTTGCAGGGACAGAGTTAGGGCAGACAGTGGGCGGTTGGCGGCAAAGAACGTACATGGCTGATTCCAATGTTGGCCCTGTACATCCAGGGCCAGCGGACTGAATGGGGAACCAATAAGAGAAAATATTTTTTCACTCAACGTGTAATCAAACTCTGGAATTTGTTACCGGGGGATGTAGTAAAAGCTGTTTAAAAAAGGTTTGGACAAATTCCTGGAGGAAAGGTCCATAAACCATTGTTAAAAGGGACCCAGGATATTACTGCTTGACCCAATACAAGCATTGAGGAACCTGTGTCTTTTGGGGAGACTGTTAGGTACTTATGACCTAGATTGGCCACTGTTGGAAACAGGATACAGGGCTTGATGGACCTTGGTCTGACCCAGTATGGCATATCTTATCATTGTGGAATAAGTTCACCTAGTCAGCGGGGGACGGTGTGCCCAGGGCGCAGAAAAGGTGGGAGGGGACAGAGGAGATTCCCTGCAGCCTGACCCTGGCCTTGGGAGGCCAAATCAGGGGTCGGGCTGCAGGGAATGAAGCATTTGTTCAGTGGCCGTGGATTGCGGCTCCTGAATGGAACTGTGGTGCCATAGCAACCGGCGCCATGGTGCCACAGCTCCATTCAGGAGCCCTGACTGAGTTAGCCGGGGAAGGCCTATACGTGCAGGTCGACCTGGAATCGGGGTCCTGGCCTGCACGTAAGGCCTGGATGCGATTCTGATCTTGTGGGCTAGATGTGCCCTGCGGGATCAGAATCCCGGCTAACTCTGTGCGTCCGGTTGCGACCGGGCGAACAGAGGGCCGGCATATCCAAATCAGAATCAGGCCCTGTGTTTTTTCATTGTTCTAGCCGCTGCTGAATTTGGTCCAATTCTTTTAAATTTTTTGTGTTCTTTTGCCCCCAGAAAGAGCCACCTTTTCAACCTCATATATAATTCTTTCTAAAATGTTAGGTTCAAAAGAAAAATATGTCCCTTGTTTATTTTTTGTAAAACGGTACTGAGAGATGGAACTTGTGGGCTGATATTCAAAGCCATTATGTGTTCTTTGACAGCCAGCAAATGCATAATTGGCCTATCAGCTTGTTTAAAATAAATACAGATACTTATAGTAATACTGGGATATTTAAATTGCTAGATGGCTGGATTAGGGGAAGAGCATGTTTACTGGGGATATCTAGCTGCTGAACAGATAATTTATAGGTTTAATTTAGGCCTGCTGAAGGGAGTGGCCATGCTTGCACCAGAGCCGGCCCGTCCATTGAGCAAGAATGTTGTTGGCACAGGGCTCCACACTTCAGGGGGCCCCACGCCAACAACATTCTGCACACTGCTCACCTTCTTTAACGGCACCCGGCAGGCTCAGCACAGCTCATTACAGCCGCCGAAGTGAAGAGCGTTGTTCCCTTCACTTCGGCAGATGAATTGTAATGAAGTTCGCAGGCACGCCTGAGGTCAAAGGACACTTCCTGTGTCCCGGCTCTCAGCGCGCCTGCGATCTTCATTACAATACAGCTGCCGAAGTGAAGGGAACAACGCTCTTCACTTCGGCGACTGTAACGAGCTGTGCTGAGCCTGCCGGGAGCCGCTGAAGCCTGCTGCGGGGCTCTTTGGGGAGGAGGGCTTGGGCTTGAAATGGGCTGTGGAGGGGTCTAAAATTAGAATTGGGCTGGGGGGCTATAATTGGAAATAGGCTGAATGGGAGGGAGGCTAGGATTGGAAATGTGCTGGGGGGCTATAAGTGGAAATGGGCTGAATGGGGGAGTAGGCTAGGAATGGAATTGGGCTGGGGGCTATAATTGGAAATGGGCTGGATGGGGGAGGCTAGGATTGGAAATGGGCTGAGTGGGAGGGGTGCAAAGGAGCTGATGGGGAGGACTAGGACAGCAAATGGGCTTTTGGGGGGGGGTAGGATTGGAAATGGATTGATGTAGTTCTGGAATAGGATTGGAAATGTCTGATGGGGGGGCTACTTTTAGAAATGGCTGATAGGGGCAGCTTGGACTGGAAATGAGTTGATGGGGGGAGGGCTCGGACTGGAAATGAGCTGATGGGGAGGCTCGGACTGGAAATGGACTGAGTATGGGGGAGCTTGGACTGGAAATGGGCTGAAGCTCCTCCACACTCGGCCCAATTTCCAGTCCAAGCCCCCCCATCAGCTCACTGGAATAGGACTGGAATTGGTTTATGGGGGAGCTAGTATTGGAAATGGCTGATGGGGGGCCTAGGATTGCAAATGAGCCGATGGGGGGGCTAGGACTGGAAATGGGCTGATGCGGGGGGGGGGGGGGGCGGGGGAGAATGCAATTAGAAGGGAGCAGATGCTGAGTGGGGTTGGAACTAGAAGGGAGCTGATTTTGGGGGAGGACTAGAAGGGGATGGGGCTGGGGAATGAGGATGGAGGGGAAAAAGATATTTTGTGTGGGAGGGAAGAAAAATCTGCAAATTGCTGGGCATTGGCAGAGTAAGTGGGGATTGAGAATGGAAGGGTGAAATTTGAGTGGATGATAAAGGAATAAAAAAGAAATTGGGGAAAGAGCAAAAGGGGAAAGATCAGTATATTAAAGCAGATGTAGAAGATAGAATGGAAAAAATCTAGAAGAGAGAAGAAAGGACAAATGGACAGCAGACAATGGAGAATTAGCAGAAGACAGAAGAAACCAGAAGAAAGTGACTAAAGCAATTGCAATTGAAAAATGAAATGCTCAAACAACAAAAGGTAGAAAAATACTTTTTTATTTTGAATGTATTAAATGGAATATGTCAGCTCTGGGAAATGTGTATCACTAACATCTTTGCATTTTTGTTTAGTACAAAAGGAAATTAATTTATTGTGTTGTTATACATTCCAAGTTTGGCTTTAGGGGTTCCCAATTTAATTATTGTCTTCCGATTTCTAAATTGTGATTCCTTGTTCTTTGTTTGGTGACGGTCTATGTTCTGCATGTGTAACTGAGTTGAGGTATTCTGTTCATGTAGTTTCTATTTGACAGTGCCACTTGTTCTCTTTCCCCAGTAGGAGATGCATTGGTATTCTCTGAGATGTATTGATTTAATATTTGCAGTGTTGCCTTTTGATAAGTAGGGTTTGGTGCTTTGCGAATCCTTGTAGTGCTGTTATGATACATCGGGTTTGCTTTGGGTTCTAAATGGTCAGTGTTATAGTACTTCCTAATGTGCCTGGCGGTTGGCACTGGTTTATAGTAATGTAGAAATCTGGTGGTCTTTCTTTATCCATACACTCATTAAGAGGTATGTTAACATTATGCTAATGTTTATGCAAATGAGACTTCTTATGCAAATGAGGCCCTGCAATGAGCCTCCGCACATGGCCCTGCACCCCCCTTGGGCCACCCCTGGCTTGCACTATCTGTATACGAGTGCTACTACCTATATGGATAGTAGCACTGAATATATGGATCAAGTTGAATGCTGGCGCTGAGCTTAAGCCAGTGACTGTGTCATCTGAATACTGGTTCATTTATTTCTTATGTCAGTACAGATATTTCAAGCATGCAATAAATAAGAAACCAGATTGCCACTACTACAAGGACCATCTTTAAAATAAAAGAAGTAGGAAAGCTCATGTTAGAAGCACTGCACAATGGCATGTTTCCCTTCATCCAGTTGTCCTGCCCACCCCCCAAACCTGCTGGGGGACAGCAGTGGTGGTGATGGAGGCAGCGGCAGAGCCATGAACACCGGCTGCTCCAGCTAAACTGACACTTGGCAATAAGGAGTGGCAATGGCCACGGTACTGGCAGCAGGAACTCTGCTGCTTCTCTCCTTCTCCTTCCTGGTCTGCAGGTGCTTAGAATATGGCATGCATGGCCACTTGACTAAAGGTCCATGGCTGTGCATGCATATATTCACCCAGATGCAGATTATGGCTGGACAGAGAGACAGATAGACAAACCCTTGACAACAGGTTCCCTCGCTTATGAAGAATGTGCCTGGAAGGTTAGATTGTTTAAATAGATGCTGTTTACTGCTTCTTCATCTCCTATGATGGCTACCTACAATGTTCATTTCAATAATGTTCTTTAAAAAAAATCTGTGGTAGTTTTAACAGAGTAACATTTTAAACAATGGCAGGAAAAGACCATTTGGTGCATTAGGCCTGCCTAATTATTCTGTCCACACATCCCAGCTGCCAGCCACAAGGTCTGATCATTTGCAGGGCCGACCCTAGGGCGGCAGAACTCGGTGGGCAGCACGGCACCGTGCCCGCAGCAGGCCATGTGCTTCAGCACACATGGCCTGCTGCTTCTGACACCCCTCTGACAGGAAGTTGCATCAGACCACTGAGCCGAGCCACCCCAAAGATGGAATCAGCGGTAAGGGCAGCGGCAGGTGGGGGGCGGCAAGACCGGGGGGTGGGGGCGGCATGACTGGAAGGGGGTGGGAGAAAGGCACAGCTGGGGCTTCTATCTGGGGTGACAGAAACCCTTGGACTGGCCCTGAGCATTTGTAAGATTTTTCTTTATCTAGGAAACCAATTTACTTTAACATTCCTTATACCACCTTTCCTTACAAAATGATATAACAACCAAACAGCAGGGAAAGAAGGGATGACAAGACAAGAGACAGAAAGGATAAAAGTCACAAAATGTTTGCAAAGGATAGGAGAAAAAGAGACAAAAGTACACTGGACACAGCACAATCAAGCACACCTAAAATAATTCTGGGTAGCTATAGCCAATTAAAAGCAGGTCCAATAACCAGGTTGGTTCTTGAGATTCCCACCTCGTGCACTCCAGCACGCCTCTTTCATATGTATAGGAATAACACTGCAATGCTAGTTTGGCTGTTACCTAAATATCTGGCCTCAAAGGTCCCCTGCATGGTCTGCCAGACAGACACAGCTGCTAGTCGATGCTCCTATCACTCTGTCAGACAAATCTAATTGTTCACATTCACCACTCTGTCATATATGATGCTTTAGTTACTACATTTCCCGAGGGGCAGGGGACCAGACTTACCTAATTTTGGTTATGATACATTCTTTCTTTACCCTTCTGCTCTTATTTTTCTTAGAAAACTTGGTACTACAACTCCAGAAATATAACACCATAAAAACGGCACTGATTCAGCATATCTCTGATGATTTGAAATTATTTGATAACCTTGCAGTATGTGAAGAGTCAGGCCAATGTTTCTTCTGATTCATAGTCACAGTAGATGCCCCATTAATGCCCAGGAAAACACCCACAAATGTCCATTAACCTATTCATCTCCCAGAGTTACTTCTGCTCCAGGCTGGCATAAAGCTGGAAGGTTCCTGGCTGCATCCACGCAATTCCCAGTATAGGCAGTGTGGTTTTGGTATAAATAGTTTTGCCCTGCTATGAGATACAATGGGAAATCAAGCTAGAAAAATCTACTGTCTAACTCTACTGTATGGCATAAGAAGAAAACCGATAGTAACTTTCAGTTATTTAAAAATCACTGTCTTACCATTTCTCTGAAAAGGGCACTTAAAAGGGACAGTATTGATTTTCCCACAGGGGACCGGAGTGCTCATCCCTCAGAAAATGACTCAACCTGACCTTAACACCTACAGTATTATCCACAAGTTACAAACCATCTCTATTATCCTTACCTACATGCATTTTCACTTCTTTTCACTCTTTAACATTTTCTTTCACATCTGCTTTGATAAGTACCTTTCTATCTTTTGAAGAACAACGTTTCTATTACAATAATTGAAGGTTAAATATGGATAATTGATGTGCCCTATCTGTCCATATGTATATCGCAGGATTTCTGGTCAACCTGCAAAATGATGTATGTAAGTAACATATTTATAGAAGTTTACTGTTTTTTGCTTATATTATATAGAGCAAGGTTAGAGAAGCTAGAACTATCTTCCCAGCATGAAGACAAGGCCAGGATACCTGTCTCTAGCCTCTCACTCCTGCAGTCACTGGAATGATAAGGTATCATGATGACTGTAAGAGGTCTAGGGCTGCTAGCTTTTGTCAGTGTAAAGTAAGTAGATAATCCCTCAAAGCCAAAAACTCTGGCTATGATCTATTTCCACATTAGTAACTAATGATTTTTTGAATTATTTTTCAAGCTCAACCCCCTGAAGAAACTAATCAGCTTGTGAAACGCGAAACGGCAGCCGAAAGAAGGTGTCGGGGACTCACAAGATAAGGAAAATTAATCTGTTTATTTTTAACACGGAATGTCAGCTTGCCTGTCTAAGATCAAAATAATATCAAGGGAGAAAACAGGTCATTGATGCAAAAACGGCACACATCCATGGACATAGCCTGCAGGAGAGTGCCTAGTTAAAGTCTGAGACCTGTTCTTAAAATAATTCAAAAAATCATTAGTTACTAACGTGGAAATAGATCATAGCCAGAGTTTTTGACTTTGAGGGATTATCTACTTACTTTACATTTATATGTTCACCCTCTATAACATGACCTAATAATCTGAGAGCTTTTGTCAGTGGCCTACTGGTCTTCCTATCTTGAGTCTTACAACAGCTTATCTGGTACAATTCTATTTCTGGGTTTAGTCTGGACTTATTGTTATTCTATCAGCAGACTACTAGATCTCCTGATACAATTCAGTAAGCATGGACTTTTTAGGACCCGAGTAAAAGCAGTTTATGGAGGCCTTGGAGTGTAACTTCAGCAAACTCTGCCCTCAATTTTGTCCTTTCAGAAGCTTTCAGTAAGGAAAAAAGAACTCTGCTCACTCTCAGACTTCATAAGCAGTCTGGACCTATCAGAATCCTTTAGGAAGACAGGGGGTGTGTTTGAGGCTTAGGGGTATGTCTACTAAAGGGTGTTAGCTGCTACCATGGGGCCAATGCAGAATTAATACCCCTCAGTAGAAACTAACCCATGAAAAAATCAGATATTACAGGCAAGAGGTGGCGTTATCTGCTGTAGCCCGATAATGTGGCTTGGCAGTGGCACTAAGGGCAATTTGGCCTCCAATAGCCACAATCAGGCCTCTTCCTCTCCACAATATTGTCAGTGCTTTGGTGCTGTGATCTGCAGCACCGACAATATTAACTAACATAGTGCTGGCTCACCTGCAGCACCAATCCCATTGGGAGCTGCCCAGGGGAGGGATCAGTGTATTGCACTGAATTAAACTGTATCTCAGCTAGCCAGTCAGGCTAAGCCCCTCTCCCTCCACCCCCCAATTCACTACTGGAAGAGTGGGGGCCCCTTGGCCCCCTCCCTCCCCATCCTACCTCCCTGATAATCAAAAGATGTATCGGTTAGCCAACCAGCAAAAGGGGTAGCCCCCTGGCCCCTCCAAGAATGTACTTCATAGGGACTGGGAGCTGTTCAGGGCAGATCGGTGCAGCAGGGAGGCCAGCACTATTTTCGCTAATATTGTCAGTGCCACGAATCACATCACCGCAGCACTGATCATGGCCATTGGAAGGGCATGGTAGCGATCACAGCACAGAGCTGCTGATAGGTCTGTGCCCCTGATCACTACCACCCCTCCCCATGGATTTACCATGGGGATCCACAGGACCTGCATTGGCAAGCACCACAGGACTTTTCCCATGAAACCTGCTGAGATAGGTAAAGCATAGTTCCTCACTTGTAACAGGTGATCTCTGGGAACAGCAGGAATCAGTCTTCACATATGGGTGACATCCCCTGACAGAGCCCGCATGGGAACACTCCCCAGTATCCAATAGGAAGCATTTGGGAGTATCCCTCTGTGCATGCGTGCCTGCCTTCTGCGACGCTTCCGCTGGGGCCCGACAGCTTACCAGCTGGGAAGTGGCCTTTCAGTGTCCTCTTTTGAATAAAGCTATTTCTATTGTCGCCAGGGGTTCTGGGACTTGTAGTTTTGCTTATTTCCTTAAGGACAAAATTGTAGTTATGACACGAGTGATTCAAGGCTGCAAGAATATTTATTGTGGGGAATTGTTGCTGTATGTCCAATTGTCGTCTCTCCAATGGCTTCCCTTGCTAGCTCTCTTGCTCCAAGGTTCTGCTTTGCTGTAACGTCCTCTCCAAGGCTCTCTCTCTCCTTCACCTTCTTCATAAGGTTCCTTTCTTGCTTGCTCTTTTCCTTCCTCTCCACTTCCCTTGCACCTTCCCGTGCTCCTTCTCATCCTCACTCTCTGCTCTGTTTGTGGATTTAAAAAGCATTTGCTTCCCGGCACTCCCTGTCCTTCCCCCAGGTGTGACCAATCAGTGAGGAAGCCTGTCTCTCCCTCTGAGCTGGGGCGTGGCCTGAGCTCAGCAGAGAGTGGTGTTTTTTTCTTATCTGGCTTGGAAATCCTGTGCACAAGTGCAGTATCATTTATTTCAACAGGATTTTCCTCCACCTCCATCTCCTCCTGGGGACTTTCACCATTACACATCCCCCCCTTAAGATATCACGGGCTGGCCTACTGTCATTGGCTCAGCGCGTGATACAACACAAGGGCTCTCAAACTTAGGTGCGGGACCTGCTACCATCACGATGACTTTTTCCCCCCCCCCCTCCAACTGGCGAGGCCGTGTACCTCGATCGTAGTAAGTTTTCTGCTTGGTTTGGCTATCTCTTAAATTGTCCTCCGCGACCAGGGAGGCGCGGCGCAACCGGCCCTTCAAGTCCCTTAAAATCTCAGGCACTCCTATCTCTTTCACATCGGGTCCTACCCACTGTTCCCGTAAAATGTCTAATACGCCGCGAGGGGATCGGCCATACATTAATTCGTATGGCGCCGTCCCTAGGGATGCTTGTTTTCTTTCCCGGCAAGCATAAAGGACAAATGGGAGCATTGTGTCCCAGTTAGCCATATCGCCCTCTAAACTGTGGCGTAACATTCTCTTCAGAGTCTGATTTTGTCTCTCTACCAGACCGTTTGTTTGGGGATGGTAGGCTGAAGTCTTAATATGGCGAATGCCGAACGCGTCCCATATTTGCGCTAAATATCTAGACATGAAGTTGCTTCCTTGATCCGTAAGGACTTTGCGAGGAAAGCCAACTTCACAGAACAACTTTATCAGCTCTCCTGCCACTGCTTTTGCTGATATGGTTCGCAGAGGCATAGCCCACGGGAATCTTGTCGCCTGGTCCACGACTACTAGTATATACTGAAACCCACGGGGCGATTTTGTTAGGGGTCCTACAATATCCATAGCTGTTCTATGGACGGGTTCTGAAATCACAGGTGAGGGTACCATCGGTACCTGTTTTGGGTGAGCTGCAGAAACCCGTTGGCAGGCCGGACAAGCTTCACAAAATTTGGCCGTTTCTTTAAAGACGCCTGGCCAATAGAAACACGCCAAAATTTGGTCCAAGATTCCTTGAATGCCCTTATGGCCCCCAACTGGGTGGTCATGTGCCAGCCTTAGAACTAAAGTTTTAAACGTTGCTGGCACCACCAACTGTTTACGCTCATTTCCTATATGGGGATCCTTACTCTCCCTGTAGAGTATCCCTGCATCTAGAAGGAACCTGGGTAGGGTGTCTCTTTCAATCTGGGCATACTTAAATGCCTGAGTGAGAGCGGGATCGGCTTGTTGCTCTTTGGGGAACGTGGGGAATTTTTCAACTAATTCTGCCGGTACCCACGGCAATCCTTGTCCCGCTTGTGCTTCCGCCCTATGTTGAGCGTGAGAGCGCCTCTCTCTACGCTTCTCCCCTTTTCCCTTCTTATTCTTATCCCCTGGGGTAGCTATCAAATCCTCATGTGAGGGAAGAATTTCTGCCGGATCTTCTGGGGATTCCTCATCATCCGCTAGGGCTTTTAAATGGGCCCTCGTAGAAATCATAGCTCCTTTCGAAAGCAGACCCTGTTCCATACCCCTATGAAATTGTGGCCAGTCCCTCCCCAGTACTACACTATGGGGCAGCCTTGGTACCACAGCTATGGGGATTTTTCTCCTTACCCCTAACCCATTCACTTGCAGTTTATAAATAGGGTAAAGGGAGGTGCCCCCATGGACACATCTGATTTTAACAGTGCTTACAGGCTGAATTGCTACTTTCTTATTCCTGGCCTCAATCTGCCGCCAGAGCGCTTTAGACAACATGCTCTGTTCAGCACCGGAGTCTAACAGCGCCGTGGTAGCAATTCCCTGTACTTCCAATGAGAGCAGGAATCCTTCTCTAACTTTCTGCGAGTTCTCTGCTACCAGTGCTGTCTTTACGTAACAGTCTCTCTGGAAATGGCCCTCTTTACTGCACTTGAAACATTTCTTTCTTGTTACATGACCCTTCAACATTGGCATACACATTCTCGGAGAATCATCATTTAACCCCATCCTCCTTTCTGATACACCAGTAACTGCTACCCTGGAAGCACTGCCACCTTCATGTGCAGTTATCTTTGCCTCCATAAAGCGTTCAGAAAGCATAACAGCTTCTTGAGGGGTTTTGCAGTTCTGTAATATAAGAAAGGTATGGATTTCTCGAGGTAATGCAGTCATGTATTGTTCCAATACCAGACTATCTAGAATAGCCTCAACAGATTTCCCTTCGGGAGTCAGCCATTTGTTTAATAAGCTACGGACTCTCTGACATAGGGCTCTGGGAGTCTCGCCTGGCTTTAATTTTACGGCCCTTAGTAGGCAGTGGTAAACTAGAGGTGTTAGCCCTAGCCTTTCTCTAACTGCTTTTTTAAGCTCGTCATAATTGCTAGCGAGCACGGGTGGCATTGCTCGGTAAGCGGCTAAAGCCTCCCCAGTAAGGGATGCCGCAAAGCGTACTGCCCAGTGCTCCTTAGACTAAGCACTGAGGTGAGCCACTCGTTCAAAACTCTCAATGAAGTCATCTATGTCGTCCCTCTCTGTGAGCTGACCAAAATTGAATGTTGCGGCAGCTTGGAAACCAAGTGCACTTAAAGACGTTGGTGTACTGAAACCAGGAGGTGCCACCGGTGGTTCAGTCTGCTTCTTCTGATCCGCCAGCCATGCCTCCAGCATTTCCAGTAGCGGTTTCTGTTGGGCTTGTATATGCACAGCACTCCGCTCCTGCGTCTCCAATGACAAGTCCCTCTGCCGCTCGAATTGTGCTGCCATCCATTTAAACACGTCCTGGGACTTGAAAGTCATCCTGGAACTCTGTAAGCACAAAACACACAGACCAAAGTGCGATACAAAAAAAAAAAAAGATTTCCACCTCTTTTTTTTTTCAACCAGCTTAGCTTTCACCCTTGCCCTGGTATCCTAACCAGCCCCAGCTAGATACCCTTTACCTGGCTTAGGTGAAGCTTCAAGCTTATCACCAATGAAGGTTTCTGTAGTCTTCTCTGTACTGCCTTTTCCACTTCTCGGACGCTCCTCTGCTTGGCTCCTCAGGGAAGTGACTTCTAGCAGATGTCCTGACGTTTGCACCTTTGCGCATGCGTGGAATCCTCAATACTATGCCACTTGCGACGCTTCCGCTGGGGCCCAAGAGCTTACCAGCTGGAAGTGGCCTTTGAGTGTCCTCTTTTGAATAAAGCTATTTCTATTGTCACCAGGGGTTCTGGGACTTGTAGTTTTGCTTATTTCCTTAAGGACAAAATTGTAGTTATGACACGAGTGATTCAAGGCTGCAAGAATATTTATTGTGGGGAATTTCCAGCGCATCAAAGCTCAAACACAAACAAGCATAAAGGATGCATCTCCAACATATAGGTATTTCAGGAACAGAAGAAAAATGTAACAGAAATATCTCAGCACTGCTCAGCTGTTTCTCAGTCCCATAAACTTTCCACAGGACACTGCCCCGTGTGGTTATTCAACAGAAAACAATTAAACTGCAACAGCTGATTTTCTTTCTCACAGCACGTCTTCTTATCCTCAGAAGACAATTAAGCTTATTAAACATAAAACAAGCCTTTCCAATTCTTCAGCAGGTATGGCAAGTACTTTCTATATTATTTCATACAGTTTCAGTGCTGTTCAACAATGCCTTCTTCCTTTAAACATAAAGAGCAATCCATGGGAGAAGATTCACTTTCTAAAGCTGGCAAACAAGAGTCTATTTGCATTCTTTCAACAGTGTTAGAATTATTGGCATCTCTATCAGGTTTAACAGTTCTCCCTGACTTTCTTTCCTCCAGAAATTCCTTGAACTGGTTCAGGAGCAATTCAGCGTGTACTGGCACATTAGCATTAGGAGAGAAAACTTTTCCTTCTGACAACAGCTTGCTTATAGCTTCTAACTCTGAAGGCTCAGCTGTCTTGCTTTTGTCAGTGTTATAGTTTTCCACGTATGTAAGACTCTCCCCCCACCTATTATCTGTTAAAGGTGTTGGGTCTGCCTTCTGACCAGTAGCAAAGGCAAATGGCTTCTCTAACAATGATTCAGCATTAGAAATGGTAGCTTTACTTTTGGCAGGGTTTCTTAGACAAGTGCTGAACCCTTTTTCCCTGCTATCCTCCAGGTTCTGGAATTCAGCTTCCTTATGTCTATTTCCAATGCCAGTTAGGTACCTGCTCTGAAGAGGCTTTTCTTCCTTCTTTCCTCTACAGCTGCTATAGCCGTTGTTGCTGTATGTCCAATTGTCGTCTCTCCAATGGCTTCCCTTGCTAGCTCTCTTGCTCCAAGGTTCTGCTTTGCTGTAACGTCCTCTCCAAGGCTCTCTCTCTCCTTCACCTTCTTCATAAGGTTCCTTTCTTGCTTGCTCTTTTCCTTCCTCTCCACTTCCCTTGCACCTTCCCGTGCTCCTTCTCGTCCTCACTCTCTGCTCTGTTTGTGGATTTAAAAAGCATTTGCTTCCCGGCACTCCCTGTCCTTCCCCCAGGTGTGACCAATCAGTGAGGAAGCCTGTCTCTCCCTCTGAGCTGGGGCGTGGCCTGAGCTCAGCAGAAAGCTGTGTTTTTTTCTTATCTGGCTTGGAAATCCTGTTCACAAGTGCAGTATCATTTATTTGAACAGGATTTTCCTCCACCTCCATCTCCTCCTGGGGACTTTCACCATTACACTTCCCACCTTCCCAGTGAATCTCTTCAGTGAAGTATATAGCTGAGAAAAACGGAAAAATCTACAACTCCTTGAGGAGGAGAGCGGTTGTGAAGACTGATTTCTACTGTTCCTGGAGATCACCTGTTACAAGTGAGTAACTACATTATCACCAGGAACAAGCAGGAATGCAGTCTTCATATATGAGACCCACTAGCTGCAGGTACCAGACTGGTATGGGAGGAGCACCGTGATGGTGCGTTGAATGGACAGATGCACCATCTGTGGTGAGTCGCCCCTGATGAGCCAGTCATCTAAGTACGGGAAGACGAAGATGCTTAGGGTGTGGAGGTAGGCCACGGCTACCGCTAGACATTTCCTAAACACCCTTGGGGCAGGAATCGGTATTGATAATGTCCACTGTCGAACATGAAGTGAATGTACTGCCTGTGAAATAGGTGGATGAAGATGTGTGTGTACGTATCCTTCAGATCTAGAGAACAGAGCCAATCATTCCTCTGAAGGTTGGGTAGTAGCGTTCCTAGAGAAATCATCTTGAACTTTTCTCAGACTAGGAGCTTGTTTAGGTTTCAGAGATCTGTAATGGGACGGAACCCTCCACATTTTTTGGAAATAAGGTAGTACCTGGTAAAATCCTCTTCTTTCTTATGTGCAGGGAAGAAGCTCTATGGCACCCTCTTTTAGAAGGGTGGTGACTTCCTGTTGCAACAAATCCTGATGGAGAGGGTCTAGAGGATACTCCCCTGGAAAGAAGGGAGGAGGTAATTGGGCAAAATGGAGCAGGGAGCCCTTGAGAATGATTTGTAGAGCCCAGAATTCTGATGTTATGAGGGGCCACCTGTGGGCAAAATGGATCACCTGTGAGCAAAATGGATCAGCCTGTCCACAATGTGAGAAGGCTGGGGTTCTTTCAGGAGAAGAGTGGCAATATTCTCTAGAAACCTGTCAAAAGCTAGCCCCAGGTGAGGCTGCAGAGCTGGCTGTAACTTAGGTTGGCGAGGTGCCTGAGGCTTCTGCTGACCTTGGTGAACATGTTAAGACATGTGAGCTGGATAAGAGGAGTAATATTTCTTCTTCTTCGAATAGAAGGGTTTCTTTACAGAGGCCTTCTTCCTGCAAAGATCTGTTTTTTTATGGGAGACACACTTCATGGCAAGGTCATCTGTCTCAATTTCACCACTTTCTCCCTCCAACCTTTACCAAAGAGGTTTTCACTTCTACAAGGAATATCTGCTAGCTTTTCTTGGACCCAGTGTTCCAGTGCTGAAGACTGCAACCAAGTCAGCCTTCTGGCTCCAATGCCCGATGCCGCAACTCTGCAGGTAGACTCAAAAGCTGCTCTAGTGATGAATTTAGAGCAGTCTTGACCATGCTTAATTGAGGTTCTATAGGCCTCTTGTTTCTCTGAAGGGATGACAGCAGAGAACTCCTCAAGGTCCTTGACAATGTCCCGAAAGAATATGCCCAAATAAAGCACATAGGAATTAATGTAGGAAGCCAACATCAATGACTGGAAGCATCGGTGGCCAAAGGCATCGAAGGTACATGATTCCCTCCCAGGAAGAACTGAAGAATGGTTCTTAGTACTCTTGAGTAAGCACATGGCTGACTTGACCTCTACAGAATGGTGAGGGAGTTGAGGTTTCTAGAAGTCTGGGGAATTGAGCACCCTGTACATGGTGTCCAGTCTCTTACTGACTGAGGAAACTGAGAGAGGGGTCTCCTAAATCCAAAACACGAGGTCCTGTAAAATATGATGGACCGGAAGAGTGGCAGCATCCTTAGGCGTCAAAGGATACTGGAGTATCTCCAGTTCCTTGGCTCTCGATTCCTTCTCGGTGCCCACAGAGATCAAGAAAGCCATGGCCATGTAATGGATAAAGTCCTTGAAGTACAGGTCCTTCGGCAGGGACTGACGATGCTTGTGAGGCGGTGACGGGTCTGATGGCACATCATGGTGCCTTTGTGAAACCGGGGACTTGGCCTCCAATTCCCAGGCATTGGAATTGGAAAGGAAGTCAAAATAGCGACAGTCACCATCGTGTCTTTGCCACCAATGTGATGTCGAAGGATGATTTTGATGCCGATGTCCAGAGACATCAGAACTGTAGATGCTTGATGCCTGTTACTCCTGCAGTCAATGGGATTCGGCTGGTTCCAGGCTCAGCATGGACCCTGAGAGTCCCAAAGGCAGTGGTTCCAGGCTCAGCATTGAGGCCTGGGTTGCTGAGAGCTTTGAAATGCCTGATTTTAGGCCCAGTATCAAAACTTGTGCTCTCGATGGCCTTGAGGCCACTGGCAAAGATGCCGCCAGGAGCACAGCCGAACTCCTCTCGATGGTCAGCAGGTACTGCTTGAGGGAGATGGAGGAAGCCTGGGACCAGCATACCAGACAATAGAACCGGAGGCTCTCCTAAGGCCGAAGCGTGGGTAGCACTCCAGAGCCCCTCTAGTGCTTTGGAGGTGGATTCCTCCCACTGGGGCTGTTTAGCTGGCCACTCACGGTTCTCAGGATCAAAATCCCACCGAGGGGAGCTCCGGTGTCAATGTCTGAGGGAATGATCCCAGGAATCAGCATCGATTCTTGATGTCAAAAGCTGAGACGCCAATGTGCTTCAATGACTGGATGTTTCTTAGCACGGCGTTTTGATTCCGAGGGAGTGTGGGAAACGCGCGAAGAACAGGAGCCCCGAAAAGGTGTCGACCTCAAAGAAGAGTGTGCTGAGGTTGCCAAGTCAGATCCAAAAAGACTCTTGCATTGCTTCTCCTGTTTTTTTAGTCCTTTCCTTGTCATTTACTTCCACAAAGTACAAGAGTCCGGGTTATGGTCAGACCTCAAGCACTGTAAGCACCAATTGCGCTTCTCTGTGGCCGAAATAGTGTGGTTACATTTTTGAAACCACTGGCTGACTTCTCCGTGTCAGGAAACACAGTCTCTGCCAGGTCAAAGGACTCAATGGTGGCCTGGACCAATGAAAAACCCTGCGGGAACCAAAAGATAAAAAGAGAAAAAATAAAAGTAAAGGAAGTGCCCAAAAGGGCACCGGCATCAACGAGTGACGGTACCGAAGACGGGAAGGCAAAAAAAAAAAAAGCACCCTGAAGGGCATTTAGAAAAAAGTTTTAACTGCGGTGACAGGACAAGCATCTATAGGGCTCTGCAGAAAAACTAAGACTGAGGGAAGATTCACTGAGAAAGTGGGAAGGTATGCATGCATGCGCAGAGGAATGCTCCCACACGCTTTCTATTGGATGATGGGAAGTGTTACCGCATGGGCTCTGCCAGGGGACATCACCCATATATGAAGTCTGCATTCCTGCTTGTTCCTGGAGATTGCAGGCTCTCCATGGGAACTCAAGAACTGCCCTGGTATCTGCAGAGGCTAATCCAGGAACCCTGTGAGGTTTTTACTTTACTGCAAGATTTTGGCAGCTAATGCACGGTTTAGTAGACATGCCCCTTAGTGTCATGAAAGTACGAGACTCTGTAGGGCTCTCTGTGTAGCTACCTCATACTTTCTGTGGCATTTTCTATTTGCCCTAGAAAATGGTGAAAGTACTATATTTTTTTCCAGCTTCAGCTGCTTAAAAATGTAGGCTGCTTAAGAATCTAGGCACACAATGCATTCAAACCTATCTATAGCTATCAGCTAAAGCAATTACCACTATCTTATCCACTGCTGGGGTCATTGTGAGCTAACACTGGACCCATCTGTAGCCTAACTAAGGCAGAGAGGCCAGAGGAATAGCCTTTAACCTTTTGTACCAAGCTGTCTTGCTGGAAGCCCTTTGACCTCAATTCAAATATGAAATACCCTGCCTGGGAAAGACTTCAAACCATCATTCCCAATGGCAGAAATTTTTAGCACATTAGCATAACAAACCTTGAACAATAACTCTGTTGTGTAGTTCATTCATACCACTGGTTCTCATAATGCAATAATTACCTCTCTCATTTTTTCTATTCCTAGAGTAAAGATATATGAGATAACAATCCATTCCTGGGAAGAAGGCCAACGTTCCATCTTCACTAATACAATGTAGTTGAACAGCATGAGGTACCCAACATAGGCCAACTGTAAGCAAAATATATATAGGTAAATGTTACTATTTAACCTTTTATGAAATATATGCATATAAGTTGATGCTGTCCCTACTCTACCCAATCTCCGCCCCCAAGAATACTCTGCATATGTCTAGAAAAGTTGATACTCCATTTTCTGAATGCCTACTTTTATGCATGTATGCACTGGGATAATTTTATAAGCCTCTGCTTGAGGACATAAAACACTTTTCTACAATATGACCTTTTTAGGGTCTGATTACACAACAGGACATCATTATGAAAATGCAATAATGGCAACTATTTTATAAAGGCAACATAAGCGTCTATGTGCTTCTATAAAAGAGACTCCCAGAGCCAGCCCAATAGCACGTAAATCCCAAAGCAGGTGCAACTTTGTGCATGAACTCTACGGGTGAATTTGCATATATTAGTAAACATGAGGATGCACTTCAACTCTGCTTCTGCTCCGTGGGAATGTTTACACGCTGTTTACATAAAAGTGCACCATGGGGCAATTTTATAAAAAGTTCTCTCCATGTAAAACAGTTTTTACACACACAAAACTTAGATAGTTTTCTTCTGTTTTCAGTTCTATAGATAATTTATTCCATAATGAAGTTGTCACAAAATGCTCCTAGTGTGATCGAGTAACACCTTAACCTCTGATTGGCCCAGAGTATTTGAGAGCAAAAATGATTATGTATGAGCCTTTACAAGGCACCAAGGTCTAGTAATTCTATAAATGTGGCCATCCCTGGTCCTTATGATTGCAGACTGGCCACTTACAGAAAATGGCTCTTTGGATGGATGAATAAGTTACCTGTAGAACTGAAAACAGAAGGAAAGGATCTAAGTTTCTGGCATCTTCTGAAACCATGGGGGTTGATATTCAAAAGGGTTTATGGAGTTTGCAGAACCCGCTTTGCCTGATATTCAGCGGCAATGACCATCTTACAAACACGTGATTAGTTCTGGACTATCAGACAGACACAATCTTGCTGATCATGTTTAACAAATCAATTGGAATAATATGACTTCATCATGCTTACCATTAAGTATGGGTCTTTCTCATGATTCAGTTCTTTCTGCAGTTATTTTGTTCTATTATGTTAGTTCTCAAGGAAAAATGATGTTGACTCTCGATTACATATGGATGATATTGCTTTACTCATATTAGTGAATAATGATATTCAGAAGGTATTTACTAAAGATGGAATTATGTGTAAAAGCAGTACAGGGATGGCGTAAGATAGATAAGCTTTCCTTGAAATTTTCAAAATCTGGAGTTTTGTTTCTCATGAATCAATTTTGCACTGGCTCCCAATAACAAGTCGAATTAAATACATAATCCTGCTACTGATATTCAAAATCACGCATAACTTATGATTCACATACCTAAGCACGCTCTTACACATGACACAGAACAACAGGGCCAGAAGGCAAAGCACACCAAGTATGCTAATGATACCAATCAAAAGAACAAAAAGCAACCAATATGCCTGCAACCGCTCATTCTCCCTATATTTATTTTATTTTATCTGCATTTATATCCCGCTTTTCACCGGGTCAAAGCGGTTGGGGGATACATTTAACACGAGGGGATATGAGACACATACACTAATACTTACAGGGAACATGGGCAATGGAGGGTTAAGTGGCTTGCCCAAGACCACAAGGAGCACCTGCGGGACTAGAAACCCCAGTCCTTCCGGCCCAAGGTTGCTGTCCTCTAGTGGGATTTGAACCACCGACCTTCCGGCCTATAGTACCTTGCCCCAACCACTAGGCCACTCCTCCCTCTATATGTTCCGGGACTATGGAATGCGCTGCCTGAGAAGACAGCAATATATCCGAACTTAATAGCATTCCGCAAGGCACTAACATCCCATCTATTCATGGAGGACTTTGCAGACATAATAGCATAAATCTCACACCCCACCAACAGTTAGCTAGCAACGTTTCCCCCCTCTCTCTTCCAGTTGAAGAACATGAATAACTTGTACATCCTATGTTAGCATGGTTTCATTTCCTTGTTTTATGTAAAACTGCTACTGTTTCTTGGGAGAAAAGTGGTATAGAAAAATAGTCAAATAAATAAATTAAAAAAATTAAATGTTCCATACATGCTGTATTATTATTTATTTGATCAGAACTACAATATCTTGGAGTGCTGGTAGATTCAACTTTATCATGGAAACTCAATCTGTAGTAAAGAATGCTTTTTTTCAAGTTGTGGATGCTAACAGCACTCTTAAAAGCATAGAGCCAATTCCATTCATGCACGTCCAGCCCCTGTACGGCTGGACAGAATCAGGTGTGTAAAGTTACATAGTAACATAGTATATGACGTCAGATAAAGACCATCATGGTCCATCTAATCTGCCCAGCAAGGCGGCAAGAGTTGGTGCACCTGCTGCTCTGTGCAGGTCACCCCTCCCCATGCCTTCGTTTAGGGGTGTACCCACCACTCCGTGCAGGTCACCCCGATTGTTGAGTTATAAGAGATAGTTACGTTTATTTTGATTTTATCCTGTTGGACCCAATTCTGATCCTGCAGCCCCTATGGGATCAGAATCGGGTCTAGCGCCTAGATGTGTAGGCCTGGATCTGATTCTGTCCAGCCATACATCCCAGCAACTACCTGGCTAACTCAGCCGGTTCCGTCGCCATGGCACTGCGGTTCCATTCACAAGCCGCGATCCTGGCCCGCTGATCCCAGTTGCCTGTTCCCCGCAGCCCGACCCACAATCTGACCTTCCAAGGCCTTTGTTGGACTGTGGGGAACCCCCTGTGATCCCCTCACCTGTGTCCCCGGTCACACACTACAATCCTCCTCCATCCAGGGAGACTTATTCCACCTTCAAGGTGGAATGAGTCCCCCATCTAGATTCGAGGCCCGGGACATACAGGGCTGACCTCTGAATCAACCCTGTATGTCTGGGGTCATGGTTTGCCCATGCTCCACCCTTGCCCCGCCTCCAGAATGCCCCCTCCTGCCCTCGTCTAGGCCTCCCTGTACAAACCTGCTGTATGTACGGGGAAGGTAGTGACCAATGGGATGTCCATGCCCGCTATTCGCAGGACAGAATGACCCCCATAGCCTGTATGATGGTACAAAAGTCTTGTATTGAAAGATGTGGTTTTATTGTCATTAGATTACTGTATATGTAGTCTGCCTTGCTCCATTGCTAAACTATTCACAGAAACAGAGAGGCTCCACACCACAGACCACATAAATGCCAAAGAGCGAGGTGGAAAAATTACCAGACCAAAAAAAGCATAAAAAATATAAATTTAATATAACACAACAAGCATAATTATAAATAAATGCTCCTAAAAATAAATATACATAGGAACTCTCCATAAAAGATGCTACATGGCCATGTTTTGGTATACAGCCTTCCTCAGGGATACAAATTTCTGAGAATAAAAAACATACAATTATTCTTAGGCAGGGCTGGCCCATCCACTAGGTGAGCTAGGCGGTGGTGGCAGCGGCACACATGGGCGGCAGTGCTGCCCCCCCAGCTGCCACCAATTCCATTTGGGGGAGGAGGCGGGCAGCGGCAGTATTTCCAAAAGCTGTGGCAAAAAGCCGCTACTTTTAGAAATGCTGCTGCTGCCTGCCAAGACGGAATCGGTGGCAGCTGGGCGGTGGGGAGGGGGCAGCGGTGGCAATGTCAATTTGGGGGTTGTCAGCAGCGAGCGGCGGCATCAGCAGGGGGTGATGAAGCCTGGGTTTCTGCCTATGGCAGCAGAAACCCTTGGGTCGGCCCTGTTCTTAGGGATATGTTTACTAAAATATGGTAGTGTTTTGCAGATGCCCTACATAGAGGGTAGAAATGAATGCTTGGCACATGCAAAAGTCATGTGCTATCTGTTGAGGGTGTGTACAGCATGGACCCAGCAGATAGCATAGTGATGCGGACTCTAATGCTCATTGAGGTGGCATTAAGTGCAACATTGACAGCAAATGCTGCGCCGTCAACGTCCATGCTAACTGCACTGTGCAAACTGTCTGTGCTTTGTCCTACCCTGCCCGTTTCCATCCCTGTCATGCCCTATGCAGATAGCACAAAATTAACTCCGCACTGTCTCTTTCGTGCATGCGTTAACTGTTAACACAACCCATTAGCGCATGTTGAAACCATGTTAACAGCTAGCTCAGCATAGTGAGCATGCCCCTTAATGCATGTAATATATGATGTATGCATATGTGCTGGTTATAGTGCAGAATGAACCTCTCACTACTTCACATTCATATGAAGCAGAATCAATTGCCAAGTAAAAGTAAGGATGAAAATGTAGCTATTAAGAACAGAGAAGATATATTTTCGCAAGTATGTCTCAGTATACACCTGATTAAAATTAACTATTGTGTGTGGACTCATCTCCTGGAAGTAAAATGCAGTTTTTAATTTTTGGTATTTAAAATAAATAAAATGTTCTCCATTGAGATTTGTGATGTAGAAGGTCCCTCTGATCCCGTAGAGATAAGTGAAACAGAAGAATTGGCTTCAATAGCTGACAGGCAGCTAAAGCACATGGCTCATGGTTTCCAGGGAAACCACAAGCAGAATGAGTCCCTGCTGCAGTTTATCTCCACAGTTAGGAGTTGAGGCAAAACACCTGGTCGGGGGAAGGGCTAAGTTAAACCCTAGAAAGCAGGGATATAGGTAATGCTCATTAGAGAGAAAGTCAGAGCCAAAGCGGGAGAGAGAGCGAGAGAGAGAGCCGGAGTTGGAGTCGGAGTCAGAGCCAGAATCACAGCCAGAGCTGGAGCAAGGGCCAGAGCCAGATTCAGAACAGAAACGAGAATTTGAAGCAGAGAAGGAGCTGTATTGGAGTGAGAACTCAGAGGAGCTGAAGTTGGGAGAGGACTCTCTGAGGTATAAGTCTGAGAGGGAAACCAGCAAGAAAAACAATTGGAGAACCAGTGCCAAGAAGCCAGGTAGAAACAGCCCAGGTTTGGTGCCGTGTCTGAAAGGCAGCCAAAGGGAAAGAATACCGGGAAGGCTACTTTGGGAGCACTCACAAACTCCAAGGTTTGGAACCTTAGCTGACCCTGCAGTACTGAGAAGTTCTCCTGTACGAAAGCCAAAAGGTAGGCTGATTAATTGGCTCAGAGAGAAAACTGCTTTTAAAAATTTATCTTATGCTAACCCAGAAGAGTGGGACTCTCTTCCTGCTAAATCCAGTATATATGGTAATTCTCAACCGTATCTGTTAGAGTGCTATAAGGAGAAGCCTCAAGAAGAGAAACTGGGTGTGTGCTTAGAAACGCCGTGTAACAAGTTTCAGACTTACCCAGCTGATAGCCAGTATGAAGCAATGGAGACAGAACCGGTTGTAGAAAATATAGTAGAAGAACTAATGGATTGTACACTGTCTATTACCGATGATATAATTTCATTGTGCTAAAGCCAGGCTGTTCAGAGAGCTGTATGAATCAGCAAAGAGAAAGCACAAACGTTTTTGGTCTGAGAAGTGTTTGTTTAACTTTGAGTGCTGTGAAGCAAATGCACATGCTGAAGTAAAAAGATATTTTTGTTAGTTCTTGTATTGTTTTTCCTGTCAGAGATGTATGGCTATTTGTCCTGAATTTCCTTTGATTTGAATCTGCCTGGAGGGGAAATAAAATCCTGTCATTTTTGCCTGAAACCATTCGTTCACAACTGCTCCTTATTTGGATAGTAAAAGTGGTACTACAACTCCCATGAGGCAGTGCATGCTCAAAGCCCTGCCATGCTGTCTGAATAAGGGATCCCAGGCAGCTTAACCCTATATGCCTAGGCTGTGGGGTGGCTACTGGTGACAGGGTTGGCGTAGTTTTACGGATTTTTACTTGGATTACAAGGACATTTAAAAGGAAAAAAACATCACTTCAATAAAGAAAAGAAAACTGCTATCCAGTGAGCAGAAAGATCCAGGATTGGCTGACAAATCGGTCAGAAGGATTGGAACTACTTTCTCAGTGCCTGACTCTACAAAGTGCCGAGGTAACGGTAGCTGGGCACGGGTGTAGGGGGATATCCGATGATAAAGGGAGTTATTGCTCTACAGCTGTAGACAGCCGTTGAAAAAAAAAAAGTTTTTTTTTTAGGGTGCCGCACTTGGTGTGCTCTTTTTGTTTCCCTGTCTCTGCAGGAACAGCAGGCTCCAAGATGGATCCACAGGAGCTGTTACGGTGGATGTCGGTCCAATGGGAGAAACAGCTGGAGATGACACGTCACACGCAGGAACAGAGTGCCGCTGCGATTCATGCCCAGCAGAAACCTCTCATGGAACTGTTGGAGGTATTACTGAAGAAGCAACAAGACCAGGAACAAGCTATTCCCTCGTTTAACCAGGGGCTAGGACTACAAAGTGGTAGCGCTCTAGCGCTAAGACAGTTTTCTCCTAATGATAATCTAGATGACTTTATAGAAGCGTTTGAACGGATTGCTGAGGCTGTTAAGTGGCCTGGGGAACAATGGGCAGTAAGATTTGCCATGGCACTCTCAGGAGAGGCCCTAGCTGCTTATAAGTCCATGCCTGCTATGCTGGCATCAGATTATTATGAGGTTAAAAAGGCTGTCAAAGATAGATCAGGATTAACCCCTTTATTCTATAAACGCAGGTTTAGAGAGGCTAGGTTGGAGCCTAATGAAACCCCAAAAGCGCTGTTTCATAGAATTAAAGGTTTAGCTTGGAAATGGCTTACTCCAGAGCAGAGGACTCTCGAGTCTGTGCTTGATACAATTGTCCTAGAGAAGTTTATGGAAGCTGTACCATCTGAAGTGAAGGCTTATCTGATGCTCCAGAGTTGTAAAACCACGGAGGAAGCAGCTAACCTCACAGAGCGATATTTTGAAGCCGAGTTAGCCGGGACCTCAAAAGAAGGCGTTCTGAAGATGGTTAAAACTACTAACTTTGGGAGATCAGAAAAGTCCACAAGAAGTAAATTACCCAATGAAAATACTGCTGTACCTTTCTCTAAGGGGAAATGTTTTAATTGTGGAAAAATGGGACATTTTCGCAGAGATTGTGTGCTGCGCACAGCGCTGGTGTCTGGGAGTGAGAAACAAACCCATGAAGGATTTTTGTTACAGGTGCAAGTGGAAGGCATTAAAGCCCAGGCCCTGCTTGATTCGGGTGCTGACCAGAGCATGGTATCGCAGAAGCTCTGGCAGGACATCGAAGCCCACCTGCGATCAGCACCGAGTCAAGCAGAGGGACGGGTTAAAATATGATGCGTACATGGGGCGGCTTCGTATTACCCCTTGTATAAGCTATCAGTAAAAGGACTTATGATATTATCTTGGGGAGAGATTGGCCCCCATTCTGCCAAGGGATAGAGAAGGGCCTTGGGGAGAAAACAGGCCTTGTGTCTACCCGGTCCCAGGCAGGAACCTCGGGCGTTAAGGTTGTCCCAGCAGAAGAGATAGAAGGATCATTCCAGAATAGGGAGGACTCCCCTGAGTGGGAAGGGGTAAGGGAAGAGGAGGTATCAGGTACACTGCCAATACATGATGATCTCGTCAACATCCCATCAAAGAGGGTTAGGAAGGGGAAAGCTGAGAGGCAGCAAGAAAGGCGGCGTAGAACCCAAGGGAGGGATGGATTAGAGGCCGGAGATGGGTTACCCTGGGTTCCCACAGAGCTTGTTAAAAAATTTCCGTCCTTTCCAAAGGAACAGCAAGCCGACCCCGCTTTGAAGCGTGCCTTTGAATATGCGCAAGAAGATAGAAATACCCTTCCCAGATTTCTCTTGGATAAAGATGTGCTGTATCGAGAAAGTAACAACCCACATACAGGGGCCGTAAGAAAGCAGCTAGTGGTGCCAACTACGTTCAAGGCAGTAGTTATGCGGTTGGCCCACGATCACCCTATAGGGGGCCATAAGGGAATCCAAGGGACAATGGACCAAATCCTGGCCCGTTTCTACTGGCCAGGGGTCTTTAAAGAAACTACCCGCTACTGCGAATCATGTCCCACTTGTCAACGGGTTACTTCCTCTAAGCCAAGGGCCGTACCCATGATACCCACGCCCGCAATATCCACGCCGATCCGCCGGATGGCGATGGACATTATAGGACCCCTGGTGAAGACCCCAAGAGGCTTTCAATATATTTTAGTAATTGTAGACCAGGCTACTCGTTTTCCCTGGGCAATACCACTACGAAGTACCTCAGCCAGAACAATCACTTTGGAGTTAGTTCAATTGTTCTGCGAAGTTGGTTTCCCACAAGAAATGCTCACAGACCAGGTAAGCAATTTTAAGTCCAAATATCTAGCTATGGTATGGGATGCTTTTGGAATACATCACGTACGCATGGCTGCCTATCATCCCCAGTCCAACGGGCTGGTAGAAAGGATGAACCAAACCATTAAACAAATGCTAAGACGTGGCCTGAATGGTAAAATGACCGAATGGGACACTTTACTGCCATTCGTTTTATATGCATGCCGGGAACGCATACAAGCGTCCTTAGGGGCATCACCCTACGAATTGTTGTTTGGCTGAGCTCCCAGAGGGATTCTAGATATATTACGTGAGCAGTTTGTGGAACCGGACAGAGAGGAAATGGGGGTACCCCAATTTCTTAGGGATCTGAAAAATCACCTGAAAAGGACCTCCCAAACATCCATAGGGAATTTGCGGGCTAGTCAGCAACGTCAAAAGCGATATTATGATCGAGGGACGAAACCCCGCCAATTGGCCGTAGGGGATAAAGTAATAATTTTGGTGGCTGATGCAGGACCCAAGTTTGAGTCTCGATGGAAGGGGCCGTGTACAGTGGTTGAGAGGGTAGGTCCCATTTCCTACGCTGTAGAAAATGATAAGGGGCGCCGCCAAATATATCACGTAAATGTTTTAAAACCATGGCAAGAGAGGTCAGCGACAGTAAGGTTGGCTAGTATGGAAAAACACAGGAGCCCATTATTAGAGATTACGTGCTGGCCGTCTAAATATCCGGCAGCCCGTAATATCTTAAAGGGGGGGGGATCTGTGATGCAGAAGGTCCCTCTGATCCCATAGAGATAAGTGAAACAGAAGAATTGGCTTCAATAGCTGACAGGCAGCTAAAGCACATGGCTCATGATTTCCAGGGAAACCACAAGCAGAATGAGTCATGAGAGAGGAAAACACGCCCCTGCTGCAGTTTATCCCCACAGTCAGGAGTTGAGGCAAAACACCTGGTCGGGGGAAGGGCTAAGTTAAACCCTAGAAGGCAGGGATATAAGAAATGCTCATTAGAGAGAAAGTCAGAGCCAGAACGGGAGAGAGAGCGAGAGAGAGAGCCGGAGTTGGAGTCGGAGTCAGAGCCAGAATCAGAGCCAGAGCCAGAGCAAGGGCCAGAGCCAGATTCAGAACAGAAACGAGAATTTGAAGCAGAGAAGGAGCTGTATTGGAGTGAGAACTCAGAGGAGCTGAAGTTGGGAGAGGACTCTCTGAGGTATAAGTCTGAGAGGGAAACCAGCAAGAGAAACAATTGGAGAACCAGTGCCAAGAAGCCAGGTAGAAACAGCCCAGGTTTGGTGCCATGTCTGAAAGGCAGCCAAAGGGAAAGAATACCAGGAAGGCTACTTTGGGAGCACTCACAAACTCCAAGGTTTGGAACCTTAGCTGACCCTGCATTACTGAGAGGTTCTCCTATACGAAAGCAAAAAGGTAGGCTGAGTAATTGGCTCAGAGATAAAACTGCTTTTAAGAATTTATCTTATGCTAACCCAGAAGAGTGGGACTCTCTTCCTGCTAAATCCAGTATATATGGTAATTCTCAACCGTATCTGTTAGAGTGCTGTAAGGAGAAGCCTCGAGAAGAGAAACTGGGTGTGTGCTTAGAAACGCCGTGTAACAAGTTTCAAACTTACCCAGCTGATAGCCAGTATGAAGCAATGGAGACAGAACCGGTTGTAGAAAATATAGTAGAAGAACTAATGGATTGTACACTGTCTATTACCAATGATATAATTTCATTGTGCTAAAGCCAGGCTATTCAGAGAGCTGTATGAATCAGCAAAGAGAAAGCACAAACGTTTTTGGTCTGAGAAGTGTTTGTTTAACTTTGAGTGCTGTGAAGCAAATGCACATGCTGAAGTAAGAAGATATTTTTGTTAGTTCTTGTATTGTTTTTCCTGCCAGAGATGTATGGCTATTTGTCCTGAATTTCCTTTGTTTTGAATCCGCCCGGAGGGGAAATAAAATCCTGTCATTTTTGCCTGAAACCATTCATTCACAACTGCTCCTTATTTGGATAGTAAAAGTGGTACTACAACTCCCATGAGGCAGTGCATGCTCAAAGCCCTGCCATGCTGTCTGAATAAGGGATCCCAGGCAGCTTAACCCTATATGCCTAGGCTGTGGGGTGGCTCCTGGTGACAGATTCCATATAAAGTGTTATAATTGTACCTCTTTCTTTCTCTAACAATTGCTTCTTTTGTAGTTATTTATAATCATGCATGTTGAATTACATTAAAATTATATGCCTTATGGTTTTTGGCCGGCTTATTTTTCCACCTCATTCCTTGAAACCTATATTAAACCATTATAATTTAACGCGCAGTAGAATTTTGAACTAATTGTTGGGATTCACTATAATAAGCATATTACTTCATACCTCTTTAACTTTCATTGGCTGCCAATTGAATGGCACATTAAATTTAGATTATTATTGCTGCTCTATGTATTCAGTATAAGCTCTATATTCTATCGTAATCTTTCCTCTCCACTTCAAAGGCTCTTCTGTAAGTTCTTAGTTTGATAATTCTTTGAAAGGTTTTCTAGACATCAACCCTTAGGCGTAGTTTGGGGGTGGGGGGGGGGGAGGAAAGAGGGTCATTGCCCTGCCCTCCCAAATGAGCTGACCTTTCCTTTGCTCAACCATATGGACTATGCCAATTCAAAGCAGCAGTCTGGATATTTTTTGATACAATGGTTATATTATACCATAATAGTTTTAACAATAAGGTAAAGCCAATAAAGTAAAATGGAGCAATTGGGATCTAGCTTATACTGAGATGGAATGTTTTTGGTAACAGTCCAACAAAAAATTAATTTATAATAAGTGGGCATTTTGTGGTGTTATATTCTGTGACATATTAGCCCCTTTTGGGTGTAATGTTTTGCTGGGTTTATGTCAAGCATACTTCTTCATCTAAAATAACTCCAGGTTCCTGTCCAGGCCCACCTTCAGTTCAGCCCTTGAGTCTCTTGCTAGTTCTGGCACTCTACTTTGATCTTTGTGAATGGATCTTGATCCTAAAGAAAATGCCTTAATTAGGTAGAGAGATGTGCTGGGTTGGGTCAGGCGAAGCTTTTGGTAGGGATGTGGGATAGAAGGATTCAGAGAGGGAGGAGGGGATAGCAGAGACTGTGTATTGAGAAGGGAGGGAGGACTGAGGGATGGGGGATAGTGAGATCTAAAGGGCTGGGGAAGATTAGAGACTCATACTTTGGGTAAGGGGTATGCAGGGATTGATGGATTAAGGGAGAAGAGATCCTACATTGTGAGGGAAGAATGAGGACTCATAGGAGAGAGAGAGAGAGAGAGTGGGAGAGAGAGAGAAAAATTTGGAGTGAGGAGATAAAAACTCAAGATATGGTGGGGGGAAGCAAAGACTGGGGGACTGAATAGGTCAACAGAAATGGGTTTGGGGTGAGGAGATGAAAGAGGACTGGACATGGGATGTATGGGCAGGGACGGCACTAAAATTAATCAAACTAAGTGGTTGCCTAGACTGGCGGTCCTCCGGGACACCCATTGCAGTCCTTCTCCAGCACGTACAGCGACAGTAATACTTATAACTTGGCGCTGAAGCACCAGAGTTACTTTCAGTTCTGGCACTGTGGTACATTCATGCTTCCACCCCATTCGCTTACACTTCCCGGAGAGGGAGGGCAGCAGCAGCAATCAAAGAGGGGTGGGGGGGGGCATTTGGAATGAGGTTCATCTAGGCTGCCGCATATCCTTTTATTTATTTATCCAGGTTTATATACACCCTTTCCTTCAATTAAAGTAGGTTACAGAGTGAGGTTAGGTACATTCAAAGTAGAATGAGGGGATAGGGGGAGGGGTACATAAGTGTGGAAGGCATTAATTTACTGTAGTTGGCTATAAGCTTTGGGAGTGTCCGTAGTGATCAGTGAACAGAAGCATTTTCAACATCTTCCGAAAATTCTTAATGTCTTTTTTGGTTCTCATTAATTCAGGTAGTGAGTTCCATAGTGCAGGTGCTGCGAGTGATGGAGTTCTTCTGGTTGTAGACTGGTTGGATCATTGGTATTCAGCAGGTGTGATGAGCTTATTCACCATGATACTGTGTCTGGGCCTTGTGCTGGAATCTTTGGTTACCAGGTTCTGAAGGGCAGTAGCCGAAAGATTGTGGATGATTTTAAAAATGTTTAGGGTTGCTTTGTATCTTGCATGTGAAAGGATGGGTAACCAGTGTAGTTGTTGAAGGACTAGTGTGATATGTTCGTTCTTTGCCATATTTGTAATAATCCTGGCTGCTGTGTTTTGAATCAGCTGGAGAGAGTGAAGAGATTGTTTGGCTAGACCTTGGTAGAGCGAGTTTGCATAGTCCAGTATTGGCGTGATTATTGCTTAGCATACCAAGCGGACGTGATCATTGCTTAGGACGGATCTGAGCTTCTGATCAGCTTTAATCTGTGGTGTGCTTTGGTGGCGGTTTTGTTAATGTGTGTCATGAATATTGATTGTTTGAGGTTGCGAAAAGGTGGTGCTTCTGGTGATGAACATCGCTTCCGTCTTGCCATAATTCACCATGAGGAAATTGTTGGTGATCCACATAATCATATATTCTAGGCACTGGCCCTATGTATAGGGACTCAGGGACTGAATTTGGGGAAGAAACTCAGTCAGTAAACAAAATGAGGTAGATAGAAGAGCAACTAGGTCAGGCTGCAGTGATATGGACTATCATTGCTGGGACATGGAGGGGGAATGATATAAGGAGAAGAGAGGCAAGGGATGAGAAAGTAGAGGAGAGATGATGAAGCAAGGAAGAAGAGACTGAGAAGAGGGAGAATTAACAATGGGAGGGATCAGAAGGATATTAAGGAACAAAGAAGGAAAGGCTGGAGAAGAGAGATGAGGAATGTATATGTTATGTGAGAGAGGAGCAGATCAGCCCTGTGTATGTGTGAGGCTTGGAGAGGTATGTGTCTAAGCAGTAGGGGAATGAGGTGTTTGTGAGGTAGAGCCAGAGCTGGCACAACACAGTTAGCAAGGTAAGCAACGCAGGGGGACACTGACTTTTGGGGAGCACCAAAATGCTGATAGATAAAAACAATTTGACAAATAAAACTGTAAAAAGTGAAAGAAACATGTAAGATGAAGATATCAAAAACAGCATTGTGGGCGTAGCTATGGGTCATCGGCTAATGAGAAAGGAATTTATAGGCTGCAGTGGGGCACTAGAAACCTTACCACCAGCCCTGTGGGAGAAAAAGTGGGGAGTGAAAAGCATGATAACTTACCATGAAGTAGGATAAAGAAACAAAAGTAAAGAGATGGATCCAAGATGGTAGCGGAGTAGGACACTAAGGAGGGAGCTCTGAGGAGGATTGCTGTTCCGAGCCATCTCCCGATGGGGAAAAAGAGGAAGCAGCAGAGCCAAAAGCCCTCAGTGTTGCTGCCACCTTCAGCAGAGTTGTTGCAGCCATCCATCATGAGATTTTGCCTTCCCTCAGCATTGGTCATGGCCACGGCTGATCTGCTGAGTTTCTCGGCGGATCAGAGTAGTGGGGTGGATCTCAGCCCCATTCAGATGCTGCCACTGCAACCTGGAAGTGTTTCCTTTGAGGTGGGAGAGCATTCGGCGGCGCTCCAGCAGAGAAGCCTCTGGCACTCCTGAGAGTGGCCCCTCAAAGCAGGTGTTGGTGGTATCAGCTGTTGGGAGTGGAGCCATGGGTTTCTCTCTTAAGGGAGCTAAGCCTAGAGAACAGGTGAAGACCAGCACTCCGATGGTCTGGTGTTTCGGTGTTTTGGAAAGACCAGCATTGGTTGCATTAGTTAGCTTATGGGACGCTATCTCCTCGCTTCAGCAAGCCCTTCTACCTATCCTGGGAATTTTAACTCAAGAGCTTGCGCCTGGACTTCGTCTGTAAGTACTTTACTGATGTCCTGCAAATGCCCACTGAGGCATTATCCCCTATTGTAAGGACACAATATGTTGTGGCTATGCCAGCTGCCCTGGGTATGGTCTTGGACTCTGGAGAGGCTTCCGGACCAGGACAATTGGATCTTTCAGGCTTTGTGGAAAGCTCCCTCGAAGTGGTGACTAGTCGGGCGACCTTGCTAGTGGGCTTTGCCTTTGAGTCCAATCACAACTCTGCCCCACATTTATATTTTCGGAAAATGTCTGTTTCTCAGTTTATGGGGTCAAAAATGTCTATATTTCCTGATTTGGCTAGAGATACCCAGAAGAAGCAGAGGGATTTTCTGGCTTTGCATCAGTGAGTTTCCGCTCTGGGTGTATTGTATCTGTAAGTGTATTGTATTGTATCTGTCTAAGCAATTTCTTTATTTTGAATCCTAGCAACTTGTTCAATTTCTGCAGAGTAGAGAAAATGTTGGGGGAGGGGGGAGGAGAATGAGCTTTCTGTAACAGCTGCCATGCCTTTCTATCTTTGCTCCTGGTGATATCTATGTTGCCTTAGTACTTTTGTAGTACTTTTCTATTTTTTTTTCCGATACTTGGCTCCGTATTGTGGTCTAGATTTTCGTTAGTTTTTTTTCTTCTTATAATTAATTGTGCTAATGTTTATTTTTCTGGCATTCTGTGTTCAGAGGTTTTTCTGGATATATTTGTTAAAACCTTATTAAAAAAAGACAAAAGTAAAAAATAAAACAAAATACATGCTAAGAAAGAAATTGGTCATGAGAACACCATCAGCAAAGGGCAGCAGGATGGAAACATTTAGAACAAAGTCTGACAGAGTAGATTGGATAAGAAAAGAAGGAAACATAAAAATCAGAGGGGAAAGGAAATGCAGAAAAATGGGAAAAGGATAAGAAAAAAAATTAAATATGACATAAATCAAAGCATAAAGGGCCCAATATTCATCTGGGCAGGGCTAAGTACTGTAGCCACTTAGCCCTGCCTACTGACAGGGCTATCTTAGCCCCAGATATTCACTTCTGCGGCAACGGAAGTGAATATCCGGGTTTGGCCGCACTACCTGGTAGCCGCCGCAGCTAACCATGCAGCATCGATATTGGATGCTGCATGGTTAGCGCTTGTCACCTATAAATTAGGCGAGGTTTCCCCAACTAATATCCCCAACTAATGCGGTTATATGTCGCGATGCTAACCACTTAGCACTGGGGTGTGTCGTGGGCGTTCCGGGCATGTCATGGATTGCAACAGTCGCTAACAAGGTAGCGGCGATATTGCACCGCTACTTGGTTAACGTCCTGTGGGTAAAGCCAGGTGAAGCAAAAGCTGGCCTAGTTTTATCCACGGGAGTTAACCAGGTAGAGGTGCAATATCACCACTACACGGTTAACTTCTGCAGTGTCAGAGGCTGTGTGGTGACCCCAGATATTCAATGCCGGAGTCGCATATGACCCAGTGCCACTTCAAACCTGCAGAATTTTAAATGGTTGGTTATCCTTTTAAAAGTTGCATGGCAGTCGCAGCAATGCATTTTCTCCCCTAGGTGTTTAGGACTTTTTTCATGGTAAGGATCTATGGATCAAATTATTCTCTAAAATCGTGGTTTTCAAGCCAATCCTCAGGACCTCTCCCCTGCCAGTCAGATTTTCAGAATATTCACAATGAGCATGCATGTGATAACTTTGCAAATCTACCTCAAGCATATTCATTCTGGAAATTCTGAAAACCAGACTGGCTTGTTGTGTCCCAAGGACTGGGTTGATAACCCTTGATCTAAAGGAAACCAGATGAAGTGCAAATACTTTGGTGCTATGGTAGTGTGTTGTTTCTTTGGGCAGAGTTCTTTCTCGAATTACCATTTGAAGTGTATTTTAAAATATCAACGGGTATGATTTATTTATTTCGAGCCTTCTCAGTTTGAAAGACAGATCATGATGTGGAGCCATCAAAATAGCTTCTGAAGAATCGGGGTACTATTGCAAATATTTTGGGACGTGCGTATAATATATTTTGGTGCTTTGTTTCCTTGGCTAGACTTAATTGTGGAATGATGTTTCTGAAAATGCAGAGTTTATATTGCTTCCTTATTTCTGTTCTTTGAAGTGTCATTCACAGATCATTTTTCACTGTAAAGTGAATCATTTTTTTGCCATTTTTTGCACATTTTATAATCAGATAAATAAAAATAATAAAAAAAATAAATTCCTGTGTATATTACCAATAAAGTAAGAAAACTACTTACAGTGTAGAACCAGAATTTAACAATGGGTGCATTGTAAAACTCATATATCTTTCTCCCAACTGGAATTAGTCTATGCCTGGAGTGAACATCATCTTCATCTTTCTTTCTTGATGATTCACCATTCCCTCTACCCAGCATTGCCTAAAAGAAAGAGCAAAAGGTAAGTTTTACTTGTTCTGATGTATACTGCCTGCAATAGCCTCAAGAAAGGCCAGAAGGAAATGACATCCCTCTAAAACCCTTTCAGCTTCTCTGTCCACTTGTTTCCAGGAGTAGACACAGCTGTCCAATCATGATAACTTATTTCCCTCTGAAACAGAATTACTGATATATATATTACTTCAAGCAGCCCTTAAAGCTATGTGACAAACTTTTCCTCTGCGTTGATGTAGCACTTACCCAACACATATGTTCTCCCACCCATGCAGCGGGACACACGTTTGACCTAATTATTAGCATTTATGATATCACTTCTCGCTAAGATCAAGTGTAGCATTTATGATTTCCCTTTTCCTCTTTCCTCCTTTTTCACTTATTCCCTTCCTTGAACTGATCATTTCTGTATTCTCTTCTCATTTGAATTTGCTCCTTCCTCACCCAAATTTGCTGCCCCATTGGACTTTTCCTACACTCTCTCAAGTAAAACCACTGCTGAGACATGTGGAGCCCGATTTCCTTGGGGCATGTCCAAGCCGTCTGGACCCATCTCGACATCCGGCCCGTTAGAACCCAATTCGGCATTGCAGGAGCCAGACAATCCCACGGGTACAGGATTAGGCTCAGATGGCCCGGCATGCCCCTGCATACATGCGGGGACATCCTCCCCACATGCCCCTCCGGCCCCTGCAGTGCCGACCCACTGACCTTGCCGCCCAACCCCAGACTGGGCAGTCGGGGTCCAGATCAGGCTGCAGGGTCCTACCTGACTCCTGTCCCAGCTCTGTGTGCCATTCCTGGGCCCGATTGCTGTCCTCTTCACCGCTTATTCCACCTCCATGGAGGAATAAGCAGCATGACCAGTCCGCCCCTGCAGGATGTACAGAGCCGTGACCTGAATCAGCCCTGTATGTCCTACTGCCCACTCTCTGTCCCCTCCTGCCCCCTGCCAGCTCTGCCCCTAGTGCAGCTCTGGCCGTTTGGAGAGGGAGAGATGTGGAAATAGAGCTGGGTAGCTAGCTGGGTTGCATGTCCCACTAGGACATGCAGTCCCGCTAAGTGCCTTGCAGAATCAGGCCCTAAAGGGGTTATTTTCAAAGTTCTATTCATCCTATTTGGACATCTGAAAATGGGCATAAAGATGTCCGAAACATGGCAATGTCTCCAGAGGAATTTTAGAAGATGGGGCTGTGGATGTCCAAGTCTGAATGGAGGCATAGCGGAGGCATTGCCAGGGCATTTCCAAGATCTTAGAAACATCCTGGATGTCCAGAGCTGTGTCTAAGGTTATTCCTGCTCCTGGCAGGAAAAGGCATCAGGAAAGTGTTTGTTTTGGCCATAAAATATCCATAGGGTATACAGAAGATGACACTGCAACATATCCAGGATTCTGCACAATTTCAGCAATAGCAGCAGTGAGATGTGAATCCAGGCTTCCCTGATCCTAGCCCACTACTCTAACCATTAGGCTATCCCTAGATGTCTAGGTTCTGGAATACTATTCCAGGGACATCTATGTAGATGCCCCTGTAGACGTCCATATCGGGTACAACCACGTTTGTGAAATCGTGTCTGACCTCGGACGAGCCTGCTCTTTTTTTCAGATGTTCTGGCTTGGACGTCCCAGATTGCACTTGGACATCAATTGTAAAATGCCACTGTCTATCTTCCCATTCTTGGATTCTGTCTTCCCTGAAGACTTTGATTTGCTCTCTGTTAATGACCAAGCTGAAGCTTTGGATTCTTTCCTCAATTCTGCGCTTGATTCCATAATTCGCCTTTGCCTTAAGTGTCTGACCCACAGACACATGTATCAGTGGTACCATCCCAGTCTATATCTTCTGCAATTACAATTATGCAGAGCTGAAAGACGCTGGTGAAAGTTATGTACTACTGAATCTCTGTTTGTTTTTAATGATCATCATTCCTGCTACAGGTCCATAGTCACTATTACAAAAAAGGACTATTTTTTACAAACCTTACTGTCTCTTCCACTAATCACCCTAAAAAACTCTACTCTGTTGTCTCACATCTGTTGCACCCTCCTACTGTCCATGTTCCATTAGAGGACACTCTATCCTCCAAACAGCTCACCCACTTCCTCAGTAAGAAAGTTACGGTAACTGATCAATAAATTGAACTGTGTACAAACTTATTCATCCCAAACCCTGCCCTGTCTCCCCCTCTCCGAGTAACTTCATCCTCCCAGTCTTTGGCAAAGGTCTGGAGTTCTTTTAACCTGGTCTCTCTTGACATTTTTTCCACAAGACTACTTTCCCACTAGATCCTATTCCTTCCTCTTGGATTTCCTCTAGCTCATTGTTCCTCCTCCCAAGAATTTGTTACATCATCAATAACAATTTGACATATGGTGTCCTTCCCTCCTCTTATTTTATTTATCTATTTATTTATTACAGTTTCTTATATACCGCGCTATTTAGAATCAGCGCGGTTTACATCATAACAACAACGACCATAACGACAAACTGTCAGGTTTTACATTGAACAGGAGTACAAACTTGGATAACTGGGTTAACTATATACATAATCTTGGAAAAAATCACTTGTTCATCCCATCTTCATGAATCCCTCTTTGGATAGAGCATCATAGACCTGTCTCTAATATTCCCTTTCTATCCACGATTCCAGAAAAACTTGTATTTTTTTCAATTAAACAACTACATCAAAAAGACTAACACACTTCATCCTTACCAATTCGGTTTCTGTCCAGGTTATAGTACCGAAACCAATCTTCTCTCTCTACTCAGTGAAATATGTGAATCTTTCAACAAAGATAATCTATTTCTTACTGTTCCTCTTGACCTTTCCTCCACTTTCAACCTGGTTAATCATACAATCTTATACTCCTGATTACGTGACATAGGTCTGCATGACACTGTCCTTCAATGGTTCCACTTCTTCCTCCCGGACCGTTCCTTCACTGTTGTCTTTGGATCATCTTCCTCAGCTACCTATCCCTACTACTACTTATCATTTGTATAGCACTACAAGGCGTATGCAGCACTATACATATAGATGTAAGAGACAGTCCCTGCTCATCAGAGCTTACAATCTAATCACAATAAACAACATCACAAAATTGGGTAAGATACACATAAGCGGTGAACAAGAGAGTGAGAGGCATTGGGATCCAAAAGCAGCCTTGAAGAGGTGAGTTTTTTTGCCTGGATTCGAATATGGCTAGAGAAGGAGCCTGTGATGTTTCCCAGGGCTCATTACTTGCTCCACTTCTCTTTAATATCTTCCTTACATCATTGACCCTTCTCATTCAACAATTTGGAATCTCAGCATATTACTATGCTGGCGCCTTCTTACTGGTTTTACACATGCATCCCACTTCATTCAGTCTTACCCTCTCAATGACTGTATCACTCAGATTGCTACCTGACTAAAATACAACCACCTTAAACTTAATGCAAAGAAAACCTATGCAAATTGGCTAACTGGCTCCACTGCAGTCTCAACACTCTTCCTACTACTCAATAGCACCCCATTCTGTTAACATCCTCCTTTAAATACCTTGGGGTCATACTGGACTGTGCACTCACGTTTTATGACCATATTAGCTCCATTTCCAAATGCTCCTACTCCCTTTGTCAGATCAGAGATATCCACCGGTTCCTCTCCACCTCTGCACTAACTACATTACTCATATCCCTAATCATTTCCCAATTAGTTTACTGCTACATTGTTTATACTGGGCTTTCTGAATATGAATTAAAACACCTACAAACTATCCAGAACACTGCCATAAGACCTAGCTTACACTTCCAAATTCGATAATATCACACCACTATTAATACATTTCCACTAGTTATCTTACCATGGTCCTCAAAACTTTACACATCCTCTTACCTCCATCCTCTTGCCTCCCTTCTCATTCTTTACACTCGCCACTGTGTGCTCCGTTCTATCCATGTCAACGATCTCTATTTTCCCCCTGCATCACAGGCTAGAAAGAAATCCACGCGACATTCAGCATTCTGTTTCCTTAGTCCTAATCTATAGACCATGTGATCATCAGATGCAAAGTGCCCGATGCCAGTCCATTTCAGTTCGCTGACACCCAACAGATCGAGTTGTACACGTTCCATTTCATTCTTAACTACTTCCAACTTCCCTTGGTTCATGCTTCATACATTCCAATCCATGTCCCAATATGTACTACTGCTACTACTACTACTATTTAGCACTTGTATAGTGCCACGCACGCGGCGCTGTACAGCTACCTACAAGAGGCATCCAAAATACAGAGACAGTCCCTGCCCGCCAGAGTCATGCTCATCAGAGCTTACAATCCAGTCAGAACAATAGAGAGCATTG
The DNA here is from genome assembly GCA_033557465.1 of Ichthyophis bannanicus. NCBI lineage: Eukaryota > Metazoa > Chordata > Amphibia > Gymnophiona > Ichthyophiidae > Ichthyophis > Ichthyophis bannanicus. The sequence continues at coordinate 723,448,280 of CM066032.1, forward strand.
GTCAGTTAGCGCAAGGCACGGTATGGTCTATACAGTTGGTCATGAGAAATGACGGAGTTTAAGATAAGAAAAGGATGGAAGTCAGGATCTGAAAGCAACAGTGAAGAGGTGGGTCTTCAACCTGGATTTGAAGAGGGCCAGGGAGGGTGCCTGGTGTATATTTATTTATTTACATTCTCTTATATACTGTGCTATTCTGCATCAGTGTGGTTTACATTGAACAAACTGAAATTACATTGAACAGGGCATTATAACTTGGAGATAACTATTTTACAAGGAACATGGGCTATGGAGGGTTAATTGGCTTGCCCAAGACCACAAGGAGCACCTGTGGGACTAGAAACCCCAGTTCTTCCAGCCCAAGGTTGCTGTCCTCTAGTGGGATTTGAACCCCCGACCTTCCAGCTTGAAGTACCTTGCCCCAACCACTAGGCCACTCCTCCACTCAGTATAGACATAGGTAGGCTGTTCCAGGTGTAGGGTGCAGCAAGGAGAAAGGAGCGAAGTCGGGAGTTAGCAGTGCGGGTGAAAGGCATAGATAGAAGTAGTTTGTTAGTGGAACGCAGGTTCTGAGAGGGGACGTAGGGTGTGACGCTGCAGCAGTGCTAGGAGCTATAGAAACAGATAGTGACCCGGTGGAAGATCCAGGTACTGCAGCTAAAAGCAAGATTTTCCCTTCTCAGCACAAGATGGACATAGATATCAGCCAGCACAACTCACCTCGGGGGAGGGGAGAAGCAGAGTTGCTGATTGGGCACGCCCTAGCTGGAGGCGGGCTCCCCAGAGCAGTAGCAGCTTGTTAAACCGGAAGAAGGAAGTAGATGTGAGTTGGAGACGCAGATTCACGTGGAGAGAAGGAACCAACCGAGGAGGTGGAAGGAAATACTGGAACCAGATGAAGCAGGTGTGTGCTTTAGAGATGAAGTAGCCTTGAATGCCAGAGCCTTTGATTGTGAAGGAGAAACGTTCCCCAGCTGCAATTCCAGGAGAGGGCGTGTAAAGCCAAGAAGCAGGTACCAGGGAGACTCAGTGCACAGCAGAACCTTCGGGGAGAAGGAGAAGGGCGTGGCACTGAGAGACCCAAGGGTAAAGCCTAGGCTTTTGGAGCAGAGAGCTGATCAATGGAATGAATGGCAGATGGCTGACAAACATCCAGGAATTCCTCAGCACAAGGTACAGGATACTTTTAATACTGATAACAGCTTTTATGAGAAGCCAGACTGTGTGAGTGCATATTTTAAACCTCAGGAAAAGCCCAGGTTTTATGAGAGCAGTTGGCTGCAACCAGAAGCTTATTCAGTTAAACCAGGGGTCACCAACCTGCGGCCCGCAAGGTCCCTTCGTGCGGCCCGCGAGGCTCTACCCCGGTTAACATTACGTGCGGCCCACCAAGGATTCCCGCCATTGTATCCACGCGCTCGCAGCTCACCGACGACCACCTGCAAGCGTCCCTTCTCCTGTCAGTGTCATCTGTGAAGCCGGACTTTAAGCGTTTGTCTGCTAGCATGAATCATCAGCCATCTCATTAAATTCAATAAAGGTGATCAGCCACTGTTTTCATAATATTGCGTTTGTTGTTTTTTTTAGCGGGGGCGGGGAGAAGGGGGGTGCGGCCCGCGAGGCTCCCGGTAGTCGGCTGTGCGGCCCGCGGCCCTCTGGAGGTTGGTGACCCCAGAGTTAAACCCTGTGTGTCTCCTCAAACTGCTGACAAGATTAACAAGCAAGCTAGCTATAAGGACATAGCAGAGATATTTGCCAGAGACTTTGCCAGAAAGTTTCAGGAAGCTCTAAGTTTGATTTGCTGCCCACAAACGTTTCACCTGCAAAGGAACTGATTTACCCAGCACTTGATAACAGAGACAAGTGGGGGAGGGGTAACTCCACTGCAGTGAATGAGCAGAGTAACCAGGCTGAAGCACTCCTGAGAGACTTTAAAGCATTCCTAGAGGAACGTAATATAGTTGAACCAGTACAGAGTCCAGAAGCACCAGTACCATTGGCTCATCCCCTACAGATGCAGGATTTGAGTCAGCCAATGGACTGCTCAACGTGCCTTGTAGATAAGAAATAGTCCAAGCAGAGCTTGTGTGGTTATTCTTTATAAAGTGAAAAAGTGCACACTGTCAAAGTTCCTACCTGAAGAGCTTATGAGAAAGATATGAGAATAAGCGAATACAGAAGTTGGATACAGTGCATGAACTTTATTGTTGATCTTTTGTTTAAGTGTTTTCAAGGACAGTTCACATGACTGGAATGTGAAGTGCTGTGAAAAGGACAGTTTTGAAACACAGTGTTGGAAAAGCCTATCTGTACTTTGTTCTTGTTTTGGCTGTAAAAATATATTTCCTTTAAGCCTGTCCCAATTCCACCACGGAGCGGGAGAAATAAAATCCTCATAAAATAAATATTCTTTATACCTGCCTTGTCACTCAATCACCGCAACTACAATTCGACCTCAAAGCACACCCCTCCTTAAACCCTCAAGGTCAAGGGGCGGGTGCACGGTTCTAAGGGAGAGATAAGAGATGAGAAGTAATGAGGGGCCATAGATTGAATGCATTTATAGGTTAGTAGGAGAAGCTTGAATTGGATGCGGAATTGGACAGGGAGCCAGTGAAGCGACCTGAGAAGAGGAGTAATGTGGGCATGGCGGGACCGGCGGAAGATTAGTCAAGCAGCGTGATTTTGTATAGGTTGAAGGGGAAGGAGGTGGCTGACGGGGAGACCAGCAAGGAGCAGGTTGCAATAATCGAGGTGAGAGGAGACTAAGGAGTGGATAAGTGTTTTGGTGGTGTGTTCAGAGAGGAAGGGGCGGATTTTGCCAATGCTGTAGAGGAAGAAACGGCAGGTCTTAGCTACATGCTGGATATGTGTGGAGAAGGAGAGAGGTGTCAAAGATAATGCCTAGGTTGTGGGCCGAGGGAACAGGAAGGATAGTAGCTCCATCCACATAGACTAAGAAAGGGGGAAGAGGAGGGGAGGGGGGTAAAGACAAGGAGTTCAGTCTTGGCAATGTTCAATTTCAATCGGCGATGAGACATCCAGGCAGCGATGTCAGAGAGGCAGGCAGAGATCATGGACTGGGTTGCTGAAGAGATATTAGGTGTAGAGAGGTAGATTTGGGAGTCATCGGCATAGAGATGGTACTGAAAGCCATGGGAGGAGATAAGTGCACCAAGGGCTTGGGTGTAGAGAGAGAAAAGGAGGGGGCCCAGGACGGATCCGTGGGGTACACCTACATGGAGCGGGGTAGGGGAGGAGGAGGAGCTGCTAGAGCATACACTGAATGAGCGATGGGAGAGGTAGGAGGAAAACCAGGATAATACCGAGTCCTTGAAGCCAAGGGAGGAGAGGGTGGTGAGGAGAAGATTGTGGTCAACGGCGTCAAAGGCAGCGGAGAGATCAAGAAGGATGAGGATAGAGTAGAGGCCCTTAGATTTAGCCAGGAACAGGTCATTGGAGACTCTTGCGAGAGCCATTTCAGTGGAGTGTAGGGGACAGAAGCTGGATTGTAGTGGGTCCAGGAGGGTCTGGGAGGTGAGGAAGTCGAGGCAGTGGTGGTGGATGGCTCGTTCTAGTAGTTTAGATATGAAGGGAAGGGGGGAGATGGATCGATAGTTGGAGGGGCATGTGGGATCGAGTGAGGGTTTCTTGAAGAGGAGTGTGACAACAGCATGTTTGAAGTCAGCGGGGACAGTAGCAGTGGAGAGTAAAAGGTTGAGGATATGAGTAATGGGGGACAATGGTGGGGAGATGGGGTGTAGGAGGTGGGTGGGGATAGGGTCGGCTGAACAGGTGGTGGGTTTGGAGGAGGTAAGAAGGAGTGCGGTTTCTTCTTCAGAGATAGGAGGGAAAGAGGAGAGGGTGGCAGAGGAATTATGGATGGGGGGATGAATTGGGGAGGGGGAGGTAGCTGAGGGGGTAGGGATTTGGAGGGTAATCTTATGAATTTTGTCATGGAAGTAGTCTGCTAGGGGTTGGGCAGAAAGGGAGGGTGGAACCGGGGGTGGGGGGACCTTGAGGAGAGAATTGAGGGTATTAAAGAGACGGCGAGGGTCAGAGGCAAGGGAGTTGGTCAGGTGGATGTAGTAGTCTTGTTTGGCAAGTGCTATGGCTGACTGGAAGGAGCCAAGCATGAATTTGAAGTGTAGAAGGTCCTCTGGGGAGTGGGATTTGGACCAGGCACGTTCGGCAGCGTGGGTGCAGGTGCGTAGATAGCAGGTTGTGGGTGAAAAGCCAGGGCTGGAGAGTAAATCGTCTGACTGGACGTGGGGTGAGTGGGGCAAGAGTATCAAGAGCTGAGGATAGTGTAGCATTGTAAGAAGATAATGCCTTGTCGATGGATTTGGAGGCTATAATGGAGGAAAGAGATGGAGAAATGGTGGAGGAGAGAGTCAGGGGATTAATATTATGGTGGTTTCTAAATAGGTCGGAGGAGACAGGACGAGGTTGAGACGGCGGAAGCTGAAGAGTAAAGGTTAAAAGGTGATGGTCAGATGAGGGAAGGATTGAGTTGCAGAAGTTTGATGGAGAGGAATTAAAGAAGAGTATTAGGTCAAGGCAGTGACCGTGTAGGTGGGTGGGGACGGTGGAGCAAAGTTGGAGGTCGCACGAGGAGGTGAGGGCTAGGAACTATAATGCATGGGGGTCAGACGGGTTGTCGACGTGAATGTTAAAGTTGCCAAGAATAAGAGTGGGGGAAGAGGGATCCAGAAAGGTGGAAAGCCAGGAGTCGAAGTCGGTGAGGAAGGTTGATTTAGATTTGTTGGGTGGGCGATAAATAACAGCTACTCGGAGGGGAAGTGGTGTGAGGAGGTGAATGGAGTGGACTTCAAAAGAGAGGGGGGAGGGTGACTGATGTAACAGGAGTGGTTGGAATTGGCAGGAGGGAGAAAGTAGGAGACCAACACCGCCACCGCGACCAGTGGTTCGAGGTGTATGGGAGAACCGGTAGCCCCCATAGCAGAGAGAAGCAATGGATACGGTGTCATCTCGGGTGAGCCAGGTCTCAGTCAGGGCAAGAAGGTGTAGGGCACTAGAGAAAAAGAGATCATGAGTAAAAGCAAGTTTGTTAGTGACTGAGGATGTGTTCCATAGGGCACATGAAAATGGGAGAGATGAGGGGGGAAGGAGAGGGATATGGATAAGGTTTGATAAGTTACGTGAGAATTTCTTATCAGAGTAACGTGAGGCTTTATTTCTAGTGTAGTGCAGAGATTTAGAGGGAGCAGGGTGTGGGTGGATATGTCTGGGTGTGTGTGGCCTCCAAGAGGGATTTGAGGGAGGGGAAGTGAGGGGTGAATGAGGGGTGATATTGATGGTATCAGATTATGTGAGGATTTCTTTTTAGAGATAAGGTTGGGGTTGATATCTCTGGAAGAGTGATTGGGGGATGAGTGAGGGAGGGCGGAAGGGGGGAGGAGCAGGATGTAGATGCGATTGGAAAAGGTACGTGAGGAACTCTTCTTGGAGTGAGAAGGAAATCGAGGGGGGCCAAGGTTGGGGTTGAAATTACCTGATGAGAGAAGGAGTAGTAGAGAGCGTGGTAAAGCAGAGACAGTACAGCGGAAGCGAGGGTGGGGTTGCCTTAAAGAGAGAGGGGCTGGTTGAATACAGGGGATGGTGTGCTGAAGCTCAAGAGCAGATGCTAGGCTAGAGGACATAATGGAGGGAGAAGTGAGGAAGGTAGGGGGGTAGGGGGGAGAAGAGAGAGGGTGTTGGTATGAGGGGAGGCAGTTGGGGAGGATGAGGGAGAGAAGGACAATGTGATGTGGGGCCATGGCAATGGGTAACAATTTCTATGCAGGCAGTGGGTAGCAGGTCTATGCAAACGGTGGGAAGCAAGTTCTATGCAAAAAATGGGTAGCAGTTCTATGCAAACAGTGGGTAGCAGTTCTGTGCAAACAATGGGTAGCAGTTCTATGCAAACAATGGGTAACAGTTCTATGCAAGCAATGGGTAGCAGGTCTATGCAAACAATGGGTAGCAGTTCTATGCAAACAGTGGGTAGCAGTTCTATGCAGGCAGTGGATAGCAGTTCTATGCAAAGAATGGGTAGCAGTTCTATGCAAACAGTGGGTAGCAGTTCTATGCAGGCAGTGGATAGCAGTTCTATGCAAACAATGGGTAGCAGTTCTATGCAGGCAGTGGGTAGCAGTTCTATGCAGGCAGTGGGTAGCAGTCCTATGCAAGCAATGGGTAGCAGTTCTATGCAAACGGTGGGTAGCAGTTCTATGCAAGCAATGGGTAGCAGTTCTATGCAGGCAGTGGATAGCAGTTCTATGCAAACAATGGGTAGCAGTTCTATGCAAACAATGGGTAGCAGTTCTATGCAGGCAGTGGATAGCAGTTCTATGCAAACAATGGGTAGCAGTCCTATGCAAACAATGGGTAGCAGTCCTATGCAAACAGTGGGTAGCAGTTCTATGCAAACAGTGGGTAGCAGTTATATGCAGGCAGTGGGTAGCAGTTCTATGCAAGCAATGGGTAGCAGTTCTATACAAACAATGGGTAGCAGTTCTATACAAACAATGGGTAGCAGTTCTATGCAGGCAGTGGGTAGCAGTTCTATGCAAGCAATGGGTAGCAGTTCTATACAAACAGTGGGTAGACGTTCTGTGCAGGCAGTGGGTAGCAGTTCTATGCAAACAATGGGTAGCAGTCCTATGCAGGCAGTTGGTAGCAGTTCTATGCAAACAATGGGAAGCAAGATCTACGCAAACATTGGGAAGCAAGTCCAAAGCAGAGTTACTTGCAGGTAATGGGGTGGTGATCGTGAGATGGTTGGGGTTAGGAGGCGAGGTGTGGAGGAGCGATCATACCTGCACGGCTCACCGGCAGCTATGGAGATTTGTTGGAGCTGGGTTAATGGCTCACACTAGAGTGCCCTGCGGGCCCGCGCCTAAGGGCCATGCCAAAGGGCCCTATGGTGAGGCCCTTAGGCGCAGGCCCTCCAGGCACGGGAGTGCCCAATGGCCTGCGCCAATCAGCTGGTGTGGCTGCTGATGTGATGGTGCCCGATGGCGCTCTCCTTTTTGAGCGTGTCCTGGGGTGGCTGATAGGCCTTGGGCCGGTGATCGGGGTCAGGATTTCCTTCCCGCTCCCTGGCCCGATGCCAATCAGCTGGTGTGGCTGCTGATGTGATGGTGCCCGATGGCGCTCTCCTTTTTGAGAGTGTCCTTGGGTGGCTGATAGGCCTTGGGCCAGTGATCAGGGAGGGGATTTTTTTCCCGCTCTCTGGCCCGATGCCAATCAGCTGGTGTGGCTGCTGATGTGATGACACCCGATGGCGCTCTCCTTTTGAGCGTGTCCTGGGGTGGCTGATAGGCCTTGGGCCGATGATCGGGGAGGGGATTTCCTTCTCGCTCCCTGGCCCGATGCCAATCAGCTGGTGCAGCTGTAAGATGTAAGACATCTTTGCAACTTCTGACTTTCATTTCATGCACAGCTACATCGGCAGTCAGACATCTCGAGGGCTTGATCCAACCACATCATAAATGCTGGCTTTACTCTGAGAAGTCTTCAGCTCATCTCCAGTAGGCAGTTGAGTGCCTTCCGACCTGGAGGTTTCATCTTTAAGCCCTATAGTACTATTTGTTTTGTAACTATCCATTGGGTTTTCATGGCAAGATTCAGAAGTATATTTGTCAGGCCTTTCTTCCATTCTAGTATTGTTGCAGTTGTCACAGAAATGTGATCCTCCGCCACCAACACCATCCCATTCTGCTGCTGCTGCCCAGATGGGCAGATGACTGGAACACAAAGGTTTGCAACAAAGAAGAAGGCAAAGTGGTTGGAAAATATGGACTTGGCAACAGAAATGAAGCTAGAGAAAGACTGATAGAATTCTGCAAGATCAATGATCTATTCATCTCATACACCTTCTTCCAGCAACACAAGCGCCGACTGTACACGTGGACTTCATCCAATGGATTGTACAAAAATCAAATTGACTACATCTGTGGAAGACAATGATGGAAAAGCTTGATAACATCAACAAAGACAAAACCTGGAGCTGACTGTGGTACAGATCACCAACTACTAGTATGCAAACTCAAGTTAAATTTGAAAAAGAGCAAGCCACTCATTAATGTAGCAAAATACGACCTTGAGAATATACCACTGGAATTTAAAGACTGCCTGCAAAATTGTTTTGCTGATTTAGGTACAAATGACATAATTCCAGAAGAGTTATGGGATGACATCAAGAAGATTGTGTTTGAAGAAAGCGAGAAGTCTCTACAAAAGTTGAAAAAGCAAAAATGGCCAAAATGGATGACTAAAGAAACTCTGAAAATTACCCAGAAATGGAGAGAAGCTAAAGCCAGAAGAGAAAGAGAAGCAATCACAGAACTCAGCAGAGATTTCCAATGTGCAGCAAGATAAGACAAGGAGACGTACTATAATGACGCATGCAAGGAAATAGAATCAGAAACTATTAAAGGAAGAATAAAATCGGCTTTCCTAAAGCTACAAGAGTTAAAGAAAAAATTCCAGCCTCGACTTGGAAGATGCTCAAGGATCCATGCTGAATGATGCTGAGAAGATAAAGAAAAGGTGGAAAAAATATACAGAGTCATTATACCATAAAGATCAAGTGGACCAACAGCCGTTTCAGCCTGTACCTTATGATTAGAAATCATTGGTGATGAAAGAAGAAGTTGAAGCAGCATTGAAAGCCCTATTAAAGAACAAATCACCGGGCATTGATGCCATTCCCATTGAAGTCTTATAGCAATTGGATGAAGCTGTTACCCTAGGTAATCTGGAAGACAAATTCATGGCCAACTGACTGAAAAAGATCTGTGTTTATATCAATACTAAAGAAAGGTGAGCCGACTGATTGTGGAAATTATCACACCATTGCTCTGATCCCACTTGCCAGCAAGATTCTACTCAAGATCATTCAGCAGAGACTACAACCATACCTGGAATGAGAACTGCCTGAAGTGCAAGCAGAGTTCAGAAAAGGGTGAGGAATGAGAGACATTTTCGCAGATGTGAGATGAATCCTTGAAAAGACAAAAGAATACCAAAAGGATATGCATATGTGTTTTATTGACTACAGCAAGGCTTTTGACTGTGTAAACCATGAGAAACTCTGGGCCACATTAAGAAGCATGGGTATACCAGAACACCTGATAGTTCTCATGCACATCCTATACATTGATCAAGAAGAAACAGTTCAAATGAAATTAGGAGAAACAGAATGGTTTAAAATCACCAAAGGTGTACAACAAGGCTACATTCTTTCCCCTTACCTCTTTAATTTATATGCTGAACAAATCATCAGAGAAGGAAGACTGTATGAAGTCAACAACTGAGGTGTGAAGATTGTTGGAAAACTCATCAACAACCTTTGCTGTGCTAATAATACCACCTTACTGGCTGAAAGTGAAGATGATCTGAAACATTTGCTTCTCAAGTCAAGGAACATAGTCTTAAAATGGGCCTGCACTTTAACAATAAGAAGACAAAGATCCTGACAACTGCAAAATCAATAAGTTCATCATTGATGGAAATTGAAATAGTTGACAACTTTAACCTACTTGGATCAACAATTCATAAAAAAATGACAAGCAGTCAAGAAATCCGATGATGCATTGCTCTTGGCAGAATGGCTATGAAGGACCTAGACAAGATTCTCAAGAGTAGAGATGTCTCTCTCCATACAAAGATTCAACTTGTCCAAGCATGGTATTTTCAATAACATCATACGGATGTGAACATTGCATAGTGAAAAAGATAGACAGGAAGAAAATCTATGCCTTTGAATTATGGTGCTGGTGACAAATATTGTGTATATCATGGACTGCCCAAAGAACAAATCAGTCAGTACTAGAGGAGATCAGAACTAAGCTTTCCCTAGAATTTCAGATGACAAGACTTTGACTTTCATATTTTGGACACATGATGCGAACAGAGAGGTCATTAAAGAATGACATAATGCTTGGCAAATAGAAGGTTAATGCAAAAGAGGAAGGCCGGCAATGAGATGGATCGATACAATAACAGCAGCTACGTTACTTATCAACAACAAATCTACAGTATAGAACGACCTTCCATCGTACTTCTGTTTGGAATCCTCATACATAAAGTTCCAAAGGCAACTCAAAACCTACTTATTTCAAAAAGTCTTGACTTTATTTCCCAATGATATAGATATCTACCACCCTCCCTATTTTCTACTGACAGCAGTCCAGGTCTTTTAATTCCTTTTCCTCTCCTTTGTTTTTTACTTTGTAATTGTGTGATTGTGGCTATCTCTTTCACCATATCACACTGGAGGTTCTTTCCATTTTATTTATTTATTTTAAGTTATGCAAACTGCCCTGCTGGTATATCAAGTTTAAATAAACTAAACTATAAACTATAACAAACTTTTTTATACCAAAGCATTTCCAGCAGCACATTTTGATTCACAAGACAGCTGCTCATGTCACATTTATGTACTCTTTTACTGAGTGATTTATTTTAAACAGGCTAATCTTTATTTTAATGATAAATGTATGTATTGTTGTACCTGAATTTACTCTATGAGGTCCTTTTACTAAACTGTGCTCTGGTTTTGCACTTAATGAGCATGGGAAGGCACATTTTAGAAATGCCATGTAGGTGAAATCTGGGAAATCCAAGTCAAAACATTTTAAAATAAGTGGGAGGAGCAGCAGAAAAGGTGGGCAGTTCTCCACCCTGAAAGATACACGTCTGCGAAATAAAAGGGAAAACGGGAATATGCAGAGTAGTGGATCCCGACATGTGCAGGTTTTTTCCAGATTTTAGATACCTGCACATGTCAAATACAATATGAATGCCTTCCATTCTGGGAACGCAGATCTGCTTTGGAGCTCTATTTCAGAATGAGCATGTCTCTCTCACCAAATGCACATCTGGCCTGCCATCTTGAAAATGGGGATGCAAAAGCATAGGAGCTCAGACAAATGCCTTTTTACTTAATAACATGTGTTTTTGAAGGAGTTAAAGGTACTGGGGGAGTGAGGAGGCATTCTCCTCTCCTCCTTACAGTTGTTGATTTACCAAAACGAGCATTTTTCAGAGTCCTATTCATTCTCTGGTGCAGGTATAGTCATAGACATCTCCGATGGTGAATTGAAACATGGCAGCGCCAGTCTAAAATCAGGCACACACGTGTATCTTTTTCAGACTGTCCCTGGCATACCCTCATGTGACATAGATGTGATGGCGCCGGACATGTGTAAACTCCAGGCCTTCTAAAATGGCTCTCAGAAGAATCTGCCTGCCAGCCACCTTAAACGCATTGTCTGCAAAGCAAAAGAAACAGTTTGCAGGAGTGGTCAATTCCGGCTCTCGTGCACCACAATCCAGCCTGGTTTTCATGATGTCCCTCATGAATATTCATGAGATCTATTTGCATCCACTGCCTTCCATTGTATGGAAATAGGTCCATGAATATTCATTAGGGACATCATGAAAACCAGACTGGATTGTGGTGCACAAGGGCCGGAATTGCCCACCCCTGGTTTAGAGGAGTAGAGCTGAGCCTGGCATGGATTTTCTGCCTGGGGCTCTCAGGGGGTGAGTACTAAGGTTTGAGGTCATAATTGTCTTTGTTGGGGGCTCCCAATTCCATCCATATGGGGCACAATTTGGGGTGAACTGCTAGCGATCGTTTGCATGATGTGGGGGTTTCTCGCCTTTTCCTGAATGTGTTAGTAGCGTCTTTACTATTGTTCTCCTGGCAGTGGCATGGTACATCTTCACATTCTGCCAAAGTGGCTCCAGCATGCATTCCTTCCCAAGTGCCTGTAATGATGTTGCTGTGTAAGTGCTGTTAATGTGCACCTTCCGGGCCTAGTATGCGCTGTTGTGATACTTACCTTAACTCTCTAGGTCTTTTTCCAGGAAACACTGTTTGGCCTGTGGCAAGCAAAGTGCCTCATCTCTGGCTTCTGGACTATGCTCTTCTGGCATGGCAACTTTTGAGTTGTCCATGGAGGGCTTGTTCCCCCCTCTCAGCATGGGGATGCAGTTAGTCCGGCCTTGCCTGCCTTAAGGCAAGAGGTGGTGGATTGAACTGTCGGTAGAGATAATCAGCCCACCGAAGGTTCCAGCAACCATGCTGTGAGCCACTCCCAAACCTCTAAGGGATTGGTAGCGGCTATTTCCTCTGGTGTAGGGGAGTCGTTTTCACAATGAGAGCTTACAGAGTTTGGTTTGTCCTCCTAGGAATTATTTTCCTTTTTATAACAGCCCTCGTCATTCTGGCATGAAAATTCAGACCCTATGGCCTCTGGCTTCCCCCGAACACAGTCTGGTGAGGGGCAGGCTGAGAGTGGATGTCCTGTTTGATTGCCTATGGTCAAGCTTCTCCAACAGAGGGTGCCCCCTGGAGATTGGGATGAGCTGGGATCTGTTTGATATTTGGACTGTGATTTGGATTCATGTGTCTGAGTTCTGGGCTCTGCTGTAGACGAAGAAGTACTCTCACCTTTGGAGGATCAAGAAGAGGCCAGTGTTATCTACCTGTTCCGGAAGGAAGAACTGGTGGCATTGATTGCCAGGGTCTCATCCACCTCAAGCTTGGAAGATGCTCCAGGCATGGAGCAGGAACCAAAGGTGCATCCAAGACTGCAAAGGGTGCAGAAATCCACTTCTGTCTTCCCATTCCGGGAGATGATCAAGGACATGATTTGGTTAGAGTGGATTCCCCCGACTTCCCCCCTAAGGGGCTAAGGGTGTATCCTCAATCAACTCCTACCACTCAACTTTGTTACTTTCACCAGCCATAGGCAAAACAAAAGAGGTGGAGGAGTTGCCATCATCACCAGATCTGACCTTCAATTCAAAATGGTAGAATCCAACAGCATCAACACCCTTGAAACAGTATCTATAGCCAATCACTCCTGCTCCATAAACCTTATTTATAGAGCGCCCTCAACTGATCCAGACAACCTCTCCAATATCATAAACTTAGCATCCAATACCCATGCCCCACACAGACCAAATTGGATCCTAGGTGATTTCAACCTGCCATCCCTACAGGACAATCAGGCAACCGCCTTCCTAGAAGCCCTAGATAACCTGGGATACACCCAATTGGTACAAGAACCAACACACACAAAGGGAAACATTCTTGACCTGATATTCGCCCCACAAACAGTACTTCAACAGGTTCAAAACGTCACTCTATCATTAACAGCAGTTCCATGGTCCGATCATAAGCTCATCTCCTTCCAGATTCTGACCCCCATCAAGTCACAAAAACCAAGTTCGAACTCACATAAGAACACATTCTCCACTGCCAGAAGTTTTCACCCGTTCAACAAAGAACGCATCATGGCTGAAACAAGCATTCTCCTTGACAAGACCTCACAAGACCTAGATGTCCTCATCTCCACATGGAACAGCAAACTTAGCGCTATCGCAATCCGCCCCCCTACTACCAAAGCCCCAAACAAAAGACCATCCGCACCATGGTTCACAGCTGACCTAAGGGCGTCATTAACCATCCTACGGAGATTGGAAAAGCGCTGGAGGAAATCACGTACCAGCAGTGACCAAGCAGCATACACCCAACACCTACACACACATCGCAGGGCAGTTACAGACAAGATGAAACAACATCACACAGACACCCTGAAACGTTCATTAAACAAGCCACACGACCTCTTCAACCTGGTCAAAACTCTTGCCAAGGAACCGACCCCGGAGCACCCAGGAACTATAGACCCGCAGGACTATGCCACCTTCATGCAATCGAAACTATGCAAGACCGACAAATTGACGATACCGGACCCCTCTGATTCTCAAGTATGCTCAGCGTATCTAACTACCTTTACCACACCATCTAAGAAAACTATTGAAGAAACCATCGCTACCCTAAATACTTCCACTGCTTTCTCAGACCCATGTCCAGCATTCTGGATAAAAGATCTGCGATCCGACCTTGCACCTATCTTATCTAAAATGATAGAACTATCTTTTAACACCGGGTCTTTCCCATCCACGCTCAAACAGACCTCCGTCAGACCTCTACTTAAGGACACCAAATTAGACCCTCAAAAGGTCGAGTCCTACAGACCCATATCCAGCATCCCGATGCTCGCTAAAATCATTGAAAAGATAGTCTACAGGCAGCTACAAGATCATGTGGACACCAATGCACCCCTAGATTCATCACAACACGGATTCAGAGAATCACACGGAGTGGAAACACTACTCTCCACTCTTTTCAACACCATAATCTCAGGCACTGACAACTCACGCTCAGGTTTCGCGCTCATCTTTTTAGATATAGCGGCAGCCTTCGACTCAGTCTGCCACGAGATTCTCCTGAGTCGGCTAAGAGAAAAAGGCATCACCGGAACAGCTTTGGAGTGGTGCAGGTCTTACCTGTCTGGAAGATGGCAACAAGTCCGAGCAAATGGAACAACATCCGAGCCATTCCTACAAAGTCAAGGAGTCCCTCAAGGTTCATCCCTATCATCACTTATGTTCAACATCTACATCCAACCCATTTGTAACATCATTAGATCGTTCAACGTGAGCTGCATGATATACGCAGACGACGTCCTACTGTACCTACCAATATCCCTGACCTACCCAGACCTCACCCCACTAACTAATTGTTTCAACGCAATATCCGAATGGCTCCTTTCCCAAAATCTACGCATCCAACATAAAAAAACGGAGGTCCTGTTTATATCCAGAAATCCTGATTTCACACCACCTAGCCACCTGACAGTGGACAACGCCAAGTTGCAAGTAAAATCAGCCATACGGTACCTCGGAGTTACATTGGATCAGAACCTCAATATGAAGCAGCACATAGCTAAAACAGTAAGAGCTATCTACTTCAAGATCAGATCCCTCAGACACATACGCCCCCTACTCGATCCAAGCGACTTCCGCACCGTATATCAAGCCCTCATCATCCCTCATTTCGATTATGCAAACGCCATCTTACAAGGACTACCTCAAGCAACCCTACATCCCTTACAACTCGCCATGAACAGTGCAGCGCGAATCCTTTTCGGAGTACCAAGGAGAGAACACATCACACCCCTCCTGAAGCAGCTACACTGGCTCCCCATTCCAGCTAGGATTATCTTCAAGACCTTAGTGATGACATTCAAGGCCATCAAGGGGCTCTCCTCTTCTTCACTATGTGACCTCATTCAACCACCCACTACCACCAGGCTAAGAAGAACCTCAGTAGCCAACATGCTAGCAATACCGAGAGACATGACAAAATGCTCCAAAGCAACATCAAACAGAGCCTTTAGTCTAAGCGCCCCAAGCCTCTGGAACTCCCTACCACCATACATCAGAGCCATCCCCAACCTGAGCCAGTTCAGGAAGGCCTTAAAACACTTCCTCTTTATTGAATACCTCACAGACTCCACTGAACCCCAACCACCATGAATGATCTACGCACAATAACTCCATCTCACATGTACATAGTTATCTATTCAAATTTCTGCACATGTAGATAGTTTCCCCTGTTATCCAAGTTAATTGCTCCTGTTCTTTGTAATGACCTGACTCTTGTTTATTGTCGGATACTGTTTGTTCTATGTAAACCGCGCTGATCGCAAATAGTGCGGTATAGAAGAAATGTAAATAAATAAAATAAAATAAAAGAAGATGTACGCTGTCCTGGAAAAGGAGTGCATTGTATGACTTGATATTCCCAAGGTGGATGCGCAGGTCACGGCAGTTACCAGATGGACTACCATTCCTGTGGAAGGCGAATCAGCCTTAAAGGATACTCTGGACTGAAAAGTGTATTTGTTGTTGAAGAACCTGTTTGCTGCGGCAGCTGCTATTCTTCAGTTGGCAGTATGTGCAGGCCTGATTTCTCAAGCCCTGCTCCAGTGGATTCACTCTCTTCTGATGGGTGATACTACCCCTCTTTTGGAGTTGGCTATGACCTTCTTTGCTGATGCCACGTATGACCTGGTACAGTCAGGGCCAAGGATAGTGCTCTGTTGACAATGACACGGCATTGGATTTGGCTCCAACATTGGGCAGGGGACACATCTTCTAAAGCCTGGCTGATCCAACTGGCCTTTAAAGAGAAACTTTTTTTGGGGTCGATTTGGAAAAGCGGGTGAAGGACCTGGATGAGATGAAATCTTACCCCCTTTTGGAGGACAGGTCCAGGGAGCCTGGGAAGTGAGCAGGAGCCCCGTTTCAGTTAGCCTCCGCCTGCTTCTCACGGGCGCTTTGGTTGGACTCCCAGGGGTCTCAGGACTCCTATCACTACCAGCCTGGAAAGTCTTTCTTCCCCTCTGCTTCTGGACTTCGGGCTCATTCTCAGTCCTTTCATGGAGCGTGTGGAACTAGGGACTCAATTCCCTCCAGAGGAGGACCCTCCCAGACTGTGCAATGAAGGTTTGAGGGCAGGCTTAAAAGTATAATTTTAAATTTCCATAAAAGTAGATTTGTATATTTCCAGTGTCCTTTCCATAGTGAATTAACTTAAACAAACAAGTAGAAATAAAGTTTTCTTTGCTCTGTTGCAAGCCTGCCTCTCCCTAGAGATGTGGCTAATGCCTGAGCAGGCAGAAAGCAATTTGGTCCTGTGTTTTCCAGCACACGTTTGGAGCTTATCCTCAATGCTCCAGGAGAATCTGCACAGCTAAGCTATTCTAACTTTTTACTTTTTGGCTGGTTTTTGATATAGATTTTCCATTGCCTTTTTATTATCAGTTTTGACCTCTTAAAATACTACTTAGCCACTACTAAGTGTTAGAGTAGCTACACACAAAACAAAAAAAAGAACTACTCTGCTCCTCCTCTTTGTTCTTTCTGCAAAGGAGAAGGACTTTTTCTTGCAAATTTCTACCTGCCCATAGCCCTTTAGACCTACAGTTTAATAGCAAACAGCCTAAATTTTGGTTAGGAAAATCTAACTTGTCTGTATTCCTTGGCCAGCCTTTTAAAACCAGGAATTTGAGTTTACCCTCAATTCATATATGGTCTACTGGTCTGGGGCACTTTAATTCCCACCCACCGCAGATACAGTCTTCATATCATAGATAGGCATCTGTCCTCCAATTAAGTAGAATGCTCATTTTTTCTCCTTTACCTAAAACTGCTTCATAACTCTCCTAATCAACATGTTGTGTATTCTATGCAATAGCTGTGATACCTTAATTCTAAGAAGAATCATTTGGAGCCTTAAAACTTGCCCTATATGCCTGAAGTTAGCTGCTATGAATAAAGAATTGACTCTATTAATGAAAGAATTAGCTGCAATGAAACACATCTCCCTTAGGGTACAAATTGAAAACAATTCACTACCACTCCCACGAAGAATCAAACATCCTAGGAACAAATGGATCTCAGTGGGCTATGGTAGGTTGCAATCTGTAACATGGAGACACCCTCTCCATTGAGAGATATCCCTACATAATGCCTTCTCTGCTTTGGAAAATGAGAGTGCCCAATTAGTGGAAACTGAAGTGACCTTAAATGAGAAGGTTAACATCCAATCTACTGGTAATGTTACAAATATGAACAAAAAAATCACAAAACAGGAAACTGTTATTACTTGGAGACTCCATCATCAGAGGGATTAACTTGGAACCCAGTTCAAGGGATAGAAGATGGTCAAATGCCTCCCAGGTTCTTCAGCCAGCAGATATGCAAACCAAATTGTTAGCATAGTCAGTGCAGAAATTAAGCATTCCAAAATTGATGTTATCCACCTCAGTACAAATAACCTGACAAGAAAGAGCATCTCTACAATACAAGGGACTTCCAGGTTTTGAAAGAGAAACTTAAACCCATTGTTAACACTATAGCATTCTCAGAAGTTCTACCTGTTCATGATAAGGAGAAGAAAGGTTGCATCACATAATCAACTTTAATATGTGGCTCTAAATCTGGTGTAAACAAGAACAATTTAGACAAATAGGCAACTGGGGCTATAAATGGAACAAGAAACTATAGAGTATTAAGAACATAAGAAAAGCCATACTGGGTCAGACCAAGGTCCACCAGGTCCAGTATCCTCTTTCCAACAGTGGCCAATCCAAAATGCAAGTACCTGGCAAGTTCCCAAAAAGGCACACAGGAATCACAATGCTTGTCCTGGGGTAAGCAGTGGATTTCTCAGGTCCTTTTTAATAATGGTTTATGGACCTTTCCTCTAGGAACTTGTCCAAAGCTTTTTTAAATCCAGCTATATTAATGGTTTTTACCACACCCTCTGGTAACAAAATCCAGAGTTTGATTACAAGTTGAGTTTCATTACATGCCCTCTAGACTTTCTACTTTTCGATGGGGTAAACAATCAATCTAGGTTTACCTATTCCACTCCATTCATTAATTTATAGACCTCTATCATCTCTCCCCTCAGCCGTCTCTTTTCCAGGTTGAAGAGCCCTAACATTTTAAGCCTCTCCTCATAAGGGTATCCTTGCATCCCCTTTACCATTTTGGTGGCTCTTCTCTATACCTTTTCTAATTCTGCTATATTCTTTTTAAGATATGGCGAACAGAATTGCATACAATATTCATAGTGCGGTCGCATCAAGGAATGATACAGAGGCATTATAATATCTTTTGTTTTATTCTTCTTTCCATCTCTCTGTGGCAGAAAAAAAGACCCTAAGTGAAAAATTCAGGCAATATGTGGACAAGCTTTTAAACTAGGGAAATGGGGTTGACAGATGGAAAGAAGAAGTTCAGGACATCACTCCCATCAAAAACATAATAACAGTGGTAATAGTCATCATATTAATCAGAGGGAAGAGGAGTCTGGAATAAAGTCCATGAAAAATACAAGCAGGCCAACCAACAATAGCTGGAAGGAAATGAGCACAAATGTTCAAAGTCTAGCCAACAAATTTCCTGACCTGGAAGCCCTGATGGTGGAAAAAGACTTGGACATTATGGCCATTATGGCCATTACAGAAACATGGTTTAACGAGTTACATGAATGGGATAAAGCCATAGCTGGCTATAATTTATTTTGAAGAGATAGAGAAGGCAGAAAAGGAAAAGGAGTAGCCCTATATACCAAAAACAATATTAAAGCCGCTGAAATGCAGGGGATGTGGGGAAAAGAAGATGTGCTTTGAATTGTGTTATAAAGAAGAGATGGCACTATCATCCACACTGGTGTAGTCTACCGGCCTCCAACTCAAACTGAGGAAATGGATAGAGACTTGATCATTGATATTGCAAAGGTAGAAATGAAGGGAGAGGTCATCATATTGGGTGGATTGGAGTATTCCTTCTGCAAATCTGGTAAGAAGTAAAAAGATACTGCTACTACTACTGAACATTTGAATACCGCTACAAGATGTATGCAGCACTGCACAGACACATGTAAAAGACAATCCCTACTCATCAGAGCTTACAATCTAGTCAAGACAGACAACACAGTAGCTGTAGATATGGGATACATCTAGGGGGAATGATAAGGAAACACAATGGAGATCAGGTTTTAAGATCCAAAAACGGCAGCAAAAAGGAGAGTTTTCAGCCTGGATTTGAAAAGGGTCAGAGTCGTAGTTTGTTCCAGGAATAAGGAGAAGCAAGGTGAAAGGAGCAAAGTCTGGAGTTAGCAAAAGAAGAGAAGGGCACAGATAGAAGCGATTTGCCAGAAGAGTAAAGTTCCTGAGAAGGGGTGTAGGGAGAGATGAAAGGTAGTGAGGAGCTGCAGAGTGAATGCACTTATAGGTCAGCAGGAGAAGTTTGAACTGGATGCGGAAATAGATAGGGAGCTAATGAAGTGACTTGAGAAGAGGGGTAATATGAGCATGACGAGTCTGGTGGAAGATTAGCCATGCAGCAGAGTGCTGAACAGATTGAAGGGGGAGAGATGATTCAATGTGATCATAAAATCAACCCACAGTGTTGGTCATGTCTGATTGTTATGTTCCATGTAAACCGCGCTGATGCTGAATAGTGCGGTATAGAAGAACTTGTAAATAAATAAATACGTCACCTTCAATGGTTGAACTGCAAAACTGACAAGCGCCACAAGCATATTGGCCTGGGTTTAAATGTGAAGTAGGAGGTCTGTCAACCAGAGATGCTGAATATACTAACTTATCCTGGAGATTAGCTCCCGTGAATATGCCAGCAGGAGAGGTTTCTGAAAACAAGGTGACGCATGGCGTGAACAACACCGTGGGCTTATTTTACGATCACGTTAGCACACCACTTGTACATCAGTTTTTGTGGTGTATCTCATCATCTGTCCGAGCGGGTTGTATTAAAGAGGCCGGACTACACTTGAGATTAAGATCCGACTTTGTGAACATGCCTCTGCCTTCGCATATCTATGGTCTCAGTTCCCATGGTTGAACATTGTCTTCAGCATTACCATTCAATTGATCAACTTCAATGGTGTGTCATTGACCTGGAAAGTGGAATAAGAGTGAGGTTAGCAAATTTGCAGATGACACAAAACTATTTAAAGTTGTTAAAACCCAAGAGGATTGTGGAAAATTGCAAGAGGATCTTGATAAATTGGAAGATTGGGCATCAAAATGGCAGATGAAATTTAATATGGACAAGTGCAAAGTTATGCACCTAGGGAAGAACAACCCAAACTATGGTTACACGATGCAAGGTTCCACATTAGGAACCACCACCCAGGAAAACGATTTAGGCGTCATTGTGGATAACATGTTAAAACCCTCGGCCCAGTGTGCAGCGGTGGCCAAGAGAGCAAATAGAATGCTAGGTATCATAAGGAAAGGAATGGAAAATAAAACAAAAGATATTATAATGCCTCTATATCGTTCCATGGTGAGACCGCACCTTGAATATTGTGTGCAATTCTGGTCACCGTATCTTAAAAAAGATATAGCGTTATTAGAAAAGGTTCAGAGAAGAGCCACCAATATGGTAAAGGGGATGGAAGGATACTCCTATGAAGAAAGGCTAAAAAGGTTAGGGCTCTTTAACCTGGAAAAGAGACGGCTGAGGGGAGATATGATAGAAGTCTATAAATTAATGAATGGAGTGGAACGGGTAAACGTAGATCAATTGTTTACGTTATCAGAATATAGAAAGACTAGGGGACATGCAATAAAGCTACAGGGTAAACTATTTAAGACTAATAAAAGAAAATATTTTTTCACTCAACGTGTAATCAAACTCTGGAATTTGTTACCGGAGGATGTAGTAAAGGCTGTTAGTGTAGCTGGGTTTAAAAAAGGTTTGGACAAGTTCCTGGAGGAAAGGTCCATAAACCATTATTAAGAAGGGACCCAGGATATCAATGCTTGACCCAGTACAAGCATTGTGGAACCTGTGTCTTTTGGGGAAAATGCTAGGTACGTATGACCTAGATTGGCCAGTGTTGGAAACAGGATACTGGGCTTGATGGACCTTGGTCTGACCCAGTATGGCATATCTTATGTTCTTATGTTCTTATTGACCATATTCTAGTTGACCCATGGGGCGGTGATCGTGCCTATAAGCTCCAATGGAGGGAACAATTCTGGATTTTCGTGCTATGGACAGTTACCCACTTCGGGCTTAACTCAGAATTGGAGTGGTTCAGTTTACTTTGACTCACACCATCAGAGGCTTTCCTAGACATGGACACACCCCCTGCTCTGATTGGTTTCTTGATCCTTTGACAGTTGTGATGTCAGACCCTTCCATTTCTCAAAAAGCCGTCAGGATGTTCCTTTTCCTTATGTCATAAAGTGAAAACATTTTCATGTCGGAATCCTAAGAGCCTGAAGCAGGACCTGGTTCATGAGTCCGAAACGTACCACGTTATGTTGGATTCCTGAAGTTTTCTTGTTCTCCTTGGCCGCTTTGCTACTGAGATGTTTATTTTAAATTCACTAATAAAAATGATTAAAAGGAGCTTCCACTGCGGGGGAGTGAGTTTTTCCTCTCTCCTCTCGATGGAGTCTCCGACATTTTAAAATAGCAGATTACCCGCTTTATATGCCTTGGGATCTTTTTTGTGCACATTTGATCACCAGAGGCCTTCCCTAAATCTGCTGTCACTCCTTACACTCTGCTTGCTGATCTTAACAAGAATATTCTTATTACAGAAAATAAAGAAAAATTTATTCAAGGAAGAGAAGGTCCTAAATAATTTATACCCTTCCCCTAGATGGGTAGAATAATATTCTGCCATACTAATATTCCAGTTGATTAAAGAAGTTAAGATAAGGGCTAGTTACCTCCAAGTATGTGGTGTGGCATGGGAGATACAGGGACTGCCAGCACGAGAATCCTTCATACGCCAGAATTCCCATTCAGCCCCAGAGAAAGAAACAGATAGGCACAGCCTTTTAAACAAACCAAGCCTTCAGCAAGGGAAACAGGTATACTGCAGCCCTTAATACCAGAACAGCCAGCTAGAGCAGCTGCTTCATCTGTCTCCCAGGAGTCCAGGGGAGGGGGTGTGGCTGGGGCCTTTCTCTGAAAGCATCTAAAATATAGCCTGCAACTTAGGAAGGAGGAGGTCCCGGGGTCAAAGAACTTGCCTTCACCCAGCCCGTCAGTCATGGAACCAGTGCAGGAACAGATGGAAACCGAAATCCCAGGAGAATCCATAGAACCAGAGAATCTGGAGAAAGCTATGAAACTAGAGTGAGTCAGGTTTTGCTACTCTCCCCATTAACAAAAACATAAATATTAAATTAAAAAAAGAAAGGCATTTGCTAAGAAAGGAAAACAGTTCTTTAACTCCCTTCTTATCTAGTTAGAAGCCCTGGGTTCTGTGCTAAGGTGAGGTAGAAATCCAGGCAGGGCTGAGAGCTGGAAGGGTTAAGTGAAAAGGATACACCCCTCTTGGTGAAGTCATACCCTGGTACATGCTTGTCCCTCCCCTATTCCTTTGTCCTGCTGCTCTCTCTGCTTGCTAGAGATAACTACTCTTCCTCTGCTTCGCTAGAGATAAGAGTACAGTAGACTTTCTCCAATCGGGACTATACTGTAATAAAGTAACCAATCATGAAGAAATGTTGTAATAACCTGATAAGAAGTCTATATAATCTCTCTGAGCCTTCTGGTGGAGGCTCAGAATTTGGAAAAACTATATTCTCTGGGTCTGTGCACATTAAACCGTTGTTTCCTTCTAAGACTCCTTGGGTGTTTCTTTCTTCACTCGTTTATCTGCTACATTTTTTGTTCCCTGACCCGGCTGAGACAGCGAGATAAGAAAGAAAAGGTTATCTTGCTACCTCTAAGTTCAATCAGTTTGAGCCGGGCTGTGGCGAACGCAGGGGGGAATACAAGGCGCCACCAGACCAGTTGTTCTGGAAAGTATTGCTTCCTGATTCGCCTCTGCTGCTGGCTTTCTCTGACAGACACCTAAGAACCCGCTCTGGGGTTTAGGAAACAACCCATTCAACTCCGGAGGACATCTGATAACGGGAGGGGGGGGAGGGGGGTCTGTCTCTATCTGCAGTTCAGAAAAATCGGTCCTTCCTATGGAGAGAAGGAGAGCTTGAGCACCTCTCGAGGGAATCGCCCTAGTACCCTGAGCTGAGCTGAACTGTGGGAAACCGCGTTCCTGTTTTCTACGGAATTGGGAGGCTGTCTATGTGTTGGTCTGTGCTTAATTTATGTGTTTGGCACAAGCAGAGGCTTGTGCAGTGAGCATAGACTCCTGATTAGTGCAGTTCCTGACCAGGCGACTGCACCCAGGTCAGGGAAAAATGGCGAAAGCGCCATTTTGTTAGGGTGTGGTTAAAGTGCCATTTTCTTAGATACCCTTCTTGAGACTAGAGCAGCCGGATTCCTAGCTGTCTGCATTCCTTTCCCTCTGTGTTTTCAAAGCCTGGAAGAAAGATATGGGGGGGATCAGAGATGAAATGCAGCCCCTTAGAGTGTATGGTAAAGCATTTCAGGAAGGGATTCTCTGCAGATTATGGAGTTCGCATGACTCCATCCTTGTTAAAGAAATATTGTGAGCATGAGTGGCTAGCTTTAATACTGATTGGCCCCGAGAAGGAACCTTTGATTATGAATTGGTTAGCTGAGTACACCAAGTTGTGGTAGCTAAAAATCCTGATCAATTCCCTTATATTGATTCCTGGCTGGATGTTTCTTGGCAGAGACCTAAATGGCTCAGGAGATGTCATGAGGAAAACTGACGCATACTTTTGTCTCGTAGCCCACAGGAAATGCAGCCTAAATTAAAAACACAATTGCCCGTTTTAGTACAGGAGCCAGAGACAGAAGAATTCCTCCCTTTCCCTCCTCCCTGTATTCTCAGGCAGAGTCCTGTGACTTCAGCTAGGTCAGCAGTCTCAGCAGGGAATTCGGCTAGTTCTCCCCCGCCCCTCTCAACGGATACTACATTCTCTGACAGTCAGAAGAGCAGTGAGGAAAGCATACAAATGCCAATTTCAGATACAGACCTGCCCAGCACTACAGAAAGTTCCCTGAATCGCAGATCTGAGGAATGTCAGTTTCACGTTCGTACACCCTCCCCCCCCCCGTACTAGAGTACTGCGACCTCATTTGGGGGCCCCAGTGAGAAGCGCTGAGAGACTTTCCTGACCTAAAACCTAAAACAGTGATGCAGGCCTCCTTGCTCTGAATTGTTATCATCGGGCTCTCCTTGAAGGCTTTAAAAGGGGGGCCAGAAAGCGATGAATGTAGGGAAAATATCTGAGGTACTGCAAACCCCTGATGAGAGCCCTGGCCAGTTTTATGAAAGACTCTACATTCAAAGGAAACTTCAGAAGCTTGAGGGCTTTGCTGGAATGAATATAACCCAGCGGATGGAAGTTGCTATTTGTTGCTATTTGTGAACAGAGATCAGGAGATGAAGCGTGAGTGTGAACGAAAGATGAAAAAGAAAGCTGATATGTTAGCAGCAGTGCTAGTTGAGAAAGGACAAGGAAAGTCGACGTGGGAACCGAGAAGCCGAGGCTGGGGTAGAGGAACCCGGCGAGGATCATTGGAGCAAGGACTATTGGAACGAGATCAATGTGCCTATTGCAGAGAAATGGGCCACTGAAAAAGAGAAGAAAAAACGAATGTCCCAATTGTGTCAGGCAATATTCCCTGCCCCGAAGAGATGTTGAGGGCATTCATAAACATCTCCAGCAACTACTTAAGTCTGGACTCCTGAAAACCATGCCAGTCACCCTGGAATACCCCTTTGCTGCCAGTTCAAAAACCAGGTAATGATGATTACCGACCTGTGCAGGACCTACGGAAGGTCAATGAAACTGTTGTTACCATTCACCCTGTTGTGCCAAACCCCTACAATTTACTGAGTTTGATTCCTGCACAAGGAACCTGCTTCACTGTTCTGGACTTAAAGGATGCCTTTTTCTGCTTGAGACTGGCCACTCCTAGCCAGCCACTGTTTGCATTTGAATGGGAAGATCTTATTACTGGCAGTAAGGGTCAGTTGACATGGACACGGTTACCCCAAGGATTCAAAAACTCCCCCACGCTGTTCGGGGATGCACTTAGTCAAGATTTGCGTCAGTTCCAGTCTTGCCCCTCTCAACGCGTGTTGCTACAATACGTGGATGATTTACTCATTGCTGCTGTTTCCCGGGAAGAATGTCTAACCGCTACTTCAGAACTTCTACACCTACTTTGGATGTCTGGCTATCAGGTGTCCCGAAGTAAGGCCCAATTGTGCCAGACTGAAGTCAGATACTTGGGATTCCATGATGCCCAAGGCCTTTGAAGATTGGGCTCTGAGTGGAGGGAGGCTGTTTGTTCTATTCCTGAGCAACAAAATCTCAGGCAGTTAAGAGGCTTCTTAGGGGCTGCCAGTTTTTGTCGAATCTGGATACCCAGCTATGCAGTGTTGGCCAAGCCCCTGTATGCAGCTACAACGGGGGGAGAACGAGATCCTTTCGACTGGGGCCCGGACCATATTGAGGCCTTTCAGAATATGAAGAAGGCTTTGCTATCAGCCCCCAGTCTAGGACTGCCCGACGTGGAAAAACCATTCCATCTGTACGTCCATGAAGAAAGGGGGATGGCAGTTGGTGTCCTCACTCAGAGCCTAGGTTCCTGGAATGACCGGTGGCTTATCTGTCCAAACAGCTGGATCCAGTAGCAAGAGGGTGGCCTTCTTGTCTCTGCGCAGTAGCAGCAACAGCTCTCTGGGCAACAGAGGCTGATAAATTGTCCCTTGGGCAAGAACTGTATGTTAAAGTGCGGCATGCAGTACTGACCCTGATGGAGTACAAAGGCAATTGGTTTACCAATGAGCAGATGACAAAGTACCAGAGCATGCTATGTGCGAATCCTCGGGTTCACTTGGAGATAGTGAAAAACACTCAATCCTGCTACTCTACTCCCTGTAGCACCTGGGCTACCTGAACATGATTGTATCCAGGTTATGGATGAAGTGTATTCCAGCCGCCCAGATCTGAAGGATGTACCGCTGGCTTCTCCTGATGTTCAGTACTTTACCGATGGCAGCAGTCTCGTGGAAGATGGACAGCGGAAGGCTGGATATGCTGTGGTCACCCCGGGGGTTGTTGTGGAGGCTGAGCCCTTACCCCTGGGAACATCTGCCCAGAAAGCTGAACTCATTGCCCTTACTCGAGCCCTCCAGTTAGCTGCAGGTCTGAAGGCAAACATTTTCACTGATTCTAAGTATGCATTCTCTACACTCCATGCCCATGGGGCCCTCTATAGAGAGAAGGGGCTCATAAATTCAAGCGGGAAATCTATAAAGTATGGGAGGGAGATTTTGGAGTTACTAGAGGCTGTGTGGGCACCAGAAGCGGTGGCTGTTGTTCACTGCTAGGCACACCAATGAGGAGACACTCTGGTCATCCAGGGTAACTGCAGGGCAGATAGGGAGGCCAAGTTAGTAACCCAGCAAGGAACAGTCCCAGTAAGTGTTCAAGCCCCCCCTGTTTCCAATTCCTATGTCAGGGTGGGACCCACATTATACCAGGAAAGAGATGGATTTCTTCACTCAGGAAGGGGCTACTCTCACTACTACTGGGTGGTTGTGGTTACTGGAAGATCCACCCTGATACGTTATCCCTGAGAATCTAGTGCCTGCTTTTTGTCTGCCGATTTCATGAGACCACCCACTTAGGTAAGACCTCCATGCAAACCATTCTACAGTCTTGCTTCTATGTTCCACATCTGACTGCTTTGACGGCAGCTGCAGCACGTCGCTCTCTCCAATGTGCCAAGAATAACCCCCGCAAGGGCCTCTACCTCCTGTTTCTATATAGGCAGTTGGTGCTGCCCCCATGGAGAACATTGTAGTTGATTTCACTGAGTTACCCTGAGTAAGGGGTTATTGATAACTGCTGGTGATAGTATGTACATTTTCAGGATGGGTTGAGGCCTACCCCTGTAGAACAGAGATAGCCCGAGAAGTTACAAGGGCCCTGTTGAGAGAGATCATTCCTAGGTTTGGCCTTCCCCATACTGTAGGGTCAGATAATGGCCTTGCATTTGTTGCTAAGTGCCTTCAGGACCTTTCTAAGGCCCTCCAGATCACCTGGAATCTTCACACTGCTTACCGCCCACAGAGTTCGGGAAGAGTGGAAAGGATGAACCGAACTCTGAAGCTCCAGTTGTCTAAACTCTGTCAGGAAGCTCATCTTAAATGGGATCAGGCTTTGCCAATAGCCCTTCTCCAGGTCCGGTCCTCTCCAACTTGGACCTTGGGAATATCCCCTTATGAAGTACTGTATGGTCGACCACCACCCATTGTTCCGGGCCTTAAGGGAGACCTAGAGCAGATAGGTAATGAACTTATGAGACAATACCTATTGGCATTGGGATCTGTTTTTCAGTCTTTGAACAGGTGGATACAAGAGCGACTGCCTATCTCTTTGTCAGAGCCGCTCCATCTCCACCAGCCGGGAGATCGTGTGTGGATTAAGGAATGGAAATGTGAACCACTGTGCCCTACCTGGAGAGGTCCTTACACAGTTCTCCTAGCCACACCGACTGCAGTCAAGGTCGCAGAGGTTACCATGTGGATTCATCATACTCATCTTAAGAAAGCTGCTCCTGACTTGGATGATAAGTGGACAGTGCATGAACATTCTCAGGATCCCTTACGCCTCACACTGCGGAGAACCAGGGAATCGGCAGATGATGGAGCCCTGCGCTAGCCGCATACCGGAAGCTGGCTAGTCTATGTACAGCAGAAGCTTGAGGAGTCATCTTCAGATACTGTTAGTGAGGCATAAGCTCCATGGTTGGTATGCACCTGCTCATGCTGACTTTTGTTCTGGCATTCATGTGGGGCCTTCCCTTGTTGGCCTCAGGAACTATAAATGTAGTAACACTACTTGCCGGGACTGCTTTGAATACTTCAGACTTTTGTGTACGCAGCTCATCGCAGCCTGGAGTTTTTGATCAACATGCCTTATTGCTGTACCCACTACTTTGTGTGAATTGCAAACGTTTACTGTAATGCATAATCTGAACTGCAAACAGCCAAAGCTAACCTTTCCTACAATTTTCTACGTCATTGGTGTTACTCGTCCTACCTCAGCCTATTTTAACAAGGCCTCTTTCTCCTTGCAGGTTGTCTCCATGCTTAAAGCTACAGATTGCTTTATTTTTGTAAATGCAACTGAAGGGTTTTTTTTAATGTGTCTAACATTGTATTATCATGCAAGTCTATTACAAAGTTATTTTATGCTTACTCAGAAATGTATCTTCCCTTAGGATGGTTTTTGTTATGTGGTAAAACTGCTTACACTTATGTTCCTATAAACGCTACTGGAGGTCCTTGCACTTTTGGCAGACTTACTACTGCTGCTTTCTCTCATACCCCCAGTAAGGTTAGTCCCACTCGCGCTATCCTCGATCAAAACCTATGCCCCCTACCTGTAACTCCAATGTGGAACCTTATAGTGATCAGACAGCGCTGGGACTGGCAATATCCATTGTAGGAGCACCTGGGTTAGCTTTACACAATGCAATGGAATTAAGCCATATTGCTTGTTCCTTGGCCAAATCCATTAATCTTACCTTAACCATCCTAGCCACTATAAATCACGAGATGTCCGGTCTGCGGACGGCAATTCTGCTGAATAGGATGACCATTGATTTTCCGCTCCTACGCTTAAATCATGGCTGCGAGGAGTTTGAGGGTATGTGTTGGTTTAATCTCACTGATGAGAGTGTTTCCATTGAACGCTCTATTCAAGACCTACGTGACCTAGCTAATCATATCACCACCCCTTCTATAGGTGCTGGGTGGTTTGCGGAATGGTTCAATTGGTTAGGTGGACTTAAAACCCTAGTGGTAGGGGTTCTCCTTATTCTCCTGCTATGTGTCATCCTGCCATGCTGTATCCCTATCCTTATCCGATTTATTACCTCCACCATTGAGACTATGGTGGAGCGGAAAACTGCTGCCCATTTGATGGCAGTATGCAAATACAAATCCCTGCCACAGTTTGATCAACTGCTATGAGGAAAAATTGGCCTCCTTCACTACAAGGCAAATTTTCCCCTTAAAAAGTGGGGAATGAGGTTGAAATCCAGGCAGGGCTGAGAGCTGGAAGGGTTAAGTGAAAAGGATACACCCCTCTTGGTGTAGTCATACCCTGGTACATGCTTGTCCCTCCCCTATTCCTTTGTCCTGCTGCTCTCTCTGCTTGCTAGAGATAACTACTCTTCCTCTGCTTCGCTAGAGATAAGAGTACAGTAGACTTTCTCCAATCGGGACTATACTGTAATAAAGTGACCAATCATGAAGAAATGCTGTAATAACTTGATAAGAAGTCTATATAACACTGGTCAACATTGAAATCATTACTGACTTTAAAAGGCCCTAATCTGTAATATCTTGGTGAGCTGAACACGAATATAACATTAAAAAAATTTTATTGGCTCTCGTTTTGAAGATATTGCATGCAGTTCATTTTTGACGTTTCACCGTGTAAATTTATCCAGTAGAACATCAGCAACATCCCAAATAAGCCTTGAATGATGTAATATTGCATCACATTGCATAATACCAGCATGCACATATCATCCCGAGTTGATTGCATCATTTTCTGATGCAATGAAATACTACTGCCAGATGGCTGCTGAAGCCTTTCCAAGTCGCAACAGTCCCGGTTACAACGTATTCAGAATACTGCCGCCCGTCTGGTTACCAATTCCTCCCCCCGTGATCACATAACACCCCTACTGTTTCGTCTTCACTGGTTGCCTTTTCCCCACCGTGCTCATTTCAAGCTGCTCATCCTGGTTCATAAAGCTCTTCATACAGGCACCCCTCAATATTTAACAGACCTTCTCTCCTTTCATTCCCCTAGGTACACCCCTCGCTCCTTCCATCTTAACCGCCTCACTCTTCCCTCCCCCTCCCGCGCCCACTTACAATCTACTCGTTCCTCTGCTTTCTTTTTTGCTGGCCCCGCCCTTTGGAACTCCCTCCCCTCTTCACTCCGCCTGGATCCTCACCACCCCACATTTAAACAAAACCTGAAAACCCACCTCTTTTCCCTGGCATTTGATATCCCCTCCCCTTTTGTGTGAATCCCATTTGTTCTACCCTCTGCTTTCCTTGTGATTTCTCTCTATTTATGTTCTGGCCTTGTCTTTCCTGCTTTTATTGCTTTTCTGTCCAGGAATTGTATTTCCTTTCTATTTCATTGGCTTCGGCCTTTTTTTAAAAAAAAATTGGATTTTATTGTACACCGCTTTGCTTGCCACTGAAAGGCGGTTTTTATCAAGTGAAATAAAACATAAACATAAAACATACTATATGCAGTCGGAAAGGTTGAGCATTTAAAATATTTCAGATTGTGTGCGAGACAGTTTAAGCTACTGTTACATGTAACTTTTATTAATCATATAATTTTAGCCATTTAGGTACAATACAGTACAGTAATGCTGCGAAAGTGCGTTAATACTGTTGACAATTTCTGCTACATTTGTGGGGAAGTGACATTTGCCAACCAGAAGAAAAATATCACTTCTCAACTGAAGAAGGCATATCATCTTTACTTCGGATGCAAGATTGGTGACCAAGACAAGCCTTGGGCCCCGCATATATGCTGCACTACATGTACAACACAGCTTTCACAGTGGTTGAATTGCAAAAGACCATCAATGCCATTTGCAGTCCCCATGGTGTGGAGAGAGCCAAGCAACCACATAAATGACTGTTACTTCTGCTTGGTTCCTCCTCTTTCCAGCAGAATAACGAAGCAAAAGAAGTTGAGCATAGTCTACCCAAACATTCTGTCTGCATTGAGACCAGTTCCACATGGTGAGGGACTTCCTATTCCAGAACCTCCATCAGAATATTCTCTTGATTCATCTGATGAGGACAAGGGTGAGCCAACCTGTTCTTCTCCTGGTCCGTCAGCATGCAGTCACCCAGATTTTCACTGGGATGCATTATCAACTCCACACAGAATAACACAGGAAGAACTAAATGACCTGGTTTGTGATTTGGACTTATCCAAGAACAAGGCAGAATTGCTAGGATC
This sequence comes from Ichthyophis bannanicus, assembly GCA_033557465.1. Lineage (NCBI taxonomy): Eukaryota > Metazoa > Chordata > Amphibia > Gymnophiona > Ichthyophiidae > Ichthyophis > Ichthyophis bannanicus. The sequence goes on from CM066032.1 coordinate 723,479,674, forward strand.
AAGACTCCAACAATGGAATCTTCTAGAAGAAGATGTCAACATTACTTCATATTGAAAGCGCCACCAGCAGTTGGAGCCTTTCTTCAGAAAGGAAAGTAATCTGGTATTCTGTTCCGATATTGAAAGCCTCATGAATGCCTTAAAAATAACTCGACCCACAAGACTGGAGACTATTTATAGACTCTTCGAAACTGAGTCTGAAGGCTGTGCTTTTGAACAATGGAAACCGTCTTCCATCTATCCAGTAGCGCATGCCGTCCACATGAAAGAGACATACGATAACTTAAAGCATCTATTGACTTCTATTAACTATAACAAGTACAGCTGGCACCTCATTGGTGACTTGAAGGTAGCTGCCCTTTTAATGGGACTGCAGCAGGGATATATAAAATACATGTGTTTCTTATGTGAGTGGGATAGTCGAGCAAGGGATTGGCATTACTTGCAAAAGGAATGGAATCGCAGACAAAATGTAACAGTTGGAGAGAAGAATATCCAGCACCCAGCTCTGGTTGAGGTTCACAAAATCCTGCTACCACCCCTTCACATCAAACTAGGTTTGATGAAAAACTTTGTGAAAGCCATGGACCACACTTCGCCAGCTTTCCAATACCTGCATGAAAAATTCCCTCGACTCAGCGAAGCAAAGATTAAAGAGGGAGTTTTTGGGGTCCTCAGATTCGAGAGCTCTTCAAAGATGACCGGTCAACAACTTGCTGCAGGGTGATGTGAAACAAGCATGGAATGCTTTTTGCCTAGTGTCAACAAACTTTCTCGGGAATGTTAGGGCAGAAAACTACAAGGAACTAGTAGAAGACATGCTGATGCAGTATCAGAAACTTGGCTGCAATATGTCTCTAAGGATCCATTTCCTTGATTCCCATCTCGATTTCTTTCCTGACAACTGTGGTATGGTTAGTGATGAACAGGGTGAACGTTTTCACCAGGATATCGCAATGATGGAGCAAATTTACCAGGGAAAATGGTCCACTACAATGCTGGCTGACTACTGCTGGACACTCCTCAGAGAAGCTCCCGAACAGCTGTACAAGAGACAGGCGAAAAAATCTAAGAAGTAGTCTATGACTTGGTTTTTTACAGGCATTAACCGAAGGCCTATTATATTTACTACTGACATGCATTTCGTGATGTAAACATTAATTCTTGTAGATTACAAAAAAATTAGAGCCAACTTTGCAATTTCACTATCATATTCATGTTCAGCATATAAAAATTGATAAGAAATGACCATTTTTATTTCAGTAACATGACTTTTGTAAAAATTTGTTGACCAGAGTAATCTCTCTGAGCCCTCTGGTGGAGGCCCAGAATTTGGAAAAACTATTTTCTCTGGGTCTGTGCACATTAAACCGTTGTTTCCTTCTAAGACTCCTTGGGTGTTTCTTTCTTAAGTTTATCTGCTACAAAGGAAACATTGTATCAGACTGTCTGTGAATGGTCTTAAGAGTTAGGTTTGAGCTTTTAAGCAGGACTGTGTCTGCTTGCTCCCAACACTGCCGAACAGAGAGACTGTGCAGAAGGGGGTTCATGCGCCTGGAACTACAGGGCTAGGAAGCTGCAGCGTTTTTGTAGTTACTTTTCATCTTTTTCATTTAAGGACACTCAGAGCACCCAGCCCAAATCTAGGCAAGTTTGGAAGGCCCTCCCCACACCCAACCCTCAGTCTCTTCCAGCACTGTTGTTAAAGCTTTGAGCAGGTGGACTATAAACCTATATGGCTTTAGAAAGAACCTGCTATGTTTTGCCATTCTGTGTTTTTCTATTTTGTTTCTTTCCTCCTTTGTGCAACCAGGAGGACTTCCCCTGTGTACTTTACTCTTTTCTTTTTAGAGCTTGTGAGCCTGGACTGAAGGAAGTTTGGACTGCTATTGAATCCCTGCTTATTTTTTCTCTTCCTCTTGTGCTTTACATTTTGTACCACCCAATAAAAAAAATCACAATCTGGAGTTGAGCTGTTTTCCAGCCAATAGATGGGTCAGCAGATCTCTGAGTAGCTACCTTAGCAGACTACTCCAAGCACCAAACGGCACGTCCTAGTGATGGCAGTGGGCAAGCCAGCAAGGAAACAAGAGGGGCCTATAAATATGCTGCCTATTTATAAAAAGAAAGGATGGGGAATATTGTTTTGTGCTTGTTATATGTACTATTTAGCAGCTATTTTTGGGAGCCATCGTAGGCATTTCCCGAAGGACATAAATGCATACATACATCTACATGTGTATGTTCAGTGAGAGATTGGCGAAAGGATGCATGGGAGAAGAGCGGCTCGGGAGAAGAGTGTATGGTCAGGGGAGACACTGAGGATAATGGTCTATGTATGAAGGGAGAGAATGGAGAGAGTTACGTGTGAGGGGGAAGACCAGAGACTGGCTGTATGCGTGAAAGGATAGGGGTGGAGAAGAGGGTATATGTGATGTGATTTATAATCTGCTCAGCGTTAAAAGAGTAATCTTATAATAGCACACCTATTTAAAGCAGTCAAAATATACCTATTTTAAGCTTATATGTTTTTATAAAATACTTGCTTCCGTGGCAAAGATTGTGCCTTCAATTCAGATGTGGACATTAACACCTGTTCTATAGCAGAAAGTGTGCAGGTATGCGCATAAATGATTGGATTGCACTGAAGAATTCCGCCTGGGCCCTGGTAGGGCCACATCCCCAGACTATGCCTACATGCAAAGCATGCACCTTTATTCCAACATGTGTACTTTTATACCAGCTAGTATTTTAGAAGAGGACAAAAACATGCATAAACAGCCACATAAGCATGTTAAATTATCTCTCAAGTGATTTACAGCTATAAATAACATTCATAGTAACATAGTAAATGACGGCAGATAAAGACCAGTATGGTCCATCTAGTCTGCCCAGTACGATGGCAAGAGTAGGTGCACCTGCCGCTCCGTGCAGGTCACCCCTCCCCGTGTCTTTATTTAGGGGTGAACCCATCGCTCCGAGTAGGACACCCCTGTTTGAGTATCCCCCTCGGATCTCATTCTTGGGGTCTGGTGTGTTGACTGAAGATAGCGAGAAGTGGTATGCCAGATTCTGAAAGAACTTGCATATGTCAAGTCTTCCAGTGGTGAGGATGGTTGTAGTGATGGAGAGATGACTCTGACTGGATGCTGAGCAAATCAGCAGATCCCAGTCAGTGGTTCTGTCAGACTATCTGTGGGGCTCTGGGTGGCTGCTTCCTCCCCTTCGCTGTCTGTTAGGGGCTCTGGTGAGAATAATGAACGTGGCGAGTGCAGGGGAGACAGCGAGCGTAACATGTTTGCTTCCCGAATTTCTGGAAGGCAGCAATTGCATGGATTCGACAGTAGCTGTATTCACCCTTTCATCGATAGCGACATGTGCAACAACATAAAATGGGCGATGAGATCCATAAAAGTGGTGGACAGTAGCACACTAGTGGGTGTGAGTGTCAGAGGTGGGGTTTCTCTGGTGCTGCCAGCGTTGTGGCATGTTGAGTGAGTGTGCTCCAGTGGGGATGTGCTGCTGATGCAATGGTACTTCCCTATCATACTGCTGGGGCTGATGGAGCAATGCCTTTTCCTGTGTCTCCTAATCCTGCTAGATAAGTCATTGGAGCTGTTTCTGCCTCTTCTGCTGCAGCTGTGGCTTCTCATCTGGTCTCTGCCCTTTTTGTTGCTGTGCCTTTGGCTGCTTTGGGTCTGGGGAGAGCAAATGCTGCCTCTCTTAGTAAGGGGGCAGGACATAGGAGGTTCCCCAGCACCATGGAGGTGGTCCTTAACCCGAGCAGGTGTTTCTCCATCAATGCAGTGAGTCATTGATGTCAAGGCTGTGCTGCCATAGTGCTGGGAGGTAAGTGGAGCTTCCTTTGGTGGGGCCAATCTGGCACCATGGAGATCTGGCAGGATCAAGGCCAGGGGAGAAGCCGAGCCAGTCATAGATGCACCATCAAGAGCTAGGTCTGTGGGCTGCGCAGGTTGGGCTACCGCTGCAGTTGCTGTCACAGAAGCTATTGCTGGCACCAGACTAGGGATGGAGGCTGTAGGCGGCACATCCAACGTTGTGGAGGAATTGGTAGTGCTTAGCATGCGAGTCCTGGTGGTCTTTTGCTTCTTCTTAGCCATGTGGAGTCCTACAGCTTAGATGAAAAAGGTGGCTTGATCTGGTATACTGCTGGGGCAGCTGAGGTGGCGATTTTGCTTGCAGACAGGGACTTAGAGCATGGCTATAGGAACGCCTAGCCCAGGGGGACATCCATGCTCACTGGGGGCAGTCCTCCATGTGGTAGACTGCTCTCAGGTACTGTAAATATCCGTTGTGTAAGTTGGTACTATTTGTTTTCTTGCTGCACTTGGGGCAGTTCTCGAAGCCCGACTTTGGAGGTGCTCATCTCTGTATTTGAAATTTTTCTTCTCTTTTCATTTTTTTGTATGAAACATGGAGAGCTGGGAATTTCATCCTCTGGGCAAAGACAAAGTGGTGAAACTGGACCAAGGAGGGGCAAGCCAGGGTGGTAGGGGTACATGGAGGAGCACTTCCATTCATGGTACGGTTGGATGATGTCATCAGTGTGTGGTGGACTCATCCTCTTTGTCCATATACGTATAATGCTGTCCTAAGTCACCCTGCGCACTGAAGTAATCGCCACCAAAAATAATTCCTTCCAGGTCAAAACTTTCAGAAAACAGGTACTATTAGCTGTGTGAGAACCATTTCATTACTATACCAACCCTCTTAGGAGCCGAATGGTTTAGAAAGTACTGAAATACAGTCAATAAAACACAGCCTCATTTACTAATGCACATATACATGTTAATTCACATTAATGCAATTAAAAGCATGTTAAATATGCAAGCCCAATTATTCTCAATGAGGGACTATTTATTAACTATGGGCCCGATATTGAAAGGCATTTACATATTTACAGACCTTTAAACTGTGTAGATGCCCCTAAACGGTACATTCAGCGTCACTAACATGGTTACTGCCACGGGATATCTGCGGGTGCCTCCGCTACACACCCTGATGCTATATGGTCACAGGTGTTCCAGTCAGAGTGGAGGCAGCAACCATTGCTAACCAGGCAGCAGTGATATTGCCCAGTTAGCGAACTGTGGGCAACGTCAAGTGTGGCAAAGGCTGGCCTAACTTTGCCTGCAGGAGCTAACAGGGCAGCGGCTCAATATCGCCACTGCCCAGTAACCTTCTGCGTGTGCGGTGACTCAGATATTCAATGCCGGTGGCTGGATACAACCCCAGCATTGAATATCTGGGGTTAAAACTTCAGTGTGACAACTATGTGCTTTAACAGTGCTAGCCGTCACCGCCGCTGAATCTCCAGCCCTATGGAATTAACTTGAATTAACAAGTTAATATGCATTAATGTGTGTTAACCTAAGTCAGTAAATTAGGCCCTAAAATAACAAAATGAAATTTGAAAAAGAAAAACGTTAACGTTAAAATCATCATAAATACAGTAAAGAACTGACCCTCTTACCAATCCAACTACAAATAATCTGAGCCAAGTTTTAGGGCTTTCCAAAATGTCAGAAATTATTATTATCCTTAACACAGGGATTCAAACATATGGTCTTATGTAACTAAATACATCATTATGTGTGGAAGATACATTTATCCCTTCTATGTATCATTCATATAACAGCCCACTTTGGGATGATCTTAGGGAAGAAGAAAGGGTGAGGAGAGGGGGTGTGCATAAGGTTGAGGCTATGAGGAGAATTATGTGTGAGAAGAGGGTGAGAGAGAGGCGTATGTATCAGGGGATAGGCTTGGAAAGGGGAGTATGTGTCAGAGGAAAGATCGGGAAGATGGGTATCTCGTATATGTAAAGGGACAGGCTGAAGACGGGGTGGCTAATGAAGAGGTGATATGGAACTGGAAGCTTTCCTTGAAGATTGGCTAATAGACTCTAGTAGCAAATTACCTAGATTCTTGAATATTGAGGCTGGTCCTGGAAAACCAAACCAGTTGGTACACTGAGGCACTGATATAAGGCAACAAATAGAAAAGGGATTTAGTGTCTAGCCGAGAGATATATGTAGTATGATTTGCTCTTACTGTGAGCTCCATGTCCTCGTCTTCTTTCTCCTTCACTGGCTTGTCTGGGTCTTCAGCTTCCTTCTCTTGCAGGTCAATCTCATTGGCCTGAGACATGTATGGCATCTCGTCCTTGTTCTTGAATTCTAGGCTGAGGATTGAAGGAGGAAGTAGAAGTCCTAGAATTACCTAAAGCAATAATAATGATAATAGCAAATTATCTAACAACAGAACTTCTAAAAATAAAAGAGAGTTATTTAGGGTGCACATTCAAGTTCAAATCTGTTGGAAACCAGCGTATAAGGTTTCTGAGCATTCTCCTGAAGTAGGCCCCAACGGCAATCATGACAGACTCAGAGGCATATTGGGAAATACATCAAACATTAATGGTCTCTATTTGTTCTATTATGTACTCTATATTCAGCTGCTACTGGGTGGTCTCAGACTAACGTTAGCTTCTATCCCATAGACTAGATCGTCAAACACAGGGAAAGATACGCTAGATAACATCAATGACCTCCTCAGTAGCCAGCAACAATATAGTCATATGACCTGCCTCATGTATATTAAAGGTACTCTTCTTATGACCATAAAAAAGGAGTCGGTATATGATCCAAGTTCTTAACTGATCCCGACGCCTCCCCCCAGCGCCTTCGGAGCGTTTCTCCCAAAAGACGCCGCGCTTAAATCATTTGAAGAGTTCGGGAGAATAAACAGTTGAAAAGGTTTTGTGATTGACGCGGGCAGCACATTTGATTCACCTTTAATCCCTTGAAGAACCATTTTGGGAGAAACGCTCCGAAGGCGCTGGGGGGAGGCGTCGGGATCAGTTAAGAACTTGGATCAGTTTAGTTTCAATAGTTCTTACAGCGGCAAAGATAAGGGATTTGAATGATTGAGAAGAAGAATCCTTTAAGTCATATACCGACTCCTTTTTTATGGTCATAAGAAGAGTACCTTTAATATACATGAGGCAGGTCATATGACTATATTGTTGCTGGCTACTGAGGAGGTCATTGATGTTATCTAGTGTATCTTTCCCTATGTTTGACGATCTAGTCTATGGGATAGAAGCTAACGTTAGTCTGAGACCACCCAGTAGCAGCTGAATATAGAGTACATAATAGAACAAATAGAGACTATTAATGTTTGATGTATTTCCCAATATATTATATTGAACGCATATACACTTTTTGATAGCACGTTTAGCGTTCACGAGTTGACCATTTAGTGCAGACTCAGAGGCATGACATGTTCTTGCTATGACAATTTATGCAGCTCGTCAAAATCATAGAATAAAGGGTACAATTTCAAAGGCTCAAGCAGGATCTAAACATGCAATATAAAGAGCGGCACTAGTAAATTGACTGACTCTGTATAAGTGGAGTTTAGGCACTTGAAATTACGGGCATGCTTTTTACAATGCTCATACTTTTAGGCACGTTAAGAGGAGGAATTCCAAGAGATAGAAATGTTGGGAGGGGGCAGGGTTGTACCAAGGACTATGCAAGCAGCGCGGCAGCACAGGACACAAGTACAGAAGAGGTGCTAATCTCATCACTGGGCTTCCAGGAAGCCTGAGAAGAGTGAGTCCCTGCGCGCAGCTGGGTTAGAGGGGGTGCTAGGTTCTCGAGTCGCGCAGGGCACATTTCCAGCCTGGTACCCTGAGGCAGTGGCTTAGCAGATGATGTTAGAAACTATGAGATGCTTGTTCGAGGGGACTTCCATGCTTAGCGGCAGTCACTATGAGGATAATTTTATAAACTCCCACGCCATTAATACACACTGCCACGTATGTATTTGGGGCCTATCTTATAAAGTGAAGTACGCGTGAAGTTTACTTTATAAAAGAGGAGCATAAAGATGCCCCTCAGTCTACTCACAGCATTTAAATGCCTGTGCCTAAATTCCTCATAAACGCATCTAGTTATAATATATTATAACTTAGATGAGCAAATTTGGGCTCTGCTCATGCTCTGTCCCTGCGCACATCCAAGCTGAAAGTATGTGTGATAGGATTTATATGCATGCTTACAGAATAACGACCCACCTAAAGTGCTCATGTAAATACCCATTGAAAAACATAAGTCCTTTGAAATAGGGACTTATATGCATAACCAGCTGTGCCTACTTAGTTGGGAACTGTGTGTGAGAGAAAACTGCAGCCAATCTGAGCACTTTTCAAATCATTTAAAATCCCTTCAGCAAAGGCTCCAACGATCCTGTGAGCAGTGAGTGAGAATCAGCTGTGCCTACTTAGTTGGGAACTGTGTGTGAGAGAAAACTGCAGCCAATCTGAGCACTTTTCAAATCATTTAGAATCCCTTCAGCAAAGGCTCCAACGATCCTGTGAGCAGTGAGTGAGAATCAGCTGTGCCTACTTAGTTGGGAACTGTGTGTGAGAGAAAACTGCAGCCAATCTGAGCACTTTTCAAATCATTTAGAATCCCTTCAGCAAAGGCTCCAACGATCCTGTGAGCAGTGAGTGAGAATCAGCTGTGCCTACTTAGTTGGGAACTGTGTGTGAGAGAAAACTGCAGCCAATCTGAGCACTTTTCAAATCATTTAGAATCCCTTCAGCAAAGGCTCCAACGATCCTGTGAGCAGTGAGTGAGAATCAGCTGTGCCTACTTAGTTGGGAACTGTGTGTGAGAGAAAACTGCAGCCAATCTGAGCACTTTTCAAATCATTTAGAATCCCTTCAGCAAAGGCTCCAACGATCCTGTGAGCAGTGAGTGAGAATCAGCTGTGCCTACTTAGTTGGGAACTGTGTGTGAGAGAAAACTGCAGCCAATCTGAGCACTTTTCAAATCATTTAGAATCCCTTCAGCAAAGGCTCCAACGATCCTGTGAGCAGTGAGTGAGAATCAGCTGTGCCTACTTAGTTGGGAACTGTGTGTGAGAGAAAACTGCAGCCAATCTGAGCACTTTTCAAATCATTTAGAATCCCTTCAGCAAAGGCTCCAACGATCCTGTGAGCAGTGAGTGAGAATCAGCTGTGCCTACTTAGTTGGGAACTGTGTGTGAGAGAAAACTGCAGCCAATCTGAGCACTTTTCAAATCATTTAGAATCCCTTCAGCAAAGGCTCCAACGATCCTGTGAGCAGTGAGTGAGAATCAGCTGTGCCTACTTAGTTGGGAACTGTGTGTGAGAGAAAACTGCAGCCAATCTGAGCACTTTTCAAATCATTTAGAATCCCTTCAGCAAAGGCTCCAACGATCCTGTGAGCAGTGAGTGAGAATCAGCTGTGCCTACTTAGTTGGGAACTGTGTGTGAGAGAAAACTGCAGCCAATCTGAGCACTTTTCAAATCATTTAAAATCCCTTCAGCAAAGGCTCCAACGATCCTGTGAGCAGTGAGTGAGAATCAGCTGTGCCTACTTAGTTGGGAACTGTGTGTGAGAGAAAACTGCAGCCAATCTGAGCACTTTTCAAATCATTTAGAATCCCTTCAGCAAAGGCTCCAACGATCCTGTGAGCAGTGAGTGAGAATCAGCTGTGCCTACTTAGTTGGGAACTGTGTGTGAGAGAAAACTGCAGCCAATCTGAGCACTTTTCAAATCATTTAGAATCCCTTCAGCAAAGGCTCCAACGATCCTGTGAGCAGTGAGTGAGAATCAGCTGTGCCTACTTAGTTGGGAACTGTGTGTGAGAGAAAACTGCAGCCAATCTGAGCACTTTTCAAATCATTTAAAATCCCTTCAGCAATGGCGCGCCCGTGCCTTGCGGGCCCGCGCCTGAGGGCCTCGCAAGAGGGCCCTTTGGCGTGGCCCTTAGGCGGTGGACCGTGCGAGACCCACTATCTGCTGCTATATGCTCATTCTGTTCAGCGATATGCTGTTTGTAGTTAATGTAAGGTAATGTAATGTAAGTTATGTACTGTGTTCCCTGTTTGTACTCCTAGTGTTTTGTTGTGATGTAATGATAATGCAATGTATGTTTCCCTCACCTTTGTTTAACTTTGTGCTGTATTAACCGCTTTGATTGAAGGAAAAGGCGGGATACAAAACATGTTAAATAAATAAATAAATAAATAAATAATTTTCCACACGTCCCTTATCAAATCAGCCCCTAAAAGTTTAAGTCCCTATCTGGGAATTTTCACTGGCACTATGGGGCCAATTTGATAAAGTTATGTGCTATTTCTGTGTACAAGTCCCTATTTTAAAGAACTTACAAGTGTCAGTGGGCAATTACAAGCGCGCTTTGGGCGGCTGCTATTCAGTAAGCACGTACGTAAGGCCCATTGCATGTACTTTCCCTTGGGGTGTGCACAGGGCTGGAGCTTGGGAGGAGTGTAGGCAAGGCCTCAATCTCCTCATGTACGTTATAGAATACTATAGCTTATGCACGCGTTCTGCAACTCTAGCCACGGCCGCCTATGCCAGCTCTAGGGCAGGCGTAACTGTCGCAGCTAAGTTAAGGCGTGTCCATACGTTCCAATTTTATAAAGTAAAGTATGTCTGTAATAATGCACATAGACTGAGCGGACATTTATAAAATTACCCTCAATATGTACAGTGCCAATAAAATTTCCCTCTAAATACCCGGCACTATCCAGTGCCAGGGCAGATTGGGGCAGAATGAAGGTGATCCAGCTTACTCTATGGGCAGTGGAACTATTCATCCATTTTCCATATGGTTAAGTGGTTGAAGTTAGAACAGATAAAATGCTCATTAAAACCACATAGCTGTAATATAGCAGCTGAATATCGTCACTATACATGTGGAGGCTGATTCTGATCGGGGCATGTCCGGGCCTTTCGGATGTCCAAAACATGGATGGCCCGAAAGTGCACCCGATTCTGCACTCATGGGAGTAAGACATTCCCACAGGTGCAGAATCGGGCACTTAGATGGGCTGGATGTGCCCTGATTCCGCAGCGCTGGACGTCTATCTATTTCGCTGGCTAGGCCTCCCAATGCTCCTGCTGGAGCCCCGGTGCCATGGCATCTCATTGCCATGGCACCGGCATGCCATGCAGGAGTGCTGAAAGGCCTGACATATCTGACAAGGTCTCTTCCCCACTGCCCAACCCTCAACGGGGTCTGCCAGGGCAGGGATCGGGAGGAGGGACCTCACCTCACGCTGCTCCCTGCTTTCGGGGGTCCTTCCTGGCCAGATTGCTGCCATCTATGGGGACTTAATCCACCTCCAAGGTGGAATAAGTCCCACGTCCATCTGCCCCCACCCAGATGTACAGGGCCATGACCGGAACAGGCCATGTACGTCTGGGTTGTGCATCTCGCCCCCACTCAACGCACTCTCTGCCCTGTCACCGACCCCTCCTGCCCCCGTCTGGAGCTCCCTGCACAAAGGCTCTAGACGTGCGGGGAGCTTTCAGAGCAGAATAGGCACACAGTGAATAATGGGGATTGTCCGTCCAAACCAGACGTACATCCCCGCTATTCGCTGTTCAGAATGACCCCCCATAGCTACTGACAGTGAGCGCTGTTTACATATAGAAGCACTAAATATATGCGTGTTTTTAAAAATGCCTCAGCATGTAAAAAAGTGCTCACTGCCGGTTCTGAACATTGGCTGACATACATGTATTGTTTCATGTAGTAGACATGTTGCTAATGTGTACTTCCCACCATTATTTATTTATTTAACAAAGCTTATATACCGCCCCTTCCTGAGATCAGGGGCGGTTTACATGGAACATCAGAACAAGTTTTACAATAAACATAGGAACTATGCACAATTAACATATAAACAACGGAAATATGTACAATTAATTTTGGAACTATATACATTTAGCGTGTATGAAAGTGAGTAGGTGGTTGTACTCATTTTGATTGTATTTAATGTTTGAACTGGGGCAATTATGTTGTTTTGAGGTTTAAGTTGCTAGATGGTGGGGCTTTTAGGATTTTTTGGGAGCTGAAGAGGTTCCTTGGATCACCGAAGTGTTCTATAAAAAGATGTGTTTTTAGATTCTTGCGGAATTGCTGAAGGTCTTTTATTGCTCTTAAGTCATTAGGGAGTGAGTTCCATAGTGTTGGGGCCATGTAGGAGAAGGCGCTGGGTTGAGGTTACTGGAAGCCAGTGAAGATCACGGAGTATGGGGGTGATGTGATCCTTGTATGTTGAATTGGAGGTTATACGAGCAGCTAGGTTTTGCGCTAGTTGAAGTTGGTGGGTAGTATTTTTGGGAAGTCCTTGTAGAATGCTGTTGAAATAATCTGTGAGTGTGGTTATTAGAGCTTGAAGCACTGTCCGGAAGTCGTGGGTTTCCAGGAGTGGTTTGAGGTGTTGAATTGTTTTTAATTTAATTTAATTTAAAATAGATATTTTTTTGTTACTGCATTTAGGTGTGGGATCATGCTTAGTGTCTTGTCTAATACTACTCCTAGATATCTCACTTCTGACTTAACTTCAATTTCTGTGTCTTGTATGGTGATTTTGTTGGGGGGATAAAGTTTGGGTTCCTTGAAATGAATAGCACCTCTGTTTTCTTGAGATTGATCTTAAGGTTTTGGGTGTCGAGCCACTTCGTTATTTCAGAGATGCATGCAGTGATTCTGGAGTAATTTAGGTTAGCAATGTCTAATGGGAGGTACATCATGATATAGATGATAGTTGATGTTATGTGAATTGAATATGTTGCAGATTAGCTGCATGTAAAGGTTAAACAGCAGGGACGAGAGAGAGGAGCCTTGGGGGACACCAGTTTTCTGCGGAAAGGTTGTGGAGGATCACCATCATTCAAAAGAGCTTACACATACTTTTAGCTGCTTAAGAGGGCTATTTTCAAAAATGAAGAAAGAGGGTTTGTATGGGCTGAAACATTTGCATGCACTTTTGAAGTTAGGAGCCCTAATAAAACTTTAAAAAGAAGGAAGTTGAAAAGTGCACACTCACAGTGAGACACAACAGGCGTTTCCTTTTTCCTCCATTCAGAAACTCAGGCTTGGTTTTGCAGGGGACTTGCTTGAAACAGCCATGTTAAGTGTGTCTCAGTAGCCTGGCGGTGCTCGTGAGAGTGGATTTCTCGGCAGGTGAGCATAGTGTGAGTGGCAGGGCTGGCCTTGGTTGCTTAGGGCAGCTGGCCCCAGTGAGTGGCATCGGGCCCCTGGCAAAGCAGCAGTTCGGTGCTGCCCAGCCCACCATGCCCTCCCCCGGCATCCATTTTCTCACCTGGGGGAAGGAGGGTGGCATGGCGATCTCTCCGCTGCATTGGGTCTTAAAGTACCCATGCTGGTGAGCTCATTTTAAAGCCCAACACAGCGAAGGGATCGGCATGCTGCTCCCCTCCCCAGGGCAAAACGATGGATTCAGGGGGAGCAGCATGGTGGACTGGATGGTGCCGCAATCCTCGGGACGGCATGGGGGGTCTGCCTAGGGTAGCAGAAGCCCTCGGGCTCGCCCTGGTGGGTGGTGGCTGATAGTGTGTGTGAACCAATGGCATGATGTGTATATATATCTCTACAAGCAGAATTTAGATGTTTATCTATGGAGATGTGAGGGATATTAGATGTGTGTGTATGTGTGTGTGTGTATTGGAAGTATGTGTCGGGGGCTGTGTGTGTGATGGGTATGTCGGGGTATAAGAGTCAGTGGGGACGTGTTGGCACTGTGTCTCAGGAACTGTGTGTGTGTGTGTCTGTGCATTTATGTACATGGGGATGTGTGTCTTGGAGGTGCATGTACTGGGTGTGCGTGTGTGTATGCTTGCTGGGATGGAGGAATGGGGGGTGTGGGTTGGGATAGAGATGGGGCTAGAAGGGTGTTGGAGATGTGTATGTGTGGGCTCTGGGCATGGAGGCTTCTCTTTCCCTTGCATTTTTCTCTGACCTCCTGCACAAACATCCTGTCTTTCTCACCCTCTTGCACTATTATTCCTCCCTACCCTTTGCCATGCCTCTTTCCTTCCTTCCCCTGCCACCCAATATTGCACTCTGTCCTTTCCCTGCCACCAGCTTTCACTCCCTTCTTGCACTTTCTCCGTACCTTCCCTGCCACCAGCTTTCACTCCCTTCTTGCACTTTCTCCGTACCTTCCCTGCCCCAGCTTGCACATTCCCATTCTTTCCATCTTTCCTTTCCCTGTACTTCCTGTTTCCCTTCCTTTCCCTTCATTCTAACCCTACCCCCTTCCTTATGTTCTACCCTTCACCCTGCCCCTTTCTTCTTTCCTCCTCTCTAATCATATCTCTTCCTTATGCTTTGCCCCACCCCACCCCTTCCCATATCCTCCAGCCCCTCACCCTTCTCCTCTTTTTCTCCTCTGTAATCCCATCCCTTCCCTTATGCTCTGTCCCCTCGCCCTACCCCCTCCTTGAAATGCCATCTCTCCCGCCATCTTTTCTCTAAAGCTGCAAATCTTCACTGGTGGGACCCGGGGACTCCTACCAGCTCCTTGCCACAGCACTGCCTTCATTCTCCCTGAAGTACCCGGGTACGCCTGCCGGCTCTTCATGGAGATACTGCCTTTCTTCTGCTGGTGGGACCTGTGGTCTTCCACTGGAACTTCATGGTGGAGCTTTCCTTTCTCAGTGGCAGTGGGACTGGGGGACTTCTGGTGGCTCTTCATTGCTATTCTTCATTCTCCATGCCAGCAAGACAGAGAGACTCCTGCTGGCTCTTCCATGTTTGCACTGCTCTGCCCTGCTGTTTGGGAAGCCCTACCATTCTGTTTACTTGCTCATGTACAAACAACAAATGCAGCTAGACGAGCAAACAGACAGGTACAGAGCCAGCCCAAGGGTATCTGACACCCTAGGCCAGGTCTTAATAAATTGTATGCAGCCAAAATCTTAGGAGCTAGTGCTTGTGACCTCCTTGTGACCCCCACCCCTAGTTGTCTCTTGCACTGATCTCACGTTCTCAAGTCTCATGAGACCAGTGTCAGAATTCCTACAATGCGCATCATCTTTAGATAGCAAGTGTCTATGTGGGTGTGTGCCTGTCTGTGCATAGGATGGGTGGTGGGTGCCTTTGTATGGGTCTGGCGCAGGGATGCGGTGCATGTGTGTGTGTACTGCAGACCCGGGGAGCCTATGTATGTGATGTGCAGAGGTGGAGTGCCCCTGTCTGTGTGTGAGTGTGAGTGTGTATGTGTGTGTGCAGTGCAGAGCTGAGGTGCCTATATTATGTGTGCACGTGTATGTAGTGCAGAGTTGGGATGCATGTCTGTCCTATGGAGTTGGGGTGCTTGTATGCGTGTTTTGTCCCCATGATTTCATCCCTTTAACATCCAACACCTTGCTCTCTTCCTTCCCTCCTCCAACCCTTCCTCACACTTTGTTCCCTGTCAAGACTCTCCCCCCTTCTCCCTCCCCGATGGCAGCTCTGATGCCAGCTGTCTGCTCACACGATCTCCCGTGGACAGACAGCTTACATTAGCCCTGTCAGGTGCAAATTTCTGGTCGCCATAGTGACCTGGCGCTCGAGATTTGTCAAACCCTGTGTTAGGCACCATGTGCCCCCCCATCCCACACATAGTCCAGTATCTCTCCTTACCAACCCATAAGAACATAAGAACCATAAGAACATAAGATATGCCATACTGGGTCAGACCAAGGTCCATTAAGCCTAGTATCCTGTTTCCAACAGTGGCCAATCTAGGTCATACGTACCTAGCAGTTTCCCCAAAAGACACGGGTTCCACAATGCTTGTATAGGGTCAAGCAGTGATATCCTGGGTCCCTTTTAATAATGGTTTATGGACCTTTCCTCTAGGAACTTGTCCAAACCTTTTTTAAACCCAGCTACACTAACAGCCTTTACTACATCCTCCAGTAACAATTTTCCAGAGTTTGATTATACGTTGAGTGAAAAAATATTTTCTTTTATTAGTCTTAAATAGTTTCCCCTGTAGCTTCATTGTATGTCCCCTAGTCTTTCTATATTCTGATAATGTAAACAATCGATCTACGTTTACCCGTTCCACTCCGTTCATTAATTTATAGACTTCTATCATATCTCCCCTCAGCCGTCTCTTTTCCAGGTTAAAGAGCCCTAACCTTTTTAGCCTTTCTTCATAGGAGTATCCTTCCATCCCCTTTACCATTTTGGTGGCTCTTCTCTGAACCTTTTCTAATAACGCTATATCCTTTTTAAGATACGGCGACCAGAATTGCACACAATATTCAAGGTGTGGTCTCACCATGGAACTATATAGAGGCATTATAATATCTTTTGTTTTATTTTACATTCCTTTCCTTATGATACCTAGCATTTTATTTGCTCTCTTGGCCTCCGCTGCACACTGGGCCGAGGATTTTAACATGTTATCACAATAACGCCCAAATCTTTTTCCTGGGTGGTGGTTCCTAATGTGGAACCTTGCATCATGTAACCATAGTTTGGGTTGTTCTTCCCTAGGTGCATAACTTTGCACTTGTCCACATTAAATTTCATCTGCCATTTTGATGCCCAGTCTTCCAATTTATCAAGATCCTCTTGCAATTTTCCACAATCCTCTTGAGTTTTAACTTTAAATAGTTTTGTGTCATCTGAAAATTTGATAACCTCACCCGTTATTCCCTTTTCCAGGTCATTTATGAATATGCCAAAAAGCAGTGGAACCAGCACAGATCCCTGGGGTACACCACTATACACCTTTCTCCATTGGGAAAACAGGCCATTTATCCCTACCCTCTGCTTTCTATCTTCTAACCAGTTCCTGATCCACAATAGTACACTGCCTCCTATCCCATGACTCTTTAGTTTTGCCAAAAGTCTATGATGAGGGACCTTGTCAAAGGCTTTCTGAAAGTCCAGATACACTATATCAACCAACTCACCTTTGTCCACCTGTTTATTCACACCTTCAAAAAAACATAACAGATTAGTAAGACAAGATCTTCCTTGTCTAAAGCCATGTTGGCTGTCTCCCATTAGGCCATGGCTATCCGGCCCAGGTGATTTGCTACTCTTCAGTTTATCTAATAGTTATAATACATCTTCCCGATGTATCGATATTTCCTTCAATTCTTCCGCACCTTTAAGTACTACTTCAGTCATGGGTAACATCCCTACATCTTCCTCAATAAAGACTGAAGCAAAGAATTCATTCAGTCTGTCCGCTATTGCCTTGTCGCCTCTTAGTGCCCCTTTAACCCCTCTATCATCTAATGGACCAACTGACTCTTTCACAGGTTTTTTGCTACGAATGTACTTGAAAAAGTCTTTATTTCACGTTTTTGCTTCCGCAGCAAGCTTCTTCTCAAATTCTCCCTTTGCCTGCCTTATCAATGCTTTGCATTTGAGTTGCCAGTGCTTGTGCTGTTTCAGGTTTTGTAGTTTGGCTCTTTTTTCTATTTCCTGAAAGATTTTTTTTGGCAACAACAGCCTCTCTGACCTCACCTTTAAACCATGCTGGCAGTTTTTGGACTTCCTTCCACTTTTTTTAAAGCGTGGAATACCGCTGGTCTGGGCTTCCAAGACAGTAGTTTACAACACCACCTAAGCTTGATGTAAGTCTTTAACCTTTGGAACTGCTCCTTTTAGTTTTTTTCTTAACTATTTTCCTCATTTTATCATAGTCTCTCTTTCGAAAGTTAAAAGGTAGTATTGTGGATTTCCTTACTATCCCTCCTCTACTAATTAAATCAAATGCGATCATGCTATGATCACTATTGCCAAGTGGCCCCAACACCCTTATCTCTTGCACTAGATCTGGTGTTCCACTAATACTAGGTCTAATATGGCTTCCCCTCTGGTCGCTTCATGAACCAGCTGCTCCAAGAAGTAGTCATTTATTTCATCTAGGAACTTTATCTCCCTAGCATGTCCTGATGTGACACTGACCCAGTCGATATCGGGGTAATTGAAATCACCCATTATTACTGCACTGTAACTTTTGTTAGCTTCCTTGATTTCTTTGAGGATTTCATCATCCATTTATTCATTCTGGCCAGGCGGTCGATAGTACACCCCCACTGCCATCGCCTTCCCCGTTTTACATGGAATTTCAATCCATAGAGATTCTACAGCAAATTTTATTTCCTGCAAAACTGTAATCCTTTCTGACTCAATGCCTTCTCTAACATAGAGCGCAACCCCTCCACCAATTTGATCAGCTCTATCATTACGATATAGTTTGTACCCAGGTATCACAGTGTCCCACTGGTTGTCCTCCTTCCGCCATGTCTCTGATATTCCAATCATATCTAACCTCTCGTTTAGTGCTATATATTCTAACTCTCCCATCTTATTTTTTAGACTTCTAGCATTTGCATACAAGCATTTTAGAGACTGTATTTTATTCATATTAATCTGGCTATTGGTAGACATGGGTAATTTGGGATCTTTAAGCTCTATCTGCTCCTTACTCGAGGGCATTTGGGCTACTTTACTCTTTTTTTGGAACCTTTCTGCTTTTGGTAGTATCCTTCAAGGATACATTCTTCCGAACCATGCTCTCTTGGGCGACTGTCGGCTTTCCCCATGGTCTTCTGCATCTTTCCTTCCCTACTCCCTCTCCTCAGGTCTCCAGCATCTCTCTCTCCTTTCCTTCCTCCCTCCCTGGTATCTGGAATTCAGCATCTCTCTTTCCCTCCCACTCTCAGGTATCCAGTATCTCTCTCCTTCCCTTCCCCACCCCCAAAGCAATCAACATGCAGGTCCCCCCACTTTTCTTACCCCCCTGCAGAGTGTCCAACATCTCCCCCTCTTCCCTTCTCTCTTATCACCGCTACTCTGCCCTAACCACCCTATCTTGTAGGAATGCAAAATATCAGGCTTCGGGGGCATGGCAGCACAGTGCGACTCAGCCCTTAAAGCCATGTTAGCAGTGGGTCTTCCAGTATCTGTGCATGCACCCAACATGTCCTGCTCACTCCAACATCAGAAAGGCCTTGAGCATGCACAGAGATGCTGAAAAGCTCTCTGCTGAGAGTGGTTTTAAAGGGCTATGTCCTGCTGCACTGCAGCTACAGTGAAGCCTGATTATCTTTTTTGGTATTCCAGTAGTGGGGAATGGCAGCAGCTGTAGTAGAGGAGGGAGGCAGGAGAGGAGCGGGAGGCTGCAACCCCTCCCGCTCTCCAATCGGCGGTCAATCTGGGCCCAACACCAGCATGACACCAACCTCAAAAAGAAGTGACCCGAACCCATACACCATTGCCAACCTATCCAAAACCGTGCCACCCTAAATGGTAAGCAGCTCACACTAATGCAAGACAACTTGCACTGCATAGCCTGTGTTTCCACTGCTACCCTACTGCTTGAAATAACTCATGCTGCATAGCCTGTGACTCCATTGCCAACTCATTGTTTGTAGAATAACATATGCTGCATAGCCTGTGACTCCACTGCTACCTCATTGCTTGTTTGCTACCTCATTGCTTGTAAATATAACATATACTCCATAGCCCCTCTCTGTTCCTTTTCCATAGCTCCACATCACATTATCTTCCTTTTCCTCATACTCCCTGTTTCCCCTCCTACCTGCACCCTCACCCCTCCACTCCTCATCCTCCCTGTACCACCCTCACTTCCCCCTCCACTCTGTCTTCCAACCAATCATCAGCTTTTGAGCTTCACCACTTTCTCCCTCTCATACAACCAACTCCTCTCTCTCTAAGGCAACCTCACCCTCATTTCTGCCATACTGTCTCCTCTCTACCCCGTACTCTGCTACTCCTTCTCCTTCTCTCTTCCGGAGATATCAACCCCAATCCTGGCCCCCCTAGCTTTCTATCTCATTCTAAGAAGAGATCCTCACACAACATGTCTAATCTTATCCATATCCCTCTCCTCTCCCCCTCCACTCTCTCATCCAGAGCTATCAACCCCAGTCCTAGCCCCCTTAGATTTCTGTCTCATTCCGAGAAGAGATCTTCACGCAACATGTCTAATCTTATCCATATCCCTCTCCTCTCCCCTTCCATCAACCCCAACCCTGGCCCCTCTAGATTTCTGTCTCACTCTGTGAAGAGATCTTCACACATGTCTAATCTTATCCATATCCCTCCCTCTCCACTCTCTCATCCGGAGATATCAACCCCAATCCTGGCCCCCCTAGATTTCTGTCTCACTCTGAGAAGACATCTTCATGCAACCTGCCTAATCTTATCCATATCCCTCTCCTTTCCCCTTCCACTCTCCCTTTCTCCTGTGCCTTATGGAATGCACACTCTGTCTCTAATAAACTCATTTTTACTCATGACCTCTTTATCTCCAGTGCTCTACATCTTCTTGCTGTAACAGAGACCTGGCTCCTCCCAGATGATACCGCATCTACTGCTGCCCTCTGCCACGGGGGCTATCAGTTCTCCCACATGCCTCGTCCCACTGGCCGTGGTGGTGGTGTTGGGTTTCTACTTTCTCCCTCATGCCAATTCCAACCCCTCCTGCTGCCTCAGTCTCACTTCTTTCTCTCTTTCGAAGTCCACTCCATCCGCCTCTTCACTCCACTTCCTCTCCAGGTAGCTGTTATTGATCAACCTCCTGATAAGTCTGCTTCTACCTTTCTCACTGACTTCGACTCGTGGGTTAGATAAGATAAGATAAGATATGCCATACTGGGTCAGACCTAGGTCCATCAAGCCCAGTATTCTGTTTCCAACAGTGGCCAAACTAGGTCATATGTACCTAGCAGTTTCCCCAAGAGACACAAGTTCCACAATGCTTGTACTGGGTCAAGCATTGATATCTTCGGTCACTTCTTAATAATGGTTTATGGACCTTTCCTCCAGGAACTTGTCCAAACCTTTTTTAAACCCAGCTACACTAACAGCCTTTACTACATCATCCGGTAAAAAATTCCAGAGTTTGATTACACGTTGAGTGAAAAAATATTTTCTTTTATTGGTCTTAAATAGTTTACCCTGTAGCTTCATTGCATGTCCCCTAGTCTTTCTATATTCTGATAACGTAAACAATCAATCTACGTTTACCCGTTCCATTCCATTCATTAATTTATAGACTTCTATCATATCTCCCCTCAGCCGTCTCTTTTCCAGTTTAAAGAGCCCTAACCTTTTTAGCCTTTCTTCATAGGAGTATCCTTCCATCCCCTTTACCATTTTGGTGGCTCTTCTCTGAACCTTTTCTAAAATCGCTATATCCTTTTTAAGATACGGCGACCAGAATTGCACACAATATTCAAGGTGCGGTCTCACCATGGAACGATATAGAGGCATTATAATATATTTTGTTTTATTTTCCATTCCTTTCCTTATCATACCTAGCATTCTATTTGCTCTCTTGGCCACAGCTGCACACTGGGCCGAGGGTTTTAACATGGTATCCACAATGACGCCTAAATCTTTTTCCTGGGTGGTGGTTCCTAATGTGGAACCTTGCATCGTGTAACCATAGTTTGGGCTGTTCTTCCCTAGGTGCATAACCTTGCACTTGTCCACATTAAATTTCATCTGCCATTTTGATGCCCAGTCTTCCAATTTATCAAGATCCTCTTGCAATTTTTCACAATCCTCTTGGGTTTTAACAACTTTAAATAGTTTTGTGTCATCTGCAAATTTGATAACCTCACTCGTTATTCCACTTTCCAGGTCATTTATGAATATGTCAAAAAGCAGCGGACCCAGCACAGATCCCTGGGGTACACCACTATTCACCTTTCTCCATTGGGAAAATTGGCCATTTAGCCCTACCCTCTGCTTTCTATCTTTTAACCAGTTCCTGATCCACAATAGTACACTGCCTCCTATCCCATGACTCTTTGGTTTTGCCAAAAGTCTCTGATGAGGGACCTTGTCAAAGGCTTTCTGAAAGTCCAGATACACAATATCAACCGACTCACCTTTGTCCACCTGTTTATTCACTCCTTCAAAAAAACATAACAGATTAGTAAGACAAGATCTTCCTTGTCTAAAGCCATGTTGGCTGTCTCCCATTAGGTTGTGACTATCTACATGCTGAGTAATTTTATTCTTTATGATGGTTTCTACCATTTTTCCCGGTACTGACGTCAGACTCACCGGTCTGTAGTTTCCTGGATCACCCCTGGAACCCTTTTTAAAAATTGGTGTTACATTGGCGATCCTCCAATCTTCAGGTATTAGAGATGATTTTAATGATAGTTCACAGATTACTGATAGCAGGTCTGCAATCTCATATTTCAGTTCTTTCAACACCCTTGGATGTATACCATCTGGCCCAGGTGATTTGCTACTCTTCAGTTTATCTAATAGTTGTAAGACATCTTCCCGATGTATCGATATTTCCTTCAATTCTTCCACACCTTTCCTGCTTTCTGGATTCCTCTTCCCCCACTCTTATTCTCGGGGACTTTAACATTCATGTCGATAACCCCTCTGATCCTCATGCTTTAAAGCTCCTCTCCCTCACCTCCTCCTTTGACCTCCAACTTTGTTCCACCTCCCCCACTCACCAGCATGGCCACTGCCTGGGCCTGATATTTTCCTCCAGTTCCTTACCCTCGAACTTTGGTAGCTCAGCTCTTCCCTTATCTGACCATCACTTTTTAAGCTTTAATCTTCATCTCCCACTGCCTCAGCCTTGTCCTGTCTCCTCCAACCTATTTAGAAACCTCCATGCCATTGATCCCTTGGCTCTCTCTTCCACTATCTCTCCATCTCTTTCTTCCACTCTGTCATCCAAGTCTGTTGACGAGGCAGTAACTTCCTATAATGCTGCACTCTCCTCAGCCCTGGATGCTCTAGCTCCACCAACCCCACGTCCTGTGAGATGCTCTGCACCCCAGCCCTGGCTTTCACCTACTACCCGCTATCTACATTCCTGTGCCCGTTCCGCTGAGCATGCTTGGCTCAAATCCCACTCCCCTGAAGATTTTCTACACTTCAAATTCATGCTTTTCTCTTTCCAGTCAGCTATAGCTCTTGCCAAACAAGGCTACTATGTCCACCTGACTAATTCTCTTACCTCTGATCCTTGCCGTCTCTTTACCACTCTCAGCTCTCTCCTCAAAGTGCCTCCCCCTCTGATCCCTCCCTCCCTTTCCGCCCAAACCCTGGCTATTTCCATTACAAAATCCACAAGATCACCCTCCAATTCCCCACAAACCCAGCTACTTCCCCTCCTCCCCCTCTCCATTCCCAACTCTCCCCCCCCCTTCCCTTGCTACCCTCTCTTCCTTTCCTGAGATCTCTGAAGAGGAAACTGCACTCCATCTTTCTTCCTCCAAACTCACCACCTGCTCCTATGATCCTATCCCCACCCATCTCCTAAGCTCTATCTCCTCCATTGTTGTCCCTTCCATCTCTCATATTCTCAACATTTCGCTCTCCACTGCATCTTTCCCTGCAGACTTCAAGCATGCTGTGGTCACACCTCTCCTCAAGAAATCCTCACTCGATCCCACCTGCCCTTCTAATTATCGACCCATCTCTCTCCTTCCTTTCATTTCTAAACTACTCGAATGTGCAGTTGACCGCTGCTGCCTCGACTTCCTCTCCTCTCATGCCCTCCTGGATCCTTTACAGTCTGGCTTTCGTCCTTTACACTCTACTGAAACGGCTCTTGTCAAAGTCTCCAGTGACTTGTTCCTGGCAAAATCCAAGGGCCTGTACTCTGTCCTTATCCTTCTTGACCTCTCTGCTGCTTTTGACACCGTTGATCACAACCTTCTCCTCGATACCCTGTCCTCGCTTGGCTTTAAGGGCTCTGTACTATCCTGGTTCTCCTCCTATCTCTCCCATCACTCCTTCATTGTGTGTTCTGGTGGCTTCTCCTCCTCTCCTACCCCGCTCCCAGTGGGTGTACCCCAAGGATCTGTCTTGGGTCTGCTCCTTTTCTCTCTCTATACCCAGTCCCTTGGTGCGCTCATCTCTTCCGATGGCTTTCAGTACTAAATGTATGATGATGACTCCCAGATCTACCTCTCTATTCCGGATCTCTCTTCGGCAATCCAGACCCGGATCTCTGCTTGTCTTTCTGACATTGCTGCCTGGAAGTCTCACCGCCACTTGAAATTGAACATGGCCAAGACTGAACTTCTTATCTTTCCCCCTAAAACCTCCCCTCCTCCTCCTCCTTTCTCAGTCTCTGTGGATGGCTCTGTACTCTTTCCTGTTTCCTCGGCCCACAATCTGGGGGTTATCTTTGACTCCTCTCTCTTTTTCTCCACACATATCCATCTTGTAGCTAAGACCTGCCGTTTCTTTCTCTATAACATTAGCAAAATCCGCCCCTTCCTCTCTGAGCACACTACTAAAACGCTAATCCACTCCTTAATCACCTCCCGTCTTGACTACTGTAACCTACTCCTTGCTGGTCCCCCTCTGAATCATCTCTCTCCCCTTCAATCTGTCCAGCACTCTGCTGTGAGACTAATCTTCTGCCAGCCTCGTCATGCCCATATTACTCCTCTTCTCAATTCATTTCACTGGCTCCCTATCCCTTACCGCATCCAGTTCAAACTTCTCCTGCTGACCTATAAATGCATTCACTCTGCAGCTCCTCAGTACCTTTCCTCTCTGGTATCCCCCTACAATCCCCCTCGGGACCTCCGCTCTTCTAGCCAACTGCTTCTATCTATGCCCTTCTCTCATACTGTTAACTCCAGACTTCGCTCCTTTCATCTTGCTGCACCCTAGCTTGCAACAATCTACCTGTGTCTGTATGCCAGGCACCTTCTCTAACCCTCTTCAAATCCAGGTTGAAAGCTCACCTCTTCGCTGACGCTTTTGAATCTTGACTCTCCTAATCTCCTTCCCTTCCCTTGTTCTACCCCTGCTTACACCTCTGTGTTTGTTTTTGACCAGATTGTTTGTTTTTGACTAGATTGTAAGCTCTGATGAGCAGCGTACGACTTGTAGCGCTATACAAATGCTCAGTAGTAGTAGTAGTAGTAGTAGATGCTGTGGGATGGACCCTGAAACCTGCCACCCTAGGTGAATGCCTAGTCCACCTGGTGTAAGGGCCAGCCTTGGATGGACCCTCCTCAATAGGTACTATCTTTTAAGAGAAATGTACCTGAACACACTATTAAAATATAAACAAAATGAAAATTCAAAGAGCAGAAAGGACAATAAAGAGAGTTCGAAGGTTACTGGTGATGTTCAGTATTATCTGTGAATCACCGACAAAAAACTGTACCCCAAATATTCTTTTCAATGCAATATCAAATAAAATCTTGAAAACACCAAAGAGCTCAATGTGTGGTCTTATCGGTGATATAAACATCTACCTGCCACAGCCAAATTACATCATCATCGCCCTCTGTTGGTATATACAGAGTAAAGGTGCTATCCACTGTTAAACTGAACTCACTGAATGTAGTAATGCCACTACAGTATACAGTATCACCCATACTGGGTACAACTGTACAATCAATGATGTAACAATTAGGTGGCATCAATAAACCGGTGGAAGTAAAGTTAACAATCACTTAGCTTCATTACGCTGTGTCAGCTCCATCCCCCGGTCCAAAGAACACGTCTTGACAAAGATTATAACAGATTCGATCTTGACCGCGGCCGTCGGTTTCACCTGTGTTGTGGCTTATCAGAATGAGCAGTCACCCTATTCAGCGCTGTGGAAGTGGAGTATCTTCTCAATAGGGTATCTGCTCATTCTGATGAAGCTGCGATACCGGCAAAACCGACAGCCGCCATCAAGATTGAATCTGTTATAATCTTTGTTGAGCCGTGTTCTTTGGACTGGGGGATGGAGCTGACACAGCATAATGAAGCTAAGTTTATTGATGCCACCTAATTGTTATATCATTACTTGTACAATTATACCCAGTATGGGTGATATACTGTATTGGCATTACTACATTCAGTGAGTTCAGTATAACAGTGGATAGCACCTTTACTCTGTATATATCAACAGAAGGCGATGATAAAGTGTAGTTACTCACCTGTAACAGGTGATTTCTGGGAACAGCAGGAATAAGTCTTCACATATGGGTATCGTCGGTACCAACGGAGCCTGCGCGGGAACGCTTCCCAGCATCCAATAGGAAAGCTTTTGGGAGCTGCCTTCCCGCCTTTCCAACTCTCCCTCTTCAGTTGAGTTTATAGCTGAGACCAAAGAGAGAAGTAGACAAAGAGAGAGATAGATAGAGACAACTCCTAGGGGAGGTGGGTGGGTTGTGAAGACTTATTCCTGCTGTTCCCGGAGATCACCTGTTACAGGTGAGTAACTACGCTATCTCCAGGAACAAGCAGAAATGTGGTCTTCACATATGGGGACTTCCCAACTGAGAGGTGCCAGGGGGATGACCCCAGCAAGCTGCGAACCCAAGGTGAGATGGGTCCTGCTTCCTCCCATGGATCTTTGGCATCGAAACCCGGGACAGTAGGTAGGAGTTGAACTAAGTCTGAAAGAAATGCTGGAGCACAGCCTGGCCAAATGAGGCATCCCTACAGGAGTCCTTGTCTAAGCAATAGTGGGCTGTAAAGGTGTGTACCAAAGCCCAAGTGGCTGCTCTATAGATGTCATCAATGGACACAGAACGAGATTAACCATTGAGGCTGCCATTGCTTTCACATTGTGAGCTGTGACATGGCCTTCGAGAGAAAGTCCTTACTCTCATATGCAAAGGATATGCAATTTGCAATCCATCTAGAGAGAGTTCTTTTGGAAACTGGAAGTCCCAAATGACTAGAATCAAAAGCAACAAAAAGCTGAGAAGATTTTCTATGTTGCTTAGTTCTTTGAAGATAAAAAACCAAGGCTCTTTTACAATCTAAAGTATGAAGGTTCCTTTCTGCATTAGAGGCATGAGGCCTAGGAAAGAATACAGGAAGGTAAACAGCTTGGTTTAAATTAAAAGGTGAAACCACCATTGGCATAAAGTGGGGATGAGTCCTAAGAACTACTTTATCATGGTGAAATCTTGTATAAGGAGGATCTGCACTAAGGCCTGCAACTCACTGATACATCTTGCAGAAGTGAGGGCCACTAGGAAGATGACCTTCCATGAAAGAAATTTTAGGGCTGTAGTGGCTAAGGGCTCAAAGGGCAGTTTCATGAGCTGCCCAAGAACAAGATTTAGATCCCATGCCACCGACAGTGGCTTAATGGGAGGTTTTGTTAAGAGTAGACCTCTCATAAATCTCGCTATGAGTGGATGAGAGGAAATAGGTTGTTCATCCAGAGGTTTGCGGAAAGCAGCAATGACACTAAGATGGACCCTTACTGAATTGGTTTTAAGACCAGAATCTGATAAATGGAGGAGATACTCCAGAAGCGATTCCACAGGCACTGTATGGGGGTTAAGTCCCCTTTGAGAACACCATACAGAGAATCTCTTCCACTTAAAAGCATAGGACTGCCTTGTGGAAGGCTTCCTGGAAGCCAAAAGGATATCCTTTACCTGTTGAGACAGGTTGATATCCAGGAATCCTAGGCTTTCAGTAACCAGGCACTGAGGTGCAGGGACTGAGGATTCGGGTGCAATAGTGTCCCATTCTCCTGGGAAAAAAAGATCTGGAGCACATCCCAACTCCAGAGGTGTGGCTTGAGAGAGACGCAGAAGCAGAGGATACCATGTCTGCCATGGCCAACGTGGAGCTATGAGTATCATATGACTTCTGTCTCTCTGAAGCTTGAATAAAGTTTTGGTAATGAGGGGAATGGGTGGGAAGGCATAGAGGAAGTCCCGACCCCAATGGAGGAGGAAAGCATCCCTTGCCTGACAGTTTTGAGCCAGAATTCTGGAACAGAATCGGGAAAGTTTGGAATTCTATGGACTTGCAAAGAGGTCTATATCTGGCATTCCCCAGATTCGAAACACTCGTGCAAACTGGTCTGAGTGCAGAGACCATTCGTGTGGCAGCAGTATTCGACTGAGTTTGTCTGCCCAAAGATTTTGAATGCCCGGAAGATATACCACTAAAAGATGGATTTGAAGCTCTCTGGCGAGGGCCCACAGTTGCAAAGCTTCGTTGCATAACGACAGAGAGTCTGTTCTGCCCTGCTTGTTCACATAGAACATGGCTACTTGATTGTCGGTCTGGACCAGAACTGTCTTGTAGCTGAGATCGGCCTGAAAAACTCGGACAGCATGGAAAATGTCTCTGAGTTCTAGGAAGTTTATGTGAAGACAAGCTTCCTGTGGGGTCCAGAGGCCCTGAGTTGAAAGATCCTGCAAGTGAGCCCCCCAACCCAACTTGGACGCATCTGTTGTTAGGGTGGTTTGGCATAGAGGCTGCCGGAAAGGAGAGCCTGTGAGAAGGTTTTTCAGAGATTGCCACCATTGCAGGGACAAAATGAGATGTGTGGAGTTTCTGATTTTGTCCGTTAGCCAACCCGAGGCCTGTGTCCATTGAGAGGATAGGGTCCACTGGGCTGCTCGCATATGAAGGCAAGCATAGGGAACGACATGGACAGTGGATGCCATGTGCCCCAGAAGCTGAAGCATCTCCCGAGCAGTCAGGAGGACATTCATAGCTGCTTGGGAGGCCAGCTGTACTATTCGAAGACAATGTGGCTGTGGCAGGAAAGCCCTTGACTGCCTTGTGTCTAGACGCGCCCCTATGAATTCTAGAGATTGAGAAAGGGTGAGTTGAGATTTTGGGAGGTTTATGACCAGTCCCAAATACCGAAGGATTCGCATAGTGCAAGAAAGAGTGAAGCTGACTTCTGGAGCTGTTGATACTCGGATGAGCCAGTCATCTAAGTAGGGAAAGACGAATATTCCTAGAGTTCTCAGGAATGCTGCTATTACTGCCATGCATTTTCTGAAGACTGTTGGGGCAGAAGCCAGACTGAAGGGAAGAACTCTGTATTGGAAGCGTCTTCCCTGGAAAAGGAATCGAAGGAATTTCCTGTGATCTGCATGGATGAGAATATGCGTATATGCATCCTTTAGATCTAGAGAACATAGCCAGTCCTGACTCTGAAGGTATGGCAGGAGTGTTCCGAGGGAGATTAAACAGATATCTGTTTAATTCTCTGAGGTCCAGTATAGGCCTGTGTCCCTCTGTTTTCTTTGGTATAAGAAAGTAGGGGGAGTAGAACCCCATACCCTGTTGGGGTATGGGTACCTCTTCTATTGCTCCATGAGCAAGAAGTGATGCGACCTCCTGGCCCAAGAGATTGGTGACAGGGACTTGAGAATTGAACAACTGTTTTATGATTGTAGGAGTGGGCATGCTGTGAAAATGAAGTCTGTACCCCTCCCGTACAATGGACAGAGTCCTGTTTTCTGATGTTGTTTGTTGCCATCTTCTGGCAAAATGGCATAACCTGCCCAGGATAGTAAGGGGTTCTGGACCTTTCAGGGGCAGAAAGACTAAGTTCTCTAGGAAGGAGTCAAAGCCCCTGAGGAGGCTGAGTCTGTTGAGCCGGTTGAGCTCTTGGAACTTGTGGCTTCCTCTGTTGTCTGTTCTGTTGTTGCCCCCTTTGGGGAACATGAACTGGACAGTGCCCCTGATGGGTGTAAGAAGGGTAAAATGTATTTTTTCTTGTTGAAAAAGGGTTTCTTGACTGACTTTTTCTTTGCTGGGTTGACTGTAGACTTTGATAGTCTGTTCAAGGTAGTATTTTCATATTCAATCTGATTGGCCTTATCTTGCCAATCCTTGCCAAAGAGATTTTCTCCTGTGCAAGGAATATTTCCCAGTTTATCTTGCACCCATTGTTCTAAGTCTGATGCCTGAAGCCAGGCAATATGACGTGCACCGATGGAAATAGCAGAGGTTCTGCTAATGCATTCAAAGCAATCAAAGGTTGCACGGTTCATAAACTTAGAGACATCCTGGGCATGTTTGACCAGAGTAAGGAATTCCTCCCTTTTTTCCTCAGGAAGAAGAGGGCTCATGAGCTCCAAGTCTCCTGTAACCTCCTTGAGGAACATTCCCATATAGAGAATGTAGGAGCTGATCCTTGCTGACAACATGGAGGATTGGAAGCACCAACGCCCAAAGGCATTGAGTGTCCTCGATTCAAGGCCTGGAGGATTGGAAGAATGCGTTTTAGCACTCTTAATCCTACACATTGCTGATTCCACTACCATTGAATGGTGTGGTAACTGAGTCTTTTGAAAACCAGGACAGCTTGGAACTCGGTACATGATATCAAGTCGTCGAGAATGTGGAGACACCATTAACGGAGTTTACCACATTCTTAAAATAAGATCATGCAAGATCCTATGAATTAGCAGGGTAGCTGCCTCTTTAGGAGCCTTAGGGTATTGAAGAATTTCTAATCCATCTACTCTGGATTCCTTCTCTGGAGTCACCGTGATTGAGAGACGTCAAGCTAAATCACGTATGAAATCCTGGAAGGACATGTCTTCTGGAGGAGACACTCTGTGTTGAGCAGAAGGAGATGGATCCTCCGGAAGGATTGCTCTGGTACTGGCAGAGTCATCAGAATCATCGGAATCGGAGGATTCAAAGTATCTCTGCACCGGATGTTCCTGCAACACACCGTACCGGTACTGCTCCAAGTCAGTATCGGGGTGTCTCGGTATCGGTCTGTCGATACTTGAGATAGACTCAAGGCTCGGCATGGGGGGAACATACTGGCCGAGGCGCTCGGTACCGGTATCGATGTCAGTACCGATACCTGTGGAACCATCTGTAGCGGTCTTAGCGGTACCGAAGCTGCTAAGAGGGCCACTAGACTACGTTCAATAGCGAGGATGCTCTGATCCATTGCTCCTGCCGATGCTTGGGTGTCGGTGCCGGCGGAAGCAGGTATGACCCCAGAACATGGCACCAGTAGTTCTGCAGAGATGGAAGCCTCTGGAACATTCTGGAGCCCCGTTAATGCTTTGGAGATCAAGGCCTCCCGCCGGGGCTGTATTGCCGGTGAACTTTCCTCGAGGGCAACACCAGTGGCATCTCGATACCTGGAAGGAGATCTACCCTTTGAGGACCATCCAGTCTTAGAAGACGTAGGTTTAGTTACCTGAGATGCATGGGAGGAAGATGAAGCCCTGGAAGATGTCGATGCAACTGACATCGTATCTGCAGCAAAAAGGGTACCGAGTTTTGCAGCTCTATTCTGCAGGCCCCTCTTAGTATCTTTCTGCAGGAGAGACACTCTGATGGAGAATAGTCAGGACCTAAACACTTAAGACACCATTCATGGGTGTCGGTGACGGATATGGTACCCCCACATTTAGAACATTTCTTGAAACTACTAGCCATGTTTGAAGAAAATTGGGCCTAGCACGCAAAATGGCACCTAGCACCGAGAGGGGAAAGACCCCCGAAAAAAAGCTAGTTTTTGGGGGGGGGGGTTGTAAAAGGAAGAAAAGAGAACTGGCGGTACTGGTAGGCATTGAATGAAGGCAGAAGCGACCACAAAAAAACAAAAGAATAAGAATACATTTTCTGCGGTGACAGGTATGCCTCCTGTCGGCTCCGCTGAATACGAAGAACTGAAGAGGGAGAGTTGGAAAGGTGGGAAGGCAGCACGCAGGCGCTGTGAGATGCTCCCAAAAGCTTTCCTATTGGATGCTGGGAAGCGTTCCCGCACAGGCTCAGTCGATACCGACGATACCCATATGTGAAGACTACATTCCTGCTTATTCCTGGAGATCATAATTTGGCTGTGGCAGGTAGATGTTTATATCACCAATAAAACCACATGTTGAGCTCTCTGGCGTTTTCAAGATTTTATTTGATATTGTATTGAAAAGAGTATTTGAGGTTCGATTTTTTGTTGGTGATTCTAGTACATTTTTGGTTCCCTTCTTTGGTGTGATTTTTTTGTTTTTTTGGATCAGTATTATGTGTGACCATATTGCAAATCTAGTCTGGGGGCAGGATATGATCTATTTTCCTACAGTCGCTACTGTTTCTGCCAAGGATGATATAAGGCCCCATTAGGATCTCTCCTGGACACTGCCCCTGGAGTAGGGTCTTACTAAATGGAATAGACTACAAGATTGCAGCTTCTCTGTTACAACTCCCCCATGGGACTGTGTGAAGGTCTGAATTATTTTTAGTGGAAACAGGGGCTCTTGTTTCCTCCTCCACTGTCTTTCAGTTGCAAAGCAGAATATGAGAGTGAAGCCGAGAGTTGTTTAATGGTCACACCAGTGGATGAAGAGTTTTCTCCTTATAGTAATTTTAGCTGTTTGGAATGAAGTTTGCACATGCATACATTTTGCACCTTTTTCAGAGCAGGTGGAAATTGATCTGGGACCATCTGTGCACTCTTAGAGATATTTACCATGCCTGTCCTATAAAGGCACAGAGGCACGCATGTTCCTTTTATAAAATAGGCATTACATAGGTGCTTTTTTGGAAATGTTATATAGGGTGCAGGAATCACTAACCTGTCATATCACAGGAATATTTGAATATTCTAATTTACGCAGGTAGACATTATAGTGAAAAGATGTGCAAATGTCATGAAGACGTGTTTATTATTGCTTAGTAACATGAAAAACACAGCAATGGACCCTCAACGGAGACTTGCGGTGTACTCAAACTGTATTTGTGTAGAATACAAATGATTATAGCAGTATCTATGCAAACAAATTTAAGTATTTGCCAGGTTCAAGACTGTGGGGGTCTTTTACTAATAGGCACTAACATGTTGCATATAAGCACCAATAGCGGCAAAACCATGGTGCGTTAGATGCAACAAAAACGTGTTAATTGTCAGCTGCGTGGAACATAGTCAATGCAGAGCCCTGACCGCTAGTGCGTGCTGCATTAGTGTGGGTGCACCTAACGCCACCTATTGCAATGCGCTGAGGTCACTGCATCCACTCCCCACCCCTAACCTGCCCATTTGCGACCGTAAGACAGGTTGCGCAGTTAGCATGAGAATCATTCTGCGCTGTCATGGCCCCATGCTAGCTGGCAACGTGCGTCCCAGTGGGCCTTCAGCACATGTCAGAACACATGCTGCCTCCTGGTGCCCTTTAGTAAAAGACCCTCTATATGTAAAAACTTACTGAACAGTTCAGCTAACACCCTCACATTTTAATAGTGATAGTTAAGTGAAATTGGCCTCTCACTAGTATAAGCTCCTTGAAGTAAGGAAATAATATTAAAATGCTGCTAGTTCAATTGTCTTGTACTGCAACAAGATGCCAGGCAGTAATTTCTTTTGCTTAGATATCACTGTATTTAGTGTTCACAAACAATACCAAGCCATATAGAAGGTGATTTTGTAAATGGCCAACTATCTTGTCTGTCGGGAATGCTAAGTTACATTAATTTTTCAAGGATATACTTTGAGGGGCATATTCAAAGGGATTTATGCACTTGGCAGAACTGCAAGCTGCATAAACCCCACTGACCAGGAGATTCGGCAGCACTGACCTGGTTAGTGCTGCTGGATATTCCTTCCTAACCGGACTAAATGCCCTGGCGTTACCTAGGTAGTCATGGGGCATTTTGGAGATGGCACCATTAACTAGGCATTTAGCAGTGATATTCAGCGGCTAACAAGATAGCTAGACCGCATGAAGGTAGGACAGGTGAATATTGTCACTAACCAGATTGCAAACCAGTGATTCAGGTAAACCCAATGTTCAGTGCCAGTCGCACAGCAGCGAATATCCAGGTTTCATTTAAATCAGCAATTGCCCATAGCTTTAGCAGAGCTGCCCACTGCCACTGAAAATGCCCCATACTCTCCCCTCTGAAAACTGCTAAACAGGAAAGGGACAGATTTACACCTGCTTTTTGGCACACGCAGATTCCCTGCTTTCTTTTACATGCTTATGTGCATATTTTATAAAATATGTGTTTAAATGAAAACCCTGTCAAGCCTCAGGAGTGTCTTTGCCTAGATCTGCTAACTGGCTAACCCCAGCAATCCCGATATTTAGGAACACTATTTGGATTGTGCCCCTGAAGATCCCCACAGAGTGCAGCAAAGATGCCCTGCTAAATGCCGTCAGAGCAGGAGCAGCTGTGGCAGCAATCCTGTCAGCAGAGACATTGAACTGCTGACCAGACAGCTAAACCACATGCCATTTAGGAAAGGTCAATGGCTGTCCTACTTTTATGGGGGTTTAGCTGTGTGGTTCGCGGCTCAGTCTAGCCACTGATTGGATAGCTGCTGTGATTGCCAATGAAACTGGATATTCAGCAGAGGAGGCTGGATAGGTTCCGACTCTGAACATCTGGTTTTACTTAAGCAGCGGTGGCCTGGCACTTTCAAATCACTGGCTGCTGCCACTGAATCTCGACCCCCTAAGGGCCTAAATTATATGGGTGCGCACATTGGTGTACAGCAGGGATTCTCAACCCAGTCCTCAGGACACACCTAGCCAGTCAGGTTTTTCAGGATAACCACAATGAATATGCATGAGAGAGATTTGCATCCAGTGGCAGCAATGCATCTAAATCTCTCTCATGCTCATTCACTGTGGTTATCCAGAAATCCTGACTGGCTAGGTGTGTTCTGAGGACTGGGCTGAGAACCCCTGGTGTACAGTGATCTCCCTTGCTAATACTAATTGCATTAGTGACTAAACAAAGAAGGCATTGCCGTTGACTGATTTAAGTAGTGCTAACCTTAAGACCTGAATTCTTGCGCATCCGAAGTCTGCCCATCCACATGTCCGTCAAGAGCATTTGGCTGCAGGTGTGAGCAATGAAGTCTCGATGCTTGGCTGCTACAGCCAGCTGCAGGCACGTGGCATTGCTCCAGTTCTTCAGCTCGTAGGTCAAAAGCTTCATGGCCAGCTGCTCATCTTGCTTGTAGGACTGATCCAGCAGCTCCACTGCCAGCTGACCAAATTCTCTGCAACAGGGGCGAATGGTTTCATTATTTCCTGTATCTTAATGTCATGAAAACGTCTGAAAAGATAGCATTCTATAACCATGCTGCCTATGTGGTTCTAAGTCTTGCAACAAATAACCGAGGTGTATGAAGGCACATTTTAGAGAGACATAAAGGTCGGGATATGGAAATTTCCACTGACTTGAAAGGGAAATTGGGTTTAGCTCATGACTCTCTGAAGTTCAAGGTGAGTTATGTTCAGGTGCAGTAAGCATCTCCCTGTCCCTGGAGAGCTCACAATCTAAGTTTGCACCTGAGGAAATAGAGAGTTAAGTGATTTGCCTAAGGTCACAAGGAGCAACAGTGGTATTTGAATTGGTTTTCCTGGTTCTTAGTTTACTGCTCTAACCATTAGGCTACTCCTCCCTCCCAAATGTAAGATATGTGTAAGGACATACGGGATTGCATGTCCTTACACGTATTTTTTTTGCACGTCCAGCGAGAGCAGCTATTCTCAAAAGCTATACGTGGGGGAAAATGCAACGTTTCCACGACATACATGTGAACAGCTTTGAAAAATCACTGTGCCCATTCTCCACACACACCCCGATGCTGCAGCACCAGTTCGTCCACTCATCAGCCCACCAGAGATCCCAGTAAGACTTGGGGAGGGGATCAGAGATGTTTGCTGGAGGCCCTTGGAAGGTTTTTGCTGCTGTGGATTGGGTGGGGTGTCCTTATGCCAGGGAGAGGGGTTGAATGGTGTGATTTGGATGCCTTGGTGGGTTGGGAGGTGGGCAATAAGATATCTTGGGGGAGGGGGATTTGGGGACTGGGTGCTGGGTAGGGGTAATCCGGGGAGGATTGGTCACTCATTCATGCCTCAGGGCAGCTGTAAATGTCGATTTCTAGACTTTCTCATATTGAAGTGGGTTCCCCTTGTAAAAAATTTTTTATTTTATTTATTTATTTAGCCAGTTTTGTATACCACCTTATCCTTCAATCAAAGTGGTTAAGGAAGGGATGAGGGATTGCATTCAACATGACGAATACACATCAATATTTGAGGTTTGCCGAAGCCACTCCGTCTCCATGCCTTTAACATGCCTCCTGCCAAACTAAACATGGTATGGATCAGCACGTGTAAATTGTCCCTTTCAAAAAATAGCATTTACTGTACCACTAGTGCTGCTACATCTTGTCATTTATATAGCGCTACTA
Organism: Ichthyophis bannanicus; assembly: GCA_033557465.1. NCBI lineage: Eukaryota > Metazoa > Chordata > Amphibia > Gymnophiona > Ichthyophiidae > Ichthyophis > Ichthyophis bannanicus. The sequence continues at coordinate 723,515,501 of CM066032.1, forward strand.
GGCAAACACAGCGCTGCACACACACACACAGAAAAGAACGTCTCTGCTCCACAGAGCTCACAATCTGCTAAGACAGACAAGCAGAACGGAGGACTGGTGACTTTCCAGTGCTATCCTGTGGCCTCAGCCTCCAACACCAAAATCTCCATTCTGGAAGGTGGAGCCACACAAAGACCTCTTCTCTTCCATGTGCCGCTACTATTCCTCCTAACCAACCCTATCCCCAGCTTCTCCATCATGACGCTCTCCCACTTCCAAAACATTTACATCCACATGCCAATCTACACATCTAACTACTGCTATTTACACGTGGGGATGCTTCTAAACTAACCACTAATATATATAGCAACCAGGCTTACTATACAACAGAATAGCACGCAAAGGCCTAGAGATAAACCAAGGCCTGATGAATGTTTCAGTGTATGAAATGTGGCTAAAGTACTCCATGAACACTGGGAAATATTTCTCCAGTTATGGACTTCTACCTTCTGTGCCTACCATGCTTAGTGCAGAGTTGCCAAGTAACTCAGTTTCATGAGTGAGATGTTAAGCCAGTCCTGGATTTCTGACAATCTCACGCTGATGCATTATGGGACCTGCAGCACTGATTCTAGTGGGTAAAAAATCAGGGACTTCAAATACCATACTGCATTGCAATACACATTTAAAACCCAAACTGGTAAAAAAAACTCATTTCTGGAACTGGGTAACTTTGCAACTCTGTTAGTGGTTTTGTGATTTGAATGAGAAATGCAAGGCCACAAATTCCACTGTATTCTGGAACAGGAGTTAGAAACAAGTTATCTGTTAATCTTCTGGAAAATCTGGCTTTAAATATTGCTACAAGACTTTGCTGGGCACCATGTGACATACAGAAGTAACCCATTTAAAGGAATGTGCACCTGTTTGCATGGTGGTGGAAGTGGCTGGTCAAAGCATGGAGCTTCAGAGGCTTTCAGTACGTGCTACATTTGTTAGAGAAAAAATCTAGGCTGAACACATTCCTTGGGCGTGATTGACACTTCTAAAACTTTTTATGCTTTGGGAAAATAAGAGAATCTGAACGAACAAAGACTCATCTTTTAACTTTATCAGATAGCACCATCTCCCCTAAAACATTCACTACCTTTCCTATATTTAAAGACAGCCTAAAGTTTTTCAGGCAAAACCTTCTCTTAAAAAAGTCATTATCACATTTTTTGGCACTGGACCTTTGGAAAAAATTACTTTGTTTTATCTTAATGCCTACATTGCACTATAAGACATGCACAACATTGTTTTCATCCTGTTCTTAGCCTCCGCCTTTTCATTCACAATTTTACACCCTCTTCCTTACAGTGGCTAGGCATAGAGTCCAAAATCAATGTTGTCCTTCAGTCTCTACCCTTGGGGATAAATGGGGTTCCTGAAGTGGGACCACTATACACTGAGAGGCCTATGGCTCTTTCACTCCACTCGCTTCCCTTTCCCTCAAGAACAGAATCCCTCTAGAATTTGTGTTCTGAACCAAACGGTTTACTTAAAATAAAATGAGCGTAACTGACAAGCAAAACAAAAATATAGTTAATGGCAAAAACAAAAATCTAATACAAATAGTGTGCTCCTTCCTTCTTGCTTAGACTATATTACAAGCAGTAACACCCCTTTTCTTTTTTCTCAGTACCGATTTGCTATTATAAGCTCTTCCACCACTCCTTTCTCCTTGCCTGTGGTTTTCCCCTGACAGGGGAATTCCCCCTTCTGCACTATATTCTTTCAGTTTACTTTTTGAGCTGGTAGCTGCTGCAGATGCAGGCCCCTAATATCGTACTTTGGTAGATCTTGGCTCTGGTGGTGTCACTGGATCTTCTCCTTCTTCCTTTGAGCCAGTGACTCCCAGATGTGAGCTGCTTTACTTCTTCTCTCCACTGGTATAACTGCCTCTCTCCTCTTAGCTTGAGGTGTGCTGGCTGTGTTTGCACAGACACAGTGGATATTGGGTGCAAGGCTTAAGCGACCTTTTTCACCCTCCAACCCCTCTACTTCATTCTGATGAAGTATCTAACACGATGGATCCATGTTGATGGTGCAGTGGCTGTGCAGCCACAGTCTCCCCCCACCCCCCAAGGGACAGACTCCTACTCCATGACTGTGGTTCAGTGGCTGGTAAAGCCAAAGCCAGAGTTCTGCTTTTGGGTAGGGTTTACATAGCCACTGAATTATCCCTCCCAGAGGAATATTCTCTCAGGATGATACAGGGAAAGAGTAACCTCCCCTGTTCTCGAAAATTACCAGAACACTCTCAGGTCACATTGCAATAACACAGGTACACTACCAAAAAACTGCCTCCAGTTTTGCAACTGATTCCTATAGATTTTGGGGTGCTGAATCCAGGAAAAATAGCCAAAATGTTCCGTCACGTCACGTTTTCTTGCAAAATTAGATTTCTTACCCATATAAGGAATGTTCACATAATTTCGTTTTAGCCGACTGCAGTTTATTTTCTTGGCCAAAAATAGAGGTTGTAATGGTTAACTAACTAGAAACACTCCCTCATGATATTTTAGAGTGTTTTGTATTCATTTTATACATTAACAGGACAATTGGGAGGCGGGGGGCTAAATCCAGTATTCGCGCTGGCGCATGTTCTTTCCTGTTTGCCTCGCCTCGTTCGCTCGCTCAAACACGGTGGTTGCGACATGAACGTTCCTGTCAAATTTCAGTTTCTTGCAAGTTCATTATTACCTTTTGTTTGCTCAGTCGTAATCCAGCTTTATTCCGAAGTGGTTCACTACAGTTGTAGTTTGCAGTGCTGTGTATTTGTGATGGCTCACAGAGCCAGAGGTTGCGTCAACTCTCCGGACAGTTTTTGTTTTATTTGTGGGGAATATACCGTGAAAAAGCGGCAGAGGAACATTTCTGCATTTATTAAAAAAGTATATTTCGCCTATTTCGGTTTGAAGTTAGGCGATCAAGACAAACCGTGGGCTCCTCACAAAGTGTGCAAGACATGTGAGGAAGATCTACGCTTATAGATGAAAGGTAAAAAACAAGCATTTCGTTTCGGAATACCTATGATGTGGCGTGAACAAAGAGACCACAGCAGTGACTGCTATTTTTGCTCTTGCATTGTGAAGGGATACAACTTAAAAAATAAGAACGTAATAAGTTACCCCAACCTTCCCTCAGCAATTAGGCCTATGCCTCATAGCAACGAAGTACCTGTGCCTGAACCACCAAAATCTTTGGATCATATTTGTGTGGACGGTTCTGATCATGATGAGACTCATCAGATGGCTTTTCCTGATGAGTCCAGTACTTCCGAGTTTGAAACTGAACCAGATCCGAAACCTGAACTTTTCTCTCAAGCTGAATTGAATGATTTAGTCCGGGATTTAGGACTTCCAAAAGATGCTGCCCAACTGCTAGGTTCTCGGCTTAAACAGAAAAATCTGTTGTCACCAGGAACAACTTTTTATTGGTACCGGAACCGCGAGACACAATTTTTGAAGTATTTCAGCAAAGAGGAAGATTTGGTATTTTGCAACGATATATACGGAGTGATGGAAAAGTTTAAACTCAATTATGATCTGCTGAATGGCGGCTGTTCATTGATTCGTCAAAAGACAGCATAAAAGGTGTTCTTCTTCATAATGGCAACACATTCGCTTCAGTTCCTATTGCTCACTCTGTTATTCTCCAAGAAAAATACGAGAATTTGGCCCTGATTCTTCAGAAGATTCGTTATGATGAGCATAAGTGGATGATTTGTGGAGACTTTAAAATTCTATCCATGCTGTTAGGGCAGCAATCCGGTTTCACCAAATATCCCTGCTTCCTTTGCTTGTGGGATAGCCGGGCCCGCGACCTACACTGGGGGAAAAAAGACTGGCCAATTCGGGAGTATTTGAGACCCGGTGAGAAAAATGTTCTTCATGAGAGCTTGGTACCTCGTGATAAAATTCTATTACCACCTCTCCACATTAAGTTGGGTCTCATTAAGCAATTCATCAAGTCCCTTCCAAAAGATGGTGAGTGCTTTTGGTACCTTTGCTCAAAGTTCCCCCGAATTTCTGAAGCAAAGCTAAAGGAAGGAGTGTTTGCTGGCCCTGATATAAGGAAACTCATTTCAGATGGAGCATTCGCTGAAACGATGTCTGAGAAGGAAAAAGAAGCCTGGGATTCCTTCAAGGATGTTGTTCTCAAATTCTTGGGGAACAGGCGGGATGAGAACTATAAGGATATTGTTGCCAGGATGCTAAATGCCTTCAAAGAACAAGGCTGTAACATGAGCCTGAAAGTCCATTTCTTGCACTCCCATGTGAACTACTTTCCCGAAAACTTGGGGGCGTACAGTGAAGAACAAGGTGAAAGGTTTCACCAGGACATCAAGGACGCAGAGAGAAGGTACCAAGGAAGATGGAACACCACTATGATGGCTGATTTCTGCTGGTTGCTGCTGCGGGAAACCCCAGATGAAAAATACGCCAAGCAGCGCACCAAGAGAAGCATTCGGGGGAAGAAGAAACGGGCCCACCAGGAGATTGATTGACCCAAGAATGACTTTAAAATCTAAACTGTGTTGACAAATATCGTGTTTTTACTAAACTTTGAAATAAAAATTTGCTAGTTATTACCACAGTGTCGGATCTCATTTATTAGAATTTTATTTTCACACCATCGGGTGTTTGTCTTCATGTATTGCAATGGTGCGGTTTGCGTTTTCTATTCTTACATACATACCTGTACAACATTTTTTGCACATTTCTTTGCTTTGCTTTGTGTCTAACCTCGCTCTTATATGCTCAATGTTTGTGCACATGTATGTGGCTGTTTTAAGTGCAGACAATTTTGCTACCATCACAGTGTGTTTTGTTGACATTACTCTATTCTTATGTGCTGCCTTGTTACAATTTTCTTTATTCTTATTTGAATAACTACTAAACAATTAGTATAAAGAATTCATCCAAGAAACTTTTATCTCGATCGCACTCAATCTGAAACGTTCACCTCAAACTGCTAACCCAATGTAGCAAAAAATCTGTACGTGATGGAGCAAATTGGTTACCAGATTTGGATTCAGCGCACCAAAAAACGTAAAAATCAATCGAAACATTAGAGGCAGCTTAAAAAAAATTTTTTTTAGTGTACCTGTGTAATTTTTTTAGGACCACTAGAGGTCGCTGTTGCTTAAAAGAGCAGAACCTAAGGGGTCTTAACACATGTATGCAAACTTATTTTTGCATATACTTGTATATCTCTCAGTTATGCAAACACAAAACATCTAATTATTGAGCTGTGACTCCATAAGACTGTCGAGTGGTCAAAGGACACATTCACTGTGAAATTACATTAGACAGCATAACATAGTTATGCTGAACACTCACTTTATTATGTAGCACTACATTATGTATTCAGTTCTCTTATCACAAAAGTGAATAGGTATCTTACTCAGAACTTTCTGACAGGTGGAGCCCGATTCTGGAAGCGGGACGTCCGGGACATCCAGATGTCCCCACTGAAGATGTGCCGTTAGACCCGATTCTGGTCCGCGGGAACAAAATGTTCCCATGGGAGCCAGAATCGGGCCTGAGGATGGCCTGGCATGCTCCTCCAGCCTACAGGGACATCCTCCCCATAGACACTCCAGACTGCAGCTCTGGACCCAAGATTCCTACCGCCTGACCCACAGCTGGCCTTCCGTGGCCTGGATCAGGAGGCGGGGACCACCCCCCACACCCAACCCTGGCCCCAGCCCCGGTGGTGGCTGCTGTACTCCGATTTGCTGAAAAAATTGCTTATACCACCTCTGAGGTGGTATAACAATAAGGCCGTGACCTGAATCAGCCCTGTACATGCTGGCTGGCTGGCTGGCGGGTGGCCCACTCCCACTCCGCCCCACTCTGCCCCCGATCCCGCCCCCTTCCGCTCCCTGCTGGCTCTTCTCATCCTGAAGCACAGGACATATAGGAAGAGCAGCTGGGGGAATAGGGTTTTGACAGATTGTGGGGCTGCACAGAAATACATAGCACTAAACAAAACAGTTCAGGAAATATCACACATTAGAAATAAAATACATTCAAAATGTATTTGCAGAATTGCAAAACAATATAAAATAAATTCAGTCGTCAGTTTCTTTCTTGAGCGCTAAAGGGATGGTGATAGCGAGAGAATGCTGCTGGGTTCCTCTCCTCCCATCTTGGGCTATTTGAAGCTAATGAGGATGGGAAGATTGGGACGTCTCCTTGCTTTCCTTCTGCTGCAGGAGGAGCAGGTCATCGTGGTGCTGGGAAAGAAGAGAAATAACATATAAAAGGAGCATGTAGATCCCTCTTTACATCCTTCCTAATTGTCTACCACTCCCATCCTAACAAAAAGAAAGAAAAAGGGAGGGGACAAGAATGGTAACAATGTAGATGAAGGCTGATAGGAGTATATCAGAGAGCACAGCTTCATAGAACATGATAATACTTTACTCACATCTGAGCATGTTGGAAAGAGACAAATTTAAAGATAGTAACACTTCAAAGACCAGAAACATAAACATAGGAACAAATGATTGATTGGCAAGACTTGCTACCCCATCATAACACATTTGAAACACGCAAGAACTGACAGTTACCACAACATAAATGCATCAAAAATGGCTGAATGACAAGCAATCTGAGTAATTATATGACAACTCAGCCATACTTCCATGCACAAAAGGCAAAAGGAGCCATCAGAGGTGTCACTAGGTAGTGCTCTACGTGGCTGATACCACATTTCTTTCGGTCAGTGCTCTGAATGTTGCTATCCTCATGTTGACCCACAAGTCCTTGAGACTTTGAGGGCTTTCTTAGGGCAGATAGGAAGCTGTTGTCTGAACCACTCCTTTAATCTAACATGGACTGACTCAGAGAGTTGCAGGTTTTATCTGAAAAAATGTCAAAAGAAGAAGCAACATTTGGAGACTGTCTCCCCTGCCTTCAGTTGTAGGCATCCAGTGATGTCTCTGTCCATCATGCTGTCATACAAACATGCATGAAAACACCAAGTTTATTCAGACTTGCAGTCACACACATGCAGACAGCTATGTAAATAACCAAAAAAGAAAAATTCATACTTACCACCCAGTTGTGCATGATATGCTAGCGTGAGGTACCTACTTGGGTATCCTATGCAGATGGTATGTGGGATGGTCGCTCCCCCATGTCAGAGAATAGTATCTTGGCCTGTCTGTCCCCTAACCATTTATTTTATTTATTTATTTATTTAATGTTTTTCTATACCGCACTATTCGGCTTCAGCGCGGTTTACAAGGAACAGGTTTGTACAATGTGGAACAGCCAGACATTGAACTTACATAAAACAGGGAATTTAAACATGGATAACAGGTGAACTTTATACATTATGTACAAAAGGGGATTGCATCATAGCTGAGTTTATGCTACAGGCCCTAAAGGGGATGGTTGAATGAGGTGGAAAGTTATCGTAGGAGATTGGTTAGGCGGCGTTGGATTGAGAGACTGTAGGGTCATGTGATACTGTCTAGGTGATGTTGTCGGAGTTACAGAAGTGTTGTAGAAATAGGTGGTGTTTGAGGGCTTTTCTGAACTGGGGGAGGTTGTTTATGGTCCGGATTTCTGTTGGGAGGGAGTTCCAACATGAGGGGGCAAACAAGGCAAAGGCACGCTTCTAGTGGATTTGTTGCATTTTGTGATGGCTTTTGGAAGGAGGATGGTATTGCAGGATGTGGCTCTTCTTGATCTGTTGTCTGGTGTAGGTTGAATCAGATCTGACAGGGCAGTTGCGGTGATACAGTTAACTGCTTTAAATGTCATGGTTAGGATCTTAAATGTGATCCTATATTGGACGGGAAGCCAGTGAAGGCTCTTCAGAATAGGGGTGATATGGTCTCTACGAGACGCTCCATAGAGGGTTCTAGCTGCGGTGTTCATCGCAAGCTGCAAGGGGTTTATCGAGTTCTTTGGGAGGCCAAGTAGGATGGAGTTGGCGTAGTCGAAGTGGGGCATTATTATGGCCTGGAAGACTGTTCTGAAGTCATTTGGTTCCAGAGTGTTCTCTATGAGGCGTAGTGTCCGTATTTTATAGTAGATTGTCCTGATGGTATTATCTATATGAGCATGCATGTCCAGGTGCTGATCAAGTGTTACGCCTAAGTATTTGATCGTTGTCTTGGAGATGAGTTCTGCGTTGTTCACCTTGATTGATGAGGGGGGAGTGAATGACTGGTCTCTTCCGATGAATAAGACGTCTGTCTTTCTTAGATTTATTCTGAGCATTTGGTTGTGTAGCCAGTCTGTGACGGCGTTGAAGCAGGAGGAGAGCTGGTCAAGGTTTGGATGGTCTGTGTCTATTGGGGTGAACATTAAGACATCGTCAGCATATACTAAGCAGTTGATGTTAAAGGACCGGATAAGGCTGCAGATGGGCTGCATATAGATATTGAATAAAAGGGCTGAGAGGGATGAACCTTGCGGGATGCCTTTTTCTAGTGGGAAAGGGTCTGATAATGAGGAGCCGGAGCGGACATGTTGCCATCTGTTACTCAGGTATGAGGCGCACCATGCTAGAGCGTTGCCATGGATGCCCTTCTCAGCGAGGCGAGATAGGAGTATCTTGTGGTCCACCGAGTCGAAGGCGGCTGTGATGTCCAGAAAGATGAGGGCGAAACCCTTTCTGATGTTATCGAGCCCAATGGTAAGGGAGTTGAATAATGTAGTCAGAAGGGTATCCACTCCATGGGACTCTCTGAATCCATGCTGGCAGTAGTCAAGGGGAGCGTTGTTTTCGATGTGATGGGTCAGTTGCTGTTGGACAGTTTTTTCCATGATTTTAGCTAGGAGCGGGATGCTCAATATAGGCCTGTAGGAATCTATCTTTGTGGGGTTGAGCTTTTTGTTCTTCAGTAAGGGTCTTATTGAGGTTTGTTTCAGGTTCTGTGGGAATATCCCTGACATGAAGGATGTTCCTATTAGTTTGGCGAGGAAAGGGCTGAGGTCTGATTTTAGCGCTTTTACCCATTGTGCCAGGCACGGGTCGCTCGGAGCCGTGGTGGTGTTTATGCATGTGATGGTATCTTGGATCTCCCTTGCTGTTGGGGGGGAGAAGGAGTTAAGAATGTGATGGTTGTCTGCTGTCCCATTTAGAGGGGAGGAGTCGGAAGGTAGCGAGATTGGATCTTCCGGAGGGTGGTAGTTTGCAGGGGCAATGTGTTGGCTCATCTTTGAGCGAAGGTAGTCCGCATATTCCTGGGGGTCAGGTAAATTTGTTTGGTTGGGGGAGGGCTCCTTTGCCAGATTTTTGACCAGATTGAATAGCTCTCGCGGTTTGTTTATGGCTCTCAGTAGGACATCTGAGTGGTATTGTTTCATTCTTGTGGATACAGCTGTTCTATGAGCATCGAGGTGGGTGTTATAGGCTTCCTGGCTCTCAGTAGTCCTTAATCTGCGCCATCATTTTTCAAGTTGACGCAACCGCCGGAGGGACGCTGTAAGTTCAGGTGAATACCAAGGTGCTTTTTTCCTACCCCTGTAGTTTTTCTTGGTAGTTGGGACGTTACTTACTACCTTGAGGGACTTGTTCCATAATGTTATCATGTCATCGAGGTTGAGTTCGGGTGTTTCAAGGAGAGGGCGTACTCTCACAATGATCTCCTGCTCGTTGAATGGGTGATAGCGTGTCTGAGCAGTGATGGTGTTATCGACTGGGGTAGGGGGGTAGTTAGATCCATGAAGGGAAGGCAGCGAGAATCTGATTAGACTATGGTCAGACCATGGTACTGGGCTCAGCGAGAGATTGAACTTGTGAGAGGGGTAGTTGGCTATTTGAGGAGCAAATATCAAGTCGAGGATGTTTCCCTTGATATGAGTGGGGGAGTTAACTAGTTGGGTGTATCCTAGTGCTTTGAGGGCATCAAGGAAGGCCTTGGCTTGGGTGTCTTGCAGTGCGGGGAGGTTAAAGTCCCCTAACACCCAGTTTGCTGTACGGGGTTTGCTAGGATTGCATGCAAGGTCAACAATTACTGAGAGGTCATCAGGTATTGGGGAAGGTGCTCTATATAACAGGTTGATAGTGTGGTTCTTGTTAGCTATGGATATATAATCGAGATGGGGGGAACTGTTGGAGGTGATGGGCTGGAATTGTAGGCTTTCCTTAGTGAGGATGATTACTCCACCCCCTGTTCGGTCTGTCCTGTGACATGAGTGTATGGCAAAAGTAGGAGGGACGTGTTGATGGAGGAGGACAGAGTCTGAGGTAGACATCCACATCTCTGGGATGCATAGGATGTCGAGATCGTGTTCGGCTAGCATAACGGTAATGGCAGGCCATTTCTTGCGGATGGAGCGGGCGTTAATGAGTGCACACTTCAGGTTATGGGGGGGGGGCTGTGGGTCTCAGGTTTGGGTGGGAGGGTCTGTTGGATGGCAACATAAATAAGATGGGGGTGTAGGGCTTGCCCATGTCTTTCAGGTTGCATGTAGGGAGGTGTATGATGTCTCCTCCATGCACTGTGTAGAACAGGGATGGAGTTATAGGTGAGGGCTTGGGTGTGGTGTATGAGGGCAAGAAGCATGCAATAAGCTGCAAGGATATGTAGTGGAGTTGATGCTGTGGGTGGGATCATGGTGCAAGTGTGGATCAGAAACTACTGACAACAGTATAGTGGTGATAGAGCAGAAACAAGTTGCAGTACAATGGTAGCTTATGCTAGTATTAATGCTACTGGTAACAGTATAGTAATTAAGTATCAGTATGGCTGGTGGCGACAGTAAAATAACAATAGCAAGGTTGTTGGCCGCAGTATGACAATTAGCTATCAATCAGGCTACTGACAATAGTATTATAGCAACTGACAAAAGTATAATAGCAACAGTGTAGTAATTAGGTATCAGTCAGGCTACTGACAATAGTATAATAGCATTATGGCTACTGGTAACAGAACAGTGACACATCACTATATTTCCTTAGCATTTAGATCAAACACAAACAATACAAAAACAAGTTTTACAGAATTGACCTCTCCAGGGTTCAGACTGTGGCCCCAGAATAAGAGTTGGAGGAAAGGGCACAGCCTTGATCCCTGCTTGGTGTTCACACTGCCCTCGGTGGTTGCCATTCTACCATTATCAAACAAGTCCTGAAAGCTCCTCATACATTTCACAGGGCTGATCCAATGCATGATTTCAGTAAAGGACTGGTGAAATAAGAAGAGCAGGATGTATCCTTTGACTCCTTACTTACTTAGCTTATGAATGATAGGCATGGAGCTCAGTGAGTGACCCTCCCGTTTGATGCCCAGTTTTGTTGCACTTCAGCTTTAAGCAGAAGACACTTTGTTTCTAGGGCACATCTGGCAGAATTGATTTTGAAGGTGTGGTTTCATCCTGCTCAATATTTAGCTGCAGTGGCTGGCATTTGTTTAAACCCCAGTTGCTGTAGCTAAATCCATCCCCCCCCCTGAATGTTTAGTGCCAGTCAGTACACTGACTATCCAGATACCGCGGTCAGTGCTGGCACTATCTGGATAGGGGCAATATTCAGCACTGCTCTCTGGACAGCCCTCGGGATAACTTAGGACGGCCCTTTAGCTGTTCTAACTTACGCAAGTGGTTATCCAAATAGTGATGCTGGTTATCACCACTTTGCAGATAATTGGTGGCTTCACTCCCATTCCACCCACAGAGTATCCCAATGCTATCCAGACAGTGCCAAGACAGTCTTTGAGGATATTCAATGGTGTTATCCATATGGGTGCTGCGGAATAATCCAGTCTGCGGCACTTACCTGCTTAGCAGGTGCTGCTAGTGGATAAGTGCTGCTGAATGTCTGGTCCATAGTGTTTCCTATCAATGGGAGATGAGGCATAAGACTCATTAGTCTGTTCTCTGTGTGGGCAGATTTCTTTGGTCCTTTCTGATGTCGTGGGCTGACTTTATATTTTAGGCGGCATAGGCAGTGGGGGGAAGGGGACTCCAATAATAAAATTCTTGCGCAATGCCCCACCGCTCTCTCGCATGCGCTCCATGTCACCATAGAAGTCTGTTTAAGGGAAGGAGTGGCGCGGGGCCTGTCAGCACACTGAATTTTGCTAATGGAGTTATTGCTGCTATTGGCACACCGCCACAAGACATGTTACTCAGTACAGTCAGGCATGGGCTGGGGCATTGGCTGTGGGGGCAATACTTTGATGCATATTACAATTCTGTAATGAGGGCAGATGACTACATTGATTTCTAAACCTGAATATGGTTGGCATACAGCTTGTGCATTTCTAGGACATGGAAGAAAACGTCCATTCCCACTATTCATGCCCTCTCCCAATCCCATCTAACTTCCCTGTGCGTTGCATGGGGAAGTTAGATGGGGCGGGAAAGGGGCAGATCAGGGATGGCATTAAGAAAGGTGGTGGGTGGTTGTCGGCCCTGGACGTACAAGACTGATTCCAATGTTGGCCCTGTATGTCTGGGGCTGACGGCTTGAACAGGGAACTTATTCCACCTTAGAGGTGGAATAAGTTCCCCGATGCAGTGAAGGACGGCAAGCCTGGGGCTGGGAATCAGTGAGAGGGGGCAGGGGACATTCCCCGCAGCCCGACTCTGGCCTTGGGAGGCCAGATTGGGGGTCAGGCTGCAGGGAATGCAGCATTTTAACCGTGGCCGGGAATCACAGCTTTTGAATGAAGCCATGGTGCCATAGCAACCAGACTCCATGGTACTGCAGCTCCATTGAAAAGCCCTGACTGAGCTAGTCAGGCAAGGCCTGTATGTGCAGGCCAGACTGAATCGGGGCCCCGGCCTGCATGTACAGACCTGGACGCGATTCTGATCCCGTGGGGCTAGATGTACCCTGAGGGATCAGAATCCTGGCTAACTCTGTGTGTCCAGTTCCAACCAGATGCACAGAGGGCCGGGACATCCACATCGGAATCGGGCTCTAATTGTATGAAGAACAGTCAGTAATTATGTACTTAAATACTATCAGGGTCATTCCGAGGCATGAATAGCGGGGATTTGTGCCCTCTCCCGATCCCGTCTAACTTCTCCGTGCGTTGTAAGGGGAAAATAGATGGGGGCGGATCAGGGGTGGCATTAGGGCAGGTGGTGGGTGGTCGTCGGCCCCGGACATACAGGACCAATTCCAATGTTGGCTCTGTATGTCTGGGGCTTACATCTTGAACAGGGAACTTACTCCACCTCTGAGGTGGAATAAGTTTCCCGATGCGGTGGAGGACGGCAGGCCTGGGGTTGGAAATCAGTGGGAGGGGGCAGGGGACATTCCCCGCAGCCCGACCCTGGCCTTGGGAGGCCAGATAGGGGATCCGGCTGTGGGAATGCAGCATTTTAGCAAGTGGCTAGGGATCGTGGCTTTTCAATGGAGCCATGGTGCCATGGCAACTGGATGCCATGGAGCTGTGGCTCCATTGAAAAGTCCTGACTGAGCTAGTTGGGCAAGGCCTGTACATGCAGGCCGGACTGAATCGGGTTCCCGACCTGCACGTATGGGCCTGGATGAGATTCGGATCCCGCGGGGCTAGACGTGCCCCGTGGGATCAGTATCCCGGCTAGCTCTGTGCATCCAATTCCGACCGGAAGCACAGAGGGCCGGGATGTCCACGTCGGAATCGGGCTCTATATGTATTTAAAAGTGTTTTAGAACAATTAATCTATTATGGAATATTTATGAAACTACTTAAGTTTTTTCTTTTGACCATGTGATTCAAGGATTCTTGTTTTGGCAATTTTTTATGACACAGAACACTTCAATGGGATGTTAGCCTGATGGTATTACTCCTGCCCTTCCACTAACCCACCAGGGACACTCTTGGTAAGTGCCAGAAGGATCATAAAGGTGGGGAGTGGGAGCAGATGCTGGTAGGGAGGAGACATAAAAAGCAACTGTGTTATCTGCATATAGTTACACGGCTGACTGATTAAAACAAAACAAAACACAATCTTCCCAATCAACATCCCTACTCGTCTTCCACCCAATTGATCAGCATCTCCACCCATCTTTGATGCTCCTGCCTTGTTACCAGCCCTAGTGGAAGGGTGGAGGAGGGAAGATTAAACTAGGGCAGGAACATCTGAGGATCGCTACTTCCCCCCAGTCTCCTACTAGAAGAACCCCAGTAAGTGCCAAAGGGGATGAGGGTCAGGGTGGGTGGGAATTTTGATCGGAGTGGTAGGGATGACTTGGAAAATGTTGAGGGGTTATTGGGGAGTAGGGGGTGGATAGAGATGCTGATCAGATGGGTGGGGTGACTTGGAAGATGTTGTAGATGCCATCAAGAGAGTGATCATGACTTGAAGATGTGAAGGGGAGCTCTTGGGAGGGGTTGGGTGGGGATGCTGATCAAGGCATCAGGTTGTTTCTTTTTCATGCAATGGGCTGTAGTAACTACATTGGCAGATTAGGTGGGAGTGCTTACCATGCTATCTGTTGATGCATTTACCATGTGGTCAGCATCTGTCCTGTGCAGTAACTATCGGTTTTGCACTTATCATGCATTAATGGTGATAGATGCAAAGCCAAGGAGGAGTGGCCTAGTGGTTAGGACATGGTACCTCAGGCCAGAATGCTAGGGGTTCAAATCCCAATTGGGGACAGCAATCTCAGGCTGCAGGGACTGGGGTTTCTAGTCATATAGGCACTCCTTGTGGCCTTGAGTAAGCCACTTAACCCTCCGTTGCCTCAGGTACACATAGATTGTGAGCCCTTTGGGGACAAGGGAATGTAGCCAGTACTGTTTGTATTGAATACATAATGTAAACTGTTTTGATTGAAGGATAAGGTAGTATAAAAAACTGGTTAAATAAATAAATTAATATTTGCACCTAATGTAAATGTTTATTGCACTTTAATAAACCAGCCTTTAATGTATGCTGATTTGATTTAACCTACATATTAATGTGCCCTAAGTTAGTTAGTATGTGTTAAAGTACTAGTATGCATTACTCATTTTTTATTATAACAAATATGTAAAACAAACTGAAAACTTCTAAAAATTGGGAAAAAAAGCCCAATGAATTGAAAACAAACAGACCATTTTTATCCTGTGCACACCCTATTAGATATTGCGTGGTGTATATTAATTATCTAGATATGTGTGAGAGAAACTGTCCTAGGAGGAGGGGGTATGATACAAAATAAAGCCTCAGAGCTGTGGAAAACTATAATGTGTTTTTCTATGAAGAACATACCCTTTCATATCTTCTTCAGTGCTGCTGTTATGCAGTGATGGGAAACAAAAATGTACAAAGGCGAGGAAACAAGTTATTTAGTGGCTCATTTACTTACAGTTAATATTCCCTAGTGGCATCAGTGTATGCTATCTGCTGCAGGGCTCATTGTGTTCCTACGGACTCTGCGGCAGATTGTGCATGCTAATACCGCTAGCACCTGCTGTTAGTAAATGGCCCACTTAAATATTTCGCCCTACTTATGTAGCATTTCTCTTCCATAACTTCTGCATAGTTTTGTCAGTAGCTTTCTGGCAACCCTCAGGGATCTGTGCCTTCTCTCCTAGTTTTAATTTTTTTTTTTTAAAGAAAAACAAGATCAATAATGAAAATGAGGGAAATAAAAGTCTGTGTCTATATGACGTTAGATATGGGCTAATAGACAATTCCCTTTTGTTAACGGTCTTGGTATCTCTAAAGAATATATAAGTTAAGGAATTATATGCATTACATTTTGAAATGTGTGGCCAGGAATGCACTATTTATTGATATATTTATGTTTTGAATTTACCTAGTGCTGGTTTATTTAATATTATTTTGTTAATTTGTTTATCCATCCACTGACAGCAATTTTTCAGCAATGTAATGTTTTTTCACTATTTGTTTGCAGATAATATTCAGTTGGGAGCTGTAGTGGAGGAAATGAAAAACCAGCATGGCATCGACTGATTGCCTGTTTATAGGCTACTGCAGCTTGGTTGCGGGCTTCTAAATTGAAATGAAATGTTCAAAAGTCTGTGTATCTTTGGCTTAGTCTTAACAGTCCATTGACCTTTGTGCCAGATATTGAAGGAATACTGATGATTTAACAGCAGAAAGCACAAAATTTAGGTGCAATATTTGATGGGGGATTATCTTTTCATGATGAGATCTCTTTGGTAGTTTGGGCCTCCTTTGCTAGTTTCTGATTACTTTGTCAATTATGATCGTTAGAGTCACATGATCTTGCTACCTTGGTGCACTTGTTTGTAACAGCTTGGTTAGATTACTGCAATGTCGTTTATGTTGGGCTTCCAAAGTACCAGCTTAAACCACTACATCTTGTAGTAAATACGGCTGTGCAGCCATCAGCTCTAAGAAGGCACCTAAGAAGGCACCAGACCATGTTAGTCCAATTTTGGCTGCTGTTCATTGGTTGCCTGTGAAGGCTCATACTCAGTTTAAAATACTGTGTTTCATTTATCGGGCTTTGTATTGTGATGGCTTGGTTTATTTACAATTGTTTTTATCTTTTATGTTCCAAGTAGAAGTTTACGTTCCTCCCAACAGGCATTTCTTGTGGTGCCTGCAGGTGTTCAATTGCAATGCAGTCACCTGAGATCTTTTGCTGTTCAGGATCCTTACCTTTGGACCATGCTTCCATTATCTATTCGCATGAAGAGTCTTATTTGACCTTTCATAAGAAACGGAAAGCTTAGTTATTTAGTAGTGGAAGGGGGGGGGGGTATGAAATTTAATTAATTGTTCCACTGTATTTTTTATTGCATTTTTCTTATGCTTGATTATTCTATTGTAACTTGCTTTGCATGTTAAGGAGAGGCATATATATCAAATTGGTGAAAATAAATAAATAAATAAAACGCTGTGGTCTAAAATCTAGCCATTTTCATTTTTTCTTTATCCTCGCTTCCTTATTGCTTCCTGTGGAGCCCGTTTGGCCATGTAAATGCTTTCAAGCATATTTCTATGAGGTAGTGCCATGACTGAAGGGAGGGCAAGAGTTTTTGGCTCCTTATTCTTTATTCAAGCTGACATCAAGGAAAGAACTTGTTCACTATGCTTTCCAATGATCAGTTTCAGACGTTGCTGATATCATGATGGCAACTTTACATAGCAGGAAAGAATCGTCCATATAGTTCTTGTAATATGTCGAGTAGCACAGAGCCGAGCTGAGGGACATGCCTATGCCTATGCTATTAACATTAGCTCTTAGAGCTCCACATTTCAATAGACAAACTGTCATCAATATCCCAGTCTTCACACTCAACATCTGCTCCACAAATCTTTGCACTTCCCTCCAGAACAATTGTATCTTGGGGCACTCTCATAAAATATGCCTAAAGTATCTCAAAGATCCAAACTCCCTTCAGCACAGGAAATATTTTATTCATCCTCACAGGGGTGTAGTATGACTGAAGGAATATTTTATACCCATTCTCCAACAAATTTGTGGCTATCACTCCCTTAAAGAGGCCTTACAATTTTTTATCTCCAGGAACAAGCAGGAATGTAGTCTTCACATATGGGTATCATCGGTACCGACGGAGCCTGCGAGGGAACGCTCCCCAGCGTCCAATAGGAAAGCTTTTGGGAGCATCCCTCAGCACATGCGCGCTGCCTTCCCGCCTTTCCAACTGTCCCTCTTCAGTTTTACGTGGAGCCGACAGGATCCATACCCTGTCGCCGCAGAAAATTCAGTCTTTAAAATTGTTTTCTTGTGGTCACGTTTGCCTGCCGCACGACGCTTACCGGTACCGCTGGTTCTTTTCTTTTCCAAAAAAAAAACAAAAACCCTTATACTTTGAGCTGTTTCTCTTCAGAAACTTTTCTTTTTTGGTGCTAGGCGCCATTTTGGGCACTAGGCCCCATATTCCTAAAACATGGAAAAACCAACTAGTGGTTTTAAAAAATGTAAAAAGTGTGGCGGTACTATTTCTGTCACTGACACCCATGATTGGTGTCTTAAATGTTTAGGGCCTGAACATTCTCCATCTGAATGTCTCTCCTGTATGGGCATGACTAAAAGAGGAAGACAGAACCGGGCTGCAAAGCTCGGTATCCTCTTTTCTTCGGATGCCAGATCCATTGCATCGACATCTTCAAGGGCCTCCTCTTCCTCCCATGGATCTCAGGTAACTAATCATAAAAGCCGGTCCTCAAAGGTTAGCTCTCCTGCTAAGCATCGAGAGGCCAATGGCATTGCCCTTGAGGGAACCACACCGGCAAAGCAGCCCTGGCGGGAGGCTTCGGCTTCCAAAGCATCAATGGGGCTCCAGGATGTTCTCGAGGCACTGACCTCGCAAGAACTATCTGTGCCATGCTCTAGGGTTCCGGCCATTTTAACCGGTACCGATACCCAGGCATCGGCAGCGTCGATAGACCAGAGGTTCCTCGCTATCGAACGTAGCATCGCAGCTCTTCTCTCAGCTGCGGTACCGTTGGTCCAACGGACACCGGTACCGACATCGACACTGATGCTGGTACCTACACCGGTACAGACACCGGTACTGGTACCGACGGTACCGGCCCCGGTGGGAATTCTTCCCATGCCATCTTTGGCTGGAATCGACAGATCGGTACTGGATCAACTCGGTACCGACTTCGATCGATACCGGGACCATGTTTGCATGAGGATTGTGATCAGGAATACTTCAAATCCTCCGATTCCGAAGACTCTGACAATTCTGCTGGTACTAGAGGGTTTCTCCCAGAGTGTCCCTCTTCTCCCCAACGCAGAATGTCACCTCCAGAGGACATGTCTTTTCAGGATTTTATTCGTGATATGGCCAAGGGCCTTTCAATCACGGTGGCTTTGAAGAGGAACCCAGAGCAAAGGAATTGGAAATTCTCCAATATCTTAAAGCTCCAAAGGAGGCAGCCACTCTGCCCATCCATGAAATTCTGCATAACTTGATGCTCAGAATGTGGGAGACACCTCTGACTACATCTCCTCACTCTAGGAGACTTGATACTATGTATTGAGTTCCACCATGTCCTGGATTTCAAAAGACTCAGCTGCCACACCATTCAATGGTGGTGGAGTCAGCCATGCGTAGGATGAAAAGTGCAAAGAGGTATGCATCCAATCCTCCAGGTCATGAATGCAGGACTCTGGATGCTTTTGGGCGCCAAACTTTTCAGGCTTCCATGCTTTCAGCTAGGATCAGTTCATATATACTGTATATGGGAATGTTCCTCAAGGAAGTTACAGGAGATTTGGAGCTTATGAGCCCATTTCTCCCAGAAGACAAGAGACAAGACTTTTTTGCTCTAGTTAAGCATGCTCAAGATGTCTCCAAGTTTGTAAATCGTGCAGCCTTTGACTGCTTTGAATGCATCAGCAGAACCTCTGCTATTGCCATTGGCGCACGACGGATTGCCGGGCTTCAGGCATCAGACTTGGAGACTTGGGTACAGGACAAGTTAGGCAACATTCCTTGCACGGGAGAGAATCTCTTCAGCAAGAACTGGCAAGAAAAGGCTAACGAGTTAGATGCTGACAATACTACTCCAGATAGATTGTCGAAATCTACAGCCATGCCAGCCAAAAAGAAGTCTTATAAAAAACCCTCTTTCAGCAAAAAGAGGAAATTTTATCCTTCCTATACCCAGCAGAGTCAATCTCAGGGTCAGGTTGCCCAAAAGGGACAAACTAGACAGCAAAAGAAGCCAAAAGGCCCCAGAGCCCAACCAGCTCTGCAGGTTCAGCCCCCTCATGGGCTTTGACTCCTTCCTAGAGAGCTTAGCCTTCCTGCCTCTGAGGGGTCCCCAACCCCCCCAATATCCCAGGCAGGTTATGCCACTTTGCCAACAGATGGCATCAGATAACAGCAGAAGATTGGACTTTGTCCATTGTAGGAGAAGGGTACAAGCTTCATTTTCACAGCATGCCCCCTCCTACAATTCTAAAGCAATTCAATTCTCAAACCTCCTCAAACAATTTGCTAGATCACGAGGTCTCAACACTTCTTGCCCAAGGGGCAATAGAGGAGGTACCCATTCTTCAACGGGGTGCAGGGTTCTACTCCCCCTATTTTCTTATTCCAAAGAAAACAGGAGGACACAGACCCATTTTAGACCTCAGAGAATTGAAGAAATACCTGTTTCGAGAGAAGTTCAAAATGATTTCTTTAGGAACTCTTCTGCCATACCTTCAAAGCCAGGATTGGCTTTGCTCTCTAGACTTAAAGGATGCATACACTCTCATTCTGATCCATCCAGATCACAGGAAATTCTTATGATTCCTTTTCAGGGGAAAACATTTCCAGTATAGGGTTCTTCCCTTTTGTCTAGCTTCAGCACCAAGAGTATTCACGAAATGCATGGCAGTAGTAGCTGCATTTCTACGAAACCTGGGGATATTCGTCTTCCCTTACTTAGACGACTGGCTCATTCGAGCCCCTACAGTTGCAGAGGCCAGCACTGAACTGTCTCGCACAATGCGAATCTTCCAATACTTGGGGATGGTAATAAACTTACCAAAATCCCAACTTGTTCCTTTCCAATGCCTGGAATTCATAGGGGCCTGTCTAGATACCAGACAGGCAAAGGCTTTCCTTCCACAGGCCCGGTGTCTTCGCATAATGCAACTAGCTTCTCAAGCAGCAGGGAAATCCTCTCTAACTGCTCAAGAGCTACTACAGTTGCTGGGACATATGGCATCCACAGTTTATGTAGTCCCATATGCTCACCTCCATATGCAAGCAGCTCAGTGGACCCTATCAACACAGTGGATACAGGCCACAGGTCATTTATCGGACAAAATAATAAACTCTCAACGACTAATTTTGTCCCTCCAATGGTGGCAATCACTAGAAAATCTGACAGTGGGGTCTCCTTTTCATCAACCCCTTTTTCAGGCCACCCTAACAACAGATGCATCACAGGTGGGTTGGGGAGCACACCTGAATCATCTCTCTACCCAGGGCACCTGGACTCCACAGGAGGCTGGTCTACACATAAACCTCCTGGAATTAAGAGCAATCTATTTAGCTCTTTGAGTTTTCTACGCCCAGCTCAGCTACAAGACAGTCCTAGTCCAGACAGACAATCAAGTAGCAATGTTCTATGTGAACAAGCAAGGCGGGACAGGCTCTCTGTTGTTATGCAATGAAGCTTTACGACTGTGGGCCCTCGCCAGAGAGTATCAAATTCACCTTCTAGTGGTATATCTTCCAGGCATACAAAACCTTTGGGCAGACAAACTCAGTCGAGTACTGCTGCCTCACGAGTGGTCCCTCCACCTGGACCAGGTGTCAAAGATATTTCATCTCTGGGGCACTCCAGACATAGACCTCTTTGCAAGTCCACTGAATGCCGAACTTCCCCGGTTCTGTTCCAGGATTCCGGCTCACAATTGTCAGACAAGGGATACCTTCCTCCTTCACTGGGGTCAGGGCTTCCTTTATGCCTTCCCACCCATTCCCCTCATCCCCAAAACACTCTTCAAGCTTCAGAGAGACAGGGGTCACATGATTCTCATAGCGCCACGATGGCCACGCCAAGCGTGGTATCCCCTGCTTCTACATCTCTCTCAAGCTGCACCTCTGGAGTTAGGGCATGCTCCAGATCTCCTTTCCCAAGAGAATGGGACGCTATGGCACCCGAATCCCCAGTCCCTGCATCTCACGGCCTGGTTGCTGAAGGCTTATACCTCCAGGATTTTAACCTGTCCCAACAGGTAAAGGATATCCTTCAGGTTTCTATGAAACTTTCCACAAGAAGATCTTATGCCTTCAAGTGGAAACGTTTTACTATATGGTGCTCCAAGAAGGGATTAAACCCCCTTGGCATACCCTTAGAATCGATACTAGAGAATCTCCTTCACTTATCAAATTCTGGTCTAAAGACCAATTCGGTAAGAATCCATCTTAGTGCAATTGCAGCTTCTTATAAGCCTCTGAACGGACAACCAATTTCCTCTCATCTACTCATATCCAGATTTATGAGAGGTCTTCTATTAACCAAACCTCCCATTAAGCCACCACCGGTGGCATGAGATCTAAATATAGTTCTCGGGCAGCTCATGAAACCGCCTTTTGAGCCTTTAGCCACTACAACCCTTACATTTTTGACCTGGAAGGTCATCCTCCTAATTGCAATCACCTCTGCACGTCGCATTAGTGAAGTGCAAGCTTTAGTGGCTAATCCTCCTTATACTAGGTTTCACCATGATAAGGTTGTTCTTAGAACTCATCCACACTTTATGCCAAAGGTGGTTTCGCCTTTTCATTTAAATCAATCAATTTATCTTCCTGCATTTTTTCCAAGGCCTCACGCCTCTAATGCAGAAAGAAAACTTCATACTTTGGATTGTAAAAGGGCCTTAGCCTTTTACCTACAGAGAACACAGCAACATAGAAAGTCCTCACAACTTTTTTTATAGCTTTTGACCCTAGTCATTTGGGACAACTGGTCTCCAAAAGAACTTTATATAAATGGATTGCCCAATGCATATCCTTTGCTTATGAGAGTAAGGGTCATCCTCTTCAGGACCATGTCACAGCTCATAACGTGAGAGCCATGGCAACTTCCATGGCTAATCTCCACTCTGTGTCTATCGATGACATTTGTTGAGCAGCCACCTGGGCTTCGGTACACACCTTCACAGCCCACTACTGCCTGGATAAAGCCTCCCGTTGGGATGCCTTCTTTGGCCAAGCTACTTCTTCAAAATCTCTTTCAAACCTAATTCAACTCCTACCCACCAACCCTGGTGGAATGCCAGAGATCCTTGGGAGGAAGGATTCCCACCTTTCCAGGGTGGCACCTTCCTGGGGCTATCTCCCTGGCATCTTCAGCTAGGGAGTCCCCATATGTGAAGACTACATTCCTGCTTGTTCCTGGAGATAGCATAGTTACTCACCTGTAACAGGTGATCTCTGGGAACAGCAGGAATTTAGTCTTCACAACCCACCCACCTCCCCTAGGAAATGTCTCTCTATCGCTTTGCCTCTTTCCTCTCTCTCTCTGTCCTTTTCACTCAGCTACAAACTTACCTGAAGAGGGACAGTTGGAAAGGTGGGAAGGCAGCGCGCATGTGCTGAGGGATGCTCCCAAAAGCTTTCCTATTGGACGCTGGGGAGTGTTCCCGCGCAGGCTCCGTTGGTACCGATGATACCCATATGTGAAGACTAAATTCCTGCTATTTCCGGAGATCACCTGTTACAGGTGAGTAACTACGCTTTCTGCATAGACAATGTAATTGCAAATTAAGATTCTGCTTCCAATCGCTTACATGTTTAGGGGTTGGAATATCTGACTCAAATGAGGCCTTAAAGATCCTAGATATTGCCCCCAAACCCTCCCTTTAATTAATACTTGCTCAATTGATTGTTCCTCAACTGAAAGACTCTTCTCTTCTTTGCTGTTAACAAAATGAGCCAATTGCTTATATTTAAACCAATCCATCTCCTCTAAGTCATACTCTTCTTTTAAATCTGCAAAGATCTTAATGCCCTCTTCAGTACATAATTAGCTCATAGCGCGAAGGCCTTTATCATCCGAGGTTCAAGTTCAGTCTTAAGTAATATGCTAATTAATACCATTTGTGACACAGACCATTTCTGTGTAAATAATGTTCTCACCTAATCATAGCAATCAGAATCTGATGCAGCAAAGTGTGCTGTCATTATCGCAGGCAATAGCGCAGTGTTTGCGCATAATTTTCTGTGCGCGTCTGGGTGCAGAATTCAGGAAGAAATTTAACACAAGCATTAGCAATATGCAATTGGAAGAGTACCAGACAGTTAAATCTATTACACGGATGGTAATAAAGCAATTAGCTATGTGACGCAGATGCAGAGAAGAGCGCGGATGATCAGAAGACAGAGCTTAATACTGAGCTCTTAATAAAAGATCTGAGGCGGCGTTAAGAGATAGCTCATAAGTCTGTGGTCATTGATAGTGAAGAATTTATGCCTGTTTCTTCACTATACAGCACTCGTTATTTTTTTCTCGCTTTGCTGAAGAGAGTGCTGCAAAAGCCGGCAGAGGAAGTGTTCTGCAACAATGCTATGCACATGTGCTGGAATGCATTCGATGCATAAACATTATTATTCTGAGCAGAAATTCTTCATAGAGTAATATTGCTGTATGCGCCAGACAGCATTCCAGCACATGTGCACAATGCCAAACTATTTTTTTGTGCACAGGTCTATGTTTTGCATGTGTAACCGAGCTGCAGTATTCTGTTCATGTAGTTTCTATGTGACACAGTCCCACTTGTTCTCTTTCCCCAGTAGGAGATGTATTGGTATTCTCTGAGATATATTGGTTTAATATTTATAGTGTTGCCTTATGATAGGTAGGTTTGGTGCTTTGTGAATCTTGGTAGTGCTGTTATGATACGACGGGTTTTCTATGGGTTCTAAATAAGCAGGGTGTATAGTACTTCCTAATGTGCCTGGCAGTTGACACTGGAGTATCGTAATGCAAATGATATTCAGACACTCAATAAGAGGCATGTCTACTAAACGTTAATGCGGATTTACAAACGTTAATGTGCATTAAGTGCAGTAACACCCATTTATTTCTATTGGCACAGTGGCACTTAATGCACATTAATATTTAGTAAACATGCCCCTAAGTCATTGCCAAGACAAACAAGAGGCTTATGAAGGGCTCCTTTGAAAACCGACTAAAAGTTTAGATGGGCAATATATACATTTTAAAATAAAATAAACTCAAATGAGGTCCAGTCTATATGCAAATTAGGCCCCACAATGAGTCTCTGCATCACCCTTGGGCCGTCACTGCTCAGTACGATACACTGCTCGAGTAAAAGAAATCTGGGCCCTTCATTTCCTCTGCAGTAATTCCAAAAGTAGGTAGTAAGTAGTAATATTGAATTAGTGGCGGTTTACAATGAACATAACAAGTATCTTTACATTAAAACATTAGTGGAACTCATTTACAAGCTAAGATAAGTAGCAGAAACAATGTTACCAGAACTATATACAAATAAGTGATTTGCTGTATCCTAAATATTCTGTTATATGAGAGTTGAGTATGATGGCCATAAGGGTTAGTGGAGAAGTTAGGTTATTTGCAATTGCAGGTTATTGGTGGATGATCCATAGTGTTCAAAAAACAGGTGTGTCGAGTTCTTTGTGGAAGGTTTGAAGATCCGTAATCATTCTTAAGTTGTCAGGAAGAGCATTCCAGAATGTTGGGGCAACAAATGTTAAGGTTCTGTAGCTGGTAGTTTTATCGGTACTGTGGATGTGGGTAGGTACTGTTAGAGTGTTCTGGGAACAATTCCTTCTAGTTCTTGTAGTATCAGGTAAGCTGAGGAGGGAGCAGAGGTATGAGGGGGCTATTTTGTTGTAAAGTTTGAAGACTATAATGATGTATTTCTATTTAGTTCTTGTTGCAATAGGCAATCAGTGGAGGTTATGGACTAGGGGAATGATATGATCAGAGTAGTGGGCCTTGTAGATTATTTGGGGCAACTAGATTTTGTGCCATCTGGAGTTGCTGGATGGATTTTTTAGGTAATCCAAACAGAATACTATTGCAGTAGTCGAAGTGGGGTGTTATCAAGGCCTGCAGGACTGATCTGAAATGGTGATTCTCCAGTAAGGGTCTGAGATGTTGTATCATTTTCAGTTTAAAATATATGATCTTAGAGATAGATTTTATGTGTGGGACCATGGTTAGGGACTGGTCTAGGATGATCCCTAAGTATTTAACTTTCTGTTTGACTTCTAACTCTGAGTCTTTTATGTGGAGTTTAGAGTGTGTGTGTGTGGGGGGGGGGGGGCGGGTGATGTTTTGATTTTGGGAAACATATAATACTTTTGTTTTTTAAAAATTATTTTTTTAAATAATTTTATCTTTATTAAATTTTCCATACACTCCAGAATAAACTGAATGTAAACAGAATATAGAAATAAATCATAAGCAATAACAACATCAAAGAAAAACAAATCAAACTGGATTAGACCACAATATAAACCTCAATAAGGTCCCAAGAAAAAAGAAAAGAAAAATAAGGAAAATACATACAAAGAAGTCCAAAACCAGGGCATCAATTTAATGGAGCTTAGCTATTAAATGTGGCAGCCGGTGCGGGATCCAACCTTATCCCTTCCTTGCCCTCAAGAAAAGAACTCAATTGCTGGGGTTCAAAGAAAAGAAATTGCTTTGTATTGTAAACAATTAAACATTTACATGGATACTTCAACTTAAACTGTACCCCCAGGGCAAGAGAGCGCTGGCGTAAAGCCAGAAACTCTCTCCTCCTCTTTTGGGTATCCCTAGCTAAATCAGGCAATATCAATATCTTGGACCCCATAAATTGGGAAACATTCATCTTTAGAAAATGTAATCTCAGAACAGAATTCCAGTCTGACTCGAAAGCAAAGGACACCAGTAAAGTAGCCCTACTGGTCACCACTTCAAGAGAGCTTTCCAAAAATCCTGTTAGATCCAATTGAGCCGGCTCAGCAGCCTCCACAGGTCTTTTCCCACCAAACTCTTCTGAAGAGGAAATTGAAACGTACTGGACCCGAACTATAGGAGGCAAATTTTCAGAAGGCATGAGGAGAACCTCTGTGAGGTACATACGAACCAGCACCATGGAGTCCAACAAAGGAGATCTTGGAAAGTTCAACAAGCGCAGATTATTCCTCCTCGCTTGGTTATCCAGAAACTCCAAACGGAAAGCTCTAAAGTAGAAGGTCAGGCTCTCGCGACTTGAAACCCAGACCGAAGAGCTTCAGGACCTGGGTGTTACCCAGGTTAAAAATATTTTGAAATTATTTTTAAGTTGTGTGTAGTTAGCCAGTGAGTTACATCCGTGAGACATGACTGGATCTGGGGACAGTTGGGGTTTATGATTTCTATGGGATGATAGATCATTATATCATGTGCATAAAGGTGATAATTTACTTTGTGCTTTTTGAAGATGTTGCATATTGGTAGAATATAAAGATTAAAGAGTAGAGCCAAGAGGGATGAGCCTTGAGGGACTCCTTATTCCTGCTTGTAGGTTGAGGAAGTTGCTGTGTTAATCTGTACCTGCTGAATGCGGTCAGTGAGGTAAGACTTAAGCCACTGTAACACTGTGCCTTGTAAGCCAATCTGTTGTAGTCTTGATATTAGTATTCTATGGCTAATAATGTCAAAGGCAGCAGCAATGTCGAGAAAAACAAGCATAAAAGCTTGTTTGCTATGATTTAGGCCACATAGGAGACAGTTCATGAGTGTAAACAATAGTGTATCTACACTGTGATACTGTCCAAAACCACGCTGTTGTTCGTTTAGGTTTTGCGTTTAAATCGATGAAGTCTTGCAGTTGGATTTGTACTAATTTTTCAATGATTTTAGCTAGGAATGGCAGGCTAGAGATAGGTCTCTAGGAGTTAGGAAGGGTTTTCTTTATTACACTAGGTTTCAGGATAGGGCGTATGATTGCTTTTTTAGGGCGGACGGCATCTGGCCTTTCTTTAAGGACAGGTTTACTATATCTAGGATGATGGGGGAAAATTTGTCTTTCATGGCTTTGAGCAAGGGTCGGATGAGGAGGTGGTTGTATTGATGTTTTTGATTGTGTTTTTGAGTTGTTTGATGTTTATATAGTGGAATGAGGTCCAAATGGCTTGGTTGTGGGGTTTGGTCTCATTGAGTGGAGGAGTGGCCTAGTGGTTGGGGCAAGGTACGTCAGGCTGGAAGATCGGGGGTTCAAATCCCACTAGAGGACAGCAACCTTGGGCCGGAAGGACTGGGGTTTCTAGTCCCACAGGTGCTCCTTGTGGTCTTGGGCAAGCCACTTAACCCTCCATAGCCCATGTTCCCTGTAAAATAGTTATCTCCAAGTTATAATGCCCTGTTCAATGTAATTTCAGTTTGTTCAATGTAAACCGCACTGATGCAGAATAGTGCAGTATATAAGAGAATTTAATAAATAAATAAATAAATTGAGTTGAGGCCTGGGGAAGTTAGGTGATGCATCATCATTATTCAAAGGGGTAAGTTTTTCCATGTAATAATTGGCTAGAGTTTGGGGTTTTATGGAGTATCGGGACTAGGTGTCTTTGTTAGCGATTTGACTATAGAGAATAGTTCTCTTGGTCTGTTGAGGGATCTAGTAAGGAGATTAGTATGATACTCTTTTTTTTCTGTTGTTAATGGCTTCTTTATATGACTTAAGCATGCCCATG
Organism: Ichthyophis bannanicus; assembly: GCA_033557465.1. NCBI lineage: Eukaryota > Metazoa > Chordata > Amphibia > Gymnophiona > Ichthyophiidae > Ichthyophis > Ichthyophis bannanicus. The sequence continues at coordinate 723,543,609 of CM066032.1, forward strand.
TATAGTTGATTGTCCGTGTCTGTCCTTTTAACTCTCCATTTGTTTTCTAATTTTATTAGTTTTTGTTTTAATTTCCTTAGTTCTGCTGTATACCAAATTTTGGATTGTTTCTGCCTTGTTCTGATGTTTGTAATGGGGGCTTGTGCAGCTTTAGCTATATTGGAGTTCCAGCTATTTATGATATCATTTAAGTTTGTAATTGAAGAGTCTATGTGTGGGATGGTATCGTTCAGGAAGGATTCTTCGTTAAAGATTTTGAACTTGTTTTTAAAGCGGGTAGGATTGTTGGCTTCAGGGGGTGTGGGAGTAGCTGGGATGGTAAAGTCTAATAGGAAATTATCAGTCTATGGGAGGGGGAGTACTTTGGGGGAGAGAAATGTTTATCATGTAAAATGCTGTTAGGGAGGAAAATAAGATCTAGGGTGTTGCCTTTTCTGTGGGTTGGTAATTGCACTATTTGTTGAAATCCTAAGTCATGCATGGCATTTATAAAATGGGAGGTGTGTGTGCTATATAGAGATGGCAGGTTGAAATCACCCAGGATTATGTGGTGCTTGTTTAGGATTGAGGTGCATGCAGTTTCTAAAATGGAAGATAGGTCGTCTGGGTTGGGAGAGGGTGGTCTATAAATTAGGCTGATTGAGATGTTTTTTGATCTCGATGATTATGACATCCATGCCTTCTATGTTGTTAATTTAAATGAAGAGAACATTTCAGGTCTTTCTTAGGGTTAGGACACCACCTCCGTGTTTGTCAGTCCTGGGGCACTGGAATATGTCATATTTGGGGAGAACAAGTTGGTCGACCAAAACTGTGTCTGATTCGGATATCCAGGTTTCGGTTAAACAAAGTACATCTTCTTTACTATCATTAATAAGATCTATGATGGCTGGGATTTTGTTCCTGATGGATCTGGTGTTAAGCCGTAAGACTTTTATTGGGCATGCTGCATTAACAGAAGACCGATTGGAGTGGATATGTATAGGGGTTAAGAATATTAGCCTCTGATGAAGGTGTTTTTGAAAGCTGGATGATGAGGATTGGAAGGAGAATGGATGGATATTCCTTTGGTGGTATGATGAGTGATGAGTTGGGAGTTGGAGAGAAGTGGTTATTGGTGCTAATAGGAGAAGGAGGCTGAGGAAGTAGATATGCTTCAAGTTTTTCATTTTCAGTGGTAATACAGAGTTCAGGAAAATGAAAAAGGATAATTACAGATGGTCGATATCAATCTTATTCAGATTTAGATAGGAAAAGCTAAATTGTCTCAATAGTGTTAAACAGAGGGTGGTCAGTATATCATGCTGATGAGATATGTATATATAAACCTATTCAAATTATGCACAATTCAGGCAGTAATGCATAGCAGTATGTCCAGACATTTAAATTGACGTGCTATAGATGGTAGGAAGAATTCAGCCAGGTTGTAGTCATAATGTTCTGGAGATATTATTTGGCAAATGGGTTATAGTTCTGTGAGAGATGAGTGTATGTGTAAGATATTGATGAACACTCATGGTTCGAGTCCAAACAGTCTAGATAGATTGTAGTGCATATATCCTTGGGTGTTTGATAATGTCGGGAAGGCTTGCTCAGTGTTCTTGCGCCCGAGTTCCTATGAGATGTTGGTGGTGGGTGCATTCCTGCCCAAGTGCCCCGCCTAAGGGCCACACCAAAGGGCCCTCAGGTGTAGGCCTGCCAAGCGTGGGCACACCCAATGGCGCCTTGATTTAAACAGAGGTGGAAAGCCCCTGATTGGGCTGGAGTTGAGCAATGGGGAGGAGTTGAGCTTCTCGCGCTTGTGTTCTACCTCGATCAGAGTAGCAGGCAGGCAGGGTGCTTGAGAGTGTCCTTTCTTCATGCTGATTGGTGCCTTGATTTAAATGGAGGTGGAAGTCCCCTGACTAGGGTTGGAGTCAAGCAGCAGGGAGGAGTTGAGCTTCCCGTGCTCGTGATCTACCCCGATCGGGGGAGCAGGCAGGTAGGATGCTTGAGAGTGTCCTTTCTTTACGCCCGATGGTGCCTTGATTTAAACAGAGCTTTGCTGCACTGCCCCCACTCACCAGCATGGCCACTGCCTTGACTTGAATTTTTCTCTAATTGCTTACCCTCAAACTTCTGCACCTTGGTTCTTCCCTTATTTGACCATCGCCTGCTAAGCTTCACTCTTCATCATCCGCTGCCTCAACCTCATTCTGTCTCCTGCAACGTATTTAGAATCTTCATGCTATTGATCATTTGGTTCTCTCCTCCACTGTTTCTTTATCTCTTTCCTCCACTATGTCATCTGAGTCTGTTGATCAGGTGATAGCTTCCTATAACGCTGCACTGTCCTCTGCTCTGGTGGCTCTCGCTCTGCCCATGCCATGTCTTGTGCGGCATACTGCATCCCGACCCTGGCTTTCATCCACTACCTACTATCTACGTTCCTGTGCCCATTCAGCTGAGCGTGCTTGGCTCAAATCCCACTTTCTTGCAGGCTTTCCACACTTCAAACTCATATTTGTCTCTTTCCAGTCAGTCATAGCATTTGCCAGACAAGACTATTATGTCCAACTAACTCTCTTGCCTCTGACCCTCGCCGTCTCTTTACTACTCTCAGCTTTCTCCTCAAGGTGCCTCCGCCTCCAACCCCTCCCTTCCTTTCTGCCCAAAGCCTGGCTTATTATTTCCATGACAAAATCCACACGATCACACTCCAATTCCCCCAAAGTCAGCTACTTCCCCTCCTCCTCCTCTTCACTCGCAACTTCCCCCTCTTCCTCTGCTACCTTCTTTTCCTTTTCTGTGATCTCTGAAGAGGAAACTGCAAACCTTCTTTCTTCCTCCAAACTCACTATCTGCTCCTCTGATCCTATCCCCATCTCCTCCATTGTTGTCCCTTCCATCTCTCATATTCTTAACCTATCACTCTCCACTGCAACTGTCCCTGCAGCCTTCAAGCATGCTGTAGTTACACCTCCTCAAGAAACCCTCACTTGATCCTACCTGTCCTTCTATTGACCCATCTCCCTCCTCCCCTTCCTTTCTAAACTACTTGAGCGTGCGGTTCACTGCCGTTGTCTTGAATTTCTCTCCTCTCAAACCCTCCTTGATCCTTTACAATCTGGCTTTCATCCTTTATACTCTACTGAAACGGCTCTTGCCAAAGTATCTAGTGACTTGTTCCTGGAAAAATCCAAGAGCCTTTACTCTATCCTCATCCTTCTTGACCTCTCTGTTGCTTTTGACACTGTTGACCACAGCCTTCTCCTTGATACCCTGCCCTCGCTTGGTTGTAAGGTCTCTGTACTATCTTGGTTCTCCTCTTATTTCTCCCATCACTCTTTCAGTGTTTGTTCTGGTGGATCCTCCTCTGCTGCTACCCCACTCTCGGTTGGTGTACCTAAAGGATCTGTCTTGGGTTTGCTCCTTTTCTCTTTCTATACCCAGTCCCTTGGTGCGCTCATCTCTTCCCATTGCTTTCAGTACCATCTTTATGCTGATGACTCCCAGATCTACCTCTCTATACCTGAAATCTCTCCGGCAATCCAGACCCAGATCTCTGCCTGCCTTTCTGACAAAGCTGCTTGGATGTCTCACCGCGGCTTGAAATTGAACATGGCCAAAACTGAGCTTCTTATTTTTGCCCCTAAGCCTCCTCTCCTCTTCCTCCTTTCTCACTCGGTGGATAACTCTCTACTCCTCCCTGTTTCCTCGGCTTGCAACCTTGGGGTTGTTTTTGACTCTCTCTCCTTCTCCACACACATCCATCTGATAGCTAAGACCTGCTTTTTCTTTCTCTATAACATCAACAAAATCTGCCCATTCCTTTCTGAACACACTACTAAGACACTTAACCACTCCTTAATCACCTCCCGTCTTGACTATTGTAACTTACTCCTTGCTGGTCTCCCTTTCAATCATCTCTCTCCCCTTCAAGCTGTTCAACATTGCTACACAGCTAATCTTCCGCCAGTCTTGTCATGCTCATATTACCCCTCTTCTGAAGTCACTTCATTGGCTCCCTATACGTTTCTGCATCCAGTTCAAACTTCTGCTGACCTATAAGTGCATTCACTCTGCAGCTCCTCACTACCTTTCCTCTCTTACCTCTCCCTACACCCCTCCTCGGGAACTCTGCTCTTCTGACAAATTGCTTCTATCTGTGCCCTTCTCTTCTATTGCTACCTCCAGACTTCGCTCCTTTCACCTTGCTGCACCTTATGCCTGGAACAAACTATCTGAGTCTTTACATCAGGCACCTTCTCGGACCCTTTTCAAATCCAGGCTGAAAACTCACCTCTTTGCTGCCGCCTTTGGATCTTAACTCTCCTGATCTCCTTGTGTTTCCCTTGTGTTGTCTGTCTTGACTAGGTTGTAAGCTCTGATGAACAGGGACTGTCTCACACATGTCTGTGCAGTGCTGCATACATCTTGTAGTGCTATACAAATGTTCAGAAGTAGTAGTAGGAGTAGTAGATTGGATAAACTTAGAAGAATATTAAGCTTCTCAATGTAGCTATACAGCTGGAGCAATTAGAGGAGCCATTACAGTGGAGGAGGAGGTACAGCAGTGGAGGAGTGGCCTAGTGGTTAGAGCAGCAGCCTACTACCAGAAAGATCAGGGTTCAAATCCCACTGGAATTCTTGTGGTCTTGGGCAAGCTACTTAACTCCATTGCCTCAGTACAAACTTAGATTGTAAGCCCTTTGGGGACAGGAAAATGCATACAGTACCTGAATGTAACTCACCTTGATCTCCTCTTGGAAAGGCATGAACTAAATACTAAAAATAAATAAACAGCCAGAGAAGGAAACTTCAAGCTGTGAATCCATGGAAGTGGAGATACCTGAAGAAACATTTCCTGTAAAACCTGAGTTAACAGGAGTAGAAGAAGATGGTGATAAGGTTACCAAGGGAAGTGACTGAATATTAACAGAACTGTTAATGCAAGGGATGGCTAAAGACTCTAGTGCACTACATGAACCTGGAGAATACAGAACCTTAATTACATATAGTAGAGATGAGGAGGAACTGATTTGAATCAAAGGAACATTGGTCTGTAGAGCTAACCCATCAGTGTTTGGAATTTCTCTAGAGGTTGCCTGTATAGACAGAAAGCATTAGCTCTCTATATGGAATTAAACTGTGTTTTAAAGGAGATATTGCAGGCTTGGAGGATCAGAATTTCACTCTGTCTTTCCACGGTGTCTTAGTAATGTGTTTAGAGTAGCTGCTTGGAATAGTGATTTAAAGCCATTACATTTCTAACAGACAACATATCAGATTGGCTCAGGCCCAACAAAAATTGACTACATAGCACCATCATTCAAGAAAGAATTTCATAACCCTGAATTCTCTGGGGCTTATGCAATTAATTTTAGCATGCATGTAAAAATAGCAGGTTATGAAGTACGACCTTACTGTGCATATTAAAGGATCTTAGAAGATGTTTGCATGAGTAAACAAACTTTGTGAGCCTGTGCATGCAAATTAAGGAACATTATAATGCAAATTAGGGGCTAACAGGGTTATTCTAAATAATGTGGTATGCTCATCCTCCACAGTATTTATTTATTTATTTTATTTTATTAATTAATTTATTTAGTGTCTCTTCTATACCGCACTCTTGCGGTTTACATACAACAGTAACTTATACAGTGCGGTTGAGGCTGCACTGTATTTACAATGAAACAGGTGCCGTAACTTGGACATAACTAGGGTAACTATATACAAGTTGGTAAACCAAGCCACAGGTCCAAAGTGAGGACTGTATTTGGTTAGAGACTATTTACAATAATAAGGATACTGTTCATACTAATATTTTCATGGTGTTTGGTGGCGCCAGTGGGTACTTGTACTTGTGTATTTATTCCATCCTAATATAAGTCCCGGGGTAGATTGCAATGCACACCCATAATAATTATCCATAGTTAACAATACAAAACATTATACCCCTCCAGCAAACCGCAACCCCCCCCCCCCAGCAGCAGAGAAACTCTCTATAAAAGAGCCACCAGCCCACAACAGCAGGTCGCTGTACCAAACAACTAAACATTGCAATACGCTTTGATATGCCTCCTGCATATAATCAGTGATGACAGCTGTGCAGTGACTGAGGGAGCTGATTCCATATTATAGGAACAGTAATTGAAAAAGGACAAACGTACTATTTCCAACCCTAGAATCTGCAGTAATCTCTCATTTGCAGAACACAAGCTCCTACCCGGAGAATAACAAGCCCATTTTTCACTAAGAGATCTTCCCTCAGTCCTTCTAATACCTTAAAAGCCAGAGTCAGTGCTTTGAACTGGATCCTCTTCACCACACGTGACCAGTGAAGCTTAACTCATGAGTGTTCACCTGCCTTAACACCCTGGCAGCTGAATTCTGCATCGACTGCGGCCATCTCAAACTCCTCTCTGGAAGAGCTAAATACAGAGGATTACCATAATCTAACCTTGATCTCATCACAGGAAATATAGAAATTTACTGAAATCTGATTAAGAAATCACACATAGGGCTGTGTTTACTAAGCATTTTACCCACTGTCACAAAATAGGAAAATCCTTTAGGAAACAGGCCCCATAGAAACCCTCTTCAGCTGTCATGAGTGGAAAAAGTGCCTTCTAACAACTGATGAAATTTGAAACTGCCACACCTAGACTTCATACATGCTCTTGATCGCTCAGCTCAAATCCCTGCGAGGAGATGCTTGGGCAGTCCCACTTCAAAGATGATTTCTGAATTGTGTGCTGCTTTCTGCATGAGAGATTGCTGTTCTTTGGACTCTGGACCCAAAAGATCTCCATCTTTTAGAGATTTAACTGCAATGTATGCTCAACCATCTATTTTCTCACACCCCTCAAACTCTGCTTTAAGCAAACCAATCCACCTGCTTAATCTTTCCCTAGGGGAACAAAAACCATATATCATCTGCAAAAATATGATATTTAACATTGGTTTCCTAAAACTCTTGACACCACCACTAAAAGAATATTAAACAGTAAAGGAGACAATGCTCTCTGGGGTACCCCACAAACAGGATAATTCATGGAAGACAGGTTGGCCATGAAAATGATATCCATGCTAGCACCTTCCCACCAATCCCCAAGTCCATTAACCAATGCAGCAACAAGTTATAGTTCCTAGTATCAAATACTGCACTTAAAGCCCTTTTTACTAAAATTTTAATCTGGTTAATCTGTGTTTTAATGCACGGCAACTGGAGGTCAGGAAAACTAGTGTGCGAGAGTGTCCGCCACCGCATGTTAAATGCACATTAATCGGCAGTCGTGGGATGGGCTGGAGAATGGGTGGAGAGTGTGCATGGAGAGCACAGTACCGCTAACATCAGAGCAATTGCTGCGTGCTCCTGTAAAGGAGTCATTAAGTGAACTTGCCTTGGTGGAGCGCATCTTAAATTGTCCTATCACATGTTAGCTGTGGAGAATATACTGGTCACGCCCCTGATAGCTAATTGCAGAGACTCTGCAATTAGCAATGCATTCATTTGGTACATTAGTTGCAAAACCTTAGTGAGCTTAATAAAAGGAACCCTTAGATTTAATAAGACCAACATTGAATTGACCCCCTCATCTACTAACAGCTATAAATAATTCAGAACTGGTGTCTGCAAGGTCCCGGTGCAATGAAAGTGACGGAACCCTGATTGAGATAAACTCCTGGATACGGATCAGTACACTCTTCTCAATCAATTGTGAATGGAAAGGCTCATTAGAAACTGGAAAAAGTGTTCCAGCCCAGTACTAAGTGTGATTTTTGTCAATAAAGCCCTAAGCACAGCTCTCTGCAAGTGCTGTGGGAAAAATGCACCCTGGAAGGTGTTAATAATCTTGCAAAGCAATGGAAGACAATACTGATGATTTGCCACAATTAATACAGAGGGATATGTATCCATAAATGAGGTTGTTGGCTGGATAGCCTGAATAATGACCTCTACCTCCTTTACTGATAATCATAGCAATCCTCACCTCTTGCTCCCCTTCTGCCCCTTCCTCATCCTTCCTTGCCGCTGCTGCCACCCCTTTCTAGGATCTGCAGCAGTGACAAGGGCCTCCAACAGCCCCACAGCACTTACCTTGAAATTCCAGCGCTGCGAGGCTGTTTGACTTTCACCCCCCCCCCCGATGCCCGATACCTGATGCTGATTTCCTTTTTTGTGGCAGCAGAAGCCACTTCTGCCCCCTCCCATACAAAAAGTCATCGGGTGACAGAAGGGCGGCAGTCAACAGCCTCGCAGCACCGGAGCCTCAAGATAAGCACTGTGGGGGTGTTTGAGTTCCTTGCTGCTGCTACAGGTCCCACCCTTGGACCATTGGTACTCTAGGTGGTTGCCTAGTTCACCTAATGGTCGCACCAGCCTTGCTGGCAACTCCCTAACAGATGTAAGAACTGGGGACACACCCAATCTCAACCTCTTATCTTCAAACTGATCTTCACAATCTTGCTCCAACGTTTCCCTTATCCCACATAATTTTACAAAAATATCTCACCATAACTTCACACCCAAAATCACAACTTAAGTTACACTGGCTTCCCATTGCAGCCCGGGTAAAATATGAAACACTATTAACCACCTTCAAGCTTATACATAACATAGCGCCATCTTTTCTCTCCACCCTTATCAGCACGCAACCACCCAACAGAAGCAGGCGAACAATCCACTCAAACATACTCCACGTTCCCCCCGATATCAGATCTGTAACAACCAGTACTAGCCAACGAGCATACTCCTACTCGGCCCCTGCCCTCTGGAACCAACTACCACCAGAGCTAAGAGCGATCAAAGACCTTATGGATTTCAGAAAGAAACTCAAGACACATCTTTTCCAGTGTCAATACAATCTGATATAGTCCCAGGGGTAAAAAGATACCTCCCAATGAAACATGGTTGCAGTTATGTAAATATGTAAATATGTGCATATGTAAATTCTGATTCCTCTCCGTAAGTCCTTTCACCGTGTGCTGTGCTTCTCCCTTCAAATCAATGTGTGTATACTGCAAAAATCCCTGTCATGATTGACAAATTCATATCTGTAATCAAACCGCTACTGATCGCTGGAAGCAGCGGTATACAAATGTATGCTAAATAAATAAAATAAAATAAATAAAATAAGTTCACACTTTGAGCTAGCAGGACCTCAGTAAATAGTTGCTCTTTACTACCTCATTAGGACCAATATCAACATGAACCTGTTGTTTAGCAAGAGGAAAATGAATAGCATGATCACATTAAACGAGCATGTTCAGTTTCCTGATCTCTTTGTGCTTAGCTCTCCCACGTCTTCCCTTTGTACGGACAAGCATCCTCAGGCACTTGTATATCCCTTGGAAGCCAGCAGGAAGCACCAAGAAGAAAAGAGAGCTGAACATGTTCGGTTTAGCATGACCACACTATTTAGAATGGCCTGGTAAGTAGGAGGCTCGTGCTATTTAGGTAATGCATTTTAGGGTTTCCATAGGACAGAATAGTGTAACCATACTATTTCTGACATCTGCGTTCCTGCAAGCATGTTAACTCTGCATAGCTCATTAATTGGCTTGATAATGAGCCCAGTAAATGTTTTACAAGTGCATGCTAAAATGGAAGAGTAGTTTAGCGATTAGAGCAATGGGCTGAGAACCAGGAAAACCACAGCAAAAACCCAAATATTAGCATTCCTTGTGATTTTGAATGAGCCACTTAACCTTTCATTGAGTTAGGTGTAAACTTAGGGTCAGATTTACTACGAAGTGTTAATGCAAGTTATTGCGATTTCATGCAACTTATTTAATGCAAGTCCCATTATCTTCAACGGGCTATTTACTAATTATGTTCACAACACATATTAATAATGTTAATGTAAATCTAGCCCTTAGATTGTAAGTCTTTATGGGCAGTGAACTACCATTGTGAAGTTCGATTTTCCATGGGGGTCTTTTGTTGGAACGGAGACATTCACGTTGGGATGTGTACATTCCCCCATGGCGTGCTGAATGCAGAGCCTTTAGTTAAATATGTATAAGGACGCTAGGAAATACACATGCAAGTTTTGGCATATCCAGTGGGAACAGCCCTTTGAGTAAGAAACACGTGCAAAAACAGAGCAGCATCAGATTTAGAACCTTTAAGTGCCAGATTTTATAAAAGTGGATGTTCAAGAAGAATCAATTAAGGTGCCGAGAGAAGAACTCTCTTTTTTTCAGATGTCTGAAGGGTTTTTAAACACTACAAAGGTACGTGCAATTTTTCCCTCATTCACTGGTGCAAAGCCCAACCTATAATTAATGTTGAACGCTGCCTAGATTTTCTTCTAAACTGTAGAGCGGTATTGCAAATCCATAATAAATAAATAATAAAATGAACAGTTTGCTGAAACCCATGCCTGCCTTGGAGCAAGTGTAAATGCTGATAGATATTTTTTTTAAGCATGCATAAAACATAGTTGCAAGATAGGAACTATACACATATTTTCTGACTCACCCAAAACATGCCCCCTTGGAAACGATGTGTGCTGGGAGTTTACACATGTAAAAAACAGCTATCTAAAATAGCTGTTTAGACGCGTTGCTCATTTACATGTGTTGCTTATTTCTTCTAAAATCACTGGGGGGATATTGAAAGGGATTAACAAGGTTAGCAGACTCGTCCGCTGAATATCCATGGGTGCTGCTGCTGCATATCCTGATGCTAACCAGTGAGCATCGAAGTATATCGGGGGTGGCACCGCACCGATAACCGGCAGGGACAATATTGAGTCGCTGCCCGGTTATTGACATGTGGCGAAAGTCAAGGGCAGAAAAGGCTGGCCACACTTTTACCACAGGCGCTAACTAGGCAACCTGGATATTCAGTGCCGGGATCTGGATATGGCCCTGGCATAGCTGGGTTTAAGTTCCAGCGGCAGCAGCTAGCCACTTTAACAGCAATAGCTGCCGCCGCTGAATATCAGGCCCACCTTCTTTTCCTAATTGCTACGTGTCTTGCACAAGATTTTTTGAGGCAAGTAATTAAATCCAAATTTTATTTTATGGGTTTTACGGTAGAGGCCTCTTTGTGTTCATTTTTTGAATGGACTCTGTTCTTATAGCTAACCCTTAGAAATCTCCTTGTCGGATGTCTACGTAATATTTTCTATGCTTTATTGGTAAACTGTGTATTTGTCCATTATCTGTAAGTCCTCTACCCCCCTTAAAATGTGACATTTTCTATAGAGGTCTGGGAGTAAATCAACCTGGAGTTGTGATTCAGCTCCTGCGATATATCGTCCACCATGTCATTCTCAGATGCCTCGTGGGCCATGGCTTTGCAGAGCTTACAGGCCACTAGGGCCTTCGCCATGGCTTCTTCTCCATGCTGCCAGAAGAACAGCGCCATCTTCTGACGCTTCATGAGCACAGCCCACACCATCAGTTCGTGGAAAGGGAAAGGAAAGTGGTTTATCTCGGGATCGTCTAAATCAATATCTATTTCTTCTTCTCTTTTCTTTGTCGTCTTCCTTCCTCTTCGGATGGGGATGTCATCCTGTCACAGGAGGAGGGAAAAGCTATTTTCAGGTGAGGAGGCAGCTAATAATGAATAAGAGTTTCTTCAACATTCATACATAATTATTTTAAACAAGAGCTGAAAATTCTAATTGGCTTGTTCCAATGGGCAGATTGGCATACTAGTGCCATAAGTGACATCAATACAAACCATAGAACAATAGGCAGAATTTCTTCAATGTCATTGGCCCTTAAAACTATTGTTTTCTATTGTTATCCCAGTATAACAGTGTAGAACAGAACTTTCAGTGGCCCATTCACAATGCATGAATTCTTCCCCAACACGCATCTTCTATTTTTTTATCCATTTAAATTAAATTAATCTGAAAGGACATTTCCACATCAATGAAATTATTTCCATTTGAAAAAAATATGCATTTTAATTTCTCTTGTCCCACCACTATTCCTAAGAGCATAAACATACTTTTAAAGAACGGCAGCCAGTGCCGCTCATCATATTTAGTAGGGTGTCAGTAGGCTCAGTATTTTATACACCAGGGATGCGCATGCAAAAAATTTTGGTTTACTTAATTTTTGGGTCAATAACCCATTTAGTTTGGTTTTTCATAGTGAATGATTCATTTCATTGGATCTATTTCTTTCCATTAAAGTCAATAGGGCAAAAACATTTGTAGTAGAAGAAGTGGGGGTGAGAGTCCATTCATTTTCAGTGAAACTTGCTTGAAACTGAAGTGAAGGAACAGCCCAGTGGTTAGTGCAGTGGGCTGAGAACAAGTGAAGCCAGCGTTCAAATCGCACTGATACTCTGTTGCCTCAGGTACAAAGTTAGAATTCATTTAAAAACATTTGATATACAGCTAATCGCTGATAGTTCTAACTGGTATCCCCAAAAAAACAAAAAATGTTAAAATACATTAAATATGAATAAACAATTTAAAAACAACATATAGCAAATAAAGAAAACAAATGTTAAAAAATCATTTCAAGACTATACATAAAAAAATTCTATAAAGCCTCAAAATAAATTCACTTAGGACAGCTAACATATTAGGGGTTCTTTTACTAATGGGCACTAGTTGGTAGCGCATGTTCAGGTACATGCTAAAGGCCCATTGGGATACGCATTGCTAATTAGCACAGGGCCTTGACAGCACAGGATGATTCCTATGCTAACTGTGTAACCCGTGTTAGAGGAGTGAGTGGTCATGGCAGGGCTGAGAGTGGTCATGGTGAGCTCGGCTACAATAAGTTGCATTAGTTACACTCGTGCTAATGCAGCATGTGCTGCGGGTCAAGGTTCTGTGTTATCTGCCAGAGAAATGCTTTCCACACCTCCGACAGTTACACAGAGGTGATGCATCTAATGCGCCATGGTTTTGATGCTATTGACATGTTAGGTGCAGCACCTTAATGCCCATTAGTAAAAGATCCCCTTAATCTCAGTAAGACACAACCATGATATCTTTCCTGCAAAAACCTGAGAGAAAAAATGTCTTCATCCTTTTCTGACATATGCTTCTACCAGAAAGTTGTGAGAAAAATCCACATATTTTTTAAACTTGTTGGCAGACATTTGGAACAGAGGCAACAGCACTACAAGACATCAAGACTGGCACAAAGACCACCAGGTACTGAAAAAGGGGCAAAGGGCATTAGCAGTGGCATGAAGACCCAAATATTCTAGCAGAGGGGCAAAGTAGAAAAAAGAAAGCACCAGAAGAGGAGGAAAGTGGCGCTGACATTGGCAGTGCTTTTTTCCGTTCAGTTTTTCTCAAGCTTTTGTTTATTTGCATTAGCTCACACCTTTTCAGTAGCAGCTCAAGGAGATTTGCATAAGTATTTTCCTGTCCCCAGAGGGCTTACAATCTAAGTTTATACCTGGAGGGTTCAGTGACATGCCCACTGTCATAAGAAGTATAAGTTTGATTTGAACTGCGGCTTTGCTGGTTCTCAGCCTGCTGCGCTATGGAGTCTATTTGCAACATATAGCCTGGCTTTTCTTTGATCCACAGGGGGTCTTTTACTAATGGGCACTAGCTGGTTGCATGTGTTCTGGTGCACATTAAAAGCACGCTGGTTGACTTGTCTTCCATCTGCTGTACAAAAGATAACTATTCACCTGCCTTTAACTTGTCTGTGCAGTGCCTATGAGGCACATTCCGATCCGGATGTCCAACCCCTTGTCCGGGTGCCCAGAATCGGGATGTGCACCAGCTGCACCTGCTTCTGATCCTGCAGGGGCTAGATGTGCTCGTGGGATCAGAATTGGGAACAGGGCCAGGGCATTCAGGCTGTGCCCCGATTCTGGACTCCCGGCATGCATAATGGACACCCTGGATAGCCCAGCCAGGCACCTGAATGGCACCGTGGCTCCATTCAGGACCGACCTTTGACCAAAGTCCCCTTTCTCAGCAGTCCAATCCCCGATCTGGCCTTCCATGGACAGGGTCGGGCTGCGAGGAACCCTCTGCACCTCCTCACCTTCTCTGCTGGTCATGGCTCAGCTGTCCTTCGTCCATTTTGCAGACTCTGGACATACAGGGCTAAGTCAGTTGCTATGTGCTGACTAAGGAAGAATGACAGCCTACACACACCCCCTCGGGAAGAGGGGAGGGGGGAGAATCACCACCTAGGAAAAGGGTCTAGGCATCATAGTGGATAATATGTTGAAACCCTCCGCCCAGCTTGCAGCAGCGGCCAAGAGAGCAAATAGAATGCTAGGAATCATAAGGAAAGGAATGGAGAATAAAGCAAAGGATATTATAATAACTCTGTATTGTTCCATGGTGTGACCGCACCTTGAATATTGTGTGCATTTCTGGTCACCATGGGCCCGATATTCAAAGGCATTTACATGTTTTGCAGAGCTGTAAACCATGTAAATGCCCCAATTAGCGCCACTGAATATCCCAGAGTGATGCCGCTATACGCCCTGAAGCTAACTGCTTAGGATCAGGGCATGTCAGAGACGTTCCGGGGGCCAGTACCCGGGGATAACAGTGCAGCTGTGATATTCAGCCGCTGCCTGGTTATCCTTCAGTGGCAAAAGGCACAGTAAAAGTTATCCTAACTTCCTGTCGAGAAAGCTGCTGCAGGGTTAGCTTCTGTGCTTTGTGCGGCTGTGCGGCAAGCCTGGATATTTGATGCTAGTGGGGCACATAGCCGTCCCAAATCAATATCGAACCCCATATCTTTAAAAGAATATAGCAGAAATAGAAAAGGCACAGAAAACGGCAGCCAAAATGATAAAGGTGATGGAAGGATACCCCTATGACGAAAAGCTAAAAGAGGTTAGGGCCCGTCTGCTTAGAAAAGATACAGCTGAGGGGAAATATGAGAGCAATCTGTAAATTACTAATGAGTGGAGTGGAATGGAACGGGTAAACATAGATCAGTTGTTTACTCCTTCAAAAGTAGAAAGATCAGGGGATGTGCAATGAAGCTACAATGTAGCACATTTAAGGCCAAGCGGAGAGAATATTTTTTCACTCAATGTGTAATCAAACTTTGGAATTTATTGCTGGAGGATGTAGTAAAAGTTGTTAGTGTAGCTGGGTTTAAAAGAGGTTTGGACAAGTTTCTGGAGGAAAAGTCCATAAACCATTATTAAGGAGAATGGTGAACTCTACTGTTCACCTCTGGATAAGCAACATGGAATCTGTCTATCTTTTGGTAACCTGACATGTGCTTGGGACCTGGATTGATCACTGTTGGAAACAGGATATTTTATTTATTTATTTATTTAGACAGTTTTGGTATACCGCCTTATCCTTCAATCAAAGCGGTCACAACACAATTGGGGGATACATTTAACACGCAGGGATATGAGACACATACACTAATACTTACAGGGAACATGGGCTATGGAGGGTTAAGTGGCTTGCCCAAGACCACAAGGAGCACCTGTGGGACTAGAAACCCCAGTCCTTCCGGCCCAAGGTTGCTGTCCTCTAGTGGGATTTGAAACCCCGACCTTCCAGCCTGAAGTACCTTGCCCCAACCACTAGGCTACTCCTCCCTCTGGATATTGGGCTCGATGGACCTTTTGTCTGACCTAGTATGGCATATCTTATGTTGTAAGCCATTCTTCCCAGTCTGTTAGCTTCTCACTTGCCCTTCTTTACTGCATTATAAAGGCCGGTCTTCTGAATATCTACTTCCTAAAATCCAGGATAGTTCAAATTTTGGATTTAATAGTGGAACATAATTTGCATTTGCCTTGTCTAACAAATCTGGTTAAGAGATGGGGAACTTTTGGCACTGTGTGAAGCTTGCCCTCAAAACTACTCTCTTTTTCTTCATATATAGACCACACGAGCAAAGGGGAGCGTCGTCATAATCTGCTCTATATCACTATCACTTCTTGAGCTATCTTTTCATTCTGCCTCTAAATCCATTTTAATCCAACTGTCCCAATTCCCAGTTCTAAGTCTACTACTTTTATATTGTCCTCCTTCCAGGAACCAAACCTTTGTAGAAAGATTGCTGGAGGTAATCTCAGAACCTGCTTCCTGCTATTCTTTCTTCTCCTAGGGGATTTCAACATCTATGAAGATTTTCCTACTAACTTGCAGGATCAAAACTTAGGTCAGTCAACTCAAAACCTTCAATCCAGTACCATTGCCTTTTTTGGTGAAACTTCTTGTCTCTGTGAAGCCTTCTACTTCTAGTGGTCCTCTTCTTTTTAGAAAAGTTAAAGATCCCACCTTTGGGGCTTCCCCTTACTTTCAGTCTCTGGTAAACAACAGATTGTGAAAGAGTTGGTGAGTCAACAACTTCCTGTTCCTAAGTTAGAATCTATGGAGAGTGAAGCAGAAGATGAAGCGCCTGTTCTGAATGACGTCAAGCAAATACAATATATCGAAGAGGGAGGCATATGAAATGGTGAAACAATGGGAGAACTCTCTCTTTCCTGGTAACATTATTTTGAGCTGTGGTTGCTACTGAGGTTGGAGTCATAAAACAGACCCCTGTCTTGCAGATCCGGAACATACCAAAGAAATGCTGGGGCTGAGAAAAGGTTTGTGATGGGATATAATTCTAGCAGTTTATTTAGTAAATTTCATGTTTTTCATATTTATGCTGCACAGGACTGGAGGTGGGAACTGACACAAGCTTGCTTGGAAGTGTTTGTGCTTGTCTGAAGGTGAAAGCCAGCTTAGATATGTTGGTTATTATTGGTACCACTTCCATTTGTGCTACCCTAGGCTATTAGTCTTAAGGGCAACTGTGCTTTAGTCTGAATGTCTATTAAGTCTATCTATTAGGAATAAAAGAATGAAAAACTGTTACCATGACTAGGGGAGCTACCCTCAACATGGATCACTGTGAAGGACCATAACTACAACTTAACTGACTTGTGCTGGTGACACAATTAATAATGAAAAATATTACAATGAATAGAACAGCACGTAAATTGATAGCCAACTGAGTAAAATACATTATTGATTCAAGCTCAAAGAGTGCAGTTTCAGAAAAAGAATAAATAGAATCAATTCAACTAACTTGCCTATTTGTGGGTATGGAGGGGAATTTTATACGATCCGTCCAAGTGTAAGCTGGGACATCTAAGCCAAAATGTCGAAAAAAAATGCAGGCATGTCCAGGTGCAGCCATGCTACTAACTAACATATTGCTGTGAACAGGACGCAAACCCATTGGATTTCAAGAGCAACTCCTTAACAATTTGGGCATCACAGCTCCGCGCTCAATAAGGACATTATCTCAATGCATTCTTGAACAACCATGTCTGATAAACATTCTCATAATGCAAATTAAAATCAGCAAGGTAGCTTTCCTGTCATCTAAAACAACCATTAAACATGTATTTTCGGGGGAATAATCATTCATGAAAAGCCCAAGTGAACAATAGGAAAGAATAAAAAATACCAGCTGAAGCAGCTGCGGTCTCATATTGTTGATCAATGCTAATGTCAGGATTACATACATGCAAATCTTACTGACTCTTATATACTAAAAACAAACTCCCTCCCCGTCTGTAGGATCGAGGTAAAGTTAAATACTCAGGTGGATGAATTTGAATAATCCTAAGAGCTAGCTTTCAGAAACACAAAAAATTGTGGTACCAGAGAAGCAAAGCAACATGAATAGCAGTATTACTAGAAACATCTCTCTAGGTGAAGTGGCATTATCAAAGCGACGTCTAGGAAGAATTTGAGATGTTCAGATCACAAGTACAAAATACTGGGGAACTGGCAGCAGTGAAGGGAGGCATGTGTAAGTGTCATCTGAAATTGATCAATGCTAATAAAATAAAAAATGCTAATAAAATAAAAAATAAATAAATTGTTTCGTCTTCTCCCCGAAAGATGCACATCCCCACAACCGGTTCTGGAGACAGGCCTGTGCAAATGGCATGGCTGGGTATGTGCATCTTTCTGGCCAGTTTAGAAATGTGGATGTCCCCGAAATGCATGGCTACAGAAACGGGCACATAGACGTGCTGGCCAAGGGATTTCAGAACAGGTGCCTCTAAGCTATGATAGATGCACATCCCAGCCTGCCATTTTAGATCTGCAGACATAAGGCGGTAGGGCCATGAAAATGAAAGGACTATTAATTAACATGCACGTTTTGTTGACTGTGGTGGGGAGAGCACATTTTACTCTTCCCCCTGCAGGTGCACTTATCTGCAACTGATTTGTGGTCAGAAGCAGGTATAGGTATGGACGCGTCAGCAGCCAGGGCCAGAAGTGTGCAGGCTTTCTGAAATCATGTGGTGATGTGTATCTCCTTAGGATCATCCATGCCATACCTCCATCACATCCTTGTGCAACATGGACATGAGTGTGACAGGGACATCTACATACTCAGCTTTCTGAAAGGGCACCGGGGGATGTCTTTGTGATTTGCACAACTGAATGCCTATTTTCAGACATCGAGATCATGACTAGAGCTTCTAAAATGACCCCCTTAGCATCTAAAGTATCCATGCAAATTTCACATGAAGTCTGCATGAAAGGAGCACACAAAGAACCTCCTTTGCCATGCTCATTTGGTGCGCCTCACCTCCGGCATGCAATGCCTCCGGTGGAAAGTGCCCACTATTGAAGTGTTCCCATGGGTTATGTTAGGGTAGTGGGTTAAGCCAAGTAGATTCTTCCTCACAACTTGAAAGTTTTAGTTCGGTGTTTCAGGCAAGTTTCATACACTGCTGATGCAGCTGATGACAGGGCTGGCGGGTCTTTCATGAAATTGACAGAACTGTCAATCAACAAGGACAGCACGGGAAATAGAGACTTTTAAATGAAAGAGCTATGCAGATTGCTGAAATTAATTTATTATGGGGCCCTTGTATGACAGTGCAGTAAGTTTTTGCATTTACCGCATGTGCAACAATGCAAAGGCCAAACGCTGTCAGTTCCAGCATATCTGGTATAATTAGTGCACAGAAAAGTTCCTTACTGTTGGTTAAGTTCATTTGCAAGTTAGTGTGGGTGCACATAATGCCTCCGCTTGAGGTTAACTGCTTGCGATAAGTACTGTATGCTAACTGCGATGCACATTCCATGTCCACCCTCTATCCGTAACCTACCCAGGTCCCACCTCATTGCGCATTAAGCAGTTCATGCAGATTTTTAGCTTGCTGGCTGTTTTTAATGCGCCGTGGCTGGGAGCCTGCGCAAAAGGTTACTGCATATTAAAATGTGCTTTTAATTCCTTAGTGCACTTCAGTAAAAGGGTCCCCATGCACACTTTCTGGAAAATTGCAGCAAACCTGCTTTAAAATGAGCAGATTAATGTTCAGCGGTTTTTCTCTGGCTTTTAGATTTGTGGTATTTTTATGAATTTTTGATTCTCAGATTTAATAGTATTAAATCCAGTCTAAAATTGCTAACATATGTATTGAATCTATACCACGTCACATTTTAAGGTATCAGTTCTGCCATTCTAATCTAAAGTTTTTACTAGTGATGTCATCGATTTTTAAAATTGATTTGATGATGGTACTAATCAGTAATTTGAGAATTATAAAAGAGAATTATTGCAATTTCTTGTATATTCTATTGTAATTTAATTTTTGTTCTATGCATTCTGCTGCATATTTATTGAATCCACGCTAACGGTTAGCACAGGGTTTACTGTGCACTGACAGTTCCTGTGGGGCAGTGCAATAAAAGTCCCAGGCTAAATGTTTGTGTGGTAAGAGGCAGTGGCTGGGTGGGATAGGGAGAGAGTGTGGGAATTAAAGGCACAGCATGGTTTGCATGGCTGTCATTGGCGTTGCTAAGTGCGACTGCTACAGTTAGCACGGGTGCCCTTACCACCTCCTCAGTGGTTGGGGTTACATGTTCTGGTGTAAGATGTGCTGGCTAGTTAGCATGGTGAGGTGCATCTCCCTATGATAAATGCAGAGGGGACATGCTGGGCAATCCCCAACAGTTAGGGTGGGTTTACACTACCTTCTGTGCTAATTTTCTGGGCTTACTGCTGTTAACTTAGTGCATTTTAATAAACATGCTCAATTTTCGAAGGCATTTACACGATTAACAGCCCATGTTAACCAAGTAAATGCCTTAATTGAGGATTTGCCTTTGAAAATCCCCGATTAAGTCCCCTACGTGCCCCAATGCTATCCGGTTAGCATCGGGGTGTATTGGGAGCATCCTGGGGCACAGCGTAGATGGGGAATGGCATTAACTGGGTAGCAGCGATTTTGAATGCTGCCCAGTTAGCGCTCTGCACCTTAAAGATAGGCGAGGAAAACCCGGCGTCAGACTACCCGGACAGCATCCAAAATTGCTGCTGCCCACTAGGCTTGGCGGCTTTCTGGCTGAGCGGCAAACCCTGGATTTTCACTTCTATCGCTGCGGAAGTGAAAATCCGGGCTTAAGGGGTCGGCGGGCAGGGCTACGTGGCTACAGTGCTTAGCCCTGCCCAACTGAAAATCGGGTCCTATATGCACATATAGATAAAAACCCTTTAGGGGTCATTCCAGAACACAAATATGCTGTTTAAACATATGGGAGAGACATTTTTCTTGATAAAATGTCTAGAACCGTATTCCGAAACCACACAATCCCGCAAGTACACAGCGCTAGGACAGGGATCTCAGAACATGGGCTGGAGGGGGTGGAATGGGGGCATGGGAAGCCGCAGAGATGTAGAAGGCATATTCAGGAAAGGCTCATGTACGTCCTGAGTGTTTCCTGTGGGTGCCTACGTTATACCAGTAGCAATGTGGAATAAGACCAGGACTTAGAAAAATTTCTGCACTGATCTTGAACGCATCTCATAGAGATGAATGGCTGCGACACGACTATATTGAACTGGTGTGTCTGCTGTCTGGGAGGGCGCAAGATGCAGTTGTAAAGAATAGAATGCAAAGGTCAGGGACGTTTGTAAGGTTAAGGAACAATAAGAAACCCCTACAGAAATATAAAGCACTACAATTGTCTTTATTCTGGCTATGCTGACATTTGCTGTTTGTGCTAAACGGGCTAGTCTCAGCTTCCCTAACAATTATAGTGTTCGAAAAAAATGGGAATATTGTGATGCAAGGTATGTCATGGCAAACATATCACTTTCTACTTGCTTTTATATTGTCTTAGAGTGCACTGAGATTACTTTGCAGTGTTCTGGGCATGCACCAGATTGCTATATATACTGTAGTCTAGTTGGCATCAACATTTATGTATCATCAGTATTCATGTATAGTTTGCATCATCACAACACTGTCAGTGAGAGGAGCAGCTTAGGAGTTGCACGGTTTACAGGGGGGCGTGGCCTTTCACGGGTATTTAGCGAAGATGGATGGGATCGAAAATGTCCATCTCTTCAGAATACACTGAGCACAGGGATGTACAAAGCCGTATAGCCGTGTTTTGTACTACATAGTGCTTTGTTTGTGCTGCAACAAAAACATCTATGTCCCCAATTCCACAACCGCGGGTGCGTCTATCCCCGCGATTGTGGAATCATGTTTAAATCGGGCCCGTTTTTGCTTTGGACGTGCCTGCGGGTCCGTGTTTGCTTTGGATGTGACCGCAGGCCGACGTGCATGTTCTGGAATTGGGCTTTAATGTCCAATAGATATATTTTTGAGACAAAATGGTTTAATTTAATTTATTCTGGTTTTTTTTAAAAAATTGATTTTATTTATGTTGTTTTTGAAAATGCATTCTTTGAGTTTAATCTACAATATTTTTAATTCACTTGTCTATCAATTAAATGCTGCTTTATTTATTTTAAGCATGTATTTTTAATTGATATATGTTTTATAGTATTACGAACCTCTGATGCAGGCATTCAGCCAAAACATGGTCATATTGGGTTGTTGGATTTGCATTTTTTAAAACAACTACACTGATAGAACAACTGAATTTAGACTACCCGTCTTTGGCCTCTCTGTTACTTTGCTGGCATTTGGATCTTTAAAGGTTGTTCGTTTCTCCTTTTTTTCAAGTGGTCTTGTTCGGGCTCTAATTCTTAATAGGTTTTATTACTGTAATGTTCATTTGACTTTCAGTTACAAATATGAAACATCTTCAGCTTATACAAACTGTGCTACATAAATCATCTCGGGTGGATAGAAATCTTATGTCATCCCGCTCCTGAAAGACTGCCACTGGCTTCCAATCCCCTACAGACTAAACCACAAATTCTAATTCCTACTTTCAGGGCTCATCTCACAGATTCTCCTACCTAGCAAACCTCTTGTTTCATTATACTCCAACCCACAATCTCAGATCTTCCCAACAATTCTCCCACCTACTAAAATAAGGCTTGAATCTACTTCTAGGCAAGCTTTTTATGTAATGTAGCTCCATATTTTTGGAGCGCCTTATCTTCCCATCTCCAGTTAACTCAGACCTATTCCTCTTTCAAATCTGTCCAAAGATTTCCTACCCAATCTCAGGTGGCGGTGAGTGATTTTCTGGCCTTATGGCATTTCTCAGTCTGTTTTCTAGCTGTCCTGATTCTCTATGTCAAATTTTTTCTTTCTGCCCTCTTTGGTTACATTGTTTATAACCCCATTGATTTTGTAAACTGCATTGATATGTAATGTGAAAGGTGGTCAATTCATCAAGGCCTTTTCGCAAAGACACAGAGGGAGCAAATCTGAATAACTTGGAGGTGCAAGGCCCACGGGTACTTTCTACCTGCTTACCTTGTCTCTTATTTTAAAAGGGAAACTAGTAGAGATGTGAATTAGATAGTGTGCCTTAAAAAAATTTAGTGCATGCTAAATTGATTTAGAGTATCCTAATCAACAATGTGCCTTATTTCATTGGTTAGTATGTTAAACCAATTTAGCATGCATGAGAAATTCCCTATAAGAATGAATGTATGAAACTAACCAAAAAAAGCCCAAAGACTGACAAAAATTTAGGGAAGAAATGAAAACTAACAGATTGTAAGAAGATCTTCTTTGAATCAGGCCTATAGTGTGTGTTTGCCATTTTTTAGACCTTGTGAGAAGAAGTAGGGTTTTTCAAAGAAATGCAAGATGTCGGAAGAAAATGTTGAATGGAAGAGTCTTCTTCCAGGTCTTCTGAATGTAACTTGCAGGACCAAATATTTTTTCTGGCATAATGTTACAGTTCATAGTTTATTCTAGGAGAATTCACCTATGGAAATCACAGTGAAAATTATGTTATAAAATGTGATGGCAATATCCTCCTAAATGAGCCAATGGCGCTGTTTTCAAATTGTGTAGAAAACCTTTTGTGAATTTACTACAGCATATGAAGACATACAAGATAATTTTATAACAGGATGCTTAGGTTAAGGCAACCCATGTCCCCCATTTGTCTTTATAAAATACTAATATAAGTGGCAGAGGCCATGTCTTAAATGTAGGCATAGACATTTATACCTGTTCAATAGCAGGAATAAATATTCACATGTAAAGTTTGCATATATGCACATAAGTTATTTTTAAATCAATAAGTATACTTGTGAACTCCACCCATGTTAATGTCAATGCGCCTACATTTACACTGGTCAGTATTTCATAACAGGCCTTATTCACACAAAAATGACTTTAAAAAATTATCCCCATATTGCAACTAATAAAGTTTGAGATAATTTAGAAATATATGAATGACTTGATAACTAGGGAAGAAGAGAGATAAAAAAGGAGGGGAAGAATCTAGAGAGCCAAAGTTCTATGAAAAAAAGAGCTTCATTCGTTTGGGCAATGGGGCACTGTACCTTTAATATGATTACACTTGGTGCAGCTTTAGCACCCTTTGGTCTCTCGCTAACAATACTTTCTCACTATTAGCAATCAAAGGTAAGTGTCCTGGCGGTTTGCAACCACTTTATTCCTTCATGAAACAGAGATGGCAGGAGTGGTTCAGCTTATTAGCTTTATATGCAACTTTACTTTTTATAAAATAAAAAAAATTCTCTTTAGCTTAAAACACATGTTGCTTGTAGAAAGGGAGTCAAAAGGAGGCCGAAAGGGGGTTAGGTCCTTATGAGGAAAATTTAGAGTGTGAAAACAGCTCTGAATATGATGACAGTTTCACAGGGGGTGTTTATGTATAAGTGAGACAGTCAAGGTTACATCTTGTAAGACAGGGAGCTCATGTTTGCGGGAAGCTGTCCTGATTAAGCATGAGCAATATGCTTATGCTTGGCTTGACCTGTAACATGTAGATATAGGAAAAGTAAAAAGCATGATAGAGTGAAAAGGCAATAGAATATATAATGTTGCATTTTTTTCCTAATAAAAGTTGATGCTGCGACCAAGCAAATTAAGGGAGTTATGGGAGACTGCTCAGATTTGCGGGCCTGTCGCTGCCTTCCCAGTGTTTTAGCAGACTTTATTATGGTATAATTATGTGTGTGTTGTATTCTCATTTCATCTCACTTGCTTCTGGGACCAGGGATAGGAAACCAAGGGCAGAGGAAGGATCCCTGTGCTACTTGCCCCTGCTAGGAATTACATGCAACATGATACACGGTGCAGTCACAACATTTTCAATATCCACAGGCCTGGATTTAGGCCTAGGCAATTGCATGGGGCACCAGATTTTGAAGGCACTAAATACTGGGCTAAATGGGAGTCTGATTTTGCCTGCTTTAGGAATGTGCTCTATGATCTCTGGAGAAGAAACCTCTCATCCTAGTCCCTACCTTTGGGCACCAACATCTTAAATCCAGCCCTGGACATTGGATAGTTTTGTATACTCTTTGGTAATTCACTCATTTTTGTTTAAAGTGAAATGAAAGATGTACAGGGAAAAAAGTACAAACATGTATGCACAGTAACTGCAACTGCAAATTGTCAGGTTAACAAAAATAATCACCTACCTCCATTCCTAGCAGCTTCAGAGCTTTTGGCTGTTGAAAAAAATATACATGCAGATATAATTAGATATTGTATTTATTTGTGAAAGTCATGTCCAATTATATACAATCATTGTAATCATTGTACTTCAATTCATATTGAAATTGAAAAGAACAAGCATGACAAAATAATTCCTCCCTTTTTTCATACCATCAAGTGGAAGTGTTAAGTTCTTTAATTACTTACTCAAGACCTGGGACAAAACTCTTGACTTGTGTAGAATGACTTCTGGGGCCTGTTTACTAAGCTGCATTAGCTGTTAATGTGGCTATTAACACATGCTAACAGTTAATGTGGATGCTGGCTAACATTTAACAGTGATAGAGAAAGGAGGAAGGGGGGAAGGGTTTAGGGGGGAAAAAAGAAGTTTAGTTTTAGCCCTATTCACTTTTAGGTGGTGGGGAGACATCCAGGTGGAGATGTCAGATAAGCAAGTAGAGATATGAGTTTGGAGTGAAGGAGAGATGCCAGGTATAGATAGATAGATTTGAGAATCATCAGCATCAAAATGATACTGAAAGCCATGGGAAGAGATGAGGCACCAAGGGACTGGGTATAGAGAGAGAAAAGGAGAGGGCCCAGAACAGACCCTTGAGGTACACCAACTGAGAGAGGGATGGCAGTAGAGGAGGAACTTCCAGAGCAAACACTGAAAGAGCAATTGGAGATGTAAGAAGAGAACCAAGACAGTAAAGATCCTCTAAAACTAAGCGAGGATAAAGTATCAAGGAGGAGGAGGTATCAAAAGCAGCAGAAAGATTGAGAAGAAAGAGAATTGAGTAAAGGCCTTTGGATTTAGCAAGGAACAGATCACTGGAGACTTTGTCAAGAGCTGTTTCAGTAGAATGAAATGGATGAAAACCAGATTGAAGTGGATCAAGAAGGGCTTGAAAGGAGAGAAATTTGAGACAGTGGCGACGAACAGCACGTTCAAGAATTTTGGAAATGAATGTGAGGAGGGAGATGGATCAATACTCAGAAGGACAAGTAGGGTCAAGTGAGGGTTTTTAGAGGAGAGGACAGCATGCTTGAAGGCTGCAGGAAAGGTTGCAGTGGAAAGTGAAAGGTTGAGAATATGTGAGATGAAAGGGATGACTGAGGAGGAGATGGAATTGAGGAGATGGGTGGGGATAGGATCAGAAGAACATGTAGTGAGTTTAGAGGAGGAAAGAAGAAGAGAGGTTTCCTCAACAGAGATTTTAGAAAAGCACGAAAGGGTGATAGAGGTTGAGGGGGAATGTTGATAATGGAGAGGGGGAAGAGGGGATGAAGAAGATTTAGTTGAGAAGTGAAGAGTAATCTTTTGCATTTTGTCATGGAAATAGTCTGCTAGGGTTTGGGCAGAGAGAGAAGGAGGGATTGGAGATGGAGGTGCCTTAAGAAGAGAATTGAGAGTAGAAAAGAGACAGCAAGGGATAGAGGCAAGATGGTTAGTCAGATGGAGAAAATAGTTTTGCTTAGTGAGTGCAATGGTGGACTGGAAAGAAGAAAGGATGAATATGAAGTGAAGAAAATCAGAGCGGGATTTGAGCCAAGTGTGCTCAGCTGAATGGGCACAGGAACGTAGGTAGCGGGCTGAGTTGAGGTGCACCTCACAGGACGTGTAATGGGTGGAGCAAGGGTATCCAGAGTAGAGAAGAGAGCAGTATTATAGGAAGCTATGGGTTCATTAACAGTCTTAGAGGACAAAGTGGAAGAGAAAAGAGATGAGACAGTAGTGAATAGAGTCAGTGGATTGGTAGCATGAAGATTCCTAAAAAGCCAGGAGGAGATAGGGCAAAATTGAGGAGGGAGGGAGTAATGAAGAGTGAAACTTAACAGGTGATGGTCAGATAAGGGAAGAGCGGAGGTATGGAAATTAGAAGGTAAAGAATTAAAGTAGAAAACGAGGTCAAGGCAGTAACCAAGCTAATGAGTGGGGGCAGAAGAGCAAAGCTGGAGGTTGAAAGAGGAGGTAAGGGAAAGAAGCTTGGATGCATAGGAGTCAGAGGGGTTATCAATATGAAAACTAAAGTCTCCAAGAATAAGGGAGGGGGAAGAAGAATCCAGGAATAAGGAGAGCCAAGAGTCAAAATTAGTGAGGAAGGTACTGTAGAAGAGGTCTTGTCAGGAGGTCTATAGATGACAGCGATTCGGAGAGGTAGGGGATTAAAAAGATGGATGGAATGGACGTCAAAGGAGGGAAAGGAATGAGATCGAGGGAAAAGGATGGGTTGAAATTGGCAAGAAGGAGAAAGTAGAAACCCAACACCACTGCCGCAACCACTGGGATAAGGAGACTGGGAGAATTGATAGCCACCATGGCAGAGGGAAGCAACCAAAGCAGAGTCATCAGGGAGGAGCCAGGTTTCAATAAGAGTGAGGAGATGGAAAGTGCAAGAGATAAAGATATCATGGATAAAGGGAAGTTTATTAAAAATGGAATGAGCATTCCATAAAGCATATGAGAAGGGGAGAGAGGAGGGGGAAAGGAGAGGGATGTGGATGAGATTAGGGTGTTGGAGAGAGGAATTAATATGGGAGTAAGAGAGAAGGGGGACCAGAGTTGGGATTAATGTCACCAGAGGACAAAGGAGAAAGGGAAGAAGAGTATGAGAGAGTGTGAGAGAGGAGACACCACATTGGAAACGGGGATGAGGTTGTATTAGAGAGGAAGGAGAGGGAGGAATGGGAGGAAAGAGAAGGTGAAGCTCAAGAGCTGAGGGAAGGGTGGAGGATAAGATGGGGGAGGAAATGGGGAAGGTGGGGAGAGGGTGAGAGAGGGGGTATTAGGATGGTGAAGTGAGGGAAGAAGGTTAGGGAGGATCAGAAAAAGGAGCAAAGAATGATGTGGAGCTATAAGAAATGGCAGAGAGGGCAAGTAAAGTCAGAAGAAGGAGAGGGATAATAGATAGTAAGGTAATAAAGCTAAAATAAATGAAATAAAGTAGAATAAATAAAATAGAATAGGATACAGATAAGTAAAAGTCTTAAAAGGCACTGAGATTATCAGATAGGGAAACTTTGATCACCTGGGATACTCCCATTCCGACCGATAAAAAGCCGGATGTGAGGAAGCTGGATATAGTGGTTAAGAAAAACCCCCCATCAGAACAGCATTGATAATAGAAGTGTCAGTTCCAAGTCACTAATCTGTGAAATGTGAGAAGAGGCAGAAGATCCTGAGATACCAGGAAAAGCAGTCAGAGACTAAGAAAATGTGGCAGAAAGATGCAGAAATATTTCCCATCGTGTTGGGTGCCACCAGCTTGATAAATAAGAATTTCCAAACACATTTTGACAAACTACCCATACATGTTCCATCTTACGAACTCCAGCAGGAGGCTGTCTTTGGTACGATGTAAGTATTACGCCGAGCATTAACAGTAAATTCATCTTTCGGGGGGGTAGTAGCCTCTAGACCCCATGGGTTCCCTCTTTTTGATTCTGCCAGTGCTCCTTGTGCTTGTTTAGGCTGTGGGTAAGCTGCAGGCTATTCGTCAGTAGTTGTGCAGAGCTGTTGTGGAGTTTGGTATTACCCGATCAGCTAATAACTTACCCAACCTTGATCATGTATGTAAAAGGCAGATGGACAGGAGGTTGTGGTTACCAGCACTCAGAGATCACTCTGAGGGTGCGCCTGTTAGCTCTTTAAATTTAAACAGCCATTAGGCTGCCTGGTTGGTGGAGTGGGGGGGGGGGGCAGGAGCTATCCTTGTTCTCTGCTGCTGCTTAAGGGAGCTCTGACGAGGAAGAAGTTCTGGGGAACTACACCAGTGTTTCTCTTTCTCCTAGGACAAGCAGGATGAAGTCATCCACACCAGGTGGCATCATCCGACGGCGCCGAAGACGGAAGTAGTCTCTCTCTAGCCCAGAAGGAGTTTCCCTTCTGGGCATGTATCAACTGGCCCTACCCCTAGGCCCGCCCCTAGCCAGCCACTTTTGTCTCTTACGCCTTGCCAGCAAGACAGACCTCTTCTCTCTCCTTCAAACTGATCTTCAATCAAGATGCCTGGGAAACAGCCTAAACCGGGTTTTAAAAAATGCCCCAGCTGTTCCAGGAAAATGAATATGACTGACCTGCATGATCGTTGCCTGCGGTGCCTGGGTGTCTCCCATAAGGTAGAAGATTGCGCACACTGCACACGCATGTCCCCTAGAGCAAGAAAATCTAGGAGGAATGCGCTCCGTGAACTGTTCCCTGCATCTCTGCCCTCCGGAGCTCCTAGCAGTGCCTTGCTCCCTGCCAGTTCCTCCTCTGCTATGCAGCCTCCTTCGATGCCTCTACAGCTCATGACGACGCCCCCTGCTTCTGTGGTAGCCCCGGGTGCGCCGGTTCTGGCCTCCTCCCACGGCTACTCAGCTCCTTGCTCCATCTCCCCTCTCGGGGCACTCTCTTCGGATAGCCGACACCCTGAAGCCCCACCCTTCCACGAGGCTCCCATGGCGGCGGCTATCTTTAATGACGGCAGCATCACAAGCCCTGCCCACCACGGCGCCATTGGCCGGCGCCAGGGGAAGCGTCATGCAGGATGAAGCAAATCGCGGCACAGGCACCATCACCGGAGATCCCGCTCGGCGTGGAGGCACCGGCCCTACCCACGCCGTGATCACAAGGACCGCTCTCGCTACAGCAGCAGCTCCAGCGGTACAGACAGTCACCGGAGCCTACGTAAGCGGCACCATCGGCGGGCCGGAGCCACCGCCGCTTCCACACTCCGGCCAGACTCTCCTCTTCCTGGGACAGCGATTCTCACGTCGAAGCTGCCTACTCACCAGACAGGTATGACTCTCCAGGCTGCATTAGACGGGCACTCATTCCGGCAACCCTCCCCTTCACTGTCTGGATCTCCTGAGGCTCCAAGGGCAGCCCAACCATCCTGTCTACTTCCTGAGCCTGCCATTACGATCCCTATGGCCATGGAAGCCCCTGCTCAACTTTTGTCCTTCCTCACCAGTCTTTTTGAGCAGTGGACCGCTCTTCAACAGTGCCAGCAGCAGGAGCCCTTCCCGGGGTCCCCAGCGAGCTTGCGGATGCTCCTACGAACCCTCCCCCTGATCCTGCACCGGACCCCGGTTCCACCGCCGTCCCTTCGCAGGAACCCAGACTTCCTCACGACGACACAGAGAGCAACACTGCGGCTTCCGAGGAACCCTCCTCAAAAGCTGGCCAGCAGTCTGCGGACTGCCCCAGCAACCCAGAGGATCTTTCCTATCCAAAATTCCTCTGTAAGGTAGCTGATGCTCTGTGTCTCCCCAGCGCTTGCCCTCTGATTGACCAGCGCCCTGAAACTCAAGCCGCAAGAAAATTCCTTGAAGCCCCACGTTCCTCTGCGCACCTACCCGTACACCCTCTGCTGAATGAAAACTTACTATCCATATGGCAGAATCCCTCCTCCGGGACCCCGACATCCAGGAAGTTGGATGCGAAATATCAGGTCCAGCCATCCCCAGGCTTTGATAAGACGCAACTTCCCCACCACTCCATAGTTGTGGAATCCGCTCTCAAACGAACGAAATCAACACGGACACAGTCCAACTTTCCACCTGGCAAAGACTTAAGGCTACTCGATGAAGTTGGAAGAAAGACCTTCCAGGGGTTCATGCTATGTGCTAGAATCGCCGCCCACCAACTGCAACATGCCCCGTACCAGGACACCCTCATGAAAAAATTAAAAGCGGCCATTTCCACTTCCAGCCAGGAGACACAAGCCGCTGCTTCAACCACCCTCCTTGACCTGCAGAAATTCACTAAACATCAGGTGCGGGCAGCCTTTGACGCCTTTGATGCGGCGGCCCGCACTGCGGCTACCTCCATCTTGGCTCGACGCCTCGCCTGGCTCAAAGCTTCAGGCCTATGGGAGGACACGCACGAGCGCATTGCCGATGCCCCCTGCATGGGGGATACGCTGTTTGGAGATAAAGTTAATGACACCGTCAACGCCATGAAGGACCGTTGTACGACACTCCAAACACTCGCAGACGACGGCCTGGAACGGCCTGTCCGCAAGACCTCCTACCAGCATAAACCTTTCTCCTTCTCATCTTCCAAGCGCCAGTACAGATCTTACCGAAAGTGGCAGCAGCCCCACTATAAGCAACAATCACACTCCTCCCATGCTTCCTACAAGCAAAAGCCCCACCAGCGTGAAAGGAGACAGCAAAAGTCAGCTCAGCCGTCATCGGGAAGGAACAACCAGACTTTTTGACGGGAGGACTGTGGCCAACCTCCCCACGGGGGGTCGCTTGGCCAGGTTCCTTCAAATTTGGAAATCCATTACTACAGACCAATGGGTACTAGCAATCATTGCCAAGGGGTACCAGAAAAAGTTTCTATCGCCACCCGTACAGCGGGCGACTCCACGTTGCAAACAATCCACCTCCCTACTGGAAACAGAGATCTTGGCCCTCCTGGCCTCCAACGCAATAGAGCCGGTCCCGGAGGCGGAGATCAACACTGGATTCTACTCCAGATACTTTCTTATTCCCAAGAAGTCTGGCGGCATGCGGCCCATCCTCGACCTACGCAAACTCAATCTATTCATCGTCAAGGAAAAGTTCAGGATGCACTCCCTTGGGACCATCCTGCCCCTTATCCAGCCAAAGGAGTGGCTCACATCCCTGGATCTCATGGACCCGTACACACATGTCCCCATACACAAGGCTCACAGGAAATATCTGCGCCTCCAAGCCGCCGGGAGATACTTCCAATACAAAGTTCTTCCGCTCGGCCTGTCCCCTGCACCATGGGTGTTTACGAAATGCGTGGCAGTGGTGGCAGCACACCTTCGCAAACAAGGAATCTCTGTTTTCCCCTACCTGGATGACTGGCTTATCTCTGCTCCTTCCTTCAGAGAGGCCAAGCGCGCAACCCAAACAACCATCTCCCTGCTGACATCTTTGGGTTTTCTGGTGAATTACCAAAAATCGCACCTCAACCCCTCCCAGCGGATGGAGTTCATAGGAGTGCTCGTAGACACCTCTCACTCTATGGCCTTCCTTCCCCAACCAAGGATGAACACCATCAGAGAACTAGCACGCCTCGTGCGAACGCAACAGTCCTTGTCGGCAGGGACCCTCCTGCGCCTCCTAGGACACATGGCATCAGCCACCCAAAAGGTACCCTTAGCGAAGCTCCAGATGCGCTGCATCCAGTGGCACCTTCGGACAGTCTGGTCTCAGCATTCACAGTCTCTGGAGACCATCATTCTCCTGGACAAGACAGTGTTTTCCTCACTCTGTTGGTGGACCCTCAAAAAGAATCTAGCATGCGGGAGACCTCTCTCCCAACCACCACATCAACTAACCATCACTACCGATGTATCACCTCTGGGCTGTGGGGCACACTGCCTCCATCTGCGGACACAAGGCATCTGGTCACCCCAGGAGCGGCAGTACCACATAATCCTCCTCGAGCTCAGAGTCATGAGATATGCCCTGGAGGCCTTCCAGAGCTTGATCTCGGACAAGACAGTACTGCTAAAATTGACAATCAAGTGGCTATGTTCTACGTCAACAAACAGGGTGGGACGGGATCACGACCGCTTTGCAGAGAAGCCCTTCGGATCTGGGTTTTCGCGTCTGCTCACCTTTGCACGCTCCAAGCCTCCTACCTCCCCGGCCTTCAGAACCAATTGGCTGACAGACTGAATCGGCAACTCAATCCACACGAGTGGTCCCTGAAGCCTCAGGTGGCCCTCCGTCTCTTCCAAGTCTGGGGTTCTCCTGCAGTCGACCTCTTCGCCATTGAGAACAACACGAAATGCAAAACCTTTTGCTCAAAACGCCCCTTTGCTTGGATCCACGCAGCGGATGCATTTGACGTGTCATGGGGGGAGTGGTCTCTAGTGTATGCCTTCCCTCCCATCCCTCTGATTTCCAGGACCATCCAATGAATCATCTCCGACAGAGCTCAAGCCATCCTGATAGCCCCATATTGGCCCCGTCAGGGATGGTTCTCACTTCTCCACCGGCTACAGGTGTGCCCCCCGATACGCCTACCTCTGAGTCCGGACCTGATCTCACAGGACAAAGGGAAGATCCTCAACCCCAACCTTCGAACCCTTGCTCTTACAGCCTGGAAGCTGAGCGGATAGCCCTTTCTCCCCTCCACCTTCCACATGAGGTCGAACAGGTGGTACTCGCCTCATGTCGGCCATCGACCAGAAAATCCTACAGCCTCAAGTGGCGACGCTTCACCTCCTGGTGCTCCGCTCAGGGAGTGGCCCCCTCCTCTTGCCCCATACTGACAATCCTGCAGTACCTAACCTCCCTGTCCCAGCAAGGGCTGCAGACGCAATCCATCCGGGTCCACCTGGCAGCCATCGCAGCCTTCCACGAGAACTCAGGGGACAGGTCCATTGCCCAGCTACCCATCGTTGGCCGGTTTATGAAGGGTCTGTCCAACCTTCATCCCCCAGTCAGGAGGCCGGTGCCCCACTGGGACCTTAATGCGGTCCTCAACCAGCTCACGTTACCTCCCTTTGAACCCATGCAATCAACCGACATCAAGTTTGTCTCTTGGAAAACACTGTTCCTGGTGGCCATCACCTCAGCCCGGTGGATCAGCGAGCTACAAGCACTGGTGGCACACCCACCATACACACAGCTGTCCGAGCACCGGGCCTCCCTCCGGACACATCCAAAATTTGTTCCGAAGGTGACCTCCGCCTTCCACATTAACCAAACTATCTCGCTCCCCACCTTTCACCCGGAGCCCCACTCCTCCCCTGAGGAAGAACGTTTGCACAAGCTCGACTGTGTCCGTGCCTTGAGAATCTACCTCCTCTGGACGGCCGCGCAAAGGCAGAGCACGCAACTCTTTTTATCCTACGACCATAACAAACCTGGTTGCCCGGTCACCAAGCGCACTCTGTCCCTCTGGATTGCTGCATGTATCTCCTTCTGCTTGAACCAAGCCAGCACCGGACCCTTGCCACCAGCGAACGCACACCAGCTGAGGGTGCTCGCAAGTTCTATTGCCAATCTACGAGCGGTACCAGTCCCCGACATCTGCAAAGCGGCCACTTGGTCCTCCATCCAGACTTTTCAAAGACACTACTGCCTGGACTGGCAAGCAGGCTCTTTCGGGAGGGCGGTCCTGACGGCGGCCTGTGCCCCCACCGGACCTTGACCTGATGCCTCGTATAACTTGAACTTGATGCTACATATGCCCTGACCTTCTGGTCACCCAGTAAGGGTCAAGTAAGATCCAAATGCACTGAACCTCTTGCACCTGTTGTGTAAGAGGTTAAGGATTGCTCCTGACACGGTTGAATTGCACCTGTTAGTTGTTGTTTGCACATGTGATGTTTTGGTTATACATGTTTACTAGCTGTTTGCACATGTTTAATGCCTGTTTGCACATGTTTACTGCCTGTTTGCACATATCTCCTTGCATGTTCACTTATGTTCCTGATTACACCTGTGCACGTACGGTCGGTCGGTTGACCTGCGGGAATAAACAATCTTGTTGCCTACCCTCTCAATGTGACTTCCTGAACCTCCCTGCCAGGGTCCTTCCACCTCAGCATTCTCTGCTAGGGAGGCACCTGGTGTGGATGACTTCATCCTGCTTGTCCTAGGAGAAATCAGGGTTACTTACCTGTAACGGGAGTTCTCCGTGGACAGCAGGATAAGTCATCCACATTTCCCGCCCTCCTCCCCTGTAAGGACCCTCGCAGGTCATGGCCCTATCGCCCCTAGTCTCTGACTCAGCTCGGGACACAGTGGCTGGCTAGGGGCGGGCCTAGGGGTAGGGCCAGTTGATACATGCCCAGAAGGGAAACTCCTTCTGGGCTAGAGAGAGACTACTTCCGTCTTTGGCGCCATCGGATGATGCCACCTGGTGTGGATGACTTATCCTGCTATCCACGGAGAACTCCCGTTACAGGTAAGTAACCCCAATTTCTCTGTCAATTTATTTGCTTGGAATGATATTGTTGCTGTCAGAGGAATTAATGAGAAGGGGGAGGGCAATGACTCTTCTTCCCTCTTCCAGGTCTTGCTACTCAAACCAGAAATTTGGGTGTCCCTCCCTCATCCCCCTTCCCCACACACTTTAGATAAGTGTCCCAGATTTGCTTGCAAAAAAATCTGGTAACCCTAGCCATGGGCCTCATTTTTAAAAAAATACCATTGGTAGGGAGGGTTGGAAGGTGAAGGGGATGTTGGCGACTTTTAAAAATTTTACATGAGGGAGGGTGACTGTCCAGATGTAGGCCTGCTTTTGCAGTTCTTAGATATGGTCAGCCACATTAGGTGGCTTGCACTGAAAATCATTGTCAGCTGCTCAACTTTTTCTCACCTGAACTCTACCCCTGGGCCCACTGAAATTTTTCCAGCTAAATTAATCTTCCCAATGGAAGTTAGCTACCCAGCTCATTTTTCAAATGCTTTGATTCTGCCAGCTCAGTGCTGATTTAACCTCCTACATTCTCTGGAACTCCCTCCCTGAGGAAATCAGAATGGTAATTGAAATTAAGGAACTCTGAAAGAAATTAAAAACCCATCTGTTTATTTCATACTATAACCCAAAGACAACTTCCTTCTCCCATAATGAAAACGGATAGCAGAAGACAATCTTTGAACTCATACCAAGAATGACATAGAAATAGCATATAATTTTATCTCATTGCTATTTACTTTAATAACCTTGCTCCTATCTCCGCTCATAATCATCCTAATATATCATAATTAGTCAATCTACATCAACGCACTATACATAGTACAGACACAAATATTCTGTATATAGCTCTAATACCTCTCACAATGTTGCACTGTATTTAGCCCCTAATTCAACCGCAATCATGTTTATTGTATTTATTAAGGCTCATACTTTTTGTACATAGTTCACTGATGTTTCATGTAAAAAAACAGAATTCTGTACATAGTTTACTGATGTTTCATCTTTATCTTTATCTTTATTTACATTTAATATACCGCCCTTGTCGAAACGTAAGGGCGGTTTACAATAAAATAATATAAATAAAAGCATTAAAACAGAAAGGAAATCCATTAAAATAAAGAAAAGATGGACCAAAGAGGTCACAAAACACAACAAACAAAAGACAAACTGGACAAACCATATGAGATATAAGCAGACAAAGACAAAAAGACAAGACT
Organism: Ichthyophis bannanicus; assembly: GCA_033557465.1. NCBI lineage: Eukaryota > Metazoa > Chordata > Amphibia > Gymnophiona > Ichthyophiidae > Ichthyophis > Ichthyophis bannanicus. Next base: position 723,579,523 of record CM066032.1, read on the forward strand.
ATTGGGAGGGAAGATCATAAGCCTGTTGAAACAGGTAGGTTTTGAGCTGATTTTTGAATTGTTGGTAAGAAGATTCCAAACGGAGAGAAGGAGGTAGAGAATTCCAGAGTGAAGGACCCAAGAAGAAGAAGGCAGCATGACGTGTCTGTTCGAGGTGAGCGCGAGAAGGGGGGGGGAAGAAACAGGCGGTTAGCATGCAATGATCGAAGCTGATGGTAGGGGGTGTGAAGGGAAACCAAATTTGCTAAATACTGAGGATTAGAAGTATGGATGGCTCTATGTAATATTATAAGGACCTTATATTTAAACCGGAAGCGTAATGGAAGCCAATGGAGACGAAACAAGAGAGGAGTGATATGGTCTGATTTACGGGCAAAAGTGATAAGACGGGCGGCTGTGTTCTGTAGAAGCTGAAGACGTTTGAGCTGGTAGGCAGGAAGGTTGGCATAGATTATATTACAATAGTCCAGCCTGGACATGACTAGAGCTAATACCAGAGTGGTAAGGGAATCCTGGGACAAAATTGAACGAACTGAACGTATTTGCCGTAAAGTAAAAAAGGAACGACGGGACAAGGCAGATACATGGTCATGAAAGGACAGAGATGAATCTAAAATCACCCCTAAGTACCGCAGAGAGGAAGTGAGAGGGATGGGAGTAGAATTGATTTGGGGTGCAATGACCGGACAAGAAGAGCTCAAGGACACCCACATGGCAGAGGATTTAGAAGGATTCAGATGTAAATAATTAGATGAGAGCCAGGTGGCAACATGGGAAAGACAATCATTGAGGGGGGTGATATCAATAGCGACTGGAGAAGTGTGAAAGAGAAAGACAATATCGTCAGCATAAATGTAAGTGGAAACTGGGAATTGTTGGGCCAAAAGGGGAAGAGGAGCAAGAAAAATATTAAAGAGCAGAGGGGAGAGAACTGATCCTTGGGGGACTCCACAGACCAATGGAATAGTCGGTGAGGTCTGATGAGCAGCATGAACAACATAGGAACGGGAAGTGAGAAAGGAACGGAACCAGCGCAACACCACACCCCGAACACCAATATCAGAAAGACGAGACAAGAGAGTCCGATGATCAATTAAATCAAACGCAGCAGATAGATCCAATGAAACCAAAAGCGTAATGTCACCCCGTTCATGTGCAACGTGAAGTTCGTTTACCAAAGCAAGAAGGATAGTTTGAGTGCTGTGTCCTGGTCTAAAGCCGGCTTGATGGGGGTGGAGAACATTGGTAGCCTCAACATGAGAGGAAAGTTGCAGAAAAACTAGGCGCTCCAACATTTTGGCAAGGAAGGGGAGGTTAGAAACCGGGCGCCAATGGGACAATACAGAAGGATCAAGGGAGGGCTGCTTCAGCAAGGGATATACTACGGCGGATCTCCATGCCAAAGGGAAATGACCTGATGATAGACTAGAGTTAAACAAGGTAGTGATGAGAGGTATAAGCTGAAGGGAAGGGTCCACCAGCCAAGCGGAAGGGACTGGATCCAAAGTGCAGGTGGTCTTCCTAGACTGGGATAAGGTGAGTAATACCTCTGCTGAGGTAAGGGAATGGAAAGAAGACCAAGTGTGAGATAAAGTCCTGTTAGTAGAGCTAGTCACACCGGGAATGGCAGTACCAGAGGATTCAATAATGGCCGGCTCCTCCAAGGAAAGGGGCAAGGGAGAAGCTGAGGAGAAGATGGATGGTGACAGAGGAAGCGGGGGAGCAACAGGAAAGGAAGAACGTAAGTTCTGGACTTTATCGGAGAAAAAAGATGCTAAAGATGCGGGGGATGGCATGGCAACTTGAGGGGCATAAGGGGAAACAGTAGAAGAAAGTTGCCGTAGAATTGTGTGAAATTGTCTTGAAGAATTGGCAGCTTGTGAAATCCCTAAAGTGTAATAGGAGCGTTTGGCAGATTGAACTGCGGAGCGATATTCTAAAAATAACAGTTTAAAACGAGCCATGGTAGATGGTGATGGGTGAGAACGCCAATGCCGTTGAGCTTGGCGCAATTGAGTGCGTTGCAAACGTAGGCCCTGGTGAAACCAGGGTGAATGAGTCTGAAACGGGGCACGGGAGGGCCGAAGAGGGGCCACTTCATCTAAAGCATGTAAAAGAACCGAATTCCAGAGAGCGACCTGGGCATCCGGATCACGCGTTGAAAAATCATCTGGAAATAATGAGTGGGCTGGGGGGAAAGCAGCCAAAGTAGAGGGAGTGAGATGGCGCCGAAGACGCCCAGGGGGCTGGAAAGCAGAAGAGTCACTAGAACTGAACACGGGGAGGGAAACAGAGAAAGAAATACAATAATGGTCAGACCATGGAACACTAAGAGACACAGGTGCTGATAATACCGAACAGATGTTAGGGGAAGAGGTAAGGACTAGGTCCAAGGTATGACCCAACTGGTGAGTGGGACCAGATACATGCTGGCAAAGCGATAAGTCATGGAGTAGATTCATGAAAACCCTATCTTTTGGCCTGGAAGGGGCATCCGCATGGATATTAAAGTCACCTAGGATCATAATATTGGGATACTGTAGCACTGTTTCGGAGAGAGTTAGCAGAAACGCCTCCCAATGGTCAGGGGAGACCGAAGGAGGAAGATAAAGAAGAAAGAAATAAAACGGGGGAGAGGAGTGGAAACGCAAAAGCAAAGACTCCGAGGAATGAACCGAGGGTGTTGCAACCTCCGTGATAGGGAGCGTAGCACGATACAGGAGGGCTACCCCGCCACCTCCCCTGCCTAACCTAGGTGTCGAGAAGGCCGAGAAGCCAGAGGGGAGGGCACTAGAGAGGAGAGGAGTATCTCCTTCCTTGAGCCAAGTCTCTGTGAGAAAGCACAGGTCGAAAGAGTGCTGCTGGACAAGATCCTGAACCAGCAAGGACTTGGAACGAAGGGACCTACAGTTCAATAAAGCTAGGCCCAAAGTTACACTAGCAGCCACTGACAGCGCAGCAGGCAGAGCTGTATGGCGAGGGGGAGAAGATGCAGATCTATTACAGATAATAAGATTGGAGAGGCAACGACGATGTAACCGCTTAGAATAACCAAGAGCAGCATAGGGGCGCCTGCCCCATAAAACAGGAATAAAAGACATGAGGACCAATAGTAAAGTACTGAGCAGAAAAATACAAAAAAATAACACAAGCCAAGGTTTACCTGATGAGCAAAGAAAAGCACGGCCCAATGAAAAGGGAGACACTAAATAACTCAGCTGCAGAATCGTCGTGGACGGATCCACTAAAAGGGCCAGAAGACATAGAGTCAGAGACGCCCAGAGCTCGCCCCAAGGAGCTCGTCCAAGGAGCAGGACCTGCTCCTTGGTCGCGCTCCTTGGTCGCGCTCCTTGGTCGCGCGCCGCGACGGCGCGGGCCGCCGTCGAGTAGTCCTTTAAATGGATGGTGGATACCTGGAGGGGTCGCGATCACATGAACGAGATCGCGTCACTTCCTGGAGACAGGTGAGAATCAACAGGCTTGATCCAGGGACAGCGGGAAACAGCAAACAGCAACCAGCAAAACCTGTTTCATGTAAAAACAGGCTTAATGCTCTGTCTCTTAACTTGTTTATTGTAAACCGCACCAGATCTATGGAAAGTGCGGTATATAAGTGATTGTTAAATAAATAAATAAATAAATGTTTAACTCTCTAATCATTGGTGTATTTTATACCGATTTTACTCATACAACTAAGGGTACTCACTGCCAAATGTTTTGCTATGGTGAACAGGTAGTTTGGGGTGGGCATGAGTGGGTGGCACCTCCCCAAATGTTGTGAGAACTAGTGCCGAATTGGACTCCTTGCCCACTGCCAATAGGACTTCCACCCTTCCCCCCCCCAAAGTAATAAGGCACACAACACTGATTCCAGACAGTCCTTAATTTTAAAAAGTAATATGAAGGACAGATTCATGGTTTTCGCTGTCAAATTCTATAGGGCATCACTGATTATAATGTTTAATTTAATAGTTGAAGAAACTCGGAGTCTTACCCGTTTAGGTCCAAACAAATTGTGATAGAGAGTTCGAAAACGTTTTCGGGTATAGTTACAGCGATAAGCTCCTCCCATCAGGTATTCAATCACAAGACCAATGTCAATCAGACTTATCCTGTAATCGGGAGGCAGGTTTCCCTGTTAAATAAAAGGCAGGCAGACAGACAAACAAGACAAAATAATAGAAAGGATAAACCGCTATGTAGCTCTTGAACAGCATATGAAAGAGTCTTTATTTTTTAGCAAAGAATGCAAGGAAACACATTAGTATATTAGGCTGGTTAATTAATTCACCTTAAAATAGATCCAACCGAAACCTGGATATTCGCGCTTGGAGAGAAGACATAAGTTAAATAAGAAGATGCAGTAACTGATGACAGCAACAGATGTTATCAATTTCAAAAATGGTAGCCATTTCAACGGAGAAAAAAATCACTAATGCACAGCAAAGTCACTTACATGAGGACTTAAAAAAATTGAAGTATTGATTTCATCCTATTCACTTTACCCTCTGTCTTGTATTTTCCCTTGCAATCTCTTCCTAAGCAGTTTGGCTTGGTATATTTTAATATGGAGTTTTCACTGGTCTGCCTTTGGATACCCAATTTCATTGCACTAAAACTGTATAATGTGCTCCCAGATGAGCCTATACGGTTACTAGATAGCCTCATGTAAGTGAAATAAAGAAGCATAGAGCCTGATATTCAAAAAACCTAAATTTAGGATCCTAAGTCAGGCCCCTAAATTTAGGATCCTAAGTCAGGCCCCTAAATTTGTGCCCTATTTTCAGCCAGAATTAAAAGCTTAAGTTTCAGCTGAAAATTCTTCTTAATTTAAGAGTTTAGACGTTATATTAATGAATTTAGATCTGTCATTTATTTGTCTAGATTTATGAGCCTAGTGCTGAAAATAAGGGCTAAGCACATAACTTTTTCCCTGTCCTAAATCTGCCCCTGTGGCCAACCACTTTTATGCTCCTAAAGTCAGGAGTTTAGTGAAAGTTTGAGCATAAATTTAGGCACTCAACCCTAGCAAATTTTCAAAGACGCCAATTTAGGACCCAAATCTCAAAGTTAAGAACATAAACCCTATGACTATTGGTCTCCAAACTTTTATTTGGAATCTGATGATGCCTATTTTAATAGCAAATACATCCTCCCTTGTGGGGCTTCCTGATTTTCACAGAACAAGGGCTCTTTTTCTGGCTTACCTTATTTTTTACCATCTGTGCTTATTCTCTGTCAGAACATCTCTTATAAAATAACTTGAAAAATCAAGTCCTCTCATGGTTATAATGAACTTGTGACTGTTGTGGTGTTAGACAATGACACAAATTGCAAGGATGCACACATGTAAGATACTAACCATTGGGAAGGAAGCTTTCTTAATCTGTTTTAGAGTGTACAGTGCAGATGTGATATTTTTTTAACTGAAATAGTGAAAATGAGTTGAACATACGCTAAAAGTTGTGTGGGGCTTTTTCAAAGTGTTTTAGCTGGTTGATAGACCTATGAACTGGCTAAAACGTGGTCACTAACCGATTAGTGCCACTGAATATTCCCACATACCGCCGAACCCAGTTAAATTGAGGTGGTCTGTGGGTGGAGCAGGAGCAGTGACAGACACTATCTGGTTAGCAGCAATATTCAGTCATTAACTGGATAGCTTAAGTAGTTAAACTTAGGACAAGTGAGTGGCTGTCCTAGCATTAAACAATTAGCCCTAACTGGTCAGCGGCTGAATATCACCGCTAGCTGTATAGTGTCTCTTGGGGCTGGCCAGCCTGGATATTCAGTGGCGGAAACTGGATATGTTTTGCTATTGAAGATCCAGCGGTAGCTAGGGGCTTTATTTAGCCTAGCCACTAGCACTGAATATACCCCCCTCTTTTTCAACTTTAGATTTGGATAATTCTCCACTATGGTGTTATTGTTGCACATGCTATCGTACCTGTTATATAATGTTGTGAAACCAAAAATTGCATTACGACTCCAATGCATCTTTTGGCTGGAAAAGGCCTTTTTGATTAAAAGCCATTGCCTTCTTATGCCAATGGACAATTATATACTGGTACAAGGGAAAGGACTTCATACTAGCGAGGTCTTTATATTTAAATATAGAAGGAAATGCAATGAAGAGGTTATCTTATGTCTTCTTTCCGGGATGGTCTTGGATGAACACAAGGGAGGCTAAGTGACTTGCTCAAGGTCCCAAAGTGAGAGGAGAGGACAGGATCTAAGCTTAAAAAATAACGCCTCTGCTCTGATCACTACTGTCAGGTTTGGGTATCAACTAGATTTTCAAATACAATCCTACAGGACCTTTCTTTTAACAATTAAAAAAGCCTACATCCTAATGTAGCTGTGACCATGATCTGGTAGATAGAAAAATGCTCTCTGTCATGGCAATATGTTAGAATGGCCTCAAACGTTACTTGCTGCACTTTGAAACTCCTGACAAACTATGCCCCAATCAATTTGCAACTTATGGTTTTGAAATATTTTGAAATGACATTATATAGAAATAAAGGTCAAACAACTCAGGGATCCAAGATGGCCACTTAGGCAGCCGAGTTGTTGGACGTGCTCTGTTTGATATGCTGAAGAGAAAGGGGAAACTTGGCAAGAAGACTCCTCTACCGGTGAAGACCTCTTCTTCCTTGCTCACCTCTTCATTGGATCCTATGGATGCCTTCTTAGCCCATCTGGTGAGTCTGTAGGTGGATACCGGCGTTTCCCCGATTGCATCAACACCAAGGCTGGACAGCTCGGCATCTTCCTTGGGATGTGAACTGTAATCAGGGCTGCAGCTTCCCCCCATCTTGTCTGCCAGTTTACCTTGCCCTGATGTCTTTGGGTCGGCTGATCCCATGTTGAGTGATGACGCTGCCCCGGGAGTAGGAAGAGCATCTGGGTCAGGCCTAGCATCTAAGCTGATGAATGTGACCTCTATTTCAGCTTCGGAGAGGGAGCAATGTCAGGAGGATTTGGAGGGCGAGGAGACGATGGCTCCACAAGCCAGCATGATGGAAGGGCCGCCTTCTTCCTTTGGAGTTATGGAGGAGTCAGGATCTGACTTTGCTTTTTCATTTTCTCTAGAGTGACCTGTGACCTTCTCACTGGAATCGATATGGACTGCAATATCTATATTGGGTGATGTACAACAGACAAATAAGATTTCTAGTCAGGTTCACTCTAACTCTTTGGTATCTCAGACTAATGCAAAAGAATTGACAGGGGTGAAAGAGTCCATAGCAAACTTGGAAGCAGAGGTTCAAAAGCATGAAAATTACCATAAACTAATAATGAAAGATCTTTCTGCTATCAAATTTAAAACTGAACTGTTGGAGATCCAAGTTTGTTCTATGAATCTTCGCCTCCTATGAGGCCTCCAAATGCATAATTTTCCACATTCATCTTTAATATTGGCTAGGGATATGTTCAAGCAATAAGTAATTGAAATACTTAGGGTCCCTTTGGAATACCAACCTCCGTTATCTAAAGTGTATTATGTTCCATTTTGGAAGAAAGTATCTGCTGGGTCTTAGCAGTCCTCTCTTCTTGAGATATTTTAAATATTTTCAATATACTTGAATCCAGTGATTCTGAAACTGTTGTTTCTTCTATAATGTTGATAAAGTTAGCTTTACCGTCCGATCGTAAATGGCTGTTTAAAACCTATTTTAAGAGGCACTCTGTCCCCTTTAAAGGGCTTTAGTTCGAATGTATCCAGATCTCGCCTAGGAAACCCAAAGGAGATGGAGGGAGTTCCTTCTTCTTAAGCCGGCGGTGGTCCAGTTTGGAGGATTATTTTCACTTAAATTTCCTTGCAAGTGTCTTGTGAGGTTACAATCTGCAAATTATGCTTTTTTTGATCCTTCCCAACAGGCTGCCTTCATCAGTTCTCATCTTACCGTTATTCTCCAGGAGTGTTTTTGAATTTAGGTCTGCAGATTAACCGTTTTATTATGCTTTCCTTTCATGTTTGTTATGCATCATGTTGTTTTCCTTACATTTTGTTGGCCTAGAGGGATAAGGGCATGTAAACTTGATTTTTGCTTTATTCTTCTGTCTATATAATTTGTTATTTTTCCGATGCCCTGTCTATTTCATGTACAAGTGTTTATGCTTGGAGAGATATATAAATGTATAATATAAAACAAAAAAATAGAGAGATAAAGATCAATAAAGATCAATAAATAATTTGTTCATAATATCTTTTTATTGGCTAGCCTAATCAATCATTTAAGGCACCCTTTTACTAAAGTGTGTTGTGGTTTTCCACCTACTGCCTGAAAGAACAGAGGAAATCCACCACAGGGAAAATGAAGACAGTCACAGTGGCAGACCCAACAAATTACAAACAAGTAAAATGGACAGACACAATTTTTAATAAATATAAATAACGCATAAAAACATAAAATCATAAATAATCAAACAGTCCTATAAAGAGCACCCATAAAAAAACCTAAAAGAAGCCCAAAATCGACCTCAAAATTGGGCTTCTTTTAGTTTTTTTATGGGTGTTTTTGTGTTATTTATTTGACAGTTTGTTTATTTGTGATTTTATGTTTTTATGAGTTATTTACATGTATTAAATATTTTGCCTGTCCATTTCCACCTAATGCACCAATGGCACAGAAATCTATAGTGCACTAGGTGTAACATCACTGCATTAACTGTTGGGGGTGTGGACAGTATGTGCCCATCAGTTAATGACCTGCTAACAATGCAATGCAATGTGTGCCATTGCATCAATGCTAACTCCTGGCCCTAACTCATGCCAAAATTAGAACAGGTGTATTTACCTCCTCTACTTATTGAGCTGGCAGTAAATGCACCTGTGGTAATTGCAAGCCTTGCAGCTAGCGTGAGCTCCCTGACTGCATGGCATTCACCACATCCACTCTCCACCCACTAACCACCCCAATGCAAGGAGCACAGTTAGGGGCTTGTTTACAAAGCCGCGGTAGCGGTTTGCGATCGTAATCGGAGCCGCGGCCCCATTGATTTCAATGGGGCCGCGGCTGCGATCGCGATCGCGAACCACTACCGCTGCTTTGTAAACAAGCCCCTTAGTGTTGAAATTGGGCTGCACTAACTATGCTGGCCACACCCTAACAGTCCCTGTGGGTCACAACGTGCGTTTAGCACATCCTATAGTCCACACTAACTACTTAGCACCCTCTCGTAAAAGACTCCCCTTACTAAAAAACAGTAACTCTCATAGCTTGTTTGTTGATCTTAATTTCAATATATGCAAGTAAACTAACATTCCAACCACACATTATATAATGATGCTATATAAATGACAGAATAAAAATATCTTACTCCTCCATTGCTATTAAATTCTAATTTTAAATCATAATGTAACTTTATAATCTATTATTCTGGTTAGAAAATGGATGGAGTACTGTACTGGGACAATGAGGTGGATGGTAGATAGTTGGGTCAAGAGCTCTTCTGTTCCACGATTCTAATTCCCCCTTCCCCTAGGCTTCCAAGCATCATTCAAAAAGCATCAAAAATGTCCTGGGGGTTGATATTCAAAAGTACTTATGCAATTAACATCATATGACGGCCATATAAGTGCTTTTTAAGAAAATATGAGGCCTCCAAATGCATAAACTTTGGACAGGTAAATTAAAATCAATCCAAAGTGTATCTGTGTAGCAAATAAAGGGCCAGGAGGTTCTGGGGGTGGGGCTTTAATTTATCCATATAGGGCCTGATTTTATAACAGGGCACCTAGGTGGAATGTTGAAAAAATGCTTAATTTATGCCTATTTTCTAAAGGCTACCACTCAAATCTAATAAATGGAAACACTTCACCTTAAAATGGGTCTTTCTTCCTATATTATGTCTATTTATATGTCCATAAAGGCATCAAAGCAGCTTAGGGGCAAACATTCACTTAGAGTAGCTCAGAAGATTGTGAGAGCTACAAATGGACATTAGTTAAGATAAGCTAAAAAACGTTTAAGTACGAACAGCGGTTTTTGAGTGAGAAACAGTATTCTAAGTCCAACAACAGTGTCCTTGTGTTAAGACATAGATGGTTGCAATGAGACTATGTCTACCGCAAAAAAGAATATAAAAAGAGATAGAAGACTGCAGAGGCAAGTGATGAAAATAGGTATGAATGATGGCTAAGCTAAAATTACCACCATGCTATATTCAGCCTCTACCCCCAATTGTTTATCTGTTTAGGACCTAAACTTTAGGTGGACCACATAAATAGCAGGACAAACTTTAAGCCCGTAAGTTATCTGTTCAAGCATCAGGCCTGTAACTTCAGCTAACAACACATCTCTCCCTTTCATTCTCCTGGAGACTCATCCCAATTGGCAAAGTCTTTGCACCTAGTCTTAGCTTCTGAGTTGGGAATCCCAGTCTGGAATGGTGTTGAGCTCTCTTTTTTTTAGGTTAACGTAGCAGATGTCTCTGTCCTATTATGTATTCCTTCTCTTTTAGGTGATCAAATCATTCCATATCTTCCCAGGAAATAAGAAATCCTTTTTCCTGGCCGGCTGCACACATTAAACAAGTCATGCTGAAGAGCCAAGCAACATCTGATTACTGTTGAATCTACATCCTTCATAATTTACAACCTATTAAGGGTTACAGATGAGACCTGCACAGGAGTCATATCCACCAAAACCCATGGAGGCTGATTCTGTACTGTGCGCAGCTGGGCTGTCCAGATGGCCAAAAGAAGAACGGTGCCAATTTGTACCCGATTCCACAACCGTGGGAGCTATACATTCCCACGGTTGCAGAATCAGGGTACTTAGACGGCCCAGTGTCCACACGATGCTGAGCGGGGAGATGTCCAGAAGGCTGCCCATCCCCACCGCTTAATGCTCCGGCTGGTGTGTCGGTGAAGTGGTGAAGTGGTGTCTTGTCACCATAGCACCGGCATGTCCAGCCGAAGCGACTGATTCACCAAATCCATCACGTCTAGCCCTGCAGGATCAGGATCACAAACAGTCCTGTATGTGCAGGCCGTGATTGCGATTCAGTCTGGCCTGAATGTGCAGGACTGTCCCTGGCTAACTCAGTCAAGGTTCTTCTATGGAGCCGTGATGCCAGCCGCCACAAAATAAAGTGTATTCCCTACAGCCGACCCCAGATCTGGCCTCCTAAGGCCAGGGTTAGGCTACGGGGAATGTCCTCCGGCGCCATCCGCACCCCGGCAGTACAATAAAAAAATGTCCAGGGAAGTTATTCCACCTCGGAGGTGGAATAACTTCCCCGTACATGTTGCCAGCCCTAGACATACAGGGCTGACATTAGAATTGACCCTGTACGTCCAGGGGTGGCGACCACCCAGATTCCACCCCCGAGATGCCCTTTCCCCGCTCCCATCTAACTTCCCCGCACAACCGGTGGGGAAGTTATTTGTGGCTGGGAGAAGGCATGAATAGCGTCTATCCCTGCTATTTGTATCTTCTCCCAGCCGCGACTAACTTACCCGCTGGTTGTGTGGGGAAGTTAGATGCGGACGGGGAAAGGACAGCTCAGGGGCAGAGTCTGGGCGACTGATCCCTTTATAGTAGTAAAACCAGCTGACAAAGAAGGAGAGTGGAGATTCTTAATCGGAACGATTATAATGAGGTCATATTGTCCCAACTAGGCACTGAGTCTTTCTTCCGCCCTTTACAGGGCGATCCAATAATGGAAATTCAGGCTGAGATCTTTGCTGTATTGGAAGATGAGTTTTCTAGAGATTTCTGAGAAAGATTTTAAATTTTTGTTTGTTCGGTACCCCATGGTCCCCAGTTTTCACATAGTTCCCAAAATACACAAATCTCTTGGGACTGGAATTATGATCATTTGGAGCCATTATCTCCATATTTTGATGTTTACTTACAACCTTTAGTGAAACAGAGTTATTTATACAAGACTCGGGAGTCCTGATGAGCAAACTATCTGCTCTTACAGTGGGGGATCATCTGTTCCATATGGTTACAATGGACATTTCGGCTGTTTATACCAACATCCCTCAATAGCAAGCTACGGATGTATCGTCACATTATTTAGCTCTGACAGAGGTATTAAAGACACGATTATCTTTTTTAAATCAGTTGTTGATGCTGATTTTGCAGAGGAGTTATTTTGAGTTCCAGGGACAATATTTTTATCAAATACATGGGGTGGCCATTGGGGCCACAGTGGCACCTTCAGTGGCCTGTTTATATGTCCAATGATTTGAGGACTAACATATTCATACATCACAGTTTTGGCCATGGATCAAGTTATGAACTCGCTATATAGATGACATTTTCTTTATACAAGGAGAGAAGAGTCATTTGTCGGAATTTTTGGAATGGATCAACCCCGTGGATAAAAATCTTCAGTTTACTCCTAAGATATCAGCCAAGAAAACTGTTTTTTTTTATAAACATATTACAAGGAGTAGGGATGGTTTTGGGACCTCCATTTTCCAGAAAATGACTGACTGCAATAGTCTGTTTGACTTTAGGAGTTTCCACCCAAACCATATAAAAGAAAATATACCCGTGGGACTATTTTGACATCTACGCCAGCTAGAAATCTGCACATCAATCAGCCAACATGATGTGGAGATTTGAGGAGAGATGTTATCCTACAAAGACTGTGAGACAGGCACAAAAGGGCTTATCATGTGAATCGTGATTTACTACTTCAAGATACTGTACACACTTGGGATCGTAAATTGATATGTGCGTTACCATATTTAGCCCAGGTTAAATGTCTGATTTTGCAGTATTGGGATGTACTTAAATTTCATTCAGTTTTAAAGACCCTCCATGTTTCACTTTTAAAAGAGGGAGGAATTTGAAAGACTTGCTGGTTCGCTTTAGATAATCCAGAGTTTTGAACTCAACAAGAATGGATGTTTTGGGCCATAGAAAATGTGGGAAATGTGTTGTGTGCCCATACTCTTTGGAAATGGACTGCTTTGTACATCCTAATCTAGGTTTTACTTTTAAACTATAAGGCATGACCACTTGCACTAGTCTCTTGCACTTATCTATATTATTATGTGCCCATGCAAAATGATATACATTGGACAGACATTACGACCATTTAAAATTCATATGATTGAACATCTGTCCTCTATACGGCGTGTTAATGAGTCAGTTCCACTGGTTACACATTGGCAACAGATGCATCATGAGTTAGCTGATGTGAAATGCTTTGTGATCCAGCAGATGAGAAGGGAGGATGGCAGGAATTTTACTAAATATTTGTGTCAGCAAGAACGATCATTTATTTTTAATTGGCAAACCATGCACTTCTTGGGTTTAAACAACCAGGTGGAGTGGCATTGGTTTTATTAAAGCCATGTCTGTTCATGCACGCAAGAGATTCAGTATCTAAGCACGGGGTCTTTAGCAGAAGAGTCACGCTGCCCACTAGGAAGTAAAATATTGGCATTTTTCTTATTGAATTTGATTGATTTACTTTGATATGCAGTGTGATTTGAGTTTTTGTTTTTATTTAGAAATTCCTGATGAAGCCAACATGTTTGGTGAAACAAGTTGGAAATGCTGAAGTCTTCAGGAGTGGACATCACATTGATCAATGAACTTTATTTGTAGAAATCAGATAAGTGTTCATTTAAAGAATTTTTTCACTGATGGGGCAGAGCACTATAATTCATCGAGTCAAAATTGCCTAAAAAAGTTTGGAACGATGATGAAGACATGAGATTGGCTGGCTTATCGTTGTAGATAAAGCGCCAATAAGTGAGCTCCTTTTGATTTTTTATTGAAATGTATTTATGAGTAATATTGCTGTGTGAAATTTATTTGTGAGTGATATTGCTGAAGGACTGAATGGAAAAATCTGTCTTTTTGCAGATGACACAAAATTTTGCAACAGAGTGGACTCCCATAAGGGAGTAGATAACATAAGGAAAGATCTACAAAAGCTGGAAGAATGGTCTAATGCTTGGCAGTTAAGATTTAATGTGAAGAAGTACAGAGTCATACACTTGGGAAGCAGAACTCTAAGGGAATTGTATGCAATAGGTGAGAGGTTGGTGTGCACGGACCAGGAGAAGGACCTCAGAGCAGGGCCGAATTTACCTATACGCCAACTACGCCGTGGCATAGGGCCCACAGCTGACAAGGACCCACAAAAATTGAAAAAATTGTTAGGGTTCTTAAAATTAAATTTAAAAAAAAAACGCTGGCTGCTGCCGCGGCAGCATGGACTGTCCCGCGGGGCCCCCTCTGCTGCCGCGGCAGCATGGACTGTCCCGCGGGGCCCCCTCCGCCCGGCTGAATCCGTCCCTCCCTCCCTCCCTCCGTGCCGGCTTTGAGAGGCGCGAAGGGAGAGTGTCCCTCCCTCCCTCCCTCCTGCGGGCTTAACAGAGACGCGAGGGAGACACTCTCCCTTCGCGCCTCTCAAAGCCGGCACGGAGGGAGGGAGGGACGGATTCAGCCGGGCAGAGGGGGCACCGCGGGACAGTCCATGCTGCCGCTGCATCGACGGCAGCGGCAGCAGCCAGCGTTTAATTTTATTATTAAATTTTACTTGAGCCGATGGGGGGTAGGACTGGTAATGGGCTGGGGGGGTTAAGACTGGAGGTGGGCTGATGGGGTTAGGACTGGTAATGGGCTGTGGGCTGGGGGGTTAGAACTGGTAATGGGCTATGGGGGGGTTAAGACAGGTAATGGGCTGTGGGCTGTTGGGGGCTGTCTGGGAATGGGATATGGGGGGGCTTGGAGTGGAAATGGGCTGGGGGGGATCAGACTGGAGGTGGGCTGATGGGGTTAAGACTGGTAATGGGCAGTGGGCTGTTGGGAGGGGGTTTGGACTGGTAATGGGCTATGGGGGGGCTAGGACTGGAAATGGGCTGATGGGGGGGCTAACACTGGAGGTGGGCTGATGGGGTTAGGACTGGTAATGGGCTGTGGGCTGATGGGGGGTTAGGACTGGTAATGGGCTATGGGGGGGTTAGGACTGATAATGGGCTATGGGGGGGCTAGGACAGGAAATGGGCTGATGGGGAGGGGTTAGGACTTGAGGTGGGCTGATGGAGTTAGGACTGGTAAGGGGCTGTGGGCTGATGGAGGGGGTTAGGACTGGCAATGGGCTATGGGGGGCTGACTGGAAATGGGTTGATGGGGTTAGGACTGGAAGTGGGCTGATGGGGGGTTAGGACTGGTATTGGGTTGGGGGGTTGCTAGGACTGGAAATGGGCTGATGCAGGGACTAGAAGGGAATGGATGCTGGGTGAGGCTGGAACTAGAAGGGAGCTGATGTTGGGGGAGGATTAGAATGGGATGGGGCTGGAAGAGTAAAATGGAGAAGGAAAAAATATTTTGTGTGGGAGGGATAAAAAATCTACAATTGGCCGGGTATTGGGAGAGTAAGTGGGGATTGAGGATGGAGGGGTAAAATTTGAGTGGATGAAATAGGAATGAGGAAAGAGCAAAAGGAGAAAGATTAGTATGTTAAAGCAGATGTAGAGAGAATGGAAAAAAACTAGAAGAGAGAAGAAAGGGCAAATGGACAGCAGACGATGGAGAGTTAGCAGAAGACACAAAGAAACCAGAAGAAAGTGGCTGGAGCAATTGCAGCTGAAAAAAATGCACAAAAGGTAGAAAAATCTCTCTTTATTTTGAATTTATTAATTGGAATATGTCAGCTCTGGTAAATGTGCATCATTAACGTCTGCGCTTTGTTTAGTACAAGAGCAAATTAATGTACAGTTTTATTTCTACAGTGTTGTACATTCCAAGTTTGGCTTTTGGGATTCCCAGTTTAATTATGACGTCAGGGCCAACAGCGCGCAGCTGATCCGGCGTGCTCGTTTTTATCTTTTCTGGGGGCCCACAATTTTTGTTGGCGTAGGGCCTCACTCAAGGTAAATCCGGCCCTGCCTCAGAGTGATTGTTTCTGAGGTTCTCAAGGTGGCGAAACAGTGTGACAAGGCGGTGGCAAAAGCCAGAAGGATGCTGGGTTGCATACAGAGAGGAATTACCAACAGAAAGAAGGAGGTACTAATGCCACTGTACAAGTCGCTGGTGAGGCCTCACTTGGAATATTGTGTTCACTTTTGGAGACCATATCTCGCAAAGGATATAAAAAGACTGTAAACAGTTCAGGGGAACATGACCAAAATGATTAGGAGCCTGTGTCAAAAGACGTATGAGAAGAGAAAAAGACCTAAATATGTACACTCTGGAGGAGAGGAGAGACAGGGGAGATACGATTCAGACTTTTAAATACTTAAGAGTATCAATGAACAAACAAACCTCTTCCAAAGACAGGGGAGCTGTAAAACTAGAAGGCATAACATGAAGCTGCAAGAGGGTAAACTGAAAGGCAATGTCAGGAAATACTTTTTCACTGAAAGGGTGGTGGATGCTTGGAATGCCCTCCCAATGGAAGTGGTGGGGGCAAACACAGTGACAGAATTCAAAATGGCATGGGATAGACACAGTGGATCCCTTTATAGCAACAGGATAAAATCAAAACAAACATTTCTTATATCTCAGTAAATGGGGGTGACCTATACGGAGCGGTGGGTACACTCCTGAACAAAGTCATGTGGAGGGGTTACCTGCACAGAGCGGCAGGTGCAACTACTCTTGCCACCTTGCTGGGCAGACTAGATGGACCATACTGGTCTTTATCTGCCGTCATATACTATGTTACTATGAAACATACATTTGAAGTATAAGAATAAGCACTGTACAGTGAAGAATGTAATTTGTGATGAAATAATCCTTTAAGGTATGATGAATTTTAAGTGAAGTTTACAATTCGTGTGACCTGAGGATAAGGTCTGCTGCTACAATTAGTGTTGTTATATTATATATTGGTCAGAATTTTTGGTGATCATCTATTTTTTTGTGGATCCCTCAAAGTTTAAATTGGTCCCACCAAGTGGCTGAGCTTTGATAATATGGCGTTGGGGACTTTTGCTCAAGAAGGAAGGGTTAGGGCTGCCATTCTAGTTGGCAGTTCAATCAATGGCTGTACTGCCGTTACGCCATTCTTGCTATCCAGATAGCTGCTGGCGAGATAGCAACACTGATCACTAGTGAAACCAGATATTCAGCGTAAGATGCCGGATAAGATCCAGCACTAAATATACGATTTTGTTTTCAGTGGCAGTAGCCAGGTGTTTAAAAAAAAACTGACCTCCATCACTGTGTTATAAGGCAGTCAAATTTGACCTTTTCATTGGAGGGAGGACATAAAAAAACCGACGGAAGTAGCATTTAAAAAGAGGAAATTGAATAGAAAAGCACTAAAAGAAGCACTTGCAAAGCTTAAAAAGTTGCATGAAGTGTGAACACTTTAAAAATCTCTTCTTGAAGGCCCATCTAAAATGTATACCATGCATTAACAAAGACTGAAGGAAGGCCAGATGATTGCCTGCGTGGTGAGCTAAATTATGTGAGGTAAATTAGGCAATCGGTGGAATTATATTTATTTATTTATTTATTTAACTATTTTCTTTTATACCGCCCCTTCCAGAGATCAAGGGCGGTTTACATATAACAGTTTAGCAGTATAGTACACATCTGTATACATTTACATTGAACAGTAGAATTCAACTATTTACATTGAACAATAAAGTTTAAGGTCTCACTTTGCACTTGACCATAATAATTTTCATCTGCTATTTCAATGTCCAGTCCCACAGTTTTGCAAGTGTGTGTGCTAATTCAATCTTTTATTATTATTATTATTATTATTATCATTATGTAACCCTCCAATTGTACTGTCTAAATGTTGTTAAGTACCCTCGTGTTAATGTAAACCTCCAACTGTGATGTGACCACTTTGATTGAAGGATAAGGTGGTATACAAATCTGTCTAAATAAATAAATAATAATAATGTTATTCCTATGGGCAGGGTGGCAAATAGTGTGTGCTAACATTTAGTAAACACGGTCCTTTATATTTCTTTTCAGCTTCCCTGATGACATCTTAGATCGATGCTCTAATCTCTCTCTCTCTCTAAGCAGCATTTAAAATTCTAATCCACTGATTAAAAGACACTCCTGATCCCAGGCCCCTTTTTCCTTATAATCTGTAAATCTATCAAATTACATTTTGAGGAAAAGGCATTTTTCAAAGTCTTAAATTAAGTTTACTTAGTTATTTATGTCTTTTCAGTTCATTTTCCTAAGAATGAACTAGCATATTCAGAGGTAAAAAACCAAAGAATTTTAAGGTAGAATATCCACCAGGGGGAGCTCTTTGTCTGTTATAATGAACATCATCAATCTATGACAGATTATGCACAGAGCAGATGAAACAAAGCTCTAGAAAGTTGGTCACAAATTTCTCAACTATGTCCAGTTGAAAGGTATCACCTACAACTGGCTTGCTGAACTGTATGTGCGCATAACTATATTTCTTTGCCTGTGCACACCCCTAGTCAGTCTGGTTGCACATCACGCAGGACAGTGGGCAAAAGCTTATCCCTAGAGTTTTCCATGGGGTACGTTTACTACCCTGACTTGTTTTGCAGCTTGTCATGCTGTGAGGGCTTGTGTGTATCAGTGATACTGAGGTCTAAATTATCGGTAGCTTAACTACTGGCAAGGTCTCCCAAGATGGACAGGTCTCAGTTGAGGTGCCATACCAAGACAAACCACCCATCTGGGCAGCAGCAGATAGGATGGTGTTGATGGCGGAGGATCACATTTCTGTGACAATGGCAACACTAGAATTATCTGCGTGGAAGAAAGGCCTGGCAATCTACTTCCGTATCTTGCCTCGAAAACTCAATGGATAGTCACAACAAAACAAATTGCAGTATAGTGTTGGAATATGAGAACCACAGGTTGGAAGGCATTCAACTGGCTACTGGGGAGGAGCTGAAGACTTTTCAAAGTAAAACCAGCATTTATGATGTGGTTGGATCAAAGACCTCAGAACGTCTGACTGCTGATGTAGCTGCGCATGAAATGAGAGTCAGAAGCTGCAAAGCTGCAACGTACGAAGCATGAACCAAGGGAAGTTGGAGGTGGCCAAGAATGAAATGGAACACGTACAACTCAATCTGCTGGATGTCAGCGAACTGAAATGGACTGGCATCTGGCACTTTACATCTGATGATCACATGGTCTACTAGCTGAAAATGAAAGACAAAGAAGAAATGTTGTATTTATAATCAAGAAGAACTGTAATGAAATACAATGCAATCAGTGAACGCTTAATTTCTATTTGGCTACAAGGAATGCCCATCAACACAACTATAATTCAAGTATATGCTCCAACAATAGCTGCAGAAGAGGATGAAGTTAATGAGTTCTATGAACAAGTACAAGTTGAAATTGATAGAACATGCAAAGCAGATATCCTGATAGTCATGGGTGACTGGAACGCAGAAGTTGGCAACAAAGAAGAAGGCAAAGTGGTTGGAAAATATGGACTTGGCAACAGAAATGAAGCTGGAGAAAGACTGATAGAATTCTGTAAGACCAATGATCTATTCATCTCAAACATGATCCATTCATCTCAAACACTTTCTTTCAGCAACACAAACGGCGACTGTACACATGGACTTCGCCCAATGGATTGTACAAAAATCAAATTGACTACATCTGTGGAAGTCAATGATGGAAAGCTCTATAACATCAATGAAGACAAAACCTGGAGCTGACTGTGGTACAGATTAGCAACTACTAGTAAGCAAACTCAAGCTAAAGTTGAAAAAGAGCAAGCCACTCATAAATGTAGCAAAATATGACCTTGAGAATATATCAATGGAATTTAAAGACTGCCTGCAAAATCAATTTGCTGCTTTAGATACAAATGACAGAGCTACAGAAGAGTTATGGGATGACATCAAGAAGGTTGTGTTGGAAGAAAGTGAGAAGTCTCTACAAAAGGTGAAAATGCAAAAACAGCCAAAATGGATGAAGAAACTCTGAAAATTGCCCAGAAATGCAGAGAAGCTAAAGCCAGAGGAGAAAGAGAGGCAATCGCAGAACTCAACAGAGATTTCCAAAGTGCAGCAAGACAAGACAAAGAGAAGTACTACAATAACACATGCAAGGAAATAGAAGCAGAAACTATTAGATGAAGAACAAGATCAGCTTTCCTAAAGCTACAAGAGTTGAAGAAAAAATTCCAGCCTCGAATTGGAATGTTACAAGATGCTCAAGGATCCATATTGAATGATGCTTAGAAGATCAAGAAAAGGTGGAAAGAATAAAAAGTCATTATATGATGAAGATCAAGTGGATCAACAGCTGTTTCATCCTGTATCTTTTAGTCAGGAACCAGTGGTGATGAAAGAAGAAGTCAAAGCAGCATTGAAAGCCATATCAATGAACAAAGCACAGGGCACTGATGGCATTCCTATTGAAGAATTATAGCAACTGGTTGCAGCTGTTACTGTACTTACAAGGCTCTGCCAGGAAATTTGGAAGACAACATCATGGCCAACTGATTGGAAAAGATCTGTGTTTATATCAATACTGAAGAAAGGTGATCCGATTGTCTATGGAAATTATTGCACAATTGCTCTGATCCCACATGCCAGCATGTTCTACTCAAGATCATTCAGCAAAGACTACAACCATATCTGGAACGAGAACTGCCTAGTCTTTGATCTTCCCTCCCCTGACCCTTGAAGCTACCAGTATCTCACACTTTCTCTATGCTTCCTCCTTGTTCTCCTGTGGTTATGAATGTGTGCTGTCCTGTCAAGATTGTAGTTCCTTTCCATTTCTAGCATTAGCCACTGTGCATTTTGCAATATTGCAAATGGCCCTGATGTTGTGAAGGTGCGGTCAATCAAGCCTGATAATAAAGATAAAGATAAAGGAAAGGGCGAGGAACGAGAGATATCATTGTAGATGTGAGATGATCTTTGAAAAGACAAAAGAATACCAAAAGGATATCTATATATATTTTATTGACTACAGCAAGGTTTTTGTCTGTGTAAATCATGAGAAACTCTGGGACACTTTAAGAAGCATGGGTATAACAGAACACCTGATCGGTCTCTTGAATTGATCAAGAAGCAACAGTTCGTACGGAACAAGGAGAAACAGAATGGTTTAAAATCAGCAAAGGTGTAAGACAAGGATGCATACTTTCCCTCTACCTGTTTAATTTATATGCAGAACAAATCATCAGAGAAGCATTACTGTATGGAGATAACCAAGGCGTGAAGTTTGGCGGAAGACTCAAAAGTGCCCTGATCACGGAGAGGAGGTGACCGGCTTAAACAATGAAGTATTCGCGAGCATGCTTGGATGCTTCGATTAGGCTCGATTGAACCATTCGGTTTGAATCAGGTTCTTGATTGGGCTGTTCTGATTTGATTGGCAGTTCTGACCATCTTGTTGCTTCTGTGCCTGGTTATAAACTTCTGTTGAGATGGTTTGCTGTATGGAGCAGTCTGCCAGCTGGAATTTGGCTCCTTTGCAGTGGATCTTATTGTTCCCATGATGCAGATAAGTTTGTTCTTATCAAAACACAATATTGTGTTGGGAATTGTTTTACTAAGATATTGTTATGTTATGTTATGCAATATGTATGCTTATTTATTTGCATTGCATATGCTAGGTTTAGACATGGACCTATGGTGAACACCGAGCAATCTAGCATTGGTCCTTTAGGCTAGCATACTGGAGGGTCCAGTTGGACCTTATTAAGGTCTATATATGTTTGAGGTCCATTTCTTTTCCATTTGAGGAACATAGAAATTTTTGTTGTTTGGTATCAAAAATCTTGCCAGGGAACAGAGCGGGGCATGGCGTGCGTATGTGGTTTGGGTGTGATATTATTTTCAGCCTCACCCACAGCCCCACTTCCACAGTTCCACTTCCTTTTTATCTACAAATTAAGCCCTGCATAAATGTCTTCTTTAGAGGAGTGACTGAGGGGGCAATTATGTCTAACCCTCTAGTAGGGCTCCATATTTGAAAGGCATTTACACAGTTTACAGGGCTGTACCTGTGTAAATGTCTCTAATCTGGATATTCAACGGCACTAACACGATTAGTGCCGCTGAATATCCCCAGTCTTCTTCCCTACATGCCCTGATGCAAACTGCTTAGCATCGGGACGTACTGTGGGCATTCTGGGGAGGAGCAGAAGTGGTAACAGTCGATAATCAGGCAGTGGCGACATTGCTTGCTGCCGAGTTAGTGACCTGCAGCTAAAAGGTGAAGCAAAAACTCTCCTATCTTTCAGCCGCTGCCCGGTGTGACAAACCTGGATATTGAATGCCAGGGCCGCATATGCCCCGGCATTGAATATCTGGGGTTAAGGTTCAATGCAGATGGCTATATACCATGGTGGAGCATAGCCGACCAAGATGAATATCGAGCCCTTAAAGTCTTAATTTGACTTTAAGAGTTTGGCTTCTTATATAGCTACTGTTACATATATTTTTTTTTAAATGCGGTGCTCATACATGTACTATAAGTGCCAGTACAGACATGTGTAGTTTGCAAAAATCAGTACCTAGATATGTAAGTGCCAACATTTGCATATACAAGTTGCTGAGTGATTTTGGATAATTCTATTTGGATGATTGCTATTTTTTATTAACATGTACAGTGGAGGGAGTGGCGCATGTTATTACCTGCCTGTGTTTTCTGGTGGATTTCAGTAAAACGAGCCGAATGTTCAGACTTAGGATGAACAAGCATAGGAGTCGCCTTGTCAACTGCAACACTGAATCACCTACGGAGGGGATCACTGCTCAGTTACAGCTTTGCTCTGAGGACTTGTGTTTTGCTGTAGGGGGATTGAGTCCCATTGACACTACATATGGTGGTAACTTAAATTTCAAAAAATTATAATGTGAATAATGGCACATTTTTCAGTTAAATACTGTAGCATTGCACCTTCTAGACTGAATCTAGAAGTCGAATGGTCTGTTTTTTAGTTGAGATTTTTCTTTTATTTTATTGTCTATGATGGGAATAATTGTTTCGGTTGTGCTTTTGATACACATTGATTGGCTGTGTAGTGTCTGCCGAAAACGTGGGATGCAGTTTATGAGTTTAAGGGACACATTTGCTAAAATGTGGAGGCCTACCATGTGTTCAGCCCTAAAACTTGGTGCAGGGATGGCACTAGACCCAAGAAGTCAGTATCGGGTGTTGAAGGAGGCAGAAGCAAACAGCCCTGTAGCACCGAAGTTTAAAGACAAGCACCGTGGGGCAGTAGCCTAGAGTGCCGGCCCTCCAGGGGTGCCATTGCCACCACTCCCTGAGAGGAGCATCAACGGTAGCAATGGTGCCCCTGGAGGGCCGGCATTCTAGGCTACTGCCTAGTTCAGCTAATGGTAGTGCTAACCCTGGATTGGATCTTTTTGGGGGCATAGTGTAATCCCAGGATTGGCCCCAGGGCTAGTGAAATGGTATTGGGTGCTCTAAATAAACCTTCAGCTCTATGAATCCCTCCATCCCTGAGATTTTGATAATTAAATTCAAAGAATCATGATCAACAACACCTAACAACAATCTTATAATAATGCATAACTGGACATTATACTTTTCAAATATTAAACTTTGCTTTGTATGTGTGCGCCCGCTCTGCCTGCAGGTGAAAGACTGTGCTGATGGCTTTTTGCGTATGTGTGGCTGTCAGACCTATTGTTTTGTGTTGACTGCTGCTGCTCTTTGCTGCGCCCCCCCCCCCCCCGAAGCTGTTGCTCTAGACAACTACCTAGTCTTGCCTAATGATTGGGCCAACCATGTGTAATCCATATTTATCGGGTCTTAGCCAGGATTTTTTGGAATGCTAAGATCTACATTCAGTTTGGTTTAATTCAATTTACACTACCATACTTGCAATCGGTAGATAATCTAACAGTTCAGATGTAAAAGCGCTTAAAATGTTCCATCATAGAACCAATCAGATGAATTTCTCACCTTGCCTATTGATACATGGATGCTATTCTAGATCTATACTGTGTGGGTTAACAGACTAATCGACTGTTATGTAGCACTAAGATATTGTATATTACAATGCATTTAGAGGAGCATCAGGAATATATATTCTCTGTCCACTGCTTGAAACAAGCTGGGCTGTCAGCCAACCAACTGGCAGTGACAAGATACTTTAAAATTCCACTTAGAAATATTAGAAAAATGTCACTCAGCTTTATCAGCATTTTAAAGTTCTATACCTTCTGTTTCCAGTTATTGAATTTGCAGACATAGGATCCTATGCAATAAAGCCCAGGATAAAAATATGTTAGCTTGATACTTGGCAAATTTTTAATTCAAATGTGGAAACAGGACTTGACATGATAGCAATGTATTTAACCAAGGACATCCTAGCTGTTGGGAAATCCTCCTCAAAAGAGTTGGTTAGTGGGAACGATTTCATCTTCTCCCTCATCTTGGAGCACAGTGGAAGGGGCCTGATGTTCCAACAGACCCCTTATCTCCCCTTCAACCAAAGCACAACTAAGGGAGCCAGGAGCATGGCAGAACAGAGGTCCCTCATACTTGGCCCGCACCTGAAGAGGTTGAGTGAGGGAAGGGTTCCATCTAACTATTGGCCTCTTCCTCTATGCTTTGGAGGCAATGAAGAAAGGAGAGAGTCCATCTGGCTCCTGAAGTTCTGCTCTGGGGGGAGGAGGAAAAGAGTGTCCATTAAGCCATCAGTCCTGTCAGCTTGGTTCTGGAGAAGGGAGTGAAATTATTTTTGCTAAGTGGCCCTTTCACTATGAATGGTTTAGAAAGGAAGTTTTTAAAATTTCATATGCTTGGTAAAACCTAACACCTGGTTTAAGGCAGGGCTTTCTCAGGCCTACAACAAATAGCAGGCTGAGGTTATTGTAGCACTAAAGAGTGAATCTGGTAAGGTTTCAGTTGCACATGATGCTCCCTCATTTACATTTGTTAATTTCCTGGAGGACTGTCTTAATGTGAATGTATTATCAGTTCCTCTTTTCGATTGTCAGACTGTACTTCAAAGTTGTTGAAAAAATATTTTGATGAAAAATACTCCTGTGCGCGAACCAAAATGGAAGCAATCATCTGTAGTGTTTTCAAACCTGAGTCTATTGATTCCCTCAAGAGAGACCTTTCTGAGACAAGTTTTTTTTAACAGTTTTTTTGTGATTGTTCAAACCATGGAAGCATTAAAGTGTGCCCTATTTTAGTAAGGCACTTTCTTCCTGAGGAAAGGGTTTAGGTAAAAATTCTTCATGTCCATGAAGTTAAAGGCGAAACCTCAGACATTTTTTCCAAGTGCATTCTTTATACAGTTGAGTCCAATGGGCTAAGATACAAAGTTTTGGCACTGTGTGCTGACAATAGGAGTTTCAATTTTGGTGGGGCCGCTTGGAGGGGTAATAACAATATATTTTACAAGCTGCAAAAAGATTTAGGAAGTAATTTAATTGGTACAAACTGCAGCTCACATTGCTCACAACTGTATCAGCACTGCTGCCGAATGCCTACCATTTGACATTGAAGTTATTGTTGACAAGATATTCAGACATTTTCACATTTATACAGTGAGAAGTGAAGAACTTAAAGAGATGTGTGACTTTGTTGAGAGCGAGTATCAAAAGCTCCTCGGATACAGTAATACTGGCTTTACTATCAGCATAGAGAGGTTAATTAAAATGTTCCAACCAGTGAAATTATATTTTTTGAGTGAGGAAAAATGCCCAGTTATCATCAAAAATGTTTTTGAGAATGAATCAGCAGAAGTTTTGCTGTACTTTCTGCACAGTCAAGCAGTGATTTTCTAAAATGCGACTTTAAACATTGAGTCTCAAAAAATCTCAATGATAGAGGTGACTGGAATAATCAATGATATTAGAAACAAGTTAGTAACTAGGAAGAATAAAGTGTTTTTGCCTCTGATAATCAGAAAGAAGATAAAAGATCTTGAAGAAGAGGGCAGCATTGATGAAGCAGATTTCAAACATTCTGCGTCATCTTTCTACACCACTTGCATTGATTACATGGATAAGTAGACCTTTTACTTCCAGGAGACTGGGAAACAACAGTGAACTCTCCTTCAAAAAAACCCAGAGTGGTATGGAGCTAGAGTCGTCTTTAGAATACGTTTTGTCTACAAGACCTGGCCTAGTCAGTAAAAACTTATACTGAACTGTTTGAGTTCTCTTGTCATAAGTCATTTGTTTCTGAAGAAAAAGTTCAAGAATGGAAAAAAACAGACACCACGGTTGACAAAAATGGAAGGAGGTGTTTGGACACCTCAAAAGTAATGAGGTATCATATAAACGTTTATGCAAACTGGTTGAATTTTTTTTTTATGTTTGCCAGGTTCCAATGCTCCAATTGAAAGATGCTTGCTCATGATTGAAAAAATGTGGTCTACAGAAAAAAAACAACTGCATGTAGAGACTTTCAAAAGTCTAATGATTATAAAGTACATTTTTGAGTTGAGTTGTCCAGAATTTTTTAATTAGTGGAAATGTTGCTATTTTTGAAGAAAATTCACTCTATAGAGAAGTACAACAGGTAGGCCTGATTGGCACATTTGTAAGTAAAGTTATAAAACTAGCCTACTAATTAAAATTATGGGCTAAAATTAAAATTGTAATTATAAACATATTTTTTATTTTTCTTAACTTTGAAAGGGTAAGGTCGTGGGCAGGGTCCCGGTGTCTGCGGGTAACTGGGTGCTCGGCCCGGTGCGGGACCCTGCATGCGCTTTGTGTTGAGCTGGTGGGGGGGGGGAAGCGCATCATGGGCGCGTCCTTTAAACTGATTGGCTCCACTTGCGGGAGCTTGCGTGGGGAGCCAATTAGAGGCAGGAGTGCATGTGCTCTGGCTGCGGCGGTGGCCTGAGCACATGCAGGGAGACAGCTCGGCGGCTTGCTTGCTCCGGGAGTGGGGTCATGAGGTGGCCTAGAAGAATCAGGCAGCGGAGCTATGGCAGTGCAGGCAGTGGTGCCAGGGAGCCGGGCTGTGGGTGATCGGGGCCAGACAAATTTTGCAGGCCGCGGAAGGGCAAGGACACTACGGGCCCGGCAGAGCACTTGGGCGCGAAACCTGAAGAACAGGCGAGTAGGGCTGTGGTCAAAAGAAAAAAAAAAAAGGAAATAAGTAATACTAAGTGGAGGAGGGGAGATAAGAAGAGAGAGGGGGCTAACTGCGGGGTTTTATAAAAAAACAAAAAACAAAAACCCCAAAACAGCAAATAATAAGAAGGCAAGCGAGCTATCCTTGGAAATAAAAGGGATAAGGGGGATGCCGGGCAGGAAAGGATGCGGTGGTAGAGGGCAGGGGGCAGCAGGGCAGTGATGCATAGGCCGGTGGGGGTCCCAGAGGTCGGGGGTGGACAGGGGGAGATGGGGGGGGGCCGGCGAGGTCAGGCAGAGAGCCCAGGCTCACGGCCGGGATTAGTGGGGGCCAGGCGGTTGGCTCGTGGGTGCAGCGGGTCCCCTTTGGTGGCAATAAAGTCACGGGGGGGCCGCCGGGCTCGGGGACAGGGAGTGGGGAGCCCGCAAAGGGATGGTGGGCTAGTTGTGGAAGCTTCAGTTCCCACATCAGTGGAAATAGGACCAGAAGGCCCCCAAGGGGTGTTTGGGGCTGACCCGGAGGGGAGTGGGGAGGCAGCCACAGGGCAAAGGGCGGGGATGATGGACTACGTTTCGGTAGGGCGTCAGTATGCATGGGATCAGTGGCTGGGGAGGACAAGGCCCGTCGCAGGCCGAGTGAGCAGTGGTGTGGCAACCGGCGTGGTCAGCGGGTTTCCCGCCCCCTGCTTTTCCTTTTGTTTCTCCGCAGGTGCCTTTTCTGGTGTTTCCAGGACCAACACTCGGACTAGGGGGACACCCTCTGGAGACCATGGATGCCTCGATCACGGTGCTGCACAGAGGCTTGGTGGCAGAAGCGGAGGCACGAGGTGTGAGCGGGCAGCGGTCAGTCGAGGAGACAGCGCAAGAGGTGCTTCGACCGATGGCAGCGGATTCAGGACTAGTGGCAGCGATGGGTGAGTTGCAAGGTGATGTGGGTGCAGGGGATGAGGGGAGCAGTGTGAGGTTCGTACGGTCGGGTAAAGTGAGCAGGAAGAGGAAGCATACATGCCGGTGTCGGCAGAGTTCGGAGTCGTCATCCTCTTCATCTTCAGGTTCGTCTGGGCCGTCCTCGGGGGGTGAGGGCGAGGGGGTGGAGGCGCGGGATAGGACAGCAACGGCGGGTAGAGCGGCGGGAGGAACTCTGAATTTGGCGACTTTATCTGAGTTGTGGGAAGGGGTTCCGAGGAAGTTGAGACGCAGAATTTGTAAGCGGAGATACATAGACATGTTCCGCTGGCTGGAGGGTCGGAAGCGGTCCGGTGAGAACAGGAAAAAGCACAAGGAGGATGAGAAAGCGGGCCGGATTAGGAAGGTTTCTAGGACGGTCGTGAACTGGGTGCGGGCATTTTTGCGGCTGGCTAGTGTGTGGCGTCAGCATTATCCGGGACAAAACGGGATGTTGCTAGCATAACAACAATAACAGAAGTACCATGGTCCGACCATCACCTCATTACACTCCACCTCCCAGTACAAGCAACGCAGAACTCCACGCACCACACACCTCATATATCACGCTTTGCACACTTCAACAAAGATACCTTCCTTGACAAAGTACTACCCATACTCAACACAAACCTCCCAGACATCAACTCCACCGTAAATCACTGGAACCTTACAGTTCAAAAAGCAGCTGCCCCCACACACTCCACGCATAGACAGTTAAAAAAGACAGAAAAATGGTTCACGAAAGAACTAGTGAACCTAAAAAAACAACTGAGAAAACAAGAAAAGAAATGGAGGAAAACTAAATCTGCTGAGAATAAATCCCAATACTTAAACACACTCAACGAATACAAGAATGCGATTAACAAATCAAAAAAGGACTACCACTCCAAGGTAATAAACCTAGCTATCAATCGCCCTAGAGAACTATTTGCAATTGTAAAAACACTGACAAAAGTCAAAAATCCAGAACCAAAACAATCAGCAATAAGTATCCAAACCCTAGCAACCCACTTTGCAGAAAAACTAAAATGCAAACTTAACACTACACCAACACTAATCCACACAAACACCGAAACTAATAACAACTGGACAACCTTTCACACGATAGATCAAAAACACCTCCTCAGGATCATAACAATTATCAACACCACAACCTCCCCACTCGATCCATGCCCTGTGTCATGGATCAAAAGTACTAAGGAAGAACTAGCTGGAAACATTCAATACATAGTAAATCAATCCCTCTCCCAAGGCATTATGCCTGATGCCCTAAAACTCACAACAATCCGCCCAATAATAAAAAACAATAAACTCGACCCGAAAGACCCAAACTCATATAGACCGATAGCCAGCATTCCATTCATGGCTAAAATAATAGAAAAAACTGTTCAACTACAACTGCAAGAACATATAGACGAGCACAACTCCCTTGACTCCCACCAATTTGGCTTCCGCCCCTTCCATGGGGTAGAAACCCTCTTAATTACTCTGATGGACTTCCTCATAAGACATACAGACGATAACACTCAAGGCCTCCTACTCCTTTTCATAGACATTTCCGCCGCATTTGACAACATCAATCACCTTACACTGATTAACAGATTAGAAAACTTAGGAATAGGCGGGACTGTCCTCAATTGGTTCAAGTCCTACATCACACACAGACTAATGCGAGTTCAATTAAACCAGGAAGCATCAGAAACCTTCCCCCAAGGACAAGGAATACCCCAAGGATCAGCCCTTTCTGCTCTCCTTTTCAACCTGTACCTACAACCCATCACAAAAATATTTAAAAAACACAAAATCAGTCATTTTATCTATGCCGACGACATCATGCTCGCCCTCCCCATAACCACGAAAAACCCTAATTATAACACTCTATCCGAATGCATGGCGGAAACCTCATCCTGGATGGAAACCAACTTCCTCAGCATCAATCTCAAAAAAACGGAGGCAATGTTTGTATCAAGATCACCTGTGGCTGAAGATACCTACCCAACAACTATCTCCATCAATAACACAACGATACCTGTTAAAAAAGAGGTAAAATACCTAGGCGTTATAATCGATCACACACTCACCATGCTACCACACATAAAGCAGACGGTAAAAACTATATTCTACAAACTCAAAACTATTCAACACTTAAGGCTCCTTCTTGACACGCATGACTTTAGATCAGACGTAAGTGCACTCATAACCCCTCACTTTGACTATTGTAATAGTCTCCTAACCGGCCTCCCACAAAAGAATATCTACCTATTACAAAGAGCACAAAACATTTGTGCAAAAGTAGTCACTAAAGCCCACCTAGCAGACCATGTAACCCCTATACTGCTAGAACTACACTGGCTCCCCATAAATAACCGAATCAAATACAAAATACTACTAACAACCTTCAAACTACTAAACGATATTGCCCCCTTCCATCTATCCACACTCCTCCACGCCCCAAATGATTCAAGAGCCCGCAGACTAAATGCAACCCTCTCACTAGAGCTGCCAAAAACATTCACGAGGACTAAAAACTCCACCAGTGCCAGAGCCTTCACATTCACCGCTCCCACACTCTGGAATGACTTCCCAATAGACATCCGAATCATAAAGGACCTCTCCCAATTCAGGAAAGAACTCAAGACATACCTATTCTCTGAGCATTTCGGAATCCCCTACCCTCCAAGTCCAGCCACACAGCGTCCACAGGCACACAAACAAAAAAACCTGCAGAAACACAATTAACTGAACACACACAACTCCTCTTCAAACAGCCCCCCCAAAGACACCCCAAACAACCCACGAAAAATGGAAATAAATTCCATCACACACACACACTCACACACACACACTCACACACACACACACACACACTTGAATAGTGAATTCTATACACCATAAATCATGTATCCTAACCTTTTGTAAATAACATCTATAAATAGCAATGTCAGCTCGCTGACATTCCCCTGTAAATCCAGTAGTATACAAAAGTATACACCCTGTAAATAGTTTTAACAACTTACTGTTCTGTTTTATGTAAAAAGTTAAAAAGTTATATGTAAAAAGTTAAAAAGTTCTTGTTCTATGTAATGTTATACGAACGTATACAATTGTTCCATGTAAACCGCCCCTGATCTCTGGAAGGGGCGGTATAGAAGAAATAGATAAATAAATAAATAAATAAAATAAATAAATATGCGGACTTGATCTTAGAAGCCTCGCAGACCCATAAAGGTTGGTCGTGGCTTAATTATGATGAAAGGTTTAGGGATAACATGGAGGGAAACAAGGCGTTAACATGGGGCACGCAGGATATCAACTTGTGGCTCACCCAGACGTCGGTTAGGACGATGGCTGGGGGGGGCGCGGGGAAGGGAGGGACAGTGACCACTGCAGGGGTGAGTCGTTCCTTTCGGGGCAGGGGAGTTATGTCGCCCGGTAGACCGGTGTCAGGCGGTGGAGGGGACGTATGCTGGCGGTTCAATAAGTCCTCATGTCCTTTCCCGGATTGCAAGTTCAGGCACGTCTGCTTGGCCTGTGGCAGAGGACATTCAGCGGCCAAATGCCTTAGGAAAGGTACTGCGTTGCCCACCTCGCCGGCCCTTAAGTAAGGGGGCGGAGTTCAATGTGGCCCCTACGCCAATAAGGGTGGAGGTATTAAGTGGGTGGTTAAGGCACTACCCGAGGCAAAGGGATAGGGAAGTGTTACAGTTTGGGTTTCAGTTTGGTTTTGTTATACCGGTTCGGGGTGTCGTGGCGGTCGTGGCGGCGAGGAATTCCCCATCGGTGCGGTGCTTTGCGGCCATCACGCAGGAGAAGTTGGCTGTTGAGCTGAGGTTAGGGAGGGTAGCAGGCCCGTTTACGCAGCCTCCCGGAATTTTGTGGTGTCTCCTCTGGGAATCATACCCAAGAAGGAATCGGGGAAGTTTCGGATGATACATAACTTGTCGTTTCCAGAAGGGGCATCAGTGAATGATCACATACCGTGTGAGTGGTGTACAGTGCACTATGCATTGTTCGATCGGGCAGCGGAGTTGGTCAGGAAAGCAGGGTGCAGCGCATTGATGGCAAAAGTAGATAAAGAATCGGCTTTTTGTTTGTTGCCGGTGCACCCTTCTGCATTTCATTTGTTAGGTTTTCGTTTTGCCGAATGCTTTTATTTCGACAAGTGCATGCTGATGGGCTGTGCGGTGTCTTGCGCCTACTTCAAAAAATTCAGTACCTTCCTCCAGTGGGCGGTAACGCTGTGTGTGGGTAGGTCCGAGGTGGTGCATTATCTCAATGATTTCTTGTTTGTGGGCGTGTCACAAACGACAGCGTGTAAAGAGCTGCTGGATGGTTTTGTGAGCTTAGCGGGCGAGTTGGGGGTGCCTTTGGTGGACAGTAAGACAGAGGGACCGTGTACTAGGATCACCTTCTTGGGAGTCGAGTTGGATTCCGACCAAATGGTGGTGCGCTTTCTGAGACACAAGGTACTGAAGTTGCGGGTTTTGGTTGCTAATGTTTTGGTCTCTTCAAAGTTGACATTGAAGGAAATGCAGGCATTGATTGGATCACTAAACGTTGCCTGTACAGTGATCCCAATGGGTCGTGTATTTATATGCCACTTGGAGGCAGCGACAACGGGGGTGAGGAAGCCTCATCACCGCATACAAGTTTCTAAGGTTATGAGGGAGGACTTGCAAGTTTGGGACGTTTTCTTGAAGGACTTTAATAGGACGTCGGTCATAATGGAAGCAGAGAGTTTGAGCGAGGAGTTACAGCTGTACACGGATGCGGCAGGTGGAGTAGGTATGGGAATTTACTTTGGGGGGGGGCGTGGTGCGCCGATAAGTGGCCACAAGACTGGCATGAGGGGGGTTTGTCAAAGAATATCACATTTTTGGAACTGTTTCCGATACTAGTGGCCAGACAGACTGCAGAACCGCAAGGTCGTGTGGTGGTGCGATAATGAAGCAGTGGTGAACGTCATTAATCATTACACTCTGCGATGTCTGCAGGTGGCGTCACTGATGAGGGCGGTGGTGCTTTCTTGTTTGTGTCTGAATGTTGTGTTGAAGGCCCAACATATCCCAGGACATACTAATGGAATTGCTGATGCTCTTTCCTGTTTACAGTGGGACCGGTTTCGGCAGTTGGCACTGCAGGCAGAACCGGAAGGGCGCGCTGTCCCTTGGAGCTTGTGGAACGGTGGCCTGCTGAGATGAAGGAGCTGCTGCGGAGTTTGGTGGCAGAGAGGACCTGGGATGCTTACCGGAGAAGTTGTGACAGGGTGGTAGCCTTTTTGAGGGCAAGTGGTTGGCGGAAGGGGGCGGTGCCGGATCAATTGACTGGGCAGTATATCATCGGTGCGAAAGGTCAGGGGTTGTCCAGATCATCAGTGAAAGGACATCTGACCGGTTTTGCCTTTTTCGCGAGAGCCGTCGGATGGGGTTCGATGGGGGGAGGGTTCATGGTTCAGAGGCTCTTGCGGGGGTGAGAGCATTTGCGGCAGATGCCGTGGGATTGGCGGTGGATGATTACGCATGAGTTACTCCTGAGACTATGTAGGGAGTTACCCAATATCGCGGAGTCGTGATATGAAACCATACTTTCCCGCGCAGTGTTTAGTTTGGCTTTCTTTGGCGCATTCTGAGTGGGGGAATTGGTGGCGAACTCTGGGAAACCGGGAGTGGGGAGTAGCTTGCTTCGCCAGCACGTGCAGCTCGGTGGCGGGCAGTTACGGGTACTCCTGGCCAAATCTAAAACGGACCAGAAGGGAAAGGGTCTCTGGGTGGTGTTGATGGAGATAGGGGGACTTACCTGCCCGGTTGCTGCAATGATGGAGTACTTGCGAGTGCATCCGTTGGCAGCAGGCGGGTTATTGGTGCATAGGGATGCACGGTTGCTGATGCGGTTTCAGGTGTCGGCGGTGTTATGGATGGTGTTGTGTCGCCTGGGGGAGGACCCGAGTCAATTTTTGGCACATTCTTTTTGCATCGGGGCAGCGACCAGCGCGGCGGAGGTGGGGCTGTCTGGAGGCAGATACAAAGTATTGGCAGGTGGCGGTCCAAGGCATTTGAAGGATATGTGCGTTTATGAGAAGGGGGCCCAAGGGGGGGTGATACTAATTGTTAATTTCTTTTACAGATGGGGGACTTGGTGTGCGGGATTGTTGGATGATTCTTTCGTGTTCTGGGCTGGTCAGCGAGCGGCAGTGCGGCCAGTCGGGCTAAACCTGGGCCTCAATCCTGCAGTGGTTCCGTCTCATGGCTGGGTGAGCGGGGTGTGCGGTGGATGCAGCTGCTGCCCTTGCTTCGAGATCAGCGTGCCTACGGAAGTAGCCAGAGATTTTGTTGTTGCTCTGGGTGGCAATGAGTTGACTTTCTGGACATGCAAGCAGCTGATCAATGCGGCAAAGAAGGATCTTGCTGTGGTGCTGAGGTGGTTTGCAGGGGTGGTGCTGATATGGTCAGACATTATAACTAGACCTGCGTGCTGGGGACAACGGCGGTGGTCTAGAGGTCTGACAAAAATTAATCGGCAGATTGGGCGGTGGGTTTGTGAGCAGGGGAGTTATCAGGTGCGGCATGCATGGGTAGAGGTGGCTTGTGCCAGATTGTATAGGAGTGATGGAGTTCATCTATCCCCAGTGGGGACGGACTTACTGTTGAATGACTGGCAGGAAGCATTGGAAAGGGTGGTACAGGACTACGCTCGCTGGTTGCAGCTTGATATTGGTGGGGGCGGCACTGAAAGTTCAACCGGTTTGTGCTGGTGGCGGGATCCCGGAGGTTTCTGGGGTCCGGAGCCTTAGGCTTCTTGAGGCGGGGGCGGAGTGCCCACGAACCAGACTTGTGCTACTGATATGGCAAAGTCGGATAAGGATGATAGGAACTTGGCCGGTGGCTTGATTGCAGCAGGGGCGGAGGCGAGGTCAGCTTGCTAATTTTATGGCTGGTGACAGAGTGCTCCGCTGGGGTTCAGTTGTTGTTGATTATTGTTCTGAGTGTTCAATATGTTGGATTAGTGATAAGGCTGTGACCAGTTGCTTCCAAGAACAGTGTCCGTGTAGTTTGTGGGTAACCCATGGGGGGTGGGGGGATTTTGGAGAAAAGGTGGTGTGCGTATGTGTAAAGGGTGAGCATCGGGTCCGGCTACCCGGTTAGAGTAAGGGTGCGGGCAGGGTCCCGGTGCCCACGGGTAACCGGGTGCTCAGCCCCGTGCGGGACCCTGCACGCGCCTTGTGTTGAGCTGGGGGGGGAACGCATCATGGGCAGGACGCAGGACGCGTCCTTTAAACCGATTGGCTCCACCCGCGGGAGCGTGCGCAGGGAGCCAGTCGGAGGCAGGAGTGCATGTGCTCTGGCTGCGGCAGTGGCCTGAAGACATGCAGGGAGACGGCTCGGCGGCTTCCTACCATCCCACCCGATATACTATGGAGAAGTTGGGGGGAGTTGGGGTGTCACAGTGTTGGGGGGGGCGGGATCCTGGAGGTTTCCGGGGTCCGGAGACTTAGGCTACTTGGGGCGGGGGCGGGGTGCCCACGACCTGGATAAACCCTGGCAGACTTGTGCTACTGATATGGCAAGGTCGGATAAGAGTGACAGGAACTTGGCCAGTGGCTTGACCGCGGCAGGAGTCGAGGTCACCTTGCTAATTGTATGGCTGGTGACGGAGCGCTCCGCTGGGGTTTGGTTGCTGTTGATTATTGTTCTGAGTGTTCAATATGTTGGATTAGTAATAAAGCTGCGACAAGTTGCTTCCAAGAACAGTGTCCATGTAGTTTGTGGGTAACCCACGGGGGGTGGGGGGGTAGGGATTTCGGAGAAAAGGTAGTGTGCGAATGTGTAAAGGGTGAGCATTGGGTCCGGCTACCCGGTTACCCCCCAGCTTGATTGAGTGTCCTGTATTTGAACTTAAAAAAAGATGTTCAGGTTAACTCTGGTCCATGACTCAGAAGTAGGTTTTCTGTGCGGAAGGCATCTGGTTTTGAACCTCTGGTGAATCCTGGCCTTGATAAATGATTCTGTCTCTCCTGAGAAAAGATAACTGGCAATATATTTTCCTAGTGTTAGAAAGATTTGGATTGGAAGGACATATATTATAATTGGTGCATCTCTTATACTCGGACCTGCAGCAAGCAAATATTGAGGCCATTATATTACAGTGGGGTATTAACAAATCAATAGGCTTAAAAATGTCAATTCTCACACAAAATGGATAAACCAATAAACAATACTCAGGAGGAAATAATTTCTACTATTTTATATTCATTTTTTGGCAAAATATCCTTTCCATATGGTATCACAGTTCTGAAACAGCGTCCATCACAGCATATTATTCAAACACCACCAAACACAGTGGAGTAAAACTGAAAAGGGCTCAGGTTTCTTCATGTGCAGATCGTCTACTGCTATTTACTTTAAAGTCATCATAGTCCACAAAACAGACATTTTTTAAATCAATTTTTTAGCAAAAAGTGTATACCTGTATGCCCAAATTCACACAATAAATATATATATATATATATATATATATATATATCTATATATAAAACGTGTATATATAATATTGCATTACTTATTTTAAACATGAGCTGATGCAATCAGTTCAGTTAAACTTATTTTTATATACATAAAAAAAGGTTCCCATCAACATGCATAATAATATAAGCAACCTGACCAAGGGATTGACCCCTCAACGGCGCTTCATCAGGAGCAATTGTCACCATAGTGGGGGGGCCACGCTTCGAAGAACCTTTTTTTTAATTTGCTTTTTTTCACTTAGTTTGGAACTTGTATTATATTGAATTCGGTGTCACAGGAGCATTGGATGGGTGAGGCTGGGGGTGCTTTGACTTCAGGCTTGCTGTCTTTGTGGATGATATATTAGTTCATGTTACTGACCCAGTAGAACAGCGGTTGTCAACCTGTGGGTTGCGACCACCACGGGGGTCGCCACAGGATTTAGCGGGTGTGGCCTAGTCTCCGCCAAGTTAAAAAAAATAATTTAAAAATGTGCACAAGTTGCTGCCGCTGCCGAGTTCGCTTCTCAGCAGCGTTAAACTCACCGCCTCCCTTCTAATGCAGCCGTGGCTCCCTGCCACTTAGGGAATTGGGGCTGTGCCTGTAAAACCGTTGTGGGTTCCGTGCAGCATTGTCCTGCCTCCAAAGGAAGTGGTAAAGAACTTCCTTTGGAGGCGGGACAATGCTGCATGGAGCCCGCCGAGAGACAGGGAGGCTCTGCAACGGTTTTACAGGCACAGCCACGGTTCCCTAAGAGGCAGGGAGCTGTGGCTGCATTAGAAGGGAGGCAGACATGGGGAGAGGGGATGAGGGGGCAGGGAACCTGCAACACGGCTGACATGAACAGAGGGGGGGCTGACCTGGACAGGGGGGGAGGGGGGCCAGACATGGATGGATGGCGGGAGGAGGGGCTGACATGGACAGAGGGGGGCTGACATGGAAGGAGGAGGGGCTGACATGGACGGAGGGGGCTGACATGGAGGGATGGAGCTGATATGGATGGATGGATGGAGGGAGGGGGGCTGACATGGAGGGAGGGAGGGATGGAGGGAGGGGTTGACATAGAGGGAGGGAGGGATGGAGGGGGGCTGACATGGACAGATGGAAGGATGGGGGCTGACATGGAGGGAAGGGACTGACATGGAGGGAGGGAGGGGGCTGACATGGAGGGATGGAGGGAAGGGGGCTGGCATGGACAAAGGGGAGAGACAGGGGGACATATTGGACAGACAGGGATAAATGCTGGACAGAGGCGAGAGACAGTGCGGGTTAGGATTATAATGGGCTGATGAGGGAGCTAGCACTGGTAATGGGCAGATGGGGAGGGGGCTAGGACTGGTAATGGGTTGATTAGGGAAGGCTAGGACTGGGAATGGACTGATCAAGGGGGGTTGGGACTGGTAATGGGCTGATAGGGGGGTAGGACTGGTAATGGACTGATGGGGGGGTTAGCATTGGAAATGAGCTGATCGGTGAGGTTAGGACTGGAAATGGGCTGATGGGGGGATAGGAGTGGCAATGAGCTGATCGGGGGGGGGGCTATGACTGGAAATGAGCTGATTAGTGGAGGCTAGGACTGGTAATGAGCTAATGGGGGTAGGACTGGTATTGGGCTGATTAGGGGAGGCTAGCACTGGTAATGGGGTTGAGGAGGGACTAGCACTGGAAATGAGCTGATTAGGGGAGGCTAGGACTGGTAATGAGCTGATGGGGGTAGGACTGGTATTGGGCTGATTAGGGGAGGCTAGCACTGGTAATGGGGTTGAGGGGGGACTAGCACTGGAAGCAAACTGATTGGGGGGGCTGAGACTGGGAATGGGCTGATTGTGGGGAGGGGAGGATAGAGCTGCTGGCCCTGGAAGAAAACTGGGGGCTAAGGCTACAAATGGGCTGATACGAGGGGATGGAAGAATGGAACTGGAAGAGAGTGGATCTGAGAGGGGCTGCCATGGTATTTGTACTAGAAGGGACTGCTCAGTGGGGAAGGAGGGGGACTGGAAGGGAATGGACACCAGTGGCAGTCATGGGAATGCAAGTTGACATTGGAAGGTACTGGGAGTGAGGACTAGAAAGGGGCTGATACTGGGGAGGGATACTGGGACTGGAAATAGGCTGATGGACAGAAGTGAAGAAAACGAAAGAAAAGATAAGAAATGGCAGATGGACCATAGACCACAGAAAGAGAGCTAAGAGAAGACAGGAAAACAGAAGCCTCAGATCGGGACCAGCATGATCAGAGAATAAATTGGTCAGCCAACAAAGGTAGAAAAAATAATTTTTTTTCATATTAGTGATTTGACTACAAAATCATAATAATTTTGAAATCAAATATTATTACTTGTTATTGGGATTAGTTAATAGAAACATAGAAACATGATGACAGAAAAAGACCACATGGCCTATCTAGTCTGTCCTTCCATATCAACAACTACAACAGTCCACTTTTTACCTTTAGAGATCCTCTGTGTTGGTCCCATGCTTTTTTGAATTCAGTTACTGTCCTCATCTCTACCACCTCCACTGGGAGACTATTCCACGGATCCACTACTCTTTCCGTAAAGAAATATTTCCGCATATCACTCCTAAATCTATCTCCCTTCACCCTCATCCCATGTCCCCTTGTAGCAGAACTTGCTTTCAATCGAAAGAGGCTCTCTCCCTGAACATTTATGCCACGGAGGTATTTAAACATCTCAATCATATCACCTCTATCCCGCCTTTCCTCTAAGGTGTACATATTAAGATCCTTAAGTCTGTCCTCATATACTTTATAATGAAGCCCACTAATCATTTTAGTAGCCACCCTCTGCACCGACTCCATCCTGTTCACAACCTTTTGAAGGTGCGGTCTCCAGAATTGCACACTATACTCCAAATGAGGTCGCACCAAAGACTTATACAGAGGCATTATCACCTCCTTTTTTCTGCTAGCCATTCCTCTCCGTATGCACCCAAGCATCCTTCTAGCTTTTGCCATCGCCTTTTCTACCTGTTTAGCTAGTTTAAGATCATCAGACACAACCACGCCTAGGTCCCGCTCTTCTTTAGTGGACAAAAGTACTTCACCTCCTATACTGTATTGCTCCATTAGATTGCTGCAGCCCAAATGCATGACCTTACATTTTTTAACATTAAATCCCAGCTGCCAAATTCTAGACCCTTCTTCAAGCTTAGCTAGATCCCTCCTCATGT
The DNA here is from genome assembly GCA_033557465.1 of Ichthyophis bannanicus. NCBI lineage: Eukaryota > Metazoa > Chordata > Amphibia > Gymnophiona > Ichthyophiidae > Ichthyophis > Ichthyophis bannanicus. The sequence goes on from CM066032.1 coordinate 723,619,159, forward strand.
TATCTACACCTTCCTGGGTGTCTACTCTATTGCAGATTTTGGTATCATCTGCAAAGAGGCAAACCTTACCCGACAGTCCTTCTGCTATATCACTAACAAAGATGTTAAAAAGAATCGGACCAAGGACAGATCCCTGGGGCACACCACTGGTAACATCCTTCTCCTCAGAGTGAGCTCCATTTACTTGTACTCTTTGTCGCCTCCCACCCAACCAATTTCTAACCCAAGCAGTAACTTTAGGGTCCATCCCTAGGGTGCTCAGTTTGTTTATAAGTTGCCTGTGAGGAACAGTGTCAAAGGCTTTACTGAATTCTAAATACACCACATCTAGAGGTCTCCCTCGGTCCAACTCCCTGGTCAACCAGTCAAAGAAATCAATCAGATTTGTCTGACAAGACCTGCCTCTGGTGAATCCATGCTGCCTCGGATCCTGTAATCCGCTGGACTCCAGAAACCTCACTATTTTCTCTTTCAGCAGCGTTTCCAATAATTTACTCACCACCGAAGTTAAACTAACTGGCCTGTAGTTTTCAACCACATCCTTACTTCCGCTTTTGTGTAAAGGCACCACATGAGCCTCTCTCCAGTCCTTTGGCACCACTCCCGACTCCAACGAGGCATTGAAAAGGTCAGTCAGTGGAGTTGCTAGAACGTCCCCAAGTTCCCTCAGTATTCTAGGGTGTATCCCATCCGGTCCCATCGCTTTGTCTACTTTAAGTTGAGCTAGTTTCTCACGAACACAGTCTTCTGAAAATTGTTCAAGATGTCCCTCGCTTCTGTTCCTATTTGTGGGTGTTTTCTGAGGTCCTGCTCCTGGTTCTTCATCTGTGAACACAGAACAAAAATATTTGTTAAGCAATTCCGCTTTATCCTTATCAGCTTCTACATATTCCCCCCCTGCACCCTTGAGTCTGACAATACCACTTTTGCCCTTCCTCTTCTCACTGATATATCTGAAAAATGTCTTATCCCCCCCCCCCCATTTTATTGCATTGGCTATTTCCTCCTCCTTTTGAATCTTTGCCTTCTTGACCACTTTGCTAGCTTCTCTAGGTTTTTCCAAATACAGATGCCTGTCTTCCTCTCTCTGTGATCTCTTGTATTTCATGAAGGCCTCCCTCTTTTTCTTCACTTTTTCAGCTACTTCCTTCAAAAACCATAGCAGTCTCCTTTTCCTTTTGCCTTTATTTACCATTTTAACAAAAAGGTTGGTTGCCCTTAAAATACTCCCTTTCAGTTTTGCCCACTGTTTTTCTACATCCCCCAGCTGTTCCCATCCCACTAACGACTCCCTGAGGAATTGGCCCATCTTCGCAAAGTTAGTCTTCCTAAAGTCTAAGATCCTCACCTTGGAATGGATTCTAACAGCCCTAGTCCTAATACTGAACCACACCATCTGGTGATCACTGGAGGCAAAATGATCTCCCACTACAACATCAGAAACACTTTCACCATTGACAAGCACCAAGTCCAGTATGGCCCCTTCACGTGTGGGGTCTGTTACCAATTGCCTGAATAGTTCTCCCTGTAGAGAATCCAGGATCTCCTTACTTCTAGATGATACTGCAGCAGGAATGTGCCAATCAACATCTGACATATTGAAATCTCCTATCAGTAGCACTTCCCCTTTCCTAGCAATGCTGCGTATGTCTTCAATTAACTCTCTGTCCACCTCTTCCTCTTGTGAGGGAGGTCTGTATATCACACCAATGCAAATAGATTTCTCTTTCCCTCTTTCTAGTTTAACCCACAATGCCTCCTCTCTCCCTTTTAAGCTCTGTAATTCCAAAGCTTTAATAGTAGTTTTTACATATAGTGCCACTCCTCCTCCCCTTCTTCCTACCCTGTCCTTTCTGAATAAAGTATAGCCAGGTATAGTTACATCCCAGTCATGATTTTCTGTGAACCATGTTTCTGTAACTGCCACTAAATCCAAGTCAGCCACTCCCACCAAAGCTTCAACATCAGGGATCTTATTTCCCATGCTATGGGCATTTATACACACTGCTTTCCATATGTTACCCATTTCCATAAAGGTATTTAATGTATCACCTACCTGGGGGCTTTCACTTACCTGGGGGCTTTCTTCACCTATCCCCAACAAATCTAGTTTAAAGCCCTCTTCAGTAGATTAGCCAGTCTACTACCGAAGATGCGTTGACCTTTCTTCGACAGATGGATGCCATCTCTGCTCTGCAACCCTTGGAACAGCATCCCATGGTCTAGGAAACCAAAACGCTCTCGATGACACCATCCACGCAGCCATGCATTCATCTCCAGGGTGCGAGCCTCTCTGCCTTGGCCTTTACCCTCAACAGGGAGGACTGAAGAGAACACCACCTGTGCACCTAACTGCTTCACCCTCTGTCCCAGAGCCATGAAGTCACTTTTGATACGTTCCGAGGTATACCTGGCAGTATCATTTGTTCCAACATGGATTAGCAACATTGGGTAATAGTCAGTGGGCTTGATGAGTCTCGGCAAACTCTCCGTAACATCTTGGATTTTGGCACCATGCAGACAGCATACCTCTCTGGACATCAAGTCTGGTCGGCAGATGGATGCCTCAGTACCCCTCAGAAGAGAGTCTCCAACCATCACTACCCTTCGTTTCCTTCTGGTCACTGATTCTGCAACTTTGGGGTACTTGAACTCTGGTTCTTCCCTTTCCAGGGATTCTTTCACCTCCTCCACTTCCAGGGCTGCATAATGGTTCTTCAATTCAAGGGCTGGAGAAGTTGGATTGGTGATTTTGCAGGCCCTGGTGACTTGTGTCCAACCATCGACATTCTGTTGGCACCCATCTTCTCCTGTGCTGGAGAGCTTGGTTGCTGCAAGAAACATCTCATCAATGTACTTTTCACTGTCTTGAATGCTCCTCAGCCTCGCCACCTCCTCTCTGAGTTCCTCCACTTGTTTCCTCTGAGCTTCAGCATGCAGGCACCCTGCACATGGAACTGGTCCTTCAACTGGCATTAGGACCTCTGTCTGGATTGAGGCAGAAGCTGTAACGGGGGCAACAGCTTTAGCAATACGATTTTTCCCAGCCATTGTTCTGTTCATGGAGCTTAGGTATCTGTTAAAGCAAAAGAGAGAGATCTACCAAGTACCAGCCGGTTTCCCAGCTGTCCTTTCAGAGAAAAAGCAGTTAAATCTCTTTAATTATATTCAAAATGTGCTGGTCCAATTCTCTGTGATTTGTTAAAGGGGGAGGTGTCCTATAAAGCAAGACTGCTCACTAGGGGTGGGTGGGTGTCGGGGTGGGTAGGGAGGGAACTAACACCTGATTAGGTGTTAGCAGTTTCTTTTTTTTTTTTTTTTATTATATCATAAATGCAATCCTTATACATAGTTCAAAATAAATACACAGTCTGAGGTGAATCAATACAAAGAAATATCAATAATCGAACTAAACTCAATATTGTGTAACAGCCCACATCATGGAGAAGACAGCTTAAAGGTACCTGGGAAAAGTCTTAATAAAGGCTACAACCACCTAACAAAATAATCTTATCATTAAAGAAAGATAAAAGAAGCAAATTCAGGCTTGGAGGGACAACAGGAGCGCATCTCGTTGAGATGATTCAACAAAAACATAATCTATACCCTGAATAGTAACTAAGCATTTACAAGGAAACCGAAGGAAGAAGGTCCCCCCTGCAGCCAAAACACGAGGTTTAAGCTGGAGGAAGGACTTCCTCCTCAGTTGAGTATAACGGGAAACGTCAAGGAAAATAGACATTCTTAATCCATAAAAATCAACATTTTTTTCAGAAAAAAACTTTCATAATTTTTGCCTTATCAGAGAAATTTACCAAAGTAATTACTAAAGTGGCTCGCGTAGAAATCAAAGCCTGAGAATTTTCAAGAAAATCAGTCAAATTTAAATCACTTTGTACTTCTGACGGAGACACATCCTTATTCAAGGAAGTCTCCCGACTTGGCAGATAATAAGAATGTGAAATCAGAATAAGATCAGCATCTGGCATCAATAAAACATCTTTGCAGTACTGCCTAAATAAAAGAAGAGGTGTCATAAAACGAGTCTTAGGAAAATTTAGAATACGAAGATTATTTGCACGAGACTTAGGGGCTTGTTTACAAAGCCGCGGTAGTGGTTCGCGATCGCGATCGCAGTCGCGGCCCCATTGAAATCAATGGGGCCGCGGCTCCGATTACGATCGCAAACCGCTACCGCGGCTTTGTAAACAAGCCCCTTATTTTCCAATAACTCTACCTGTTTATACAAAAGTAGCATATCTTTTAAAGAGGAGGCGCTCGCCGATTGAAAAACACCGGCTTGAACCTCCAATTTATCAATCCGCATAGACAAACTCCCAACCGTTGAGCCCAAAGTATGTACCTTGTGCACAACCTGTTGGGAGAAAGCAGACGTTTGATCCATAAATTTAGTTAACAACAAGTTAGTGGCAGAGACTTGCTTCCAGATATCCAGTAAAGAAACATTAGTAGGGTCAACTACAGAAGAAGAGGAGGAAAAATCCTCCAATTTGATAGCCAGAATAGGAGTTAAAGAAGAAGCTTTACTAATAGCATTAAGAGAACTGTCACAAACAGTGCCCTCTTCCTCCTCCGAGGCAGAAGCCTCAGAGGAAAAGATGTCCAAATCCAACACCTGAGTGCCAGTGGGATTAGGAGGAGGAGTCCTTTTGATGGTACTCAGGGAAGCTCCAGAGGCAGGCGAGGAGGAAGCAGGAACTGATGAAACAAGCTTATGTTTAGAAACCTCATGCTGGTCCATCGGACCAATCACTGCTTGAGAACCTAAATCGTTATCAGAAAGTTTTTTCAAAGACTTACTTTTCCTCTTAGAATGACCTCAGGGCATTCCCTCAGCGGGTAGAGCTCCGAGGCTCCGAAGTAGCACCGAAGGGGCACCAAAGGGGCGTACCCCCTTTGGGCATGCCCCCTTTGGGCACGCGACCATGGGCCGCGACCGCGGCTGTGAAAGGCAGTTGGCTTTTAACTGTTGCAGTTCCCCGATGAAAGAAGGGGTAGGAGGAGCTTCACCTGCAAACACTTCAGCTGGAAACAAAGTTGACTGCCAAGCCCCGATATCCTGGCTGCTGCTTCTCAGCTCCTCTGAGAGCAGCTGGCTTTTAACTGTTGCAGTTCCCCGATGAAAGAAGGGGTAGGAGGAGCTTCACCTGCAAACACTTCAGCTGGAAACAAAGTTGACTGCCAAGCCCCGATATCCTGGCTGCTGCTTCTCAGCTCCTCTGAGAGCAGCTGGCTTTTAACTGTTGCAGTTCCCCGATGAAAGAAGGGGTAGGAAGAGCTTCACCTGCAAACACTTTAGCTGGAAACAAAGTTGACTGCCAAGCCCCGATATCCTGGCTGCTGCTTCTCCGGTGTTAGCAGTTTCTAAACCTGAGGAGGTTACCAGAGTTCAGCAACCTACTATGCTCAAGGAAAGTTCCCCTAAAGCACCAAAAAGAAAGTAACCTTGCTTTAAAAAATATACAAAAAAAACCTTTTAAGAGCTCCCAGTCAGAGAGCTAGCAATGTAATATAATAAAAACAAACAAACAAACCCTCAAATCCTTACTGTTTATTGATCTGTAGAGCCCTGGTTAGGAAAGCCTCAACAGGGCAGGGCACTGGAGCCTTTTATGCAGGCCTCAGCTGCACTCAGGAAATCAGGCCCACTAACTCCTGATTAGCTGTTAGCAGTTTCTAAACCTGAGGAGGTTACTAGAGTTCAGCAACCTACTGTGCTCAAGGAAAGTTCCCCATAAGCAGTGTTTCCCAACCCAGTCCTATGGGGCACACCGGCCAGTCAGGTTTTCGGGATATCCCTAATGACTATGCATGAGATATATATGCATTAGAGATATCCTGCCAACCTGACTGGTTTGTGGCCCTCCAGGGCTGGATTTGGAGACCCCTGCCTAACACCTCTGTCATCTAAGATTGTGAGTGGGCAAGGTGCAGATGTCCAAGACATCAAAAAGGTATATAGAATGTGTCACATTCCTCCTCACTTCTCACCACCACCAAAATATTGTCTATTAGACAACTTTTTGGTGGTGGTGAGAATCGAGGAGGAATGTGTCACATTCTATATACCCTTTCGATGTCTAGGACATCTGCACCTTGCCCACTCACAATCTTAAATGACAGAGGTGTAAGGCAGGGGTCTCCAAATCCAGCCCTGGAGGGCCACAAACCAGTCAGGTTGGCAGGATATCTCTAATGCATATATATCTCATGCATAGTCATTAGGGATATCCCGAAAACCTGACTGGCCGGTGTGCCCCATAGGACTGGGTTGGGAAACACTGCCCTAAAGCACCAAAAAGAAAAGTAATCTTGCTTTAAAAAATATACAAAAAACCCTTTTAAGAGCTCCCAGTCAGAGAGCTAGCAATGTAATATAATAAAAACAAACAAACAAACCCTCAAATCCTTACTGTTTGTTGATCTGTAGAGCCCTGGTTAGGAAATGGGCTGATGGTTTAAATAAGTAAATTTTATAAATAAAAACATAATGCAAAGGCGTATAATATATTAATAATTCAACAAATGATTACAGCGACAATGCGTTAACGGTAAAGGAAGAGAGATGCATTTGATTTTATCATTGCGGGTCATCACAAGTTGACCAATGGTAAAAGGGGTCACGGTGCAAAAAAGGTTGAGAAGCACTGCGATAGAATCTTTGGGTTAGCCGACCTGCTCACCGCATGAATCCAGCGGAATGGGATATTCAGCAGCACCATGCATGGTTTTTGCCGCCGAATATCCTCTCATAGCTCATCTGAGCACCCTGATGCTAACCGATTAGTGTCAGGGCATTCTGGGGGTAGAGGAGGGGCGGCCCCAACGTTAACCAGTCTGTGATGATATTCATCCGCTAACTGATTAACCCAAACTGACTGAAGTTAAGCCAGCGACTGATTATCACTGCTGATTGAATAGCTAAATCACTATCTGGGTATACTGGATATTTAGTGCCATTGGCTGGAAATAGTTCCGATACCGAATATCCGGGGTTAGTTTAATAACAAATATCATACTGCTAGTGGATGCACCCATAATGCCTTCCTTAGCAATATCTTTTCATATCTGTTGGGTCAGTTGTAATTGAGCACCTTTGCTTATGTTGCCTTGATATCACAACTAGACTATCTTACAGCCCCATTTTCCTGCAGCACCTCAAGGGCAGATTCTGTGGTAAACGGTATCAAAATCTGCAGCAATTATGTGGCACATTTGCATAGAGTAAATTGAATTATTCTGAATATGACATAATGGAACTTTATATTGCATAATAAAAATAAAGCACTTTTCCAGTCTGGATTTGTATCTGAGTAAGTCTTTTGTTTTTATGGGAGTTTATATGGGAATTTAAGGTAGGGGAGCAGAAGTAGGGGAGATCTCAGGAAGGTGGAGGAGAGGAGGGGGGAAGATTAGAGATGGGACTCAGGAAGAGAGTGGGGAATTGGGAATGGGGTGGGGGAGCATTAGGGAAAATTGGGGTGAAGAGAAGGAGGAACGATTGGAGGGATGAGGGAGAGGAAAGACTGGTGTGGGCAAAGAGGAAGAGGGAATATGGGGAAGAGGAGAAGGAGGGAATGGAGGCAGATAGTTTGGGGGAAGGTATAGAGGGGAAAGGAAATTCTAGGAAGGTGGGGGTGGTGGTATCTAGAGGGAAAGAAGGAAGGGGGTGTCCCTCACCTTGCTCCAGCTCTGTTCCCTCTCTCCCCATCCAATGCCCTCATTCTCTCTCTCTCCTCTATTTCTCACCCCAACTTTCATTCTCTCCCTTCTTCTTTGCACCCCCAGTCCTTTACCACCCTTCCTGTCCCCATCTCCAGGGCCCATCTACACACATGCACATACCCATCTACCCTCCACCAGCTCCTTTTACATATACAAGCCATTCACGTTGTCATGCAACCCCACCCTGTCATTCCCCCTTTCACAATCTCCTACTATTCTTTCATAATCCCCTCTTTTACAACCTTCTACCCACTCTATTCTCACACACCACTCCCTCTTTCACATTCCTCCAGTTCACAGTTCTGTTTTTACAATCCCCAGGCTGTATCATACCACCCCCATACATCAGCTTCCCTTTCAGATAACTTCCCCTTTCACAACACTCAGCCCTTATTTCACACATCCCCAACACAGCAGTATCTCCTTCACATACCCCCATCCCCTATTTCACAGAATTCTTCCCCCACTTCCCTGCCTCCTCTGAGAAAAAGAGACTGACTGAAGGGTGGAGGTGGAGGGGATAGGAGAAGGAGAGAGACTGGAGGGGAGCCATGATGATATGTGAAGCAAAGAGGCAATTGGCTCTTGGCTTATCAATGGGGTGATGTCACACAGCTGATAGCATGCTTTGGGAAGGGAGACTGCTGGCTTCTCCCAGTGATGTGCAGTGCACCTCATGGAACAGATATATTAAACTCTCTTTGCCTATAGATGCAGAATGGGAAAGGAGTTTTAGTAAAAGAGTTTCTAAAAGAGCCCCTGTTGATCTCGGAGGGGGATTCCTCACACCCCATTCAAACTTCCCTGTGGACAACTTTGGAAGGTTAGGGGAAGGAGAAGCATGAGAGATCGCAGCTGAGAGCTCCTAGGTTTTGGGCTGGCATCTGGATTCAATGAAAATTTGTATGTAGCATGAATTGAGTAGACTTGGGAAATCTACTGTTCACACCTGGGAGCTGCAAGGAATGGATTTACTTCTTGGGATTTGCCAGTAACTTCCTAGAGACCTGGACTTGCCACTGTTGGAGGATGGATGTTGGGCTTGATTGACTTTTAATCAGATGCAGCATCACACATTTTATGTTATGTTGTTATGGTGCATTCCATCAAAGGAAGGCCCAACGACTGAAAGTAAGTTGACCCCTTTTTCATATATGATGTACCATTTCATATTTTGCAAACCAGGAGTGGTCTAGTGGTTAGGACAAGGTACTTCAGGCCGGAGGGCCGGGGGTTCAAGTCCCACCTGGGGACAGCAATCTCAGGCCGGAGGGACTGGGATTTCTAGTCCTATACTCCTTGTGGTCTTGGGCAAGCCACTTAACCCTCCATTGCCCATGTTCTCTGTAAGTATTAGTGTATGTGTCTCATATCCCCTCGTGTTAAATGTATCCCCCAATTGACCGATTTGACCCGGTGAAAAGCGGGATATAAATACAGCTAAATAAATAAATTAAGGTCCATAATCTCATTAGATAATATCCAGCAATAGAATTTTTTTTAACAAACCATTTAATGGTTTCTAAAGGAAGATCAATCAGTTGAAGGGAGGCCCGAATACCCAAATTTGAATTTACTGAAGCAAATATGTAAAGTCATTTATGTCAGTAAATAATGATTTATAATACAAATTGACCATCTGAAAATTGCCCACCCATATTTATGGGAAGCTTCCCTAGGGGAGGGGGTTTGGGTGATATGTAAAAACAAATTTTGTAGACTGCATTTTCATGCTATATATGCTGTTTTTTGATGGAAAATTGGTACATAAAACAAGTGGAAATGTCCACAGATGCTCTGTACAAATTTTGAAGTGAAAAAACGCACATATTTTCTTTTTGAAAGCTGATGCAAGGTCCTTGGTATAAAAGATTAGTCCCAAAGCAGAATCTTTGAAAATTGTTCCCTTGTCTTTCATAAATACTACTATCTGGCCTATCCAGTCTGCCCATTCACACCAAATGCCCAGTCTCTACATTCCCTTTTTTTCTCGCAGAGATCCTCTGTGCATGCCCCATGCGTTCTTGGTTCCGATACTGACATCATCTCCACTGGGAGACTGTTCCATGCATGTACCACTATTTGCTCCGTATTCAAGTAGGGGGATGCAGGCACACTCCAAGGTGCTGTCATGTGACAGCACCAGTGCAGGCTCTCCCTTACATCAGAGAAGTCCTTCAGATATAATCATGCCTAGGTCCTGTTCTTTCATGAACAGAAGTATGTCACCCCCTATATTGTACTACTCCCTTGGATTGTTGCAGCCCAATTGCATGACCCTACATTTTTTAGCATTAAATCTCAGTTGCCAAATTCTAGACCTTTCTTCAAGCTTAGCTAGATCCCGCAACAAATCAAAATCCATGCGAGCCTTCTCTCTTGCTGCTCCTGCTATCTGGAATGTCCTCCCAGATAATCTAAAATCAACAACAGATATAAAAGAATTCCGAAAACTGCTCAAAAGCACCCTATTCATTGAACAATTCAATGAAGACCACCAATCACTCTAATTACTCCTCAAGCCAATTTACACAAACCATGACACCCAAGATGTACATAGTTTAGATATGTTACAAGAGAATATCCAGGTTTTGAAGTTATAATGTTCTGTTGATGTTTGCAAGTTCTTTGTATAAAGTTGAAGTTTATTGTAAACTGCCTTGATTGAATGAAATGGCGGTATAGAAAAATTGTTAAATACAATAAAAATAAATAAATAAAACATCTACACTTTCCTGATATCTACTCTGTTGTAGTTTTTGGTATCATCCGCAAAGAGGCAAATATTACCCGACAGCCCTTCCACAATATCACTAACAAAGATGTTAAAAAGAATCAGACCAAGGATAGATCCCTGGGGCACACCACTGGTAACCTCCTTCTCCTCAGAGTGAGCTCCATTTACCTGTACCCTTTGTTGCCTCCCACTCAACCAATTTCTAACCCAAGCAGTAACTTTACAGTCCATCCCTAGGGTGCTCAGTTTGTTTATAAGTTACCAGTGCGGAACAGTGCCAAATGCTTTACTGAAATCTAAATACACCATATCTAGAGCTCTCCCTCGGTCCAACTCCCTGGTCACCCAGTCAAAGAAATCAATCAGATTTGTCTGACAAGACCTGCCCCTGGTGAATCCATGCTGCCTCGGATCCTGTAATCCGTTGGACTCCAGAAACCTCATTATTTTCTCTTCAGCAGCTTTTCCAATTACTCACCACTGAGGTTAAAGTAAACGGCCTGTAATTTTCTTACTTCCGATTTGACAGATGCCAGCATCAGTCCATGCCACTGCTCGCCGTCTCGACCTTAAGTTCACAGTGCTACCTGCACCTGGTTTCCAGCATCAGCAGCTGCCTCATCAGTCAGTAGTCTCTGAAGCTGTACTTAAAAAGGCCAAATCTTCTATATCTCACTTTCAGACACCACCAAGGAAAGACCAAAGCACTTTGGATTCAGTGGGTAAGAAGACTTTTCAAAGTGGGTTCTGGCCATGAAAATCTTAGGCCATCAACTCCAAATGCTTCAATACCATCATGAACTCTTATTGCAAATGCCTAACCTCACTGGCATTCTAGCTCTGGAGCCTCATACACTTCAGAACAATTTGCAAGAGTCCCTGTATCATATCATTCCGGCCACTTATGATGCCTTTGACTCAGCTGCCTGATCCACCGCTACTTTCATCTTTGCTCATCGTACAGCTTGGCTTCGAGTTTCTGGCTTGTGAGAGGACCTCCATGACTGCCTGGCAGTTACTCCCTGCCAGGATGATAGCCTTTTTGGTCCTAAGGTTCAGGAGGCCGTCTCAGAGGTCAAGGACCATTTTTCTACAACATGGGAACTTGCAGTTCGGCTGCAGGACGCAGGCCACCAGTCCCAATGCCCACAATACCACAGGCGTACCACTATCAATATTTCCAACAATTTTATCCTTGCAGGCATTATCAGCCCTATTCTTGTCCTCCACCACAGCATCAGCCTGCACCTGCATATCCTTAGAGCTCCAGGCAGAGGGATAGCAAACAACTGGCAACTGCTTCTGTTCAGTCGCCTAAGGTGGCACCTAGTTTTTTACTATCTGCCAGTAGGGGGCCGAATTAAGCACTTCAAAGGGATCTGGGAGTTTGTTACCATGGATCGTTGGGTTCTCAGCATCATTGCTTTGGGATACAATCTCAATTTCATGGTAACCACTCTGCAAAATCCACCCCCACCCAGCAAGGTTCCTCCTTCGCATCTTCCTCTCCTAGCAGAGGAAATTGTGAATCTATTCAGGAATCGTACAATCGAGCATGTATCAAAGCAAGAATGCAACCACGGCTTCTATTCCAGGTTCTTCCTTATTCCCAAAAAGAGTGGAGGCCTCCAGCCGATCCTCGACCTCAACCTCTACATCAAGAGAAAAGTTCTAGATGACATCTCTAGACATCATTCTTCCCTGTTGAGACAGGAAGACTGGCTTGCCTCTCTGGATCTCAAGGATGCCTACAGCCATATCCCCATCCATCCTCTTAATTGGCGATACCTCCAGTTTCACTTCAAGACAGGACACTATCAATACAGAGTGCTACCCTTCGGACTTTCTTCGGCCCCAAGATACTAACTGGTGTAAAAGTACACATTTTTAGCATGAAGGCATGTACTTTGCTGGTAGCTATAGATGGGAGCATGGTCTGGGTGAAGCACGAGTGGGGTTGGCTCATAAATGCGTAGATTATAAAATACCTTAGTCTATGTGCATTTGTCGTAAAGTATGTGTGTTCATTTACACCTTCTTGCGTCTATATTCATGGCATGTTCTTTGCCACATAAGCTATTATTTTATAAAGACAAATAGGTGTCTGCTTGTGTCTATAAAATAGTGCCTACATAGGCACCTATATACAGTAGGTGCTTATCCATGGCTCCCTGTTGTAAAATTGCTTCCTATGTCCCTAGATTACTCCTGAGTCTACCTCCTTTCACTCTCATCCTATGTCGTCCTCATTCCAAAACTTCCATTTCATTGAAGAGGCCCTATTTCCTGTGCATTTATACTTTGGAGGTATTTAAATCTCTCCATCCTATCTCCCCTGTGCCACCTTTCTTTGAAAGTATGCAGATAGTTTGTCTCCATGTGCTTTATGATGAAAACCACTGGCCATCTTAGTAGCTGCTCTGCTCTCTGGAGCAACTTCAACCAGCTTGCATTCTTTTGAAGATGTGGGTCTCCAGCATCGCACACAGTACTCCAAATGAGGTCTCACCACAGAATTATGCAGAGGCACTATCACTTTTTTTCTTCCTGCTGGCCATTCCTCTCCTTGTGCACCCACACATAGTTCTGGCTTTTGCCACTGCCTTATTGTATTTGGCCACGTTAAAAACATCAGATCTGATCATACCCAGATCCTGTGTTTCTTTTGTGCACAGCAGAGGTTCACTCACTATAATATATCACCCCATAGATTTTTGCAAACCAATGCATGATGCTGCATTTCTTACCATTATATCTTGTCTGGCACTGCCAAATTCCAGACCATTCCTCAAGCTTCACTAGCTCTCTCCTCATGTTACCCACACTTTCTAGGATGTCTCCCTGCTTCAGATTGTGGTACAAATGCAACGTGTGCCTTCGAGTCAGTCCTGACTCCTGGTGCCCCAGAAGCTCCTGGGTTTTCTTGGCAGTGTCACTGGAAGTAGATTGCCAGGCCTTTCTTCTAAGGCAATGGAGGGTTAAGTGACTTGCCCAAGGCCACAAGGAGTGCTAGTGGGACTTGAACCCTGGTTATTTGGTTACCAAGCCAGTGTTCTAACCACTAGGCTACTCCTCCACTCAGATTGTGGTATCCTATGCACAAATGTAAACTTTTCCCAATAGTTCTGCAATATCATTTACAAAATGTTGAAAATAATTGGACCAAAGGCAGATTGCCACTGGTATCACTTTCTTCAGAGTGAACTTCATTTACCACTACCCTTTGTCACCTCCTGATCAACCAGTTTCTAACCCAATCAGCTACCTTAGGGCCCATTTCAAGAGTGCTGAGTTTAACTATAAGTTACCTATGTGGAACCATGTCAAAAGTCTTGCTGAGGTACACCTCACCTAGTGTTCACCCGTGATCCAACTCTTTGGTCATGCAGTCAAAAGAAGAATCATAAAATAACTTTGTTAGAAGAGGGCAGATATTCATGTTTTGCCCAAAACCATTTGTCATTAAGGAGATATTTAGTCAAAAAATATCACCAGAGTTTGAAATATCACCACTATAGGAGTGGCCACTATGGATCATTCTATTGCTCTCTTCTCCATTATGGATAACCTTTGAGAAATTAATCACTAAAAGACATCCAAGCCATGTGTTGCTCTGGGATCCCTCAGGTCAGAAAAGATTTACACCAGCCTCAGCCCATGTTGAATTTAAATGCAGTACATAAATGCAGACCTATGTAATGTAAGTCACTATTTCATTGCTACCAGCTAGGAAAAACTGAATTCAATTAACCTGCTAAATCCTTATCGATGCCATTTACACTGTGTCTCTTCCAGGTCTCTTCATGTTTAATCAGGAGTCTGGCTGTCCATCACAGCCCTGAACCATATAGGAAAAGCCTATCCCCTAAGGAGAGATGTCCCAGCATTGTGATCATAAATTTTGACAGCCAAAGCTTGACGGATTTCTACTTTCCGTGACTCCTTGTGAGACAACGTTATCTCAAATGAGGCAAAGAGAGAGAAATTCAGAGAAATGCATACAGTGGCCATATTGTATTGTGCCATTTCTCAAGGGGAAAGAAACACACAATCTCTTATTAAAATGTTGCAAAAGAAAAGCGATATAACTTAGTGCCTTGAAAACCCCAAGGTTAGAGTTAGAGTTTCAGTTTCATTATAGAAAACTTTTTGTTCTCATCGGATGACTCTCTTCTAGGTTGCATATTCTGTTTTACATGGGATTAATATACTGCGTGTGCCCTGCCTTTCAGCTCTATTGCGGTTATTTTTAAGGCACAATGGCAAAAAAAAAAAAAAGGATATAGGGTCAACTCAAATATGTTATATGTTAATAGACCTAGAGTTGGCTTAAAGGCAAACTATAAGAGCAGTTTGCTTATATAATTAATTTGAATACATTATTTTTTTCTCTCTTAAAAAGAAAGGGCTCGGTATTCATTTGTGACGGTTATGCACCTCTACGGTGTATAGCTGTCGCTGCTAAACTTTAACCCCGGATATTCAATGCCAGGGTCGTATGTGGCCCCTGCATTGAATATCCAGGGTCAGTGCACAGCCACAGAAGATAACTGGGCAGTGCTGATATTGCGCCGCTGCCGGTTAGCTCCCATGGGTAAAGCTAGGCCAGTTTTTGCTGGGTGTATCTTTACCTGCGGGTCACTAATTGGGCAGCAGTGCAATAATGCTACTGCCCGGTTAGCTACTGGTGCCGCCTCCACTCCAGCCCGGAACGCCTCCAACACGCCCCAAAGCTAAATAGTTAGCACTGGGGTGTGTAGCGGTGTCAACCATGTTAGTGCCGCTGAAGATCCCTCTAAGCAGCATTTACACAGTTTGCAGGTCTGTAAACTGTGAATATCGGGCTCATAGAACACTCAACATCTGGGGTAAATTAAGACTCTACCCTTAGGGATTATTTCCAAAATGATAACAATTAGCATTATGTAGACTGCATTTGATGACTGATGCTTAATCACTGCTTGTTAATTAAAGGCCCAGTTATCTACAGATTTTTGTTAAATGGTAAATATTGTATGAAATGAGATAAGAACATAAAACATACCATACTGGGTCAGACCAAGGTCCATCAAGCCCAGTATCCAGTTTTCAACAGTGGCCAATCGAGGTCACAAGTACCCGTCAGGTTCCTAAAAAGGTACACAGATTCCATAATGTTTATCCTGTGATAAGCAGTGGATTTCCCTGGTCGTCTGTAATAATGGTTTATGGACTTTTCCTCCAGGAACTTGTCCTAACCTTTTTTAAACCCAGCTACACTAACAGCTTTTACTATATCCTCCGGTAACAAATTCCAGAATTTAATTATTCGTTGAGTGAAAAAATATTTTCTCTTATTAGTCTTCGTAATCTTGTAGCTTCATTGAGTGTCCCCTAGTTTTTCTACTTTTTGAAGGAGTAAACGATTGATCTACGTTTACCCGTTCCACTCTATTCATTAATTTATACACCTCAATCATATTACCCCTCAGCCATTTTTTTCCAAGTTGAAGAGCTCTAATCTTTTAAGATTCTCCTCATAGGAGTATACTTTCATCCCCTTTACCATTCTGATGGCTCTTCTCTGTACCTTTTTTAATTCTGCTATATCTTTTTTAAGATATGGCGACCAGAAATGCACACAATATTCAAGGTGCGGTTGCACCATGGAATGATACAGAGGCATTATAATATCCTTGTTTTTGTTCTCCATTCCTTTCCTTATGATTTGCTTTCTTGGCTGCCGCTGCACAGTGGACAGAGGGTTTCAATGTATTATCTATGATGATGCCTAAATCCAATTCTTGGGTGATGGTTCCTAATGTGGAATCTTGCATCTTGTAAGCACAGTTTGGGTTGTTCTTCCCTAAAGGGCTCATTCCATCACAGACGTCCAGCTCCTCTGTACATCCGATCTGAGCCGGACATACAGAGGGACTCACGATTCTGATCCCGCGGGGCACATCTAGCCCCATGGGATCAGAATCACAAACAGGTCTGAATATGCAGGCCGGGACTGTGATTCAGCCTGGCCTGCAGGTACAGGCTTGACCTGGCTAACTGAGTTAGGGCTCTACAATGGAGCTGTGGCGCCATGGCGTACAGTTGCCATGGCACTGCGTCTCCATTGTAAAGCTGTGATCCCGGCCACCGGACTTCAATGGTAATTTTCCCGCAGCCTGACACCTGATCTGGCCTCCTAAGGCAGGGTCAGGCTGTGGGGAATGTCCTCAGGCCCCACCTGCTTCATCTGCACCCCGGGCCTGAAATAAAAAATCGTCCCAGGAAGTTATTCCACCTCGGAGGTGGAATAACTTCCCCGCACAAGTCGCCGTCGTGTCTTCTGCGAGCTATCCATTTGTCCTTTCTTCTCTTTTAGATATTTTCCATGCTCTCTCTATATCTGCTTTAACAAACTGATCTTTCCCTTTTTGCTCTTTCCCCCTTTTCTTTCCTTATTCCTTTATCATCCACTCAAATCTCACCCTTCCATTTTCAATCCCCACGTACTCTCCCAATACCCAGCCCATCGTAGACTTTTCTTCCCTCCCACAAAAAATATCTTTTCCCCTCTCCATTCTCATTCTCATTCCCTATCCCCAACCCTTTCTAGTCCTCCCCCAAAATCAGCTCCCTTATAGTTCTAGACCCACCCAACGTCCGCTTCCTTCTAGTCCCAATCTCCCAAGCCCCCACATCAGCCCATTTCCAGTCCTAGCCCCATATGCTTTTTTTCCATTTCCATTCCAGCCCCCTATCAGCTCATTTCCACTCCAAGCTCCCCCATCAGCCAATTTCCAATCCTAGCTCCCTTGTCAACCCATTTCCAGCCCTATTCCAACTCTCCTTAGCCCGCTTCCAGTCCTATTCCAGCCCCCATCAGCCCATTTCCAGTCCTATTCCCCCATTAGCCATTTCCAGTCCTATTCCAGCCCATCACCCATTTGCAGTCCAAGCTCCCCCCCATCAGCCATTTCCAGTCCTAGCCCCCCATATGCTCTTTTCCAGTTCCAATCCTAGCCCCCTCATCAGCCCATTTCCAGTCCTATTCCCGCCCCATCAGCCCATTTCCAGTTTTAGCCCCCCATATGCTCTTTTCCAGTTCCATTTCAGCCCCCATCAGCCCATTTCCACTCCAGGCTCTCCCATCAGCCCATTTCCAATCCCAGCCCCCTCATCAGCCCATTTCCAGTCCTATTCCAGCCCCAATCAGTCCATTTCCAGTCCTAGCCCCCCATTTGCTCTTTTCCAGTTCCATTCCAGCCCCCCATCAGCCCATTTCCACTCCAAGCTCCCCCATCAGCCAATTTCCAGCCCCCTCATCAGCCCATTTCCAGTCCTAGCCCCCCCAATCACAGCTCATTTCCAGTCCAAGTTCCCCCATCACAGCCCATTTCCAGTTCTAGCCCCCCCATTACAGCCCATTTGCAGTCCTAGCCCCCCATCACAGCCCATCCAGTCCTAGCCCCCCATCACAGTCCATTTGCAGTCCTAGCCCCCCATCACAGCCCATCCAGTCCTAGCCCCTCCCCATTACAGCTCATTTGCAGTCCTAGCCCCCCCATCACAGTCCATTTACAATCCAAGTCCCCTCCATCACAGCCCATCCAGTCCTAGGCTCCCCCCCATCATGGCCCATTTGCAGTCCTAGCCCCCCCATTAGAGCCCATTTGCAGCCCCAGTTCCCCCTCCCTCCATCATAGCTCATCCAGTCCTAGCCCCGCGGCCGTCTAAAGGGCTGGAGAGGGAGCCGGGGAAGCCCACACGAGGCCCCGACTCCCTCTGCACAGCCGCTAGTGTGATGAGTCTTTTCCCTCATGCTAGCGGCTGTATCTGTGATGCTGCGAATGCTGGGAAAGATAACCTCTCCCGGCATTCGCAGCTTCACAGATACAGCCGCTAGCATGAGGGAAAAGACTCCTCACGCTAGCGGCTATGGTGTTCGTGCGGGGCCCTGTGCAAACAACATTATTGCACAATGGACGGGCCGGCCCTGCCAGGGATGTCTATATAGACATTTGAAATATGTGCATATTGGGCACGTCCATGTTTCTGAAATCATGCCTGGACGTGCACGCGCCTCCTTTTTTTGATGTTCCGGCTTTGCTGTCGCAGATTGCACTTGGACGTTCCATTTGAAATGCGTCTCTTAGTCAGCCTTGCATGCTCATCCAGGAAGAGGTAACCACCAGCAGCTAGGTACAACTGGGAGTGGAGAAGAGCGAGGAAACCCTTTGCTATACAACTTTTATTCAAACCAGAAAGGTAAGGCCCACAAAACAAAAACAAAATCCCTCAGAAAACATTCCTTTTTTTCAGACAATGATCATCAGAAAGGGAAGGACCCCCTCTGAAAATTGTGTCCCTTTTAATCATGTGCAGTAAAACTTCTAGTGGAAAGACAATAGAAAAAACACTTAACTGGCAAAATGGAGTCCATGCAAACAGGAAAACAAACGATACAGTCCTGTGCTTTGGGCTAAACCTTTTTCCACCCTACTTCAGGTTCCTTAACCGCACAAATGCAAATGATTAAAAGGGACACGATTTTCAGAGGGGGTCCTTCCCTTTCTGATGATCATTTTCTGACAAAAATGTTTTCTGAGGGATTTTGTTTTTGTTTTGTGGGACCTAGCTTTCTGGTTTGGATTTTGTGGGGCAGGTGGTGTCCCCTAAAGCCTCTGGGTTTTGGTGTTTTTGATTTCCCGATCCAGCTTTTATTGTCAGAATAAAACCTCTAAACATGAGGAACAAAACTCCAAAGGGGCTCAAGAAAAAGGGCACCTTTGGTGTACCTCACCATAAAGGTTTTTATCATTTCAAGTCCGGGCCAGGCCTAGACATGCAACTGGCCTCAGCCCCACAAGTGAACTGTGCTCCACCCAATGGGGCCTCTCCATAAAATGTTCACAGTCCACCTTTCATAGTCCCCCCAGTGTATAAGCAGCTCAGGCAGGCAAACCTGCAGAGAAAGGGAAAACCAAAAATCCTTAAATGAGTGGCTTCTTTGGCACCGCACAGTCCCAGTCACTTTCTTCAGTTCACAAACTTCCCCCTCTCCTTTGGCTTGAGGGCTGAGGTCCTCTGCTGCAGCCAAAATGACAAGGCTGAAGGGTGGGGAAAAATAAATACAAAATGGCTCCTGTCTGCAGTTTTGGTTTATCAAAAAAAGGTTCAGCTTTGTAGCTCCTTCCCACTGCCAGTCTGCAGCAGTAACACTTCGCTCAAAGTTGTATCCAAACAGCAAAGGAAAAATAATCCTTATTGCAACCCCTTTTAAACTGGCTACTTATAGCCAAACAGTGGGGAGAGAGAAAGGAAGGGAGGTCTCCACACTACTGTGATTTAAGTTCTAGTCATGCCTCCCACCTGCACTAACTCTCAAACAAAAGAGTCAAAATAGAGTCCACAGCCTACCGGCTTATTCAACTTCCATTTCTTCTTCTGCTGCAGATGAGCAAAGAGACAAATCTGCAGCTTCTACTTCCATCTCATCAAAGAACTTTTCAGGCTGGCTGCATGCAAGGGAACCCTCAAAACTTTTTAAACCTCCTTTGACTGGGCTGCAAGCTGTAGGTCAGATTGTCCCAGGGAAACTCCCTGCCTCTGTCTCCCCTCCCTGTTTCCTGGATTTCTGCAGATTCCCTGTCTGATAGTGATTGGTTCCTAGGCTGCAGTACATACTGGCTATGCTTCTCGGGGATTGCAGGGAATCTCCTGCCCTTGGGTGATTGCACAAGCAGCTGCTGGTACTTTATTTTCCTCAGATTGAGGACTTTCCTGGCTGCAAGCAACGACCCTTTCCCCTTTCTGCCATGGGCACAGGGAAGATCTTGCAATGGAGAGAAATTCTTCTTCCATCCCTGCTTGTCTTGCTCCCTAAGAGAGCCTTCAGTGCCACAATACAAAGGGCTTCTTAAGAGAGAGCCATGTTTTTTTTGTTGTACATGCTTAACTTTTTAAGGCAAAATACCATCATGAATAGGAATAAAGGGCCATCCAGCAAGTTCTTGAAGGACTACAAAAGGGGACTGCTGATTCTGGAGAGAGATCTGCAATAGTGAATATATACTTCTGGGAATTTTTCTGAAGAGAATTCTTTGGATTAAAGCTGATTAATCTGTGAACTCAGTGTATCTGTTAAATCAGTCAGGGCCTAGTAGCAGCAGTTTAACTTTAAATTTAAAACACAGAAGAGAGCTTTCTGGTTAAATTTAGAACCCAGCAGAGAGCTTGTAGTTTAAATTTAATACTCACTCAGGGTCTAATAGCAGCAAAGTGCTTTTAGTTTAAATTTAAAACACAAAAGAGAGCTTTCTGGTTAAATTTAGAACCTAGCAGAGAGCTTCTAGTTTAAATTTCGTACTAGGTCAGAGCAGCAGCAAAGAGCAGAGCAGCAGCAAAGAGCTTTAATTTAAATCAAATCAGATTATAACTTAGCATAAAAGGCAAAACAGGGTCAGTATTCTTTGAGCAATAAATAAAGTCTTCTAGAGACCTTTACAAAGAGGCCTTCTACCTAGGGGGCAAGAGACCTGCGAAACCTTTTAAATAGGTGTTAAAGCCAGGGGGCAGGTCAAAAGGCCATTTTGAAAGACTCCTTCTATCCATGCAAGGACTGTTAATCACCCAGGAAGTTGGTCACAGCTTACCTCAGAAGCACAGGCATAAATAGCTCAACCAGAGTTCTGTGATCCTCAGTCTTGAAGGACTACAAAAGGGGACTGCTACTACTGGAGAGAGATCTGCAATAGTGAGTATATACTTCTGGGAATTTTTCTGAAGAGAATTCTTTGGATTAAAGCTGATTAATGTGTAAACTCAGTGTATTTGTTAAATCAGTCAGGGCCTAGTAGCAGCAGTTGAAGTTTAAATTTAAAACACATAATAGAGCTTTCTGGTTAAATTTAGAACCCAGCAGAGAGCTTCTAGTTTATATTTCATACTAGATCAGAGCCTAGCAGCAGCAAAGAGCTTTAATTTAAATCAAATCAGATTAAAAGGCAAAATAGGGTCAGTATTCTTTGAGCAATAAATAAAGTATTCTAGAGACCTTTACAAAGAAGCCTTCTACCTAGGGGGCAAAAGACCTGTGAAACCTTTTAAATAGGTGTTAAAGCCAGGGGGCAGGTCAAAAGGCCATTTTGAAAGACTCCTTCCATCCAAGCAAGGACTGTTAATCACCCAGGAAGTTGGTCACAGTTTACCTTAGAAGTACCAGACAGGTTACTGTGTAGCAGCCCTCTTTTAATAAGTCTTATTTCCCTTCCCCACACCCACCCACTCCTGTAATCGTAGCTTTATAGGTACTTGCACATCTTAAAGGAAAGGAGCTGCTCGCAGGTGCAGATCTTTATCCAAATCAGTCATACATTAAGGACCTGTGATTAATTAAGCTTCAGGTAAACAAGGTATATTAAATGTATTAGATACACTTTTATTAGTATAAGCATCCACACCAACCCTTAGTAAGTAAAGAACTTAAATATCTAAACACAAGCTTAAAACTAAGATGCAGACAGCAGTCCAGCAGTGAGATGGGGGCTTTCCAGTCTTTTGCATTGAGTAACACATGTATGATTTTCTCCCAGTTGGTGAGAGGTCTTACGTGTGCACTAGGTGCAAGGAGCTCTTTGCTCTCAGGGAACGAGCACATTCTCTAGAGGCTAGAGTAACAGACTTGGAAGACATAAGAAAGACAGAGAAGTACATAGACAAGACCTATATGGATATAGTCCTGAAGTCCTAACTCCAGTCTGGCAGCATCCCTGTTGCCATGGAGGAGAGAGGTCACGTGACAGGAGAGCATCACCCTGATGTGACAGGAAGTGATCCTGTAACTAGGACCTTTCCGGCAGGTGATGTAAAACCCTCTTGCACTGAGGGAAGGGTTAGGACAGCTGTTATAGTTGGTGATTTGATCATAGGCATGTAGATAGCAGGTGGACGTGAGGATCTCCTGGTAACATGTCTGCCTGGTGCAAAGGTAGCAGACCTCACGCGCCACCTAGATAAGGTCTTAGATAGTGCTGGTGAGTAGTCTGCTGTCTTGGTACATGTCGGTACCAATGACATAGGAAAATGTGGTAGGGAGGTTCTGGAGGCTAAATTTAGCTTTTTAGGTAGGAAGCTGAAATCCAGAACTTCCAGGGTAGCATTCTCTGAAATGCTTCCTGTTCCATGCGCAGGACCCAAAAGGCAGGCAGAGCTCCAGAGTCTCAATGCGTGGATGAGACGATGGTGCAAGGATGAGGGTTTTGGATTTGTTAGGAACTGGAGAACATTCTGGGGAAAGGAGGGGCTTTTCCGAAGGGATGGGCTTCCCCTTAACCGGGATGAAACCAGGCTGCTGGCATGAGGGAGGAGTAGCCTAGTGGTTGGGGCAAGGTACTTCAGGCCGGAAGGTCGGGGGTTCAAATCCCACTAGAGGACAGCAACCTTGGGCCGGAAGGACTGGGGTTTCTAGTCCCACAGATGCTCCTTGTGGTCTTGGGCAAGCCACTTAACCCTCCATTGCCCATGTTCCCTGTAAGTATTAGTGTGTGTCTCATATCCCTGCGTGTTAAATGTATCCCCCAATTGTGTTGTGACCGCTTTGATTGAAGGATAAGGCGGTATACAAAACTAAATAAATAAAATAAATAAATAAATTAACCTTTAAAAAGGAGATAGAGCAGCTTTTAAACTAGATAATAGGGGAAAGCTGACAGTCCCCAAGAGCGCATGGTTCAGAAGAAGGTATCCTTGAAGGATACTACCAAAAGCAGAGAGGTTCCAAAAAAGAGTAAAGTAGTCCAAATGCCCTTGAATATGGTGCAGACAGATCTTAAAGATTCCAAATTACCCATGCCTACCAATAGCCAGATTAATATGAATAAAATACAGTCTCTAAAATGCTTGTATGCAAATGCTAGAAGTCTAAAAAATAAGATGGGAGAGTTAGAATATATAGCACTAAATGAGAGGTTAGATATGATTGGACTCTCAGAGACATGGTGCAAGGAGGACAACCAATGGAACACTGTGATACCTGGGTACAAACTATATTGTAATGATAGAACTGGTGGAGGGGTTGCACTCTATGTTAGAGAGTCCATTGAGTCAGAAATGATTAAAGTTTTGGAGGAGACAAAATTTGCTGTAGAATCTCTATGGATTGAAATTCCATGTAAGAAGGGGAAGGCGATGGAAGTAGGGGGTGTACTATCGACCGCCTGGCCAGAATGAACAAATGGATGATGAAATGCTCAAAGAAATCAAGGAAGCTAACAAAAGTTACAGCACAGTAATAATAATGGGTGATTTCAATTAGCCCAGTATCGACTGGGTCAGTGTCATGACAGGGCATGCTAGGGAGATAAAGTTCCTAGATGAGATAAATGACTGCTTCTTGGAGCAGCTGGTTCATGAACAGACCAGAGGGGAAGCCATATTGGACTTAGTCCTTAGTGGAACACCAGATCTAGTGCAAGAGATAAGGGTGTTGGGGCACTTGGCAATAGTGATGATAGCATGATCGCGTTTGATTTAATTAGTAGAGGGGGGATGGTAAGGAAATCCACAGTACTATCTTTTAACTTTTGAAAGGGAGACTATGATAAAATGAGGAAAATAGCTAAGAAAGAACTAAAAGGAGTAGTTACAAAGGTTAAAGACTTACATCAAGCTTGGGTGTTGTTGAAAAATACTATCTTGGAAGCCCAGACCAGCTGTATTCCATGCATTAAGAAAAGTGAAAGGAAGTCCAAAAAACTGCCAGCATGGTTTAAAGGTGAGGTCAGAGAGGCTGTTGTTGC
This sequence comes from Ichthyophis bannanicus, assembly GCA_033557465.1. Taxonomy (NCBI): domain Eukaryota; kingdom Metazoa; phylum Chordata; class Amphibia; order Gymnophiona; family Ichthyophiidae; genus Ichthyophis; species Ichthyophis bannanicus. The sequence goes on from CM066032.1 coordinate 723,643,417, forward strand.
CAAAAAAGCATCTTTCAGGAAATGGAAAAAAGAGCCAAATGACGAAAACTGGAAACAGCACAAGCACTGGCAAGTTAAATGCAAGGCATTGATAAGGCAGGCAAAGCGAGAGTTTGAGAAGAAATTTGCTATGGAAGCAAAAATGCGTAATAAAGACTTTTTCAAGTACATTCGTAGCAAAAAACCTGTGACAGAGACAATTGGACCGTTAGATGATAGAGGGGTAAAAGGGGCAGTAAGAGCGGACAAGGTTATAGCGGAGAGACTGAAGGAATTCTTTGCTTCGGTCTTTACTGAAGAAGATGTAGGGATGCTACCCATGACTGAAGTGGTATTTAAAGGTGATACTGCAGAGGAACTGAAAGAAATATCGCTACACCGGGAAGATGTATTACAGCTATTTGATAAACTGAAGAGTAGCATATCACCTGGACCAGATGGTATACATCCAAGGGTGTTGAAAGAACTGAATTATGAGATTGCAGACCTGCTATTAGTAATCTGTGAACTTTCATTAAAATCATCCTTAATACCTGAAGATTGGAGGATCGCCAATGTAACGCCAATTTTTAAAAAGGGTTCCAGGGGTGATCCGGGAAACTAAAGACCGGTGAGCCTGACATCAGTACTGGGAAAAATGGTAGAAACCATCATAAAGAACAAAATTACTCAGCATGTAGATAGTCATGGCCTAATGGGAGACACCCAACATGGCTTTAGACAAGGAAGATCTTGTCTTACTAATCTGTTATGTTTTTTTGAAGGTGTGAATAAATAGGTAGACAAAGGTGAGTCCGTTGATATAGTGTATCTGGACGTTCAGAAAGCCTTTGACAAGGTCCCTCATCAGAGACTTTCGGCAACACTAAAAAGTCATGGGATAGGAGGCAGTGCACTATTGTGGATCAGGAACTGGTTAAAAGATAGAAAGCAGAGGGTAGGGCTAAATGGAAAATTTTCCCAATGGAAAAAGGCGAATAGTGGAGTACCCCAGGGATCTGTGCTGGGTCCGCTGCTTTTTGACATATTCATGAATGACCTGGAAAAGGAAATAACGAGTGAGGTTATCAAATTTGCAGATGGCACAAAACTATTTAAAGTTGTTAAAACCCAAGAGGATTGTGAAAAATGGCAGATGAAATTTAATGTGGACAAGTGCAAAGTTATGCACCTAGGAAAGAACAACCCAAACTATAGTTATATGATGCAAGGTTCCACCTTGGGAACCACCACCCAGGAAAAAGATTTAGATCGTGGATAACATGTTAAAACCCTCCACCCAGTATGCATCGGCAGCCAATAGAGCAAATAGAATGCTAGGCATCATAAGGAAAGGAATGGAAAATAAACATAGAAACATAGAAATATGATGACAGAAAAAGACCACATGGCCTATCTAGTCTGTCCTTCCATATCAACAACTACAACAGTCCCCTTTTTACCTTTAGAGATCCTCTGTGTTTGTCCCATGCTTTTTTGAATTCAGTTATTGCCCTCATCCCTACCACCTCCAATGGGAGACTATTCCACGGATCCACTACTCTTTCCGTAAAGAAATATTTCTGCATATCACTCCTGAATCTATCTCCCTTCACCCTCATTCCATGTCCCCTCATAGCAGAACTTGCTTTCAATTGAAAGAGGCTCTCTCCCTGAACATTTATGCCATGTAGGTATTTAAACATCTCAATCATATCACCTCTATCCCGCCTTTCCTCTAAGGTGTATATATTAAGATCCTTCAGTCTGTCCTCATATGCTTTATAATGAAGACCACTAATCATTTTAGTAGCCACCCTCTGCACCAACTCCATCCTGTTCACATCCTTTTGAAGGTGCGGTCTACAGAATTGCACACTATACTCCAAATGAGGTCGCACCAAAGACTTATACAGAGGCACTATCACCTCCTTTTTTCTGCTAGCCATTCCTCTCCGTATGCACCCAAGCATCCTTCTAGCTTTTGCCATCGCCTTTTCTACCTGTTTAGCTACTTTAAGATCATCAGACACAACCACGCCTAGGTCCCGCTCTTCTTTAGTGGACAAAAGTACTTCACCCCTATACTATATTGCTCCCTTGGACTGCTGCAGCCCAAATGCATGACCTTACATTTTTTAACATTAAATCCCAGCTGCCAAATTTTAGACCATTCTTCAAGCTTAGCTAGATCCCTCCTCATGTTATCTACACCTTCCTGGATGTCTACTCTATTGCAGATTTTGGTATCATCCACAAAGAGGCAACCTTACCCGACAGCCCTTCCGCTATATCACTAACAAAGATGTTAAAAAGAATCAAACCAAGGACAGATCCCTGGGGCACACCACTGGTAACATCCTTCACCTCAGAGTGAGCTCCATTTACTTGTACTCTTTGTCACCTCCCACCCAACCAATTTCTAACTCAAGCAGTAACTTTAGGGTCCATCACTAGGGTGCTCAGTTTGTTTATAAGTCGCCTGTGACGAACAGTGTCAAAGGCTTTACTGAAATCTAAATACACCACATCTAGGGCTCTCCCTTGGTCCAACTCTCTGGTCACCCAGTCAAAGTAATAGATCAGATTTGTCTGACAAGACCTGCCTCTGGTGAATCCATGCTGCCTCGGATCCTGTAATCCGCTGGACTCCAGAAACCTCACTATTTTCTCTTTCAGAAGCATTTCCAATAATTTACTCACCACCGAAGTTAAACTAACCGGCCTGTAGTTTTCAACCACATCCTTACTTCCGCTTTTGTGTAAAGGCACCACATGAGCCTCTCTCCAGTCCTTTGGCACCACTCCTGACTCCAATGAGGCATTGAAAAGGTCAGTCAGTGGAGCTGCTGGAACGTTCCCAAGTTTCCTCAGTATTCTAGGGTGTATCCCATCCGGTCCCTTCACTTTGTCTACTTTAAGTTGAGCTAGTATCTCACGAACACAGTCTTCTGAAAATTGTTCAAGATGTCCCTCGCTTCTGTTCCTGTTTGTGGGTGTTTTCTGAGGTCCTGCTCCTGGTTCTTTATCTGTGAACTCAGAACAGAAATGTTTGCTAAGCAATACCACTTTATCCTTATCAGCTTCTACATATTCCTCCCCTGCACCCTTGAGTCTGACAATACCACTTTTGCCCTTCCTCTTCTCACTAATATATCTGAAAAATGTCTTATCCCCCCCCCCATTTTATTGCATTGGCTATTTCCTCCTCCTTTTGAATCTTTGCCTTCCTGACTACTTTGCTAGCTTCTCTACGTTTTTCCAAATACATGTGCCTGTCTTCCTCTCTCTGTGATCTCTTGTATTTCATGAATTCCTCCTTCTTTTTCTTCACTTTTTCAGCTGCTTCTTTCAAAAACGATAGCGGTCTCCTTTTCCTTTTACCTTTATTTACCATTTTAACAAAAAGGTTGGTTGCCCTTAAAATATCCCCTTTCAGTTTTGCCCACTGTTTTTCTACATCCCCCAGCTGTTCCCATCCCACTAATGACTCCCTGAGGTAAAACAAAGGATATTATAATGCCTCTGTATCGTTCCATGGTACGACCGCACCTTGAATATTGTGTGCAATTCTGGTCGCCTATCTTAAAAAGGATATAGCATTATTAGAAAAGGTACAGAGAAGAGACACCAAAATGGTAAAGGAGATGGAAGGATACTCCTGTGAGGAGAGCCCAAAAAGGTTAGGGCTCTTCATCCTGGAAAAGAGACGGCTGAGGGGAGATATGATAGAGGTCTATAAATTAATGAATGGAGTGGAACGAGTACACGTAGATCGATTGTTTACTTTATCAGAATATAGATAGACTAGGGGACATGCAATGAAGCTACACGGTAAACTATTTAAGACTAGTAAGAGAAAATATTTTTTCGCTCAACGTGTAATCAAACTCTGGAATTTGTTACCGGATGATGTAGTTAAAGCTGTTAGTGTAGCTGGGTTTAAAAAAGGTTTGGACAAGTTCCTGGAGGAAAGATCCATAAACCATTATTAAAAAGGGACCCAGGATATCAATGCTTGACCTAATACAAGCATTGTGGAACCTGTGTCTTTTGGGGGAACTGCTAGGTACGTATGGCCTAGATTGGCCACTGTTGGAAACAGGATACTGGGCTTGATGGACCTTGGTCTGACCCAGTATGGCATATCTTATGTTCTTCGTCATGACTGTGTACAAACATTTTGCTGTATGTATTCTGCATCCTGCATGTTTCCAGCAGATCTCGTAGCAGCGATAAAACTGAAGCAGGTCTAGGCTAAGTTCTTAACAGAGGACGAGGGGGGACTGGACAGAAAACAGATTCTTTTCATGATAGCTTCAATGTCCTTTGCCTTTTGACCTTGGATCCAGGCACTTTGTTCATAGCTGATCCTGTATTGTATGGACGAGGCAAATGCAGTAGAACGTATCAGACCTGCTTTGTTGAAAGGAGTAAATGGTGCTGGTGTCAATTTCTTGGAAACTATTAGAGGCCTGCACTAATGGTTATTCCTGTCATTGCTCTGGTTTGTCTTTTCTGTGGCTACAGTAGATGTTTGGAGACTTCAGAATGAATAGCTATCAGGCGCCAATGGCTTCTTTTCAATAATCATCTCTTCAAATTCAGTGCTTGAATGCACAGTTATTTATGTTGTCATGGCTAGGGGGCGCTGTGAATACTCATGGGGAATGTTGCCCCGGAGCCTTGCCTTTTTTGATGGCAGGCCCCTTTCCACAGAGCACAAATTGGAGTTCTAAACCGTCATTACTAGTAACCTGCATCTACTTACACTGTTGTCACGAATTGACTGTACTGCTGCCAATCTAGAATGTACAAATTCCTGCTATTATTCATCACCCTCCTTACCCTTGGGCTCCCCAGCATCTCAAATGCTTTCAACCATGGTACCAATTACATACCAATCCTACACAACTATGGAAGGAGATGGTCTAAATTCCCCCAACACACCACAGCAAAAACTAACCATACATCCCACTCCCATTTACTTAACATCCCCCTCCAAATCATCAAAAAGACACAAACCGAGAAGCAACATCATCAACGCCTACTGAAGTGTGCGCTGATAAATGCCAGATCAGTACGATCAAAATGGCCTGCAGCCATTGACCTGATACCCCTATACAACCTTGACATCTTGATGATCACGGAGACATGGCTATCTGATTGTGACAACGTTCTCTTGAATCAGATGCTGCCACCAGGATTTTCTCTATACACATGCCACAGGTCCATTCAGAAAGGAGGCGGAACGCTCATCCTCGCCAAAGCCGATCTACATTTCAAGCTGTGCAACACCTCCAGCTCAACCCACCTTGACTCTCTCCCTATATCTAATGAGCTCTGCACAATCAACCTACTATACCGGGCACCCACTCCATCCCCAGAAGACCTATCGACAATAATTGAGCTTGCGTGCACCACATCCAATCCACGCTCTCCAATTTGGTTAGTTGGTGACTTCAACCTCCCATCTCTTCAAGACAGCCATGCAGCAGCATTCCTAGATGCCCTAGAGGATCTAGGTTACAAACAATATGTCAACTCTCCCACCCACACCAAGGGAGGTAAGCTAGACCTCATCTTCGCACCTCAGTCCAATGCCAAGACATCCCAAGCCCTCGCACTGTCCGTAACACCAGTGCCTTGGTCCTATCACAATCTACTCAGATTCCACATACCCATAAGTACATTGCACAAGAGTCGAATGATATCAAATACATCCGGAACCCCAACAGCCCCCTTCCGACCACTCAACCAGAGCGTAGTCCTAGAGAATCTCCGACCCATTATGACCAACACAACCCTCAACTTAGACGATCTCATATCCAAATGGGACGAGAACCTTAGAGCTGCCTCCCGTCCATCATACACCGAAAAGAAAATAAGACAACGGGAACATGCACCATGGTTCTCCACGGACCTACGAACTTCACTCCACCACCTACGCAAACTTGAGAGACGGTGGCGCCGAACCCACTCCCCTGAGACGCATGCTGCATACAACTCATACTTAATTACCCACCGTGCAAAGATAACGCAGAGTAGGAAACTTTACCACACAGATATATTAAAATGCTCCATCAATAAACCACATGCCCTGTTCAATATAGTAAAGTCCATAACAGGGGAGCCGGTGTCAGCCCAACCTCCAATGCCTCAGCCACAGGACTACGCAAACTATTTACAATCAAAGATGATTAAGACCAACACAAACATAAGTGTTAGTAACCCCTTCGTATCGCCTAAAGCACCCCAAGCAACACCATTATGCAATTTCACCACGGTATCCAATAAAGAGGTTGAGAACATTATTGCCTCTATCAATCCCAGCACAGCACCCAATGACCCCTGCCCAGCCAGCTGGATCAGAGAACTTCGACACGACCTAAGCCAAATCCTGAGCAAAATACTGAACCAGTCCTTTTTAACGGGTTCGTTCCCGCAGAGTCTAAAACACACCTCTATCAGGCCGCTACTGAAAAACAGCAGATTAGACCCATCCAAAGTTGAATCGTTTAGACCAATCTCGAGCATCCCCCAGCTTGCCAAGATCATCGAAAAAGCTGCTCAACAACAAATCCAGCATCATATCGATACTGAAGCACCGCTAGATCCATCCCAACATGACTTCAGGGAAGCACAGGGAGTCGACACCGTCCTTACAACCCTCTTCAACGAATTGGTCACAGGAATAAACAGCATCCAACAAGGATTCGTCCTCATCTTTCTGGACATCTCTGCCGCCTTCGACTCTGTGAACCATGACATACTTCTACAACGCCTAAAAGAAAAGGGGATTCAAAGCACAGCACTGGAATGGTGCAAATACTACCTATCCAATAGGTGGCAACAAGTCAAGGCAGGCCACACATCCTCAGAACCATTTCTGCAGACACAGGGGGTACCTCAAGGATCGTCCTTATCGGCACTGATGTTTAATATCTACATTCAGCCGATATGTGATTTGATCCGATCCTTCAACGTACAATGCCTTGCTTACGCAGACGACATCCTCCTTTACATGCCGTTCACAATCGCCCAACCAGTGCTCTCCCCAATAATCAGATGCTTCGAAGCTGTAGCCGAATGGCTGTTGACACAAAATCTACGGATCAACCATGACAAAACTGATGTTCTATTCGTCACGAGGAACCGAAAGTTCATACCTCCCCCATCACTACATGCCAACAATGTAGAGTTGAAATCCAAATCCACAATCCGTTATCTTGGCATCACGCTTGATCAGCACCTGGATATGACAACACATGTGAAAAACGTCACAAAGGCAATATATCATAAGATCAGAACGCTGCGTCACCTCCGCCCCCTACTGGATTTCACCGACTACCGAACAACCTTCCAGGCATTAGTCCTCCCACATCTGGATTTTGCTAACATCATCCTCCATGGTCTCTCACAATCAACCTTAAATCCGCTCCGCCTAGCTATGAATGCAGCTGCAAGAGTCCTTTCTGGATCATCAAGATCTGACCACATAACGCCTATCATGAAAGATCTGCATTGACTACCTTTACATGCCAGACTCCAATACAAGTCAATAGTCCTTACTTTCAAAGCCCTAAATAACCACCCCCCTACGCCAATCAGCAAGCTAATCCACGCTACCCCGGAAAATAGAAACAGGAGGCCTACAGCAATGAACACCTTAGTAGTCCCCAAGATGACGACTAAGTGCACAAAGACTACCTCCAACAGGGCCTTCTCCATATTTGCTCCTTTAAACTGGAATGCCCTTCCCCATGAAATCCGTGGCATCAAAAGTCTAGTCCTATTCAGAAAAGCCTTGAAACACCACCTGTTCACAAAATGCTACCCAGAAACCATCCGAGGTAAACACACAACTGGCAAGCTTCCCACATGCCCCAGCCGCCCTAACACCTTAATACAAACAGAAAATGGTTAGCCTACACATAAGCACAACCGCTAATCATCACACGTGTACTATCCACCCACAAATGCACATGTAATATCTAAATGAGTTAGAGTATTGTACATAGTATAGAGTTAACTTGTACATAGTTTTCCCGGTTTATCCCAAGTTTAATTTCCTGTTTCATTGTAAACTCAATGTTGCTTGTATGCATTGTAGTATGTTTTTGTTCGATGTACACCGCACTGATTATAATAGCGCGGTATAGAAGAAATGTTAAATAAATAAATAAATAGTACACACAGGTAACAAACTTTTATTCCTCCAGTTTATCCCAAAACAAAGCACTTTAACAACAAAATAGACTTCTTATGCAGGTTATACTATCAGTGAGAACTTCAGAATTGGTAGTAATAGTCCAAATGAAACAAACAGTCTGTATGGTTCTCAATCCAAGTACAAAGTCCTTCTTTCAGACTTTTTAACTCAATGGACAAATAGGTACAATGAATTATGCTTCCATGTACTTTTACAGTTGTGGTCAACATTATTAGAACCCTTGCATTTTAGGTGTGTTATGTACAATATCTTGAGAAATAATTGGAAATATTTCAACTGTATGTCATCATTCAATTCCATTCCATTTGAATCTGCATGTTACTCTCATCCATCTATGCTTTTTATGTTCCATTTCACCATTTTTGCAAGATTCAACCTGCTCCAGCTTATATTCATTCAGACATCTCCATAATCTATCTTCAGCCATAATTCAGACAGATCCAGCATGCTACATACTTGTTCAGGAGTATAGAACCTCTTGATTCAGGTTTTGCAGTAAGTTTTACAATTTACTTATTACAATAAATAGTTGGATTGTAAGAGACTAAGGGGCTTGTTTACAAAGCTGCGGTAGCGGCTTCCGCCTGATATCGGAGTCACAGCCCCATTGAATTCAAGCCCCTAAGTCTTTTCTTGGATGTGAATTGGTTTAACCGCCTGTGTAGTGTTGTATCAGGAAACACAGCGTGAGCATGGGAACATATTGTGCCTTATGTGTATGTATACAGTGCTGCGTATGTCTGTAGTTCTATACAAATGATACGAAGTATTCATAATAGTTGTTGCCATCTGAAAAGTGAAGCTCCTTTACTTCAAGGCCCTTTCCTTGCAGCTTTCCTATTGTGTAATCTGTATGGTCCACCAAGTCCCCTACCCTTGTAAAACATCTAGGTCCATTTTGCCCCACTTCCTCCCAAAAGGTCTTGCACTTGCTAAGCCTCCAAGCAGGGGCGGCTCAAGGCAATCTGCTGCCTGAGGTGAAGTATGAAAAGAAGCCCCCCCCACACCTTAGAGAGGGGTGGGGCTTTTTCAGAAATCCAATCAGAGACTGGACCAAACCAAAAAGCCAATTAGATTATATGGAGGAAATGCAAGATGTTTGCACATAGGGCCATACCGAGCTGCAATCTCACACTGTGAGACCTGCAGCTTGGGCGCATGCCCCCCCTCTCCCTCCAAACCTCCGTCCAGCGCTGCCTGCTCTTTCTCTGCTGCCCTCTGTTTTTTTCATGGAGGCGCCAGCAGGAGGGAAAGAGCAGGCAGCGCTGGATGGAGGTATGGGGAGGAGAAGGGGGGCATGCGCCCGATCTGAAAGGCATCGGCACTTTAAGCAGATCTGTCCCTCCTTGACATCGAGTCGGAGGAGGGAGGGACCAGACCTGCTTAAAGTGCTGTGAAAAGGCTTGGGGGAGCGCATTTTGGCTGCCTGCTGTTGTCCTGCCAGCGGCGGCAGGGCAACAGCAGACAGATGAAATGTGCCCCCCCCCAAGCCTTTCTGCCCTGTGCAGCTGCACCGCTTGCACAGGGCTAGGTACGGTCCCATTTGCACACCAAGGAACTAAAAGACAGCAAGCACTAACAGCACAGTAACCCTCCCCAGTATCAGCCCCTTTTCCAGTCCTTCCCTCCCAGTACCTTCCAATGTCAACTGCCTTGCATTCCCACGACTGCAACTGGTGTCCATTCCTTTCTAGTCCCCTCCTTCCCCACTGTCCAGCCCCTTCTAGTCCAAATACCATCCCAGATATTAGCTCATGTCCATTCTCAGTGCCGCCACCTCCCCCAGTCAGCTGCCTTCCAGTCACACTACCCTCTGTCCATCCCCCTTCCAGTGCCATTTGCGTGTCAGCTCCCTTCCAGCCTCCTCCCCATTACCCAACCACCAACCACTCCCATCCCCAATTGTCAGCTCCCTTCCAGTCCCCCTTCAGTACATCCCAGGTGTCATCTCCTTTCCAGCCCCCTCCTTCCCCGTGTCAGCTCCCTTTGTGCCCCCTCCTTCCCCTGGCAGGCACTCCCATTATCCGCTCCCTTCCAGTCCCATTCTACCATTCTCCCGCGTCAGCCCATTTGTAGCCCTAGCCCCTAGTTTTCTTCCAGGGCCAGCAGCACTCTCTTCCCCTCCCCCATTAGCCCATTTCCAGTCGCAGCCCATTTCCAGTCCTATCCCCCTTATCAGCCCACTTCCTGGCCTAACCCCCCCATAGCCCATTACAAGTCCTAAACACTCTCCATCAGCCCACCTCCAGTCCTAGACCCCCATAGCCAATTACACTAGTCAACACAATTTTTGTCACAGACCCTCTGACTTATTTCATATGCAATTTTTCCCATTGTTTACAAATATGGTATCAGAATTTTTCTATCACCCATACTTCAGGAGATATCATCTAGTAAAGTGTGTACATTACAGTAAATTAGCCGTTACAGTTTTGTTTCCATAAACAAAGGTTGAATACAAAAAAATTCCATCATAATTATTATTGTATGTTGTCAGCCATAACCAAAAATGCTGAGTCATGTAGTTATATAATATAATTAATTAACTGGGCCCCTTACCCTACTGGTCCAGCTGATACAAGCAGAAAATGCTGAGTCATGTATTGGTATACTTTCTGTCGCCGTCAGTGATTGTGGTTTGTATTGTTTGAAAGAACCAGAATCTGAATGGAGGTGAGCTTACGTTAATCTATTTCATAAACAGCAGTTGGTTAATAAATATTACGGTTATCGCTTGTAGTTCTTTAACAATGCCTCGAAAGTGTGTTAATCGTCCGGATTCATTTTGCTACATTTGCGGTGAGGTTACTTTTAAGAAGCAGAGAAGACATTTAACTCCGCTTGTTAAGACATGTTATAAGCTGTACTTTGGATGTCAAGTCGGTGACCAGAACAAAAATTGGGTGCCTCACGTCTGCTGTATTACCTGTGTCAGACTCCTAACAGGTTGGGTAAAGGGTGTTCAGCACATGCATTTTGCTGTTCCAGTGATCTGGAGGGAACCAAGAGATCACTTGACAGATTGCTACTTTTGCCTTACAAACATTTCAGGCATTACTTCAAAATCAAAACACACTGTAAATTACCCAAATTTACCATCTGCCATGAGGCCTGAGCCTCACTGTCAAGAATTGCCGGTGCCAAAACCTCCAGAAAATCTTACAGTGAATGAGAATGAAGAAGAAGAAGAAGAACCAATGAATGCTGATGATGATGGCGATGCTGTAATGCAGGATCCAAGCTTTGAGGCATCCGGTTCCTCTTCTGAACCACATTTACTGGACCAAGGCAATTTGAATGATCTCGTCAGTGATTTGAATCTTTCAAAGCGACAAGCAGAACTGTTAGTCACGATTGAAAGGCTGGAATCTTCTTCAGAAAGAAACCAAAGTGTGCACTTTTAGAAATAGGCATACCAAGTTTGTGGATTATTTTGCCTTTGAAGATGGAATTGCTTTTTGTTGTGAAGTTAAATCCCTCATGGAAACACTTTGTCCGGATTATCGAACAGAGGATTGGCGACTATTTATTGATTCTTCTAAATATAGCCTAAAAGCTGTGCTTATCCACAATGGAAATATTTTACCATCAGTTCCAGTAGCTCATGCCGCCAATATGAAAGAAACTTACAGCAGTATGCATCTCCTGCTAACAAATATCAAGTATGAAGAACACAAGTGGAATATTTGTGGCAATTTAAAATTAATAGCCCTCTTGCTTGGACAACAGCTTGGTTGAACAAAGTATTGTTGCTTTCTGTGTGAGTGGGACAGCAGGGACAGGAAAAATCATTACATCCGGAAACAGTGGCCAAAGAGAACATCACTAGTCCCAGGCCAGAAAAACGTTGCAGATGACCCACTTGTGGAGCTGAATAAAGTATATCTACCTCCACTCCATATAAAGTTGGGTCTTATGAAGAACTTTGTAAAAGCCATGGATAGAAGTGGACTCGGATTTGCATATCTAAGAAAGACATTTCCACGAATCAGTGAGGCGAAGATCAAAGAAGGGATCTTTGTAGGACCTGATATTAGAAAACTGATGAAAGATGAAAACTTTGATGGTCAGTTGAATGAAACTGAAAGAGCTGCATCGGAGTCCTTTAAGACTGTTTGCCGCGACTTCTTGGGAAATAACAAGGCAGACAACTACGCAAAATCAGTGGATACTCTACTGAAATCTTACCAGAAACTGGGATGTAAATATGTCTTTGAAAATGCACTTCCTGCATTCACACCTGGATTTTTTTCCTGCAAATCTAGGAGCAGTCAGCGATGAACATGGGGTAAGGTTTCATCAGGACATTTCGATAATGGAAAATAGGTACCAGGGCAAGTGGAGCTCCAGTATGCTTGCAGACAATTGTTGGACCCTTACGAGGGATGTTCTTGAGGCACAATACAGCAGAAAATCATGAGACATTATGTTACAATATACATCTATATACATCTAATGTAAATATGAGCAACATAGTCTAAATTTAAACTACATGTCACTCAAAAACATTACGTTCGAGTTCGTAACCAAAAACAGTACTAGAATCAGCCATTTTCCTTTCTGTGAAAGAAAATGATTTGAATTTTGTTTACCAGTGTTACCAATCCTAATCCCCAATCAGCCCATTACCAGTCCTAACCCCCCCCTGTAGCCCATTACCAGTTCTACCCCCCTGTAGCCCATTTCCAGTCCTAAACCTCCCTATCAGCCCATTTCCAGTCCTAGCCCCCCATAGCCCATTACCAATCCTAAACACCCCCCATCAGACCACTTCCAGTTCTAACTCCCCCATCAGCCCACTTCTAGTCCTAAACCCCCCCATCAGCCCACCTCCAGTCTTAAACACCCCCATCAGCTCACTTCCAGTCCTAGACCCCCCCATAGCCAATTACCAATCCTAACCCCCCCAATCAGCCCATTTCCAGTCCTAATCCCCCCATCAGCACATTTCCAGTCCTAGCCCCCCCATAGCCAATTACCAGTCCTAAATACCCCCCATCAGCCCATCTCCAGTCCTAACCCCCCCATAGCCCACCTCCAGTCCTAATCCCCCATCAGCCCATTACCAGTCCTAACCCCCCATAGCCCATTACCAGTCCTAAACACCCCCATCAGCCCACTTCCAGTCCTAACCCCCCATCAGCCCATTTCCAGTCCTAAACCCCCATAGCCCATTACCAGTCCTAAACACCCCCCATCAGCCCATTTCCAGTCCTAGCCCCCCATAGCCCATTACCCGTCCTAACCCCCATCAGCCCACCTACAATCCTAACACCCCCCATCAGCCCATTTCCAGTCCTAGACCCCCCCATGGCCAATTAGCAATCCTAACCCCCCCTCCCCCCTCAGCCCATTACAAGTCCTAAACCCCCCAGGGAAATAAAAAAAGGGAACCTGGCTGCTGAAGCCGCTCTCCGCCGCGGCAGTAGGAAGTGCCCCGCAGCCTCCCCGGCAGAGCCCTCCTGTCTCCCTCAGTTTTAAATAGAAAGGAAACCAGTGTGGAGCCTTCCCGCATCTATGAAGGACCGACCCCATGCAGCTTTGTCCTGCCCCCAAAGGAGGTTACATGTAACTTCCTTTGGGGGCGGGGCAAAGCTGCAGGTGGTCCTTCACGGAGGTGAGAAGGCTCCGCACCGGTTTCCTTTCTATTTAAAACTGGCACTGCAGATGACAGCACAGCAGCCGCGGTTCTCTAAGAGGCAGGGAGCCGCGGCTGCCAGGAAAAGGAGGGTGAGTTTGCCACTGCTGACAAGCGGACTCGGCAGCGGCAGCAACTTGTGCACTTGCTTTTGTTTTTTGTTTTTTTATTTTTACTTTTTGAAGGCGAAGTGAGGCAGCTGTTTTGGGGGCATTTTTTGCTGCCCTCAAGATTTTGCCGCCTGAGGCAGCCGCCTCATTATAGAGCCGCCCCTGCCTCCAAGCTAGACTAAAGCCCCTCCACATACTAAACTTGTAACCTATCATGTCTTGGGTTGACATGTCTGAGCTGTAGGAAATCCAAGAGAAGTGTTACAGAAACATAGAAATATGATGACAGAAAAAGACCACATAGCCTATCTAGTCTGCCCTTCCATATCAACTACAATAGTCCCCTTTTTATCTTTCGAGATCCTCTGTGTTTGCCCCATGATTTTTTGAATTCAGATATTGTCCTGGTCTCTACCATCTCCACTGGGAGACTATTCCATGCATCTACCACTCTTTCCGTAAAGAAATATTTCTGCATATTACTCCTGAGTCTATCACCGTTCATCCTCATCCTATGTCTCCTTGTAGCAGAGCTTGTTTTCAATTGAAAGAGACTCTCCTTCTGTGCATTTATGCCACAGAGATATTTAAACATATCTCTTCTATCCCGCTTTTCCTCTAAAGTATACATATTAAGATTTTTAAGTCTGTTCCCATATGCTTTATAACAAAGACCATTAACCATTTTGGTAGCCACTCTCTGCACCAACTCCAACCTGTTTATATCCTTCTGAAGGTGTGGTCTCCAGAATTGTACACAATTCTGTAAATGAGGTTGCACCAGAGACTTATACAGAGGCGTTATCACCTCCTATTTTTTCTGCTGGCCATTCTTCTCCCTATGCACCCAAGCATCCTTCTGACTTTTGCCGTCGCCTTTTCTATCTGTTTAGCTACTATTTTTTTTTTTAAATTGTATTTATCCAAATTTAATACACTCCATATAAACAGAGACTATAAGGAAAAAAAAGTTTGCCCACAAAATATGGGGGCAAGATACAGGCAATTACAAAAAATCTCAAGAAGAAAACAAACAGTTAAACACGTATTAGAAGTGTATGGTGATCTAGCCAGCTACATCAAGTTTAGACTCTTCTTTAGACACCAAAAAATTCAGCAACTGCTTTGGTTCAAAAAACAGAAAATCTTTGGATTGAAAGGAAATAATACATTGACAGGGAAATTTCAAAATAAATGCAGCCCCCAGCGCCAAGACCCTGGGTTTTAAAGCCAGGAATTCTTGGCACTGGAGCTGCGTTTCCTGAAAAAAGTCAGGAAAAACTTGAATTTTAGAAACAAAAACCACAGCATTCATATTACGGAAATATAATTGCAAGACCATGATTCTATCCGGCTCAAGACCAAATGACACTAGCAGTGTAGATCTTAATGTAAAAGCTTCTAACAAGCTCTCCAGAAATCTAGTTAGATCCAGCGAGTCTTGCGACACTCCAGGTCTACCAGGTCTTGAAGAATTACTTTTCAAGGAAAGGTGCTAGGTTCGAACTAATGGAGGGAGAGACTCCAATTGGATTTTAAGTTCCTCCAACAGATACTTTCGCAACATCTCCATAGGTGCAATAAGAGGAGATCTCGGGAAATTCAAGAACTACAGTTATTGCATCTACACTGACCAGTGCTAAACCAAGGTCCTGCTGCTCAGCAAGTCAAGCTTCCAAAAGATCCATTCATGCCTCTTGCTGGATCTGTTCCTGAGCAAGACTGTCCATAGTCTTAGAGAAAGAACACATATCCTCTTGAACTTTAAATACTGCAGACTTAACAGAAGGAGTCAAACCAGTGATAGCCTCCCAAAAGAGGTCTAATGTTACCACTGCCAGTTTTCCACCACTAATCACAGGAACTCCAATTACCAAATCGCCATTGGGTACATCCACCTCCTCCTGCCTGCCAGAAGTTCTTATACTGGCTGCTAGGACTCCCATCTCCCTTGGCAAAGAGACGGCTGCAGGGGTTCCCCCAGCATGATCACAGTGCTGACCCAGAACTGCTCTTCACCCATGCAGCAAGTGGTTTCAGGTCTCAGCAGAGCAGCGCATTGATTGGGACTAAGAGAAACCCCACTGTACATTGAGTCTGGTGATAATCCTGCCACCAGATTGGTTGAAGGATCACCAACACTTTCCCAAAGAACAAAACTGTCCAACGACTACTGAGCCACATCTACTGGCACCACCGAAGATGCTGAGGGGAGCTTCTTCCGCTTCCGCTTCATAGACGGCATGTTGAGAAGCAGCGCCGGCAACAGGGTAGAGCCTCAGGTAGGAGCGCCTTCCGGAGCATCTTAGCACGATGCCTTCTTGCCCTAGCTACTTTAAGATAATCAGATACAATCACATCCCGGCCCCGATCTTCTTTTGTGGACAGATGTACACTCCCAACACTGTACCGCTCTCTTGGATTTTTGCAGTACAAAGGAATGACCCTGCATTTTTTAGCATTAAATCTCAGCTGTCAAATTCTAGACCATTCTTCAAGCTTAGCTACATTCCTCCTCATGTTATCTACTTCTTCCTGGATGTCTACTCTATTGCAAATTTTGGTATTATTGACAAACAGGCAAACGTAACCCGACAGCCTTTCTGCAATATCACTAACAAGGATATTAAAAAGAATTGGACCAAGGACAGATCCCTGCTGCACGCCACTGATAACCTCCTTCTCCTCAGAGTGAGCTCCATTTACGTGGAACCTTTGTTGCCTCCCACTCAACCAATTTCTAACCAATCAGTAACTTTAGGGGTCCATCTCTAGGGTGCTCAGTTTGTTTATAAGTCACCTGTGTGGAATGGTGTCAAAGGCTTTACTGAAATCTAAATACACCATCAAAGAAATCAATCAGATTTGTCTGACAAGACCTGCTTCTGGTAAACCCATGCTTTTTATTTGGTCAATAAAAGAGTTGTGTGTGTTTTGTCTCTGTTCTATCCATTGGCATGGGCATGCTATTGTTGCTAGAATTTGGCATCTTTCCCATCTCCTTCTTCACTACATTATCGCCTTCCATCTTTTTATCCTCTTTCCTTCCCCATCAATATGCACCAGTGCCTTGACAGATATATGTAGGAGGAGGGTGCTTTGATGACTCCTTGCCTCCTTTTTGTCTCTTCCCTTTTCTTTACCTCGTCCCTTCCTCCCCATGCTGTGTGCTGTCCTGTTTTCTGCCACCTGGCTATATAATGGGTTTAACCTTGGTTATATGACATCCCGTGATCTGACTGCTCCGACTACCTCCACCCCTGCCTCAGCATAGCATCCTCCTTATCTACCTCTCCCATTGCTGTAGTCTTCCTTCCAGTGGAATTCACTCTACCACTGATATTCCCAACTGTCTCTTTCTCTTCCATCATAGGCCTACTCATCCATTTACTTCCGATGTGCCTTCCACGCCTGTGCACGTACACGGCTGTTTATCTCTTTCCAAGCACCTCCTTTCACTTCATTCTTTCAAGACTCAAACTCGCTCACTCCGTCACACACTCACCCTCTCACCCAGAGACCTGAAATGATGGGTATACAATGGAAAGATATCGCATGAAGGGGACCATTTTAAAAGCTCTATTTGTAATTTGTACATCAGAAAATTCTGATGCAGACATGCCAATCACATCCACTCCCCAGGCACCAGATTTACACATAGGGCACGATCAAGACTATGATGTGTAGGAGTGTGATGGAGGCATGTCCAGGGTGACGATAAAAAGATCCACATGCACCTCTGATTTCAGAACGACACCGTATGTTTAAAATTTCTGGTGGACACATCCATATCTATACTGCCTCCTTCACCACTTTTCAACAATAAAGATAATAGAGGCATTCCCACTTATTGTCAAGATAATATTTTTCCCTCACGAAAGTATAGCAGGTGAAAGTCGACGCCTCTAAATACTTCCATGACATTGCACATCTCCCTTTCTAGAATGTCAGGCTGGCAGATTTTTACAGGCTCCTGCAACTTTTATGCTTCATATGCCTGAGAACAAGGCCTCTGTCTTTCCTTCTCTACCCACATTGCTAAAGTCCATCAATTCTCTTTTCCCCAACTTGTGTAAGCCTTCACAGGAATGGAGGAAACAAACTATTGTTATGTACCAGAAGATTTTTTCTCAAGGTGGATCTATTTTTTTAAATGTCCCTGTAAATGTATGCTTAAGTTGGCTAATATTAAACATGTTTTTTGAGCCTTTGCAATTATATTCTTTTCTAGATGTTCAAAAACATTGGGGCTAAGAGGCTGGACTTGTGTCTGGGGCCACTGAGTGCTATTGATTGTTTTATCTATAGGAGTAGGGTATTCCTTCCAGGCAAGAGTTTGCTTTTTTGTAAAACCTTTTCTTTCTGTCTGCCTCTTAGTTTTACTTTTTGGATCACTCTATGTATCAGATTCCATGATATTGTTGTGTTTGCTTTTGTTCTATTGATTCAGAATTTGTATTGATTGCTTACTGTTATGCTTATTTCTAGTTTTCATTATCAAAGTTATGCTTGATAATGAATGCATAATCTTCATTACA
Organism: Ichthyophis bannanicus; assembly: GCA_033557465.1. Classification (NCBI taxonomy): domain Eukaryota; kingdom Metazoa; phylum Chordata; class Amphibia; order Gymnophiona; family Ichthyophiidae; genus Ichthyophis; species Ichthyophis bannanicus. The sequence goes on from CM066032.1 coordinate 723,661,915, forward strand.
GAAAAGCCCATCCCTTCCTTTCTGAGCACGCTACCAAAAGAGTCATCCATCCACTCTCATTACTTTCTGATGGCTCTCCCGTGGAACCATCAGTTTTCACTGCAATCTGTTCAAAGTGCAGCTGCAGGACTTATCTTCCTTCAGCGTCACCGCAGCCACGTAAACCCTCTCCCCAGAAGTCATTACACTGGCTTCCCATCTGCTTCTGCATACACTTCAAGCTTCTTTTGCTAACTTACAAATACCTTCACTCTGCAACTCCTCATTTTCCTCCACTGCTAGCTTCCATCGCCACGCCTTCAACCTTGCAGCACCATTTGCATGGAACAGATCCCCCGAGTCTGTGCACCATGCTCCCTCTCTAGGAATGTTCAAATCCAGACTAAATCTCACCTTTTTGAGGTTGCTTTTACATCCTGATCATTTCTCACATTGTACTAGAATAATTTCTTTGTCTTATATGTTTGTCTTTACTAGATTATAAGCTCTTGAGGGCAGGGACTATCTCTCTCATATGCCTGTACAATGCTGCGTACGGCTGGAAGTGCTTTAGTAATAATAATAAGCAGTAGTAGCGGTATTAAGAGTAATAAAAGTCAGTATGGAGGTCTAATAGCTCACTGGAGCCATTTATAGAACTGATTGCCTCCATCCAATTACGGCATGCATATAAAATTTGGATAACTTTATTACATCTACATATCAAATTATGCCTTGGAAATTACTGAAAAAGAGGCTAATTATAGTTAGATGCTAAAATGCCAAGGGCCCTACAGGTTTAGGAAGTTCAACGCTAACAGAATATTTACTTGTATTTTTACCAGAGGGAGTCTAATCCTTAAAAAAGCTGCTATTGTTATTATATCCTGAAACATACAGGGGGATTCTCTCCTTCGTGATACCATAAAAACATGCGCCATCTTGTACTGTGAACTTTCCTGTTTTTCATTGGTCCCAAGGGAAACACATTGGGGGAAGGGGAGAGTCAAAATCAGGAAGCCACTGCCAAAACTGCACACCATCAATATCACTGCTCGATATAGGAATTGTTTAGGGTTCAATGCAATCATTTCACTGATTCAGCCCCACTTATACATAATGCAAGCAGCACAGAGTAATGGGATTAAATGTGATTGATTTTGGGACCCAGAATGTTTTTCTGCACTGCATTCCAATGGAGGTCAAGGACATTTCCATAGTACTTTGTGGGACATCAAATAAAGCAATTAAATCATTGCAGTAGGCAAGGATCCAACCAGATTGAAAACGAAACAGTAAACAAAAAACACCTCCCTTCCTAGCAGTTCCCTACCGTTTCTTTTCTCCCTCCATCCCAATAAAATACCAAGGAAGCAGCATAAAACTATGCCACAGTGTAAAAGTAAAAATGAACAAAAAAGCTTTCATTTCCATGAGCAAAAGCGCTTGATCTACAGCATCTAACACTGCCGAGACAAGAAGCCTAGAAAGGCAATGACTATGCGTTATGTGCAAAAACAAAAGGACAGAACAAGAATATTATTTTCTCTACACATAAATGGTGCAGTTAATGGGGAAGCCTGGGAGAAAAGGGAGCGGAGAAGGTCTTCAGAAAGCTCATGCACTACAGAGGCTGTCTCTAAGACACAAACATTTGCGGTTACTTTACCTCCGTGAGCTGCTGTCCTATTTGCTGGATCTTACCTTTTTCACATCCCTGACCAAATGATACAGTGTATTTGAGGGCCCATGTCTCTGAAAAGGACAAAAAGGAGGGAAAGGAAGGCAAGGAAACCATTAGAGAGCATTACCTGGCAAATTGGTTCTCTAGATAACATAGGATACAAAGAGTCGACTGAGCAAACAATTCTGTTTCCCTCAGCAATAGAACATTTCGTAGGCATTGGCAATGTGACTTTGATATTCAATTGGTTTGCAAAGCTGCTCTAAGTTTCAAACACAGTTTTTGCTTCCTGGATGATTAGATTACTTCAGTTTCCAGATATAGAGGTGCATTTATCCATGCCGTTTTATGGCCGCTCTCTCTTTCCTTTTTTTGTCCCAACCAGAAATGTCCAAAGATGTTGTAGTTCACGAACTTCAGATATGCAACAAGCATTAGATGCGAGATCGCATCTGAAAATGGGACTTTCAGGGATCTTGAAAGCCTGAAGGATTTTCTAGTACTGGTTTAAACATAAAATGCACCTCCCTTCAGCAAATGAGATTCACAGTTTTCTGCTCCACTTTAAGTTATTTCACATTACACTTCACAATGACAGGTAGTCCCTCTTCCACACCATAGTAGTTTGGAAGGATACTTCAGCAGAGACTCTTTCAGGATTCATAAAACACTCAGGGGGATGCTTGCTAAAGTGCGCTTAGTAGCCGGTGTGGGATTTAATGTGTGCTGTTAGTGTGGGCCCACTAAAAACAACCATGCAGTAAAAGTCCCACACTGACTACTTGGCATGTGATGGGCTGGGAACAGGGTGAAGTGTGGGTGGAGGTAGAGCATGGAGAGCATCGGTAGTTAATATGTGGTACACTACTATACGCTAAGAGGCCAATTCTATTTTGGCCATCCAGCCCCTGTGCGGCTCCTCAGAATCTGGGTGTACAGCATTAGCACCCGATTCTGATCCCATGAGGGCTAGATGTGCCTGTGGGTTCAGAGTCTGGTCTACCAGCCTGGACTTGCAGGCCTGACCACAATTCTGATGGGCTGCCCGCCCAGCAGATCCCCGACTAACTCAGCCAGGCTTCATAATAGAGCCACAGTGCCATGACGTCTCGTTGCCATGGCACCACAGCTCCATAATGGAGCTGTGATCCCCGGCCACTGACCCAAATTGCTCTTTCCCTGTAGCCTGACCCCCGATCCGGCCTCCCATGGCTAGGATCATGCTACAGGGTACCCCCTGCACCTCCTCACTTTTTTGTCTTGGCCTGGCGCTATGGTCCCCTGGCATCCAGGGGATTTATTCCAGACCTGAGAATCAGCCCTGTACATCCAGGGTTATGGCCCGCCCTTGCTCCGCCTCCAGACCACCCCCTTCTGCCCCCCGTCTAAGGCTCCTCGTACAACAGCACTATTCATACACCGGGGGCAGCAGCGGGATGAATAGCAGGGATGTATGTCGAGGAAGGATGTAAATCCTCACTATTCCTGGCACAGAATGACCCCCTAATTGTTAAGACTGCTGATGGTGCAGGTGCACTTAATGTCACCTCAAGAGGTAGTGTTAAATGCCTCACACCAGCAGGGAGTAGTGAAGCCACAGTAACAGAAAAATGTTGGTTTGTGGCACCTAAGCCCTGTCCCCACCCGATCACAACCACCCGAAGACAGAACCCCTCCTGATCACATACCTCTCACACAGATCTCCCCCTCCACCTGATCACAATCCCTATCCATCAAATCTCCTTCCCCTTGGAATAGAAAACCCTCTCAAGACCATAACCTGACCCTTCCTTATATGACAGATTGGCCCTTAGTAGTGACTCTTAGGGGTCATAACTGTAATTTTCAACCCAGGCAGGAATGGGGCAGGAGAGAAGAGAATTATTCCTGCCCTGTCCACTAGACTACCGAAGCTCCCTCAGTAAGTTCTGGGGTCCAGGGGATGGGGAGGGGGAGGGGAGAGTCATGTTATGGTCTTTGGGAAGGTTATGTGCTCTGAGGGAGTCTCTGGAATTCACTCCTTCCTCACTCACCAGCATTTTTAGCCACACTCATGGTACCCTCAGTCACTTCTTGCCTCCCCCCACATTCATCCCCTCCTCAAGACTTTTCTTCCCCATCATTCATCTGTCCTCATAATACCTCATTTACTCTTGCTTATTGTCCCTACCTCCAACATTCATCCCCTTCTCTTCATTCCCTTAGAATCCAGCATTCATGCTCCCATGTCACCCCTATTTATCCCTTCACCCCTTCCTTGTCACCCCACCTCCACCAGCATTCACTCTTCATTATGTCCCCATTTACCCATATCCATCACCCTGAATCCACTCCATCCTCAGCATTTACGTGCTTTCATTTTTGAACTCTTTTCCCTCCCCTGACATCTTTCACTGCTTGCCTTATGCTTTTTCCTTCTCTCTCTCTGATGGACGCTCAGGAGTCCTAAGTACAAAGTAGAGCTACATCTTCTCATCCTCTTTCTCCTCCTCCTCTGTCCCCACTGCAATGCAACATGTGTGGGGACAGGAGGGGAAAGGAGATTGCAGAAAATGTAGCTACCCTTGCTTTCCTTGCCTCCAATCTGAGCTGCTATGGCCCCACTATCTACTGGCCGTGTATTGTTTAACACAGCCCATCAGCAGTGAGAAGGGCAATCCAAAACAGTTTTTTACATTGCCGGTTTTGAACTTGGACCAGCAGCTGGCCTGGCCACATAAAAATCATCCTGGCCAGTTGAATACTGACCATTTGGCAACCCTGCCATGAGGGGTACCACCACAAGATTTTTTAGGTCTATGCCAACACCCCAGGAGAAGTACTAGAAACTGTATGTTGATAGTAACAAAAGGACTTCAGTTTTGCCCATCTCCTGAGCCAAGAAGGTGGCTGAATATCTGGAGATGCCGTCGAACCATAGAATTTTCTCTTCTGCTGCAGTGAAAACTATTCAGTCCATCTTAGGAACAATTTGACTTGATTCAAGTGAAATTAATTCATAATCACTTCTAGGAGAATTCTGTGCAAAAAATAAAATATTTTAAAATTCTGCAAAATTCAGCTACTTTGGTGATTATTTTGGCAGCATTTACATGTGTCGATTGGAATATACATGTAAATATGATTTCAGAAAGCCATTATTTACATGCGAATATCCACACCACGTCGAGACTTCAAGAGGGCTTGGTGGAGGCATGTTTGGGAGTGGTATGTTCAGTCCAAAATTTGTGTATGGCTACACCTGCTCTGAAGCATAAAGATATTTTTCAGAAATGCTCAAGGGTTTTGCACAAAGTGGTATGTTTACTAAGCCAGGCTAATGGTTAAGGCAATATTTGTAATTAGGTCTCATTGAATAACATGGAACCTACAGTGGTGTGCAAAAGTCTGGAATCACTTGTGAGTTTTGCATTTTTCGCATTTTCTAACGTTTTTTTTTTTAAATTTGTGTTAGCCCAGCATATTCATCTTTCTACCACGTTAAAAGGGATACATTTGGCTATTAGAGTTGACTTTTTTGCATTCCTTGCTTCCAATTTAAATACTTTACAGACACTGGGAGATAGCTACTGCGATTTTTGTGGATCCCGCGTCAAAACTGGATCAAGAGTATCCAATATGCACACGTTATTTCTGACCAATCAGGAGGCTGGTTTCACTAACCAATCACAATGCAGATATCTAGCCAACAGTGCAGCTATAAAAACGCACGGAATTTTTGAATTTCATACACTTTCTGGATTGACCATGAAGATGACTCAGACCCTGATGTTGGAGGAGCGTGTTCGTGTGACCTTTATGAGCGAGGAAGGATTTTCAAACCGTCAGATAGCTAGGAAAGTTGGCTGCAGTCAGAGCGCTGTTAAGATTGTACAGAAGAAAGAAACGGGTTCAGTGGTGGACAAGCCTTGTTCAGATCGTCCACGTGCATCAACATCACGCCAGGACTGCGCACTACAACGTATTTCACTGACGAATCGCAAGTTTACCTCTCCTCAGCTACTTCGAGAGTGGTCAGACAAGAGTGAGGTCAGTGTCAGCTCATCAACAGTTCGTCGCTGGTGCCTGCAGTTTGGTCTCTGGGGCTGCAAAGCACGGAATAAGCCACTGATGACTGACATACAAAGGTGCGATCGGATCGTGTGGGCGAGAAAGCACTCAACCTGGCCGACTGAAATGTGGGATAAGGTGCTACTCAGCGATGAAAGCACCTTTTGCCTGTTTGGTAACCAGGTCCACACCTATGTGAGGACATTTCCTGGAGAGGAATTCAAGCCTGAGTGTCTCAACCTCACTGTGAAGCATCCTTTGAAGGTCATGATCTGGGGCTGCATGGCTGCCAGTGGCATTGGACGTCTTCACATCGTCAATGGAAAGGTCAGTGGGGCCAAGTACACCACCATACTGCAAAATTGCATGGTGCCATCAGCACACCAGCTGTTTCCTGGCCAGTTCCTGTTCCAAGATGACAATGCACCCTGCCATCCCTCCAGACAGGTGATCTGCTGGAAGCAGCGGAACATCATCAAGTCAATGGACTGGCCTGCCCAGTCTCCAGATCTGAATCCAATCGAGAACCTGTGGCACAAGGTGGCCTTGGAAATATCCAAGAGGCATCCGACATCAAAGCGTGTGCTGATTGAGTCACTCATTGCAGCTTGGAACCGCGTTGTCACCAACGATCACCTTGTCAGACTGGTTCATTCAATGCCGACAAGGTGCAGTCAGGTGATCAAGAACAAAGGGTGGCCCATCAAATACTGAGCCATCAATGACACATAAAAACGGCCATTTTCAAGGCCACATACATTAATTTGAAGGAAACCTGGTGTGCGTCCATAATATTTTAAAGCATATTTACAATAATATATTGTTGGCCAACGATGTACATTACACGATTTTCACAGAAAATCTATCAACAGGACAGCTATGGGGAACAAACTCAGAAAATAAGGGCTAAACCAATACTAAAAGTTGGCCCTAATAGCCAAATCTATCACTTATCATGAGATACACAGAAAAAGCCACTGGGAGGAAAAAGAAATTAAGATATAAGGTCATGAAGTTGAAAAAATGTCAAATTTACAAGTGATTCCAGACTTTTGCACACCACTGTACTTACAAATACTGTAGCATGATTTAACCATTAGCCTAGCTTAGTAAACATGCTCAAAATGGTTAGCAAAGTTATCCTCCTTAATCCTCCATTTTTTATTTCCTCTTCCGAAATGAAAAATAGCAAGCATTCTGGGCTCAGTACATAAATGGTGACAGAATTGCAAAATGGCCCAGTTACATATGGAAGTGCTGACATATGGAAGTTGTGAAATTGACACTTCCACATGGAAGCTGTCATGCTGGTTATGGTCAGTTTGCCATGATGTAGATTTGTAAGGCGGCTGTATTACTCATCCACATGTATTCCAGTAATCCACATGTGTTATTGGAACTGAGCACATCTTAATCTCCACCTCTCAATTATGATCTCAGTGTCCTATGAAAAATGGGCATTTTTATTTGTAATTCTTTTAACAGAATTCTTCCATCATAAAACCCAACTTCTCCATGCCAGAGGCCTGATCCCTTCACCCTAACTCCCAGCTTTCTCCCTTCTCAGGCTCAAGCCTCCAGTTCATTCTCTCTTCCTCATTTACACTTGACCCTCTCCAGGTGTCTCTAGACTCCATAGACTTGACCCATGTGAGCTCGCTATCTCTCCAACTTCAGCTTTACCCAGTACCAGGTCTGAAGGAGTATGTGCCCCACAGACAACTGCAATCTAGTCAGGGGGTGCTCTTTGCACTGTCTTCTGTGAAAGAGTCCAGTGGTCTAGGGGAAGATCCAGGGCTTTCTCGGCTATAATTTGTGATTTTTGCAATAGCCTCCCTGAAGAGTTACATAAGGAGTCAAATTATGCTCATTTTCATAAAAGACTGAAAACATGGCTTTTTCCTAAATAAGGGGTATGGGGGAAGGGTGTAATTCTCTGTGCTGCTGTCTGATTAATTTTGAAGGGGAGTGATGGGAGTGGCATTGGTTGACTGGGTTTTTAGTTTATATTTTTAATTGTTGTTTTTCTGTTTTAACTGTACATCACTTTGATCACTCCTTTCGAAGCATGTATGTGGTTTATATTTTTAATAAATAAACCTACTCATCTCCCAACTTTCTGCCCCTCTCCAGGCTTGACCTCTCCCCCCAGCTTTCTCTCTCTTTCTGCCTCCCTTCCTAGATCAACCCTCTCCCTAGGTGCAACACCCCAGTTCCATCTCCCACAGCAAAACTCTCCCCATACCCAGCAAGATTCCCAGGTCTCTCTCTGCTTCCCTCTCTTCACCAGAGCTCTCCCTCTAGCCCTCCACCAAGCACACCCACCCCAGCTTGCTCTCTCTCTCTCTCTCTCTCCCTAGAAGTTTTATTAAACCCCTTGGCATCAGCACCATCTTTCCTTCCTTCCACCAATCTCCCCCATCAGCATCAGCATCAGCATCTTTTCCTACCCACCCTCCCTGTATCAGAACAATTTCCCTTTCTTTTTCTTCCTCAAGGCACCAGGACCATCTTCCCGCCCACCCTGCACATTTCCTACAGCCAGCAAGAGGAATCATTTAAGCAGCACTTCCTATCTGCTGCTACTTGATTCTCTCCTGTTTCCTTTGAAGTTAGAACTACACGGAGTCCTAAAGTCAGCCAAGACAGGTCCAGATGTGTGGGTGCGGCAGGGAAGTTTTCAGCACTAGTCAGATAAATATAACTGGCAAGTGTTACTGGCCATATTGCAGGCCTAAATTGAGCCAGCTAAATTTATCTGACAAGATTTAGGATGATTTTTTGCCAAATACCTAGCTGATTAGTTTTTGTGAAGAGAAAACCTGAACCAGGAACTGAATTTAGAACCTCCACATGAGACTGCCCCTCAGCCATGGGGCCGGCCCCATACGTGGGTGATTTAAATTATTCTTTCACTACACGCTCTCTTTTGTGTACTGCCTATGCAGGACTTGATATGACCACTCACGGTTGTAAGAGGATCTTTTGTTAGCCTATGAAGTAGGATTGTGAAAGAACCTGATATACATCTTGTTAGAAAAAGGAAAATGGAAATATGAGATCTACCCAGCACCGCTGTAGCTCACAGCTGAATCCACAAACATTACCAATTAACTATAAAAACAGGAATGGCACAAGGACAGAAAGATTCAAGGCCTTGGCTTAAAGTTGGAATAATTGTATTTGATTCAGGACTTACTTGGTCACAAGCAATTATCTAAAAGTAGATGGCTATGCTGTGGGGACTAATTCATAATTACAGCTACTGAATGCTAATTACAGCTTCTGTCCAATGATCTTATTTTTTGCTGACTTCTTAGCTGTAGCCTTGCCTTTACCTGTTACAGACATATTAAGACTTAGGTGAGGTCCCCAGAGCGGTAAAAAGTGAAAGGCGCGACCTTCTGAGGAAAGGAAATACTTTAAATGGAGCAACCGAGTAAGAAGACTCCATGGGCCAGATGAACAGTCTAAGCGTTTTCATGTGGCAGAGAATGGGAGAAAGGAAACCCCTTTTGTACTTTCAGATCTTTATCATGATATAAAGGTGCAACAGGTAAAATATCCTATTTATATTAGGCTGGAAGAATTCAGTCAAGTACATTTGGACTTTTTGCAGGCTCAGTTGGCTTTTACTGAAGCACCATAAAAGTCTACATTTATTTAAAAACATGCATACCCCACCATTTACTAGCAGTTCTATTGGCCATCCAAAAAAACCATGAAATGATGATAAAAACAATTAAAAAATCATGAAAAATCATAGCAACAATCATAAACACACCTTAACAGAAAAAACATTAAGGGAGTTTTTACTAATGGCTGCTATGTTTTTGTGCTTAATATGCGATACAAACTCATGTTAAGTACAAAGCCTCATATATTGAATTTATCACTCTACTTTTTACCTAAAGAGGTGTAGTTTTAATGGCAACCAGATCTCAGACTGTAGAAGAGCTTAATAATGAGTTTAAGATGAAATCTAGAACTCTTGCTCTTTAATTGCATCAACGATCCGTTGTGTTGCCTACTATTTTATGGCTTCTTTCACTTTTCCTATTGATTTTTTAGCTGTGTATGGCATTTAATCTCCCAGCATATCTTCTACAAAACACTCAAGTGCTCTAGCGCTGTTTAGCCCAGACCAGATACCAAATAAGTCCACTGGCTATTTACTCCAAATCTTATATAGTGGTACTAAAGTACTTATCTGGTTCGGCTGTAATTCCCCAACGCCAACCAGTGCGCCGTTGCGTTTCACTGAAATGTTTTATCAAGGGGTCATATTTCGCACTCAGTTCACATGCTGTTTCTGGAAGTATAAAGCATACACGCTAGTAAATCTACCTCCTCTGTATTCTCACGTTTTCACAAATCTGTGGTTCCATTCTTAAATCATGTATCTTTAAACTACTTAATTCACTCACTGCGAATTCAACCGTGGCTGTCGTCTTTCATTGCTTCCATTCAGAGTTTGTTACAAAGACGCTGCGCATGCTCTTTGTGCGGCAGACTCTTTATATAGACCGCAATCAGTGATTATCATTCTCAAGCTGATCCTTATGGCAATTAAAGCCATAAGTGGCTGCCACCATGAGAAAAGTATGGAAACCCCAAAGGATACGGCTATATCACTGTAGAATCCATTAGGGCCAATTCGGGATTTTGCTCTATAAGTCCTTCTTGAATCTGTTTTAGTATTCCACTTATATACATGCTTTCCAATCAATTTGAATGTTAAGCCCCGTAGGCACTATGGATTGCAAAGTAAAAATCCATTTTTGTTCTCTGTAAATTAACTGTTGTTCCCGAGATTTCCTCCCATTACCCTGCAAAACTTGCTCTATGCAGAAACATTTAAGATCCTCAAAAGTGTGCTGGAAATCTACACAGTGAGCCACCAGTGGTGGCCAACCTGTATATGGCGTCCTTTGAGAAACAATGGCTTTTTTCTGATTCACTTAATCCACACATTATAATGTGGAGACGCTTTATAGATGATATCTTTATGTTGTGGGGAGGGCAAAAGGATGAGCTGGAAACGTTCTTGAAGTGGCTGAATAATAGAGATGAGAATCTACAATTTACATCAATGAGTAGTGCCCGGAGTTTGCAATTCCTTGATGTGCTGATCACAAAACAAACTGGTGGATGGCATACTACGGTATACTGTAAACCCACGGACAGGAACACCTTGTTGCACTATCATAGTGCGCACCCTAAGAAACTTAAAGATGGTCTTCCGTTTTCCCAGTTTCTAAGATTTAGAAGAAATTGTTCTGATGTCAAGGATTATAAGAGACAAGCAATTCAATTGAAACGTAAATTTCATACAAGGGGATATCCCTCAAGGATTATAGAACAAGCTTATAAAAGAGCACTATTTAATAACAGAGAATCTTTGTTAGTATCGGCCCCCCGACATACATGGGAAGATGAGAAGATTAATCTAATCACCAGCTACTCGCCCTACAGCGTTCAGATTCAACGTATAATACAAAAACATATCAATGTACTCCAAAGCACTCGAGGCTTAGAAAATAAAAGCATCAGATGTGTGTGGACTAGACAAAAAAATTTAAAAGAGCTTCTCAGCCCAACAGTATTGAGACCAGTGAATCCCATTGCAGGAACACAAGAGACCGGCCATCATAAATGTGGCGATTGTGCTATTTGCCAAGTCACGGAAGACTGTACCTTCTTTGAGTACAAGGATCGGAAATACTCTTTGCGACACAATACATCCTGCACTTCAACATACGTGGTTTACTGTATCCGTTGCCCCTGTAATTTAATTTATGTGGGGAAAACTATACGTTCATTTCGCGTTCGGATACAAGAACATCGCAGTAGATTAAAGTGCAGACGTTTGGAAGCACCACTGGTGGCTCACTGTGTAGATTTCCTGCACACTTTTGAGGATCTTAAATGTTTCTGCATAGAGCAAGTTTTGCAGGGTAATGGGAGGAAATCTCGGGAACAACAGTTAATTTACAGAGAACAAAAATGGATTTTTACTTTGCAATCCATAGTGCCTACGGGGCTTAACATTCAAATTGATTGGAAAACATGTATATAAGTGGAATACTAAAACAGATTCAAGAAGGACTCATAGAGCAAAATCCTGAATTGGCCCTAATGGATTCTACAGTGATATAGCCGTATCCTTCGGGGTTTCCATACTTTTCTCATGGTGGCAGCCACTTATGGCTTTAATTGCCATAAGGATCAGCTTGAGAATGATAACCACTGATTGCGGTCTATATAAAGATTCTGCCGCACAAAGAGCATGCGCGGCATCTTTGTAACAAACTCTGAATGGAAGCAATGAAAGACGACAGCCACGGTTGAATTCACAGTGAGTGAATTAAGTAGTTTAAAGATACATGATTTAAGAATGGAACCACAGATTTGTGAAAAGGTGAGAATATAGAGGAGGTAGATTTACTAGCGTGTATGCTTTATACTTCCAGAAACAGCATGTGAACTGAGTGCGAAATATGACCCCTTGATAAGACATTTCAGTGAAACGCAACGGTGCACTGGTTGGCGTTTGGGAATTACAGCCGAACCAGATAAGTACTTTAGTACCACTATATAAGATTTGGAGTAAATAGCCAGTGGAGTTATTTGGTATCTGGTCTGGGCTAAACAGCGCTAGAGCACTTGAGTGTTTTGTAGAAGATATGCTGGGAGATTAAATGCCATACTCAGCTAAAAAATCAATAGGAAAAGTGAAAGAAGCCATAAAATAGTAGGCAACACAATGGATCGTTGATGCAATTAAAGAGCAAGAGTTCTAGATTTCATCTTAAACTCATTATTAAGCTCTTCTACAGTCTGAGATCTGGTTGCCATTAAAACTACACCTCTTTAGGTAAAAAGTGGAATGATAAATTCGATATATGATACTTGTCAGTATAATTCGCTCTGAAAGGTGATCGTCTTTAGTTTTTGTCAAGTACAAAGCCTCGACATTAGCTGTCAGGGGTGTGACCCAGAATGTCCCTAGCAGTTAACATGCGACATGGTACCTTAATATGCAGAGTACCTAATGCAGCTGCACCGAACGACTCCCATAGAAGTGTTGGTAGGTGTACTCATGCTAATTAGGTGCTGCTGTTCATTGGGTAAGTGCCTTTGACTACTGGCCCTAAGATAACTAAAATTAGTAAAGTTAGTAGCAGATCTACCAGAAAGATCTAAAGTACATATGAAGATATAATTATATATCCGTTTTAAGTGCCTGATAAAATGGTAGGATTTTACTAATGCCCTACAAACTTTAAGGATCTGTTTTTAATATAAATTTAATAGGAAGAATATTGCAGAGATTGGGACCTGCTAGAGAAAACATCCACCTTCACACTCCTACTCCTAGTACAGAGCACAATCAGGGAACATCTAGTTGCCCGTTACCTTGGGATCTCAACAATGAGGCTGGGCAGTAAAACAGCAGTGGTATTGTCTTCAATCTCATTACCTGACAATGAATGTGATATATGCTGATATGTTTTTTTCCCTATCAATAAATGGGCAAGCCACACTGTATACCAGCTGAAACACTTTAGTTGAAGGGGTCGGAAGGTCAAGATAAATCGGATTATAGTAATCCTGAACACTATTCATACAATTCACAGCAAAGTGACAATTATTTATGATCTTTACGCTTATTGTGCAGTTGATCTCTTTTGCTTGATGGTGTTTTGGCTGAGTGAGGCATAAGAATCCTTTTCAACCCAGGCCTGTACCTCTGGTTATTCTTTCGCTTGCCAGTCTCTCCAGTAGAAACATAGTGGGGGAATGCCGTTCTTTTTTTATTCCACTTAGCCTTTACAAAACACTTAGGAGGTAATTCTGTAAGTAGTAGCTACATATAGGCACATATTTATGCCAATTCTATAAAATCAATTCTGTTCAGATATGACTTTATAAAATTATAGCTAGTGACCGCAAACACCCTTAAATGATGCCACGGTCACTTACGACAGCTCTAAAAGTGTAAATAATCACATGTATTGTTGTGACTGCATCCCCTAGTGGCCAATGGCGGTAAGGGCATGCTGTACAACATATTTATTTTCAAGGAGCGTGGGATATTTTAAGGCCAAAATGGAGATTGGTCTTAGGTATTTCAGCTCCTTGGGAGAACTCAATAATTAAGCCACGAGTGTAGGGAAACAAGGCTTTTATTTCCCCTCTGTGCAAGGGTTCATTAAGACACTAGAAATCAAAGAATGTCCTTTGTTCATAAAGGTTCCAGTAATAAGCAGGTAAAACCAATTGTTAATATCTTCACAATTAGTTGTAAGGGTTAAAGGGAGGAATTCAATTCATTCCAGGGCAAAGCAATTTAAACAAGACTTCTTCTTATTTACAAGGTTGCTATGGATTCTAGGCTTGAAGCCATACACAAACTACAATCCATAGCTTCTTCCTGAGGAATGGGAATAGTATTTGCTTCTTCTATTTCCATAAATTCTGCTTCACTACTTTCCCCCTCAGAGCACACGCTGTCCCTGGCAGTTACAGCTTTATATGGACTGTCTCTGGTATCTTGCCTCCAATAAGACTGTGCTTTAAAGTCTTCTGGTAGTACTTCAAACCACTCTGGTTTCTTTCCTCTTCTTACAAATTGAGTTTTAGATTTAGCAGTGCTTTTAGGAGTTAAGCTTTCTTTAGCAGGAATAAAACTTTCATACCTTGAGTTTCTGTAGCTTGAAGCTCTGGAGCCTTCTCTCTCATGCACGTCTCTGTGACAACAGGTTTTCTGTTGGTAGCTTCTGGGTAGTGCTGGACTTCCTGAAAGCTTAGTAAAACCTGGTGCGGATTCTCCAGCTCTAGGCTTCAGTGACAAAGTAGCTTTGTTAGAAACTCCTTCCCTTCGGGTACCTGGTAAAACTTGTTCAGCATACTCCAATGCCTGCAGGCTTTCCTCCAAGCCTGGCTCTCTGGCTCTCCGTATATGTCTTTCAGCTTTGGACTCAGGAACGTTGCTTAAGCAGGGAGTGGCATACCCTCCAGCCTGACTGCTTTCCTTAGCAGATTCCCTCTGAACAGCGGCTCTCGTAGCTTGGCCCCTCTGAACTCTACCTCTGTGAATTCTGTCCTTTTGGGCTTGCTCAAGGAGGATTCCTTCCTTCAGGTCTCTCCTTCCTTCTTCAGCCGTAATCCTTGTTCCTTCTCCTTCTGCGTCTGTGTCTGCTTTGCTAGCATTAAGCTTCCGTTTATAAAGGGATCTTCCCTTTGAATCTCCTGGGCTCATTTCCAGGTGCAACTGGTTAGCTCTCCTAGCCTCATTAACCTCTGTAGAATCACTCCTGCCCCCTCTAGCTATGCTTTGAGGTAACTGCATACCTAGAGCTCTGTGAAAAACAGAGTTTTTTTTCAACTCTGCATCTTTATTGGCACCAACCTCATGACAGTATATTATGCACATTGGACCATATTCTGTAGGATATGGGGGTCATTCAGTGGCGCAAATAGCAGGGATGGAAGTCTGGATTGGACATCCATCCCTGCTATTTGCTCCCCTTCCGTCCCTGGCTAATACTTCCCTGTATGAACCGCTTGTTCGTAGGGGGAGGCTTAGATGGGGTTAGAAGGGGGTGTGTTTGAGGCAGAGCGAGGGGTGGGGGCATAGGCGAGCTGCGAACCCGGACGTACAGGGCTGATTCTGAAGTCAGCCCTGTACATCCGGGGCTGTGAACATGGATGGGGGGATCATGTCACCAGACCGGGTCAAAGAGGTAGGGGGGTTCAGTAAGTTCCCCGCAGATGGATCCTGACCATGGGAGGCAGGATCGAGGGTCCAGCTGTGGGGAAAGAAGAGGGTCATCGGCGGCCAGCATTTACGGCTTATAAATGGAGCCACGGTGCCATGGCAATGAGACGCCATGGCACTGCGGCTCCATTCAGGAGCCTGACTGAGTTAGCCGGGGATCTGCTATACATGCAGGCCGACCAGAATTGGGGCCCAGCCTGCCCCTTTGGGCCATAGACCTGATTCTGATCCCACAGGCATGTCTAGCCCCCACAGGATCAGAATCGGGTCTATCTCTGGGTGTCCCGCTTCTGGTTGGCCGCACATGGGGCTGGGCGGCCAATTCAAAATGTGCCTCCACACATTTAAATTTGAACTCGTGCCTACAGTTTGCCCACAGTCCATCCCTGTGAAAAAACCCACAGTGAAACTGTGTGCTGACTATGGCACGTACTTTCGGAATAAAGACCAAAACTCCACTCTTAAGTTGTCATTTATGCACCTAAACATCTAACATACCATGATTTACGCACATATACAGATGTAGCATGCTAAACTGAATTATTGATTTGCTGAATTCAGAAATTAATTTTGCTGAAGTATGGCAACTGGACTTTAGGAATTTGTCAGCTAACTACCTATTAAGGAACAGTTGTTGACACCCTTCCTCCACGTAACGATGAAAGCCTACTTGAACAAAGGCCTGCTGATGGAAGATTTGTTATGACAAAAGATGATCCATGAAAACCGATAAGGGTTGAAAATAGAACAAAGAAACAGAAGTAAGAAGAAAACCTCAGTTTGCATAAAGTGATCAAAACGTACATCAGACTAATCAGAGGCATCAAAGACAATCATTTAAAACCTGGCCAGGACAAAAGAAGTAAACAACCAATCTGGACATCTGCCTTGCTCTTTTGTGATATGCAGGTTTTTTGTCAAGAGACTTCAATGACTGGGCAGAACCTAGTCTGGTAGGATGATTAGAAGTCAAGTACTGATGACCTCTGAGGTAATCATTGGAATATTCCTGAACATGACAGTTGAACACTGAGCTTGCAAAGAAATATGTGACTAGCAGAGCCAATCAGAAATATCTTTTAACTCTGGTCTACATCTGAAGAACTAGTAAGAACCAATTTCAACTCTTCTACTGTGAGCCTATAAGAAAATATAAATATTCAGCCCAGTCTCTTTTTTTGGTGGGAGCAGCTGTTGGGGTGGGAGCTACTGCTGGTCTTTGTTGAAATCTGCTCCCCACTTTTTCTGCAGATAAGAATCTCTCCAAGCCAACAGAACATCTCTAGAATCTCCAAAGAAAGAAAGAAATATAGCACCATGACCAACATTATTCACAGCAAGATAACCTTGATTCAGCACAAGGTGACATTTTCCTTACCAATTAAGATCCTTTCCTTGAGTCCTGCTAGATAAGTCCAGACAAGTGGGTTATGTTCCGCTACCAGTAGACTGGTGAAGACAAAAAAACCAATGAAAAGCCAAGGTTTTAATGACATGCTCATGCCTCTATTCGCCTCAGCCACCAGAGGTCCCTCAGTATTTGTCCCAAAGCTTATGGGAGAAAACATGGCAAGCCTCACACAACCTCAACTGTGGGCAAGAAGGAGTAATCAACAATCGAGAACTATGTACAGGAAAGCATAAACTGAAGGCTGTCCCTAGATAATGAACCTGCCTAGTCATGTATAAAAATCATAGCAGACCCAAGGGACTCAAGGAAAAGACATTAACTGGTAAGTAAAATGTCACCTTCCATATTGTCCTGCTATATCAGTCCAGACAAGTGGGATGTACCAAAGCTACAACACCACTGGGTGGGAAGAAGACACAATAGCTTGCAAAGCTCTTGAACCGAAGGCCATGCCTGCCCATGTGTAGACATCCAATCAGTAACGCTTGATAAAAGTAGAAAGTGATGCCCATGTTGCTGCCCAAGAAATGTCAGCAGGGGCTACTGAGTTGTACTCTTCCCAAGAGGGCGTTTGTACTCGGGTAGAAAGGGTGTGCAAACTCTCTGGAACCGGTCGGTTCTACAACAGATATATCAAGGCAATAGACACCTTAATCCAGCAACCCAAGGTCAACCTGGCCACCATTTCACCCTTGTGCAGGCCAGCAAACAGCACAAAAAGATGGTCTGAATGGCATTCGTAACCTCCAAGTACCGGAGAAGCACCCTCCTGATATCCACAAGACAAAGATCCTTATTCTTCTCCCAACACTGCTCCTTAGAGGAAGGCAGGCAAATCACCTGGTTCACGTGAAGGGAGACAGCACCTTAGGCAAGAAAGAAGGCACAGGATGAATGAAAACAGCCTCCTTTGAAAAAGACAAATAAGGACTTTGGCAAGACAGAGCCTCCAGCTTTTGAGATCCACCCTGCAGAATGAATCACGACTCCGAAGACAGTCTTGCGAGTCAAATCCTTTAAGGCCATTCTATTCAATGGCTCAAAAGGAGCCTCTATCAGGGACCTGAGCACCAGACACTGATCCCAGGAAGGGATCACAAATTGAAGGGGATGAGATGCTGAACTTTCTGAAGAAAACATGAGATGTCCGGGTGCAAGGCCAAAGAACTGCCCACCATTAGACCATGGAAACACATCAGAGCTGGCACCTGAACTTTCAGGGAGCTAAGTGAAAGGCCCTTCCCTAGACCATCCTGCAATAAGGCCAACAGGGAGGATACCCTGGCCATCTTAGGAGCCAACTGCTGTGCGCCACACCAGCACTCAAGAGGCACAGTATCCATACATACACTAGCTCAAATTGAGACCTGTTTCCTCCCTGAGGACTTCGCTTCAGTCGCTGCACTCTCTCATAGTAGCTATCAATTTTCCCACATGCCTCGTCCCACTGGGTGTGGTGGAGGTGTTGGGCTTCTACTCTTGCCTTATTGTCAATTTCAACCCCTCCTTGTGCCTCAGTCTCACTCCCTTTCCCTCCTTTGAAGTCCATTCTATTGACTTTTTACTCCACTACCTCTCAAACTAGCTGTTATTTATCGACCCTCTGACAAGTCCACCTCTACCTTTCTCTCTGGCTTTGACTCATGGCTTTTCTTCTTTCTGGATTCATCTTTCCCCTCCCTTATTCTCAGGGATTTTAACATTCATGTTGATAACCCCTCTGACCCTTATGCTTTAAAGCTTCTCTCCCTTACTTCATCATTCAACCTCCAGCTTTGCTCTACTGCCCCTACTCACCAGTAAGGCCACTGCCTTGACCTTGTATTCTTTTCTAATTGCTTACCCTCAAACCTCTGTATCTCACTTCTTCCCTTATTGGACTATCACCTGCTAAGCTTCACTCTTCATCACTCACTGCCTCAAGCTCACCCTGTCTTCTCCAACCTCTTCAGAAATCTTCATGCTATTGACCTATTGGCTCTCTCCTCCACTGTCTCATCATCACTTTCCTCCACTATGTCATCTGAATCTGTTGATGAGACAGTAGCTTTCCATAACACTGTACTTTCCTCTGCTCTGGATGCTCTTCGTCCACCCATGCCACATCTTGTGAGGCGTACTGTACCTCAACCCTGGCTGTCTTCCACTACCTGCTATCTACGTTCCTGCGCCCACTCAGCTGAGTTGGCTTGGCTCAAATCCCACACCCTTGTGGACTTTCTATACTTCAAATTCATGGTTGTCTCTTTCCAGTCAGCCATAGCACTTGCCAAACAAGACTATTATGTCCATCTGACTAACTCTCTTGCCTCTGATCCTCATCGTCTCTTTACAACTCTCAGCTCTCTCATCAAGGTGCCTCTGCCTCCAGCTCCTCCCTCCCTTTCTGCCCAAACCCTGGCTGACTACTTCCATGACAAAATCCACAAGATCATACTGCAGTTCCCCATGAGGTCAGCTACTTTCCCTCCTCCTCCTCTTCATTCCCAAATTTTCCCCCTTACCTCTGCTACCCTTTCTTCCTTTCCTATGATCTCTGAGGAGGAAACCACTCACCTTCTTTCTTCATCCAAACTCACTACCTGCTACTCTGATCCTATTCCCACCCATCTCCTTAGCTCCATCTCCTCCACTGTAGTCCCTTCCATCTCTCTTATTCTCAATATATCACTCTCCACTGCAACTTTCCTTGCAGCTTTCAAGCATGCTGTGGTCACTCCTCTCCCCAAGAAACCCTCACTAGACCCTATCTGTCCATCTCATTATCAACCCATCTCCCTCCTCCCATTTGTTTCTAAACTACTTGAACGTGCAGTTCACCGCCATTGCCTTGAATTTCTCTCCTCTCAAGCCCTTCTGGATCCTCTATAATCTGGCTTTTGTCCTTTACATTCTACTGAAATGGCTCTTGCCAAAGTATCCAGTGACCTGTTCCTAGCAAAATCTAAGGGCCTTTACTCGATCCTCATCCTTTTTGACCTTTCTGCTGCTTTAGACACTGTTGACCACAATCTTCTCCTTGATACCTTGGTTTTAAGAGCTCCTTGCCATCCTGGTTCTCTTCTTATCTCTCCCATCACTCTTTCAATGTTTGTTGTGGTGGATCCTCCTCTACTGCTATTCTGCTTTCAGTTGGTGTATCCCAAGAATCTGTCTTGAGTCCACTCCTTTTCTCTCTAAATGCATTCCCTTAGTGCACTCATCTCTTCAGTACTATCTTTATGTTGATGACTCCCAGATCTACCTCTCTACACCTAAAATCTCTCCGGCAATCCAGGTCCGGATCTCTGCCTGCCTTTCTGATATTGCTGCTTGGATGTCTCACCGCCACTTAACATTGAACATGGCCAAAACAGAGCCTCTTATTTTTCCTAAACCCTCCTCTCCCCTTCCTCCTCTCTTAGTCTCTGTGGATAACGCTCTACTCCTCCCTGTCTCGTTAGCTCCCAACCTTGGGGGTCATCTTTGACTCTTCTCTCTCCTTCTCCACACACATCCAACTGATAGCTAAAACCTGCCATTTCTTTCTCTACATTATCAACAAAATTCACCCATTCCTTTCTGAACATACTAAAAGACACTTATCCACTAATATTCCATCAGCCTCATCATGCTCATATTACCCCTCTTCTCAAGTCACTTCATTGGCTCCTTATCCGATTCTGCATCCACTTCAAACTTCTGCTGACCTATAAGTGCATTTATACTGCAGCTCCTCACTACCTTTCCTCTCTTGTCTCTCCATACAACCCTCCTTGGGAACTCCGCTCTTCTGGCAAATTGCTTCTATAGTATCTGTGCCCTTCTCTTCTATTGCTAACTCCAGACTTCATTTCTTTCACCTTTCTGCTCCTTATGCTTGGAACAAACTACCTGAGTCTGAACATCAGGTGCCTTCTCTGCCCCTTTTCAAAGCCAGGCTGAAAACTCACCTCTTTGCTGCCGCTTTCAGATCTTGACTCACCTGATCTCTTTTGTGTTTCCTTACCATTCACCCTAGCTGTATCCCATGTCTATAGCTATTGTGCTATCTGTCTGGACTATACTGTAAGTTCTGATGAGCAGGGACCATTTTTCATATGTGTCTGTGCAGCACTGCATATGTCTTGTAGCGCTATATAAATGTTCAGAAGTAGTAGTAGTAATAGCTTGGTAGACCTCCTCTGGGCACCAAGCCAAATGGAGATCACTGCTGGAGAGTAGGCCTTACATGCTAGCAGTTTTTCCAAGAACCATACTGCAAACGAGAAGGGAGCCAGGTCCTCCAGGATGATCAGTCCCTGCCACAATAACCCCCGAAATGGAGGCAGCCAAAGAGGAGGTGCCTGCAGGAACCATATCACGCCTCTGAACCTGCTCTCTGCAGCCTATCCGGTGCTACCAGAAAAATTCTGCCTGAGTGGAGTTCTATATGCCAAATTACATGCCCCACCAGGTACAGCAGCCACTGACCTGGCCAAGGCTGGGTCAGGAAGTCAATGTCCTCGTACCCAGTCTCCATGTTGTGACTTAAGGCGCAATAAACCTTTGCAATAGAGTGGGTTGCCATCAGATCCATTTCAAGGCGACCTTAACAGCGCAGAATCAACTGAAATGCCTCCTAACTCAACTCCCACTCTCCAGGATTTAGAGATTGCCGACTGAGGAAGTCACCTCAGCAATGTGCTGGGCCAACAAGGCCAGGAGATTTTTCTCTGCCCAGGCAAACAGGAGATCCATCTCCAGAACCACCCCGGTGCACTCTAAGTGAAAGCAAGTGAATATTCCCCTATACATATATATTAACTTCCCTCTCAGAAAAATATTTCAATCAGTTCATACTACTACTATATTATTTTTCATGGAAAGCTAGTGCGCGCGCGCAGAAATGCAGGGATTTTAGTGACTTATGCACGTAAATGGCCACTTGCACATGCGATGTAGGCAGTCACTAGTTTGAAGGTACGCATGTATTCTGAAAGTATGTGCACAGGACTTCACTGTGGGCGTGCTCAGGAGTGGTGCTTGGGTGGTGCCTAGGAAGAGCACAAATTTACATGCCCAGGTTATGAAATACTATGACTTAAGTGCATTCTTGAAAAATCTAGGTAAGCAAGTGTAAGCGCCTTTGCCTAATTGCACACGTTTTCTACCTCTTATGTGCCTACTTTTTAAAGTAAACTACATGCATACTTTGCTTCATAAAATGTGTGAAATGTGCACATTACAACCCTGATAAAATGATTCTCTTGGGGGCCTACTTACTAAGCCCAAGCTGTTTAAAGTTAATTTTAATGCAAGCTAACAGCATGGCACCATGTTATCAGTTTTGCCTCCCCGCAGCAATCATGATGATCTGAATATCACCCTTCCAATAACAATTCTGTGACAATGCACAACTGGACATCATGGGTCCGATTTTTGAAAGTCTTTACATGGGTAACCTCACTAGTTACCCGTGTATAGGCCTTATCTGGGATTTTCGAAGGGCATCTACACGGGTAGTGCCCTTCGAAAATCCTGGATATGTCCTTAATGTGCCCAGATGTTATCCGCATGGCACTGGGGTGCGTGGGGTGTTCTGGGGTGCAGCAGAGGTGGGCCATGGCACTACCCATGTAGCACTGATTTTCGATACTACACGGTTAGCGCTCTGCACCTTAAAGATAGGTGTGGGAAAACCTTGCCTATCTTTAAGGCGCTGGGGCTAACTGTGTAGTATCAAAAATCTGTGCTACATGGGTAGCTCCTGCGACTACCTGGCTGTGCGGCGACACCTGGATTTACTGGGGCTGCATATGACCCTGGCATGGAAAATTCAGGTTAGGCGGGAAGTGGGTGGGCTATGCGCCAACGTGGTGCATAGCACCGCCCAACTGAAATTCGGGCCCCGTACTTTTAACTAGTCCCATTTTGCTTTGTATGTGTGTGTGTGCCTGCTTTTCCTGCGGGTAAAAGAATGTGCTGATGACTCTGAGTTTGTCCGGCTGTCAGGATCTATTGTTTTGCTCTGACGGCTGCTGCCGTTTGCTGTCCCTCAGAAGCTGCTGCTCTAGGCGACTTCCCGGACTTGCCTAATGGTTGAGCTGGACCTGACGATTTCCTTCCAACAACTGATGGGACTGCCCCCCCCTCCAAAGGTAATAGATAGTTCACCTAATGTACCTTAACTTTTGGCTAAGCTTTGGCTAAACCTTAGGACATGTTAGCAAATAGGCTCCTTAATACAGCAAAGAAAGGGTCTGGACATTATCTTAATTAGCTTTGGAAAATCCAATAAATTAGTTTTTGTTTATTGTACTGTGCTGCAGAAATCTCTGAGACTGTTATACTAGATTATATGGAATTGGTATTGTCATGGATGTTGAATTCCCACAGATTGGTAGTCCTGGTTTATTTTAAAGTTGATTATGTTCCTACTGTTGGGAAAGCACAGGTCTGACTATCTGTTTTGCCAGTTCCCAGGATAATAACTAAATAACTTATATTATTTGAATTTTTCTCTTATATCATCAGCGTTGGAGGACTCTTACTGGAAGAATAAAAAGTATCGAACTATAAATATTCTCTCTTTCTCCAGAACTATTATGGCTTCTAGCATTCTGTATCACGGTCACATTTGAAACATATTTTGCAGCCCTGCTGTCCCAGATCCCTTATGAACTGCACCAGAGCGCTGACATAAATATAGGATGCATGGTAGTTAATCTATAAGATATACATTTTAGACTTTTTAATTGATTAAAGTATATGTAGAAAAGATACCTGTACTTGACCCTACCGTATTGTACAATTCCTCTAGCCTGGAGATGGTGAGGAAACGGTGCATGCTTACTCCATTTTCTATGAGCAATTTTACAAAGTCTACTCTGTCCAAGACCAGGGCATCCAGCATAGCTTGTTCAAGAGACCCCACCTGCAAATCAAAACCACAGATTGCTTGTCTTTATACAGCAACAGAAGATGGCCTCTCAAGGCCCGGCTTCTGATCTTCTCTCAATCCTGTGTTTGCAGAGAGGAAACCAGAAGAGCAACAGAATGACGTGCACATCCCAGAGATAACAAGAAGAGTCACTGATTCTCAAACACTATTGGGCCGGATTGTAGAGAGGGAGACAGAAAGGAGGATACCCAAGCAGAGGGTGTATGTGTGTGTGTGTGTGCGTGTGCGTGCATGGTGGAGGGCTATAACTCAGAGCTGTTTCTCTATCTAGCTGTCAGCAGTTTATAGCCTCATTTATATGGGTATGCACACCTCTGTTCCTACAGATACATATTCTACCAACATGCGCTTTGGGCTGGAATACTCAATTCTTGTGCATCTCATAGCATTGTTGGTGTATAGCAGAGGTTCCTAAGCCATGGCTAGTGAGCGAGATGTGGCCTGTAGAGATCATTCTTCTGGTCATTCCTACTTTTCCTGCCTGTGGAATCAGGAGCATGGAGGAATTTTTATTTTTTGCATGGATGGCAGCAAGGGTGGCGAGGTTCACGGACGTCACTTGCTGAAGAAGATGACGGTGCTATGGCATGCTGGCAAACTCAGCAAATCCCAAGGAGAACTGCCCTCTCCTGCTCTGCAAACTAATGGGACCTCTCCACCCCCGCTAGACCTTTGGGTGATTTGAAATGTTCTATCTGGCCCTTTTCTTGAAACGTTTCAGGAACAATGGTATGCAGTGTTCTGGTATGTCTGGGGTGCACCAGCTCCATGGAAGTGGGGGAATGTAGCTGTCGAAATTTCAAGCACTCTTAATGTGTTATACATTTCCTTGATGTCTATCTGACCTTTCTAAGCTGAGGGTTTCACGTTTGAGATTGACAGACATTACCTTGATCTATAATTGAAAAGAGAGCCATGATTATTTTTATCATGTTAATCATACTGCATTTGGACAACTTAAATTTAAAACTCAAAACTTGAATGCAAACATTGGGGTATCCTATTCACTAAGGGCTGAATCTCCCTGTTTGGAACTTAGAACATTTTCTGGCAAAAATGTATTTCACTGTCATGAGTAAATAAGAATAGTTGTATCTCGAGTTTGAAAAAAGCTGCAGAAAAGCCGCTCACATCTTGGCAACACCAAATAAATAAAAGATAAATAAATAAATATGCCCATTATATATGGGGTTTTAGGCCTGTCCCTGCCCAGTAGCTCATGCTACATTATTGACTTTATTGCAATATGCCTGGGGCTCATGATTCATTAGCAATCATGCAATGTTGTATATTTGTCAAGCAGTTAGTTTAGGGGAAAAAAACTCCATACTGTACCGGCCACTGTTGCCCATATATGAATATCTGGCTGCGAGCAATGTCTACTCTGTTCCAGGCTAATGCCAGGCTCAGTTGGTCTGGAGCAGAAGCATTGGCACCTGTTTATGAAGAGATGAGTGAAACAATATCAGCCACAGATACACAATCTGCAAACCCCTCTATAACATGGTCTTGGATGCTGATAGAAATTACAACTTCAGTTGTTTGCTGGCCCCTGTGAAACAAATTGGGGATCTCAGTCCAGTTCCTCTTGGAAAGATGTCCACCACCACAGAGTTTACTTCTAATTTGCACCCTCTCAGTCTCAAGATTCCAAAGATTACACAGGCATGGAGACCGGATCTCTCTTGCACCTGAAGAGGTGGACTCTTTAGAGAAGTGCTTCTCAACCCTCGCCTGGAGGCACACCATGATTGTCACAACGGATATGCATGAGATATATTTGCATATTCATTGTATTTCATGCATACTCATTGCAGTACTCTTGAAAATCTAACAGGCTATGTATGGTTCCAGGAGAGGGTTGAGAAGCACTGCTCTAGAGCAAGGTGAACCTCATGGTCAGTGTACTGTAGGGAATCTTGCACTGTGAATAAATGGATGGTTTTGGTTTCCAGTCAGTGGTGTAGTAAGGGTCTTCAGTGCCAGTATTTGCATTTACATTCCCCTCACCTGCAGCCACTCAATCCCACCCAACAGAGTGTAGCTGGCAGGACAGAAGGCCTAGGGCTTCTCTATTTCACTCTTCCTGCCCAGGGCTGGCCCAAGAGTTGGTTCAAGGTGTTGGTGCTCTAGGTCAGCCTTAAGCCTTACATTCCCTCTGGCTGTCAAATTCCATTGTTTAGCTTTGAATGCCCTGCTCTTTGCCTCCACAGGTGGCAGCCTAGATTGGCTAATGGTTGGCCCAGTTCTACTCCTGCCAATGAGATTGACAGCTCGCTTCAGCTATTTGGCTCACATGGTGCTCCATAGATTTCTCCAGTGCACAGCAGCAAGAAAAGCAGATTAGAGAAGCACCTGTAAATCTAGATTTAACTGCATTCTCTCATAGTCAGCTGGGATTAGGTCAGAGGAGAATCAGGGAGATGTGGAGAGAGGGAGAGAGAGGGACATGAAAAATGGTGCCTTTAAGCAGTAGGCAGAAGAATTGCTAGGCACTTAAAAAAAACAGGGCTCAGGCCTATAAAACATCCACCAGAGATTTTGATTACTAAAGCACTGATCACACCCCCTTTTCCCCTCAGGATTTTATCCTGTAAAAATACAAAATTGGGCATCATATATCATTAAGAGCACCACAATCATGTAACCCTTCATTGCTGGTTGTAAGCCCTCCGGGGACAGAGAAATACTCACTTTACGTGAATGTAACTTGCCTTGATCTTCTGAGAAAAGGTGAGCGCTAAACTGAGCTAAATCCAAATCCCTTCCCTTTCCACAGCTTCCCTCTGCCAGCATTATAAAGTAATAAAAAATCATGCAAGAACCACTTTGAACCTACAGCAAATCTACCATACCATAGCAGTACAATATGCCGGAATTCAGATAGCACCAACCCAATCCAAGAAAAGGCAGCACTGCAATTATAGCCTCAGACCCTAGAACCCTAGTACACATCCTATTGGGTAAAACAGACTGCTACAGATCCCTATACTGAAAAGTAACATTAACAGAAGTCTGCATTCAGTCACATAGAAAGAGCAAGGACAGCCCTTCACCAAATGGACAGTAAGGGAACATAAATTAGAAACAGAAATACTTAGGAAAAAATGAACTGGAAACCCTGAATGTCAGACTTTTCATGCATTGCTACACTGGAAAAGGAAAAGTAGAATTCTATTTCGTCTCATACTGAAGCAAAATACAAAAACATCAAGGTACGCATTTCCCAAAGCTGACATATTTCAAATTATAAATTCAAAATAAAATATTTTTACTACCTTTAATGTCTGACCATTTTATTTTTTTAATTATCTCACTCTTAGTCTTTGATTTCTGCTTGTTCTGTCCATTTTCTCTTAACTATCTTTTAAGGGTCTTCTATTTGCCATTTCTTCTCTCTTCTGTCTTCTTTTATTTCCTCTCCTACATAGATCTCTGTCATTG
Source organism: Ichthyophis bannanicus (assembly GCA_033557465.1). NCBI lineage: Eukaryota > Metazoa > Chordata > Amphibia > Gymnophiona > Ichthyophiidae > Ichthyophis > Ichthyophis bannanicus. The sequence goes on from CM066032.1 coordinate 723,689,189, forward strand.
ATCTTTTCTTTTCATCTTTCTTCCATTTGTTTTTCTGTCTTTCCATCCACTGAGCTTTTAATCCCCTTCACATCCATTCCTCATTCTCCCTCTTTTAACTGCATTTACCTATAGCTTTCATTTTTTCTCTTATCTCTTTTATAGCACATCCCCCACTCTGTTACTCATGCTTCTTATTCCCTAGTATCTCACTCCTTCTCCAGACTCTTATTCCCTAGTCTTTCACTAACTCTCTCCCCTTCCCATCTCCCCTCCCCCATTATCCGGAACCTTCTTTCATTTCCTCTCGCTGCCTTGCAATTCAGAATCTCTCCTCTTAGTTCCCCTATCCCTATGTCCAGCCTCTCTCCTCTTTCCCTCTCTACCCTGATGCAGTCCAACATTTCTTCCTCTTATGTCCCTTGTTCCCCACGTCCAGCATCTTCCCTCTCCCCTTTTCTGGTTCAGCAACTCCCTTCTCTCAGCTGCTTCTTCAGTGACAGTTCTCTGGCTAACCGCCAGGGACCATAGCCCCTAGCCCCCCTCTCCCCCCCCCCACCTTGCTATACTACTGTTTCCAGTGCTGTCATAAAGAACACTTTAGAAAAATGTAATTAAAAAAATAGGTTTTTTTTTAAACTTTGAATTAGCTCATGCCTTCTCACTGATATCTCAAGTGAGTTACATTCAGGTACAGTAAGTATTTCCCTGTCTTCTGAGAGTCTAAAAATAAGGGGTCGATTTACCAAGCCATGTTAGAGCAATAATGCATATTAATTGCCAATGAATCCATGGTATTGAGCAATATCACATGGTAATTGTGTTATTTGTTGCTAACACAGAACAAAATCGATCCCGGTGTTGCACTCTACCTCCGAATGGTCAATGTTAATCAATGAGACCTAATTGCAACTAGCATAGGTTAACCGTTAACCTGGATTAGTAAACATACCCCAGTGACTTACTATCAGGGGGACAGTGCTGTCCTTTTCTGATGCTGCAGCAATTTTTACCATGCCTTACTTAGTACCATCCTAAATTTACACCTGAGGCATTGGAGGGTGAGGTGACTTGCTTATGGTTAGCAGGGTTTGAATCTTGTTGTTAGTCTGCTTCTCTAACCACTGAGCTACTCCTCTCCCGTTAAAAGGTGGAAACTAGAATCTATGGAGGTTAATAGGATGCAGTTAATTTCAGGAGTTAATCAAATAAATCTTTGCTTTTCAGTTTCACGGGCTGCTAAATTGATAGCTCTTGGCTAGACATTTTGATATCTGATCAAATGTTATCCATCTAAAATTTGACAGATTTACCTGGACATTTTTTTTAAATACCTGGTATTGTTCATCAGAATTGCTCTAATACTGGGGGGGGGGGGGGGGGGGGGGGGGGGGGGGGGAGAGGGAGAGTACAATAGTAGTTCGAGTAGGGACCTAGAAGTCTGAGAGATCAAATCCCACCATTGTGTAGCCTTAGGTAAGTTACTCAACCCTCCATTACCTCAGTTACAAACGTAGATTATAAACCCTCTGGGGACATGGGAATAGCTGCTGTTCCTGAAAGTAACTCACTTTGAACCACAACTGGAAAAGCCAGAGTTAAATTCCAAAATAAATAATAGTAGAGTATAGGGCATTTACTTCTTGCTAAAGGGAATAAAGATCACCTTATATGAGAGACACTTCATAGATTGTACTTTGAGTTAGGAGATGACATTTGGTAGTTTTACTTGATCTGATGCATTCTACTTGAGCCTCTATTCCACAGTCCTTGGAAAAGGAAATATCATGGTCTTCAAGACAGCATGTCTAGGAGCTTTCCAAAGGGTTTTAAAGATTCTGTAAATGGAGGAGGGCCTTGGACACATCATTCCAGTTAAGTATCCTACCAGGGCACGTTAGGTGCAACACCTCCGTGTTAACCTTCGAGGGCATGAAAAGCATTTCCCTGGCAGTTAATGTGGAGCCCTGTCCCACATTAGCATGGGTACATATAGCACCCCTATTCAGGTCGTGTTAGGTGAACCTGTGCTACTGCAGTTTGTGCGTGGTGTGAACGCAGTATTAACTGTGCTGAGCTTACCACATACACTCTCCGCTCCTACCTCGCCCACTCATGTCTCTAACGCGGGTGGCACAGTTAGCGCAGGAATCATCCTGCACTGTCATGGCTCTGAGCTATCTGGCAAAGCACACGCTGCCAGCTAGCACCGTTAGTAAAAGACCCCCTCAGCGCTAATATTTCAGTCTTCCCGATGGATGTCAGCATGACAGATTTGCAGGAGCAAGTTATTATCATTTAAAGTCTACTTAATACACGAGAGAGAATGAAGGATTCGAGACCCCTATTATTTCAATAGAGTAAATCATTGGAACAGAATAAAAAGCAATTTAAAAAATGAGCATCATGAGCAAAGCATCTATTTAAGAACTTTTTGGTTTTATGTAGGCATATGAACAACATAGCAAAGATGTATCCTACATCTCCAAACACCAGGGACTCCATTCATCTGCCATGATTTCTCTAACTTCAAGTCTGAATTATGCATCGGAAGTATCTCAGTCCAGCAGTTTTCTGAAAAAAACTACGGTGTTGTGCAATATGTTACTTTTACCTCATTCTGGAGCTAATTATAATATGCTGGGTTACCTTTAGGCCAAAGTTTACTCTTGATTTTCCTGAACTTATTTTACTGCCCATGCAGGAAGAAATATGAGTGCAGGAAAAACATTAAACCATTGCACTAAAGAAGGGGCTCTCAACTCAGTCCTCGGGACATAGCTAGCCAATCAGATTAGCAGGAGAACTACAATGAATATGCATGAGAGAAATTTTCATAACATAGAGGAAATGCATGTAAATCTCTCTCATGAATATTCATTGTGATTATCCTGAAAACTACCACTGCTACTACTGAACATTTGTGGCTGCACAGACACATGTAAAAGACGGTCTCTGTTCAATAGAGCTTACAATCTAGTCAAGGCAGACAACACAATAGCTGTAGACATGGGATACATCTAGGGGGAATTGTAAGGAAACACAAAGGGGATCAGGTGAGTCAAGATCCGAAAGCAGCATTGAAGAGGTGAGTTTTCAGCCTGGATTTGAAAAGGGCCAGGGGAGGCTCCTGATGTACAGACTCAAGTAGTTTGTTCCAGGCATAAGGAGCGGCAAGGTGAAAGGACTGGCTAGGTGTCTCCCAAGACTGAGTTGAGACATCTTGCACTCTGTAGGGTAGAGCAATGGGCATGCAAATCGCAAGAATGGAAAATTGCTCTCAGTGTAAAGATTGCACTAAACCTAGCACAGTTTTTTATTTCCCTTGTACAACTGAATCTTTACATTAGCTCAGAGCTGCCATGAAGATGCAGCGTAGGAGCAGAGGGTGATCTGAGTGAAGGAGTAGCCTAATGGAAATCGGGGAAGCCAGCAGTCAAATCCAGTTGACGTGCCTTGGGCAAGTCACTTAACCCTCCATTGCCTCAGGTACAAAGCTAGGCTGTAAGCGCTCTGTAGAGAGGAAAATCCTCCTGTACCAAACTGCAGCTTGCCTTGAACCTCTACCAGAAAGTATAAGGTAAATCCAAAACAAACAACAAGAAAAGTGCAGCCCTTCAGCTCAAATTACCCAAGATCCCTTTTGGCCCAAGTGAGCTCCTGGATCCCCTAACCACACCCCCTCCTCATATACCTCCAAACGTTGGGAGGCAGGAGCAGTGCTTATTTGCTCCTGCGTCCAGTGCTGCCTTCTTGCAGAATGGTGGCATCTGACCCCTAGTGGTGTGTCTTGACGTGTTGCTATAGGTCAGTCAACCCCATAAGGTAACACAGGGGAAGCAGGGTTTTCTTTGGTAGACTGATCCCTAGTGGTGCATTCCAACACATGGTGGTCAAACACTACCATTTTCCAAGATGGCTGTGCTGGGGACAGAAGCGAATAGGCCTCACTCATGCCTTCCAGTTTCTGGAAATATGTGGGGGTTCAGGGCACTGAGCTACATGACAAGCTCTCTGGTGGAGTATCTTCCTAATTGGGGTGCCAAGCCCAGGGTGCCCCAACCCAGGGTGCCTGGGCCACAGGTGCTCTAATTCAGGGTGCTGGAGCCTAGCAGGGGAAGGAATCTGAGGAGGAAGGATTGAGAGTGTGGAGGGAAAGACTGGGAAAGTGAGGAATAGGATTTGGGGAGTCAGGAGGGATTGGGGGCAACAATAGTATTGGGAGGGATTTTGGAGTCCAGGGCACTGCAAGAATTCAGGCGCTGCTATTTTCCAAGATCACAGTATGGCAGTAGGATGCTCCTGGATGTCTCTCTGAACCAGATACTGTAAGTATTATTGGTCTAAGCGGGTCAAGTTGCATTGTAGACTTTCTGGTTGAAGGCCTCTGTTTCCTGGAGTGCCCAAGCAAGGGGTGCCCTGACTCAGAATGCCTCCGTCAGGGGTTACCTGGCCCAGGATGCCTGTGCCTGTAGTGCCCTGTTCCAGAGTACTAATGGTAGGGGTGCTCTAGCCTGAGGTTTCCATGCCAGGGGTGCCTTGGATCAGATAGCCATGGTGGGGGGTGGGGGGCACTGTTCCCTCTAAACTGTGCGCGTGTGCGCACGCACACACCTCGCCGAGTGAGCGCACACACTTTACAACAGAGCGCACAAAAATTACGGTTCTGATTCTGATAGAAAACAACACAGACGTCTTAAAATTGAAAAGTTGTGATTGTAATTACTAGAAATTTTCCGCTTCATTTAGTAATCGTCTATTTTCATTTAATTTGATTAAAATCAATGTGGTGTACATACTGTATTCTGACGTGTAGTCAAATTTTAAAGTATATAACTCCGAGTGTCATTATGTGGCACACAAAAATTTAACCTTCCTTCAAAAGCTGCACAGCTGATATTTTATGCGCACACAGCCTACAGAAAATTAGAGGGAACATTGGTGGGGGGAGGTTGTACAGAGGGATCAGGAGTGTTGACAGGATCAGGCATGATTGGTAGGAGGATTGAGCAGGGCCGGCCCGTCCATTGAGCGAGAATGTTTTTTGCACAGGGCCCCGCGTTTCAGGGGGCCCCGCGCAAAAAAACATTCTGATCCTAAAGTAAAATTTTAAAAAGAAAAAAAAGTTGTCTTCTCCGGCTGCCGGGGCCACCGCAGCAGAATCGAGTGTGCCGCAGGGCCCCCCCTGCCCAGCAAAGCCTGCCCTCCCCTGTATCACCTCTCTTTCAGCTGCCTGCAGTCAAACGCGCCGGCTTTCAGAGCGCGAGAGGAGAGTTTCTCCCTCGCTGCTCTGTTAAGCCCGCGAAAGGGAAACTGGTCCTTTCGCGCTCTGAAAGCCGGCGCGTTTGACTGAAGCTGCGAAGACAGAGGTGATAAAGGGGAGGGCAGGCTTTGCTGGGCAGGGGGGGCCCCGCGGCACACTCGATTCTGCCGCGGCGGCCCCGGCAGCCGGAGAAGAGCTTCTTTTTTTAAAAAATTTGCCTGGGCTAGGCTAGGCTAGGCTGGGCTGGGCTGGGGGTGTTAGGAGTGGTGATGGGCTGGGGGGTGTTAGGAGTGGTGATGGGCTGGGGGGGTTAGGAGTGGTGATGGGCTGGGGAGGGGGGTGTTAGGAGTGGTGATGGGCTGGGGGGGTGTTAGGAGTGGTGATGGGCTGGGGAGGGGGGTGTTAGGAGTGGTGATGGGCTGGGGGGGTGTTAGGAGTGGTGATGGGCTATGGGGGAGCTAAGTCTGTATATGGGCTGGTGGGATTAGGACTGGGAGTGGGCTGATGGGGAGGTTAATACTGGCAATGGGGTATGGGGGGGCTTAAACTGAAAATTGGATGATGGGGATTAGGACTGGAAATGGGCTGGTGGGATTAGGACTGGGAGTGGGCTATGGGGGGCTAGGACGTAATGGGGTGGGGGGGTTGCTAGGACTGGAAATGGGCTGGGGGGATTAAGACTGGAGGTGGGCTGATGGGGTTAGGACTGGTAATGGGCTGTGGGCTGTTGGGGGGGGTTAGGACTGGTAATGGGCTATGGGGGGGCTAGAACTGGAAATGGGCTGATGGGGGGGTTAACACTGGAGGTGGGCTGATGGGGTTAGGACTGGTAATGGGCTGTGGGCTGATGGGGGGTTAGGACTGGTAATGGGCTATGGGGGGGTTAGGACTGATAATGGGCTATGGGGGGGCTATGACAGGAAATGGGCTGATGGGGAGGGGTTAGGACTTGAGGTGGGCTGATGGGGTTAGGACTGGTAATGGGCTGTGGGCTGATGGGGGGGGGTTAGGACTGGTAATGGGCTATGGGGGGGTTAGGACTGATAATGGTCTATGGGGGGGCTAGGACAGGAAATGGGCTGATGGGGAGGGGTTAGGACTTGAGGTGGGCTGATGGGGTTAGGACTGGTAATGGGCTGTGGGCTGATGGGGGGTTAGGACTGGCAATGGGCTATGGGGGGCTGACTGGAAATGGGCTGATGGGGGGTTAGGACTGGAAGTGGGCTGATGGGGGTTAGGACTGGAAGTGGGTTGATGGGGGGGGCTAGGACTGGTATTGGGTTGGGGGGTTGCTAGGACTGGAAATGGGCTGATGGGGGGCTAGGACTGGAAATGGGCTGATGCAGGGACTAGAAGGGAATGGATGCTGGGTGAGGCTGGAACTAGAAGGGAGCTGATGTTGGGGGAGGATTAGAATGGGATGGGGCTGGGAGCGTAAAATGGAGAGGGGAAAAATATTTTGTGTGGGAGGGATAAAAAATCTACACTTAGCCGGGTATTGGGAGAGTAAGTGGGGATTGAGGATGGAGGGGTAAAATTTGAGTGGATGAAATAGGAATGAGGAAAGAGCAAAAGGAGAAAGATTAGTATGTTAAAGCAGATGTAGAGAGAGAGAGCATGGAAAAAAAACTAGAAGAGAGAAGAAAGGACAAATGGACAGCAGATGATGGAGAGTTAGCAGAAAACATGAAGAAACCAGAAGAAAGTGGCTGGAGCAATTGCAACTGAAAAAAAATGCACAAAAGGTAGAAAGATATCTCTTTATTTTGAATTTATTAACTGGAATATGAAAGCTCTGGGAAATGTGCATCATTAACGTCTGCGCTTTGTTTGGTACAAGAGGAAATTAATTTATAGTTTTATTTCTACAGTGTTGTACATTCCAAGTTTGGCTTTTGGGGTTCCCAGTTTAATTATTGCCTTCCTGTTTCTAAATTGTGATTCCTTGTTTGGTGATGGTCTATGTTCTGCAAGTGTAACTGAGCTGAGGTATTCTGTTTATGTAATTCCTATTTGACATTGCCACTTGTTCTCTTTCCCCAGTAGGTCATGTATTGTTGTTCTCTGAAATGTATTGGTTTAATATTTGCAGTGTTGTCTTTTGATAGGTAGGGTCTTGTGCTTTGTGAGTCCTGGTAGTGCTGTTAGGATATGGTGGGTTTGCTATGGGTTCTAAATGGACAGTGTTTGTAGTAGTTCCTAATGTGCCTGGCGGTTGGCACTGGATTATAGTAATGTAGAAATCTTTTAGTCTGTCTTTATCCATACACACACTAACGTTTAGTAAACATGTCTCTTAATGAATGTTAGCATTATGCAAATAAGGCCACTTATGCAAATGAGGCCCCGCACCGAGTCTCCGCACATGGCCCCGCACCCCCCTTGGGCCGCCCATGGGATTGAGTAGTTCTGGGGTGGACTGGGCCACCACTGAAAATTTGTGGGGTGAGAGTAGTGAACGGGGTTGAGAGTTAATCCAACTTGCTTGTTTTTTTAATGTCTCCATTCCTGTTGGTGCATGACTGAAACCCTGCTTATGCACTCACAGGAAGACATTTTACTTAGATGCAGAAAACAGCTGCATATTACCATGGAGGTATGTGCTTTGTTAACACAGTGGTAATTTGTATCCATCAGTTTACTGCATTGGGAGTAAAAATATTTCTTAACGTGTGCACAAAAATGCTGTATGCTGAAGCTTAGTGTAGTGTTCTAGCTTACTGCATCAAGGCCTCTGTGTCTGTGTGAAAGAAGATTACTAAATAACACCTGCTGTGTAAGGGAGAGGAAGGGATTAGAGAGTTTAGGAGTTGCTATGAATGGGCAGATTAGGAAGGTCATAGAGTCTTTATCTGCCGACATTTTCTGTTTCTATGTCATAGTTGTTCCAAGCGGTGCACATGCAAATCTCTGAATCAAGCCTCTTGTGAGACGTAGTCGGTGGCTCCTACAGAATTTCAGCCAGCACAGTAGTGTTTGGGAACATACGGTAACAGTTTTCTCCTTCTCCGTCAGCAAGATAACTTTGTTTTGCTTGGATATTAAAAGCAAAACGCTCAGTAATTTAAAAAAAATGCGGTGAAAAGTGGATGCTGAGTGTTTGAAAGCTTGCAAACAATTAGGAGGCCTCAAGCACATAAACTGCATGTCAGCTAAGAACTTTAAATCTTGGAACTGCTGTGTAGAAGTTACTTCATACAGTGGGTGTATTGGTTATTTAATGTTATATCCAAGTTATAGTTCCTGTTTATTGTAAATACAATGCAGCCCGACTGCATTGTATATGGTTCTGTTAAATGTACACCGCACTAATGTGAATAGCGCGGTATAGAAGAGACGTCAAATAAATAAGTAAAATAAATAAGTGTGAATCAGGCATTAGATAAATAACAGCTTTCAATATTACGGGACAAGCTGTAACAACATTTCATGCTGAAAGTTGTAAAGAGTTGGTTTTATTCTTAGCAGGTTAAGTTATACAGTGTGCAGCCTGCTGAGATACGAGTGAGTGTTGTGAAACTGAGCTGTATGACTATACTGAGAATAATAGTGTCTGATAGATTAATTATGAACATGAGTCAAGCTAGTGGTCCATTGAGCTTAGCATCTCATCTTCAACAGTGGCCAATATGGGTCATTTGGAGATAGAGTATCCAGTAGAGCCTAATGGGGAGATCCACTCTCTGTTGATCAGTCCCAGAAGTAAGAGGAGATAAACCCCCAAGTCTACTGTCCCCCTGTAACTTGTCTAATCATCTCTCAAAATCTAGTTATACTTTTATCTTTGACTACATCTTCAGGCCACAAATTTTTTTAACTTGTTTCTTGAATGCAAAAAGACTTCCTTAAAATCGCTGCCAATCAGTTTTATAAAGCGATTAATAGACCAATTGAAAGATGCTAATCCAAGAATGAATTGAATTATAAGGAATAGTCCCACTTCTGGATTACCTGTGGTTGAAACTCTAAGGGTTGTTTTCCTTTCCAAAGATCACTTCAAGCAATTCCCCAAAACCTGGGTAATGAGTAGCTGGTTAACGTCGCTTAATCTAAATTTCTTCTGAACAGGTTTAAAAATCCTTCCTCTTAATAGATTACTGCTACTGTATTTTTAAAAAGGAATAAAATCACTGCATTTCTTTTTTTCAAAAGGTTACAACCTCCTTTTGTAGGGGATATTTACACTACATAAGCAAGATGCTGTCAGAAGCTATTCATGGTGCTTCAGTACTAAACATGGAAATATTCTCTTAACATTCACACACTGGAGAACATTTTATAACAAGACATCCATAAAAATTCCTCTAAATCTGACTATTTTATGTCTGTAAGGGCAAGATAGGTACTTATGTGCTCTCCTATAGTGCACACGTTCTCTCACACAGACTTGCATGTGTTCCAAGGCAGTATATGTGAACAATTTTATAAAATGGCACCTATGTGAAAAGTCCAAAAAGGCGCCTATTTTACATTTACAAAGGCAACATAGGTGCCTAGAAGCCTTTACAAAATAGGCACCAAGAAGCAGCTCCAACAGCACACTATCCAATGCCTCAGTAGCACCCCATCCAGATTGGTGTAGTCTACGGCTCTCTAACCCAAGCAGAAGCAATGGACAGAACCTTGATCAATGGTATTGCAAAGGTGTAAATGAAGGAAGAAGTGATGAGACTGGGAGATTTTAATCTACCGAATGTGGATTGGAGTATTTATTTATTTTATTTATTTAGAAGGATTTAGTATACCGCTTTATCATTAAATCAAAGCTGTTTGGCACAGCAAACAATCAATAATTGTATGGTCTGAGGCATGCAGTGGGAGATCTAAGAAGATTGGTGTGTTGTGCAGTGTGTTAGATTTTGTCGGTGAGCTATATACATAATGAGCTATATACCTGATGAGCTATATACATAATGAGCAATATACATAAATACACTAATGGAGCCGTGTGAACGGTGTGCTAGGGTCAGGATCTTCTATAGCCTTCAAAGTACTAAAGAGGAGTCATTTATGTGATGTCCTTGAAACGTTCTTTAAATAGAGCAGTTTTGAGAAGTTTTCTGAATTCCTTGAGGTCTTTGGTTGCTCTTAGGTGGTCTGGGAGGGAGTTCCATAACGCGGGCGCTGCCAGGGAACGTGCCCTACTTGATGTGGCCTGATTTGTTTTTGCGAATTCCTTTGGTGTTCTGATGGTGTCTGAGGTTCCTTTTCTTCTTGGTTTTTTGCTGTCGTCGATTTTTATGAGTGGTTGTAGGCTGTCTGCTGAGAAGTTGTGTATTATTTTGAATATGTGTATAAGTACTTTGAATTGGACTCGAGAGCTGATTGGGAGCCAGTGTAGGTGGTACAGTATGGGAGTGATGTGGTTGTGATTTGAGCAATCTGTTATGAGTCGTGCGGCTGTGTTTTGTGCTAGCTGTAGTGGTTTTATTGTCTTTTTTGGTAGCCCCTAGTAGATGTGATTGCAATAGTCTAGAGTGGGAGTGATGATGGCTTGACAGACTATTCGAAAATGTTCATGAGCGAGGATGAGTTTGAGCCTTCTGACTGTCCTCATTTTGATGTAAGCGCTTTTTGTGATTTTTGCAATGTGGGATTGGAGGTTAAGGTTCTTGTCGAGCACTACTCCCAGGTATTTTATTTCTTGTCTTACAGGTATGGTATGATGGTATCATTCAGTTTGATGGTAGTCGAGGGTGAAAATGTCTGGTTTCTTGTGATGAATAGTGCTTCAGTCTTATTGTAATTTATTGACAGATTGTTTTCCTGAAGCCAGGTTGCCATTTGTTGGAAGCAATTGGCTATGTTGGAGTAGTACGGGTTGTCCAGATTGATTGGTGTGAATATCATTATGTCATCTGCGTATATGGTGTATTGAATCTTGTGATCCTTGATGATGGCGCAGATGGGTTGTACGTATAGATTGAAGAGCAGGGCTGAGAGTGCTGAGCCTTGTGGGACTCCCTGTGTGGCTCTGAAAGGTTGGGAGGTCCTTGTTCCACACTTGACTTGTAGCTGTCTGTTGGTGAGGTAAGATGTAAACCAAGAGTATCCCATCTGTAAATCTGGAAGGAAGTAGAAATATCTCTCACCCTGCCAGCTCCTCCTTCAGTTGCTTTCTTATTTTACTGATGTCAGCATTTTTGAAATCTGGGACTTCGAGTCTGCTTGGCTTTTACCTCAAATCACACTGTGTGGTGATCACTGCTGCTCAAATGGGCACCCATATGGGCATTACTGTGCTGCCCACCCCCTCACTCGATTGATTCCAAAGAAGCCCTTCAACAGTGATGTAGGGACATGTTTACTAAACATTAACATATGTTAAGTGTCACTGCGCCAATAAAAATAAATGGGTGCTGCCGCGCTTAGCACATGTTAACTGCCGCTTTCAGATCTTGACTCACCTGGTCTCCTTTGTGTTTCCTTATCATTCCCCCTAGATGTATCCCATGTCTGCAGCTACTGTGCTGTCTGTCTTGACTAGACTGTAAGCTCTGATGAGCAGGGACTGTCTTTTACATGTGTCTGTGCAGTGCTGCGTATGACTGGTAGCGCTATACAAATATTCAGTAGCAGTAGTAGTAAATGCACTTTACTCTTTAGTAAACTTGACCCTTAATGAGTGTATGCGCATCAGAAAAGATCAGCACAAGAAAATATTGTAGTGAGATTTAAAACATCCATAAATCTACTTGGAAAACTGAACAAGCCAGATTACTACAGATCCTTATATAGAAACTCCATGCTACTGGCCTTGGCCGCTCACTTAGACTAAAGTATAGAATAAATTATAAACTAAAAATAAAATCATGTCGACAAAGGGTAATTGAAACTGCAATAAACCAGATTCTACCTGCGATACAGCACAATAGAAAGAGAAAGAGCTGCACATGTCCCTGTACTGTGAAGCCTATAAAGATAAAACATGTGCCTACAGCCTGATATTCACAGGGGTTTATCCAGCTAGCGGGACCTGCTGACCCAATAAATTCCGCTGAGAGGGATATTCAGCTGCACTAACCAGCCAACGCTGCTAAATATCCCCTCTAAACACCACGGCACTGTCCGGACAGTTCCAGGGCGGTCTGCTGTCTGGATAGCTGAATATTCAGCGCTAGAGGAAATACAGATCGTGGCACTGACTATCTGGTTTCACTCTAGCCAGTGATGGTCAGGCACTTTAAAAATACTGACTGATGCGGGTTGAATATCAGGCCTGTGAAGGTCAAAGACAGACATATTCCAATCACTAAACTGACAATAAAGTTAAATTTTCTACCTTTTGCTATCTGGTCATTTTATTTGCTAACTAGTCTCTGATTTCTGCTTTCCTCATCTTCTCTTAATTCACTCTCCCAGGTCTCTGGTCCATTTGCCACTTCTCTCCCCTTCTGTCTTCTTCACTTTCTTCCATCTCTGACAGTGATCTTTTTCCTTTCATCTTTCTTTCACTTATTTTTTCTCTGTCAACTCTGATTTCATTTCTCCTTCTTACATAGAGTTTTCAATCTCCCTCTTTTCACAGTGTCTACCTACCACTTTTCAACCTTTAACACAGCCCTCTCATTCTCTATCTCTCTATCCTTCTCCAGCAACTTATTCTCTCCTTTCTGTTTCTCTCTTCAAGCCTCCCCGTGTTCAGATTCTCTCCCCAATCTCACGTCTTTCCCATTTTTGTCATCCTATCCCTCCCATGTCCAGCTTTACCCTCTCCTTCATCCCATGTCCAGCATCTCCCCATCTAACCTCCACTCCTATCCAACATACGCCCTCTATCTCCTTATGTTCCCCACCCTCTGTCTACTCTATACCCCTCCACCTCCTCCTTCGTGTCCAGCATGTGCCCTCCATACTACCATTACTACTATTAAACATTTATATAGCACTACAAGGTGTACACAGTCCTGTACAAACATATAAAGAAGACAGTCCCTGCTTATAGAGCTTACAATCTAATCAAGACAGACAGAACAATACAACAGAAACAAGGGGGCCTCGTATAGGGAAGGAGACACAAGGAGAACAAGGGATTAGGACCCAAATGCCGCCTCAAAGAGGTAAACATTTAGCATGAATTTGAAGAGGGGGAGAGAAGAGACTTGACATAAAGATAGAGGAAGTTTGTTTCATGCAAAAGGAGCAGTAAGGTGAAAAGATCGAAGTCTAGAGTTTGCAGAAGAAAAGGGCATAGAGAGCAGAAAGCCAGAGGAGGAGCAGAGTTCACGAGGAGGGGTGTAAGGAGAGAGAAGAGAGGAAAGGTAATGAGGGGCAGTAGAGTGAATGCATCTATATGTTAGAAGGAGAAGTTTGCATTGGTTATGGAAATGGAAGGGGAGCCAGTGAAGTGATTTGAGAAGAGGGGTTGTATGAGTGTATCGGGAATGGCAGAAAATTAGCCGTGCAGCAGAGTTCTGCAAAGCTTGAATAGGAGAGAGATGACACTGAGGGAGACCAGAAAGGAGGAGGTTGCAATAGTCAAGACTTAACATAAGAACATAAGATATGCCATACTGGGTCAGACCAAGGTCCATCAAGCCCGGTATTCTGTTTCCAACAGTGGCCAATCTAGGTCATATGTACCTAGAAGTTTCCCCAAAAGACACAGGTTCCACAATGCTTGTATTGGTTCAAGCATTGATATCCTGGGTCCCTTCTTAATAATGGTTTATGGACCTTTTCTCCAGGAACTTGTCCAAACCTTTTTTAAACCCAGCTACACTAACAGCCCTTACTACATCCTCCGGTAACAAATTCCAGAGTTTGATTACACATTGAGTGAAAAAATATTTTCTTTTATTAGTCTTAAATAGTTTACGCTGTAGCTTCATTGCATGTCCCCCAGTCTTTCTATATTCTGATAACGTAAACAATCGATCTACATTTACCCGTTCCACTCCATTCATTAATTTATAGACTTCTATCATATCTCCGTCTCTTTTCCAGGTTAAAGAGCCCTAACCTTTTTAACCTTTCTTCTTAGGAGTATCCTTCCATCCCCTTTACCATTTTGGTGGCTCTTCTCTGTACCTTTTCTAAAATCGCTATATCCTTTTTAAGATATGGCGACCAGAACTGCACACAATATTCAAGGTGCTGTCTCACCATGGAACGATATAGAGGCATTATAATATCTTTTGTTTTATTTTCCATTCCTTTCCTTATGATACCTAGCATTCTATTTGCTCTCTTGGCCGCCGCTGCACACTGGGCCGAGGGTTTTAACATGTTATCCACAATGATGCCTAAATCTTTTTCCTGGGTGGTGGTTCCTAATGTGGAACTTTGCATCGTGTAACCATAGTTTGGGTTGTTCTTCCCTAGGTGCATAACTTTGCACTTGCCTACATTAAATTTCATCTGCCATTTTCCACAATCCTCTTGGATTTTAACAACTTTAAACAGTTTTGTGTCATCTGCAAATTTGATAACCTCACTCATTATTCCACTTTCCAGGTCATTTATGAATATGTCAAAAAGCAGCAGACCCAGCACAGATCCCTGGGGTACACCACTATTCACCTTTCTCCATTGGGAAAATTGGCCATTTAGCCCTACCCTGTGCGTTCTATCTTTTAACCAATTCCTGATCCACAATAATAGACTGCCTCCTATCCCATGACTCTTTAGTTTTGCCAAAAGTCTCTGATGAGGGACCTTGTCAAAGGCTTTCTGAAAGTCCAGATACACTATATCAACCGACTCACCTTTGTCCACCTGTTTATACACTCCTTCAAAAAAACATAACAGATTAGTAAGACAAGATCTTCCTTGTCTAAAGCCATGTTGGCTGCCTCCCATTAGGCCATTACTATCTACATGCTGAGTAATTTTATTCTTTATGATGGTTTCTACCATTTTTCCCGGTACTGACGTCAGGCTCACCGGTCTGTAGTTTCCCGGATCACCCCTCGAACCCTTTTTAAAAATTGGTGTTACATTGGCGATCCTCCAATCTTCAGGTATTAGAGATGATTTTAATGATAGTACACAGATTACTAATAGCAGGTCTGCAATCTCATATTTCAGTTCTTTCAACACCCTTGGATGTAGACCATCCGGCCCAGGTGATTTGCTACTCTTCAGTTTATCTAATAGTTGTAATACAACTTCCCGATGTATCGATATTTCCTTCAATTCTTCCGCACCTTTAAATACCACTTCAGTCATGGGTAACAATCCTACATCTTCCTCAGTAAAGACCGAAGCAAAGAATTCATTCAGTCTCTCCGCTATCGCCTTGTCGCCTCTTAGTGCCCCTTTAACCCCTCTATCATCTAATGGACCAACTGACTCTCTCACAGGTTTTTTGCTACGAATGTACTTGAAAAAGTCTTTATTTCACATTTTTGCTTCCGCAGCAAGCTTCTTCTCAAATTCTCCCTTTGCCTGCCTTATCAATGCCTTGCATTTGACTTGCCAGTGCTTGTGCTGTTTCCAGGTTTCGTTGTTTGGCTCTTTTTTCCATTTCCTGAAAGATGCTTTTTTGGCAACAGCCTCTCTGACCTCACCTTTAAACCATGCTGGCAGTTTTTTGGACTTCCTTCTACTTTTCTTAAAGGCTGGAATACTTCCAAGATAGTATTTTTCAACAACACCCAAGCTTGATGTAAGTCTTTAACCTTTGCAACTGCTCCTTTTAGTTTTTTCTTAACTATTTTCCTCATTTTATCATAGTCTCCCTTTCGAAAGTTAAAAGGTAGTACTGTGGATTTCCTTACTATCCCTCCTCCACTAATTAAATCAAAGGCGATCATGCTATGATCACTATTGCCAAGTGGCCCCAACACCCTTATCTCTTGCACTAGATCTGGTGTTCCACTAAGGACTAGGTCTAATATGGCTTCCCTTCTGGTCAGTTCATGAACCAGCTGCTCCAAGAAGCAGTCATTTATGTCATCTAGGAACTTTATCTCCCTAGCATGTCGTGCCATGACACTGACCCAGTCGATACCGGGGTAATTGAAATCACCCATTATTATTACTGTGCTGTAACTTTTGTTAGCTTCCTTGATTTCTTTGAGCATTTCATCATCCATTTGTTCATTCTGGCCAGGTGGTCGATAGTACACCCCCACTGCCATCACCTTCCCCTTTTTACATGGAATTTCAATCCATAGAGATTCTACAGCAAATTTTGTTTCCTGCAAAACTTTAATCCTTTCTGACTCAATGCCCTCTCTAACAGAGAGCAACCCCTCCACCAATTTGATCAGCTCTATCATTACAATATAGTTTGTACCCAGGTATCATAGTGTCCCACTGGTTGTCCTCCTTCCACCATGTCTCTGATATTACAATCATATCTAATCTTTCATTTAGTGCTATATATTCTAACTCTCCCATCTTATTTTTTAGACTTCTAGCATTTGCATACAAGCATTTTAGAGACTGTATTTTATTCATATTAATTTGGCTACTTGAGACGAGCAAAGAGTTGTCAAGTCTTAGTGATGTGTTCAGAGAGGAAGGGATTAATTTTGTTAATGTTGTAGAGAAAGAAACAACAAGTTTTAACAATATGTTGAATATGTATGGAGAAGGAAAGGGAAGAGTCAAAGATGACCCGAAGGTTACAGGCCGAAGAAACAGGAAGAAGAAGAATGTTGTCAACAGTGATAGAGAAAGGAGGAAAGGGGGAGGAGGGTTTAGGGGAAACAATAAGAAGTTCAGTTTTAGCCATATTCAAAGCACACTGTATGTCATGCCCAAATCCATATATATGACAGCCAGAAAGCCAATTTATCTCTTGGTGATGGAAAGAAGCAGATAAGTTGGCTTTCCGGTTGTCATCTATATGGATTTGGGCAGGATTGAAGATTAGTAGAATTAGCATTGCATGACATACAGTGTGCTTTGTGGGGGTGGAACTATCTTGTAATAAAATTGTTATATATTAATAATTTAATTTAAAAAAGAAAAAATATATTAACCTCTATATAAGATGTTTTTCTGGATCACTGATGCAATTGAACAATGGGTCAAGGGCTAAGATAATTTATGTCTATGACCGGCGCTCTAGTGGTCTGAGATCCTTTTCTCCTTATTAAAAATATTCAATTTTGTGTCTTTGTGAAGACTGGAGTGAAATATTTTATGTGGATGGGAAGTGATGAGGGCACCAAGGGACTGGGTATAGAGAGAGAAAAAGAGAGGGCCCAGAATAGGCCCTTGAGGTACATTAACTGAGAGAGGGATGGCAGTAGAAAAGGAACTTCCAGAACAAACATGAAAGAGCGATTGGAGAAATAAGAAGAGAACCAAGACAGTACAGGGCCTCTAAAACCAAGGGAGGATAAAATATCAAGGAGGAGGAGATGGCCAACAGTATCAAAAGCAGCTGAAAGATTGAGAAGAATGAGAACTGAGTAAAGGACTTTGGACTTAGCAAGGCACAGATCACTGGAGACTTTGACAAGAGCTGTTTCAGTAGAATAAAATGGATGAAAACCAGATTGAAGTTGGTCAAGGAGGACTAGAGAGGAGAGAAATTCAAGACAGTGGCAGAGAACTGCACATTCAATAATTTTGGAAATGAATGGGAGAAGGGAGATGGGTCAATAGTTAGAAGGACAAGTAGGGTAAAGTGAGGGATTTTGGAGGATAAGCGTGATTACAGCATGCTTGAAGGCTGCAGGGAAGGTTACAGTGGAAAGTGAAAGGTTGAGAATATATGAGATGAAAGGTATGATGGAGGAGGAGATGGAGTTAAGGAGACAGGCGGGGATAGGATCAGAAGAACATGTAGTGAGTTTAGAAGAGGAAAGAAGAAGAAGAAAGGTTTCCTTAACAGGATTTTAGAAAAGGATGAAAGGGTGATAGATGTTGAGGGGAAAAGTTGGTAATGGAGAGGAGGAAGAGGGAGTGAAGAAGATTTACTTGGGAAGTGAAGAGTAATCTTATGCATTTTGTCATGGAAATAGTCTGCCAGGGTTTGGGCAGAGAGAGAAGGAGAGATTGGAGGTGGAGGAGCCTTAAAATGAGAACTGAGAGTAGAAAAGAGACAGTGAGGGTTAGAGGCAAGACAGTCAGATTGAGAAAAACAGTTTTGCTTAGCGAGTGCAATGGTGGACTGGAAAAAAGATAGCATGAATTTGAAGTGAAGAATGTCAGAGAGAGAGCGGGATTTGAGCCAAGTGCACTTAGCATCTATCCTCCATGCCCTTATGACCCATCTAGGGTCCAGCTTCTGCTTCCCAACCCATATCCACCATCTGTTCTCAACCCCCTATGCCCCCAGCCCAATTTCAGTATCTGCCCTTCTTTCCCCTATGTCCCTACCCTATGTCCATCATCTGCTCTCCATCCAACATCCACTCTATCAGCTCCCCATCACCATATGCCCTCACACCATGTCCATCCTCTGTTCTCCACGCCATCTCCAGGGTCTAAACCCCACCCCCATCCATCATCTGCCCTTTATCCGTTATGTGTGATCTGTACCCCTCCACCCCTTCCTCTGTCCTCTGCCCTCCCCACCAGCACCTGAACCTGCCTCTACTACTTCCTCTAAATCTGCCAGGCCATAGAACATGTTCATCCCTGTGCCGCTACTGCCACTTCTCATGTTCTGGTGGCGACCTCCCCACACTGCCTGCAGCTGCCACTTTTCCTGTTTCAGTGACAGCATCCCCACACTGCCCAGCACTGCTGCTTTTCCTTTTCTAGCAGCGGTGACGGATCTCCAACTTAAAAAAATGCATGGGTGTCTGCGATTCCACACTTGGAAGGTTGATCCTGGTCCCTCCTTCCTCTGATGTGAAGTCACATCAGAGGGGGAGGAGTGGGTACAGACTAGCCTGCCAAGCATGGAATCACAAAGACCCATGCTTTTTTTTTTTTAAAGTTGGAGATCTGTTGCCGCCACCAGAACAGGAAAAGCAGCAGTGGCGATGGGTGGTGGGCGGCGGACAGCATGAGGAGGCCACTGCTGAATCAGCAATGCCCTTTCCCTCGCCACCCTTCAAAGCCTCTGCCCTGTGCAAGCACACTTTGATTCCATCTCTAGCCTTACTGGGAGGGAGGGGGTGGGTTGTCCCTGGTGTCTAAGGTGAGAAGGAGTGATCTGCCCAAGCTCAAATTAGCGGCCCTGACCCTTAGCAGTAATCTCATGGTATTACCACTATGTTTTTTATTTATTTATTTTATTTATTTGTGTGCTTTTCTATACCGCCCCTTCCAGAGATCAGGGGCGGTTTACAGAGAACAAGTTAAAACCATAGAACATTGAAATTACATAGAACATTTTGGCACAAAAAATAAACTATGATACATGGAACATGATTTAACTATTTAAAACTATTTACAACAAATCATTTACTATTTACAGAGAATTATTTAAAGTAGCCATTTATGAAACTGATTATTATACAATTAGGACAATGTACCATGGTTGTTGATGAAGATGTGAAATGCTGAGTGAATCTTTGAATTAGGTAGGATAAACTTGTGTAAGTTGCGTCGAGTATTCTTGTGATAAGTGTTCAAGAGTGGGCTGTAGGTTGTAGTAGTGTTGAGCGAAAAGATATGTTTTAAGCTCTTTCCTGAAAGAAATAAGGTCTTTAATCTCTCTCAGGTTGAGTGGTAGTTTATTCCATTGACTGGGTGCATAATAAGAGAAGGCAGTATTGGTTGTTACCTGTTTCAATTTTCTCACAGAGTTAGGAATTAGAAGCATGTTGAGGTTAGCTCTTCTTCTTATTCTGTTTTCTGAGGGGGTATGAATTAATGTTGAGAGATGCGAGGGGGCTAGGTCGTTAATAAATTTGAAAATGGTGACTAGAGTTTTATATTGAATCCTACTGGCTATAGGTAGCCAGTGTAGAGCATATAGAATTGGGGAGATGTGGTCGGAAAGTTTGGCTTTAAAAATGATCCAAGCTGTGACATTTTGTGCTCTTTGTAGGATGTGTAGATTCTTCTTAGGTGTACCTTGGAGTAATCCGTTACAGAAGTCTAAATGTGGCATTACAAGAGCCTGGACAACTGTTCTGAAATCATTAACGTCAATGAGGGGTCAGAGTTGCTGGATGGTTCTGAGTTTAAAGAATATAGTTTTAGTGGTCTGTTTTATGTGATGTGACATGCTTAGTGTTTTGTCTAAAGTAACTCCTAGATATTTTATTTCCGATTTGACTGGAAGAGTGATGTCCATCAGATTGACAACAGATGGGGGGGGGAGAAGTTAGAGTTTCGGCATACAAAAAGAGCGTCAGTCTTTTTGAAGTTTAAATCCATATGAATTGATCGGAGCCACTGTTCAGCTTCAGCAAGTAGCGATTTTATCATAATTAGGGTTATTTATGTCACGATATCGTCTGTGTAGATGAAATAGTTTAGATTGTGACATTTAAAGATTGTGCAAATAGGTTGAAGATAGAGATTGAAAAGTAAGGCAGAGAGAGAAGATCCCTGAGGGATACCTCTTTCTTGTGGGAATGGAAGAGAAGGGGAATGATCTATCTGAACATATTGGAAACGGTTTGATATGTAGGATTTAAACTATTGAAATGTTTTTCCTTTTAGTCCTAGTTGTGATAGCCTGGATAAGAGGATGTTGTGATTCACACTGTCGAAGGCTGAGGAAATATCAAGGAAGATAAGTAAGAAAGCCTGCTTAACATTATCCATGCCTTGGATTAGTGAGTCTAAAAGGGATATAAGTAAAGTTTCTACCCCATGATAAGGGTGGAAACCGTACTGGTGCTCGTCTAGAGGGAATTTGGTGTCAATATGGTCTTGTAATTGTGTTTGAACTACCTTCTCAATGATTTTCGCTAGAAAAGGTATACTGGCAATGGGGCAATATGAAGAGGGGTCGTCGCTGTTAAGAGTTTTATTTTTTAGTAGAGGGCGAATTGCTGTAAACTTGAGGTCATCTGGCATGAAGCCTTGAAGAAGAGATTGGTTTACTAGATTCAATATGTATGGGGCGAGTTCAGATTTAGCTGCTTTGATCCATGACAATGGACAAGGATCTAGTAACGAGGTGGTGGTATTGAGGTTTGATATGGTCTCTAGCAGTTGCTTATTTGAAATTAAGATAAATGAGCTCCATTCGATGATGCTATTTGCGGTGGTAGGTGTCGGGATAGAGCTAGGATGGGTACTCTGTTTGAGTTTACTGGCAAAGTGGTTTGCCAGGAGTTGGGGGTCAATTAATGTTTTGTTCGAAGTGTGTTCAGGAACTTTAGAAAGGGATTTAATGATTTTGAAAAGCTCCCTTGGTCTGTTGACAGCTTTTGATAAGGCTTTTGAGTGATGTAGTCTTTTTATAGTGTTTATAGCTTCTTTAAGAAGCAACAAGCAGTCAAGAAATCAGACGACGCATTGCTCTTGGCAGAATGGCTATGAAAGACCTAGATAAGATTCTCAAGAGCAGAGATGTCTCTCTCCATACAAAGATTCGACTTGTTCAAGCCATGGTATTTTCAATGACATCATATGGATGTGAAAGCTGGACAGTGAAAAAGATAGACAGGAAGAAAATTGATGCCTTTGAATTATGGTGCTGGTGGCGAATACTGTGTATACCATGGACTGCCCGAAGAACAAACCAGTCGGTACTAGAGGAGATCAAACCTAAGCTTTCTTTAGAAGCTCAGATGACAAGACTTCGACTTTCATACTTTGGACACATCATGCGAAGAGAGAGATCATTAGAGAAAGACATTATGCTTGGCAAGATAGAAGGTCAACGCAAAAGAGGAAGGCCAGCAATGAGATGGATCGATACAATAACAGCAGCTACGGGTACCAGTCTGTCAAAAATGAGCCGCCTGACTGAAGACCGAACACAATTTAGGATAGCTATCCAGAGGGTCGCCATGAGTCGACTCCGACTCGACGGCACTTAACAACAACATAGGTTTTGAGGTTTGCAAAGTATTGTAACCTAAGTTCTGGGCTTTTTGTCTTACGCCATTTAGCTTCTAGTTTCCTGAGGTTTTTCTTTAGGGTACTAATCTCTGAGGTGTACCATTTTTCAGATGAGTTTCTTCTTGATCTTTTACTTATAGGCAAAGGTTTAGCTTCTGCACCTATAACAGAATTCCAGTTTGAAACAAGTTCATTAAGATTGTTTGAGTCAATGTCTAACTTTATAGACATTGATTCCAGGAAGTTTTCCTTGTTAAACTTGCGGAATTTGGGTTCTGTATGTTTGGCATTGATATGTGTTGTGATAGGGAGTTGGAAAGGGAGAGAGAAATGTATCATGAAATGATCGGACCACGGGACCTGCGTAGTGGTAGGTGGATTAAAATGGGGTAATTGTGTGTAATGTAATGGTTCTGGTGGCTTATTCCATTACAAGATATATATATATATATATATATATATATATATATATATATATATATTGTATACCAAAGGAGAGGCTGAGCATCAACATTTAGGGATAGGATGGTGCTAACCCCCAACTGGGCCACCCCACTCTTTTGTGAATGGACTGAGGCTTCCATGAAAGGATAGTATGATCAGCACCTGAACAGGTTCCGTTAATAAAGACCAACTTACATGCTGGGAGGAGCATATGAGCTAGAAGGCTGAATCTCCCTAGAACACTGGAGATAAGTTAGCTATTATAACCGACTCCTTACAGTTTTTATAAGCAATGAGGTATTAGGCCAGCCTGTCAGGTTTAATCAGCAGAGGAGTAGTGGTACTGAAAATGAAACCATGTCTTTTATTTTTTATTAAGAAAATGTAAATAAACAAAGTAATAAATGCCACTGACATTTCCTTTTTCATTTTAAAAGAAAGCACATCTCTTAAAAATACTAATCATTGCACCTATTGTGATATTATAACTGCACTGATAAGTTGATAACACATTTCTTTAAGATGCTGTAGAAGTGAACAGAAAATGTATGGGTAAGAGCAAAAGCAAAGATTTAGTACATTGAGTTTGTAATCAGAGAGGCCTTAGGAAAAGCAGGGTATACAGTATATCAAGCCACCTCACGCTATAATCTACTCTCAAAGTACTGTATATCCCTAAATGTCACAGTAGATCACATCATTATCTACAGATAATCTGTGTCAAGGCACATTTTAGACAGGTCATTTATGTGGTTGATGCAATTCCATGTCAACAAAGGAACCCTGGCGACTTGCGTGTGTGCCTTCCAGTATTTCAGAATGCGCACGTGTAACCTGGCCATTTTGCATACCTGGATGTCCCGCTGTTCTTCTGCAATTATAGATAATAATTCAATGTTAACTGAAGTAGCATGTGGAGGGGGAAATAAACATTGGAGGATCAAGGGGGATGTTCCCCTTAATCCCCAGGAGCAGATGTAAATACAGACATGGATAATTTCCATTGTCCACAAGCAAGCCCTATGTGAAACTAGAGATATATTGTATATCTATCCTGTCGCTGTGTGAGAACCACGTCCCGAGATGCCTCTGTATGACTTAGATGTGATTGGGGCAGACACCTGTAACTTCGGTCCTTTCTAAAATGGACGTGGATGTGATTTGTGCATGTGAGTGGTCATATGAACATGTGAAATCCGGAATATGGCTTCTCAGATTACCCTCTTGGTTTTTAATTGATTCACTAAGGAAGTGAAACTCTTACCTTTCAGTAGAGCCGTCAGGATAGCTAAATCAATGTCTTGGTGACCTTCTGATCCCATTCTGAATACAGTAATCTGAAAGTTTAGATATATAATATTACAGTTAGAAGCTATTTCTTCTACACAAAATGATAACAGTATCAGTTAAGTGTAAAACTTATATGGCTTTTCCATTGGCAATGCGCTAAGAGATAGAGTTTCAACGTGCACAATACTGCACGCTAATACCATTATAACATGTTATTTTACTGCAGGCTCCTTTTTATGCAATGGTACCTAGGGCTCAAATTTCAGTTGGGCGGTGCTGTGCCCCACATTGGCGATTAGCCCTCCCACCTCCCGCCTAACCTGGATTTTCCATGCCGGGGTCATATGCAGCCCTGACATCGAAAATCTGGGAGGAGCTACCTGTGTAGCACTGATTTTTGATGCTACACGGTTAGCCCCAGTGCCTTAAAGATAGGTGAGGTTTCCCCATGTCCATTTTTAAGGTGCAGAGCACTAACTGTTTAGCATTAAAAATCGGTGCTCCACAGGTAGTGCCATGGCCCATGAACGTCTCCAACACGCCCCGAGGCTCCATTTTACAAATTCACACATGGGAAAAATTGACAGGAAATCGGCAACTCACATGTATAAGTGCCGGCATTTCATAACTTACACGTGTAAATGTCGGCACTTATACATTCATGTGAGCCATTTTGCAAACTCAGACGTATCTTGAACTCATTTCAGTTTGGAGAGGGAAATGAACTAGGGGGCATTAAGGAAGAAAAACCTCTTAATCCCTACTGTAAAGGGCTGGCCGAAACACACACTTTAAAAAAAAATCTACACATGCCAGGGAGTAGGCGTAAATCCCAATGTGGAGAAGATTGGGCTTACAGGGGCATTCATTTTATGAGACAAGGAATACATGTGTAGATTTTGGTTTTGCCCAGGCCATGCATAGTCCATGCCCCCAACACTCCCCCTCAGAACATCCACATACTAAGAATATCCATGTGTAAATTGGGCTCTTTCTAAAAGAGCCATTTACATGCGGATATGATTTACACATGCATATGCCTGATTATACACATATAAATTGCAAATAAAACTTCTAAAATAACCCCCTTAATTTGTTAATTCAGTGCCAAGAAAGTGAGCATTACTGATATAGAACAGGTAGCATCATCAGATCGTAGCATGTACACATTGTTCACAACACACAGTACGTTTATATGATATTGCCTTCTATATTAATAGCATCTCAGTGTTATGTACTGTCAGGCAGCCACCTCCCTCTGGTACACTTTCTTCCTTTTCTGAAATCACAGAGGAAGAAACTGCCCCTCTTCTCTCCTCTTCCAGACTCACCGCTAACTCTGCTCCCAGCCGGCTCTTCCCTGCCACTCGCCATTGTGACTGTTCCATCTTCCTTCAAACATGCTAGGATCACGCAACATCTTGCAAAAGCTCTCACTGGGCACTACCTGTCTTGCTTACTATTATCCCATTTCCCTCCTTCCATTTGTATTTAAATCACTTAAACAAACTGTTTATCTCCACTGTCTATATTTTTATTTTACTTATTTACTTGGATTTATTAATTTAATTCCCACCCTTAACACCCCTCTATCATCACATCCCATTCCCCATCAACATCATACCATTTCCCATCCCTCAACCTATCGTCATCTTAAAATCCAGATCTCATTTTCAACGATCAGTCTAAACATGCAGAGGGTATAGGAAAAGGGTTAAAAAAGCCCCTTCCATAATACCACAAAAACATCTTAATAAAACCACCCTGGGTGTTACAAAAGCTCACTAATATTTATCAACCTAAGGCCCAGCTCCTCTCATTCAAATACAAACTTAGGGGCTGATGCACAGATAACACCACTTTTAGGCACAACTACCACCACAGCCAAATGCAGTAAAGAGACAGATGCATGCGTAAACAGCAAAGGAAAAACTAGCTCACAATTAATGCCAAGAGTTTTTAAATTGTAGGCAAATGAGCTGGCCATAATAAAATTGCACGCTAATAGTGCTTGAGCCTGATGCAGAGAAGCACGTAGGGAATTTTGTAACGAGCCTTAGTGCCAATGTCTCTGCACTTGGTCTTGAGGTGGCTTAAATGTTTTACTCATGTCCCCAACAGTATTTTGATGTCATCGAGGTCAAACTTCCCCTCAGATGATCCAGGCATCGGGGTAAGTCCCAGATGCCATCAAAATACTGTCAGGGGCTGGTGCCCCCGACAAAAAGCAAATCAATGGTGGCACAGCGTCCCTGAACCCCCCACCCACCCAAATAAAAAAACCCTGGAGGTCTAGCGGTCCCAAACTCTCCACCCCCTCCCAGTACCTTCCCAAAGAGCAGGAGCGCTGCCTCCACAGTCCTGCTCCTGTGCCATCTTGAAAAATGTTGGTGCCTGGCCCCACACGGTGTATCCTGGGATGAACACAGCAGAGCAATGCCTGGGGCCAGGTGCCAACATTGTTCAAGATGGCAGTGCAGGCGTGAGAGCACATGGGCAGCGCTCCTGCTCCTTTGCGAAAGTACCAGGAGGAGAGTGGCGGTTTGGGGCCACTGGACACCCAGGCTTATTTTTTTATTGGGTGAGGGGGAACGAGGCCACTGGACCACCAGAGTTTTTTTTTTTTTTTTTTTTAGTTGGGCAGGTGGGGGGATTGGGACCGCTGGGCCACCAGGGATTTGCTTTCTGTTGGGGGCACCATTAAACTGGGAGAGCAAGCCAAACACATGCACACAGAAGTCGGGGGCTTTCTCCGATGCCTGGATCATCTGAGGGGAAGTGTGACATGTCCCCTCAGATTTTTGGAAGCTTTTCCTGAATTAAAGAAAGTCCTGATTTTGTCCTGAATTTTGGCGTTTTGTCCTGACATCCTGAATTTCTGTAAAATTTTGACAGATGATTAAGATGAATATTATAATATAAATGAAGTTATTTTTATTTGCTTATTGTACATAAATTGGAGAAATGAAACATTAATTATAAGTTTTTCTTTTTCAATGTGAGTGTGATTCAGTGTTTTTGCCCAAAATAATTCCTTTTGGCATTTGTTTGAAGAAGGGGAAAAATTTGGGGCTCTTTCCCAAAAATAGGAAAGTTTGGGTTCCATTGTACATACAAATTATAGCGAATTTAAGACATGTAAAAAGGGGGAAAATATAAAAATTTTCCAGAAGCGCAAAGTCTTGATCATAGTTTATCGTTTGTTAAAATGTTTCAATTTTTGTCATCATAGTAATGTGACTAATATAAATTAATTTGCAATTATGTATAATATCACAAGTTTTATCTCCTGGGGTTTTTTCAGGCTAATTTGCTTGTTTATTTTCCTACATTTTTTAAAAATGGCGACAAAGAGAAAGAATCTTTACTGGGGAGAATATTCCAAGGATTTTGATGGTATTAAAAAGAGTAAAAAGGGAACTACTTTTGAATTCTGTCCTTATTGTTCATTGGAAATATGGCAGTAGAGGTACATCAGCTATTTCTAGACATTCTGTAACTAAACTTCATGAAGAAGATTCGAAAGCTAAAAGGTCGACGCTGAAATAGGACAATGTTTGCTACTAAAAACACACCATTATCTAAGAAGTCAGCTGCTGAAGCAGCCTCAACTTATCACATGGTCATTCATTCCCTTTCATTCAAAAGCAACGAGTGCACAAAAAACGTTTGTCTGAAATTTTTCGTTTGAAAATACCCCACATTTTTTTGTCTGCCCATACAAAAATTCAGGCAATTATTGGCAACGTATTAGCACCAAAGTCTGTAAATGAACTACCAGATGATTTAGAAGTTGTCTATTATTCTATTGCTACAGATGCTACTAACCATTAAGAAATAATTTTTTTTCCAGTTATTATAAGATATTTTTCATCTGATGGTTTGGCTGTAAAATTACTAGATTTTGCTAATTTACTGGGTGACATGTCGGACATTTTATTTGGATATTTAAAAAGATTATTTAGAAAAAAATAATCGAGATCCCACTAAACTAGTGGCCCTTAGTGTGGACAATGCAAATGCGAATTTTGGTGGTGTACAATCAACAAGGACAGAATAACGTTTTTGCCAAACTAAAAACTTTAAATTCCAAAATAGTTGCCATTGGCTGCCCAGCATGTATCTGCCACAGTGTCTCCAAACAAGCATGTGACAAATTACCACTGGATGTTGAAATGCTGTTTAAAATTTTGAGCTGTTTTAATGGGTCAACTTTGCGGCATGAAAAATTCAAGGAATTTTGTGAATTCGCTGAAGTTGAATATGCCACTTTTCCAACGCATTCATGTACCAGGTGGCTGAGTATGTTACCGCTCATTGAATGCATTTTGCAACTTGGGCTGCCTTAAAATCACTTGCTTTATCATCTTCTGATGTTCCAAAAGTTTTGGAAAATTTATTTACGAATGATTCAAATGAAATTTATTTCTTGTTCCTGCAAAGCGTCTTACAATTATTTCAACAAACCATATTGACCCTGGAGAAGAAAGATTTGCTGTTGCCAGAAATGATAGACGCTGTAATTGCCTTTCAACAAAAGATGAAATAGCGACTTCAGCAAAACATTTCTGGCGTCATTACAAGTTCTAAGCTTGCAGTTTTAGAATTAGATGATCTGAATTTAGCCGATAAACTTCAGAAGGAATTCACTGAATTTTATTCAACGGCATCGATTGATCGATGCTAAAAGCTAGTATTAAATACGACAAAGTTCGAAAATCGGACGAATATCTATTACCCATCATTGCTATGAACGATCCATTGTCTGACGAAACAAACAAACAAATTGAACGTTTTCAGATGAATTTATTAATGAGAAGGCCGCGGGGCCACGTATCTGCTGGCCGCTGATAACCGGGTGGGCGGCGTGGTGCGTGGCCCCGGCGTCGTTCAGAAGAGGGGGGGTCCAGGGAGGCGGGGGGAAGGCATATTTTAAATTCATTGGCTCCCACAGGTTTTTGAAGCGCGGGAGCCAATGAGGGAGGGCAGGAGGAGAGAGAGCTGAAGTCAGCCGGGAGCTTGCCGGCGAGGCGTCAGTCCGTTGGAGCAGTGCGAGAGGACTGGCGTCCCACCCGCCCAGCCCTATGGTGGTTGGATTTGGGGGGTTGCAGCTGGAAGGGGGGACAGGATCCCGGAGGTGTCCGGGGTCCGGAGTTTTGGCAATATGCAGGGCAGGGGTGGGGTACCCCCGACCCCGAGAACCCCTCGTAGCTTTTGCTAATAATATGGCGAAGCCGGATGAGGGGGGATGGATATTGCCTGGGGGACGGTTCCCGGCGGAAGCGGGAGGGAACTCACTTTGCTACTCACACGGCTGGTGAGGGTTCGTCCCGCTGCCGGAACCCGTATGATGACGGTTTGGTTGTTGACAGATTGTTTGGATAATGTTTACGGTTAATGTTTATGGTTAATAAAGCTGCGACCAGTTGAATGCCAATAAGTGTCGGAGTGCGGTTCTTGGGGGGGTGGGGTTGTCCTGGCCGGGGCTGGAGCGCCAAGTCCACCTTACCTGGTTATTTGCCATTTGATAAAAATGGTCCACTTTATTTCAAAGCAAAAAATTTGCCATTTTGAAAACACTAGCTAGCATAATGTTTTCAATTCCCACATCAAACACTGCTGTGGAACAAGAAGCAATTGACGGATGATCAAAATCGATTGGATATTAAAACTGTAAAATGCTTGCTTCAAGTTAAAATAAACTAGTCATTATCTTGTGGTGATATGTACATAAAAATTTTGACTGATGAAAATCTGCTAAATAAAATATCATCGAACAGTAAATACATGTAAATAAGGTTTTATTGTGCTTGATCCTTAATAAAATGTTTTTTTTAAAAGTGTTATTTTTTTAAAAAATGTCCTGATTTTGGACCAAAGGTATCTGGCAACCCTATGCCTATGCCTAAATCTAGACCTGTCCTAAAGTAAAATTCAGCTAAGAAATCAAAAGGACATCGGTGTTTCTTATATATCTGTAGATATTCCCATAAGCAAGTATATTTTGAACAATAATAAATTACATTGCAATCCCCAGTGACAGACCTGTACAAAAATTATCCTTTCACGTTTCCTTTTATGATTAATCCTATTAAATTAAAATATTATGTAAAGTAACTCTTTTGTCCACAGATATGAAGGAAATAGTTTATCCCTAAGAAATGTATCGATGAAGTGCATGAAATGAGATAGATGTGTACAGTAGGTGAAGGACAGCACAATGATGTCCTGATGGAGTAAGGAAATCCAATTTTGTGTCACCATGTCTGCAGAGAAAAAGGGATATCACATATATAAGACTGTGTTCATTTTCTAGAATAGAAAATGAGCCTCTATTATATATTACAAAAAAAGAGAGCTGTCGGGTATCCCAGGATGTAGAAATAAGCCTTTCTGTACTATTTTCTTTAAAATCCAAAATGACATAAATAGGTTATGACTTTAGAGCAGAGTGAAATCTTACAGGCTTTTGAATAAAACATTGACATTTTTCACTGTTTTCAACTCTCTTTTTCTGATGCAGATCTCCCTGTCCTCTATTTTCTGCGTAGCTGTAATAGGAAATGGTCCCAACATCCAAAGGGCACTATTCTCCATTACTCTGAATTGAGGACTGAGACGTGGATTTTTTTCTTTCATTCATTTACTTTTGCATTGTTGCTTTTGCATTTGCGATTACAATGACACTCATTTCTATTTAACCATGTGTAAACATAACGGTCATTAACATAACAATATAGACTGGTCCTAGACTCATTCAGCAGCTGCATAACGGAACTAAACTTCGGACTGTCCCTCCTCTCTTTCTGGGGTGACATGGCTAGATGCGGAGAAGAGGGGGGCTGTGTGGAGGGAGAGGGTTGACAATTTTTGGAGGGCTGTGATGGATGGAAAACGCTAAAGGTGTTTTTTTCTTGTATTGATAGTTTAAGCTTTATCACACAAAGCAAATCAAAGAAATGACATAGGTAATTTTCAAATGGAACAAACAAAAAAGCAAATTGCCTGTTTCTTGGCCCATGTCACTAGCAAGCCACTAAAATTCAGTTACTCCAATGAATGAATATTTCCCTTTCAAAACTTCACGATGGTTATCTTATTCAGATTAATGAAGCCGGGTCTCAGACTATTGGGGAGCTATTGTGATGACAAAACCACTTATTGCTCCTTATTTGCATCAATGACCCATTTTTATAGTTTCAATTCACTTGGTTTCACGATTATTTAAAGTTGCTTTTCCAGATAAACAATAGGGCAGTATAAAAGTCAGGCTTATCTTTTAATTGGTGTCCCAACGCCAGACTCAGCGCCACTGCGTTTCACGCTAGGTTCGTTTCTTCAGGGGTTTGTAGGCCGACTTGTAATATCAACAGTTTCTGGAAAAGTGGAAATATCATACTTAAAAACTGTCTACTTATAAAAATATTATGAAAGATTTATATATCGTTCTTCGTTATATTCAAAAGACAACTGCATGTAGCTTACCCACTGCTCCAACCCAAGACATGTATCTCACCGGACACAAAAACGCCGCGCATGCGGCTTTGAGGTTTGAAACCACTTATAAACCTTTCAATCAATTGAAACATCTTAGCCCTAGTATATTAATGAAGTGTATTAACTACGTGCACAAATTCCAATCAATTTGTGCATTTAAACCTCCCGGGCTTACTGTCTGTAAGGCATATATCCAACGTTGTTCTCGAAGAATTAAAGTTTGATCGAGGGATTTCCCTCCAATGCCTCTGCACACTCGATCCACGCAGAAACATCGTAGGTCATCAAAAGTGTGCTGATGAGTGAGACAATGCTCTACTATTGGGGCAGTTAAGGTCTTGCACTTTAATCTACTTCGATATTCTGCCAAACGGATCTTAAAAGGGCGCATGGTTTTGCCAATGTATACTGTATATGTGTGTACTGTTCCAACACTATTTCTGGCAGGTCATGGACAGATTGCCATACCTCTGCTGTATACAGTTCGCACTGGCAGACAGATTGCACAACTAGTTTTGTTGTGTATTTAATCGTGTGTCCCTGCTCTTTGTACTATATTGGCCGTACTTCACGCCCTTTCAAAACACGTTTGGCAGAACATGCATCTCGTTTGCGAACTAAGACTCTTACAGCTCCAATGATAGAGCACTGTTTACAGTTGGCTCATGGCTTTCAAGACCTTACTTGGCGAATTCTGGATATGGTACCTGTTTCTCCACGTGATGGAGATCGCCTTCAGACGCTCCAGAACCTTGAGCAGAGATGGATTTTCCGTCTGGACTCTGTCACTCCAAATGGACTGAATATGCAAGTGGATTGGCACACAGTTTATTAATTAATCTATAATCTAGTCAATCTTTGGTTTTAGGGGGCGGGGCTTGAAAAAATGACCCCTCCCTATTAACCTATGATTGGACCTTATGATAACAGCTGATATGATTGGCATTCTAGAGGAAGTCTTTCAGCCTGGCTCTTTCCAAATAAAAAGCCGTTTTTTCAGCCCTTCCGGGTTTCACAAGGCTGATGTCTTTTTCCATGGCGGTCTTGACCTGAAGCAGGGGATAGAAAGTTTTTGTCTCCCCGAAACGTGTCACGTCTGGCGGTCTTGACCTGAAGCAGGGGATAGAAAGTTTTTGTCTCCCCGAAACGTGTCACGTCGTCTTCCCGCTATTTCAATGTGCAGCCTTTTCACTGACTCAGCTAAGTAACGCATTCTATTGCTTTTTTATGATAATAATAAGATTTAGGTTTTATTTAATAAAATGGACGGGCCACAACGGCACAAGGTGTGCTCCCTTCTGCTTGGTTGGCCTCTCCAACAAAAAAATATTTTTTGCTGAATACTTTAGATGAATTAGGGGCTTTTTTAGTTGCCCAGGTTTTCAATGTTTTGAATGTATAGAAGTTGGCAAGGGCAACGTATAGCATATACTACTTGTGTAGTACTACAATTGGTTGCATGGCGTAGGTTATATTGTTTACCGTGATAGTCAAAAGCTGATGTTTCTTCATTAGATTCGCATAGTGAATATTCACCACAGCGTAAATGACCCGCTGGTTTATTTGGATCTGACGTAATTGGAGAATTAAGAACCGTGGGACATAGTATTTCTTTAAGATTTCGGTTACGTGTCCAGACACATCTAATATGTTTCTCTTTTAATGCCGGGATACTCCTGATGACGTTCATATGTTTTTGAAGAATTGTCTTGATCCCCTTACTATATGGTGAATATTGAGTTACTAGATTGATGGTAGTATCAGTCACCTTGGACGAATTGGAGGATCTAGGTGTTAACAGCAGTTCGCGATGATTATATAAGGCACGTTTATATGCCGTCTCAATTGTATGTTTGGGATAACCTCGTCGGAGAAACTTGTCCTTCAAACTAATCGCCTGGAGTTTAAATTGATGGATATCAGTACAGTTCCTCCTGTATCGGAGGACCTGGGAGAACGGGAGGCTGTCCTTCAGTCTACGAGGATGTAGACTGTCATAATGTAACAGAGCGTTACGATCAGTTGGCTTACAGAAAACGCTAGTGGTCCATCCAACATCGCCCTTCTGCACTTCCACATCCAAGAAAGCTATTCTTGTTTGACTGTAGGTACTAGTAAACTGAATCGTAGTTTCCCTGGTATACAGCCATCCTACAAACATATTGAATGATTCCAAAGAACCCGCCCATATAATAAAAATATCATCGATGTACCGGCACCATAGCCGAACCTGGGGGTACAAATCTGATTGTTCCAACCATTGTGACTCAAAAGCCCCCATATATATGTTTCAAACAAACCAATATAGGACTTCTTTAGAGTGAATTACTAGATAATCTATTTGTAACACATTTCACCCATATAATTCTAAACCATCCAATAAATTATTCTCATTCATTAATTTGTGGCTTCTATATGGTCTCAGATAAACGGCAAGTTTTTTTATACTTTTGCAAGCAACTTGCTGTCACACTTATTATTGGGTCAATGACTTTCACCCAAATTAGTGCACGTTTAACATCAATGACCTCAGCCACATTTTTCATTTAATAACATAATATTGCTTAATAATCTTTTTTTGTTTTTTTTCTTTAGCGGGTTGACTCTTATCATACCCTTATATTTCCATAAAAACTGCGTTTGCCATTCTACTTAACTTATGTAGAATCGCATCGGCCCATGTCCCATTCTTTCCTTTGCAACCACAAATGATTATTACTATACCCCCGACGCCTCAATCTCTTGCGCGCTGTGGCGTTTCTCCAATAGGGTTTATCAAGGGGGACAATGTCATTGCTCCTGCGGGACGTAATCTTCTGATAGTGTATCCTTTTAATTTTCCGTTCGCTTCTCCAGTCTGCTCACTCTTTCAACTGAACCGATCTCAAATTTTTCAATGAAAAATTGAAAAATTTGAGATCGGTTCAGTTGAAAGAGTGAGCAGACTGGAGAAGCGAACGGAAAATTAAAAGCTTACACTATCAGAAGATTACGTCCCGCAGGAGCAATGACATTGTCCCCCTTGATAAACCCTATTGGAGAAACGCCACAGCGCGCAAGAGATTGAGGCGTCGGGGGTTTAGTAATAATCATTTGTGGTTGCAAAGGAAAGAATGGGACATGGGCCGATGCGATTCTACATAAGTTAAGTAGAATGGCAAACGCAGTTTTTATGGAAATAAAAGGGTATGATAAGAGTCAACCCGCTAAAGAAAAAAAACAAAAAAAGATTATTAAGCAATATTATGTTATTAAATGAAAAAAGTGGCTGAGGTCATTGATGTTAAACGTGCACTAATTTGGGTGAAAGTCATTGACCCAATAATAAGTGTGACAGCAAGTTGCTTGCAAAAGTATAAAAAAACTTGCCGTTTATCTGAGACCATATAGAAGCCACAAATTAATGAATGAGAATAATTTATTGGATGGTTTAGAATTATATGGGTGAAATGTGTTACAAATAGATTAACCCATATATATGTTGGCAATGGAGGGGGCGCATGTGGCCCCCATCGCTACACCTGTTTTTTGATGATATATTTTGTCATCAAACTGAAAGTGATTGTGAAACAACACTAATTCAGTTAGATGCGCTGCTGACAATTCAGATCTAGTCCTCAATATTGCCATCACCTCTTCATATGCTCTTCTTTGAGGAATATTGGTGTATAAAGCATTGACATCTAACGTAACTAGCCAGAGCTCTGGCTCTGTAATCCATTGAGCATTAGCTTTTAATAATTGTAGAAAATGCATAGTATCACGCACATAAGAAGGGATCCGTGGTACCAGAGGTCGTAAAAATGAGTCCAAATATATCGAGAGTGGTTCCAGCAAAGAGCCCCTAGTGGACACTATGGGCCGGCCCGGAGGATTACTCAGATTCTTATGAATTTTTGGCACTAGATAAAAACGTGCCAAAACTGGATCAGGAGGACTCAAAAAACGCGATTCTTTAATAGTAATTATTTTCTGTTGTAATGCTGTCGATATGATTGTTTTAATCTGTTTGGAGAGACTATTCGTAGGATTCTCTTTTAAAACTTCATAAGTGCACGTGTCTGTTAGCTGTCTATACGCTTCACTGATGTAACTATGTCTGGCCATAATTACAATTGCAACTCCTTTGTCAGCCCGGCGAATTATAAGATCTTGTCGGGATTGTATATACTTCAAAATATCTCGTTCTGTTTTTGTAAGAGCGTGCCAATGTAATTGCTTCTCATGTATTAATGAATTAACATCTTGCAAGACCATAGTACGAAAAAGCGTTAAAGCTGCTGGTAAAGGTCCAGGGGGGGACCAATTAGATTTCAAAGGAAGTTTTATCCTATCTGTTGAAGTGCTCTCATTATTTGATGGTAAAGAGCTCTCATTGTTTGATGGTAAAGCGCATCTAACCTTTTTAGCTCATATAACTGAATTAGTGTTGTTTCACAATCACTTTCAGTTTGATGACAAAATATATCATCAAAAAACAGGGGTAGCAAGGGGGGCCACATGCGCCCCCTCCATTGCCAACATATATATGGGGGCTTTTGAGTCACAATGGTTGGAACAATCAGATTTGTACCCCCAGGTTCGGCTATGGTGCCGGTACATCGATGATATTTTTATTATATGGGCGGGTTCTTTGGAATCACTCAATATGTTTGTATGATGGCTGAATACCAGGGAAACTATGATTCAGTTTACTAGTACCTACAGTCAAACAAGAATAGCTTTCTTGGATGTGGAAGTGCAGAAGGGCGATGTTGGATGGACCACTAGCGTTTTCTGTAAGCCAACTGATCGTAACGCTCTGTTACATTATGACAGTCTACATCCTCGTAGACTGAAGGACAGCCTCCCGTTCTCCCAGGTCCTCCGATACAGGAGGAACTGTACTAATATCCATCAATTTAAACTCCAGGCAATTAGTTTGAAGGACAAGTTTCTCCGACGAGGTTATCCCAAACATACAATTGAGATGGCATATAAACGTGCCTTATTTAATCATCGCGAACTGCTGTTAACACCTAGATCCTCCAATTCGTCCAAGGTGACTGATACTACCATCAATCTAGTAACTCAATATTCACCATATAGTAAGGGGATCAAGACAATTCTTCAAAAACATATGAACGTCATCAGGAGTATCCCGACATTAAAAGAGAAACATATTAGATGTGTCTGGACACATAACCGAAATCTGAAAGAAATACTATGTCCCACGGTTCTTAATTCTCCAATTATGTCAGATCCAAATAAACCAGCGGGTCATTTACACTGTGGTGAATGTTCACTATGCGAATCTAATGAAGAAACATCAGCTTTTGACTATCACGGTAAACGATATAACCTACGCCATGCAACCAATTGTAGTACTACACAAGTAGTATATGCTATACATTGCCCTTGCCAACTTCTATACATTGGCAAAACCATGCGCCCTTTTAAGATCCGTTTGGCAGAACATCGAAGTAGATTAAAGTGCAAGACCTTAACTGCCCCAATAGTAGAGCATTGTCTCACTCATCAGCACACTTTTGATGACCTACGATGTTTCTGCGTGGATAGAGTGTGCAGAGGCATTGGAAGGAAATCCCTCGATCAAACTTTAATTCTTCGAGAACAACGTTGGATATATGCCTTACAGACAGTAAGCCCGGGAGGTTTAAATGCACAAATTGATTGGAATTTATGCACGTAGTTAATACACTTCATTAATATACTAGGGCTAAGATGTTTCAATTGATTGAAAGGTTTATAAGTGGTTTCAAACCTCAAAGCCGCATGCGCAGCGTTTTTGTGTCCGGTGAGATACATGTCTTGGGTTGGAGCAGTGGGTAAGCTACATGCAGTTGTCTTTTGAATATAACGAAGAACGGTATATAAATCTTTCATAATATTTTTATAAGTAGACAGATTTTAAGTATGATATTTCCACTTTTCCAGAAATTGTTGATATTACAAGTCGGCCTACAAACCCCTGAAGAAACGAACCTAGCGTGAAACGCAGTGGCGCTGAGTCTGGCGTTGGGACACCAATTAAAAGATAAGCCTGACTTTTATACTGCCCTATTGTTTATCTGGAAAAGCAACTTTAAATAATAGTGAAACCAAGTGAATTGAAACTATAAAAATGGGTCATTGATGCAAATAAGGAGCAATAAGTGGTTTTGTCATCACAATAGCTCCCCAATAGTCTGAGACCTGGCTTCATTAATCTGAATAAGATAACCATTGTGAAGTTTTGAAAGGGAAATATTCATTCATTGGAGTAATTGAATTTTAGTGGCTTAACAGTTACATTACTCTGAAGTTTAGTGACCTACTAAGATTGTCCATGTCACTAGCAAGCAGGTCCCCCCCAAGCATTAAAACATAGAATTATTAAGAGCTAGGAAAACAAAGCACATCCTCTAAAGGAAAAACATTAAAGACAAAACTTTAAATAGCAAATATCTGGGAAGTATAGACATCCAAGTCCTATTTGTCCAAAAAATTCTATATTGTCCTGCTAGACTAGTCCAGACAAGTAGGTTCTTTTCCTCTACCAGCAGATGGGTGTCGACAAAGAACCAATGAAAAGCCCAGTTTTCAATAGCATCACTTCTATGCCTCTATTCGCCTTAGCCAGCAGAGATCTCTTCAGTATTTCTTTGTCGCTAGCAGGTGGTGGATGGATTTGCTCTTCTTTGAAGAAAATCCGAAGAATGAGAAGAAAAGATTGATTAAACGCTTGTGAATGACCACCTTGAGGGTGACTCAGTTGAGCGCAAAGTGGAAGGCTCCACTAGACTGCGGTATTTTCAGTA
Source organism: Ichthyophis bannanicus (assembly GCA_033557465.1). Lineage (NCBI taxonomy): Eukaryota > Metazoa > Chordata > Amphibia > Gymnophiona > Ichthyophiidae > Ichthyophis > Ichthyophis bannanicus. Next base: position 723,727,340 of record CM066032.1, read on the forward strand.
GCCATAGGAGGAGGGAAAATTGGTTCAGCTTCACGTGCTTATCATGATAAGAGCCTGTTGAGCAGCCAGAAATTGGATGGATTTGGAAGAATCTGGAAGAGTGCAGCAGTCTCACACAACCTCAACACCTCTTCCCTCCTCCTCTGTCCCCCCTGTGCTCTCCTGAAGTTTTCAGAAGGCTCTTAGAGGGATCTGCCTGCCAGTCACCTTAAACGCAGTGCTGCAAGGCCAGTGAAACAGTTTCAGGGGCGTAGAACTGAGCCTGGCACAGATTCTCTGCCGAGGGCTCTAAAAAGGGTAAGTACCAAGGCTTGACCTCATCATTGTCCTTGTTGGGGGCTTCCGATTCTGTCTGTTTGTGATGAAATTCGGGGTGGACTGCTGGTGACCGTTGGTGCAGTGTGGGGGTTTCCTGACATTTTCTGTACACGTTTTCTGTACATGTTAGTAGCGATTTTACCTATTGTGTGCCTGGCGATGGTGCAGTCCTAGCGTGCATTCTGTCCAAACGCTTCCAACACGCTTTCCTTTCCTAACGCCTGTAATGCACGTTGCAGTAAGAGCACAGTTAATTCATGCCTTTTGGGCCACCACGGCCTTGGTGCACGCTGTTGTGATACTTGCCTTAACTCTCTATATCTATTTCCAGGAAATGTTTCTTGGCCTGTTACAAGCGAGGTGCTTCATCTCCAGATTCTGAACTCTGTTCTTCCTGCAAGGCAGCTTCTGTCTCATCCCTGGAGGGCCTGCTCCCCATCTCTCAGCTGTCAGGGGATGCAGTTAGTCTGGCTTTGCCTGCCTCAGGGCACGAGGTGACAGATGGTGCTATGGGTAAGGATATCCAGCTGGTGACAGTGCTCTGAACCATTCCTCATCCTCTAGGGGCTCTGCAGCAGCTTTGCCCCCTTGTGTTGGGTGGTCATTTACAAGAGGAGAGCTTCTGGGCTCCACATTGTCATCCCTGGAATTCTTTTCCTTTTTGCAGCAGGCCTGGTCCTTCAGGAATGGAAATTCAGACCCTGCGGCCTCTGACTGCCCTGAGAGTGGAAGCCTTGTTTGATTGCCTTTGGTTAAGCATCCCCAGCGAGGAGTGCCCTCTGGAGATGGGGAAACTCTTGGAGCTGTCTGAGAATTTGACTGAGACCTGAATTCAGATGGCTCAGAACTGGGCTCTGACATGGATGAAGAAGCACTTTTGCCTTCAGAGGATTGTGAAGAGGCTGGTGTGATCCACCTGTTCTGGAAGGAGAAGCTGGCAGCGTTGATTGCCAGGGTCTCATCCACCTTGAACTTGATGGATGTCCCCGGTATGGAGTAGGAGCCAAAGGTGCATCCGCTCCTGCAAAGGGTGCAGAAATCCACTACTGTCTTTCGGTTCCTAGACATGATCAAGGATATGATCTGGTCAGAGTGGGACTCCCCACCTAAAGGGCTAAGGGCGTGTAAGAAGATCTTCGCTGTCCTGGAGGAGGAGTACATATGGTGGTTTGATATTCTCACAGTGGACGCACTGGTCATGGTGCTGACCAGATGGACCACCATTCCTGTGGAAGGCGGATTGACCCTGAAGGATTTTCTGGACTAAAAGGTCCACTCGTTGAAGAACCAATTTGCCATAGTAGCTGCTACTTTTCAACTTGATGGAATGTGCTAGCCTAATGTCTCAAGCCCTGCTCCAGTGGATTCAGTTTCTTCCACCAGATGATAATGCCCTGCTTTTGGAGTTGGTTACAGCCTTCCTTTCTGATGCCATGTATGACCTGGTATGTTTTGTGTCCAGGAATAGTGCCCTGATGTCGGAGTCATGGTGTTGGATTTGGCTCCGGCACTGGACAGCAGACACATCTTCCAAAGCTTGGTTGGCCCTCCTGGCTTTTAAGGGGAAGCTGGTGAAGGACCTGGGCGAGACAAAATCTTGCCGTCTTCTGAAAGAAGGTCTAGGGGGCCTGTGAAGCAGGCTTGTACCCCTTTCTCATAAGTATCTGCCCATCCACCAAGGGTACACTGGCCGGAACCCTGGGGACTCATCATTACTGACCTGAAAAACATCTCTTCCCCTCTGCTTCCGTGCTTCGGGCTCATTTTCAGTCCTTTCATGGAGTGCATGGGCCCAGAGACTCAGTCTCCTCCAGAAGAGGACACTCCCAGGCTATGCAATGAAGGCTTGGGGGTCCATTCTCTGGTTCCTCTGGTTGGAGGCAGGCTTCATCTTTTCTTTCAGGAATGGGACTGAGTTACCAAGGATTGCTGGGTGCTGAACACCATTCAGTTTGGCAATGCCCTGGAATGCAGAGCCAATTCCGGATGCCTTCGTCATCTCTCCTTGTGGGTGTACAGTTAAAAGTGCCACTGTGTCATGCCTAAAGGTGGTGATGTCTCCGGCCCATTCTGAACCTCAAGGGTATCAATGAGCACTTGCGCATCCTGCACTTCCAGATGGAAACCTCGTGCCCCGTGATTCAAGCAGTGCACCGAGGTGTGTTCTTGGCTTCTCTGGATCTGACTGAGGCATATTTTCATATCCTGATCTGGGCAGATTAGCAAAAGTACTTGTGCTTTGCTGTGCTTGGCTGTCACTATCAGTTTGCTGCCCTCCCATTCAGGCTATCCACTGCCCCAAGGATGTTCCCCAAGGTCATGGTGGTGGCAGCTGCAATGCCAAAGGATCTGTATCCATCCCTATCTGGATGACTGGCTCATCTGGGCCTGTTCCCTTTCAGAAGCATCTCAGATGTCATCCCGAATGGTATCATTTTTGGAAAGTATCAGCTGCGTGATCTATAGGGAAAGAGCCAGCTGTTGCTTTCCCAGTCCCTAGAGTTCCTGGGAGCATGTTTTGACACTTGAGAGCGCAGAGTTTGCCTTCCAGAGGAGAAAGTCAAAAGACTTTGGATTGCCTGGTGTTCTGTGCACAGCAGTCTTCCAGAGTCTGGAATTATCTTCAGCTCCTCAGATTGATGTCAGCGACCAGAGAGATGGTGCTGTGGGTGCAAGCTCACATCTAACTGCTCCAGTGGTCCTTGTTGACTCGGTGGTCCTCGAGTTCTCAGGAGTTTGAGCACAGGCTCCCACTCCTGATGATGAAGAAGGCCAGCCTGCGGTGGTGGCAGCAGCCCTGTCATCTGAGGAAAGGCATACCACTGGATGATTTCTCTTGTATCTTTCTGATGACAAATGCCAGTCTCAGGCTGGGAAGCCCATTGTCAAGAAGGTACAGCCCAGGGCCATTGGAAACACAGGGAAGTGGTGTGATCCATCATCCACCTCGAGGCAAGGGCCATCAGGTTGGCTCTTCTGTATTTCCTGTCCCTGGTTGAGGACCAGGTGGTTTGAATGTTGTTGGGCAATGCCACTGTGGTGGCTTATGTCAGTTGGCAAAGTGGCACAAGGTGTGCCAAGGTAGCTCTGGAGATGGCTCTCCTGCTTGTCTGGGCAGAGAAAAACTTCCTAGCTTTGTTGGCTCAGCACATTGCCGGGGTGGAAAATGTGGAAATGGACTTACTCAGCCAGCACTCTCTGGATCCCAGAGAGTGGAAGTTGAGTAAGGAGGTGTTTTATGTTGATTTCTCACCACTGGGGTCACCCTGAAATGGATCTGATGGTGACCCATTCCAATGCCAAAATTTTCTGCTTCTTCAGTTGCCGCACGGAGATGGGGTCTGGCCAAGTCAGCACCTATCATATGTATTTCCTCTGTGGCTCCTGGTGGAGCATGTGATTCAGAGTATAGAATGCCATCCAGGCAGGATTGTTCTGGTGGAGCCAGATTGGCTGAAGAGAGTATGGTTCTGAGACCTGATGTGGCTCCTAGGGGTGCATCCTCTTCAGTTGCCTCCATCTCGGGGCCTATTGCAGCAGGGATCAATCATCCTGGAGGACCCAGTTCCCTTCTCGCTTATGGCTTGGCTCTTGAAAGGAGATGTCTAGTGTGTAAGGGCTACTCTCTGACAGTGGTCTCCACTTTGGAGCTCGGATGAGGACTATCAAGCTAGCATACGTGTGGGTCTGGTGCCTCTTTGAGTGATGGTGAGGCACTCAGCAGTTGTCTCCTGAGGCGACCAAGGTGCCATCTCTGTTGGATTTTCTACAGGATGGCCTGGAGAAAGACCTTTCTCTTAGCTCCCTGAAAGTTCAAGGTGGCAGCTTTGGCTTGTTTCTGAGGTTTGTTGACTGCTAGGTCTTTAGTCTTGCAGCCAGATGTCTTGCTCTTTCTCCAGGGGGTTTGGTGTCTGCGTCCTCCCCTATGGTCTGTGATCCCTTCCTGAGATCTGTGTTTGGTGCTCAGGGCCATGATATCGACACCCTTTGAGCCATTGAAGCACATTACTTTGAAGGATTTGACGCTCAAGATGATCTTCTTGGTTGCAATTTGTTCCACAAGGCAGATTTCTGAGCTGCAGGCTCTGTCTTGCTGAAATTCTTACCTATCATTTTCTGAGGAGGCCATTTGCATTCAGCCTGTGCCTTCCTTCTTACCTAAGGTGATTTCTCCCTTTCATGTGAACCAGGTTATTTGCCTTCCCTCCTTCTTTAAGGAGCAGTGACGTGGGGAGGATAAGGATCTTTGCCGTGTGGATGTCTGGAGGATGCTTCTTCGTTACTTGGATGTGATGAATTTAAGTCAGATCATCTTTTTGTGCTGTTTGCTGGCCCACGCAAAGGTGACGTTGTGGCTGTTGATTTTGGGGCCGGTTCCGGAGGGTTTGCACATCCATTCTACCCAAGTGCAAGTGTTCTCATGAGTGGAGCAGAGCTCAGTAGCTTCTGCAGACATTTATCAGGCAGCAACGTGGGCATCACTTTCCACTATTGTCAAGCATTACTGCTTGGATTTTCAAGCCTGGATGGACACAACCTTTGGCTCAAGAGTTTAGCAAGCTGCTGTGTCTTCTTTCCACCTAGTGGAGTCATAGCTTTGGTACGTCCCACTTATCTGGAATGGTCTAGCAGGATGAAAAGGAAGGTGACATTTTACTTATCAGATAATGTCCTTTCCTTGAGTCCTGCTAGACCAGTCCAGGGCTTGCCACCTGGAACTGTATTTGCTCTGTTTTTCTGTTGCAGTACCCTTGGGTCCACTATGATTTTTATACTTGACTTTGCAGGTTCATCTTCTACTGACAGCCTTCTATTTATGCTTTCCTGTACATAGTTCTCTATTGTTGATTACTCTTGGTTGCCACAAAACTGTTGAGGTTTTGTGAAGCCATGCTCTCCCGTATGCTTTGAGACGGATACTGAAGAGACTTCTGGTGGTTGAGATGAATAGAGGCATAGGAGTGATGTCATGGAAACCTGGGCTTTTCATTGGTTCTTTGCCTCCACCAATGCGCTGGTAGGGGAACACAACACACTTGTCTGGACTGGTCTAGCAGGACTCATAGAAAGGAAATTATCTGGTAAGTAAAATGTCACCTTCTCCAGCTGAAGCCGTTCTAGCAACATCAGATATATATCTTACCTCTTGGTGCATAACCAGGCATTTACAGGGAAATTGGAGCAAAAAGGTTCTTCCAGCTGCCAACCCCTTAGGTTTGAACTGGAAGAAGCTCCTTCTACACAATGGAGTGTATCTAGACACAAGAGGGAAAAACATAACTTTTTGACCACAAAACAAACTCTCCTTTTATTGGAAATATGCCTTTAAAATCTTAATTTTATTGAGCTCAGTAGCAAAAGAAGCAATTAAAGTGGCTCAAGAGGGGATCTCATCAACAGAAGACTCAAGGAAATAAGTTATATCCAACTTTACCTCCTCCTCTACTTGAGCCACCTCCACCTCATTCTGCACAAGACCTCTTGTAGGTAAATAATATAAATTAGGAATAGCTAATGTATCAGCATCAGGTAAAAACAATAATTCCTTAAGGTACTTCTTCCCTCCTTCCCTCCCCCTCAGAAAATACACTCCAGGCTAGCCAGTTGGCAAAGGGATGGACCTATGGCTCCCCCAACCGGCCTCTCCCAAAGGCATATCTTTTTATTCCTGGTGGTCTAGTGGCCACAGGGGGCAGGGGTGGTCCTCTTTGCTCCTGTCCCCCATCATCGGCCCTTTCAAAATGGCCACGATTATGCGATGCCGCTCTCTGGCCTCATGCTACAAGGCAGCACCGCGAGATTGTGGCAATATTTGTTAGTACTATAGAGGAGGGCAGGAGTTGTAAATGAAGTGACATACCACCCCCTGAAGAGAAAAACCTCAAGGAGTCTTAAATGTAACTAAAACCTTTAATTCCAAGTTGATGAGTCAGGCTCTGAGATTATATTACATCTATATAATTAGCATAATGTGCAATATACTCTTGGGATTGGTAACTGCCATCTGGGGATAAACATATTTTAGATAGCACAAGACCTTCTCAAGAAGTTTCTTTCTTCAGTATGTGGTGTGCCAGTCCTTTTTCAAAGATTTGCAGTCTGTCGGCAGCTGGAAGCTGAATAGCCGAGTGACACATTTTCGGCATGAAACAGAGTTGTGCAGTGCAGTGAATTTATTTGCAAGGACTGCTCTTTTCCGGAATTTTTGTGTATCCCACTAAGTACTGCATATACTAATTGTATCTATTTATTTATATAAACTTGCTATATAGTCTCCCATTTAACATATCAAAACAGATTCATCAAATTACTTCATAACATAATTAAATTATACATGAACTATGAAAAATGCAATTACATTATCCAAAAATAAATGAAAATAAGACATTTCTTAATGAGTTTGCTTTTATAGTGTCAGTCAAATGTTTTCTGCCTTATACTGCATTTTCTTATTTATCTCATGTTCAATTACAGTTTACTGAAGAGACAGAGACTGTAAAATATCTTTCCTGGGTATTTTGCATAATAAATAAAAAGAGTAATTAAAAATCTGTACTAAGAGGACTCAAAAATAAAAGTACACATTAACATAACAGCTGGAGCTTCATTTCTTCCAAAGTTTTGGGGACACAAGTGCACCTTATTGTCAAAAAGTAAGGATGTGTATATTAATATGCATTAGATTTGTTGGTGTGTCTTAAATTAAGTGCATGCAAAACAAATTTAACACGTCAGCCTACAAATTAATGCATGTGCCACAAACTTACCTCCCAGGAAACGGGCCCTTCATTGAGAATGAGCTGTGGTGTCTTCCTGTCTTTGCTACTACTATTGGTCTTAGCGCTATGATGTGATGCTACCTGATTGGTCCTTCTGAATATTCCATGAACTGCTCAAGAAGGCACCCTCTGATTGGCTCCCTGTATCTATATGTGTCCTGAAACTTCCTGTCCTCGGGCAGGTTTCTTGTGGGAGCTCAAAGTGCCTTATTCTCTGCCGATCTTTGGTATCTCCTTACCCTTTATGAACCAGTGCTACCTGTCCTGACTTCTGACTGTTCATGGACTTTGTATCTGCCTATCATTTGGATTTTGTTCTACACCCAGTTCTTCTCCTGTCTCTTCATCTGCTTGATGTCTGGTGTCCACTTTTCTCTGTTATGAATACCCATGCTGCAATTCCTGATAACTTCCAAGTACTAGAGGCTCAACCTAAAGGGAAATGGAGCTGTTATAGGTGAAAATGCACTTCCTAGGACCTTGGTGCTCCCTTAAAGTGGATCCAGCCATGGCAGCATGGAAAAGCTGATTTTGATGTGTTACATTCTAACGTGCGTAAAAATCATTTCATTAACCTGAATATGTGAAATAAAACGAAAAAAAAAAAAAGCCCAAAATCCAAAAACACACCAAATTATTTCCTTGTGCACATCCCTATGAAAAAGGCAAAGAGAGAATGAAGAATGTAGCTGTTCAGCTGATGCATCGAGCTACAAAATATGGTGACAGATTACATACCCTCTAAAATACTGAAGACTAAAAAAATGTAAATCATTTATCTGTTTCAGAAATCTTAAGGCAACGATCAGCATTGTTTATGGGAATATATTTGATTTCACAATGGAACATCTGGAACACTAAACACCTACCAGCTCTTTCTTCTTCATACACTCCATGAGGATCATGAATAGATGCTGTGCCTGGGTACGGGTATAGTTAAAGGTCTTCTGGATTGTAACTAGTAGCTGGTCCCTCAAAGATTCATTGATGAGGCTGCAAGTTAGAATCAACCAAATATAAACCACAAAAATATATGATTTGCTTTCAACTGAAACACATAGACAAATCCAGAGCTTGACAAAGCCCAGGTGTCAGGTCGCCATGGCGACCAGAAATTTATACCTGGCGCCTGGAACTTGTTCCCTCCGCCCCCCCTGATCATGGCAGAAAATCCCTCCTGTTCTGCTCATGGACAATCAGATCCCCATGGGAAGAACAGGAATGATCTTTGCCATGATCGGGGCTTAGATGTGGCAACGATCTCTCCTGTTGGGGATCGGAGTCTTCAAAACAAAAAATAAAGTAAGATGGGAGAGAGGCAGCAAAAATTTGAAGGGGCAGTATCTTTAAAAAAAAAAATTTAGGATGGGGGAATGGAGGGCAGGGGTTGGAAGTGTTGGGGGAAGGGAGAAGGGGAGGGAGTCCGCAAGGGGAACGGAGAGTGGGGAGGGATTGAAATGGAGAAGGAAGATTGCAAAGTGGAGGTTAAAGGGATGAATGCATGGGGAGAAAAATTACAATCTGTATATGCCAATATGCGTATGCCAAAGGATGCGTCCCTCCCCCAGAACATACACGCAAGCCCTTAACCCTACACTACACATACACACATCATCCCAACACTACAGACAAATGCATCCCATCTTCGGATGACAGACACAGAGGCACCACACACACAAACACACACACACACACATATATATATACCTCACCTCTGCACCACACATGATATACATTGTCACAAGGTAAACCCAGGGGACCCAGAGGAAATGGAGATTAGTGGAGAAAATCAGGCAGAACCTGATGAGGTAAACAAAAACATGTCAAATAGTTGCTATGAGCAACCACGGCACACGTGGGAAAAGGGTAAAAAGACACACCCAGCCAGCATGAGAATGGAGGTTGATTTACCTGATAGGGATCAGCTGAGAAGGGGTGGAACCCGGGGACAGATACATAAGGCACACTCACAAGCAGTGAGGGAGAGTGAGCACGGACAGAGGTGGAAGCAACATCCTCAGTCGTGGGAACGGAGGGAAAGAGAAAGAGACACAGTAATCCAATCTCATTTCCAGGACCAAAGTTGGTGGAAGGAAGGAAATGAGAGAGTGGGTCAGCAAAATATACCACAGGACAGCTTGAATGAGTCTCAGGATGGTGTGAGTACATGTGGAGATCAGCTGTTAAATACAGAGTGTGTGTGTGAAAGCCAGAAGAGAAGAGGGAGGAATCCTGTTGCAGGAAACAAGGCATTCAAAGTTGAACAGGACTGTTTTACACCCGAGTGGGCTAAGTCCAGGATTAATAAGAGAAGCCAGCCAAGAGCAGATATAAAGGGAAAAGGAAACAACTTCTTTCCTTGTACTAACGGCTACAAGAGAAAGGAAGGTCTCTTACCTTATGAAGCACATAATTCTGCTAGCAACTTTAAATTCTCAGACTTCTCCCGAGTGCCGTTGTCAGCATTGCAAACTCCCACAGCTGTACCAGAGGAATTAGCCTTTAGCCGATTCAAGGCAGGACACAAGCTGTTTGATACTAATACCAGTGTTTATGGGCAGTTACCTCATAGCTTCACACAGGAGAAGTGCTCTTATAAACCACTATCCAGAGTATACGGTAATACCCAAGAGAGCTTTAGCTCAGAGCCAGGAAGCAGTCACGTACCTGACGTGATTAACCAGAGTGAGCTCGGCAGAACAGCTGATACAGAAAACGTAGGTACAAATGGTTATTCTTTAATGCAGTGTGATATTCCTACTGTGCAAGAAAACACTGAACCAATGGAATGCTCTTTAGTGATAACTGAAGAGGAAGAGTTTTCACTGAGATAAAGAAAATATATGTACCAGGAAGGTTTAACAGTAACACAGTAACTGGCTGAAGTTGCTTGGTTTAAAGTGAACCCTGATTGATTTATAACAGCAAAAGAAAAGGGTTAAGTGCTCATGAAGAGGATTGTTTAAAGACTTTTCTTTTGTTGAAAGTTAAAGCTGAGGAAAGCACTTTTTGTTCAATGTTTGCTTCTGTTATTTGCCAGAGTGGCTTTTGATTATTTTTGTTCACCAAGAAAAAGAATACCTCATTGGACGGGGAATAAAGCCCTTGATTTAAAGTGTGAACTGTGTGTTTGAGTGATTACAAGAAGACGGTACAACTACCACCCACAGAGGGCCAGGCAGGGCTATCTATAACATATAGAGAGCCAAGAAAAGGTGTTAAGCTGTAATACCAGTCTCCACCGGAGGGGCCCGATGAGGGTGTGACAACATACACACACAAACACAGAGCAACCCATCTCTGCATCACATGCAGAGGCTCTGCAGCACACTACAAACACACATGCATCACAGCCCTGCACCACCCACCGCCACATCCAAAACACAGACACATACACCACCGTTGCACCACACATCCACAGAGACACTTGCTATCTGAAGCTATTATTATTATTTTCTAAAGATGAAGCATGGTGTAGGAACTCTGGCGTTGGTCTCATGAGAACATGTGACCAGCGAGAAAGAACCAGGGTGGGGACAAGGAGGTCAGATGCATTGGCTCCTAAGATTTTGGCCTGGCTCCTAGATCCGCACAAAATTTGTCAAGGCTTGGCCATATCAATTCAGTGAATGTCGGAGATCACTATTAATTAGAGCTGGAAGAGTCAGGTCATGACTAAAAGGAAAGTGGGATAAATTGCAAATGAAAAAACAGCTGGCTCTCTGTCCAAGGCCTGACTGCTACTGACATCAAAGTTTTCTTTTCTATTAGTTGACATTGGCATTTTTTTGAGGCAAACTGAGATAGCTGGCTGTCTATAGTATAAAACTCCACAAGCTGGGATGCAAAAGTACTTGTGCCTTGTACAGCGGTTCTCAAATTCTTTTAAGGACATGCCAGATTTCTATAGCCACAGGATACTTAGGTTTTCTTAGCAAGGTATGACCAGAAGTAGATTTCCAGGCCAGGGAGGATAAAACGACTTGCCAAGGTCACAAGAAGTGCCAGTGGGAAACAAACCCTGATCTTTTGGCTATTAGGCTGTTTCTCTAACTACAAAGCTACTCCCCCACTCATGACCATGCACTATTTTATTATTATTTTAGCTCCTTTTCTTTGTTAGATTCTGGGGCGCTTCTGCTAAATTGTTTCAGGCAGTTAATACGAGAATTAACATGTGCGAAGTTAATACGGTAGCCTTATGCTTTGTGAGAGCTAATAGTTGCGTTAACTGCATTGCATGGATTGGATGGGGATCGGACTTGGGCTGTCTCTGGTACTTAGCACACGGCATCTTACTGCACGTTAACTATTAATGCAGCAGATCACACAGATCACGTACAACCAGCTCAATAGGTGATGTGAAGTGCATTAGCGTTATTTATTTATTTTATTTATTTAGACAGATTTGTACACCACCTTATCCTTTAATCAAAGTGGTCACATCACATTGGAGGGTTACATTTAACATGAGGGTACTTAACAACATTTAGACATCTTATCTGTTCTGCATTGAACTCAGTGTGGTGTTTCTGTGTTAGCTGCATGGGCCGATGCTAGGTGGACATCATCAGTTAATGCAGAAGCTCTGCAGTTACCATGCAGTCATTTGGGCAAATACCCTTACTGCACTTTGGTAAATGGGCCCCTTTGTGTCTGAGGTTTGATATCACTATAGTAGAAACAAAGCCAAGAATTTTAAGAAGCCTTTTCCATATGGAAAGCATATTTTACATTTGAAAAATGGCTGTTACAAAATTATGGGGAGGTTTATATACATCAAAAGAAGGAACGTAGCATGACTGTGAATACTGTTAGCTGGTTTGTACAAACGTCTTACTGAGGGGCATGGTTTTGGCAGAACAGGGGAGGAAGTTGTGATGTACATGCATAAAGTACAAGCACACATTTTGCGCAGTGCTGGGGATCATTGTGGGAGCCTATTTTATAAAAGCACATAGATGTCTGTTTTTTATAAAATAGGCATAAAGTAGGTGTCTTTTCTGACATTCCACCTAGGTGCCCTGTTATGAAATTACCCACAAAATAAGTAGTCCCATTTAATTCCTCCACTTCACTCTTACAAATTCTGTTTTCTATCCTACTTCTTAAGCGGTTCATAGCTGATTTGAGATCCCGAAAAGAAAACATTAATGAAATATTAGTTTCTTGCATCAATAAATTTGTTTCAGAGTTGTTAGCATGACTGTAAATGTTTGCTAGGGGAAGTACAACACCATAAAGATTAATTTTTTTGACCAGAACATGTCTTGAAAATGCCTTCCCGTTGGACACATCATTATAGAAAATGCTTACAATATTGTTATTGATAATTCCAGATCACAAAAATGAAAGATTTGAGTAATCCACAGCTATTAGTAACAGCTACAACAATGCCTTGACAAAATTATACAATGTACGCTTTACAGAAATTTTATGTTTTTTAATAATTTCATCTGTGATGCATATACCTTGGGGGTAATATTATAGGAGCTCTCTAGATTTACAGAGCAAGCATGTTTCTAAATGTCAGTATTTTAGTTATTTCCAAGTGTATGTGGCCACATAAGTGTGCAAATGACCCTCTTATTGAATGCAGACTTGTATAAAAGTCACATCTTATTTTCATGATGCGTACTTTCACTGTGGGTATGTATTTGGGCATGCATTCTTGAAAAATCTAGGCATGGAATTTATACTAGTTCTAGAGCCGGTGTAAATATCTGTGCCTTAACTTAAGGTGTGTTTTTGGCCACTTAATGCTACTATTTTCTAAAGAAAAGTAGGCACCTACTTGTATATGTATAAGATAGGCTTCACCTCTTTCCACTCAGTCCCTCTCTCCCTCTTCTACCTCTCTTGGCACACTTGTTCTTTCTCTTGCTCTCTATCCGCCCTGGTACTCTCTCTCTCAGGCTCTCTCTCTTTCCCTCCACGTTCTGTGTCTCTTCCTCCTTCCTCCTCCTGGAACCTTTCTCTCCCTCCGTTCCCACATCCTAACACACACTCTCTCTCCTCCTCACCTCTCCCCGGGCACTCTCTTTCACTCCCCTATCCCCCCCCCCCCCCCAGGCACACTCTCTCTCATTTCAGGTACAGTGGGACAAACTCTCTTGTTCTCTTCCCTTTCCTTTCCCTCCCCCTCATCTCCTCGGACCCCCATGGCCCCTGGCATACAACTGCTGGTGACACTGCAGTGGCTGCAGCTCACCTCCTGCCGTGGCCCATTAACACACATCTTCCAATGGTGCCACAGTTTATTTATTTTTATTTATTTATTTAGTTCTTCTATACCACCCCTTCCAGAGATCAGGGGTGGTTTACAATTAACAATATGAAAAAACGTTTACATGGAACAGTAGTTAAACTTTTTACAGGAAACAAATCGTACAAAACAAATTTTGTGTAAACTTAGGGGTATGTTTACTAAACTGCGGTAATCGTGAAGAACGCGTGTTATGTAACGTTAACGATCCTTAGCGCATCATAACGCGCGTTATGATGCGCTAACGATCGTAATGCTCCACGGCGCGGTAAAACACCACAGAAGGTGGAGAGAGGGCGGAGAGAAGGGGTCAGTGGGCGGAGAGTGGCGGGGAGAGGCTCCCCTCACACTAACGCGCTGATTTTCAGAGCTGAATTCCAACAGGAATGAAAAACTGCCGTTAAAGGGGAGAGAAACCATTTCAGTGTCAGCAATGTACAGCCCAGGCAGGGAAACCAAAAAACAGTGATAAGTGTGATACATGTGCACAGAACAAAAGGGCACAGAAACACTGAAAATGACCCCAACAAACAGGAAAAAAACAATAACCAAGCTGACCAATAGTGGTATCAATGAGAAACATCAACCCCTCCCCCCAGAGTAAGCTCCATAGAACAGATATAAATCGTGGAAGGGTCTATACGCCGTCCCCATACAAGGTGAATGAGCCCACAGTGAAATAGCGCTGCTCAGGGTTTTCCCCACCATCGGACAGGTGCACATGTCCTGCAACATCAGGGTGGGCATGTCAGAATGGCAACTGGACAGATGCCGGAGAAGGGGATACAGAGGGCCGCAGGCGGCACATGCTGTGGTAGAGCTGGGCCACAGTGCGGACTAGGGTGATGCCTAGGTGGCCCATATGAATGCTGAAACAGCGGAGCAGCCAGACAGCAACTGCTGAAGGCCCAACATGGACACGAGTGTGTTTCCCAAAGTGTCACAGGGGATAGTACCTAACAGCTACCCCCAAGGGCACGGAACATTGGCAGGCGGGGCTGGGGGGGAGCGTGGACGTCTATGCAGGCACCCCTACCCCAGAACCCGCACCATAGGCAGCCACCTACCTGCACTCTGGATGGCCTGAGACTGCGCACCACCAGCTCCACCAGCAGAAGGGCATGTCAGCATGGTGGCTGAGGGATACTGGTGGTGGAGGGGGCAGTGGCAGCTGCCCAGAGCAGACCGTGGCCTAGCCCTATGTAGGTGGGTGCCATGCACTGCAACAGACAGGCCCTGTCTGACCAACAGTCATGGTATCACCAGGGAATGCACCATCTCTGTGATAACATGGTGGTGCAGTGCACAAAACCAGTGTATTCAGAAGCAGAAGGTCACAGGTTCAAGTCCCAGCTGTGGTTTCCGCCAACCCAGTCCTCATATTTTACCCACTACTATAACGTGCTAATACAGACAGAACCTTTCTTGCAGATGACGTAAACATGCCCAAAACACCTACATTTTACCCTACAGAGCACAGACACCATAAACATGCACATTACCTAGAGCAGAGCCTCCCAAATGCAGTCCTGGAGGGCCAAACACCATTCAGGTTCCATGCTGCCTCTGATAAAGATGCCTGTGCTGCATTTCTATGCGCCACCCCCATGGTATGCAGATGTATCTCATGCATATTCATGAGGGACAGCATGAAAACCCGAACAGTGTTTTGCACCGCAGGACTGCAGTTGGGAACCTCTGCCGTAAAGCAGCAGCCAACAGGGGCAGACACACCCGCACCCACAGGCCCCATTATCCAAAGCCTCCTGGAGAGGCAGGACTTTGGGCTCTGCGTGCATCTCCCAATACTAGCACTTGCATACCTTAGTAATGCCACCCTAAACCTGGGAATATGGTACAAATCTATGAAAAGGTTGCTATGATTACTGGCAGATAGCAATTCCTAGGTTAAGTACAATTTTCGGAGTGAGCTGCATCATAGCAACCTTTCTGATGTCTGTGGAGTGTGCTACAGGTCTTGTGTCTGACAGTGTTTACCAATCTGGGGAGTGACTCCTACAGTATTGCGTACCATAGCCATGCGTGCACTGTGCCCAGGACTGGTGTGGTGGCCTGGGCTGCCCAACACCTCTATAGTTGCACAATGCTGGCATAGGTGTGGGGAGTGTGTGTCTGTCTATCCAGTGTGTGGTGGCTGCCAACACCCTCCACAGCCCACACTGCTAGCACTGTTGCCAGTATTGGTTTGCCAAGGTGCATAATGAGGAGCAAGGTACCAAGGGAATAGCCTGGATAGGGTGGCCTGGCCTGGCCGCATCTGCACAGGGCATAGGGCAATGGCTCGGACATTGTAGTGCCCGGTACCACCTGCACAGACAGGGTGGCCATAGCATGTCCTGCTGGGAGGTCACTCTCACCCTGACTGAGCAGTGACCATGGCATGGCTAGGTTCCCCCATAGTGCTATATAGCATTTCTCTCATGTGATATTTATGGGTTTTCTTTTGGGTCCCAATCACTGACCTATCTGCTTGGTGTATATGCTGATATCCCCATTCTGGGTACATGCATCTCCTCCAGGACCATGCACTATGGACTAGCTGGCGGACTGTCTGCAGCTAGTATGTGTCTTGCTGGAACACCTTGCAGGGTGCAGCGGCTGTAGGCTTGCTGCTGGAGAATGTCAGATAATGGTGGGGGGCAGCTGAGCATTTCCAGACCTGCTGTCTGTCTGCTATTGCGTTATGGATGTGTACTGCTCTGCATTGCCTGCCCTGTAGGGTGTTTGATCCCTAGCAGGACTGGGGTAATGGTCCCCTCTACTGCCACCATTGCAGGGGGTAGAAAGTGGATCTGTTGGCGGGAGATCCTCTCCCCCACCCTGAGCCCCAGAGGGTGCGTTGGGTGGTGGTATGTAATCTCCCTGTGGGTCCCAACACCCCCCTTCACTTACATCATGTGACCATGGCACCCACACAGGGTATGCACTTTTCTGGGTGCATCATAGTCCACAAGGGCTAGATGTGACATACAGATGAACACAGGCATATCCTAGGGGTGTTTGCAAGGACTACACATTGGCACTGATGGGGACCTGCAGCATAGCCTATCTCAGCACAGCCAGGTGCTGTGCGAATGATGCTGGGCACCATACCTCTCCCTCAGGATGAGCACAGGACCCGCACACTGTGACGGTCTGTAGCTACTCTGTGCCACTAACACACACCGTCGGCACCCCCTACCAGGCTGAGGTGCTGTGGGGTGCATACCCCATCTTGTGATCATCTGTAGACTGCTGATTTACATGTGCTGTGCATCCTGGGTACGGATGGGTTGACCCTATCCTGTTAACCACAGCAGAATGTGGGTGTGGTGCCGTGCAGTCCTCCTGTAACCAGCCAGGTGTTTATTAGCAGCTCTAGCCCACTGGTTACTTCACTGCCCATGGAGCCAGAGGTCATGGGTTCAAAACCCACAGTGGGGTTCATTAATAGGGCTGTCTTAGGCATGGTCTATTTTTATTGTATATTAGTGCTGCCAGCAGAACCACCCTCAGGGTACTGTCACCTTAGGGTGGCTCATAAGGCGCCCTATAGGGTGCCTTATACGGTGCCCTATAGGGCACCTTATACGGTGCCCTATAAAGCGCCTTATAAGGTGCCTTATATAGTGTCCTATAGGGGACATTATAGGGTGCCTTGGCAGACAGCGCACTTTATAATGTGCCCTATGGAGTGCCTTCTAGGGTGCCTTATGTGGCACCTTAGGTTACGCCACTGTGGGGGTGTGTTTGCAGCACTATTAAAGTACAACTAAACTTCCTCACAGCCCAATACTTAACCCTTTCCAGGCCAAGCCCAACACTTTCGGGATCCAAACCTCTGCCTAAATATTCCTATCAAATGGTATATAATACATGACCATGGCAGAGGGAACGTCACTATTGGAACATATTGAATAAGACGGAAACAATTTTCCTGACATATGCAAACTTTAACCCGGCTGCAGAATGTGGATTAAAATATTATAGTAGGCCTTCAAAGGATTACACATGACGCCTTAGCCAGCCTTATTCAGTAGGCACACTGGGGAATCAAACCCATGACCCTTATACCATCAGTCTGTGTAGTAACCATTGTGCTACAGCTCTGTTTCTGTATTTGGGTGTCAACGCGCCTTAAGCTTAACGTGCAGTAACGCGCCCTGTAACGATCATTGCTGCGCGGTGCTTTATAACGCGCGTTATCGGTAACGATGTACCGCCCATGTCCTTTTTTGGCATTTCTTCCACTAACACGGCTCCTAACGTGAATCACACTAACGCAGTTTAGTAAACATACCCCTTAGTGGAGCTTTGTAGGTCCACTATTTTTACTACTGGTATTTACATATATACAGGATTAGCTGTTGCATCTTAGATGTGTAGAGGAGCCTTAGGCTTTGGGGTTGTGTAAGTCACTGAATTGTGGGCTGCCTATATGAGAAGGATTGGTGGGAGAGCGTTAGTGGGTTGTTCCTTGTGTGTTTTGTATGTTTGTTTGTGAGGGGGAGGGGGTTCAGTTGAGTTTCTGAAATGTTCAGTGAATAGGAACGTTTTGAGTCCTTTTCTAAATAACTGTAGGTCTTTAGTCATGCAAATTTCTAGTGGTAACTCATTCCAGAGGCTGGGTGCAGTGAATGAGAAGGCTCTAGAGCTTGTATTGCTTTTCGCCCTGCTCCCACACATTTATTTATTTATTTCTATTTATTTAGCTGTATTTATATACTGCCTTTCACTGGGTCAAGGCAGTTTACATAGAACAACAGAAGAAATACATTGGAACTTTGTCAACTATATACAACATGCAGTTGATACATACGAGTTTATAAATATATATAGATTTAAACTATATACACTATACAGACTTAAATTATGTGCAGGTGCAGTCAACTGGCTTATGTTATGAGGGTGAAGTGTTTGGTGAATAGGTGTGTTTCAAATGTTTTTAGAAGGTTTTGAGGTCCGTGGTGCTCCTGAGCTGGTCTGGGAGAGTGTTCCATATTTTATTTGGCTCTCTAATAGGAGCCAGTGGAGCTGTTTCAGTATAGGGGTGATATGATCATGTCTTGATGCTGTTTGTAGGGTCCTTGCTGTTGAGTGGAGAGCCATTTGTAATGGGAGGAGTGTGGATTGTGGAAGGCCTTAGTAGATAGCGTTACAGAAATCCAGGTGGGATATTATAAATGCATGCAGGACAGTCCGGAAGTCTGTTGGTTCAAGGAGTGGTCGGAGGTATTTTAGTGTCTTCATTTTGAAGTAGATTGTCTTGGTGATTTTGCGATTGTCTTGGTGATTTTGCTGAGGTGGGCTTTGAAAGTGAGGTGTTGATCAAGAGTGATCCCTAGGTAGCAGACTTCAGTCTGGATTTTAATTATGTTGTTCAGTGTTATAGTGGTGGGGGGGGGGGGGGACAAAGGTGGTTTGTTTTAGTTGATTTGAAGGTTGTTGCCTTCCAGCCAGTTGGTTATGTCTGTGAAGCATTCTGTGTGGGTGGATAGTGTGGGTTGGTGTATGTTGATTGGCCCATAAAGTAGATGTGGACATAAAGGTTGTGAGATCTTATGATTGTGCAGAGTGGTTGAAGGTAGAGGTTGAAAAGAAGAGCAGAGAAGTTGATCCTTGGGGAACTCCTTGGGTTTTCTTGTAAGGGGTGGAGGTGTTTTGTCCAATCTTTATTTGCTGGTGCCAATCTGTGAAGTAGGAATTGACAATTTAGTACTGTGCCTTGGACTCTCTAGGTGCGGAGATGTTGCAGGAGAATATTGTGGTTTACAGTGTGAAATGCCGACGAGATGTCCAAGAAGATTAGTAGAAAGCCTTGATTTGTATTCCTTGAACTATAGTGTTTACCAGGGTGGTCAATAGTGTTTCCACTCCATAGTGTGGACAGAATCCGTGTTGTTGCGGGTCTAGGAGGCTCTGCTGGTCAATATGGTCTTGAAGTTGATGCTGGATGGTTTTCTCAATGATCTTGGCAGTGAAAGGTAGGCTGGCGATGGGTCTGTATGATGAAGGGTCGGATGGGTCCAGGGTAGATTTTTTTTTAGGGTTGGGCATATGGATGACGTTTTCAGGCATGTAGGCATAGTGCCTTGTTGTAGTATTACATTTGTGATTTTTGTTAGTGCTCTGCTTAGTTCTTTTTTGGTTGCCTTAATCCATGAGACGGGGCAGAGATCCGGGTTGGGGGGGGGGGGGGGTTGTTGTGTTTAGAGATGCAATGGTGTTTTCTATTTGTCACTTCGTGATATCTGTGAAGGAGTTCCAAGGGACTATGGAAGTGAGATTGCCTCTAAGATGGGGTGCATAATTGTCTTCGAGAGGGAGTGTATGGGGGAGCTTCTGGTTAGGGGTGCAGTTGCTTGTAGAGTTTAGTTAATTGTTGTGGGATGAGTGTTCTTTCAATGTTTTGATAGTTGGTGCTTTTGTTAGATGTTTTATGATGTTGAAGAGTTCTCTTGGCCAATTGATTGCAGAGTTGAGTAGTTTGGTGTGGTGTTCCCATCTTGCCTTGTCTGTTGCAGTGAGGTAGTCATTTAGAATTCAAAGGTATTGTAGTCTGTCTTTATTGCTTTTTGTTTTGCGCCACTTTTATTCGTGTTTGCAGAGTAGTCGTTTTTGATTTCGGAGGGCTGGGGTGTACCATTCTGTTTTTTTTTTTCATGTGCTTTGGTGTGGTGGAATTGGGGGCATTGGCTGCTTTCCTGGTGATGGTGTTCCAGCTCTCAGTGAAGATATAGGGGGCCATGAGTCCATCATGAAGGTGTGCAAGGGTGTCTCGAATGAAGTTGTCCTTATTGAAAGATTTGAATCTCCTTATTGATGGGTGTGGGTTGTGATTTTGTTAATGAAATTATGTAGGAGGGAGAAATGGATTAATATGTGATCTGACCAAGTTACTGCATAGGTCTAGATGGAGTGTTAGGGTCCATTTGAGTTGTATGGTTGTTGAAGAAAGTTAGGTCCAGGGTGTTGCCTTTTGTGTGCGTTGAGGTGTTTATCAGCTGAGTGAGGTACATTGCTGACATTGCTTGGATGAAGGCGAGGGAGTGGTTTCTGCTGTAATGAGGGGAGGTTAAAGTCTCCTAATACTAGGAGGTCCTTTCCAGTTTTTGATGCAGTTATCACTCTGTTCAGAATAACTGACAGGTTGTTGGCATTGGCAGATGGAGTCCTGTATATGAGGCAGTTTGCCTGTTTGTTAGCAATGGTGATGGAGTCGGCGTCATGTGTACTTTCTGTTGCAAGGTTTAAGAAGTTTAGGTTGCTTCTGGCTATAATCATCACTTTGCCTCCTTGATGTTGTGTTCTTGGGCATTGGTGGATGGTGTATCCATCTGGTGTGAGCTTGTTCAGTAGTACATTGTACGTTTCTATTATCCATGTTTTGGTTATACATAGTATATCTATGTTTTGGTTCTTAAGAGGTTCCTAACGATCTGGATTTTGTTCAGAATTGAGCACAAGTTGATATGTGCACAGTGCAGTGTGCGTGTGGGGGGGGGGGATGAGAGAGGGGTTGTAGTAGTTGCTGTGGTGGGGAAGTTCTTTATATATATCAGGTGTTGAGGGCTCGTGTATGCGTTATGTGAGTACGACCTGACCAATGGTATGCTGGGTCAGGTATTGTACCATGGTTGGGGTGTGTAGTCTGCTTAAGGCTTGTGGTTGGGTGTGGGTTTGCTAGTTGCTTCGTATTTGTAGTGTGGTGCAAACATGTGCGCCTGAGCGGAGGGTCAAGAGTGAGAAGGGGGCATTGCCTTCTGGTTGAGGCTAGTCCGGATCTGGCTTGTTAGTGGAGTATTCGTTCTGATGAGCTCATGGATGTTTGTGGCCCTTTCCTACGGATCCTCGCTAAGGGCTGAGCCAAAGGGCCCTCTGGCGAGGCCCTCAGGTGTGGGTCCGCCTTGGGTGCTGAAGATTTGAAACTGTTCTCTTGGGTCCTGATTGCTGCAGGGGGGTGGGAAAATCCCTCTTTTTGCTCCCCTGTGGCTGACCACTGATCAGAGCTCTCCGGGCTCTGAAGATTTGCGGTCTCTGAAGATTTGAAACTGTCCTCTTTGGTTCTGATTGGCCTCTGCTGCAGGGGAGTGGGGAATCCTTCTACCCGCTCCCCTGTGGCTGACCGCTGATTGGGGCTTGCCTCTGGTGCTCGTGACGTTGCGCCTGAGGGTGCTGAAGATTTGAAACTGTCCTCTTTGGTCCTGATTGGCCTCTGCTTTAGGAGGGCGGGGGAAACCCTCTTCCCACTCCTCTGTGGCCACAGCATACTTCAGCCTCCGATGGTCTGAATCAACATGTGTTTGTAGATCGCTGGATGCAAAGCCTGTGCTCCAGTAATCCTGGATGTTTTTGCCCTCCCCCCAAGCATCACAAAGATAGCTTTCTTTCTCTGAGCCAAAGAAGATGCATTTAGCCTGCTGAGTTTGGGGGGGGAGGGGGGCATTTCTCCCTCTTCTCCAGACTATACCTATGCATGGACTAGTGCATTGGTCTGCTAATAGTGTGATATGATATACAATATGTATTATTTATCCTTGTTAGCCAACAAGAGACAGGGTAATGATTGCTAATAAGTAATTAACCAATAATAGCTATTCCTTTAAAGACTTTCTTTAAATGAGATAAATTCTTTGTTAAATTTAAGCAAGGAGCTTTGATCCTGAAATGCATTGCCTTATGCTGTTTTAATTAGATGCTTAAGAAAAGATATTATTCTTTAGTAAACGTAATTTGAATTCGATACAGCCTCTAGTTTTCTTGATGAAAAGATTTTAGCAAAGCAATCTGTTAAATAATTTAGTTAAATTTATTTTCATCTTAGTAGAAATAAAAAAAATAGCAAAGAGTAACCTGCTTATATGGTAAGTCCGGGATACAACATTGAGAGATTATGCAGAAGAACTTTGATAATTAGACAGAACTAGAGAAGAGCTGTATTTTATTTTAATAGAATCAGGGTAAGATCAGGGCACCTGCCCACATGAACAATATAGCTGAAAGGTTACTAGAAGTTTCAGGCAAATAGAAAAAAACAACTGGCTTTTTTTCTGCATAATCAGAGACTGGTATCAAACCACTGACTTGGGGATTAGAAGGCAGGCAACTTGCAGGTAATGCTATTACACCCCCATGGGGATTTGCTCTCGCCAGCCTGCTCTTAACTGTGTCTTGTAGTACTTGTTTTTGTTTCTTGATTGGCCCAAAGTCTGTGTGGTCTGGAGTTCTGTGCAAAACCCAACCTGGATTTTTTGCCTTGTGAACCTATTGACTCCTGCTATAGACAAAGAGTTACTCCAAAGACTTTTCTTTTGTGATGTTCTTGTGCAAGAAATTCCTGTGAATCTATATCTAAGTATACAATCAGAGAAATTTACCAAGTGATCGTTCATTAGACAACCAGATTAGGCTGAATCTATTTTCCCTTACTGCCTCTCCTCACCTCTCTTCTTAGCCCCTCATACCCCTTTCCTCTTCCCCTAGCTCATCTCTCCAAAGTAGATACAGGGGCTGGTCTTGGGTATGACAGCAGGTGGCGAGGACTACATCAATGCACACTCGCAGGCCACATGGGGCTCCTCCTGCTCCTGGGTTGGAAGCAAGGCCTTTGAGAATTTGGATTTTATAATTCACTTTTTCAATTCTGAACCCAAGGCATGCTACAAATTCAGGTAGAGTTGGTAGGTCTCTGACCCAGAGGATTTACAGGCTAAAAGGCACATTTTACAAATGATGTCCAAATGCAATCTGGGATGTCCAAGCCAGAATGTCTGAAAAGAAAAGCAGGCACATCCAAGTTCAGGCAAGATTTCACAAATATGGACATAACCGATATGGACGACTGAGGGGCATCTATTTAGATGTCCCCTGAATAGTATTACAACCAGGGTCTTCTAGGAATAGCCTAATGGTTAGGGTAGTGGCTAGGACCAGGGACTCCAGAGTTCACATCCCATTGATGTTATCAGTGTGATCAGGGTCAGCCCAAACGTTTCTGCTGCCCTAGGCAGAAATCCTGGCTATGCTGCCACCCTCCAAGCCACCACTGCTGCCAGTTCAGTTTTGGGGGGAGAGGCGGGTGGTATTAGCAGCCTTTTAAAAGTGGCAGCTTTGTGCCACCACTTTGTTGCCGTGGTAGGCCATGTGCTTCAGAACACATGGCCTGCTGTGGGCAAGAAAATGGCAGCATAAAGCCGCTTAACCGGGCCGGACACCCTAGGCAGCTGCCTAGCTCGACTAGTGGACAGGCCGGCCCTGATTGTGATTGTGGAACGTACTGGGGATGGTGGAGTGCCACCTTCTTTCCACCCTCTGGATGTTTTATGGTCAAAACAAGCACTTTCCCAATGCCTTTTCATGCCTACAATTAGTCTAAACTTGGATGGCGTCTCAGATGTCTCTGAAATCAAGTGGGGATGTCTAAGTCCATTGCACTGCCCTCCTGCCTACTTGGCTGCCCCTGCGCTGGAGACATCCTTAAAAGCCAGGCTCTGGGGATGTCTCTGTGATTTGGATGTCTGCATGCACATTTTCGGACATCCAAATCATGACTAAAGCTTTTAAAATGACTCCCTAAGTGTGTACCTGAGGCAATAGAGGATGAAAATGATTTGCTCAAGGTTGCAAGGTGCAACTCTGAGGATCCTCAGTTTGCTGTTCTAAGCACTTGAGGCAAAGGTGAACTTTGAGTAGAGAAGTCTGGGATGTAAGGCTATGAATGAAGGTCCCAGGAGGGGAAAGGAAGGAGTAAATATGGGTCTGAGATTTGGTTCTGGCTAGGGTGCAACTCTCCAAAAATCGAGATGATTCCTTGGTTAACAGAAATCATTGTGAAAATGTCCAAACATTCAGAATTGCCTGCTCATTGTTCAACGACAAGGATTTCATCTAGTGCATTGTTTCTCAAGCCATCCTAGAGTACCGACCTAGCCAGTCTGGTTTATAGGATATCCACAATGAATATGCATGAAACAGATTTGCATGCAATGCAACAGACTGGCTAGAAGATATACCAGGACCAGTTTGACAAACATTGATCTAAAGCTTTCAGTGGATCACAAGACAAAATTTCATATTTAGACTTAGGTGACACACATTAGATTAATTTAAAGTAACTTATTCAGTTCATCGAATAAATTAAAATAACTTATTTTTATGTAAACATTTCGTAATTAATTTTAGAAACCTTAGGTGCTATTCACACTTATAAAAATCAGAGTTATACGTGTAACTTGGCAAATGTCTATAAACATTTTAGAAAGGTGCTATTGCAACTCAGAGCCAACTGTTGAACAAAGTCCTTGGCTGGAGATGCAGGGGCAAAGCCAGCTCCCATGAAGGGCCACCAGTAGGAAAAGGAAGCAGAAACTGGATAAGTTAGATCAGCCTCATTCATTCTTGGTGCAATGCTGTTTCTTTGATTTTCTTGAATTCTGTTACTGTTTTTGGCTCCATCACCTCCTCTAGTGATCTGACCCATGCAGTCGCCAAATGTTCCATGAAAAAATATTTCCAGTTATTGATCCTGAGCTTGTTCTCCCCAGTCCTCATTCAGGGGCCTCTTTCTCCAAGAATTCTTTTCAACTCAGTACTTGGTGCAATCCCAGTCAGTCAGGTTTCCAGTATGAATATGCATTAGAAAACTTTGCATCCATTGTATGCAAGTATATCTTATGCATACTCATTTTTTTAAGTACCATCAAGTCAATGCTGATCTAGCAGCTCCTGGGATTTCTTGGCAAGGTATGACCAGAAGTAGATTACCAGGCCTTTTCTTCCAAGGCAATGGATGGTAAAGTGACTTGCCCAAGGTCACAAGGAGTGCCAGTGGGAATTGAACCCTGTATCTTTTGGGTATCAGGCTGTAGCTCTGACCACTAGGCTACTCATCCACTCCTTGGTCATTGCAGCTATCCTGAAACCTGAAATGACTAAATGTGTCTAGAAAACTGGGTTGACATGGAAAAAAATGTAGCTTCTTGTGTCTAATGTATATCTTTGAATGTTTCTGTCATAACTCTCTCCCTTTCTAAGTTCATCATATTTATAGAAGGTCTTTAAGACTTACTTCACATATAATAGCTTCTAGTATCTTCCTTTTGCTGACTGCATCTATTTATTCACATTCCGACAACCCTCTACCTCTAGCCACTGCCATATCACACAAGTTTGGTACCTTGGGATGATGATCGGCATGATCATCCCCAGGTCTCTCTCCTGTTAATGCACGTTGTCAGGAATGTATTTGCCCCTATTTTATAAAGTAAAGCACACATGTACTTTATAAAATAGTTTCAGAAGTGGTAAGATACTCGCACCAAATCTAGGTGCGACCACTTACACCAGCCCTAGACTTGGTGTACATGCCTGTACTTACATTTGTAGAAGATGCGTGTAAGTTGTAATATTTTATAATATACATGTGTAAATTTAGGCTCCGCTTATGCCTCACCCAAGTTCTGCCCCGTGCTCTTCTATTCTGCAAGTATGCATTATTGCCCTAGTGTGCCTATTGGGTGGAGCTACTTTCAATGACTTACACACATACTTTGCGCAAGGTGGAGAATAGCCCCTGAGCAAAGTATGTGTCTAAGTCATTGAAAGTAGCTGACCTCTGCAACTTGTTGTAAAATTACCTCCTAAATGCAAGACTACTTTTTTCAATCATCTTCAGTTGCCAAGCCCTCGACTGCTCTTCAAGCGTTCTTACAAGATTTCTCATTTTGTCTGCTGTATCAGGGGCATCCACTCTCTTACACTGTTACAGATCTTAGTAGAGGGAGCAATTTTATAAGCTCTACGTCTTCATTAAATGGCATTTCATGTGTAGAAATTGGTGCTTATAAAATTTCACAGGTGAATGCGGGAATAAAAGTACACATCACAGCATGTACTTTTCCGTGGCATATGTGTAGGTAGACCTTCTTAGGGTGGATGCAGAATGGAATTGGAGCAAAGTTACAAGATATTTTAAGGGCCAGCCCTACCACTAGACAGACTAGATATCTGCCTAGGGCAGAAAAAGTCAGAATTGCTCTTGTAGCACCTGACCCTCTCCCCAGTAGTCTAGCATTTCTCCCACCTCTGCCATGTCCAGGCTTGCCACCCTACCTCCATTTTCCTTGGGAGCCACGGCAGTAAGTTCGGTGTGGCAAAAGGCCTTAGAGCATTCGCATACGGTCTAGGTGTACTCTATTCCATCCTCTCTGAGAGGAGGTTTGTGTTGGAGGGGGTGGACATGGCAGGCCTTCAGCACATACAAGTGCTTTAAGGCCTGCCACTACTCTTCATTTGCTTAAGATGCAACAGAGGCTCCCAAGAATGATGGAGGTAGGGCAGTGGCAGGGGGAAGGAAAGGGAAAGGAAGACAGCATTCCTACACTTGATAAGAACATACGATGTGCTATACTGGGTCAGACCAAGGGTCCATCAAGCCCAGTGTCCTGCTTCCTATAGTGGCCAGTCCAGGTCACAAGTACCTGTCAGGTTCCCAAAAGGTATACAGATTCCCATGGGTAAGCACTTTACTTCCCTGGTCCCCTTTTAATAATGGTTTATGGAATTTTCCTCCAGGAACTCATCCAAACCTCTTAAATCCAGCCACATTAACACATTTTACTCTATCTTCTGGTAACAAATTCCAAAGTTTGATTACGCGTTGAGTAATCTACAATAGTCTTAAATGTGCTATATTGTAGCTTCATTGCACATCCCCTAGTCTTTCTACTTTTTGATGGAGTAAACAATCTATTTATGTTTACCCATTCCACTTCATTCATTAATTTATAGATCTCTATCATATCTCCCCTCAGCCATCTCTTTTCCAAGTTGAAGAGCCCTAACCTCCTAAGCCTCTCCTCAGAGGTATCCTTCCATCGCATTTTGGTGGCTGTTCTCTGCACTTTTTCTAATTCTACTATATTCTTTTTAAGATATGGCAACCAGAATTGCACATAATATTAAAGGTGCAGTCGCACTATGGAACGATACAGAGGCATTATAATAGCTTTGGTTTTATTCTCCATTCCTTTCCTTATGTGTACTTGCTACCTATTAGTTTTATGGAATGTGACCAAGCCTCAGTACAATTTCAAGGGCTAAACAACTGTTCCCTATTTTTCTTTTCCATCCAGCGCTGGCCCAAGGGTTCCTGTTGCCCTAGGCAGAAGCCCAGGCCATGCCACCCCCCCCTCAAACCATGCTGTGCTCCCTCCAAGCTGTGCCCCACCGATCTGTGCCGCACCCCCGCGCTGAGCTGCATCCCCCCGTACTGAGGCACGCTACCGCCGATTCTGGCGGAGGGGTTGTGGTGGGGGGGGGGGGGGCAAAGTTCAGCTTGGCGGCAGGCCATGTGTTTTGGCATACATGGCCTGCCATTTCTGAACCCCCTCCGACATAATTTCTGGAGCTAAGAAGCGGCAGGTCATGTGTGCTGAAGCACATGGTTTTCTGCCGAGCCTAGCCACCCCCCTATCACTGAATCAGTGGCTGCAGGGAGCGGCAACATGACGCGGCTCAGCATGGGGGAGGGAAGGGCGGCACAGTTTGGCGCATTGGGGGGAGGCAGCAGGCAGGCTATGTGTGTCGAAGCATATGGCCTCCCGCCTACAGAGATCTGCCACCCTAGGCAGCCGCCTAGTGGATGGGCCAGCCCTGGTTCCACCCCTCTCCTGATTTTACAGATCTGTCATTCTCCTTCTCAGCTGTCTCTTCTCTAAGCTGAAGAGCCATAACCTCTTCACCCTTCCCACATAGAAGAGCTGTTCCAGTCCCTTTCAGCATTTTAGTTGCATTCTCTGTACTTTTCCTAGGTCCACTATATCTTTTTTTCAGATGGTATGACCAGAGTTGCACACGATACTGAAAGCATGGTAGCATCATGGATTGATACAGAGGCATTATGGTATTCGCCATTGCTTTCAGAATAAGTCCTAACATTCTATTTACCTTTTTTTTATTGTCTCATGCAAATGATCACTGTCCTCTCCCCACCCTCTGGATCTCTTCACAAGCTGCTGTTCTGTACTTGAGAGGAACTTGTCTTGAACTACTACTGGAAAGGCCTGAGCTAAATGGATATAAATAAGATAAATAAACAAGAGAACTTCCCGTGTGTCTAAACACTCTTTACATGTGCACTGGGGTTGGAGAAAGGCTTCCAAATTTCTACATGACTTCCCTCCATTGTGAGCTGCACCGTGCAAAAGGCTCAGAGCCTACAGCAAACCTGCTGTATCATAGCAGCAATGGTAGGACTCACCCAGCATTATCCCTACATATGAAAAGGCCACAGTACAAATGTTCTATTGGGTCGTAGAATAGCAATACACCAACTACTGGGAAGCAGTACAAAGCTCTACAAAGAAGCCACATGCTAACAGAATACCACACCTTGGTCACACACACAAAACAATGACAAACCATCACTGAATACAGAACCAAGGACCAGAAATAGAAAATAAAAATAGGCATTTACTACGCATTTAGTGCTAAAACTGTGTGGTAAGTGCAACGGTCATGGGCTGTCAAGGGTGTATCTAGCATATTCCTGGAAGTTACTGCACTGAAACATACCCTAATGCAGAGCAGCGACATTCACAATTAACATGGACGCACTTAATGTTACCCATTGAGGTGTCATTAAGTGCACCCACGCTAATTGCAACAATGACAGCATGCAATATACACCCCTGTGCTAACTGCAATGTGCTCTCCACACTGACTCTCTACCCCAACCAACCCACCATGCGATTTGCAGTTACCGTAGGAAATAGTGGCGATAATGACCACGCCTGCTTGGTAAGAGTTACCGCAGCCTCGTGCTCACAGTTAATGTATGCTAAAATGCGCATTAACCACTTGGCACACTTTACGAAAAGGGCCCAAAAAATTTAACTGAGATTCCCAAGAACTCAGCCTCTACTTGTAGTGCAACTGCAGAAATAGAAACATAGATTTCCTCTTGTACTGAGCAAAATCCAAAGACCTCAGAGATGCACATATTCCAAAGCTGACACACTCCAATTACATTCAAAACAAAATACTTTTTCTACCTTTTGTTGTCTGGGCATTTTATTTTTCCAATCACATTGTTCTATATCTTTCTTTTCTGCTTTCCTCTGTTTTCCTAAGGGGAATCTGAGAGTTTTGCTGAGAAATTGTAATGACTTAAAGCTTGGGGCAAAAAGAGATTGGGTACTTATTTGGAAAAATTTCTAATTTAAATTCTGTAAAAGCATAAATCAGCTATTGACTTGGCATAAAGGTTTAGAATTAATGTGCCCTATTTTGTAAGGCCATTTAGACTTTTAATACATAACAGACAGAATCTTTTTCCCACCCTACCAGGCACATTCCTCAATATATCATCAGTTTTCCAAATTAAGAGTGAAATTTGTCATCACAGGATAATTTAATCAGCAAGTGTTTAACTCTTAATAGATTATTAGCAATTCATTCAGAAGCGAACACAAAATATTAGTAGATAATATTAAAAAAAAAACGTGAAGGTCTTCATTTAAGTCCAGGAATCTCTACTCCCTTAGCAACTTATCATTACAAAGATGCAGATAGTAGTTCAGTAGCAAGATGTTGCACTGAGTGCCACATGTATGATTAACTCCCAGCTGGTGACAGGTCACACGTGTGCTCTCAATGCAAAGAGCTTCTAGCTCTCAGAGAATGAGTCCCATCTTTGAAAGCTAGAGTAGAAGTCCTAGGTGAGCTGAGGCAGACAGAGATATATATAAGAGTGGAGGAGTGGCCTAGTGGTTGGGGCAAGGTACTTCAGGCCGGAAGGTCGGGGGTTCAAATCCCACTAGAGGACAGCAACCTTGGGCCGGAAGGACTGGGGTTTCTAGTCCCACAGGTGCTCCTTTTGGTCTTGGGCAAGCCACTTAACCCTCCATAGCCCATGTTCCCTGTAAAATAGTTATCTCCAAGTTATAATGCCCTGTTCAATGTAATTTCAGTTTGTTCAATGTAAACCGCACTGATGCAGAATAGTGCGGTATATAAGAGAATGTAAATAAATAAATAAAATAAATAAATATTGAGGAGATCTACAGTGACATAGTAATGAAGTCCCACTTCAATTATGGCAACCTCTGTGCTGTCTTAGAGGAGAGGGTTCACCTGGAAGATCAGCATAACCTTGGTGTGGCAGGAAGTGATCCTGCAGTCAGGACTTGCCCTCCCAGGATGCAATATCCTCTTGAATCAAGGATGTGTCTCCAGGGGCTTCTTAAGAACATAAGATATGCCATACTGGGTCAGACCAAGGTCCATCGAGCCCAGTATCTGTTTCCAACAGTGGTCAATCTAGGTCATATGTACCTAGCAGTTTCCCCAAAAGACACAGGTTCCACAATGCTTGTATTGGGTCAAGCAGTGATATCCTGGGTCCCTTTTAATAATGGTTTATGGACCTTTCCTCCAGGAACTTGTCCAAACCTTTTTTAAACCCAGCTACACTAACAGCTTTTACTACATCCTCCGGTAACAAATTCCAGAGTTAGATTACACGTTGTGTGAAAAAAATATTTTCTCTTATTAGTTTTAAATAGTTTACCCTGTAGCTTCATTGCATGTCCCCTAGTCTTCCTATATTCTGATAACATAAACAATCGATCTACGTTTAACCGTTCCATTCCGTTTATTAATTTATAGACTTCTATCATACCTCCCCTCAGCCATCTCTTTTCCAGGTTAAAGACCCCTAACCTTTCTAGCCTTTCTTCTTAGGGGTATCCTTCCATCCCCTTTAACATTTTGGTGGCTCTTCTCTATCTTTTCTAATAACGCTATATCCTTTTTAAGATACAGTGACCAGAATTGCACACAATATTCAAGGTGCGGTCTCACCATGGAACGATATAGAGGCATTATATTATCCTTTGTTTTATTATCCATTCCTTTCCTTATGATACCTAGCATTCTGTTTGTTCTCTTGGCCGCAGCTGACACTGGGCAGAGGGTTTTAACATGTTATCCACAATGACGCCTAAATCTTTTTCCTGGGTGGTTGTTCCCAATGTGGAACCTTGCATTGTGTAACCATAGTTTGGGTTGTTCTTCCCTAGGTGCATAACTTTGCACTTGTCCACATTAAATTTCATCTGCCATTTCGATGCACAGTCTTCCAATTTATCAAGATCTTCTTGCAAATTTCCACAATCCTCATGGGCTTTAACAACTTTAAATAGTTTTGTGTCATCTGCAAATTTGATAACCTCACTCATTATTCCCTTTTCCAGGTCATTTATGAATATGTCAAAAAGCAGCGGACCCAGCACAGATAGATCCCTGGGGTACCCCACTATTTACCTTTCTCCATTGGGAAAAATGGCCATTTAGCCCTACCCTCTACTTTCTATCTTTTAACCAGTTCCTGATCCACTAGAGTACACTGCCTCCTATGCCATGACTCTTTAGTTTTACCAAAAGTCTCTGATGAGGGACTTTATCAAAGGCTTCTTCTTTTCCCCACATCCCCTGCATTTCAGCTCTGAACTTGTTGTTGGGGGAGGTAGGGCTTTTGTGAATGCAGAGCACATTTACATTTAAATCATAGAAGCTGCTATACTGTGTCAGACCACAGGTTCATGAGGGCCATGGGCCAATGTTTCACACATGTGAGCATCATACGTCAGATATGTCCAGATGGAAAATAGATTGAGAAGCACTGGTCTAAAGTATGCAAAAAAAAATCTTGATAAGCTTGAAACAAAGTACTTAGGACTGATGAAAGGCTTTCTAAATGTCCAAATACACTATATCAACTGACTCACCTTTGTCTACCTGTTTATTCACACTTTCAGAAAAACATAACAGATTAGTAAAACAAGTAACCGAGGTATCCAGATGCCCAACCCCAGCCTGAGCCCCGCCCTCCCCACCACCACACCAACCCAACAGAACACCGGCCCAACATGGGCCAACTCAGCAATTAGAACAATAACAGAACACCCCCCCCACCAGTTATCCGGATGATGCCCCCCACCAGCCATTTGTAGCAAAGTGGAGCACAATCCAACCCCCCCCCCATTACCCCCTACCGCCCGCCTCGCCATGTTATAGCAAAGGCCGGCTGAAGGGGTTGCCAATTTTCCGGGAAGAGACCCCAGCCGGGACGTCTCCCCCAACCTAAAGAGCCGTGCCGCTCACGTGGAAAGCGGCATCAACCTGAAATGCCCCACCGGGTCAACGAGCACCAGCTCGCCACCCCGCCCACCTGGCCCAGACGATGCCGCCCCCCCCCCCACCAGCTGCAACGCACTCCCACCTCCCCCCCCCCCCAGCCAAAACAAGGGAGGGAGGGAGGGAAACCTTCTTGCAGCGTGAGCAAGCAGGAAGAGAGAGATCGCCGGCCAGCGATCCCTCCTTGCTCGTGCTGCCCCGCCCCCATGACCACCTACGCGGTCCAATCGCCGGGCTCCACGAGAACAGCGTGGAGCCCCGGCGCGAATGCCCCGCCTGCCACCCAGCCGCAACCCCCCCTCGCCCCTCCCCACAGGAAAGAGGCCTACCGTGTGGTCGGGCTCCGGGAACCCAGTTACTAGGCCGGCCGCGGGACCGGGGCCCGGCGGCTCAGCCGGGACTAACCGAGGTATCCGGATGCCCAACCCCAGCCTGAGCCCCGCCCCCCCCCACCACCACACCAACCCAACAGAACCCTCCCCACACTGACAAAGCACACCGACATCAGGTATTGGTGCAAAATAGCTTGGTCGCAGCTTTTATTAACGGTAAAGAACACCGGCCCAACATGGGCCAACTCAGCAATTAGAACAATAACAGAACACCCCCCCCCCCACCCGTCATCCGGATGATGCCCCCCACCAGCCATTTGTAGCAAAGTGGAGCACCATCCAACCCCCCCCATTACCCCCTACCGCCCGCCTCGCCATGTTATAGCAAAGGCCGGCTGAAGGGGTTGCCAATTTTCCGGGCAGAGACCCCAGCCGGGACGTCTCCCCCAACCTAAAGAGCCGTGCCGCTCACGTGGAAAGCGGCATCAACCTGAAATGCCCCGCCGGGTCAACGAGCACCAGCTCGCCACCCCGCCACCGGTGCAAGGTAGACCACTATCCTTGCGCCGCCCCCACCACCGAAAGCTGCGACCAGCACCAAGACTCCAATGCCTCCTGCCAGTCATTCAAGAGTAAGTCCTGCCCCTTCGGGGCAAGGTGAACCCCATCAAGCCAGTACAGACCGGCGCAAGCGACGTCTGCCCAAGGGTGCCGAACCTGAAGCCCACCCGTCTGCTGGACCCAACGCCCAATCTGGCGGTTGATCTTGCACAAACCCCTCGACCAACGCCGCTGGGCCCAGCAAGCAGGACGGGGAATAATGTCTGACCAGATAATGGCCACCCCCGGGAGGACCTCCCGCAACAGGGCAATGTCGCTCTGAACAGTCCTGATGAGTTGCAGGCAAGCCCAACCGGCCACGTCATTGCCGCACAGGTGGAGCAGCAGCCCAACTGGCCACCGCCGCAGTCCAATCTCCGCTTTAACACGGTCCAGGAGCTGTCCCCAATGCATGCCGCGGTGGCCCATCCAGCACAGCCGCACTCCAGACACGGCGAGACCAAGGTGAGCACCCAACGGCTGAACCACCGCACGACGCTCTGCCCAGTAGACAAAGGAGTGCCCGATGATCCACCAGTCCCCGGAGGACACACCATCTGAAAGCAGAAAAGAGCGGACTGCCACCAGCAAGCAACTCTGCAATAGGAAGAAAAGACATTAATACTCCCCAGGCCCCCCCCCCCGCCATAGGCAGACTGCCGCCCAGGCACCACACGGCACTATACCGCACCGCCAGAAGCTGATGGGCGAACATACCCAGCATAGGCTCCCGAACGCCACCTGCCAATGCGCTGAATAACCCGCATGTCAAGGCCCGCGGCCGCCGCACTAGTATCCGCCCCAATCCAGAACGAATGCGAAGCGTAACTCCGCTCAGCACAACCCAAGGCACGCAAAACCAGGCGTAGCACAGCTGTAAACTGGAACTGAGTCACCGGCTTGCCGTACGCGTGAATGAAAAATTGACCACGTGCCCCCGGCCGCTGCTGCATGTACGTGCACAGAGCACGAACAGGACAGGACAACAAGAGGGGGATGGCGCTTAGCAGGACCCAGCCCCCTTTTACGGACTGATCCGTCTTCGACCGCGGTAAGAAGATCCAGACACGTGCCGGATCCACCCGGACGTGCCCAACATCGAGCCCACCAAAAGCCCCCGGTCTCGCGGACCTAGGAACGAGCTCGGACACCCGGAAGGCGCCGAAAAAAGCCGTAGTAAACAGCGCATGAAACAGCACCGCCTCGAACCCAGAGGCCGCCACACGCGGTAAAACCTCGCAAATTTGCAACAAAAGCTCGTGAGATACCGGGAGCCGCCAGTCCCGCGACCCCGGTTGCACGCGAGCCCAGCCGGCGAGCAACCGCTTGGCTAAAAAGGAGAAGCGCGGGTTACCCCAACCGGCAGTCTTACAAAAGAAAGAGAATCCCGCTAACGCTCCAGTGACCGCCGAACGAGCCCAGCCCTCCTTCTTTGCCCACAACACGAACCGGCTGACCAGTCCATCGGGCACCGCCCCCCCAGACCAACCCTGCGCACTCAAAAACGCACTCACCTGAGAGTAGCCCCGCCGATATGTCGCCCAAGTACTGCGTGCCACCGATGCTGCCAGCAAAGCCATTAGGTCGGGGTCCCAATCTTCCAGAGATGCTCCGGAACCCGTGAGGCCAGCTCGTCCGCCCCTGGAGCCAACCGCCAGAACTGCGCCCACTGAAAACGGGATAAAGCGTCAGCAATGGAATTCTGGGAGCCCGGCACATGCCGCGCCCGGGCGGTGACGTTCAGGCGCAAGCAGGCCAGAACAAACACCCTCATGAGTGAAGATACCATCGGGCACCGGGGCGCATGGCGGTTAATGATCTCGACAACCGCAGCATTATCGCACCAGAAGACAACCCGCCGATCGCGCAACCGGTCCGGCCATACCCAAAGAGCAACCACGATCGGGAAAAGCTCCAAGAAGGTGATATTCCAGGTCAAGCCGGATCGTACCCAATCTGCAGGCCAAGGCTCCGCACACCAGGCACCGTGACAAAAGGCCCCAAAACCAGAACTGCCAGCCGCGTCTGTAAACAACTGCAGGTTGAGATTCGAGAGCTCAGGCAACTGAAGCACGGAGCAACCGTCGAAGCCAGCCAGGAACGCATCCCATACCCGCAAGTCCTCCCACATCCCCGCAGACACCCTGATCCGATGGTGAGGCAGACGCAGACCCGCCATGGCCAAGGATAAACGCTGCGTAAAGGGGCGCCCCATGGGAAGGACACGGCAAGAGAAGTTGAGATGCCCTACCAACGACTGAAGTACCCGGAGGGAAGTCTTGGAGGCGGAGCTGACAGAGGCCACCAGCTCTCGGAGCCGCTGGATCTTCGGTGCCGGCAAGCGCACGACCATAGCAACTGTATCAATCTCAATGCCGAGGAAGGTGAGGCAAGTAACCGGCCCAACCATTTTATCGGCCGCAATGGGAATTCCGAAGGCAGCGGCAACGCGCAGAAAAGTGCGCAAGAGAGTGGGACAGGTGGAGGTCCGCTCCGGCCCGACAAACAGAAAATCATCGAGGTAATGCGCAATGCATGAGACCCCCGACTGCTGTTCCACAACCCAATGCAAGAAGGTACTGAAAGCCTCGAAATAAGTGCAAGAGATTGCACAGCCCATAGGCATGCACATATCGAAGTAGTACCGCGCCTCGAAGCGAAAACCGAGCAAAGGGAAAGCCGAGGGATGTACCGGCAACAGACGAAATGCCGATTCGATGTCCACTTTGGCAAGTAGGGCACCGGGCCCGCATTGGCGCACAAGGGAAACGGCTGCGTCGAAAGAGGCTTAATGCACCGTACAGAGCTCGCGAGGTATGCGGTCATTGACCGAATCACCCGGAGGGCAAGAGAGGTTGTGTATCAACCTGAACTTGCCCGGCTCCTTCTTGGGAACCACCCCCAACGGCGAGACCGTGAACGAGGAAAAGGGGGCTGCCAAGAAGGGGCCCGCCACTCTACCCAATGCACACTCCTCAGAGATCTTCCGCCGCACGAAATCTCCATGGAGCCGCATGGAAGCAGCATTGCGGAGCCCACCCCGTGCGGATGCACCCAGGACGAGGATGCGAAAACCCCGTGAAAACCCCCGTAAAATCAAACCGGCCGCCCTTCCACGACGGGACCGCCCGTACTCTAGCAACCACGGGCGCATCACCTCAACCCTCACGGGGGTATGGGCCAAGACCCCACCCACTGCCTCACTTACCCCCTGCAGGGGCCCCTGTGACCCCCTTCCTGCTGCACCTCGCGGCCGCGTGCGCGCCCCCACACAAGGAGCACGCATGTTTAAATTTGCAGTCAGGAAAGGGACAGGACGCCTTGTTGAAGCGCCAGCAGACGTCCCCCCTGACGACACCCCCCCTGGGCTGAGGCAAAGCAGGGACGGAGGCGCGAAAGTAACGCCCCCCTGATGGCCGTGGAGACAGCCCCGCCTTGGCAACTGCAGCGCCGGATCCCCCAACCCGACCCCTCGCGGACATCTGGGTCAACCACAGATTGATATCCTTCATCCCCCACAGCAAGTGACTGTTCTCCTCCATCTGGTCCCGAAACTCCTCGTCATAATTCAAACAGGCCCACCCCTTGTGGGCCTGGGACGCCGCCAAGATGTTATCGGCATAGGCCAGCAAAGCCCCGTACTGGTCCGGGAAGTAATGCCCCCAGACGCTCGCCAAGTGCAAGAAGGCGCGGGTCCAGTTGAGGGTATTGCGAGAGACCTTATGCACCCTGCCCGCTTTTTCGTCTTCCTTGCGCTTTTTCCTGCTCTCACCGGAACGCTTCCGACCATCGAGCAGACGGAAGATATCAATATATTTACGACGCTTGATCCGCCGGCGCAACTTCCGTGAAATGGACTCCCACAACTCCGAGCAACGTATGACGGATGTCCTTCCACTCACACCGCCGTCAGCCGACGCCGGAGCGGAGCCGTGCGAGGAGGCCGAGGACGACGTTGAGGAAGAAGAAGAAGAAGACTCTCGCCTGCAGCGACGACCCCGCCTATGCTTACCTTTACCTTTTCCTGCCCCAACAGAACCCGGAACGGAATCGAGGGCCCCTCCCGCCGCCCCACCAGAGGGCCCCGAGTACTCACCAATCCCACCGGAAGAGTCGACTGGAGCACTCCCAGGGGACATACCAGGCGCCAGAGCGACCAGCTCATTCGTGGAACCCGAAGGACCCGCACCAGCCGGCCTGGCGGAAGAAGCCATGGACGTCGAAGGCGTCGAATTCCTCGGGACCTGCGAAGAGAAAGAAGAAAAACAAGCAGCTGGAGCCCCAGGAGTACTGGGCGCTGCAGGCGGCCCGGCCCCCCAACCATGAGCCGAAGGCCCCAGGCCACCGGCATCCCACGCAGCGGCACCCCCGGCCACCCCACACCCATCGCCGAACCAGCCACCCCCCCAATGCCCTAAACCCCCCCACGGGACCTCCCCATACGCCCATGGGCCCGAGGGACCGAAGAAGCCGGGAGGAGGAGGGGAAACCAGAGGGGAGGGGGAAGGGCACCCATCTACCAGGGGAGGGGACGAGACCGAGGGTCAGCCTGCCCCAGTCTCCGATCATCCCCGCCGGCGCACTAACCCCACCCAACACCCCCGATGGAGGGGCCAGCTCTCCCTGTGGAGCGCTCTCAGCTGCATTCACGGGCACGGGAAGCACATCAGCGGTCCCCCAGCCCCGGGCCCCTCTAACCCTGCTGCGCCCGTGCCCCTGCCTGACCCCAGGAAGGACACTGGGAGCCGGGGATGCAGTGCGCACCGCCCTACCGCAGCCCAGGTGCGTGGCCCCACGCCGCGCAACTCACCGCCCACGAGCAGCGCCCCACGGCCCCTTGGCCGCACCCCGTGCCATGACACGCCGCGCCATAAGGGGAGGAGAGCAACGGCCAATGCCACACGAAGTTGCACTGCAAGAGCTAAAATGCTGCTCTTTCCCTGTTTTTTTTTTTTTGAATGGAAGTGGTCGGACGATTAAAGGGTTATTTTCTGTTTTTTTTTTTTTTTTTGGAAAGAGCACCCAGCCCTCCGGTCCGCAAAAAGTGGCCCCCCCACACACCCCCCACCAACCACCAGCACCCAGGCCGGACCCCACGAGAAAGGGCCCAGACAAAACCCCCACGTGCCCAGCCGCGAGCGCGCACGCGGCGCGGTGCTTTTTTTTTTTTTTACTTTTGTTTTAAAATTATTTCCTGTTGGCGCTGAAGGGACTCGTGACTGCCCAGAGGCGGAAGAAACCGGGGCCCGCAGCCAGCTGAAGCGAGGCCTACCCACCCGCACACCCCGAGAAGAGAGCCTCCCACACAAACCTTCTTGCAGCGCGAGCAAGCACGAAGAGAGAGATCGCCGGTTGGCGATCCCTCCTTGCTCGCGCTGCCCCGCCCCCATGACCGCCTACACGGTCCAATCGCCGGGCTCCAAGAGAACAGCATGGAGCCCCGGCGCGAATGCACCGCCTGCCACCCAGCCGCAACCCCCCCCTCGCCTCCCCCCCCACAGGAAAGAGGCCTACCGTGTGGTCGGGCCCCGGGAACCCGGTTACTAGGCCAGCCGCGGGACCGGGGCCCGGTGGCTCAGCCGGGACATCTTCCTTGTCTAAAGCCATGTTGGCTGTCTCCCATTAGGCCATGACTATCTACATGCTGAGTAATTTTGTTCTTTATGATGGTTTCTACCATTTTTCCCGGTACTGACGTCAGGCTCACCGGTCTGTAGTTTCCTGGATCACCCTTGGAACCCTCATTAAAAATTGGCGTTACATTGGCGATCCTCCAATCTTCAGATATTACAGATGATTTAAATGATAGTTCACAGATTACTAATAGCAGGTCTACAATCTCATATTTCAGTTCTTTTAACACCCTTGGATGTATACCATCCGGTCCAGTTGATTTGCTACTCTTCAGATCAGATAGTTGTAATACATCTTCCCGGTGTAGCGATATTTCTTTCAATTCTTCTGCACTATCACCTTTAAATACCACTTCAGTCATAGGTAATATCCCTACATCTTCCTCAGTAAAGACTGAAGCAAAGAATTCATTCAGTCTCTCCTCTATAGCCTTGTCCCCTCTTATTGCCCCTTTTACCCCTCTATCATCTAATGGACCAACTGACTCTCACAGGTTTTTTTGCTACGAATGTACTTGAAAAAGTCTATTATGTGTTTTTGCTTCAACAGCAAGTTTCTTCTCAAATTTTCTCTTTGGCTGCCTTATCAATGCCTTGCATTTAACTTGCCAGTGTTTGTGCTGTTTCCAGTTTTCATCATTTGGCTCTTTTTTCCATTTCCTGAAAGATGCTTTTTGGCAACAACAGCCTCTCTGACCTCACCTTTAAACCATGCTGGCAGTATTTTGGACTTCCTTCTACTTTTCTTAAAGTGTGGAATACAGCTGGTCTGGGCTTCCAAGACAGTATTTTTAAACAACACCCAAGCTTGATGTAAGTCTTTAATGTTTGCAACTGCTCCTTTTAGTTTTTTCTTAACTATTTTCCTCATTTTATCATAGTCTCCCTTTCGAAAGTTAAAAGGTAGTACTGTAGATTTCCTTACCATCCCTCCTCCATTAATTAAATCAAACGCGATCATGCTATCATCACTATTGCACCAGATCTGGTGTTCCCCTAAGGACTAGGTCCAATATGGCTTCCCCTCTGGTCAGTTCATGAACCAGCTGCTCCAAGAAGCAGTCATTTATTTCATCTAGGAACTTTATCCTCCTAGCATGTCCTGCCATGACACTGACTCAGTCAATACCAGGGTAATTGAAATCACCCATTATTATTACTGTGCTGTAACTTTTGTTAGCTTCCTTGATTTCTTTGAGCATTTCATCATCCATTTGTTCATTCTGGCCAGGCGGTCGATAGTACACCCCCACTGCATTCGCCTTCCCCTTTTTACATGGAATTTCAATCCATAGAGATTCTACAGCAAATTTTGTTTCCTACAAAACTTTAATCCTTTCTGACTCAATGCCCTCTATAACATAGAGCGCAACCCCCTCCACCAATTTGATCAGCTCTATCATTACTATAGGAGAGAAGGGTTAGGATGGCCATTCTAATAAGTGATTTCATCATTAGGCATGTCGATAGCTGGGTGACTGGTGGGCATAAGGGTAGCTTGGTCACTTGCCTGCTTAGGTGGTGGGCTTCATGTGCAACCCAGATAGGATTTTAGACAGTGCTGGGGAGGAACTTGCTATCCTGGTATATGCTGGTATCAGTAACATAGGAAAATGTGTGGAGAGGTTCTGGAAACCAAATTTAGGTTTTTAGGTGGAAAGCATTCTCAGAGGACTCAAGAGACAGGCAGAGCTCTGAAATCTCAATGCACGGATGAGACGGTGATGCAGAGAGAAAGGTTATGGATTTGTCATTACTGGGTTACATTCAGGGGCAGAGGAAGCCTTTTCCGTAAAGATGGACTCTACCTTAACCAAGTGGTGCCAGGCTTCTTCAGTTAACATTCAAAAAGGAGATAGAGCAATCTCAAGCTAAAGCTTAAAAAGAGCAAGCCACTAATGGATATATCAAAGTATGATCTTGAAAATATACCGCAGATATTTAAGACTGCCTGAGAAATCAATTCATCACTTTGGATACAAATGACAGAGCACCAGACGATTTATGGGATGACATCAAGAAAGTTGTACTCAACGAAATTAAAAAGTCTCTGTAAAAAGGTGAAAAACAAAAATAGCCAAAATGGATGACCAAAGAAATAGAAACTTGCTCAGAAATGCAGAGAAGATAAAGCCAAAGGAGAAAGAGATAATCACAGAACCTAACAATAACATCCAACATACAGTAAGATGAGAGAAAGAGAAGTGCTACAATTATGCGTACAAGGAAACAGAATTGGAAATTATTGGAGGAAGAATAAGATTAATTTTTCTAAAGCTATGAGTTAAAGAGAAAATTTCAGCCTCCAACTGGAATGCTAAAAGACACTCAAGGATCACTGTCGAATGATGCTGAGAAGATCAAGAAAAGGTGGAAAGAAGTGATTTTACTATATTTAGGTCTTCAAGGCTCTTCTCATACATCTTCTGGCACAGGCCCCATATCATTTTGGCCATATTCTCGGAATTGTTTCAAGTCTTTTTGTATCCTTTTGTGAGGAACAGTTTCCAAAACTGAACACGATACTCCAAATAAGGCCTCACCAATGACTTGTAGAAGGGCATTAATACCTCTTTCCTTTTACTGTTTATGCCTCTCTGTATGAAGTCTTGCATCCTTCTAGCTTTGGACAACACAATGTCATATTGTTTCCCCCACCTTGAGATCCTCTGACACTTGAGATCCTCTGACACTATTACCCAGAGTCCCTCACCCCTTATGGTATACTGCTCTTTTAGATTTCTTCATCTCAAGTGCATCACTCTATAATTCTTCACACTGAATCGTAACTGTCAAGCATTAGGTCATTCTTCTAATTTTTGTAGATCTTTTCTCTTGTTGTCTACTCCCTCCAAGGCATCCACTCAGTTGCAAATCTTCATGTCCTCTGCAAAAAGGCAAACTTTTCCTTTTAACCGTTCGGGACTATCACTCACACATTGAACAGAACTAAGAGAACTGGTCCCAGAACTGATCCCTGAGGCACTAACTCAACTTTCGTTCTTCTGAGTGAATTCCATTTATCATCATCCTCTGTCATCTGTCAGTCTACCGATTTCTAGCCCAATTCATCACCTTGAGATACATCCCCAGGCTGCTCAGTTTATTCATAAGCCTCCTTTGAGGAACAGATTCAAAGGCTTTGCTGAAATCCAAGTAGATCACATCCATTTTATGCCTTTGATCTAATTCTGGGGTCACCCAGTAAAAGAAATCAATCTGATTCATTGGGCACAATCTTTCTTTGGTAAAATCATGCTGCCTCAGATCCTGCAACCCATTGGTTTCTATAGTTCATTATCCTTTCTTTCAGCAGCATCTACATTGCTTTTCCCACCACCAAGGTAAGGCTTATTGGCCTATAGTTTGTCACTTCTTCTCGGTTACCACTTTTGTGAAGAGGGATTGGCTCAGTTCTTCTCCAATTCCATGGAACTTCTCCTGCCTACAAGGATTATTTAAACACATCCTTCAAAAGGTCCTGCTGGAACATTCTCAGAATGCTCTCAGTATCCTCGGATGTATCTCATCCGGGCCTATGGCTTTGTCCACTTTGTTTTGCAAGCTGTTCATGGACACTTTCTTCCTTGAATGGTATAGAATCTACTGCATTCCCATTAATACTTTTGTCAATCATATGAAGTCATTCTCCAGGATTTTCATTTGTGAGCACAGAGCAAAAGTATTTGTTTAGGAAGTCTGCTTTTTCCTTGTCACTTTCCACAAATCGGTTCTCAGCACCTTTGAGTCTTGCAGTGCCATCTCTGACCTTGCTCCTTTCCCCAGTATATGTGAAAAAAATCTTGTCACCTTGCTTACATCTTTAGTTATTGTTGTCTTCCACACACACTTTTGCCATTCTGATTTCTCTCTTTGTCTCTTTCAGCTTCATCTGGTATTCTTTTCTGTGTTCATCTTATTGTGATCTTATGAATTCAGTGGACGCTGTCTTTTTTGTCTTTATTTTTGCAGCCATTTCTTTGGAGAACCATATAGGTTTCTTTTTCCTCTTTTTATTTACTTTCTTTACATAACTTTTATATATCGTCACTTCCAAAGATCAATGGCGGTTTACAAGGAACTAAACAAAGTTTACATTATAATATGTTGTGAATTTATGTACAATAAATGTAACAGATAATTATAATGTAACAATATAATTTTACAGTGTAACAATGGTAGAACTAATTTACAGTTAAATGAGGGCCACTGATTTTACCAAATCTATGTGCAAATAGCAATTTGTTGGTTCTTAGGCATGACCGATGTGTGTTAATTAAGTATGGATGGGAGGAGGGGAACAGTATAGTTCAGTCATTATTGTTAGTGTTCAGCAAAAAGAAGCGTCTTCAGCTCCTTCCTAAAGGTTTTCAGGTTTCTGATAGACCTGATGGAGTCTGGCAGAGAGTTCCATAGCGTAGGTGCCGTGTAAGTAAAGGCTCTGTTACTGGTTACCTATTTCGTTTTACGAATTGAGGATGGAATTTAAGAGTGTTTTGATCTATCGATCTGTTGCCCTTTTTATAGCCTCTTTCAGGTTAGCCCACCACTTTTCCACTTCCCATATCTCCTTCCACCCTACCAGCTCCTCCTCGAGGCACTTTCCCATTTTACTGAAGTCAGAATTTTTGAAATTAAGGCCTCTGAGTTACTGTGTTTGGACTCTGCCTTGGCTTTATCTCGAACCACAATGTGT
Source organism: Ichthyophis bannanicus (assembly GCA_033557465.1). NCBI lineage: Eukaryota > Metazoa > Chordata > Amphibia > Gymnophiona > Ichthyophiidae > Ichthyophis > Ichthyophis bannanicus. The sequence goes on from CM066032.1 coordinate 723,771,160, forward strand.
GATGATCACTGCTGCTCATGTGGGCCCCCACCCAGACATTAGACACATTATCTCCGCTGGTGAGTATTGGATCCAGCACCAACCTTTCCATGGTGGGTTCCATCACCATTTGCCTGAGTAAAGCTCTTCTAAGGCATCCATGATCTCTCTGCTTCTTCCCAGATTTACAGATGGGATATTCCAACCCACATCTGATAGATTAAAGTCAACTATCATCATCATCTTTCCCATCATTACAGATATGCCAAACTACATGCATTAGGCGTGACACACACTTTCCACGCCACTCTGACATTCACACACTTTGTCACCCTTCTCTCACTCCTTCTGCCATGCTGCTCAGTGCTGCCGTCGGGCTCTGCTCACCTCTCAGTCAAACGATTCTCTGCTGCCATGATTAGCCCAGATCTGAAGCAGGAAGGACAGAAAAAGAACAGATCCTGCAAGTCAATGTGTGCCGATGGCTCTACAGGTCCTGCCCTCTCGAACGCAGACTTCCTGTTTTGGGAGTCGAGGCCTGACCGGCAGACCCATCATCGACATGCACTGACTTGCAGACTCTGCAATTTTTTTCCTGTTCTATTGCTGCTGCCACAAGTCCAGGCAAGCAGTGGCAGTGGGGGCAGGCAATGGCAGAGGGGAGAGAGATGCTGAACAGGGATATGGGGAAAAGGACAGGCTGGATCAGGGGGTGGGGATGGTGGACACAGGAGAGGGTGACTAAGGTGAATTGGGGATGTTTTGACTTGGCAGGAGGATAAAGGAAGAATAGAGACACAAAGCAGGCGAGGCTGGAAGAGTGCTAGACAGAAGGTAAACTGGGTGACGGGGGAGATACTGGGCATGGAGAAACAGAGTGAAAGGAAGCTGATGTTGAGCATAGGAGAATGGAGGAGTAGGGACATAGAAGGGAGAGGCTGGACACGTTGGGGGATTAAGGTGACAAGGGAGTGTGTTTAAGCTCTTCTTGGTACATTTAAGGCATTGAGAGGTCAGGGCCTGGATATCTGACAGAGATGTTGGCTTGGTACCAGCTGGGTCAGGAGCTGCAGTCATCAGGGCCAGTGCTTAGTGGTCCCAGGACTCCAGCAGGTATGTTTGAAGAAATGAAGGGAGAGGTGTTTCTTGGTGGCCTTTTTATGGTAGATTAAGGTTCCGGTATGCTTGAGGCAGGAACAAAATCTGGTGGTATTTAGGAAAACTGTGAAGACCTTTTTGTTTCCCCACTCAGGGTATTTTAAGAGGTAGGGCTAGGTCGAGGCAGCTGGGCAGCAGGATGGGAGGGAAACGAAGGGAGAGACGGAATTGTTAGTGTTTTCTTCGGATCTTTCTTATATTATACACTGTATTGGATGCATTTTAACACATGGCAGGATAGAAATATTTTAAAATCAATCAATCAATCAATAAATGTTGTTACGGAGATAAAACCAGAATCCGATTTTTTTTGGGGGGGGGGGGGGTATGGTGAGTTCTACAGGGAAATATCCTAGTTTTGATTTTTTTAATATCAAACCAAAGAAATCAAAATGTCATTTTGTGGCGCTCCTTTCATTTGCAAAGCAAACATGCAGATCTTTCCAAATTTATACCCCAAATGTACCATAAGAAAAATGTCACTCATTAGCCTTCAGTCTCACACATTGGGAAGAGCCACCCCATGGCATCTGTGTTATTACCACCTTTGCAATACCATTGATCAATTCTCTGTCCATCTTTTCTGCTTAAGTTGGAGTGTGGATGGTAGTGTCATCACCTCTTTCCAAAATGTTCCAGAGGGCTTCTTCTTTTCCCCACATCCCCTGCATTTCAGCTCTGAACTTGTTGTTGGGGGAGGTAGGGATTTTGTGAATGCAGAGCACATTTACATTTAAATCATAGAAGCTGTTACACTGTGTCAGACCACAGGTTCATGAGGGCCATGGGCCAGTGTTTCACACATGTGAGCATCATCCGTCATGTATGTCCAGATGGAAAATAGATTGAAAAGCACTGGTCTAAAGTATGCAAAAAAAAAAAAAAAATCTTGATAAGCTTGAAACAAAGTACTTAGGACTGATGAAAACGGAATTATTCATCCACATCCACACCCACACCCACACCCACACCCACACAAGATACATTTGAAGAATTTGGTCCGGCCCTGTCGAGGATTGGTTCGGCCATGCTCGGAGAGTAGCGGCCAAGGCCTAAACTGGGAGAAGGAGATTCGGTGCGCGATCCCTTCAATCCGGGGGAACCAGGCAGAGGGGAATCCGAGGGATGTACCCGAGGGTAAGTCCGAAGAAGACTAGCATGGCCCTGAGGAGCCAGGCTAACCTAGTGTGGGAAGGGTCCCCCCCCCGGGGGAGGGGGCTCCATACCTCCAATCAAGCAGCCGAACCGCTTGTCACACTGAAAAGAACCCCAGTGTAGAACTGGACAGTAACTTCTGGTAAGAGGAGTTAAGCGCAAACTGCCGCATACCGGAGCCTAAGGCTGCTTGGCATGGGCAGCCTGGCGCGAGCCCTGGCACTGCCGACCGGTGTGAGACGTCCCTGGCATGGGCGCACCCGGCAGGTGGGCAGAGGGATGAAACTTCCTCTTCTTTGGAAAGGAGGGTCGGGAAGGACATTTCCTACCCCCGGGAGAGGGGGAGGGCCGCGGGTGGCCAGTGCCAAACAGGTTGGCGGAGCACTGAGCAACCTGACGCAAAGCCTCGCCATTGAAGAGGTTCTCCCCGGTGCACGGGGAAGTACCCAGATTATGTTGTGCCCAGCTGCACAAGTCGGAAGCCTGCAACCAGGCTGTACGACGCGCCCCTATGGCTACAGCAGAGGACCTGCTAACTGACTCAAAAGAGTCCACGGCAGCCCGAGAAAGAAACCAAGAGATATTCCTGCAATGGTAAAGAAGCAAGGAATAGTCAGGGGCCCGAGGGGCCGACACAAAGGGAGACAAAAGAGATACCTCTCGGTGACCTCCCGAAGCGCCAGGCTCATATAGAAAATATATGAGAGAATCCTGGAAGCCAACATGGACGTTTGGAAGGTTCACCGCACAAAGTTGTCCAGAACTTTAGACGCACGATTCGGGGGGCAGGAAGAGTGCTTTTTCTTGCTTCGGACCTTCCTCAGGGCCGATTCCACCACAATGGAATGATGGGGAAGCTGGTGCGTCTGGAAACCCGGAGAGGGGGGTACCCGATACCGGGCATGCATGGCTGTAGGCGGCGCCGGTACCTGTAAGGGCGAGCGCCAAATCCCGAGCAGGAGATCCCGCAGGGAGGGATGTAGAGGAAGCATTACGGCTGCCTGTTCCGCAGGACCCGGACTTAGCGAAGGACCCGGGATAGGAATGGCAAGCAAGTCTGCCATGTCAAGGAGGATGTCCTGAAAAGACGGCTCTCCTAGAGGGGCTATCCCGGGGGAGGCCGAGGTGGAGGGGCCCGCTTGAACACCAGGGGACCCACCGTGCTGGTGCACGGGAGGAATCGCTCTAAACAGAGGAGGATACTGACAGTCCCAATGCGAGGCAGTCGGTACTGCATCGTCAGAGCCTGGGATTGACTCCAAGCGGGGCATCGAAGGGAGCGACATCCCCGACGGGCCCGTGGGCCTCGGCCCTGACTCCGGGGGCGGGGCCGCCCCCGGGGCAATCCGCAAGGGCGGCTGGAGTGGTGCCGAGGCAGCTGGAGAGCAGGCGAGCGCAGCACTGTGCCGTCGGAAGAGACTGGGGTCAGATCCAAAATGCGTCGGAGCCACGCTTTCCAGACTGGAGATCGATTCGAGGCTGGGCATCGAACCGAGCGACGCCTCCTTAGGGGGCCCCAGTGTCGGCGGCCGCGCCGGTGTTGCCACTCCCGCGAATGGAGTCGGGGTCGCGACGATTGGTGCCGAGGGCAACGAGGGCTTCCCAGGCCGAAACTCGGTGAAGAGGGAAACACACGAAGTCGGCTCCGATGTCGGGAGAGAGGCCCTTCTAGGCGCCAGGGTTCTGCCCGCACCTGTTTTATTGAGCGGGAAACCCTTACGGGGCGTACTATGCGGCCTCGAGGGTACCCAGGTAAACCTCCGATGAGCCCCGGCGGGGAGCGAGATGCCCAGCCCCGGCTCCGCGGCTGCGGCGCTTCTTTGGGTCGACTCGACCGAAGGTCCCGGGTCCCGCGGGCAAACTCTAGTGACGAGTGGAGCACTTGACACCCGCGTAGATGCCGGGAGGTCGGTGGTGTTCGGGGGAGGCCCCAGCCCCGCGCAAGATGGGGGTGCCAACCCACCCGACCGGGATAGATCGATCAGGCTCCGCAGGTGGAGCCCGGAGGCGACCCCTGGCGAAGAACAGGGCCCTTGTTCCCGGAGCCGCTCAAGGCCAGTACCGCCCCTGTGGAAGCCGGGGACGAGTCGATCAGCTCTGACGGAGCCGAGGGCACCCGGTGCCGATCCCCGGCGGGGAGTGGGGCCACCGACTCCGACGCCGATGCCGAGGACTTGGTCCCGCTCGAAGCGGTCACCACCTCCGTGCATGGCAGGGGTGTGGGCACGCCATACCGGGTCAGGTTGGTCCGACGATCCCCGGTGAAGAGTGGAACACTCGACACTGACGCCAATGCCGGGGAATCGGCACCACCGAAAGCGGGTACCGCCCCCGCGCAGGGCCGGGATGCCGTAGAGCCAGACTGGGTCGAGTCGATCGGCCCCGAAGGCACCGAGGACACCAGCTGACAGTCCCTGGTGAAGAGTGGAACACTCGACGCCGGCGCCGATGCCGAGGGATCTGCACCGCTCGAAGCGGGTGCCACCCTCGGGCATGGCTCGGGAATGTTCTGTGAGGAGCGAACCTCAGGAACAACCCGAAACCCCGTGGAGGCTCTGGAGCCCGAAGACTCCCTCCGGGGTGTAAGGGACTGGAGGGGAAGGCCGGAGCCGTCGTAATGCAGCGCATGAGACTCACCCCTCAAGGCTCGGTTAGTCTTAACAGACTGTTGTTGGGTTACCTGATCCTGGCGAGGAGAGAAAGCCGACGACCGCACCTCAGAGGGAAAGACGTCATCGAGGGACACTCGAAACAGGGGGGGGGGTCTTCTCCCGACGCTGAAGCCCGGGGAACCGGGGGAGAAGGGGTCAGGGCCCAAACAGGAGAGACACCAGGCGTTGGAGTCGAAGAAGAAGACAACGTCTCCACAGTCGGGGCACTTCTTAGAGGAAGAAGGCTCCATGCTGGAAAGCCCGGTAGGCCTCAGAATAACACGAGGAGGATGCTCCTCGAAGGAAAATAAAGGAAAACAAAAAAATAAGGAAAAAAAGGGGGCACCAGCGGTGCCAGAGTCAGCGGGAAAAAACCCGCGACCACAGGAAACAAGAAAAGAAGAAAAGTTTCTGCGGTGACAGGAGGTACCTCCTGTCGGCTCCGCGGAAATACAAAAACTGGGGAGAGGCAGTGGGAAGGGCGGGAAGCTACCGCGCAGGCGCGAGGGATGCTCCCAAAAGCCTTCTGATTGGATGCTGGGGAGCATTCCCGTGCGGGCTCCGTCGGCACCGACGAACCCCATATGTGAAGACTCATTCCTGCTTGTTCCTGGAGATATTACCGACCATGACTGAAGTTTGAACTACGACCCTATGGTCAGAAGAATCCAAATAATAATTCAAATGCCACGCCATACGAAGCTTGAAATAAAGCGTTTCCGCTACTTTCATTACCTGCGCACAGACATGAAAACAAGAATCTAGAATTATAACTAATGACATACATCTTGCTTTATGGGATTGTCTATACTTGCTAAAGAAGGTATTGCAGGAGGGACATAGTCCTTATCGTGGGATACTATCATGGCCTCAATTTTATTAAAATATATTATCAAATCATTGATCTCCAGCCAGGCAACAATCTTGTCAAAATGAGACCAATCAGTACCAATCACAAACTGCTTAAATATCATTGACATAATCGGAAACTAAAGACCAAGATTTCGTAGTAGTTCAGATAACAGACAGGGCAGAACCCTGAAGAACACCCTTCTTAAACCTAACCGAGGAGAGATTGAATTATAATGAGTTACTTGCTGCTCGTGATCTAATAGAAACAAGGTGAACCAGTCCAAAATCATCCCTGCAAGTCACATGCTGGAGAGTCGCTTGAGCAGGATAGTAGGGATCACTGTATGAAATGAAGACTTTAGATCAATAAAAACCAAAAGATAAGTCTTGTTTTCACCCTCTAAAACTACAAAGAATTTCATTGATTAATGAGGCAAGCAAAGTCTCAGGATTACAACCTGAAGCCATGTTGCGAAACATTTCATATGTGCTGCTGTTCAATATAATCAAACAGTGAATGTCATACAAGTTGTTCGATAAATTTAGCCAGCAAAGGCAATGAAGATATTGGCCTGTCATTGTTTGGGCCACATGAATCTGTGGCCTTGTCCTTTAACACTGGGCGTATTGGAGCCCACTTTAGACTGAGTGGAATCAGTCCTTCAGTTAGAGAGAGTTGAACATAGCACATAAAAATAATGCCAGTTTCCCTTACAAGCTTAACCGAGGCAATTGAAACTACAGCTAAAAAGCAATGGGTACAGGCAGGCAGGCGTGCCGATAGGAGACATTAACAAGAAAATCATAGATGAAACTGTACACTGAAGCTGGCATTAAGTCTCATAATTTAGAGATGTCAGAATATAACAAATTACAAGTGCAGAAGCAAACAATGAGGGTGGAGTTAGCAGCAGATTGCATTTGACAGAGGAAGAGAGAGAAGACTGCAAAGGTCTTCAGGTTAGGTCTTCATACCATCATGGCACTAAAGAAAGCAGGTGGAAAGAACAGCAATTGTACAGGGGACAAAAAACAAGCAGAGAGGCAAGAGTGCAGGTATTGCATTCATCTGAAAAAGTAAACTAAGTAGTCACTAAGCCGGGTCAGACTGTCATGGCCTAAATTTACACATTAGTAAGATAAACATAAAGGAAGAAAATGGTAATGTGGAGGAGAGGACATTGTTGACATCTCTAAAGATTTTGTGGAATAATGAATCAGAAGGATGGCTGTGGTTTAGGATAAGAAATCCAAAGAGAGCAGTCTCTCACGCAGGAACAAAAAGCACACAAAAGAGCAGAAGTGTGAGTTGGCAGTAGGTCCAAACTTTATTGTTGCTCAACCCCGACGCGTTTCAGCATACACCTTCCTCAGGGGGTATTGCCTCACAAAAAGATATACAACAATCATTAAAAGAACCAGAAGATGCTTGTTTTACCAAAGGGCATAATAAAAAATCCATATATTGTGATAGAGGCTCTAAAAACGAGCCTATCCCAGAAACAGTGGGGTGACATGGAAGATGTGTAAGGGATATTGGATTTTAGGCACTATTGGACATCCATCCTAATACTGCATGCACAAACTGGACCCCAGTTCACTACTACTATTATTCAGCACTTGTAAAGCACCACGCATGCAGCGCTGCACAGCTAACCTACAAGAGGTAGCCAGCATACAAGAGACAGTCCCTGCCCGTCAGAGTCCCCGCTAGTCACCCCCCTGCCAGCCCTGGCAAAAGCCTCCTCATATAAACGACACGGGGGATGGATGTCCAATAGTACCAGACCGAGGGTGGGGCAAGGGCGGGCCGTGACCCTGAATGTCTGGGTCACGATTCAGAGGTCAGCCCTGTATGTCTGGGGCCATGAACTTAGATGGGGGACTTATTCCACCGCAGAGGTGGAATAAGTCCCCTTCAATGTTGAGGGGATCAAGCTGCTGGGCCTGAACAGAAAGGTAGAGGTACAGGAAGATCCCTGTAGCCAGACCCTGGCCATGGGAGGACAGATGGAGTTTCTGGCTGTGTGGAAAGAAGGACATCGGCAGTGGCTGGCATTCATAGCTCCTGAATGGAGCTGTGGTGCCATGGCGACAGGATGCCATGGAACTGCGGCTCCATTCAGGAGCCTGAGTTAGCTGGGCATGTGACTGGGCATGCAGGCCAATCAGAATCACGACCCGGCCTGCACGCTCAGGTTATAGACCCGATTCTGATCCCATGGGGATGTCTAGCCACTGCGGGATCAGAATCAGATCTACCTCTGGGTGTCCTGATTCCGATCAGCCGCACAGGAGCCTGGATGGCCACCTTGGAATGTGCCTCCACGTAAAAAGATGGAATGCTGGGGTGTAACACATACAAAAATTTCAGTAATCGCTCTGAAATAACCCAGGAATGAAAAGCCCCTTTCCAATACTTCTAAAATCTCTGACTGTATTGCCGCTGTAGGATCTTCAGAAAGAGGGGCGATAAAACACATGATCTTGCAATTGCCCCACTGCTTGTGGGATAGGCTTCTGTTTAGAGCCTCTATCACAATATATGGACTCTTTATTATGCCCTTTGGTAAAGCAAGCATATTCCTTTATCAGGGACTCTGGTGATCTTCTTACATATTTGGATTCTTTGCATGTTTCTTCAGAATCCTTTATCATGATTACTATGAACAATACAGCCTTATACACACATACAGTACTCCAAACCCAAGTGTTGGAAGTATCGATGTGCTATTTGGGTACTCTGGACTATTCTGAGACTCAGTTGTCTTTATATCGTCAATTGCCAAAGCTTGCACTGCAGCGTAATTATTTTGAGTTTAATGGTTCCTTTTTCCATCAAATATATGGTGTGGCTATGGGGGCCCCCATACTTCATTGGTGGCAGGCTTGTATGTATGCAATTTTTAGGAGCGTGAAATATATACTTAGATGTATTGGCTACAAGTCATAAAGTGGATGCTTTATAGCAACAATATTTTTTTCATTTAGCGGGGTCAGGAAACGGAATTGATGTGTTTTCTGCAATGGTTGAATTCACGGGATGTTAATTTACATTTTACTCCAGTGATTTCTCGATGTATAGTGAATTTTTTGGACATCAAATACAGTTGTGTGATGATGGATTTTTTAATTCCATCTTTTGCAAAGTGACTGATCGCAACAGTCTACTTGACTATCATAGTTTCTACCCTATGGTTAAGAAAATTATGTTCCACTTGACAGGAATATGTATCACAGGCTCATCAGATAGTATCTAAATTTCAGAATTCTAATGTTATACATAGGACGCGTAAATGAGCCCTACACATAAATTGTGATCTTCTGTTTTTACAGTCACAGGAGGGCTCCAATTCATGGTTAACATGTGTTACCATATTCAATGCAGTCAACGGAGATAAAAAGTTTGATCTTGTGGTACTGGGAGATTTTACAGGTGCATCCTGTTTTTATGGATCCACCAATTTTTGCTTTTCATAGGGGTAGAAATCTAAAGGACTGTTTAGTTCATTCATGCCTACTTACTGCTTCTGATACAAATATTAAATCCAGGGGCTATAAACAATGTGGTCATTGTGTGGTGTGTTCATTTAGCATGCAAATTGATTGTTTTACACATCCCATTTTAAAATTTACTCATCAGTTGAGGGATGATACTACTTGTTCTACGAGTGGAGTAGTATATGTGTTTTTTTGCCCATGTCAATTATTGTATATAGGTCAAACCACTCACCCTTTTAAGGTAAGGATGATTGAACATCTTTCGTCATATCGCTGTAGTGTGGAGACTGCTCCATTGGTGTCTTACTGGCAACAACTTGGTCACACTTTGCAGGATTTTCAGTGTTTTGTACTTGAACATGGAAGTAGGGAGGGAGGAGGGGATTTTAGTAGACAATTGTGTCGTCGTGGACAGCAATATATTTTCATTTGGAATATGGTACATCCTTTTGGTTTAAATACCCAAATAGAATGGTGTTGGTTCTACTGAATGGATTTAAATAGCTCTAGGAGCAGGGATAGTAAAGCGCACATGTTGGCTTTTTTGGAATATCTACTCTCTTGATCCATCAGCTGGGGTAGCGAAGGTTAGTAATGTTGTTCTGGGCAGTTTTTGTTAGTGTTATAATTTGGTGGGGGTTCAACTGAACATTGTGTTGCATGACACTTGATTTATAGATTCCCTGAGGAAGCTATTTTGGTGAAACTGTGGTCCATAGTTGGATTTGTGATGATATGCATTTCTGGAATCATGAGGGAACCATGGTATCTCAATTTGTAGTTGCAGTGAACCCAAATGGAGTTTAACATAGATTTATTCTGTTCTAAACATTGCATTGTTGAAAGGATGGAATACGGAGTCATCATCAGATGTTTCTTCAAAATATGCAAGAAGAAGTCTGAATTACTTCATATTAGGACGTTTTCAGGAAAATTTCTATGATTTTTTGAATGGTTCTCTAATGGGATTGCTGCCCTAGGAGTTATGATTAAATTACTGCAGCTACCTGTGATGAAGTTTTGAGAATTGTGTTTCAACAGAGGGACATTTTGAGTTTTGTTTGGACGTAGTGATTGTGCAGTGAACGAATGGATGAGCGAATCAGTGTGTCCATGAATGGATGATTTAATACGTATGTTTAGTTGTGTCTTGTGATGTGTAAGTTGTTTTAAGGTTGACTATTTGAAAGTAAAGTTTTATATGACATGAATGCATTGTAAATTATATTTTACAAATACATATATTCAAATTAAATGGTTTGGTATAATAAATGACTAAGTGCAATATTGAAAAATAATAAGTGCTGTTGATTGTCTACCCATATAGGTTATTATCAGTGGTTTATATATGCTAATAAAGATTAAGGCCTTTTAAGGCTGAATTTTACATTGTAATTTGTGCTTTAATAGTTTGTAACAATTGTGGTGATTTAATTTAGATTTGCATATAGAAGGACTCAGATCACATCAACAGCTCCAGGTAGAGCAGTGCACAAACTCTGTCTGGACCCTGAGGAAATGCTATCAATCACCATTTTCTCTAGTCATTTTTTTCTCCCCCTCCTCCTCTGACTAAGCAGCTGGGACACAGAAGACGAAGGTGCAAAGAACAGGCTTGTGTGTTAGCCTTTACTTTGTCTATTTTCCTTCCCTCTTCCTTTATGTTATTATCAGATTCATCTCCGAGCAAGGCTCTCTTTCCTGTACTGCTCTGCATTCCTGCAGAGGCCCCTTGTTAGAAAGTGCAGTGACTCTGTCCCAAGCCATCCCTGCAGCACTACATCTCTGGTTGAAAGGGGCCTGGAATCCTTGCAAGTCTATTGTGCCAGCTCTTGGTCCTCTTCGCTTGAAACCCCTGTCTCTTACATTCAAGTCCTGGACTACATCAGTTGGCTGAGTCTGGGCTTCCTGCTAGCCCTGTGGGTCTCTTGTGTTCACTCTGGACCTCTTTGATTGGTCTAGACTCCCCACAAACCCTATGGTTTTCTTGCTCCAGATCCCAATCTTCCTAAGCTGGTGGGACTTGAGCTCCACCAGTCCTGCAAGTCTTTTCCTTCTCCTCTGTTTGCTATGTGACTGATAAATGGGCACATCACCAAGAAAAGGTACTCAAAGCTCAAAACACCTCCACAAACAAGAACCTAAAGATCACACCTGTCCCCTGGTCAGATCACTACCTTATCACCTTTTCTGGCTCCTTTCAACTCACATTCTTCAGCGAAGATATCCTACAAACAAGACGATTCAAGCCCTTCAACAAAGAAATTTTCTCAACCAAGTTCTCTCTTACATACAAGCAGATCAATCTGACCTTGAAATATTAACCAAGAACTGGAATAACACACTATCTGCAGTGGCATGCACAGGGTCATCACACAAGGGAAATAACTCAAGACTAACAAAAACAAGATGGTTCACACCCATCCTACGGAAACTCAAGACACAACTCAGGAGAATGGAGAGTAAGTGGAGGAAATTGAAAAACGAAACTGACAGATGCATAAGTAAAGGGCGGTATATCAAATGCCTAAACCACAAACCATAAACCATAAAGTACATTGAGGCACTAAACCACTATCACACAGTGACTGACAACACAGAAGGGCCTATCACTCAAAGATGATAAACGCATCAACCAACAGGCCATGGGAGCTCTTCGAGATCATCAAATACTTGACCAAAACTTCAAACCAGTTGAACCAGCTCCCAAGAATACCACCTCAACAGCTTGTGATGCAATATAAACAGCTCCAACAGTTACCCAGTCGTCAACCAATGATCATAAGAGACAGAAATAATACCACACCGCTCACAGATTGGGATACCTTTGAGACGATTTCCAAAGAGAAGATCGAAACCACCATATCAGGTCTCAATACCACCACCTCCCTCCTTGGCCCTTGCCCAGTAATCTGGATAAAGAAGACCAAACAGGAATTAAGCCTAGCGCTCGCCAACATCATAAATGAATCCCTCAAACAGGGGCTGATGCCAGCCAACCTCAAGATGTCCATGATCTGACCAATCCTCAAAAAGCCCAAACTGGACCCAACAGACCCTGCATCTTACAGACCAGTAGCAAGCCTCCCATATATCACAACAATTATTGAAAAGATAGTTCAACAACAACTTCAAGGTCACCTGGATACAAACAACACCCTCGACCCACAACAGCATGGGTTCCACCCTTCCCATGGGGTTGAAACCCTCATGATCTCTCTCATAAACACCCTAATCAAAGGATGCCAGACCAAATACACCGGATATACCTTGATCTTTTTAGACATCTCTGCTGCATTTGATACCACACAGCATTCTCCTACACAGACTATGAGAAATTGGCATAAAGGACAAAGTTCTACAATGGTTCCAATGATACCTAACTGACAGATATCAAATAATTAAGACCAGCACCACTACTTCCCCACCCCCCACCCCTTCAACAGACCCAAGGAATACCACATGGCTCTGCACTTTCGGCTATGCTCTTCAACATCTATCTAAAACCTCTCTGCTCTATAATAAGGACCCATAATGTCCACTTCCACATATAGGCAGATGACCTTATGTTCTATGGTCCTATTACAACCACAAATTCAACAAACCCGGAATTAACAAACTGTTTCAATGATGTCTCCAGATGGCTACAGGAAAACAACCTCACTATAAACCTCAAGAAGACAGAAGTATTGTTTGTTACAAAGGACCAAGACTTCACCCCCCCTCCCTAACACCTCACCCTGGGAAGGACACATATTAGAGTCCAAATTCAAATAAAGTATCTAGGGGTCATTTTGGATCAATCGCTATCCTTCAAACAACAGATTGCAAAAACAGCCAAGACCATATTTTTCAAAGCTAAGATGCTCCAACGCCTCAGACTTCTACTTGAGCCACCAGACTTTAGATCAGTCATGCAATCAATGATCCTCCCTCATCTGGACTATTGTAATGCGATTTATCAGGGACTCCCGACCAGCAGCCTCAACCCTCTAAGGACAGCCCTCAACAAAACACCGAGGATCATCCAAAAAGGGAAGAGATATGATCACATCACCCCAATACTGAGAGACCTCCACTTTCTCCCTCTAGAGGAACAAATCAAATATAAAACACTGGTCCAGATCCATAAAGCACTTCACCAGCAACAAACCATACATATGAGCACACTGTTACCTTGGCTGAGCTCCAGTAGACCAACACGACAGACCACAACCAACTTACTGACTGTACCATATGAAAGAACTAAATTTAATCAGCAGTCCTGCAATCGTGCTTTTTCCATATATGCCCCCACATTATGGAACTCCCTTCCAGCCAACATCCAAAGTGACAAGGATCTCCCCTCTTTCCGGAAACAGCTAAAGACCCACCTATTCACCGAACTGACGAGCACCCTCTGAACCCATGCTCATACCCCCCATGGTCAAAATGAACCTCTGAACCAAACTGTAAATTAGATGATCGCTCAACTGTAATGTAAATTCGTTCTGAACCCCCTTGGTGATGCATATATGTTTAAACCCCCCTGGTTCTGGTAACCCCCCTTGTAAATATGTTATAACCTGTTCCCTGTACCCCCCTGCTTTTAAATATGTTATAACTTGTCTCCCTGTACCCCCTGCTTTTGTAAATATGGTATAACTTGTTTCACTGTAGCGCCCCGCCCCCCCCCTGCTTTGGTAAACTGCTTTGACAGCTAAATAAATAAATAAATAAATAGAGTGAAACATACCTCAAATGAATCAGTTGATTTTGAATATGGGAGATAACAAAATGTTCAGAGAGCAGCAATCATCTCTGTATTGTACGTACATTTTTTACACTTTTTCATCCTCTCTATAATCTTCAAAACGTCCACTTCATAATTGCACTGTACAGACCATGCATTTATTAAAGCATCCTCTTCTGTGGCAGCCAGTGACCTGAATATTAGGATTAATTCTGTGTATATTTGCATGTTCCCAGTCCAGACAGAACACTGGGAGCCAACAAGAGAACATTTGGCTGGCACAACAAACAGTTTGTTAATATCAATAGCAAAGCATTCAGCTAATTGAAGGTGCCTGCAGTGGGTGGCATGTGGTTATTTTGTGACTCAGAACAGATAACTAAGACATGCCAATTACAGAATATTTTGTGGAAATTAGGGAATGCTGCTACTTTTAGAAAGTGGTCACGATGAGTTCATTTTTCAATGCTAGCATCTGTTTATGCAGTAAAAAAGAGACAAAGAAGAATATAGTTGCATTTTAATGAGGGACTTTGGAAGAAAGGGACGTAAAGCTTAGTAGCTGGTATTGAAGGGCAGACTTGATAGGCCACATGGTCTTTATCTGCCGTCATGTTTCCATGTTTGTCTTCAGGAAGAGAAGTATTTTTTTATTTTTAATAAGTGGTAGCTACTGCTATAGGCCGGGGCAGTGGAACATCTTTTTGGTTAAGGAAAGCCAAACAAACCAACTTCTGCACTGCTACCCCTAAGGTGCTGAAGCCATGTGGGACACAATGATGACCAAGTAATGGCCGTGAGAGGCCCAACTCCATTCCACTGACTATGACTCAAGCGATGTTCTTCATTACAAGGCCTGGGGGCTAGTGGCGGCTCCCTTTAAGCCTAGGTGCAGCTCCCTGGCTCTTTTTGCCCATTACACATTCTCCTCCCATGTTCTCTGGTGACATCCTGCCAGCACGGTCTCTACTTGCATTGCTTGGTTCTTCGTGAATTTGAACCATGCAATCTACAAACTACTGCATTATTCTCATGAGACTGTGTGAATGGCAAAGGAGTTTGGACACCCTGCACTTCAGACTCACTGAGAGCCATGTGATGCTGGACGAGAACAGAACAGCTTTTCCAAAGACTCTGCAAGACTCTGGAGCATGTAAGGGAAGGAGTAACAAACCTGGGGGAGATCTAATTTAGAGGGGTTGGGAATAGGATGATAGCAGCTGGTTGGGGGGAGAGGCAGTGGAGGGATCATGTGTTGGTAAAGACAAACCAGGCTGGGGAAGAGAGAGAGAGCAGGTCTAGGTGATCAGACTTCATTAGTTACAAACATGAATCCACTGTTAATGTGCTTGAGCAGCCAGACTGGCTACATCATTGGAGAACCCCCATCGCCATGCCGTACCATACCTCACCTCATTGCCTCATTATACATTGGCTGCTTTGGCCAATGATGGTCCTCACTCTCACACTGAACTCTTTTTACCAGTAGTCACTAAGTGGAGAATAATGAATAAAATCGATCTAGACGAGAATAGTGTTTCCTTAAAATGGAAAGAAACAGGAGGCCAGAGCAAGGTGCTCCTGTTTCTACCAGCACTTCAACCTCCAAGAGACACCTTTCATAAGTCCTACTTCATTCCCACCAGTTGCATTGATTTAATGCATGTTAACCTACAAGCTAACATACATAAAGTCCATTAACATGTTAAAAAATATTGAACTGTGTGAAACAAACTGAAAAGAATACCTAAAAATAGAGTAAAATTCCAAAAATGAACTGAAAATAGTTTGTGCACATCCCTAATGTTTTATAACGTATCTTGGATAAGGGCATTAGATAACTAATAGCTAACCGCTGCTGCACTAACACCACTAACATGCGTTATTAGTACCTATGTCCCACTGCATAAACTGACTTGAAATAAGAAGTGTTAATGGCATTGGAGGCTTCTTGCTTGGTTAGCCTATGCTAATTTATGCTCTGTTCAGGTATTTTCCTGTGACTGTTTAGAATATAGCTTCCTGTTTATTTATTTTTCTTTAATTGTATTTATATATTGTCAGTGTGTGTCCTATCCTCTGTCTGTCCTTGACCCAGCTCCTCTTCTCTGTAGTGCTGTGTCTCCCTTTCTAACATTTATCTTTATTACCCACCCACCCCTGGCTTAATATTCTTTCATAGCCTTCTTCTGCTCATTGATGCAGTTACTCAGGTGCGCCTATACCCACTAGGATGTTTCTCCTCTCTTTCGCCACCTTTATCTCCTCCTCTCCCCAATTTTTTCCCCTCATTTCAACAATTCCATGCCCCTACTCTTCTTACCCAGTCCTTACTGTCTCTGCCTTCTCTACCATTTTGTCCTCTACCTTATCATCTGCCCTCAAGCTTCACCATTTTCTTCATCTCATTCAGCCATCTTCCTGAAAGAACCTCACCCTCGCTTCCATTGTGCCTCCTCCTCACTCCCACACACTATCCTATCTGTAGATATCAACCCCAAACCTGCTCCCCTAGACATCTTTCACACTCCCAAGGCACATCAATGCATAACCTCTCAAACTTTCTTCATAGCCCTCTCCTTTCTCCCTCTTCTCAACCTTTTTCATGCGCCTTGTGGAATACACATTCTGTCTCCAATAAACTTGTCTTCATTCATGACCTCTTTATCTCTAATACTCGCCATCTCCTGGCTCTTACTGAAACTTGGCTTCTCCCTGAAGACACTGCTTCATTCACTGCCCTCTGTCATAGAGGCTACCTATTTTCCCATACATCTTGGCCCATTGGTCGTGATAGTGGTGCTGGGTTTTGCCTCTCTCATTCCTGCCAATTTCAACCCCTCCTTCTGCCTCTATCTAATTCCTTTGCTTCCTTTGAAGTCCACGCCATCCACCTCTTTGCTCCACTACCTCTCCACTATGTGTCATTTATTGACCACCCCCCCCCTGCCAATAGGTCCACGTCCACCTTTCTTATTTACTTTGATTCCTGGTTCTCCTCCTTTCTGGATGCATCTTACCCTTCCCTTATTCTTGGGAATTTTAACATTCATGTTGATGACTCTTCTGACCCTTATGCTTTAAAGCTCCTTTCCCTAACCTCCTCATTCAACCTCCAGCTGTGGTCAACTGCTCCTACTCACAAGCATGGCCACTGCCTTGACCTTGTCATCCCCTCCAACTGCTTGCTCTCAAACCTCTCCACCTCAGCTCTTCCCTTATCTGACCATCACCTGCTAACCTTCACCCTTACTCCCCCCCCCCCCTCTTGGTCTCATCTGATCTCCACACTATCGACCCTTCAGCTCTCTCCACTGCTGTATTATCACCTCATTTCTCCACTTTGTCTTCGGAGTCTGTTGATGAGGCAGTATCTTCCTATAACATTATACTGCTCTCTGCTATGGATGGATTGGCTCCTCTTATTCCATGCCCTATGAGGTGTACATACCTCATCCCTGGCTGTCCTCAACAACCTGCTACCTACATTCCTGTGCTTGCTCAGTTGAATGCTTTTGCTTAAATCATGTAACCTTGCTGACTTCCTACATTTCAAATTCATGCTAACCTCTTTTCAGTCAGCCATAACACTTGCCAAGCAAGAGTACTATGTCTATCTGACTAACTCTCTTGCCTCTGACCCTCATTGTCTCTTTGCTACACTCAACTCTCTCCTCAAGGTGTCTCCTCCCCCATTCCCTTCTTCATTATCTGCCCAGACTTTGGCTATTTCCTTAATAAAAAGTCCAGAAGATCAGCCTTGAATTCTCCACAGGGTCACTTCCTTGATGTTAATGCTCCCCAGTCTTCCTTAATGTTAACTCTCCCCTTCCTTTTCTAAAATCACTGAGGAGGAAACTTCAAATCTTCTCCTTGTCCAAACTGACTAGCTGCTCCTCTGATCCCATTTCCACCATCTACTAAGCTTTTTCTCTTCCACTGTCATCCCTTCCACCTGTAATATCCTTAACCTATCACTCTTCACTGCAACTGTTCCTGTGGTCTCTCCTCAAAAAGCCTTCACTAGACCCTTCCTGTCCTTCCAGTTATAAGCTTACCTTCTTTCCCCTTTGCTTCAAAACTGCTTGAATGAGCAGTTCACCATTGCTGTCTTAACTTTCTTTCCTCTCAAGCCCTTCTATATCCACTGCAATCTGGCTTTCACCCTCTACATTTTACAGAAACAGCTCTTGCCAAAGTCTCAGGTGACTTGTTTCTTGCCATATCCAAGAACCTTTACTCGCTTCTCATCTTTCTTGATCTTTCTGCTGCTTTTGACACTGTTGATCACCACCTTCTTCTCGATACCCTGTCCTCACTTGGATTTAGGGGGCTCTGTTCTGTCCTGGTTTTCTTCTCCTCTTCTACTGCCATCCCATTTTCAATTGGTGAGGGTGAGCTCTGTCTTGAGACTTCTCCTTTTCTCTCTCTACACTCAGTCCCTTGGTGCACTTATTTCCTCCTATGGTTTTCAGTACCATTTTTTCATTAACAACTTTCAGATCTACCTTTTGTGCCTGAAATCTCTCCAGGAATTCAGGCCCGTATCTCTGCCTGCTTATCAGATATTGCTACCTGGATGTCTCACTGCAGTCTGAAACTGAACATGGCCAAAACTGAGCTCCTTATCTTTTCCCGTAAACCCTCCTCCCCTCTTCCTGCCTTCTATATTTCTTTGCATAACACTACACTCCTCCCTGTTTCCTCAGCTTGCAACCTTGGGGTCATCTTTGACTCTGCTCTCTCTCTTTCTCTACAGATAGCTAAAACTTGTCGCTTCTTTCACTATAACATCAGCGAAATCCATCCTTTCTGCACACACTACTAAGATCCTTATCCACTCTCTAGTCACTCCTTGCCTTGACTGTTGTAATCTGCTCCTTGCTGGTCACCCTCTGAATCATGTCTTTCCCCTTCAATCTGTTCAAAACCTACTTGAACGGCTTATCTTCTGCCAGTGTTGCTATGCTCATGAAACCCGTCTTCTCAAGTCACTTCACTGGCTCCCTATTCATTTCCGCATCCAGTTCAAACTTCTCCTACAGACCTACAAGTGCATTCACTCTGACTCCTCACTACCCTTTTTCTCTTATCTCTCATCTCTCCTACACCATCCCCCTCAGGAGCTCTGCTCTTCTGGCAGATTGCTTCTGTCCATGTCCTTCTCTTCCACTGCCAACTCCAGACTTTGATCTTTACACCTTGCTGCTCCATATGCTTGAAACAAACTATTTGAGTCAGTATGTCAGGCTCCTCTAACCCTATTCAAATCCAGGCTAAAAACCCACTACTTTAAGGCTGCTTTTGGATCCTGATGTCCTTCACTCTCTTGTTCACTACTTATGCATATCTTACCATACTCTAGTCCTCAGTTTTGTGATGTTTTTTTGTCTTGATTAGACTGTAAGCTCTGATGAGCAGGGACTGTGTCTTACATCTATATGTACAGTGCTGTGTACGTCTTGTAGCACTATGCAAAAGATAAATAGTAATAGCAGTTAGTGCACATTAATAACTCCAGCTGTAAATGTCATATCACATAGTTATCAGCTTATTGCGATATGTCATGAGAATGTTAAACAAAGCTTGAACTGTACTTGATATAGTTTCACTGCATAATAACTGTTGGGGGGGGCAAAGTGGGTTGGGTAAAATAAAATTGACTTTAGATATTGAGAAGATCTTACGGAGAAGTTATAGGACACATACACAAAGATAACAAAGCTTCTTCTCTTAATGTAATGAGGCTTTTTAACCCTTGAGAGACTGTTAATATGTGGGATAGTATGCAAAAGCAATAAAGGAGATCTAAGCTTTTGGAGGCATTACAAAGCCACATTTAACTGTCAAATGTTGGAATTAGCAAACTCCATTTGTTGGTGCTTAAACTGATATGCTCCATTTGCCAGTGTTCACACTGATTCGCTCTATTCGCTTTTTGCTAAACTGATGCATGTCATTATTTAATTTATCAACACCTGGACTGATTTTCTCTATTTACTAGCACTAAAGCTATTGCTCCTAACACTTTAACTGGCATACAATCAGGGTTATATTTGCATTTTGGGTATTGTCCTGCTTTTTCTTTACAAAGGCTGGTATCCATGAACTTGAATAGTGGGGTTGGACGTTCGGGATGGACATCCAACCCCCAATCAGGCACTGGATGCAATTTCAGGCACAGCACTCCCTACACATATAGATGGTGTGGGCTGGGAGCACTGTACTGGTGCAGGAGAGGGAGGGATGGAGGTGGCAAGTGGGCAGAACGGGGGCAGGTCACCACACCCAGACGTACAGGACCAATTCTAGTCATGGCCCTGTACGTCCAGAGGTGGCAGGTTAGACGTTGGAATTAGTCCACCTCGGAGGTGGAAGAAATCCCATGAATTGAGGGGATCGGGCCAGGCAGCCCCACCACAAAGGAGGAGCAGCTGCAGGAAGGCCCCTGCCACCTGATCCCGGCTCTGGCAGACCCCGCCAAGGGTCGGGTGGTGGGGAATGGCGAGTCTGTTCACTGGTGGGCCATGCGAGCTCCTGCCATGCATCCCGGTGCCATGGTGAGGGGATGACAGGGCACCGGCACACACACAGGAGCCTTGTGCAGGGAGGATGGGCAGGCACTTGGACATTGGCTGGCACAGAATGCTGATCACACCGGCCTGTCCAAGTGTCTTGATTTTGCAACTGTGGGAACATTTAGCTCCCGTGGTTGCAGAATTGGGTTTAACTCCGGCCCATACATTTTCTGCATGTCTGGATGGCCCAGATGTGTGGGAGACTGAATTGGGCTCAAAGTATTATACTGCAATGAAGAAAGACTTGCAGGCTCATTCCATCCCAGATGTACATCCCCTATGTATGTCCGGTTAGACCGGACGTACAGAGGGGGGTCGCGATTCTGATCCTGTGGGGCATGTCTAGCTCAATCAGAGCTTGTAAATGGCGCTATTGCACCATGGCATCCTATTGCCATGGCACCGCGGCTCCATTTAAGAACTGCGATGCCGGATGCTGGAACAAACTGTTTATTCCCCACAGTCCGATCCCCGATTTGGCCTCCCAGGGCCAGGGTCGGGCTGCAGGAAACGCTCTCTGCCTCCTGCCACCCTTTCCAGGCCCCGGGCCTGCCAATTCCCGATGTCCAGGGAAATTGTTCCACCTCGGAGGTGGAATAACTTCCCCGTTCAAGTCACCGGCCCCGGACGTACAGTGCCAACATTAGAATCAGCCCTGTACATGCAGGGCTGGCGACCGCCCACTGCCTGCCCTAATGCCGCCCCCATCTAGCTTCCCCGTACAACTGACGGGGAAGCTAGACGCCGGTGGGAGGGGGCACGAATAGCTGGATGGATGTCCCGTTGGGACATCCATCCCCCCTATTTGTGGCACAGAATCAGGCCCTTGGCGACCAATAGCCAAAGAGCAGAACAAATGTAGTCAGTCAAGTGTTCTGTTGCCATGCTATAATGCAACTGCTATAAAAAAAATTGCAGGTTATGGAAAGGTTTATTTACAGAAACCTACTGCTGACTGGTTTGCCATAACATCTGACTAAATATGCCTAGCCTTCACTTCTAGAAAGTGTGTGTATGTACTTCATGGCCTATATTGTATTATTAGCTCTGATTCAGAAGTCAGGCTTCAAGGGTAAATCAGGGGGTTAGGCGGTCTATTGCAGGGAAGTGGAATGTCACACCACTAGTGTGAGGTTGCATGTGAGAGCCGCATGACTTTAATTCAAAAGGACTAAAGGTCTGGTCAGATTCAAAGGGTATAAAAATTGGTGCTATCCAGTAGGCTGTGCATGCCAAAATGTTTTGTGCCAGTTATCATTCGTCCCCGGACCCCATTCGCTTAGTCTTTGTACACCGAATCATTCGTCTCATTTGGTCCCATTGAAGTTTATGGGGAAAGCTATTTTAGAACGTAACAGTGGGGGCTTTCCATCCATTTTTAATGAAACCTGCTTGAAACATGTGGATTGGCATCTGTTACTGGAGCAACAGCATTACAAGCCATCATGTGTCACAAACACCCCACAGCGCCAGAAAGGGTAATGGAATTGGATTTAGCTCACGTGTTTTCTCAGAAGTTTAAGGTGAGATACATTCAGGTACAGTATTTATTTTCCTGTCCCCAGAGGGCTTACAATCTGTTTGTACCTGGGGAAATGGAGGGGCTAAGCGACTTGCCTGAGATCACAAGCAGTGACAGTGGGATTTGAATCTGGATTCCCTGGTTCTCAGCCCACTGCCCAAATAGAAAAGGGGCAAAGGACACTAACAGCGGTAAGAAGATAAGAAGCCAGCATCAGAGGGGCAAAGTGGCACAAAAAGTAGAATGAACAACCCAAGGTAGTGGAAGAGGGCAAAACAGCACCAAAATTGGCAGGAGAACATCAAAGCATTTTGAGAGGAGTAAAATGGCACCAAGGTTGGCAGCAAGACTCCAAGGCATTGGCAGAGGTAAAGCGGTGACAACACTATCCAGGTGACCCCAAGGGAGTGTGAGTGGGTTAAAGCAGCAATAAAATTGGCTGGAAGGTGCAGCAACACTGGAAGAGGGCCAACACAACAGGAACATAGGATGAAAGACTACAACTGACAAGGAACACTGCAAGGCATTGAGGAGGGGACTTCAGTCATTGAGAAAAGCCATACGTATATCCCTTCCTAGGTCACTTTTAAAGGACTAGAAAATCAATGTTCTAGGAGTGGGGTAAAGTCAGTGAAGATGGCAATGGAAATTTGAAAAGAACTTCAACGAGAGATTTCAAGTCTTGTCAATGGTATTAGGCTGGTAGTGTTCCCTTATAGTGTTGAGTTCAGTTTTTCTTGGAGTTGGGCTGTTTGTTACTGCAGCCCAAAGAAGATGGTGGAATTCCAAAAGAGGACCAATACAACACCGAGCTGCAAGGCCATAAAACACCTGACGAGAGCCAACAAAGCACTAAAGCAGGCTGCAAAGCCCTAAAATGCCAGAATAAGAACACAGTGCCGAGATTTTGCTGTCCCCTCCCTCTAAAAGCTGCTGTTCTAGATGACCACCTAGTTTGTCTAGTGATTGGGCCTGCCCTGCCTATCCTACTGATGGTGCTTTGGAAATTTTAAGTTGTAGTGGTGGTAGTGTAACACTTACTATGATTTTGCACATAGTTTGAGGCCCTTTTAAGAGCCTGGCAGAACCCCTTTAGTCACGAATGCCCTCCTGCTGCTGTTCTAGTCAGTTGGGAGAAGCTTTTTAGCAGATCGCAAGGTATCCTTTCTCAAAGCTAGATTAGTTTTGAAAATAAAAAATTCCTCTAGGGATTCTAACAGTATACTTTACTTTTGTTACATTATGGGGTAGATTCCGATCCTCGTTTAGCAGGTCTGGACATCCAATCCAGACGTTTAGCTGGTCTGGACATTCGGATCGCACAGGCGGCCACAGAGCTCCCTCACATATTGCCAACTTGTGTGGGGAGCTCTGTTGAGGGTGGAAGGGGGTGGGCTGGGGGAGGAGAAAGGGCAGGTGGTGGGAGGGGATGTGACCCCAGATGTACAGGGCCGATTCTGAGGTTGGCCCTGTATGTCCAGGATTGGCAGGTTAGACAGGGACTTATTTCACTTCGAAGGTGGACTAAGTCCCGCTGAACATTGAGGGATAGTGGAGCTGGGCCGGACCGAAGAGGTAAGGGGTGCAGGAAGTCCCCCACAGCCCAACCCCAGCCAAGGAAGGCCTGATGTGGGTTGAGCTGTGGGGAAAGAATGTTGTGGTGACGCAGGGCATGGCAACAGGACACCATGCCACTGCCGCTCCATGGAGGAGCCTGTCTTTGTTAGCCAGAGAAGTGACTGGACGTCTGGGATGCTTGAATCGGGGCACCTCCCGGACGTCTAGCCACACTACTGCAATTCTGCTCCCATGGGAACATCTAGCCCCCATGGGAGCAGAATTGGGTGCATCCCTGGGCCATCCCGATATCTAGACGGCTCAGGGATGCACATGCCTGAATGTGCCTCTATACGTTTTCTGCATAGCCAGTGGATGAGAGATTTTTATAAATCACTTCTCTGTCTCTCTGTTTGAGAACTATCACAACTAGGGATGTGCATTTGTTTAAAACAGCAAAGGAAATATCAATAAAATGTTCTATTTTGTTTCAATACAAAATTAATTTCCCCCTCCAATTTCATCACAGTCTGGACTCAAACCAGTAACAATGAGGTTCAAGGCAGGCATCTTGCAGAAGAGTCATCACTTCTCCATGGAAGCTGGTTCTAGCCAGCTTGCTCTTAATTCTGCTGATGATGTTCCTTCCTGTTTCCTGACTGGCCCAAAGTTTGTCTGCCCTGGAGCTCTATGGAAAATTCTTCCTGCACTTTTTGCCTTGTGAATCTATTGACTCCTGATGTAGAGATTTACTCCAAAGATGTTTCTTTTGCCAGAAATTCTGTGAAACGATGGCTAAGTATTTTATCAGAGACATTTACCATGCCTAATCCAGATCCGGGTTGATCTTTGCTAATTGGAAAACCAGGATCTGGATTAGGCTTTTTTGTTAGAAGAGTTGGAGTGGTATGTGCCTAATTGAATCTACACTCAGGTGAGAGTAGGATCAGAGCCATGTTTTCCATCAAAAGGTAGGACGTCGCTACTGGAGTCCCTAAATTGTGGAATCTACTCTATTGCCATTTTGAAAAAAATTAGAGCATTTGTTTACAAGCTGCCAATTTTGAAGGGTTTAGGTTTTAAAAAGGTGGCAGTAACTGGGGTGGGAGGTACTTTTGTAGGAGGTTGAAAATATACATTACTGGTCTGTTTTTTTTATTATTATTGAATTTGATGATTGTTATTTTATGTGCGCAGGAAGGTGGTATATAAATTTTTATAGATAAAATTAATAAATAAAATATTATCCTGAAATGGAAGTTAGGGGGAGGAACGGAAGGATTCTAGCTAGTACTGGCCTGGGAAAGCCATAAATGGCACAGTGGTGATATTTACTTGGTTTGGGCTCCATGGGATAGCCTTCAATTACTATCATAAATTATAATATGCTCTGATTAAACAACACAGAAAATTCCATATTGCTCAATCACATTAATTCTTTATGCTTTCCTGAATAAGAAAATAAGCTTCATATAAGAAAAGTTCCTTTTTCGAGGATGGTACCTACCCTCCTTCTTCTGAATATTTATGACCAAAGGCAAGGATGTCAGAGGCCCGTCCACTGCCATCGCAGACCACAACAGGTACTGGTGGACTGTCACGTAGGTATTCCAAGACAATAGAGATAACATTAGGTCCTCCTTCCACAATGAGTGCCACCACTGGGACCCCTTGTCCAATTCCTGTAGCAAAAAAAAAAAAGAAAACACGAAAAAAGCAAAAATAATAAAGAACAAAAATAAAACAAGAAAAGCAAAACAAGAACACAAGGTTAAAATTTACTGTGTCTTCCCTGCAGTTGCATGTTAGAGGTTGCAGCACTGGAATAACAAGAGAATTCACTAGTGCAACACAATGACATTAATGACCTTAAGGGCCCTTTTACTATAGTGCGCTATTTCGTTAATGTGCAATTTGACATTTCTTAACTGTATGTTTGGATCTGTGATAAGTTACTTGGGGGCATGACAGTTAATGCATGCTGATTTTTGTACTAACTGTCACTCGCACGTTAGAATGCCAAATGGATTGGTTAGGGACAGAGAGTGGGCATGTTAAGCACATTGCAGTTAGCATAGAGAGACCTATTGCACGCTATCAACGTTGCCATTAACATGGATTCATCTAACACCACCTCAATGGGTGGAGGAAAACGCACACATTACAAAGGATGCACTAAGATACGCATCTGCACTTTAGCTGTCGGGAACATGCTGGTCATGTCCCTGACAATTACTACGGAGACTCTGCACATAGCTCATGTTAATTTTTGCACAAAACGTGGATTGGGTGCAAAACACTAACACACTTTAGTAAAAGGCAGTGAGCGGTTCAGCTCCCATTTATTTAATGCAATCATACGGATTTATAAACCTACATGTGCATTAAGATCAGTGGACAGTGAACAACTTGATATTCCATCTATTCGTGATGTACGCAAATGAGTACAGGAACAGATTATTTTCAATAGCTGGACCAATAGAATGGAACAAGCTTTCGGGGCCACTTTGATTAATGGTCAATACCACTGATTTTTGGAAGCAATTAAAGGCATTTTACTTTCAGCAGGCTTTTTACTGATGTTATTGCGCTTAATGTATGTATATGTTGTTTGGTATTTTTGTCTGATGTGTGAATTAGGAATGTATTTTTGTCAATCACCTAGAATTTGGGATAGGTATGAGATAAATGTTTTAAATGAATAAATGAATAGGCCCTTAAGCCCAAAGCAGGACTATAACTTGCAAAGATTTAGAGGGCAAAAGCCTTGGTGCATATCTCAATCTGTGTATAACTTTTTTTTGTAAACTTTATTTTATTCATCACCTACAAACATGATAAGTAGACAACACAGCCCCCGGGGGAGGGGGGGGGGGTTAGGTTCTTATCCCCACCCGGAGAATACATACAGGAGATGAATACAGTATTTTATAATATTTCCCCTCCCGCTCTCCCCCCCCACCCCCCCTTCCCCGTTCAGGTCGCACCCCCCTCCCCACCACCCCCCTCCCCCTCGCCTACAATGACCCACCTTGCATTAGTGCCCCTCCGCCCCCTGCTCTTCCACCCCCTAATAGCCGATATGTAGGAGCTCGTTACGACACCGAGCTCCCAAAGTATCGATATATGTACCCCATATCTGAATGAAAATAGTCCAATGCTTGACACTGCCCCGCGCTCGCCACCGCTCCATCAACATTAACTGGTGGAAACAGTTACGCCATTCCACAAACGTGGGAGAACGTCGCTCACGCCAAAGGCGTAGTATTGGGCCTTTACCCACCAGACAGGCCTTCCGCATCAGCAACCGATCTGTGCGCCGGGCCGGGTAGGGGGGGTCCATCCTGTCTAGAACCACGAAAGCTCTTGTCCATCGCAACCTCTGTTGCAATAAACCGCTAACATATGCTCTTATCCGAGCCCAGTAAGGTTGGATGTGGGGACAAGCCCACCACATATGCTGTAGGTTGGCTAATGGCGCTAAACAGCGCGGGCACCGACCGTCCTCCGTCAGATGACTTCGCAGGGCTCGGCGGGGTGAGAAATAGGCTCGGGTGAGGCATTTGAATTGCACCTCTCTCCACTTCGCCCCCTCCACTACAGCAGCAATCCGGCGCAGAGCGGTACGGATAGTGTCAGGAAAAACCTCCCACCCCAGCTCTGCCCCCCAGGCCGCCTCCACCCCACGATAGTCAGCTGGAGTGCGGAGGCTGTCCAGGCGAGCCCTTAGGCCTGCAATAGTAGGAGGGGTTTCCTCCCCTAATGCAAAAAAACCCAACAGCTGCTCTGAGCGCTCCGACGTCAACGCCGCTCCAGGTAAGGAAGAGACATAGTGAGGTAAAATGAGAGTTTGCCCACTTCAAGGGGAACCTGCCTGTCCAGCCTCTTTGCAGAGACCCCGAGACATCCAAGGCCTCCGACTTGTCCCCGTTAATCCGCAGGCCAGCGAAGAGGCTATAGGTCTGAAATTCCTGCAGCAGATGAGGCAAGGACTCCTCCGGGGGCAAAAGATGCACCAAAAGGTCGTCTGCAAAAGCCGACACGGTAAATGTTTGGGATCCAATCCGCACCCCCTGGATTGTGGGCGATGCCTCCACTGCCCGAATCAGCGGGTCTAAAGACAAAACAAATAACAGGGGTGAAAGGGGGCAACCCTGCCTCGTACCTCTCTCCAACGGAAAGGTCTCCGACAACACCCCATTGCACAGTATTCCCGCCGTCGGAGTGGCATTAAGGCTATCTATCATAGCACAGAAAGGGGCTCCTAGACCGTACCAGGGTAGCAACATTTTTAGGTAGCACCAATCGACCCGGTCGAAGGCCTTTTCCACGTCGAAACTAATAAGTAATGAGGGCAGATGCTGGTCATGCACCCATTCCAATGACGCTAGTATTTTACGCATATTCCGTACTATGTATCGACCTTTCACGAAGCCTACCTGGGAGCCATGGATCAGAACATCTAGATATCCCGCCAGCCTGTTTGCCAGCACTTTGGCAAAAATCTTAAGGTCGAAGTTCAGTAGGGAGATCGGACGGTAAGAAGCAGGCATTTCCGGGTCTTTACCTGGCTTGGGGATTAAAGTAATATGGGCATGGTTGTTGCCCCACCTAAAGCCGCCCTGTTCCACCCGCCGCGCATACACCTCTACCAGGACCGGGCTGACAAAACTATTAAGCAGTTTATAAAACTCGGCTCCCAAGCCATCAGGCCCTGGCGATTTAAAGCAACTAGCCGCCGCGATGACCGATCCCACTTCCTCTGGGGTGACTGGGCGCCCCAAGTGCAGGCTTTGTTCCTCCGTAAGCGAAGGTAAATTCAACATCCGGAGGTATTCCGATGCTGCCGAAGGTGAGCCACTTTCCGCTGTATAAAGTTTCTGAAAAAAACCCCGAAATACCCGGGCTATCTCCTTATTGTCTCGCTGTAACCTCCCATATTCAACTCGCAAGGCCGCCACAGTATTTAAGCCTCTCTAACCTCGCAGACAGCGGGCCAGCAGCCGCCCGGGTTTATCCCCATGGCACTGTAGTCGATATCGGTAATATAAAATTGACTTCTTGGCTCTCTGGTGCAACAACTCATTGAGGCCTACGCGAGCTTCCCACAGTTCTTTTTGAAGCCCTGGAGTCGGGGCCTGTGCCATCCGACGACGTAGCAAGGATACCCGCTTCTCTAGCCTAAGAATCCGTTCCACGAGCAGCCGACGTCTGCGGGCCGCGAACCCAATAATGTCGCCTCGCAGTACGACTTTGGCTGTCTCCCAGACCAGTTCCGGATCTCCCTGATGACCTTGATGGACCTCCGCAAACTCTTGCAAGCGTTGTTCTAAAAACTTATGAAACTGAGCGTCCTTGTAAAGTTCCGGCGGGAATCGCCAAAGTCTAGATTGGTCCGTCACCCCGCCCCAGCACAGTTCCAACCATACCGGTGCATGGTCGGAAATTTCGAAAGGCCCGATCTGCGTGTCCCCCACCTTCGCAAATATCCCGTTGGAAAGCAGCAGGTAGTCAATGCGGGAGCTGGAGCCATGAGCTCTGGACTGGTGGGTGAAATCCTTCTCTGAGGGATGTAATACCCTCCAGGGGTCTACCAGCCCCAAGCGAGTCTTAAAGCGCTGCAACACCCGAGTTACAGGTCCCCGTTCGCGCGCTTCCGCCCCTCTGGAAGTGTCCAGATCAACATCCAAGACTCCATTAAAGTCACCTCCCATCACCAGAGGGGACTCAGGCATCTGCTCCACTTTAGAAGCCACACTAGCATAAAAGTGGGGGTCTAGGGAATTCGGTCCGTACACCGTCCCCAAGATGACTGGTTTCCCTTCTAAGGTACCTTGCAAAAGCAGATAGCGTCCCGCCGCATCGCGCACTTCAGCTTCAATGACGCAGCGCACCCGTTTGTGAACCAGGATAGCCACACCCCCTTTTCTTCCTGTAGCCGGAGCCCCCCAAACCTGCCCGACCCAATCTCGGCGCAGCTTATGATGCTCCTCAGCCGTCTGGTGGGTCTCCTGTAAAAATGCAATATCACATTTTTGCCTAGCTAAGGCCTGTAAAATTTTATATCTCTTAATAGGGTGGCCTAAACCGCACACATTCCACTTGATGATTTTCAAAGCAGTGGGGCAGTGTCAAGATCCACCTGACCGGTATCCCATACTAGTCGGGGCAGGGCTCTCCCAGCCTGGAACCCCCTCCCCACTCTCTCAACACTAAGCCACCAATGGGGCGTACAAGGGATGCGACCTCCCCCCCTCCCTCCCCCCCAACCCCTTCCCCCCATTAATTATTTGCTCTCCAACCCCTCTGTCACCTCTCCTCTCTCCCATGGATCTTTTGGTGATACGCTCCACCGCCCCCACTTTCCTCTTTACCCCCATCCCCCATACATTCCCCCAAGCTCCTGTATAGTTACTGGCACCCCAGTCGCCACAGCACCCCCAACCCCCGGTGATCCAATCCCTCCATTAGGCAAAGCTGTCAGTCAGATTGGCTAGGGGCCTATTGCAGAACTCAGGCATCTAACCCCAAGCCCGGGAGAGAGTTAACCCCCCTACCTCCAAGGAGAAACTGCACCAGCAGTAGCCCAAAGTGTCCGCACTACCCAAAAGCACAGCAGCCACTAACGCAGGGAGCTTCCCATGTAAAAGCAAATAATCCCAATCCCCAGAAAATAGTACCGTTCTGGTGGCAGAATTCAAGTAAATTGGGCCCCCCCCCCCCCGCCCACAACGTGCAGGCAGGGAAGAAGCAACACTCCTGCTATGGAGAGCCCCGACAGTTACTGTCGAGATTCCTCCCCGAGCGGCTGCAGGGCTCCATACCTATGTTCCTAATGCACGGATCCCCGTCCAGTCCTATCTGCTGCACGGTAATTCTTTCCGCTCCGAGCTTAGACCATGTACCAAATCAGGACTAGGTCAGACACAGCGCGGCACTGTGTGCCCTAACTGGCTAGGGGTCCCATGAAAGGTTCTACGAAGACCACCCAACATGCACAAAACCTTCCCCCCCCCCTCGGCTGAATCTGGGAGGCAGAAGCTATTAAGACTACTACCATTAGGCTAGCCTTGGGCAATACTCCCGAAACACAAACTGGGTTACGAAGGACGGAGAGGCACTGCCATACGGACCCCGCACAGCAGGCCGGGCTCCCCCCCCCCCCCGCACCAGAACAGTCCGGCCGAGCTATGGCACCAACTACAGCTATTTTCAAAAGGTGAGGCCCCGGTTCCCCCCAGGCCTGCAGGCGCGTATCCATTGAATAGGGTGGGGGCTACTTATAGGCTCCGCAGTTAACC
This sequence comes from Ichthyophis bannanicus, assembly GCA_033557465.1. NCBI lineage: Eukaryota > Metazoa > Chordata > Amphibia > Gymnophiona > Ichthyophiidae > Ichthyophis > Ichthyophis bannanicus. The sequence continues at coordinate 723,802,146 of CM066032.1, forward strand.
CAACCCCGCATTAGACTATATGGGAGGGGGCACCATCCCTCCCCGGCCACCCCGCCAGGCTACCTGATGTCTCATCCCTTGGGAAAGAGGAGGCTTCCGTGCACCCCCGCAATCAGGCCTATCCCCTCCTCCATCCCACGTCAAAAACCTCCCACAGGTTAGGCCTCGTTCAGGGCTACCCAGGTTCATCTATAGTAACAAACATTAGTAACCAGCAAACAGAACCCCAACATTATAACAAAATAACAAAGTGAGAACAAAGTACAAAGTACAAAGCAACCCCTCCAGCCCACCCGGGTACTCAACAGTTCTCTGGTAGCCAAGGCTCAGGCCATAATCAGAGGGAGCAGAGTTGCGGTTGATATCCAGGAACTGAAGAGGTATACCAATCCAATGTCCTCCAGGCCAGATACGGCTTACTCGGCGCTCCCTCAATGCAGCTTAGCCAGTGATATTTTGTCCAACCGTCAAAAAAAAGAGATTGGTGTCACCTCGTCGAGGACCTTAGCCCTCTCCTCCCTCAGGGGTGATACTCTCCACGTACTGCGCCGCTGCATCAGCAGACTCGAATGTCTTGCGCTGGCCTTCGTAAAACACGTGAAGGCGCGCCGGGTATTGTACTGTAAATTTGATCTGACGGTCAATTAGCTTTTGGCATATGGGTGTGTAAGCCCGGCGGCGTTGGCTCAATTGCAGAGAATAGTCCTGTGCAATTCGAATCCTCATGTTTTCCACCTCCAGGGCGCCTTGGGCTCGCGCCGTGCGCAAAATAGTCTCTTTTTGTGGAAATTGAAGAAATTTCACAAGGACCACTCGGGGTCTGGAGTCCCGCACATTTCGGCTGCCCACCCGATGAGCTCGTTCAATCTGAATCTTTTCCCCTGCGGCTTCACCCATTAGCAGCGTTGAGAAGAGCCCCACTAGGTACTTCTGCAGCTCAGTGTCCATCACAGTTTCGGGGACTCCCATCACCCTCAAGTTGTTTCTCCTAGAACGATTTTCCAGGTCGTCTATTTTTGCCTCCTGGATTCGCAGCTGGGTCTTCAGGGAGTCCACCGACTGGTGGAGTTCAGTTAGGGTGTCCTCCACACGCCCCACGCGGTCCTCCACCTCCTGCAGCCTCTTGCCGAAAGTCTCCACCGAGCTCTGCACGGCGTCCAGTTTCTCCCGGAGGGTGGTAAATTGAGTAGCTAGAGCCTCTGCGACCGCTGCCGATATTTCCTCCACTCTGGCTGGGGAGGTTGGGGAACTCGGCGCCACCACTCCATCCGCCATCTTGCTGGGTCCTGGCCCGCGGTCTCGCTCCTTCTTCCCCGCTCGTAGTGCCGCGGCCATCCCTGTTCCTCCTACTATTCGTCGCAGAGATGATGATGGGTTGTCCGGTACCTGGGGTAACGCTGTGCTTCGGTCCGGGGATCACAGAAACGGTTCAAATTGCCGGTTTAAGTAGGGGACGGTCGGAGGACGAACAGAACACGACTGCTCGCTCTCACCGCATCACCGGAAGTCGTCATCTGTGTATAACTTAATTTATTTGTTGTTAAACATTTTCTTTTTTTCCTAATAGTAATTTTCAGTTTAGCTCATACTCAGAATTGGTTCGAGGATAGTAAGGAAGAAATCCCTGGAAAGCACATACTGGATTCTCCCATCTGGAATATGCTGACTGTACCACATTCATGAGTGATAGTGGCAGTGTCTCTGTGGGAGGATGTTCCTACTGTTTTCTCTGGAAATTATATTTCTTTCTGAATGGTGGGTGAGATGAAGGTAAATGGAAGAATTGTGATAAAAATCTTATGCCTGGGGGTAAAAATGGAAAGAAAATTAGAACAGCAGCCTGGAACCGGAAAGACCTGGGTTCAAATCCCACTAATACTCCTTGTGGCCTTGAGCAAGCCTCTTAACCCTGCATTGCCTCAGGGAAATACCTACAGTACCTGAATGTAATTCATCTTGAACCTCTACTGGAAAGGTGTGAGCTAAATATCAATCAATCAAATAAATAATCCTCTTATAGATAAGGTCTAACGATGCACTGGAACAATGAATTGAATATTAATGAACCAATATTCAAAAAAGGTTTACAATTTTGATGGCAGCAACTAAGAGCTGATTTTATAAGGGACGAGTGGAAAGTTAAATACTCTTTACCTATGTAAGTCCCTATTTTAAAGGACGCTAGCGTGTGAATGAGCACTTAAGCATGCGCCAAAGATGGTCACTATTTTGTAAGTGCGTGCATAAGCCCGATTGCACTTACTTTCAGTGTGGGTGTGCATGGGGGTGGAGTTTGGATGGAACATAGGCAGAATGTAACTTTACATACATAAATTATAAAATATTATAACTTACGTGCTTTTCTGGACAATCTAGACGTAAGCGCTAACTCCTGCTCCAGAGCAGGTATAACTGCCACAACTAGACTGAGCCTCTATTTATATAAAGAAAAGTACATGTCTACTTCACTTCATAGCCCTGAAATATGTGCATGGCAAAGTGCATAAACTGCACAGTTTATAAAATTACCCTCCACATGTATAAGTTAGGGATTTGTGCTGGGTCTGCTCTTTTTTACATATTCATAAATGACCTGGAAATGGGAATAACGAGTGAGGTTATCAAATTTGCAGATGACACAAAACTATTTAAAGTTGTTAAAACCCATGAGGATTGTGGAAAATTGCAAGAGGATCTTGATAAATTGGAAGACTGGGCATCCAAATGGCAGATAAAATTTAATGTGGACAAGTGCAAAGTTATGCACCTAGGAATGAACAACCCAAACTATGGTTACACAATGCAAGGTTCCACATTAGGAACCACCACCCGGGAAAAAAATGTAGGCGTCACCATGGATAACATGTTAAAACCCTCGGCCCAGTGTGCAGCGCAGCCAAGAAAGCAAATAGAATACTGGGAATCATAAGGAAAGGAATGAAGAATAAAACAAAGGATATTATATAGCCTCTGTATCTTTCTATGGTGCGACCGCACCTTGAATATTGTGTGCAATTCTGGTTGCCGTATCTTAAAAAGGATATAGTGTTATTAGAAAAGGTACAGAGAAGAGCCACCAAAATGGTAAAGGGTTGGAAGGATACCCCTATGAAGAGAGGCTAAAAGTTAGGACTCTTCAACCTGGAAAAGAGACGGCTGAGGGAAGATATGATAGAGGTCTATAAATTAATATAGAAAGACTAGGGGACATGCAATGAAGCTACAGGGTAACCTATTTAAGACTAATAAGAGAAAATATTTTTTCACTCAATGCATAATCAAACTCTGGAATTTGTTACCGGAGGATGTAGTAAAAGCTGTTAGTGTAGCTGGGTTTGGACAAGTTCCTGTGGAAATGTCCATAAACCATAATTAAAGAGGACCCGGGAAATCCACTGTTTGCCCCAATTCAAGCATTGTGGAACCTGTGTCTTCTGGGGAAACTGCTCGGTACTTGTGACCTAGATTGGCCACGGTTGGAAACAGGATACTGGGCTTGATGAATCTTGGTCTGACCCAGTGTGGCATATCTTATGTTCTTAAGTCTTCTATCCATGAATTTTCAGTGGCACTATATGGACAGTGCTGCTGAAAATTCCCACCAAGGGCTCTGGCCCTATCTGAATATTGCCACCTGTCTTTAGGGAAAGTAGCAATATTCAGGTGCTATCCCTATAGTTAAGCAATTTAAGGAAGGCCAGTAACAGTATGGTCTTAAGTTCAATCTCTTAGCTATATACAAAGTAGCTGCTTATTGTGGCAGTGGGAGGTCACTTGGTAACAGGGTGCCTAGATAAATAAGGCAGGAAGGTGCTGATTTCAAGCCTAGTTTTATAAAGGCAAGTAGGCACTTACTTGTCTTTATGAAATACTAGTGCAAATCCCTGTGCAGATCCTACCTAGACGGCAGGCACGGACATTATGGCCTCTGGACAGGAAGTATAAAGGTCCGTGCATACATGCTTATTTTATGAACTACGCCCATGCTAGGCTCAAGCTCCACACTATGCACGCCGAAAGTACAACCATTGCTCCGGCTTCACCCAAAGATACATTTACGCCCAGTCTAATAATATAAGAACCCATATACACATCTAAAACAACGTTTTAGACAGAAAAATGACCTAGAATGATAGGCATACATCGATTTTAAGAGTCTATTTACACAATATTTACAAAAATAGTGTTTTAGGTGTGAGGATGGTTTATAACATTGCCCACGGTAAGAGTAATTTTATAACAGGGGTGCCTAGGATAAGAGGGTAAACAGGCACCTACTTTAAGCCTATTTTATAAAGACATATAGGAATCTATGTATTCTTATAAAATACTAGTGCAACAGGCAAAAAGCATGCAAGCATAAAGTAACCAGATTTTTTTTGCAAGCAAATCTGGAACACTTATTATCAAGGGGTGGGGGGGGGGGAGGAAAGGACACCTTTAATTTCAGATTTTAGCAACAAGGCGTGGAGGAGGGAAGAGGAACCATTAATTGGCTCCTCTCCATCCATCGCATTACAGCAACAATATCGCTTCCAAGCAGACAGATTCACAGAGAAATAGAAACAGTGATGCATTTCCTCATACTTACATATTCCAATCACTAAATTGAAAATAAAATGTTTTTCTACCCTTTCTGTCCCCGTGCTGGAACTGGGGAGAGAAGGCTGCCAAACATGTGGGAGTTAGGGACACAGCTCTCAAATCAGGGACAATCCCCAAAAATCAGGGACGTCTGGTAACCATAATAGATATACATCTCATTGAGAGCAGGTGTAAATGTTTTTCATGTAGAGTACACTAGTACACATCACAGATTAGCATATGTTATAATCTGCATGCATTCTTGCAAACTCTGCCTTTGCTCTGCCTCCCCTCACCTCCACCCTGTACAAGTTTACTGGCAAAGTATGCCAATGCATGCAGCCAGAAATTTACAGTATAACAGGCCTTTTACACGTATATGTGGCCACATACACACTAAAAAACTTTATAAAATTACCCCCATGAAGGTAATTTTAGGAAGTCACATAATTAATGTGGATTTTTCTGTGTATTTCACGTGTATTTTATTAAGTAATGGGCACGTATATTTACTTTAGAAATTAGGGGTGTAAATGGCCAAAAATGCATGTTAAATTTAGGAGGCACAATCACTTATACCATTTCTATGCATAGATTTGTCAAGAACACACATAAATTATAGTATTTTAAAATTTAGATGTATACTTGTATGCTCTGCTCATTCACACACTTACGGTGAAAGAAGGCACCATTGGGGTTATACGCGTACTTATAAAATAGCAACTGGCTAAAGTACATGTGTAAATCTTTACAACTGGAGTCAATAGATTCACAAGACAAAAAAAATCCAGTTAGCATTTTCCAAAGAGCTCCAGGGCAGACAAACTTTGGGTCAATCAGAAAAAAGGAAGGAAGATCACCAACAATACAGCAGGTTGGCTAGACCAAGCCCCCATGAAGACATGATGGCTCTTCTGCACGTTGCCTGTCTTCTAAGCCAAAGATCACTAGTTTAAGACTAGAATCTTGACTATGAGAACAAAAAAACCCATTGGGTGTTTTATTTACCTGAAACCTCTAGTAACCTTTCATCTATGTTTTTCATTTAGACAGCAGACATAGCTACCTCTTTAATTAACAAAATTGCCCTGAGGCTCCACGTTTGGCAGAGCCTTTTGTAAAAATCTGATCTGAACATCTGTTTCCCACATTGAGCTCCAATGCAAAATGAACATAGTCTTAAAATGGGTCTGCACCTTTACGTTAAGAAGACAAAGATCCTGACAGCTGGCAAAATCAATAAGTTCATTATTGATGGAGAAGAAATTGAAATAGTTGACAACTTTAACATTCTTGGATCAACAAACTTTAAAGAAAGGACTAGCAGTCAAGAAATCCGATGATGCATTGCTTTTGACAGAATGGCTATGAAGGACCTAGACAAGATTCTCAAGAACAGAGATGTCTCTCTCCATACAAAATTTGACTTGTCCAGTCCATGGTTTTTTCAATAACATCATATGGATGTGAAAGTTGGACAGTGAAAAAGATAGACAGTAATAAAATTGATGCCTTTGAATTATGGTGCCGGCGATGAATACTGTGTATATCATGGACTACCGGAAGAACAAACCAGTAAGTACTAGAGGACATCAAACCTAAGCTTTCCTTAGAAGCTCAGATGACAAAACTTCAACTTTCATACTTTGTACACATCATGCGAAGAGAGAGATCATTGGAGAAAAACATAAAGCTTGGCAAGGTAGAAGGTTACCATAAAAGAGGAAGACAGGCAATGAGATAGATCAATACAATAACAGCAGCTATGGATACCACTCTATCAACAATGAGCCATTTGGCTGAAGACCAAACAAAATTTAGGTCAGCTATCCAGAGGGTTGCCAGGAGTTGACACTGACTTGACAACACTTAACAACAAAAGGTATCATAGCAGCTTGAACCTCTGTGATAAAACTGTATCCCTACATTGACGTTTTATTCTGGTATGGAAGCATCCTGTACTGACAGGATTTTCTCCAGTATGACTTTCTATCCGAACTGGGAAAGTTTTGATAATTAGTATTTGGAACATGAAGGTGTTTGATTAATTTTTAAATACTTATAATTATGATATCAGCATAATAATCACAAGGCAATGTGTGAACATTTCATGAGACCTAGTTTCCATCTTTAGTAGAAATTTGCATATGATTATGACAACTTTCATTTTATGAATTTCTGTGTAATGACTAGGCAAGAAAAGAAAATCAGCTGGTGACAACAGTTATTAACCAATGGCAAGAAAGTTTTAAAAATGCAACTTTTCAACCAATGTTATGGCAGCTTTCAAAATGGTCAATATCACAATGTATTTTGACCTTCCTGAGATCTCGACTGAACTGAAGATTTGTCTGGTTAACTTCAGGAGTTAAAAGGACAAATCTTCAGTGTTTGGCCAGAAAATAACCAGTTAAAAGGAGAAGATATTGGACTTGACAGGGGCATGGCTATTTTTTTTAACTGGATAACACTTAAGCAGTCTTAGTCAATGGTGGTTTCTCTAATGAGTTGTATTACACAGAGTAGTGTGGTTATTGTGTTAGTCGACAACCACACAGCCACAACAGCAGATACCACAAGGTAGAGCAAGGTGATACCTCTGTGCGAAAACACTTCTCAGAACCCAAACACTACAGGAATGACTTTTTGGTGACAATCCAGGAACTTAAGAATTATAAAATTAAAATGATCAAGTACTTGCAAACTGACCAGAAGGTTTTAATAAAAATTTAGGTTTCCAATCACATTATAACCATACATTTTTACTACTTTGTCATCCATCCATCTTTCCCACTGCCCCCTTCCCCCCACATCATGTCCTGTGATTATCTCTGGAATGTTTTTGTGATTCACTTATATATTCTATAAGTGAATCATAAAAATATGGCATATTTTGCTCATATTGTCCTGACCTGAGGAAGATTTTAACCTTTGGAAGCTTGTCCAAAAATGTATTAAGCTAGTCCTATAAAAAGGTTATCACCTTCTTTTCTTTTTTTTGCTCTTTCAGAGAGGAATGCAGAAGGGCTGTCCTCTCTTATTAGCCCTGATCCTGCTGAGGGTGATTCAAGCTTCAGAGGAGGTATAAACTGTAAGACAAGTGACTTGGTATTTAAGTTTGTGAATTCTGTTAAGGATGTAATGGGTTATTTGATGAATCCTTGCAATTCTCTGAGTGGTCTGATGCAGGAATTTCATCAGTTTGGGTCATTCACAGATTTAAAATAAAATTTAGGTTTGGAAGCAATGGCACTACTACCAGAAATGTGGTAGGGGTGGAATGCTGAAATATCTCTAAAATAGACAGATGGGGTTTTTTTGTTATCTGATAGCACAGTTACTTACCTGTAACAGGTGATCTCTGGGAACAGCAGGAATAAGTCTTCACATATGGGTACGTCGGTACCGACGGAGCCTGCGCAGGAACGCTTCCCAGCGTCCAATCAGAAAGCTTTTGGGAGCATCCCTCAGTGCCTGCGTGCTGCCTTCCCGCCTTTCCAACTGTCTCTCCTCAGTTGAGTTTTATAGCTGAGACAAAAGAGAGAAAGAGGAAAGGAAGATAGAGAGATACAACTCCTAGGGGAGGTGGGTGGGTTGTGAAGACTTATTCCTGCTGTTCCCAGAGATCACCTGTTACAGGTAAGTAACTGTGCTATCTCCAGGAACAAGCAGGAATGAGTCTTCACATATGCGGACTCCCAAGCTAAGATGCCTGGAGCCCTAGCATGGTGAGGATTGGAACATGCTACACCTCATAGGGCCAGGCATCCTGAGGATGGAGGGTAGAAGTTGAAAAGAGAGGTGCTGTAGGAAAAACAGCTAACCCAAGGACTACAGGTAAGGAGTCCTTGTATGTTTGATAATTACCATGAAAAATATTAACATGAACAAACATAATATGGACCTCACCTACTGGATTGCAGGAAGTAGAGAGGCTGATGGAGTCTACTGGGTTCCAGCAGAGGAATGTTCAAGGTGATCTCACTGAAGTGAAGGCGAAGGTCCAAATCTGGAATTGACAGGTGACCCAGGTGTCAACTGTAGTACCAAAACGTCAGGTCTTTAGTGGAAGCTTTATGGAAAAAGCTGGGAACTCTTTTGGATACAGAGTTAGTAACATTTAGGAGCAAAAGAGGAAGACTGACTGATTTGGACAACTAGCCCAGTCCTGGAGGAAAGAAGGGGTATGGAAAAAAGCCCATATTCCCAAGGAGGACAGATGTCTGAAGGGCTGAAACTTCAGATCTACTGAAGATCCACCCTGTCCTTCCTATCTGTTGAGAGATAGGAAAGATAGTGAAGCATGAAGCTTCAGGGATACCTAGACCTAGGGTTAAAGTAGGAACTGTCAGTACCACAGTAGTGGTTGTGTGCATAATACCCCAGACATACTGAGGGACAGTATGAAGATATGCAAGCCCACTGTCTGGAACCTATAGGAAGGTAAAAACCCTTTATAAGCATAGACAGAGAGATAAGTATGTAAATACATATCTACCTATAAGGAAGCATCTCGACAGATACACATATATATAAGGATATATATATATATATATAGTCTATAGTGAGATCTGGAGGGGCATAAGATATGCACACGCAGCTTACAGACATATGTATCTATAGAGAAGTATATAGAAACATATACATACATGTATATAGATGTCTAAAGATAAATGTCTGCAACTAAGCAGATAGAGATATGCCCATAAGAACATTCACATGGGAGATGTGAAGGAGAAAGATTCATCTAACAACAAGAAGGTGGAACCTACTTGAGAAGATATATAGAGAATCTATTCCCCCTGGTTAAGATGGTGCAGGAATGCTATCCAGTGAAATAACCAGGATGGTTGCGTGAAAAACAGAGGATAATATCAGTCTGTAAAGAGCAAGTCCTGAGTCCTATAGAACTCTCGCATGGTAAATGGACAGAAAACGCATAGGATGAGATACCAGGTTGACCCACTTGAGGAACAAGGGGGGGGGGTATCATGCGTTGTTTAATTAAATATGTGCTGTCCATGAAGGATTAGGATACCATGAGGACAAGCTGCAAGGAAAAAGAGCATATTTCCTTTAAAAATTGGGTAACTCTTTAGACTGTCACATAGAGAAGACTTATGTCCTTTATTAAAAGGAAATAGAAGGGTGTAAAGAACCCCTACAGTCATGAGGAATGACTGAGGAAGCCTTTTTCAACCATATAGGATAGTAATTAGAGAAAAATTCCCCATGCTCTCTAGCAAGGGCCCATAGTGGAAAGCTTCTCAGTAGGATTGCAGAGAGCACTATGCAGGAGAATTGGGAAATAAAAGTGGCTGTTGGAGGAAACCAGCTGCCACCTCAGTTATGCTGCCAACACCAGGGATTTGGAGATGACAGAAAAGAAGTGATAAGGATTTTGCAAGATAGATGAGCACTATCTTGGAAGCACTACGAAGACCAGAAACAAGTAGTGGAAGACAAGACTGGAACTCATAGGAAGTACCAGTAGTCCAATCACTGGAACTCCTGCATGGGCAGCTGCTGAAGAGAACAGCAGAGAGAATCCTTCTGCTTGTAACGGAGAGAACAGACAGAACAAGAGGAGAAAATCCTGATTATGTCTGATGAGCTTCCCAATGAAGCAGGGAGGTTACTCCAGAGAAAACTCTACACTGGAAAGGAAAGGAAGACTAGAAAGGCTAAGAAAGCCTTCCAGTCGTATGGTACCACTCGTACAGGGGAAGCCCTGGGAACGAGGGTAAAGAAAAATAGGAGCTGAAGGGAGACTTGCTATATGGTAAGTCTGTAGAAGGAAAAAATTCATGGTGGCACAGGGAAACTATCATGAGATAGTTGGAAAACCTCTCTTCATGGTAGGAAGAGGAAGAAAACCCTGTGACCCACAGTCATGAATCTCCTAACAGCTCAGTCTATGTGAGAGCAAGTGGATGTCCTGGAAACAGGAATCCATGCGTGGAGTTTCAAATGAAAAAACAGTGAAAAAACGTCTGCTGAGAAGAAGTGAACTGTATGTTATAAGAGATCAATTAGAACCCCAATGAGGGTTAATTTTCCTGGCTTGAGTTTGGATTCTTCAGACCAGGGCGAGGTTTCCCTTGTTTGGGAACATCTGTATGATGGGCAGGAGAAGAATAAAACCTTCTTTTAGGGAAAGAAGGTTTGGTAGGGCATTTCCTACCTACTGGGGAAGGAGAAGGCTTAGGAGAGCCCTCAGAAACAGGAAAGTCAGTGGAGCAATGAGCAACCTGACATAAAGACTCCCTATTGAAGAGATTCTCTCCAGTACAAGGAGTATTACCCAGTCTTTGTTGTGCCCATCTGTTCAAGTCTGAAGCTTGGAGCCAGGCTCTACGTCGTGCTCCTATGGCTATAGCAGAGGTTCTGCTAACAGACTCAAAAGAGTCAAGGGAAGCACGAGACAGAAAGCAAGATAAATTTTGGCTATGACTAAGAAGTAAGGAATAGTCTGCAGCCTTGGGCTCTGATAGAAAAGGAGTCAAAAGAGATAATTTCTTTGTGACCTCCTGAAGGGATAGACTCATATAAAAAATATATGAGATAATCCTTGTTGCCAGCATAGATGTTTGGAAGGTTTGACGTCCAAAAGCATCCAGTGTACTAGAAGCACGACCTGGCGGATAAGAAGAATGCTTCTTCTTGCTTTTCACCTTCCTCATTGCTGATTCCAGTACAATGGAATGATGGGGAAGTTGAGTCTTTTGAAACCCTGGAGAGGGGGGCACCTGATACAGAAGATCAGTTGCTGTAGAAGGTGAGGAAACCCTCAAAGGTGTTTCCCATATTCTCAGAAGAAGATCCTGCAAGGAAGGATGTAAAGGAAGCATTATATTTTCCTTTTCTCCAGAAGAGCCTTGTCTAGGATCATAGTCAGGGATAGCAAGGAATGTAGCCATGTCAAGGAGAAATTTCTGAAAAGAAGAATCTCCAATGGGAACCATCCCTGGACAGGCTAAAGTTGAAGAACTAGCCTGGGCACCGGAGGATGTACTGGTCCGGTGCAGAAAAAGAGCCCTAATGGATGGATACTGGTACTGGCGGTTATGACTTGAGACAGTCAGTACTGCATCGTCCATGCCAGATATCGACTCCAAACTAGGCATAGAAAGGAGTAATCCTGGTGAAAAGGGCATGGAAGTAGTTGGTCCCGATGGTACTGCAGGAACCGGCATTGGTACCGATACCAGTAGCTGTGCCGGAATCGGAGGCGATACCGACATCGAAGCAGTCATCGGAGGCTGCTCAAGCGGTACCTAGGCAACCAAAAACCCTTGGTGAGTATCCTCGATACTGCGCATCTGGAATCGGTAAGCGTCGGTTCCGAGACGCGTCGGTACCCAGTCTTCCAGACTTGATATCGATTCCAGACTTGGCATCGAAGGAAGCGAGTCTACCGATGCATGTCTGGAGGGTATCGGCGTCGGTGGTCGTATCGGCGATGCTGCCAATACTGGAAAGTCAATCTGGGACGTATCGATCGGTCCCGAAGGTACCGAGAACGCCAGATGACGATCCCTGATGAAGAGTGGATCACTCAATACCAGTGCCGATGCCGGGGTATCGGTACCGCTCGAAGCGGATGCCACCACCGAGCATGGCTCAGGTATGTTCTGTGAGGGGTGAGCCCCAGGAACAACCTGAAACCCCTGAAAGGCTTTGGAGACCGAAGGCTCCTGCTGGGGTTTTGAAGCCAATAGGGTCTTGAGGGCAAGGCCGGAGCCGTCATCATGCTTGGCATGAGACCTACCACTCAAGGATTGGTTAGTCTTAACAGACTGTTTGTGGGTTACCTGATCCTGTAGAGAAGAAATGGTCGGTGCCCTGACAATGGAAGGGAACTCGGTATCGAGGGAAACTCGAAATGTAAAATCTCTTCTCATAAAACTGTAGCCTAATGGCTGCGGAGGAAAAGGGTCAGGACCCAAACAGGTTAGACACCAGTTAATGGAGTCTAAAAAGAAAACTGTGTTTCCACAGTTAAGGCACTTCTTAGGAGAAGGCGGCTCCATGATGGAGAGGCCTTACAGGCCCAAAAAATTTAAGACAGAAACTGAGGGAAAACTCTCCCTGAGTTTGAGAAAAAGAAAAGAAAAAACCCACCGGCGGTACCGGTGGAGGCGGGGAAACAGCTGCAACCACAAGAAAACAAGAATTAAAGAAAACATTTTCTGAGGTGACAGGAGAACGTCCTGCCGGCTCCGTGGAAAAACGAAAACTGAGGAGAGACAGTTGGAAAGGCGGGAAGGCAGCACGCAGGTGCTGAGGGATGCTGCCAAAAGCTTTCTGATTGGACGCAGGGGAGCGTTCCCGCGCAGGCTCCGTCGGTACCGACGTACCCATATGTGAAGACTCATTCCTGCTTGTTCCTGGAGATCATATGTTTAACTCTCAACCTGGAGAAGTTATATGTGCTGCCTGAGCAAGCTTACTCCAACAGACTCTACAAAGCTAAGCTTTCAAACTTTACTAGTTGGCTGTTTTTTGATATACATTTTCATTACTTTTCCTTGCCTATCTATTACCTGACTACTTAGGCACTGTGGTGTGTTAGGGGAACAGCACCAAGGAAGGGGGACAAACACAGAAAATATAAAATAAAAAATAAAACAAAAGTCTTACTCTCACTATCTTTCTGTCTCTATCCCAGTTCTATCTGTTCATAGCCACCTTGATCTATAGTCTAGTGGCAAACAACCTAACATGATTGTAAGTTTAGAAATATTTAGTTTGCCTATATTCCTTGTATAGCCTTTTTAAATAAAAAATCTGAGTGTGTCCTCAGTTCATATAAGGTCTACTGGCCAGGGGCACTTCATTCTTGACATTTATCTACTTGGAATTGAAGTATATATTTGCTTTTATATTTGCAAAGACCTGGTTTCCTACTTAGTTTTGCAGTAAAGCTATAAATTTGAAAGTTCCAGGATCCTTTGCATAGTGGACTGATACATAGAAATAAGATTTAATTTTGACCTTTTAAAGTTCCCATTGTAAGAAGCTTGCCTTACAAGGTGTGGTTAATTCAATCAGCCTCTGCTGCCTGAGCAAGCTTAATTCAATCAGCCTCTACTGCCTGAGTAAGCTTACTCCAACAGACTCTACAAAGCTAAGCTTTCAGACTTTACTAATTGGCTGTTTTTTTATATAAATTGTCACAGCTTTTCCTTGCCTATCTATTACCTGTTTTATTCTCTTATTAGACTACTTAGGCATTTTGGTGTGTTAGGGAAACTGTACCAAGAAAGAGGGACAAACACAGAAAAACAAACAAATAAACAAAAAACCCCTTGCTCTCCCTATCTTTCTGTCTCTATCCCTATTCTATCTGTTCACAGCTACCTTGATCTACAGTTTAGTGGCAAACAACCTAACTTTTGATTATAAGTTTAGGAATATTTAGCTTGCCTGCATTCCTTGCATAGCCTTTTTAAATCAGACATCTGAGTGTGCCTTTAGTCAAATAAGCTCTGCTGACCAGGGGCCCTTAAATTCCTGCCCAGCCTACCCTTCATCCCACCCACACCAGGGTTGCATTGCTTATATAGTCATCATATAGATTGACATCTGTCCTCCAGTTAGGTGTAATACTCACCTTTTCCCCTTTTCTCCTTGTCCTAGCACTGCTTTATCACAGTCTTAATCAGCATGTTGTGTATTCAATGCAAAAGCTGTGGTGCCTTTATTCTAAGAAGAATCATTTGGAGCGTAAGAGCTGGCCCTAAATGTCTTAGGTTATTTGCTATGCATAAAGAATTGATTCTATTAAGGGAAGAATTAGCTGCAATTAAACACACATCCTCTAGGCTACAAATTAAAATAAAATCCACCACTGCTCCACAAACAGCCTAGGAACAAATGATTCACAGTGGACTCTGATAGGTTGCTACCTGTAACATGAAGAGACCCTCTCCATCAAGATATATGTCTGCATAATGCCTTCTCTGCCTTCAAAAATGAGAATGCCCAATTAGTGGAAACTGAAGCACCCTTAAATGAGAAGGTTAATGCTCAATCTACTGATAATGTGCCAAACACGAAGAAAAAAAAATCACAAAACAGGAAACTACTACTACTTGGAGATTCCATCATCAGAGGCACTAACTTGGGAACACGGTTCAAAGGAGAGAAGATGGTCAACTGCTCCAAGGCTCTTCAATCAGTAGGAACAAAATTGTTGGCTTAGTTAATGCAGAAAGTGAGCACTCCAAAATTAATGTTATCATCCACTTGGGTACAAATGACCTGGCTAGAAACACTGCCTCTGCAATTCAAAGGGACTTTCAGATTCTGGGAGAGAAACTCAAATCCATTGTTAACACTATAGCATTCTCAGAAGTTCTACCTGTTTTTGGTAAGGGAGTAGAAAGGCTGCATTGCATAATCAACTTTAATACATAGCTCCAAACCTGGTGCAAACAAGAAGGATTTAGATATAGGTGACTGGGGAAATAGATGAAACAACAAGAGATTATACTGAGTTGATGGACTACATCTCTCTTTCACAGGGAAAAGGATCCTGTGAAAAATTCAGGCATTATGTGGACAGGCATTTAAACTAGGGAAAGGGGGTGACGGATGGAGAAGAATATGTTCAGGACATCACTCCCAGCAAAAACATAATAACTTTGGAAACACTCACGCTATTAACTCACACATCAATGGCAAGTGGGAAGAGGCACATAGAAGAAAATCCATGCAAAATACAGACAAGCCAATCGACAAACAATGGAAAGCAATGCACACAAATGCTCGAAGTCTAACCAACAAAGTTCCTGTCCTGGAAGCCCTAATGGTAGAAATGGACTTGGATATTGTGGCCATTACCGAAACATGGTTTAATGAGTCACATGAATGGAATATAGCTGTAGCTGGCCATAATTTATTTAGGAGAAATAGAGGAGGGAGAAAAGGAGGAGGAGTAGCCCTATATGTCAAAAGCAATATTTAAACTGCTGAAAAGTAGGGGAGGTAGGGAAAAGCAGAAGCACTCTGGATTGTATTGGAAAGAGGAGATGGCACAATCATCCATACGGGTGTAGTCTACAGGCTTCCAACTCAAACTGAAGAAATTGATAGAGACTTGACTATTGATATTAGAAAGGTACAGATAAAGGGGGGAAGTGATCATATTAGGTGACTTTAATCTACCCAATGTGGATTGGAGTATTCCTTCTACAAATCTGGAAAGAAGTTAAAAAAATGTGGATGCCTTCTAAAATGCATTGCTTAGACAAATGGTGATGGAAACGACCAGGGAAAGTTTGATGCTGGATTTAGTACTTACCAACGGAGATAGCATGTCAAATGTTCAGGTGGGTGCCCATGTGAGCAGCAGCAATCATCACATGGTGTGTTTTGAGATAAAAGCCAAAGCAGAGTCCAATCACAGCAAGCTGAAAGTCCTAGGCTTCAAAAGCGCTAACTTCAGTAAAATGGCCAAGTGCCTAATTGAGGAGTTGGCAGGGTGGGAGGAGGTAAGGAAAATGGAACTGCAGTGGACTAAACTATAAGAGGCAATAAAAGGGGAAACAGATACATATGTAAGGAAAGTAAATAAAAATAAGAGGAAAAGGAAACCTATATGGTTCTCCAAAGAAGTGGCTGCACAAATAAAGGCAAAAAACACAGCTTTCACAAAATTCAGAAGTTTGCAAATAGAGGAATACAGAAAATACAGGATAAAGCTAAAAGAGACAAAAAGAGAAATAAGGATAGCAAAATCAAAGGAGAAGAAAAGATGGCTAAAGATCTAAAGCGTGCTGACAAAACCTTTTTCAGGTATATTCAGGAGAAGAGGAAGATCAGAGGTTAAATTGCAAGACTCAAAAAAACGCCAAGAACGGATTCGTAGAAAGTGACATTGAAATGGCAAAAATGCTAAACAAATACATCTGTTTGTTTTTTTACTGAAGAATATCCTGGAGAAGGGAGGTGGAGCCTGTTATCTGGTCAATATGGACGTGTAAGAGCAGTGCTCTGGAAGGCAGACAAGAATCCTGTTTTTCTGCAATATTTGATCATATAATTCCTACCTACATGGTGTCATGGATAAGTCGGGTTCTAAGCAGACGCGGCTGGATTTCCAACTTTCTCAAAATGCTAGTGTAAAAAGATCCAAGACAGAACCTCTCTCACCTCACAAGATGGCGGTCATCCGAGATGGCCCTGGGACCTCGCAGGAGATCTTGGCTGAGATTCGGGCAGTCAAAGAAATGGTCAAAGCCAATGATAAATCACTAAGGGCAATGCAAGAAGATATCAACGCTTTAAGATCTTCGTTAGAGGCAAATACAACCCATTTGGAGAAGGCAGAGAAGGTGGTGGCGTCGCATGAGGAGAGACCTGAGGTCATCGAGAAGCAGGCCAAGTTGATTCGCTCACTGCAAAGAGGTGGAAGATGGCAATAATCGCTCGCGACGAAATAACATAAGGGTGCTAGGAGTACCTGAAGGAGCAGAGGGACATGATTTGATATCCTTTCTGCAAGCCATGATTCCAGATGTGTTAAAGCTACATTTCACTATGCCATTTGAGATAGAGCATGCCCATAGAGTGACTATGCAATTCAAGGCCATAAACAAGCATCCACGCCCAATTATTCTGAAAGTTTTCTGCTTTCAACAAGTGTTGCAGATAATGGGGGCTGCCAGAGTACTCACAACTTTGGAATATCAGGGGCATAAACTCCTGTTCTTTCCGGACTTTGTGAGGGCGATGGTGGATCGGAGAAACATTCTTTTGGTGCTTCGTCCACGCTTGATATAGCTGAAGGCCCGTTTTGGACTGCTGTACTTGCATGAAGGTCACGCTGCATAATCAGACTACGACATTTGATGACTCTAGAGATTTATGTACGTAACTGAAGTCCTTTGAAGTCCACTCCATCTGCCTTTTGACTGCACTACCTCTCGGGGTAGCTGTTATTTATCGACCTCCTGACAAGTCTACTTCTACCTTTCTCATTGGCTTTGACTCGTGGCTCTCCTTCTTTCTGGATTCCTCTTCCCCACTCTTATTCTTGGGGATTTTAACATTAATATTGATAACCCCTCTGATCCTTATGCTTTAAAGCTCCTTTCCCTTACCTCCTCATTCGACCTCCAGCTTTGCTCTGCTGCCCCCACTCACCAGCATGGCCACTGCCGTGATCTTGTATTTTTCTCTTTGCTTACCCTCAAACTTCTGTACCTCAGTTCTTCCCTTATCTGACCAACACCTGCTAAGCTTCACTCATCATCACCTGCTGCCTCAACCTCATCCTGTCTCCTCCAACCTCTTTAGAACTCTTCATGTTATTGATCCCTTAGTTCTCTCCTCCACTGTTTCTTCATCTCTTTCCTCCACTATGTCATCTAAGTCTGTTGATGGGGCAATAGTTTCCTATAACGCTGCAGTCTCCTCTACTCTAGATATTCTCACTCTGCCCATGCCACATCCTGTGAGGTGTACTGCTCTCCAGCCCTGGCTTTCATCCACTACCTGCTATGTTTCTGTGCCCATTCAGCTGAGCATGCTTGGCTCAAATCCCACTCCCTTGCGGACTTTCTAAACTTCAAATTCATGCTTGTCTCTTTCCAGTCAGCCATAGCACTTGTGAAACAAGACTATTATGTCCATCTGACTAACAATCTTGCCTCCGACCCTCACCGTCTCTTTACTACTCTCAGCTCTCTCCTCAAGATGCCTCCACCTCTGACCCTTCCCTCCCTGTCTGCCCAAACCCTGGTTGACTATTTCCCTGACAAAATCCACAAGATCACCCTCCAATTCCCCACAAAGTCAGCTACTTCCCCTCTTCATTCCCAGCTTTCCCCCTCTACTTCTACTACCCTCTCTTTCTTTTCTGTGATCTCTGAAGAGGAAACTGCACACCTTCTTTCCTCCTCCTAACTCACTACCTGCTCCTCTGATTCTATCCCCACCCATCTCCTAAGCCCCATCTCCTCCACTGTTGTCCCTTCCATCTCTCATATTCTCAACCTATCCTTCTCCACTGCAACTGTCCCTGCAGCCTTCAAGCATGCTGTATTTACACCTCTCCCCAAGAAAACTCACCTGTCTTTCTAATTATCGACCCATCTCCCTCCTCCCTTTCATTTCTAAATTACTTAAGCACCGCTGCTGCCTTGACTTCCTCTCCTCTCATGCCCTCTTAGGGAATTTTGAGTAGTAGCAGGAAGATTTGTTGTGGCAATCTCAGATTCTGATAGGTAGAAAAAATGTTGGTCTTTGGCACCAATCCTTGTAGCACTAAACCTTCTGTGAAAGAGGGGATTGCCATAGAAGAAAGACAAAGAGCATAGCAGACATTATAAACTCAGTAACACAGAGAAACGTCTGTAGCCCTCCATGCTATGGAAACTAGTCATAAAATCAGATTTGATGCAAGAATCCTGGAAAAGGAAGAACGCTGGTGGCCAAAGAGGATCAAAGATGCAGTAGAGTAGTGATGGTGCTAATGGGTAAGCACTGCAGGGGAGCACCAATGGCAGGGGGCACCGTCGCTAGCCACCTGCCCCCTCACTGAGTCGCTACTTGAGAGAACCATGGGAACACTTCTCTGCTCCCGCGGCTCTGCTATTGTAGCCCCTCCCCAGAGGAAACTACCAGACACCTAGAGTTATTCCAGAGATGTTATTAAGTAGTCAAGCAAAGTGGTTATCTCTGAGTCTGGTATTCCCCTGATAGAGGCGTACAGAATTTCACTAACCACGTCTTCTTGCTTCTCCCACAGGAGAACAAGGGAAAAGAGGAAAATAAACTAAAAGGATTCAGCTTTACCAACGTGATATTACATGCATTTAAGTTTGGTTGTGAAATAAGAATAAAAAGCAAATAATCACATTTACTTTTTTTAGATGGAAATAAGAATAATATTTATTATGGCTAAATAAATTATTTTAAAACCAGTTAAAAGGGTCCAATAGTCACAGCTAATTAAAATCCAATTCAATAACTATGAGCTTGCACACTATTGCACATTCATTGTTTTAAAACATACAAACCTAAAAATAATTCAGGATTCTACTGTAATTTTGTTCAAATTATTTCTAGATTCAGCTTTGCAACAATACAGGTGAATGAATTTCTTTAAAATTACTTTTCTTCTCTTTTCCTTCTAAATTTCAGAATTTTCTTCACACTATGACTTTGTTTTCTTTTATTACAGAAATGTATCCCTTAACAGGTAAGTTTGTCAATATCCAAAGTACTCTGTATTGTTTAACACTAATTTAAATAAATGAGTTCATTAAATTTTCTTTTAGATGTGTATGCAAAGAGGTACCTCACTCTTCCTAGTTCCTTTCTTGAGTTGGGCTCTGTTCTGTTCCTGTGGTCCAGATTTTTCTTCCTCTAGGGATTCAGGCTCCTTAGGTCCAGAAAACTTCTTCTGATCCAGCGAAAATTGTACTCTACTACCTGTCTTTAAAACTCAGTAAGGAAAAACCCTGTTCTTTGGTTGAGGTTGTATCCTCAGTCCTTCAGCTTTATAGTTTAGGACTGAGATTTTCTTTGAATTTGCCCTATTCTAATTTAAAAAATAAAAGATAATTAAAAATCCCTAACTGTTCACTTTCATTCATATACAACACACTTCAGACAAACTCACTCAAACACTCCATCACTAGCCAGAGACTTTCACTCCGTGCAACCTCTCAGAATAAATTTCCTCACTCACAACAAAATTCAGGTTTTTGGCTTTGAAAAGCAATAGCTTTGTAACAGCTGTATAGCAGGAATTCAGATTTAAAATCCAAAGCCAGTTCTCTGTATTCTTGTTCACTGTAGCTCACTGAACTGTCACTGAGCTCAAGATTTGAAAGCAGCCTGTGACAAACACAGCCTCAGCTCTCTCACACAGGTTTCAAAACTTTCTTTAAAATATTTCCTTCAGGTTTAGAGCTGTAAAATCTTAAATATTTTAGGTATATTCAAAACTATTCCCTTTCTAGACACTCATACAATTATTCACCTGCGAGTTTTCTTTTAAAGCCTTAGCTCTCAGACTTCTCTCCTCAGAAAACTGCAGCTTTCAGGTTTTTTTTTTTTTAAACCAAAAGCCTCAATAAGTTGATCTCTTCCAAGAGATGTTATCTCCAGAAGACTACTGCTTTTAGTTTCCTACCTGATACAGCCACTCTTATCCTCATTCACTTCCAACCTTCTTCTAAGAGAAGAATTCTGGCTTTTAAAGATGTCAGACTTTCTTCAAAATTGCTTCTAAAGTCTGCTCTCTCACAAGCTTAAACAGTTTTTGTTTTTTTTGTTTTAAAGATCAGTGCTTCACTACAAGTGCTCTGTCAGAAAATTCAGTCTCCAAACCCTCTCCCAATTTACAGCTTTTATTTAAATGTTACCAAGCACAATACAATTCTTTTCCATAAGAAATTAAAAAGTTTCTACCACAACCCCTGTCGTTTTTAACTCCTCTCAAGCCCTCACCACACATATACAACCTCCTCTTTCTGTTCTTCCGCTCCAACTGTCAGACTTCATAGAAACATAGAAACATGATGACAGAAAAAGACCACATGGCCTATCTAGTCTGTCCTTCCATATCAACCACTATAACAGTCCCCTTTTTTCCTTTAGAGATCCTCTGTGTTTGTCCCACACTTCTTTGAATTCAGATACTGTCCTCATCTCTACCACCTCCACTTGGAGACTATTCCACGGATCCACCACTCTTTCCGTAAAGAAATATGTCACTCCTGAATCTATCCCCTTTCACCCTCATCCCATCTTCATGGACATTGCCGCTGCATTCGACACCATAGACCACGAAGTTCTCCTGCTACGCCTCAGAGAGAAGGGAGTTCAAGCTTCAGCTTTGTCATGGTGCGCTTCATACCTCACTGATCACTGGCAACATGTCCGTTCTGGCCCCTCCAACTCAGATTCCTTCCCCAAACTAAAGGTGTTCCATAGGGCTCATCTCTATCCGCCTTGCTATTCAATGTCTATATGCAACCCATTTGTGATCTCATCCAATCATTTAATATCAACTGCCAGGTCTATGCTGACGACGTCTTGATGTACATGCCAATTTCGACAGAACATCTTGAACTATCCCCACTTATCAGGTGCTTTGACGCTGTCACAGACTGGCTAAATGCACAAATGCTTAAGTTAAATTTCAAAAAGACAGAAGCCCTCTTCGTCACCAGGAATCCAGCTTTTACTCCACCCCTGTCTATCAAGGTTCGCGACGCAGAGATCATATGCAAGACTACAGTAAGATACCTAGGTGTAACGCTTGATCAGCAACTTAATATGAAGGCTCATATCAAAAACATAACAAAGTCGGTCTACCATAAAATCTGGACCCTCCGCAATCTGCGTCAACTGTTAGAGCCTGATGACTTCCGAACTGTCTTTTAGGCCCTAATAATGCCTCACTTTGACTATGCCAATGCAATCTTGTATGGTCTACCTAAGTGCACGACTAACCCCTTACAACTTGCAATGAATTCAGCTGCAAGAATCCTTCATGGAGCTTCAAGAAGTTCTCATATTACCTCAATACTAAAACAATTGTACTGGCTACCCATACAAGCCAGGATCTCATTCAAGATCCTAATTGTGACCCATAAAGCCATCAAGAAATACCCTGCTACTGTCATTACTGACCTAATTTCAATCACACCTCCCAATCGAGCAAGGAGATCGAATGCCGCAAATACTCTCATATTACCTAAGGCAAGCACGAAGTGTTCTCAATTCACTAGATCCAGAGCCTTCTCCTTCTTTGCTCCATCCTGCTGGAATGCATACCAGCAACTATCAGAACCATCAGTGAACTCTCCCAATTTAGGAAGGCACTGAAACGTCACCACTTTCTTCATCACTACGATGTTGCAGTCTTCCCCCCACACCCACCCACTCTCACATCTCAATGCAGCACCTCAAACTCATGCACGTCACATTCCCAGACTGATCACTCACAATCACACCTTCCCCTCCAACCACCATGAGAAACTTATGCAGTGTCGCATAACTCATTATATTGTTGCATAAAGTAGACTGTATTTATTCATCGTGTCTCCTTGTTAAGGGACTGGTTATTTATACCCTATTTTACCTGTTATACCTGCTTAATGCATACCCAAGTTTAATTTTCCTGTTTAATGTATACCCAAGTTATTATACCTGTTTCACTGTAAGCACAAATCAAGAAATTGAGATGTGCAACTCTTATGTTCATTGTAAACCGCACTGATGTCGAATAGCGTGGTATAAAAGAGACTGAAAATAAATAAATGTCCCCTCATAGCAGAGCTTGCTTTCAATCGAAAGAGGCTCTCCTCCTGTACATTTATGCGACGGAGGTATTTAAACGGCTCAATCATACCATCTCTATCCCGCCTTTCCTCTAAGATGTACATATTAAGATCCTTAAGTCTGTCCCTATATGCTTTGTAACAAAGACCACTAACCATTTTAGTAGCCACCCTCTGTACTGACTCCATCCTATTTATATCCTTTTGAAGGTGCAGTCTCCAGAATAGCACACAATACTCCAAATGAGGTCGCACCAAAGACTTATACAGAGGCACTATCACCTCCTTTCTTCTGCTGGCCATTCCTCTCCCTATGCACCCAAGCATCCTTCTAGCTTTTGCTGTCGCCTTTTCTGCCTGTTTAGCTACTTTAAGATCATCAGACACAATCACGCCTAGGTCCCGCTCTTCTTTAGTGGACAAAAGTACTTCACCCCCTATACTATATTGCTCCCTTGGATTGCTTCAGCCCAAATGCATGACCTTGCATTTTTTAACATTAAATCTCAGCTGCCAGATTCTATACCATTCTTCAAGCTTAGCTAGATCCCTCCTCATGTTATCTGCACCTTCCTGGGTGTCTATTGCAGATTTTGGTACCATCCACAAAGAGGCAAACCTTACTCGACAGCTCTTCCACTATATCACTAACAAAGATGTTAAAAAGAAACAGACCAAGGGCAGATCCCTGGTGCACACCACTGGTAACCTACTTCTCAGAGTGAGCTCCATTTACCTGTACCCTTTGTTCCCTCACACTCAACCAATTTCCAACCCAAGCAGTAACTTTAGGGTCCATCTCTAGGGTGTTCAGTTTGTTTATAAGTTGCCTGTGAAGAACGGTGTCAAAGGCTTTACTGAAATCTAAATACACCACATCTAGGGCTCTCCCTTGGTCCAACTCCCTGGTCACCCAGTCAAAGAAATCAATCAGATTTGTCTGACAAGACCTGCCTCTGGTGAATCCATGCTGCCTCAGATCCTGTAATCCGCTGGACTCCAGAAACCTCACTATTTTCACTTTCAGCAGCGTTTCCAATAATTTACTCACCACCGAAGTTAAACTAACCAGCCTGTAGTTTTCAACCACACCCTTACTTTCACTTTTGTGTAAAGTGACCACATGAGCCTCTCTCCAGTCCTTTAGCACCACTCCCGACTCCAACGAGGTATTGAAAAGGTCAGTCAGTGGAGCTGCTAGAACTTCCCCAAGTTCCCTTAGAATTTTAGGGTGTATCTTATCTGGTCTCATCACTTTGTTTACTTTAAGTTTAGCTATTTTCTCATGAACACAGTTTTCTGAAAATTGTTCAAGATGTCCTTCGCTTCAGATCCTGTCACTGATATTCTATTCTTACTATTCAAGGAGTTCCCCAAGGCTCATCATTATCAGCTTTCCTCTTCAACATCTATATTCAGCCCGTATGCAAAATATTTAACAAACACAAGATACATAGTAACATAGTAGATGACGGCAGATAAAGCACAGTTACTTACCTGTAACAGGTGATCTCTGGGAACAGCAGGAATAAGTCTTCACATATGGGTATCGTCGGTACCGACGGAGCCTGCGCGTGAACGCTCCCCAGCGTCCAGTAGGAAAGCTTTTGGGAGCATCCCACAGCGCCTGCGCGCTGCCTTCCC
Organism: Ichthyophis bannanicus; assembly: GCA_033557465.1. NCBI lineage: Eukaryota > Metazoa > Chordata > Amphibia > Gymnophiona > Ichthyophiidae > Ichthyophis > Ichthyophis bannanicus. Next base: position 723,826,679 of record CM066032.1, read on the forward strand.
GCATTTCCCAACCGCCTCTCTCCAGTTCGAGTTTTAAAGCTGAGACAAAGAGAGCGAGAGGAAAGGAAAGATAGATAGAGAGATACAACCACATAAATAGTTTAAATAGTTTACCCTGTAGCTTCATTGCATGTACCCTAGTCTTTCTATATTCTGATAAGGTAAACAATCGATCTACGTTTACCCGTTCCACTCCGCTCATTAATTTATAGACTTCTATCATGTCTCCCCTCAGCCGTCTCTTTTCCAGGTTAAAGAGCCCTAACCTTTTTAGCCTTTCTTCATAGGAGTATCCTTCCATCCCCTTTACCATTTTGGTGGCTCTTCTCTGTACCTTTTCTAAAATCGCTATATCCTTTTTAAGATACGGCGACCAGAATTGTACACAATATTCAAGGTGCGGTCTCACCATGGAACGATATAGAGGCATTATAATATCTTTTGTTTTATTTTCCATTCCTTTCCTTATCATACCTAGCATTCTATTTGCTCTCTTGGCCGCCGCTGCACACTGGGCCGAGGGTTTTAACATGGTATCCACAATGACACCTAAATCTTTTTCCTGGGTGGTGGTTAAAGATTTAGGCGTCATTGTGGATAGCATGTTAAAACCCTCGGCCCAGTGTGCAGCGGCGGCCAAGGTAAAGGGGATGGAAGGATACTCCTATGAAGAAAGGCTAAAAAGGTTAGGGCTCTTTAACCTGGAAAAGAGACGGCTCTTTAACCTGGAAAAGAGAGCCAGTCCCTCCCTGCTTGTTCACGTAGAACATGGCTACCTGGTTGTCCGTGTGGATGAGGACTGTCTTGTAGCTGAGCAGGGTGTGGAAGACTCTGAAAGCCAGAAAGATTGCTCTGAGCTCTAAGAGGTTGATATGTAGAGATGTCTCCTGTGGAGACCAGATGCCTTGGGTGGAGAGATCTTGTAGATGAGCTCCCCAACCCTTTGGAGAGGCATCTGTTGTAAGGGTTGCTTGGGGTAACACCTGTTGAAAGGGGGACCCCAGCAACAGATTTTGAGTGGACTTTCACCAGTGGAGGGACCAAAAGAGGCGACTAGAGGTTGCTATTTTGTCTGACAGACAACCTGATGCCTGGGTCCATTGGGTGGATAGGGTCCACTGAGCTGCCCTCATGTGAAGGCGAGCGTAAGGAACCACAACATCTCTCGAGCAGTTATATGGGATTTTAACTGAATCTGGGAGGCTAACTGCACCAAGCGTAGGCAACGGGCCTGGGGAAGATAGGCCCTTGCCGTTGTGGTATCCAGTAAGGCCCCTATGAACTCTAGAGACTGAGTAGGGGTGAGATGGGATTTTGGAATGTTGATTACCAGTCCCAGATACTGAAGAACACGCTTTGTGCAGGCCAGGGAAGTATGGGCCTCTGACTGGGATGGAGCTCGGATGAGCCAGTCATCCAGATATGGGAATACGAATATCCCTAGAGTGCATAAAAATGCAGCTACTACTGCCATGCATTTTGTGAACACTCTTGGAGCAGAGGCCAGACCGAAAGGAAGCATTTTGTATTGGTAGTGCTTTCCTTGGTAAAGGAACCGAAGGAACCTTCTGTGTGTTGGATGGATGAGGACATGGGTGTACGCATCCTTGAGATCTAGAGAACAAAGCCAGTCCTGACTCTGGAGGTATGGAAGGAGAGTTCCGAGAGAAGTCATCTTGAATTTTTCCTTGCATAGAAACTTGTTCAACTCTCTGAGATCTAATATGGGTCTGTAGCCCCCCGTTTTCTTTGGGATGAGAAAATAAGGGGAGTAGAACCCTGAGCCCTGTTGAAGAAGAGGTACTTCTTCTATTGCCCCTTGGGCAAGAAGGGTAGCAATCTCTTGACCTAGAAGGTTGAGGAGAGATGTTGGAGAATTGAACTGTTTCACCATGGTGTGAGGGGGAAGGTTTAAGAAATGAAGCTTGTACCCATCACGTATGATGGAGAGGGTCCATTGCTCTGCTGTGATTTGTTCCCATCTGGGAGCAAAGTGAGCTAACCTTCCTGGGATGGTGAGAGGCTCTGGATGTTCTAGAGCCAGAAAGGCTAAGTTCTCTAGTGGAAAGTCAAAGGCCCTGAGGAGGCTGAGGCTGTTGGGCCGTAACAGTCCTCGCAGCCTGAGGCTTGGTCTGTTTTGGTTGTTGCTGTCTCTTTGTAGCAAAACGACCTTGAGAAGAGGCCTGACCATAACCAGAAGAAAATTTCCCTTTTTTTGGGAAAGATCCTTTTTTGAACAACCTCTTTTTAAAAGGAGCAGTAGTAGACTTTGAAAGTCTATCTAAAGCAGAATTTTCAGCATCCATCTGGTTGGCCTTTGCTTGCCAATCTTTGCCAAACAGGTTTTCCCCTGTACAGGGAAGGTTACCTAGACCATCCTGTACCCAGGATTCCAAATCAGAGGCTTGCAACCAAGCAACTCTGCGTGCACCTATGGCAATAGCCGAGGCTCTACTGGCACCCTCAAAAGAGTCAAAGGCTGCACGGTTGGAAAACTTGGATACATCCTGTGCATGTTTAAGCCAGGTGATATATTCTTCTCTCTTATCTTCTGACATAAAAGGAGATAAGGTTTGCAGATGATCTGTAACTTCTTTCAGAAACATCCCCATATAGAGACTATAGGAGTTGATTCTGGCTACAAGCATACTGGCCTGGACGATTTTCCTGCCAAAGACATCTAAGGTTCTGCATTCTCTTCCTGGAGGAGCAGAGGAGTGCCTTTTTGTACTCTTGATTTTTTTCATAGCAGACTCTACCACAATGGAGTGGTGAGGAAGCTGAGTCTTATGAAAACCAGGACAAGGAGGAACACGATACATGGTGTCCAACCTTCGAGAATGAGGGAGGTGGAAAGAGGAGTCTCCCATATGCCCAACATGTGATCATAAAGAATCTCATGTATTGGTAAGGTGGATGCCTCTTTAGGAGCCTTAGGATATTGTAGGATATCTAATTTTTTGGCTCTAGGTTCAGTTTCAGAGGCCACTGAGATGGACAGGTCTCTGGCCACCTCCCTGATGAAGTCCTGAAAAGACAAGTCTTCAGGAGGAGACATTCTCCTTTTTGGAGAAGAGGGTTCCTGAGGAAGGATCCCCGATGCTTCAATAGAGGCCTCTGATGTATCAGAGTCTTCAGAGGAATGGAAGTATCGACTGCATGGATGCTCTCGCAGAGCCCGATACGCGTACCTGGGGGTATCGACATCGGGAGTAATCGGTACCGAGTCGGTACTAATGGGCATCACTGGATAGCGTACCGCTGCCGTCGATGCTGATGTCGATGCAAGCGGTACCGGTATCGGATCCGGTACCGGAATCGGTACCGGTACCGACAACGGAGTTTGTTGCGGTACCGTAGGCGTCGCAGCTTGTATGAATGCCATGATGGCACGCTGCATGGTCAGAATATTCTGATCCATCGACGCCACCAATGTCTGGATGTCGGTACCGGTGGAAACCGCCAGTACCCCAGAACATTGTAACAGGTGATCGGTCGAGGCCGAGCCATCGATGTCAACCTGTGACCCCATAGATAGAGCTTTGGAAGCCGGAGCCTCCCGCCGGGGTAATTTTGCCGGTGTGGATTCCTCAAGAGTAAGCCTGGGGGCATCTCGATACTTGGAGATGTACTCTTTGAGAACCGGCCGGATTTAAGTTTGGTTACCTGAGATCCATGGGATGAAGAAGAAGCCCTGGAAGATGTTGATGCCACAGAAGCTGCATCGGAGGGAAACAGGGTACTGAGCTTGGCTGCCCGATTTTGTAACCCTCTTTTAGACATTATGGAACAGGACTCACAATCCGCAATGGAGTGGTCAGGACCTAAACATTTTAGACACCAGTCATGGGTGTCAGTGACAGAAATAGTGCCACTGCACTTCGTGCACTTTTTAAACCCGGAGGCGGGTTTTTCCATGAGGAAAAATATATCTGTAGGCCTAAGGCCCCAGAAGAAAAAATGCACTGAAGAAAGAAAAGAGTAGGTTTTTTTTTTTTTTTTAAGAAAGAAAGAAAAAAGACCGGTGGTACCGGTTCGGAGTCGAGAAGGCAGACACGCGACTAAAGAAAAATAAAAGAAAATAAGAAATTCTTCAGCGGTGACAGGAAACACGACCTGCTGGCTCCGTGGAAAAGAAGAACTGGAGAGAGGCGGTTGGGAAAGGCGGGAAGGCAGTGCGCAGGCACTGTGGGATGCTCCCAAAAGCTTTCCTACTGGACGCTGGGGAGCCTTCCCGCGCAGGCTCCGTTGATACTAACGATACCCATATGTGAAGACTCATTCCTGCTTGTTCCTGGAGATAGACCAGCATGGTCCATCTAGTCTGCCCAGCACAATGGCAAGCGTAGGTGCACCTGCCGCTCCATGCAGGCCACCCATCCCCACGTCCCTGTTTAGGGGTAAACCAACCAATCCATGAAGGACACCCCTATTTGTTGAGAAATTAGATAGTTCAGTTTACTTTGATTTTATCCTGTTGCTGTAAAGGGATCCACTGTGTCTGTCCTATGCCATTTTAAATTTTGTCACCGTGTTTGCCCCACCACTTCCATCGGGAGGGCATTCCAAGCATCCACCACCCTTTCTGTGAAAAAGTATTTCCTGACATTACCTTTCAATTTACCACCTTGCAGCTTCCTGTTATGCCTTCTAGTTTTACAGTTTCCCTGTCTTTGGAAGAGGTTTGTTTGTTCATTATTTCCCTTTAAGTATTTATTTATTTAACATTTCTTATATACTGCCTTTCATGATATCAAGGCGGTTTACATTGAACAAACTGAAATTACATTGAACAGGGCATTATAACTTGGAAATAACTATTTTACAGGGAACATGGGCAATGGAGAGTTAAGTGGCTTGCCCAAAACCACAAGGAGCACCTGTGGGACTAGAAACCCCAGTCCTTCTGGCCCAAGGTTGCTGTCCTCTAGTGGGATTTGAACCACTGACCTTCTGGCCTGAAGTACCTTGCCCCAACCACTAGGCCACTCCTCCACTCAAAAGTCTGAATCATATCTCCTCTGTCCCTTATCTCCTCCAAAGTGTACATGTTTAGGTCTTCAAGTCTTTTCTCATAAGGCTTCTGACGCAGGCTCCAAATCATTTTGGTCGCCTTCCTCTGAACAGTTTCCAATCTTTTTACATCCTTTGCAAGATACGGTCTCCAAAACTGAACACAGTACTCCAAGTGAGGCCTCACCAGTGACTTGTACAGTGGCATAAGTACCTCTTCCTTTCTGCTGGTGATTCCTCTTTGTATGCAGCCCAACATCCTCCTGGCTTTTTCCACCAAACAAGGAATCACAATTTAGAAACAGGAAGACAATAATTAAACTGGGAACCCCAAAAGCCCAACAACACTGTAGAAATAAAACTATAAATTAATGTCCTCTTGTACTAAACAAAGCGCAGACATTAATGATGCACATTTCCCAGAGCTGGCATATTTCAGTTAATAAATTCAATAAAGAGATATTTTTCTACCTTTTGTGCATTTTTTTTCAGTTGCAATTGCTCCAGCCACTTTCTTCTGGTTTCTTCGTGTCTTCTGCTAACTCTCCATCGTCTGTTGTCCATTTGTCTTTTCTTCACGCTTCTAGTTTTTTTCCATTCTCTCTCTACATCTGCTTTAACATACTAATCTTTCTCCTTTTGCTCTTTCCTCATTCCTATTTCATCCACTCAAATGTTACCCCTCCATCCTCAATCCCCACTTACTCTCCCAATATCCGGCCAATTGTAGATTTGTCTTCCCTCCCACAAAATATTTTTTCACTCTCCCAGCTCTATCCCATTCTAATCCTCCCCCAACATCAGCTCCCTTCTAGTTCCAGCCCCACCCAGCATCTGCTCCCTTCTAGTCCACGCATCAGCCCATTTCCAGTCCTAGCCCCCCATAAGCCCATTTCTAGTCCTATCCTAGCCCCACCATCAGCCCATTTCCAGTCCTAGCTCCCCCATCCGAGTCCCTCCATCAGCTCATTTCCAATCCCAGCCCCCCATCAGCCCATTTCTACTCCTTTCCTATCCCCACCATCAGCCCATGTCAAATCCTAGCTCCCCTCCATTCAGCCCATTTCCAATCCAAGCCCCCCATGAGTCTACTTCCAGTTCTAACCCCTCCATGAGTCCATTTCAAACCAAGCCCCCCAACAGCCCATTTCCAGTCCTATCCTAGCCCTCCATCAGCCCATTTCCTGTCCTAGCCCCCCTCACTCAGCCCATTACCAGTCCTAGCACCCCCATAGCCCATTACCAGTCCTAAGCCCCCCAACCCATTACCAGTCCCAAGCCCCTTCACCCCATTTTGTCTTAGCCCCCCCATAGCCCATTACCAGTCCTAACCCCCATCAGCCCATTTCCAGTCGTAGCCTCCCCACAGCCCATTCCAGTCCTAACCCGCCCATTAGCCCATTTCCTGTCCTAGCCCCCCCATACCCCATTAACAGTCCTAACCCCCTATCAGCCCATTTCCAGTCTTAGCAAGCCCATAGCCCATTACCAGTCCTAACCGCCCATCAGCACATTTCCTGTCCTAGCCCCCCCATAGCCCATTACCAATCCTACCCCCCCATCAGCCCATTTCCAGTCTTAGCCCCCCCTTCAGCCCATTACCAGTCCTAACCCTCCTCCCCCCATCAGCCCACTTCCAGTATTATTCCCCCCCGTAGCCCATTACTAGTCCTAACCCCCCATAGCCCATTAACAGTCATAACTCCCTCCCCCATCAGCCCACTTCCAGTATTATTCCCCCCCATAGCCCATTAGTAGTCCTAACCCCCCATAGCCCATTACCAGTCCTAACCCCCTCCCCCATCATCCCACGTCCAGTCTTAGTCCCCCCATAGCTCATTAGTAGTCCTAACCCCCCCATAGCCCATTACCAGTCCTAACCCCCTCCCCCATCAGCCCACTTCCAGTCTTAGTCCCCCCCATAGCTCATTCGCAGTCCTAACCCCCCGCCATAGCCCATTACCAGTCCTAACCCCCTCCCCCCATACGCCCACTTCCAGTCTTAGTCCCCCCCATAGCTCATTAGTAGTCCTATCCCCCCCCCCGCCCCGATAAATTAAAAAAAAATACCGGCTGCTGCTGCTGCCGCCATGGCAGCGTCAGAATCAAACGTCAACGCCGCGGGGCCCCGACTGCCCGGCAGAACCTCCCTCGAGCATCAGCTCCTGAGTCCCTCCCAAAGCGCGGGCTTTCAGAGCCGCGAGAGTTTCCCATCAGCCCCGGCGGGATTAACAGAGCCGCGAGAGGTCAGAGAACCTCTCGCGGCTCTGAAAGCCCGCGCTTTGGGAGGGATTCGGGAGCTGATGCTCGAGGGAGGTTCTGCCGGGCAGTCGGGGCCCCGCGGCATTGACGTTTGATTCTGACGCTGCCACGGCAGCAGCAGCCGGTATTTTTTAAAAAAATGTACTTGGGCTAATGAATGTTTTTTGCGCGGGGCCCCCTGAAACGCGGGGCCCTGTGCAAAAAACATTCTTCCTCAATGGACGGGCCGGTCCTGGTTCCATAGCCCAGGGTGCCTTCTAGAGTGCCTTGTCCAGGGGTGCCTACTACGGCGCTTAGCCTAAGGAGCCCTATAGGATGCCTTATGAGGCACCTTACAAGGCGCCTTACAGTTGGGGCAATCGAGTCATTTTTCTGCCAAAATAAACATCAAAAATTTAAAATAAATTATTTTCAGTGCGGGCAGACCTCCTACATCTGAATTCAACCACCAAAACATTAAAAATCCAATTTTTAAAATTGTCCAAAATGCATTTAAGGCATCACAGCCTCATCAGAATAAGGCTTAAACAGGCCCAGTGCAAGCCTGCAGCCTCAGGCTTCTTTTAGATCCGATTCTTTTTAATAACGGCCAAGTTGCCCAAAAATAAATTTCAGGGCTTTCGAAGCCCTCTCCCCATATGGGGAACACTTTTATTTTATTTATTTATTCAGGCTATTTGACCCGACCTTTAAGGCACCCTGCCTTATTTTTTAAAATTTGGGACCTTCTGGTCCCTTTACCAAGGCCCCCCAGCCATTAAATTTTAATTTCTGGGGCTTTCGGCTTGGCCCTCCTTCCAAGGCCCCCAAGGTCCTGCCCTCTTTCATTTCAGATCTTCCCAGCTCTCACCCAGTCTCCAGGGAGCCCCCTCCCCCTTTCAATTGGGTCTACTCCTGGCCCAAAATGCCTCCTGACCCCCCTCTTCTCTCCTTCCTGACATTGGGGGAAGACATAGCAACCACAGCCACTCTCCCCAATGGCAAGAAGGAGACTCCGGCTCCTTCCTTAGCATCGGGGACAGCTGCGAAGCCCGTGGCCCCCTTAATGCCCCCAGGCACTTCCTCTCACAGTCAGGGCAGCAACACAATGCACAGCTGCATCTGACTGCAGCCGGCATGCCTCCTCACTGATCAGGGCAGCCGTGACCTCAGCAGCTGCACCTGATCACTCTGCCTGCCCCTCTGCTTCAGTCCAGGCTTCAGACTGGGTCCCGCAGCATGCCGCTGGAACGTGGCTCACCCGGACCCCAGCCTGTGGCCTCCCCAGCTCTTTTTCTTTTTTAAAAAAAATTATTTTAAAGCTGCAGTTCTCAGGCTGCATAGCAGCCTCAAAGACAAAAACAAAGCCACAAAAAAAGAACCACGGTAGCCATCTGCTGCTTCCGTGATGACTCGTGTACCTCCCCCCCAACCACCATCATGCTGTCTGGGACAGTCAGGGACCCCACCTTCTAGGTACATTTTACTTATTAAATTTTTTACCTCTGGTTACACTATGTTATAAACTGCTGGACCACAGCATTTCCGGCAGTAATGAATATTTCCTGTTTCTTGTAAGAAACAGGAAATGCTTATTACCACCTTTAGAAATGCCACGGTCCAGCAGTTTATAAGATAGCAGAGCCACGGGAGCAGAGGCGTGTTCCTACGGCTCTCTCAAGCAGCGAGTCAGTGAGGGGTGCCGGGTGGCAGAAGATACAGGAGGGAAGGAAGGATCTGGAAGTGAGCTGATATGGGGGGGGGGGGGGGACTGGAAGGGAGCTGACACCTGGGGATGGGACTGTAAGGTGGCTGGATAATAGGGAGACTGGAAGGGAGGGGGATGGGGAGGGGCACTGGGACTGGAAGTGAGCTGATACCTAGGCTGATATTTGGACTAGAAGGGGCTGGATAGTGGGAAAGGAGAGGGGCTGGAAAGGAATGGACACCAATGGTTAGGAATGCAAGGGGGTTGACATTGGAAGGTACTGGGAGGGGAGGATTGGAAAGGGGCTGACATTGGGAAGAGTTACTGGGACTGGAAATAGGCTGATACCGAGGGAGGTATTGGGACTGGAAGGGGGCTGATGCTGAGGCTGGACAGGAAATAGGTTTATGCTGGGGGGAACTGGAAAGAAGCTGGAACTGGAAGGGAACTGATGCTGGTATATGCTGGGTCAGGTAGGGAAAAGAGGCAGAAACTGGTGGAGTGAAAATGGAGAGGGGGTAGATATTGTGTTTGTTGGGGGTGGGGAAGAAATACTGCTGCTGAGTGTCGACTGACTCAACGGAGCAGAGGCAGGGAGGTGCACTGCCGCAGGCCCAGACAGTTTGCCTCTGCCTCAGCTGACTGGATGGAGGGAAAGAGAGAAACACGAAATGGGGTGTGAGAGATGATAGACAGAGAGGGAGAGAGAGTGAGCAAAAGACTGGGGAATAATGGACCATGGGGAATGGGAGGACTGGGGTTAAGGTTGAAAAGTGGTAGGTAGATGGCTAAAAAAAGAACTGGATAGTAAGGGGTAGTAAAATCTGGGTGGACAGAGAGAGAGAAAATGAAGGAAATGTGGCAGAAAGATACAGAAATCTTCCCTGTTGTAATGGGAGTCACAGGCTTGATAAAGAAGAATTTCCAGGCACATCTTGACAAAAGCGTAGTTACTCACCTGTAACAGGTGTTCTCCAGGAGCAGCAGGAATCAGTCCTCACTTATGGGTGACGTCGGCGCCGACGGAGCCCTCGCGGAGCAATTTTCCCCAGCTTTCAAAGAAAGCCTTTGGGAATTGCAGCGCGCATGCGCGGTCGCCTTCCCGCCCGAGGGTGCCATCTTAGCCAGTCAGATGACATAGCTAAAAAAGACAGCATAAAAATTTGCAAAAAGAACATAAGCAGACGATTGCAACTCCAAGGGGAGGAGGGAGGGTAGTGAGGACTGATTCCTGCTGCTCCTGGAGAACACCTGTTACAGGTGAGTAACTACGCTTTCTCCAGGACCAAGCAGGAAGTCAGTCCTCACTTATGGGACTCCCAAGCTCAAGGCTACCGGAGACCCTAAGCACAAAAATGAGCTCCCTCTAGCTCAGCAGCACAGAAGGATAGAATCTTCGCTGAAATATCACCCACCGGTAGCCCACATCCGGGATGGAGGGTAGGAGTTGCTCAGACCTCAAAGAGATTACGGAGGACTGCCTGTCCGAAAGCACTGTCCCTACGGGACTCCCTCTCGAGACAGTAATGGACCGCAAAAGTCTGGCTCGAAGACCAAGTAGCGGCCCAGCAGATGTCTGCCAGCGGAACAGAGCGGAGGTAAGCCACTGACGTGGCCTTTGCCCGAACGCAATGAGCCGTGACTCGACTTTCTAAGGAGAGTCCGGCTGCCCCATAAGCCCAAGAGATACAGTCCGCAACCCAGATGGACAGAGTACGCTTGGAGACCGGGAGCCCCAATCTATTGGGGTCAAAAGACACAAAAAGCTGAGCAGCTTTACGGTGCTCCCGCGTACGGTCAAGGTAGAAGTTCAGAGCCCTTCTACAGTCCAGGGTATGGAGGACCGTCTCAGCTCGGCTGGAGTGTGGTCTGGGAAAGAAGGTTGGAAGTACCACCTCCTGATTGATGTGAAAAGGGGAGACCACTTTAGGCAGAAATTTCGGATGAGTCCGTAGGACTACCCTATTCTTGTAGAACCTAGTGTAAGGGGGATCAGACACGAGGGCCTGCAATTCACTTACGCGTCTAGCGGAAGTGAGGGCTATCAAGAACAGTGTTTTCCAAGACAGAAAACGGAGAGAACAGGTAGCCATAGGTTCAAAAGGCGGACAGGTGATCCGCTGCAAAACCACATTCAGGTCCCAGTCAGGCGCTGGCGGGCGCAGAGGTGGTTTAAGTAGAAGGAGACCTCGGAGAAACCTCGCTACGAGAGGGTCGTTGGAGAGAGGTCTGCCGTCCACCGGCACATGATGTGCTGAAAGAGCACTGAGGTGAACTTTGACGGAGTTGGACTTAAGTCCCAGATTAGAGAGGTGCAGCAAGTACTGCAAGATCACCGACACCGGGCAGGAGAAGGGATCCTGAGACTGTTGGGTACACCAGACTGCAAAGCGACGCCATTTAAGGGCGTAGCATTTGCGGGTAGAAGGCCGTCGCGAAGCCAAGACGACCTCCTCCACCTCCGCCGGCAGGAGAAGGGGAGCAAGGACTACCCTCTCAGCAGCCAGGCCATGAGGTTGAGAGACCTGAGGTTGGGGTGCAGGAGGGACCCCTGATCCTGAGTGAGGAGATCCGGTTGTACCCCCAGAGGGATTGGATCCTCCACCGCCAGTTGCAGCAGGAGCGAAAACCACGGCTGCCTGGGCCAGCGAGGGGCCACCAGGATCATGAAGGCTTTTTCTCGGAGAACCTTGAAAAGAGTCCGAGAGACTAGCGGGATGGGAGGGAAAGCGTACAGAAGGCTCCCCGACCACGAGATCAGAAAGGCGTCCGCCGCAACCCGAAGGGGGTGTGGCAGACGAGGCAAGAAGCGAGGAAGCTGCCGGTTGTGAGGACTGGCAAAGAGATCCACCGTGGGGAGACCCCACTTGAGGAAGAGCTTCTGAACTACCAAGGGATCCAGACGCCACTCGTGCGGCTGGAGGACCCTGCTGAGTTTGTCTGCAAGGCAATTTTCTTGGCCCGGGAGATAAACTGCCTTGAGGAGAATGCCGTGACTGACGGCCCAAGAGCAGAGCTTCTGTGCCTCCCGGCAGAGGAGGAAGGAGCCCGTGCCCCCCTGCTTGTTCACGTAGAACATGGCAACTTGATTGTCCGTCTGGACAAGGACGGACTGTTGGGAAGTCAGGTGGGAGAAGGCCTTGAGAGCTAGGCGGATCGCCCTGAGCTCCAGGAAGTTGATCTGCTGAGCAGACTCCCACGTGGACCAGAGGCCCTGAGTACATGCCTCTTGGCAATGCGCTCCCCAGCCCAGGAGGGATGCATCGGTGGTTAGCACCCGGGTCGGCTGAGGTGACTGGAAAGGCATTCCGAATATCAGGTTTGGCTGCCGGAGCCACCACCGGAGAGACGAGACCAGCGGCTCGGAAACGCGCACTAGGTCTGCTGGGCCGCCCGTGGCTTGTCGCCACTGCTGGCGGAGACACCATTGAGCAGACCGCATATTCAGGCGGGCATTGGGGGTCACATGGACGGTGGAAGCCATATGGCCGAGCAGTCTCAGGAAGCGCCTGGCGGAGACCAGGGGCTGGCTGCGAAAGCGGTCGGCTAGGTCCATGAGCCGTTGAGCCCTGTCGAGCGGTAGGTACGCTCGCGCCTGAGGAGTGTGCAGCCTTGCGCCGATGAACTCGAGATCCTGTGAGGGGAGCAAAGTGGACTTTGCGAAGTTTATAACAAAGCCCAAGTGCTGCAGCAGAGTCACCGTGCGGCCCGTGGCGTTGGTGACCTCCTGAGCGGACGCTGCTCTGATGAGCCAGTCGTCGAGGTACGGAAAGACGTAGAGGCCGTGAAGCCGGAGATGGGCCGCCACGACCGCGAGACATTTTGTGAAGACTCGCGGTGCGGAGGACAGGCCAAAGGGCAGTACTCTGTACTGGTAATGATTTCCTGCCACCACAAACCTTAGGTATTGGCGGTGGCTTGGGTGGATGAGGATGTGCGTGTAGGCATCCTTTAGATCCAAGGAGCATAGCCAATCTCCCTGCTGGAGGTAGGGCAGAAGGATTCCAAGGGTAAGCATTTTGAACTTCTCCCGCACAAGGAACTTGTTGAGGTTGCGCAAGTCCAGGATGGGTCTGAGGCCCCCTGTTCTCTTTGGTATCAGAAAATACCTTGAATAAAAGCCTTGACCTCTCAGGTGGTGTGGCACCGGTTCCACCGCCTGTTCCTGCAGAAGACCTGCTAACTCCTGAAGGAGCAACTCCCTGTGCAGAGGGGGGCGCGGAGGTTCTCCCGGAAAATAGGAGGGAGGGACCTGATGGAAGTGGAGAAGGTAGCCTTCTCGCACGACCTGAAGCACCCAGGCATCTGCGGTGATGCTGGACCACCTGTGGGCGAAGTGAACCAGCCGGCCTCCGGTGCTGGGAGGAACCAGCGGGGGGGGAGAGGCTATGCTGAGCGAGTCAAAACCCCCCACCCTGCTGAGCAGGGGCTGGTGGTGCAGGCTTGGGGGCTTGCTGCCTACGGGACCCGTTACCCCGTCCCTTGGCCTGCTGGCCCTGTTGGGGAGCTGCAGGGGCCTGATGATGGGGGTATTGTTTGTAGGCAGCCGCCTTCCTCGGGTAAAAGGACTTTTTCCCCGAGCCCTTCTTTTTCTGGGAAGGGGCGGAGGTCTTCCTAGAAAGCCTGGTCCTGGTGAGAGTCTCAGTCTCAATTTGTGCAGCCTTTTCCGCCATGGGCTTGCCAAAGAGGTTTTCGCCTCGGCAGGGGACATCGACCAACTTGTCCTGTACCCAGGGCTCAAGGTCTGACGACTGAAGCCAAGCCTGTCGGCGGGCACCGATGCCGGCTGCGGCCACTCGAGCCAAGGCCTCAAAGCCATCATAGGCTGCTCGGGACATGAACTTTGAGCATTCCCGAATGCCCGTGGACAAGGCTAGGAACCTCCGCAAGGGCTCCTCGGAGAGACCAGCGGAGAATCCGGCTAGCTCTTTAGCCAGATCCCGGAGATACATGCCCATGTAGAGCTGGTAAGTCTGGACACGACATGCGAGCATAGAGCCCTGGAAGCACTTCTTGCCAAGGCCATCCAGGTTACGGGCCTCCCTTCCAGGAGGCACCGAGGAGTGCATCTTCTGGCTCTTAAGACGATGCATGGCCGATTCCACTACCATGGAATGGTGTGGCAGCTGTGCCTTCTGAAAGCCAGGGCTCTTGCGGACCCGATAGATAGAATCGACCCGCTTGCTCAGGACCGGCGAGGAGGCCGGACTCTCCCACATGCGGAAGAGTAGTCGTTTCAGCATAGGAGGAACCGGCACAGTAAAGTGTTCCCTCGCGGGAGAGTCATACTGGAGGGCGTCGAGCTCTTCGGCTCGAGGCTCCTCCTCGGGATCCGCAGGGAAGGCCAAAGCCTTGGCCATATCCCTAACGAAGTCCGAGAACCGGGCATCCTCCGGGGGGGACTGCTTCCGAGGCTCGGACCCCGGTGAGTCCGATGGGACACACCGAGTCCGGAAAGAATCAGGTGACTCTTCCTCCTCAGACTCCCAGACCGACTCCGACGAGGACTCGGTGGGGTCGGCCCGGGCAGGGTGCGGCGCCAGCCGCCCCGACGTCGAGGGAGTCGGCGTCGGCGACCTCGGTCCTGAACGGGAGGCCGAGGGTGACCTCGACCGAGGATCGACTCGAGTTCTCATCGACTCGAGGATCGGCTCGGTCTCCGGGGTCGACTTGGACGTCGACGTCCCGGCGGTCGGGGCAGCGGCGCCAGCGAGGCCAGCGAGCAGTGCCCGCTGCTGGTCCATGAAGGCAGACAGTCTGCTCTCCAAGGCCGTCAACCTGAGTCCGAGCTCAGGTGACCCAGCAGCCCCCGACTCGGGCCCCGACGGCGTCGGGCCCGACGTCGGCTGTCGCGGAGGCGAGTCCAGAAGGACCACAGGACTTACCCGGGCAGGCATCTCCGACTCCAGGCGAGGTCGCTTGGGGATGTGTTCCTTCTCCAAGGACCCGGGGCGGCTGTCGGGGCTATGCGACCTGGCCCTCGCGGAACCAGGAGCGTCCACCGACTCCGCCCTCGCGGGTTTTTCCTTCCGACGATGGTCCCCGGAGGGAGAACCCCGGTCGGAGGAGCTCCGGCGACGGTCCGAGCTGGAGCCTTTAGACACGGAGGCCTCCGACGAGGTCCGGGTACGGCTGGGGTCAGCGAAGATTCTCTCACGCTGATGCCGCCGACTCCTCAACGCCTTTGAGGACAGTTTGCTGCAGGGCCCACAGATCAGTTCCCCATGATCCGGGCCCAGGCAGCGGAGGCAAAAGTCGTGTGTGTCGGTTAGTGACATATTTCGGTCACACCGACCACACCGCTTAAACCCACTGGCAGCCATCGGGGGAAAAAGGGCCCCTGCGAGGTCAAAGGACCGGGCTGCCAGGGAAACCGAAAACGAAAGCTGACTAAGTCAGAAAAAACCGAAAAAAGTAAGAGGACTCGAGACCGGCGTCGCGAGTCCGGGCGGGAAAACGATCGGCGTCGAACCGAAAGAAAAAAGGATAAAACAAAGAAGAAAATCAACTTTTTCGCGGGGACAAGACGGGGACGTCTGTAGGGCTCTGCGGAAAAAAAGAAGACTGGCTAAGATGGCACCCTCGGGCGGGAAGGCGACCGCGCATGCGCGCTGCAATTCCCAAAGGCTTTCTTTGAAAGCTGGGGAAAATTGCTCCGCGAGGGCTCCGTCGGCGCCGACGTCACCCATAAGTGAGGACTGACTTCCTGCTTGGTCCTGGAGAACTACCCATACCTGTTACATCTTATGCCAAGCATTAGCAGTAAATTTGAGAGACTAAGGTCATACTCCACATACCCTGGCTTAGAAGTGAGGTTCATGACTATCATGGTATCCTCAAAATTAACCCATTTGGAGAAAATGCCCCTAGTGAATCAACCTTAGCACCAAGTTTATCCAAATTAACATTCAGGGAAGTGTTCAAGGCCCTAATAGAGTCCCACAGAACCTTTAAGGTTATTGAAGAGCCAATACCCCCACCTTCAGGAGTGCTCAGACCCTTCCCGGAATGATGACTCCCCAGCATACCTCTCTGCACCAACTCCTTGCCGGGTCCCCCGGGAGAGGATAGCACAAGAGGAGAATCCATCATAGCTACAAGCCCTGCGAGCATCTCCACATTCTCGGGCAAGGTACCTCGCTCTCCCGTGGTGTCACTTCTGGGTTGCGGCAGCAACGCTCTCTCCTCAGGGCTAAGAGAAACCCCATCAGTTCTCTGCTCCAGACCAAATCCACTGGAGCGTTCTGAGGCTAAGAACCATCCTTGCACAGGTGAATTCAGACTTACCCCAAAATAAGCTGGCCCTTGTCTCCTGAACCCGACCCCGATGGGTGAGCTGGGTTCTTCCTTTTCCTCTTCGGCATTACTTGAGGTAAGGAAGAGCCGCTACTGCTACAAGGATGCCGCAGAGCTCACCACATTCTGTCTCTATGATTTGACATCTTAACCCCAGGATTTTGATAATTAAACTCAACACTCATGTTCTTCCCAACACCACTTCCACAACAATATCACAAAAATGCATAACTGGACAACATACTTTTAAATGATAAAATTTACTTTGTATGTATATGTGTACCAGCTCTTTCTGCAGCCACACAAACTCAAAGAGCAATCAGTACATTCTTTTAACTGCAGAAAGAGCTATTACACAGCTGCCTAGACAATAGTCACTGCATTTGGGTTCCTATGAAAAAGCTACCACAACCTTGGGGACTGTAAGGAGATATTATAGGAGAGTCCCTGACTAAAAGGAGCAGGGCACTCTAGAATGCTTCAATCATGCAGATAACCAAGTGACTAGCAGCACACTGGCAGTGATATAGATCTGCTCCAGGATCTGGAGGGTCCAGTTGTTACAGTGTAGGCTCTGGGAACCCCCTCACATATGTGCCCCCCCTCACATTCAGGGTGACCCCTGAAACCAGTCAGTAGCATAGTTTGCAGCTGTTATGTGCCCTAGGCACACAATGTCCCTGCATAATTTTGGCTTGATGTGATGGATCACAGCATTCTCCCTTTGGTGGTCATTTGCAGAAAGCTGTTCATAATGTGCAATGCATCATAGGTAATGGAGGGCCTAACCTATAACGGCACACAGAGCAGAAATTGCAGCCATAGTGGTGACTGTGATCACTGGGTCATTGACCAGTACCTGCTTGTCTTCTATAATAGTGGGAGACATGCGCAAGGCCCCCCAGGGAGGACAGGATGGTCTGCAATGGATTGCATGGGTCAGTAATGGTGGTTTGCATTCGGTGTGTGTGCAGGTGTACCTATCTCGCCATATGTAGAAGGACAGAGAGGACTGCACGCCCTGCACATGTGCTGCCTCTGGAGTAAGTGCCACACTGCGGCACAGTGGACCCATGTGTGTGAATGTTGTTGTCATTGGGGGAACAGTGGAGGAATGGATATATTGACCTCACATATGCCTTGGCCTTTGAACAAAAGATGTATCATGCAGCAGTGTGTCTGTTGAGCAGCTACAGTGCTGCATTTCCTGCGCATTACATACTGCATGTGTGCTGCTGTAGGCAGGCCCTAGGTGTGGTATATCATGGTCTCATAATATGCCAGCCATGTTGTTTCATGTCCCGGATTTCACCCAATGCAGGCAGGGACCTGCAGTCTCTTTGATTCAAGGCATTGCTCTGCAGAATGATGTGGAGGTGTAGCCTAATGGTTAGAGCATTGGCTCAGTAAGCAATGGACTTGTTTTCTTTGTGGCTGTGGGATACTCAATTCATTTTGTTGCCAGAAACATTCCAGGGTCTGCTTTGACTGGTGGACATACATTCTTATGGTTTTGTATTTGTTCCGATAGCACATTGGTCTGTACACCTGCTATCTGTGATCATGCCCATCTGAAAGCATGACTTTATTGGCTCTGCTGCAGGCCATTGCAGAGAGTCAAACATGTTCACCCTGCAGATGAATGGCACCTGAGTGGAGGAGTAGCCTAATGGTTAGAGCACTGGCTTGGGAACCAAGAGACCAGCAGTTGATTCCCACTAGCATTCCTTGTGTGACTGGTGGGAGCATTTTACAGAGGCTTTTTATGTATGTAAAATCCTTCACAGCATGACCTCTACTTTCTTGTGGCCTTGGGCAAGTCACTTAATCCTCCATTGCCTCCGAATAATCTGTTATCAATGTCACTGTTTTTAATGTACATTACCAGGTTTAGGCTACAATGTGAACTGCTTTGACTGAAATGATAAAGTGGTATAGGAAAACACAGTTACATATATATACATACATATATAACATACATAACAAACATGATTCAACTATTTCATCATTAGTGTTACTGTACAGCTTTGGCTCCATCACATGTATGCATTACACGCAGCCACATCCTACCCCTGGGATGGCCACCTGCAGGGATCACCACACTTCCTTACTTGGTCCATATGGACAGTATGAGCAACTCTTGTCCAGTTGTTGTATGCACAATTGTCTGCAGAGTTGATTGGTGGTTGGGAGGCTGGGACAGCTGTGGAGCTTCCATGTGGTACAGGCACACTTTACGACACACTACAACTGCATTGGTGATCTCACATCAGGTACATCGGTGCTGCAAGTCTATACCATACCATACCATACCATACTCTCATTTACTGCCATCCTTCCTTCAGCCCATCCATCAGCCTCTGACAGCTATGTGCAGTCATGTAGTCTCCTGATAGTTGCTATACCATGGACCTCACAGGAACTTTCTCATCATTTCAATGTATCACTCATGCCGCTCCTGTGACCAATCTGCATGTCACCACTCCTGCTCTGCCATCCTGGCGATTCTGGCTCCACAGGAGGACATGTTTTCCCCATCCTATGCCACAAACTGACAATACAGCATTTTATGTGGGCACTCCTCACTGATTCAGTACTGCTGCCTCCCACGTGCTCATCCCACTTACTGACCGCCACGTAGGATGCCCAAGGGTCTATCAGGTCCATCAGCTCTTACCTATCCTTCCATCCATCACCTTTACATTGACTTTCGCTGGGGCTCCCAGGTGACTGCTGTTTTTGGGCATTAAGGTGCACACTTGGCACCTTAACTCCTGGTGTCCCGTTAGTGCACAATAAGAGGGCCCTGGCGCCCTTACCATAGGAACACCTACTATCCGCCCCAAGCCTTTAGTGTATGCAAACACTCTTAACACTGCCGTTATCGCTCGATATCCCATGCTCCCTTAACTTTCTTTAGTAAACATTAAGGGGCTTGTTTACAAAGCCGCGGTAGTGGTTCGCGATCGCGATCGCAGCCGCGGCCCCATTGGCTCAGTAAGCAATGGACTTGTTTTCTTTGTGGCTGTGGGATACTCAATTCATTTTGTTGCCAGAAACATTCCAGGGTCTGCTTTGACTGGTGGACATACATTCTTATGGTTTTGTATTTGTTCCGATAGCACATTGGTCTGTACACCTGCTATCTGTGATCATGCTCCGATTACGATCGCAAACCGCTACCGCGGCTTTGTAAACAAGCCCCTAAGTGTGCACAAAAAGAAGCACATTTTAGAACAGCCATTCATGTGGCTGCAGCAAAGTACAAGCGGAAATACTAAACCAATAAAGCCTTTTTATCGAAGCCTATTAATGATACCTCATAACACTAAAAAGTAGACTTCAACAGATCTAAACATGTTGCAACATTTTAACAGTCTACTTTTTAGTGTTACAAGCGGAAATACTGACAATTCTATGTCAATTTTTTTTTTATTAAGCATTTCAGTTTTCTCAATGAAACAAACATACAATGAGGAAATAATTACAATAAATAAAAGAAAAAACAATATCAAATAAAGTTGTAAAGTCCATGTCATGGGAAGAGTTTGAAGTTTATAAAAAAGGAAAGAAATACCATAACGAAACCAGAAGAAAAATAAAATATCAAAAATCTGCTGAGTGCCAAGATACAAATATAAAGCCCGTTTTTATCTCAATACAATCTGGACAACATCTATGAATCTAAAAATCTTCTAGTTGACTTAGATCAGTTACCCTGAAATGAAACCAGATACTTACAAGGGGAATTTAAGGAAAAACATTGTCCCAAAGCCAAAACCTGAGGTTTTACAGCTAGAAAGGTCTTGCACCCCAGCTGTGTAGGCCTGGAAACATCTGGAAACATGCTTTCTGACACAGAAAACGTCATTCTTTTTTTGAAAAATACAATTTCAAAATGACATTTTTATCTAGCTCAGAATTGGAAGATACCAACAACATGGCCGTGTAGGAATTTCATCCTTAGATGATTCAAGAAAAACAAATCAATCTAAACTATCCCCAGGAGAAACTTGATCTACATTAACCTTAATGCCTCTAGGTAGGTAATAAATATTATTTAAATGTAATGTGTCAATATCTTGATACCACAAAACCTCTCTGAGTTATTTTTGAAATAGAATTAGAGGGGACAGGTAAGGTATTACAGGAACATTCAAGCAACAAAGATTTTTTGCTCTAGAAGCATTTAAATGTCAATTTTAAAGGTGATGGTGAGCAAGTGTAAGTCTGATCTGAAATTGATATAACTCATGGGCATAGTTTGACTGCTTCCTTTGGGGGACAAAGGGTGGGGGTGACATATTTGCACATTCATTTGGATATAATTTGCATATTCATTATGGTCATCTTAAAACAAAACACTAGATGGATAGAAAGCCAATATATCAAACAGGCAAGGGATGAGTTGGTGCCCCATGATATTCAAAGAGGGAGCAGAGGTTGTCTTTCAGTGGCTATGTAATTAAAATGCAGCAAAAACTGTAGCTGCTTAATTACTATATTTAGCCTGGCACTCTAAGATTAAAAAATTCCTCCACCTATAAATATATATTCTGCAAAAAACAAAGGAGATGGTAAGGTGCTCACATGTCAAGGGACAAAAAGTAAGAGAGAACCACAACACAGTTTTTAACACCAAAATGAAGTTAGTTATAATTTAACTAATTTTATTTTGGTGCTATTTTGGTGTTATGATTCTCTCTTTTTCTTTTTCAACATCTATTTTGTGTCTAACAAAACCCCTCCTCCAACTAGCACATTTCACCTAGAACCCAACATACAAGAAAAAAAATCTGATTCCAGTGTAATCTCATTAACAGCCTCTCCAGTACCATGCATATTGTGAAGTAACCCAAAACCCTACAAAAGTCACTGAAGACCTATAAAGCAAATCTATCATACCATAATGACACCAGCTTCTAAAATTAACACAATAAGGAGCCTACCCAGAAAAGACTAGCACCATAAATATTGCAGTGGGCCTCAGAACATCATTGTACCTATTCAGAAAACTGAACAAGCCCAGATTACTACAGATCCTATATAGAAACTTCATGTTAACAGAACACATGTCTCTGTCACGCAGGCAGAACACAGTTAGACCCTAACCAAGTACCAAATAAATTATAACAAACTCAAAGTAGAAACATGCAGACAAAATTAAACTGAAACCCAGTGCAACACAAGAAATAGAAACAGTGATGCATTTCTCCCTATACTGTCAAAATATAAAGATGCATATATAAAATACAAAAACTGACACATTCCAGTCATTAAACTGAAAATAAGTTCTTTACCTTTATCATCTAGCTATTTATTTGTCTAATTGCCTTGGTCCTGGAATCTGATTTCTGCATCCTCCGTCTTCTCTTAACTCTTTTCCGGAGTTTGCAATCCACCTGCCACTTCACTCTTACTGTATTCTTCACTTGCTCTCCTATATCCATCTCTGACGCCGATCTTGTTACTTTCAGCTTTCTTCTATTTATCAACTCAGATTTCATTTATCTTTCATATATCTAGTTCTCAGTTTCCTTCTTTTTACAACCCTCTCACTCCATCTCTCTATCCTTCCCCAGCCACCTAAGCCCTAGTCTTTAACTAACTCTATCATATATCTTTCTCTCTTCCACCCTCCCTGTGTTCTGCATCTATCCCCTTCTCTCCTGTCCTGTCTTGTCTTTTCCTTTCTCCCCAATCTCTTGCTGCTTCCCTTTTTCCCATCATATCCCCCCATGTCCAGCATTCCCTCACTCCGTCTCCACATTTCCCTATTTTACCCTACCTCATGTCCAGCATCTGCCCTTTATCCCCCTATGACCCCTACCCTGTGTTTAGCATCTGCCCTCAATTCTTTTATGGCCTTTATCCCATGTCCAGCATCTGCTTTCTATCCCTCTAAATCCTCTGCCATATGTCCAGCATATACCTCCACTCCATATTCACCATCTGCTCTGTTTCCTTATATCTCCCACCCTATGCCCTCTACCCCTTCAACCCATGTCCAGAATCTGTCCACCACCCTGTGTACTGTGTACTGAATTTGCCTCCCCCCCCGCACTGTGTCCAATATTTGGCTTCACCCTCCCCCCCCCCGTTTGTGTCCAGCATCTCTCTTGTGTCATCCCCTCCACACTTCCTATTTAACATCTGCCCTCTGCCCTGCTCATGTGCAACATTTGCCCAGCATTTCCCTTCCATCCATTCCAGCCCCCCTAGTGTCCATTTGCCCAGCATTTCCCTTCTGGCCCATTCCACCTCCTCCCTTCGTGTCCAAATGCCCAGCCTGTCCCTTCTGGCCTTCCGCACACCCTCTTGTCTCCAACCCCCACCCGTGCCACTTCCGCTACCACTGCCTTTTCTTTGCCTGCAGCAGAGGCAATAGCGGCATTGGCAAACTAGCCTCCGATTTGAAAAAAAAAAATAAAACCATACAGTGATAGCACTTCCTTGCTAAGAAGGCTGGTCTGGCCCTGTCCCTCTCTGATGCATGCTTTGTGTGAGAGGGGGTTGGATCAGACCAGCCTTCCTAACAAAGAAGTGCTTACCCCACATTTTTTATTTTCTTCAATTTGGAGGCCAGTTCACTGCTGCTGCTACCTCTGCAGGCCAGAAAAAGCTGTGGTAGTGGCACGGGTGGGGAGGCAGGCTGTCGTTGAATTGGCAGAAAGCCACCTCATTTTGGGGGGCAATGTCTCCCCTCACCTCCCCAAACTACGTCCATGACATAGCTCTGTCCTTCACATAGATGTGTGCGATACAGCCAGGGCCGGCCCATCCACTAGATGAGCCGCCGGGTGGGCGGCAGCAACGGCACACATGACCGGCCATGCCACCCCCCAGCTGCTGCCTTCTGTTTAGGGGAAGGTTGGCAGTGGCAGCCCCAGTATTTCCAAAAGCGGCAACAAAAAGCCACTGTTTTTTTAAAATAATGCTGCTGCCACTGTCCGCCTCTCTCCCCAAACAGAATCGGCATAGCTGGAGGGGAGCGATGGCAGCAGCTGGGGGGGGGGGGACGGTGAGGCCGGGGTTTCTGTCTAGTGTTGCAGAAACCCTTGAGCCGGCCCCTGGGTGCAGCAAACCAGGAAATGCAGGTTCACATGGGGTAGACATCCACATGCAGTGTAAGATGCTATTTTACAATATACAGTCAAACCTCGGTTTTCATGATTAATCCGTTCGAAAAAGTCTGACTAAAACCGAAACGTATGAAAACTGAAGCAATATTTCCCATAAGAAATAATGTAAATCCAATTAATCCGTTCCAGACACCCAAAAATATTCACAAAAATACATTTTATAGAGAATAACTATATTTTTACATACAGAAAACAATGAGAAATAAATATAAATGACTAATGAAATGGATAAATGAACATTTAACATCACTGAAAGCAAGCTAAGTTCAGTACTGTACAGTACAGTATGTTAACATCTGGCCTTAGCCACCCCTGACAAGCTGCTGTGCCCAGCTCTCTTCGGAATCACATTGGATTCAGCCCATTAAAATACCTTTACATTATCTGCTCAATGCTTCAGAATGTCAGAAAATCTTAATGATATAGCTTCAGACGTACCATGCAAGAGAAAGAACTGCCTCCCACATTCATGCAACATCTCCTGCTTACGTTGACAGCTTTTCTTCCCTGCTACCTCCGAGCCTGAGGGGGCGCTCCAGAGAACGGGCAGGCGGTGGACTAGATCGGTGCCTTCCTCTCTGCGCAATCCTTGCCTCTCTGACTCTGACCAGGCTCGAGGATGTGTTTCATTTACGTGCTCAGCTGGCTTTTGCTTCTCATCACGCTGGCGATCGGTGAGTCCGGGGGGCAGTGCTGCCGGGACCGGGCAGGCATTCTGGCAGTGTATACAGAATGGTGTGCAGCGCGAGGGTGTATGTATTTACAGTACTGTACTTTACGAAAACCGAGGCGGTGTACGAGAACCGGGACAAAATCTCAGTCAAAAGACGTTGAAAACCGAAGCGATGTATGAAAACCGGGACAAAATCTCAGTCAAAAAAGACGTTGAAAACCGAAGCGTATGAAAACCGGGGCAAATGAAAACCGAGGTTTGACTGTATAAGAAAAACCCCTATGACTTTCACATCTAAGTGCCAGTATTTTGGAACTTGCATGTGTGAATGTCAGCCATTTTGGAATTGTAGATGCTCTGCCACCTTTCATCAATTATAGATGGTCCAATATCTACCAAAATAACATGTGGAGGGGGAAATAAACATTGTAGGATTAAGGGGAATGTCCTCCTTAATCCCCCCTGTAAAAAGCAGACCAAACTGAGAACTTTTTAAAAACCTTATTGTGCCCAGGGACAGATATAAATACAAAAGTAAGAGAATTTCCATTGGCCACATGCAAGCCTGATATGGGATCAGAGGTATACATATGTCTTTCTTCCTGCCTGAACCATGCCCATGACTCTCCCCCATGTGACTTGGACATGATCAGGGCAGACATATATAAATTTGGCCCTTTATAAGATGGTTTTGCAGACGTGAATGTGATTTGCATGAATGAATGGTCATTTTCACATTGCAAATCATGAGCAGGGCTTCTAACATAACCCCCTAAATCAACAGAATGTGCATTAGATTGATTAATATGCGCTAAAACGTTTTAACATGTGATATGCTTTTATTAACAAACAAATCTGTAAAATAAGCGGAAACAAATATCCAAATATTGAAAAAACGCGCAAAGATGTAACAAAAAAAAAACCAAAACAACAACACTTTTCTGTGCAGATCCCTAATCTTCAGAAACTCTCCGGTGCTAGAATTGTCTGCTTTGGTATGGTAAGTTATATGTGCAGCAGAATCCAGCAAGAAATACAACTACACCTTACTTTCCCACAAACTCACAGGGGCCCTTTTATTAAAGTGCAGTAGGATTTTGCAATTACTATGCATTTAATGCTAAAACTAACACACAGTAAGTGCAATACTCTTACTTTTTTGAGGGCATGTCCAGTATGTTCCCAACAGCTGTCACCCTGAGAAGTGAGGTTCTGGACTATCATGGCATGTGCAAAACTAATTACTCCAATGAAAACCCTTGTCTTGATCTGAACCTTCTCATAAAGACACTCTCAAAATTCACAGAAAAACATATTGAACACTCTCCTGCAATAAACTATCCACTTTTTTACAATCAACTATAGGGAGGAAAATGACCTCAGGTTTTACTTTTCTGTCCCTCTATGCGGCGGAATTCATCACCATAGGGGATTACAAAAGGGGTAACATCATGGGTCCAGCCTCTCCCTTCCAACTTACAAACTCAAAATCACTTACCGATTTTAAAAAAGTACTTTTTCAGTACTACCTATAATGCCTTTAATCAATTTTACCTTTTACACCTTTTTTCAACTTATTTTCTTCTTCTTAACATCTACTCCAAATTAATCTTATGATATTCCTGAAAAACAAAGCCAAACGGCTCTACAGATTATCAACCTTTATCATCATCCAAGCAATATTCTCATTACTTATCTGCAAAATTTATCCACAGAAGTCTTCTTCTAAGCTCCTGCAAATATCACCAACATTGCCTTCAATCACATATTGTTTAACACCCAACAAAGATCTTCGTTTATCCTTTACAAAGGCTCCATCAGGGGTATATTCTTTTCACAGACCACGAACTTGAGGATTGTTAGCTAGCTTCCATCCCTCCTTCTCCCTCAACTTCCCTCTTCCACCTCACCAGTCTCTCTTGTCCTTACCCTTAACAGCCCTCCTTTCTCAAGGAGCCTTTCTTAAGGTTACACGATGTCCTCAATTTTCGAAGGTTGTCCCCACTTTTAGAGCAGTGTCCCTGATTCCCACTTGTTTGGCAGCCTCCTGTCCCTGATTCCAGCAATGGAGACAGAGGGGGTAAAAAACAAATATTTTCAGTTTAGTGATTTGAATATGTCAGTTTTTAGAATTTACATCCATTATCTTTATATTTTGCACTGTATGGGGGAAATGCATCACCGTTTCTATTTATTGATTTGACAGCTTGGAAGAGATATTGTTACTGGCATGGGATAGATTGGGGGATATTGTTGCTCAAACCTGTAACTGTAACTAATGTGTTCCTTCCTACTCCACACACCCTTTGGATTGCTGTCCCAGATTTGCTTGCAAAAAATCTGATAAGCATACCGTTCTGTCTCCCTCTTGCCAGACTCTTGAGAATATTAAAAGTCATGGGATAGGAGGCATATATACTATTGTGGAATGGGAACTTGTTAAAAGATAGAAAATAGAGAGTAGGGCTAAATAGTCAATTTTCTCAATGGAAAAAGGTAGAGAACCCCTTGGATCTGTGCTGGACCTGCTGCTTTTTAAAATATTCATAAATGACTTGGAAACAGGAATAAATGAATGAGGTGATCAAATTTACAGATGATACCAAAGTATATTGAAAGTTGGTAAATCACAAGAGTATTGTGAAAAGTTGCAAGATGACCTTGAGAAATTGGGAAACTGGTAATGTGCTTGAATGCTTGCGTTTGTACTTCTATTGGGGTTGGTGGTGACTCAATTGTTTGGTTCACAGGGATTGATTGGTTGGTTTCCTTGAGGGTTGTTGGGGTGTAGTTGCTGTTCCCGGGCATTGTTTGTGGTGCCTCAGCTGTTTGGTCTGCAGGGATTGGTAGATCGGGTCTATGTTGATATATCTGTTTATTGAGCTTGTGGTGGAAAACTAGGATTCCAGAAATTCCTTTTTGTTTGTCTTTGTGCTATGATTTCAGTTGTATTCCAGTTGAATTTGTGTCCTTCTGTGTCTTCATGGACTGAGGCCAGGGAGGGTGGGTCATGTCTAGTTGGAGTTCATGTAGTCTGGTGGATAGTTTTCTTCCTGTTTGGCTAACGTAGTTTTTTGTCACAGTCATTGCATTGAATTTTGTACACGACGTTTGTCCTTTGATCTTTCTCTGGTTGTTCTTTTGATTTTGACAGGATTCTTCTAAGGGTCACTGTTGGTTTATGGGCTATTGTAATGCCATGGTCTGTTAGTAGCCTCGTGGTCATTTTGTAGGTGTTTGGGATGCAAGGGAAGGTGAATCATCGGGGTGCACTTTCGGTCTGGAGGTTAGGCTTTTTGGCTGCAGGCATCTGCGGAGGAAGTTCCGTTCCTTGTTAATGCCTTGTATAGGTGTTTCTCTTCTTCCATTTTAGCTTCTGTCATGTTGCAGTGGAATTCTACTCTTTTGAATAGCGTTTTTATTCAGCTTTGTTTGTGGCACTTTAGGTGGTTGCTGTAGAAGTTCAGGATTTGATTCCTGTGTGCAGCTTTCCTGTAGACTGATGTGTGGAATTCGCCAATTTTGGTTCTCGTGACAAGACCATCCAGGAATGGGAATTTGTTGTCCTTGGCTGTTTCCAATGTAAACCAGATGTCCTTGAAGATGTTGTTGAGTAGTTGGAATGTTTCTTCGATTTGGTTGCATTTTATTATGACAAAGGTGCCATCGACATACCATACCCACAGTTTTGGGTTTACTTGATGGAGTGCAATGCTTTTGAGTTTTTGCATCATGATCTCAGCAGCTAGGTGCTGAATATCTGAATAATTTTTGACTGCCACAGACTATGTTAAAAAAAAATGCTGATTGTGGCTGCTCAATATTGACCAGTCAGATTATATCCAACATACGCTAATTTCTGCATATGAGGTTCATCCCTGGCATGAACTGCACAAAATTACTACCTTTGGAGATATTTCCCTTATGGAATATGAGTGCAGGCTGTGAAGACTGTCGTGGGGCCATTGTAATTAATCTGAATGATACTAAAGGGATTAAGAAAAGCCATAGAGAGATGCTGAAATGCTAAATTGTAAAGGTGCCCAAAAGAAGGATCAAAGAAGAGGTAAATTGTTCATGGCTAGAAATTAAGATAATTTCATCAAATGCTTAACCTTCAATAAGTGTGCTATCAGGTCCTGAAGACATTCTTTGTTATGCTGAATAGCTGTGATAATGAACATCTAATACCATTCAATGGCTATTAAAGAGATGTGAAAAGGATGTATGTGGGTTCAATTAAATATTAAACTGACTAACCAAAACTATTCAGGTGCACTGCATATTTCCTCCCTCGTTATTTTCCATGGTTAATGCTAGCAGAGCTAATAAAACAGAAAAGTCATTAAGCAGGTCGTTAACCGTACAAAACAGAGATAAAAGGTAAGAATGGCTCAGTATTATACTTAGGCCCTCATTTAGTAACGTTTACTGTGTGAACAGCATTATTGTTTGCTAAGCATTAATAAATAAGGGCCTTACTTCATCAATAACAGGCAAAATCTTCTCTATGCACCCGTCAGAATATGGAACTCATAGGTCTTCCCAATAAGCATTTCTTAAATACAAGGTAAAGTGAGAGAAGAGAATTAATTTTACAGATGCATTTAGCCAAGCAAATTATCATATCCCTTTAAACATCTCTATGCAATTAGAGTATTTAGAAGAGTGTGCCCCTAAACTTCTTGTATTTTTATTTTAATTTTTTAAAAATGTATTTACTTAATTAGTAGCATTTATTAACCGCACCATCGGTTACCGCACAAAGGAAAAAATACAATAAATAACATACTCATTTATTAACCCCGCCAAACCCAGTCACTGCTAACATCAATCCCCAACCCTCAAGCCCAAATCCGCAGATAACTAGAATAATACCCCCCTTAAATAACATCCACAATCAGACACCTTCACCCCCCTCCATGTCTACCCAAAGGCCCTCTGAAAGAGCAAAGTTTTCAACATCTTACAAAACACTTGGAAATCACCCTGAACACATAATCCCTCAGGGGAACATTCCACAAGTTGGGCGCTTGTATTGAAAAGGACCTTTTATGATGTGCTACACATTTCATAACTTTATATGAGGGTCCCACCAAGAATCTCTCTGCCTGCGAGGAAGGAATGATTTGGAATATATGGGACTAATTAAGAGGAACGATATACTGGAGTCATATCATGCAAAATCTTGAAGGTCAACAATAGTACTTTATATTCTATCTAAAATTTAACCAGTAACCAGTGCAGTTCAATGAAAGTAGAGGTCACATGCGGAATCCTTTTATCAACTTTGCAACAATATTCTGCATCAGTTGGATACACATCATATATCTTTCTGGAATAGACCCCCAAAAAACGGTGTTATAATAGTCCAAGAATGGCATTACTAATGCCTGAGTAACTTCTCCCAAACAACCCTCCGATAAGTAGGGTAATTGATGACTCCATCATAACAGAATAAAATTCCAGACCACATAGGAAAAATGCACCATCATACAGAGTTGGGAATCCAACACCATCATCAGATCCCAACACTCAGACTGCACAGTCCCTATAATACCCATGCCTTGCCAAACACTCATCCCATTCACTTCCCCATCTATGAAACGTAACAAATCCATTTTGGATACATCCAGGGGCGGCTCAAGGCAATCTGCTGCTTGAGGCGATGTATGAAAAAGGCGCCTCCTCTGCACCTTAGAGGGGGGTGGGGCTTTTTCAGAAATCCAATCAGAGACTGAACCAAACCAAAAAGCCGATTAGATTATATGGAGGAAATGCAAGATGTTTGCACACAGGGCCATATCGAGCTGCAATCACACCCTGTGAGACTTGCAGCTCGGGTGCACGCCCCTTTCCGTCCAGCACTGCCTGCTCTTTCCCTGCTGCTGCTGCCCTCTGTTTTTTTCTCGGAGGCACCAGCAGCAGGGAAAGAGCAGGCAGCGCTGGATGGAGGTATGGGGAGGAGAAGGGGGGCATGCACCCGATCTGAAAGGCGCCGGCACTTTCAGCAGATCTGTCCCTCCTTGACATCGAGTCAGAGGAGGGAGGGACCAGACCTGCTTAAAGAGGCTTGGGGGAGCGCCTTTCGGCTGCCTGCTATTGTCCTGCCAGCGGCGGCAGGGCAACAGCAGACAGCCGAAATACGCCTTCCAAGCCTTTCCGCCCTGTGCTGCTGCACCGCTTGCACAGGGCTAGGTACGGTCCCATTTGCACACCAAGGAACTAAAAGACAGCAAGAACTAACAGCACAGATTATAAAACTAAATTATAACTCATTTTTATTTTGTTAAACTGCATTATGGTTCTTGCTTTTTCTTTTTCAACATATATTTTGCATCCACAGTAGGTGCAGAGCAGAACCAGGACATTCACCCACAGAACTCAATATTTAAAAAAAAATCTGATTCTGATCATCTCACTAACAACAACAACAACCACTATTCTCCAGTACCAGGCATATTGTGAACTAATACAAAACCCTACAACAAAGAACAAACCTACCATACCATACCATATCAGCACAAACTTCCAAAACTCACATAAGGAGCCCATCCAAAAAAAGCATCACTGTAAATACTTCAGTGGGCCCTGTAACATCCATACACCTATTTGAAAAGCTGAACAAGTCAAATTACTAGAGTACAGTATAGATCTTTATGTAGAAACTCCATGTTAACAGAACACCTGAACTCAGTCACACACTCGCAACATCGACCCTCACCAAGTACAGAATAAGGTAACCACAACCTAAAGTAAAAATAATAATATGTAGACTAAATTTAAATTGAAACCCCAAGAAGCGAGAGTCCACATGCAGTATAACATTAGATAAATAGATAAGAGATGCAGTTACCCAATACTGTGTAAAATATAAAAATAGCACAAAGTCAATCAATAAAATTAAATAAAATGATTTTTTTCTACCTTTGTTGTCTGACCATTTTATTCTCTGATCATGCTGGTCCCGATATGAGGCTTCTGCTTTCCTGTCTTCTCTTAGCTCTCTTTCTGTGGTCTATGGTCTATCTGCCATTTCTTATCTCTTCTTTTGTTTTCTTCACTTCCTTCCAACAGCCCATTTCCAGTTCCAGTAACCCTCCCCAGTATCAGCCCCCTTTCTAGTCCTTCCCTCCCAGTACCTTCCAATGTCAACTGCCTTGCATTCCCATGACTGCAACTGGTGTCCATTCCCTTCCAGTCCCCCTCCTTCCCCACTGTCCAGCCCCTTCTAGTCCAAATACCATCCCAGATATTAGCTCAGTCCACTCTCAGTGCCACCCTCCAGGTCAGCTCCCTTCCAATCACACTACCCTCTGTCCATCCCCCTTCCAGTGCCATTTGCATATCAGCTCCCTTCCAGCCTCCTCCCCATTACCCAACCACCTACCACTCCCATACCCAAGTGTCAGCTCCCTTCCAGTCCCCCTTCAGTACATCCCAGGTGTCTGCTCCTTTCCAGCCCCCTCCTTCCCCCTTGTCAGCTCCCTTTGTGCCCCCTCCTTCCCCTGGCAGACCCTCCCATTATCTGCTCCCTTCCAATCCCATTCTACCATTCTCCCGCATCAGCCCATTTGTAGCCCTAGCCCCTAGTTTTCTTCCAGGGCCAGCATCACTCTCCTCCCCTCCCCCAATAGCCCATTTCAAGTCCCAGCCCATTTCCAGTCCTATCCCCCCCATCAGCCCACCTCCAGTCCTATCCCCCCATAGCCAATTACAAGTGCTAACTCCCCCATCAGCCCATTACAAGTCCTTGCCTCCCATTAGCTCATTTCCAGTCCTAACCCCCCCCATCTGCCCATTTCTAGTCCTAGGCCCCCCATAGCCCATTACCAGTCCTAACTCCCATCAGCCCATTTCCAGTCCTAGCCCCCATAGCCCATTTCCAGTCCTAGCCCCCCATCAGCCCATTTCCAGTCCTAACCCCCCATAGCCCATTACCAGTCCTAAACACCCCCCATCAGCCCACCTCCAGTCCTAACCCCCCTCATTAGCCCATTTCCAGTCCTACCCCCCCCCATCAGCCCATTACACGTCCTAACCCCCCTGCCCCCGGGAAATAAAAAAAAAAGAACCTGGCTGCTGAAGCCACTGCTGAAGCTGCTGCCGCCACGGTAGCAGGAAGTGCCACGTGGCCTCCCCGGCAGAGCCCTCCTGTCTCCCTCAGCACGGCTTTACAGCACTTCCTGCTGCTGCAGCAGCTCCTCACCTCTTTTTTTTTTTTTTTTTTTTTTTTTTTTAAGGCCAGCAGCGGCAAACTCACCCTCTGTTTCCAGGCAGCCGCATCTTCCTGCCTTTTAGAGAACCGCGGCTGTGCTGTGACTGCAGTTTTAAATACAAACGAAACCAGTGCAGAGCCTTCCCGCATCTGTGAAGGACCCCTTGCAGCTTTGTCCCACCCCCAAAGGAACTTCCTCCTTTGGGGGCAGGACAAAGCTGCACGGAGTCCTTCACGGAGGTGAGAAGGCTCCGCACCAGTTTTGTTTGTATTTAAAACTACAGTCACAGCACAGCCGCGGTTCTCTAAGAGGCAGGGAGCCGGAGGTTGAGTTTGCCGCTGCTGAGAAGCAGACTCAGCAGCAACGTGCATATTTTTTGGGGATTTTTTTTACTTTTGAAGGTGAAGTGAGGCGGCTGTTTTGGGGGGCATTTTTTGCTGCCGTCAAGACTTTGTCGCCTGAGGCAGCCGCCTCACTTCGCCTCATTATAGAGTTGCCCCTGGATACATCATGAACCAGAACCAACCCAACAATAACAGCTGATCTCACACAACTGTAATAAAGCTACCCCCACTCACAGGGAGGGTAATCAGGATCTGCACAGATATAAAATACCTGCAGCATGCATAAAGGGACTATGAAAATATTTATTTATTTAGCTGCATTTATATCCTGCTTTTCACTGGGTCAAAGTGGTTGGGAGATATATTTAACATGAGAGGGTAAGAGACACATACACTAATGCTTATAGGGAACATGGGCAATGGAGGTTTAAGTGGCTTGCCCAAGACCACAAGGAGCACCTGTGGGACTAGAAACCCCAGTCCTTCTGGCCCAAGGTTGCTGTCCTCTAGTGGGATTTGAACCACTGACCTTCAGGCCTGTGGTACCTTGCCCCAACCACTAGGCCATGCCTCCCTCTTTATTGAACTGAAAGGGGGAAAGGATCGACCCTGATGGAGTCCTTGATCTAAGAAGTCACCAACACCTCCTCCGCTACTTGGATGGCTTGTTACCGAGAACTTAAATAAGATACAAACCATGCCAAAACCCTGCCCCCCGATCCCAAACAGTTCAACAGTAAGTTATGGTGGATGGTATTAAATGCTGCTGAGATATCCAATAGTAATAAAAGGGCATTCTGACCTCTATTGTGGATGAAATAAACATCATCAATGAGAGAAACCAGCAGGGTTTCCATACTATTGTATTGCCTCAATCCTGCCTTATAGTCATCCAATATTTGATGGTCCTCCAAAAAAGAAAGAAACTGACTTGCTACTGTTCTCTCAATCAGTTTACCAAAAAATGGTAAATTAGAAGCCAGCCTATAGTTTTCAAATTTACTGCCATCAGAAGACCCTTTTAGAACTGGAGTAACAAAAGCCTTTTTCAACATGCCTGGGGAAACACCTTCTCATAGGAAAGCATTTATTACTTGGCAAAACTTTGCCTCAATGTATTCCCTCCTCCAAAGTGCAATAGTAATGCTGAACATGGATCAGTTTTACACATGGTAGGGTTCATGGAGATCAGCCACTGGTGAATATCCGAAGGGGATAGGAAGGCAAATTCATACCAATTTGCCAAGTCCCCAGACTTCTCTAGCCCATCTCAAAACTCCTAGCAAAGCTACTCAGTGTCTCCTAAGCAGGTGGGCAAAGAAGCAGGCTTTATGATAGCTTCTTGGGCCAAACAGGATAATTTATGAAAAAGGGAAGAAAAAGCCTCACAAGAAAGTGAGAGGTCTAGGCAAGGACAAAGAATGGATGACCTGGAACAATGCCCAATAATAGGAAAGGGAGGAATTAATCTTCTCTTCCCAGTATATGAAATGTTTTTATTTCATTTGAGGTTTATATATGTGTGTTTCATTTATGATACTGATATGTTATTGCTTCTGCTAACATTTACTTTGGCTAGTTCCCAGATTACCTTACAGCAGCAGCAGGGCAAGAGTAACTTGGAGATAATACCTGCCATATTTGGATTTTAGATACCATGATTGGGTAAGAAATAGGGAGAAAGGTGGATTCATCAAGTCCAGTTCCAAAACACAGAGTGGAGGGAGGGATTTTTCATTTTGTTTTTCCTTTTTAGGTGGGATTTGAATAGGGCAGAGAGGGAGCATTGACATGACAACTTAGACGGTCTATTCCAAGCATACAGTGCAATAAACTGGAAGAAACAGAGTTTGGAACTGGCAGTAGGGTGAGAAGGGCTCCAATAAAGATGACTTACCTGATGAGCAGAGTGTCTGAGGACAGGATAGGAGAAGTAATGTGAAGGGGAAAGGAGCTGTAGAATGACTACACTTGAGAAGTTGAACTATATGAGGAAATGGAGAGGAAATCAATGAAGTGATCTGAGAAGAGGGTTTAGGCAAGTGTAATGACATTGGTAGAAGATAAGTCATGCAGCAGAATTTTGAAAAGCTTAAAGTGGTAAGAGATGGTTTAGTGGGAGATCTGTAAGGAACGGTTTGCAGTAGTCTAAGTGGGAGGTGCTGAAAGTACAGATAAGGATTTTGATAGTGTGTTCAGAAGGAAGGGATGCATTTTCTCAATATTAAAGAGAAAGAAATGACAGGTTATAGCAGACTGGTGTTATGTACAGATAGAGAGAGGAATCAAAGTCAACCCCAAGTTTACAAGCGGAGGGGATTGGGAAGATGACAGTGCTATCCACAGAAACAGAGAAAGGGGAAAATGGACAAGTGGGTTTAGGAGGAAAGTTAAAGTCTGTCTGGGCCATGTTAAGTTTCAGATGGTGATGTGATATCCATACAGCAATGTTAGAGAAGCAGGCCGAGATTTGGACCTGAATTCCTGGTGAAAACTCTGGTGTAAAGAGGTAGATTTAGGAACCATCGGCATAAAGACAGTACTGAAAGCCATGGGAAGAGATCAGCACACTAAGAGAAGAAGATAGTATAGTGTACAAAAGTGCACACCAGTGCTATGTTACCCTTCAAAGGCTAGAGGGAGCTTCAAAGATCAGTGGAGAAACTTGACAGTTTATTCTTGGAAGGAAGCGGTTAAAGGTAAGTGTGGCTCCTTTATGCTCCCTTTACTAGGAGATAGCTCCAAACAGAGGGATGGCCTAGCTTAGTCAGTGGGGAGTGGCCCTAAGCCTCTGCATAAAAGTAGTTTAGAGGCAGAAGTTTGGGGAGACCTCAGGGAAGCTACAGTGGAAATCTCCAGGAGCCTGCTTGCTTTGGCAGCAGGGAACTCAAGGCTAATACCTGGATGGGACCCTCAGGCAAGATTGGAGTGAATCAAAAGTGTCTTGAGATAAAAGAAGTCAAGACTGCTGGTGAACAGTATGTTCAAGTAGCTTGGATGTGAAAGGAAAGAGCAAGATGGGTCAATAGTTGGAAGGTCAGGTATGGTCTAGTTAAAGTTATCTGATGACTGGTGAAATCACAACATATTAGAAGGCAACAAGAACAGTTGCAGTGGAAAGTTATCTCACTTTAACATATGATTTTATTGTAAACCACCTTGATTTGTATGTCAAATATTTAATAAACTGTAAGGTGAAACATTGAGGGTATGATAGATGGAAGGAATGACAGTAGGGGAGAGAGAGCTGGGTGGGAATGGGATCTAAGTATCAGGTGGGAATGGGATCTGAGTATCAGGTAGTGTTTGCCTCTCTGTGCTCTGGGAAGAGCAGTGCTCTCATTGTGCTCTGCTTGAGAGGTGAATTTCAGCTCCTGTGAGTGAATTTGCTGTGAGTTTTACCTGTCTGTACTTATTTATTTGTCACTGTTAGTGTGTTCTCTTACCTCTCTGCCCTTATTTTGCACTTTTGGTCTGCTTTCTCAGCTGTATAACTTATACCCCACCCCCCCTCCCCTCTACCCACCCACCCCGTGGGGTATAGCTGTCATCTACTTATTACCTACTTCACGCACAGGTGCGCCCAATCTCTTTGACTCTCCCACCTTCTATATCCTCTGGCTTTTGTTCTCCTCTCTATTCCTCTCCTATGGCTCCTCATCACATTGTCTTCCTCGTCTTCATTCTCCCTAACTGTCTCTCCTCATACCAGCACCCTCACTCCTCCCCTCCTTATCTCCCCTTTACCATCCTCACTTACCTATCCATTCTTTCTTCTATCCTATCATCAGCTCTTGAGCTTCATTGCTTTCTCCCTCTCATTCAACCATCTCCTCTCTTTTTAAGACAACCTCTCCCTCGTTTCCGCCGTACTGTCTCCTCTCTACCCCGTACTCTGCTACTCCTTCTCCTACTCTCATCCAGAGATATCAACTCCAATCCTGGCCCCCCTAGACTTCTGTCTCATTCTGAGAAGATATCTTCATGCAACATGTCTAATCTTATTCATATCCCTCTCCTTTCCCCTTCCACTCTCCCTTTCTCATGTGCCTTGTGGAACGCACACTCTGTCTCTAATAAACTTGGTTTTACTCATGATCTCTTTATCTGTAATGCTCTACATCTTCTTGCGCTAACTGAGACCTGGCTCCTCCCAGATGATACTGCATCTATTGCTGCTCTCTGTCATGGGGGCTATCAGTTTCCCACACACCTCGTCCCACTGGCCGTGGTGGTGGT
Source organism: Ichthyophis bannanicus (assembly GCA_033557465.1). Lineage (NCBI taxonomy): Eukaryota > Metazoa > Chordata > Amphibia > Gymnophiona > Ichthyophiidae > Ichthyophis > Ichthyophis bannanicus. The sequence continues at coordinate 723,863,554 of CM066032.1, forward strand.
GTTGGGCTTCTACTTTCTCCCTCCTGCCAATTCCAACCCCTCCAGCTGCCTCAGTCTCACTCCTTTCTCTCTTTTGAAGTCCACTCCATCCGCCTTTTCACTCCACTTCCTCTTCCGGTAGCTGCTATTTATCGACCACCTAACAAGTCTGCTTCTACCTTTCTCACTGACTTTGACTCGTGGCTTTCCTTCTTTCTGGATTCCTCTTCCCCAACTCTTATTCTTGGAGATTTTAACATTCATGTCGATAACCCCTCTGATCCTTATACTTTAAAGCTCCTCTCCCTACAGGGTAAACTATTTAAGACTAATAAAAGAAAATATTTTTTCACTCAACGTGTAATCAAACTCTGGAATTTGTTACCGGAGGATGTAGTAAAGGCTGTTAGTGTAGCTGGGTTTAAAAAAGGTTTGGACAAGTTCCTGGAGGAAAGGTCCATAAACCATTATTAAGAAGTGACCGAAGATATCAATGCTTGACCCAGTACAAGCATTGTGGAACTCGTGTCTCTTGGGGAAACTGCTAGGTACATATGACCTAGATTGGCCACTGTTGGAAACAGAATACTGGGCTTGATGGACCTTGGTCTGACCCAGTATGGCATATCTTATGTTCTTATGTTCCCTGACCTCCTCATTTGACCTCCAGCTTTGTTCCACTGCCCCCACTCACCAGCATGGCCACTGCCTTTACCTGGTATTTTTCTCTAGTTGCTTACCCTCGAATGTCTGTAGCTCAGTCCTTCCCTTATCTGACCATCACCTTTTAAACTTTAATCTTCATCATCCGCTGCCTCAACCTCTTCCTGTCTCCTCCAACCTATTTAGAAATCATCATGCTATTGATCCCTTGGTTCTCTCTTCCACTATTTCTTCATCTCTTTCTTCCACTATGTCATCCAAGTCTGTTGATGAGGCAGTAACTTCCTATAATGCTGCACTCTCCTCTGCTCTGGATGCTCTTGCTCCGCCCATGCCATGTCCTGTGAGACATTCTGCACCCCAGCCCTGGCTCTCATTCACTACCCACTATATATGTTCCTGTGCCCGTTCTGCTGAGCGTGCTTGGCTCAAATCCCACTCCCTTTCAGACTTTCTACACTTCAAATTCATGTTTGTCTCTTTCCAGTCAGCCATAGCTCTTGCCAAACAAGACTATTATGTCCATCTGACTAATTCTCTTGCCTCTGATCCTCGCCATCTCTTTACTACTCTCAGCTCTCTCCTCAAAGTGCCTCCACCTCTGATCCCTCCATCCCTTTCTGCCCAAACCCTGGCTGACTATCTCCATGACAAAATCCACAAGATCACCCTCCAATACCCCACAAAATCAGCTACTTCCCCTCCTCTCCCTCTTCACTCCCAACTCCCCCCTCCCTAACTCTGCTACCCTCTCTTCCTTTCCTGTGATCTCTGAAGAGGAAACTGCACACCTTCTTTCTTCCTCCAAAATTACCACCTGCTCCTCTGATCCTATCCCCACCCATCTCCTAAGCCCCATCTCCTCCACCGTTGTCCCTTCCATCTCTCATATTCTCAACTTATCACTCTCCACTGCAACAGTCCCTGCAGACTTCAAACATGCTGTGGTCACACCTCTCCTCAAGAAACCCTCACTTGATCCCACCTGTCCTTCTAATTATCGACCCATCTCCCTCCTTCCCTTCATTTCTAAACTACTTGAGCGTGCGGTTCACCACCGCTGCCTCGACTTCCACTCCTCTCATGCCCTCCTGAATCCTTTACAGTCTGGCTTTTGTCCTTTATACTCTACTGAAACAGCTCTTGCCAAAGTCTCCAGTGACCTGTTCCTGGCAAAATCCAAGAGCCTTTACTCGATCTTCATCCTTCTTGACCTTTCTGCTATTATTGACACAGTTGATCACAACCTTCTCCTTGATACCTTGTCCTCGTTTGTTTTAAGGACTCTGTGCTATCTTGGCTCTCTTCTTATTTCTTCTATAGCTCTTTCAGTGTTTGTTCTGGTGGATCCTCCTCCTCTGCTATCCCGCTCCCAGTTGGTGTACCCCAAGGATCTGTCTTGGGTCCGCTCCTTTTCTCTCTATATACCCAGTCCCTTGGTGTACTCATCTCTTCCCATGGCTTTCAGTACCATCTGTATGCTGATGACTCCCAGATCTACCTCTCTACGCCTGAAATCTCTCCAGCAATCCAGACCCGGATCTCTGCCTGCCTTTCTGACATTGCTGCCTGGATGTCTCACCGCCACTTGAAACTGAACATGGCCAAGACTGAACTGCTTATCTTTCTCCCCAAAACCTCCCCCCCTCTTTCTTCTTTCTCAGTCTCTGTGGATAACTCTGTACTCCTTACTGTTTCCTCGGCCCGCAATCTTGGGGTTGTCTTTGACTCCTCTCTCTTTTTCTCCACATCCATCCATCTGATAGCTAAGACCTGCCGTTTCTTTCTCTATAACATCAGCAAAATCCATCCTTTCCTTTCTGAACACACTACTAAGACGCTTATCCATTCCTTGATCACCTCCCATCTTGACTACTGTAACCTACTCCTTACTGGTCTCCTTTAAATCATCACTCTCCCCTTCAATCTGTTCAACACTCTGCCTCGTCATGCCCATATTACTCCTCTTCTCAAGTCACTTCATTGGCTCCCTATCCATTTCTGCATCCAGTTCAAACTTCTCCTACTGATCTATAAATGCATTCACTCTGTGGCTCCTCACTACCTTTCTTCTCTTCTCTCCTTACAACCCCCCTCAGGAACTCCACTCTTCTAGCAAACTGCTTCTATCTGTGCCCTTCTCTTCTATTGCTAACTCCAGACTTTGCCCCTTTCACCTTGCTGCACCTTACGCCTGGAACAAACTACCTGTGTCTATACGCCATGCACCTTCTCCAACCCTCTTCAAATCCTGGCTGAAAACTCACCTCTTCGCTGCTGCTTTTGGATCTTAACTCACCTGATCTCCTTTTTCTTTTTCTGTCCCCCTTGTTTATCCCTGCCTACACCTTCTGTGTTGTCTGTCTTGACTAGATTGTAAGCTCTGAAGAGTAGGGACTGTCTCTTACATGTCTGTGCAGTGCTGCGTACGACTTGTAGCGCTATACAAATGCTCAGTAGTAGTAGTAATAGTGAGTTTAGAGGATGAGAAAAGATATATAATTTCCTCCTCTTGTGATTTTAGAAAAGGAAGAAAGGATGACAGGGGTTGAAGGAAGGCTATGTGAATGAAGTAGGGGAAGGGGAGATAAGAGTGACCTGGTGGAAAACTCCAGATTAACCTTGTGAACCTTGTCATAGAAGCAGTCAGCCATAGTCTGAGCAGAAAATGAAGGGGAAAGGATTGGAAGTGGAGGCACTTTGAGGAAGGAGTTGAGTGTGACAAAGAGATGGTGAGGGTTGGAAGCAAAAAAAGAGCTTGTCAAATGTTAATAACATAAGATATGCCATACTGGGTCAGACCAAGGTCCATCAAGCCCAGTATCCTGTTTCCAACAGTGGCCAATCTAGGTCATACGTACCTAGCAGTTTCCCCAAAAGACACAGGTTCCCCAATGCTTGTACTGGGTCAAGCATTGGTATCCTGGGTCCCTTCTTAATAATGGTTTATGGACCTTTCCTCCAGGAACTTGTCCAAACCTTTTTTAAACCCAGCTACAATAACAGCCTTTACTACATCCTCCGATAACAAATTCCAGAGTTTGATTACACATTGAGTGAAAAAATATTTTCTTTTATTAGTCTTAAATAGTTTACCCTGTAGCTTCATTGCATGTCCCCTAGTCTTTCTATATTCTGATAATGTAAACAATCGATCTACGTTTACCTGTTCCACTCCATTCAGTAATTTATAGACTTCTATCATATCTCCCCTCAGCCGTCTCTTTTCCAGGTTAAAGAGCCCTAACCTTTTTAGCCTTTCTTCATAGGAGTATCCTTCCATCCCCTTTACCATTTTGGTGGCTCTTCTCTGAACCTTTTCTAATAACGCTATATCCTTTTTAAGATACGGCGACCAGAGGGGGGCGGAGCCCGATGTCTGGGGGGGCGGAGCCCGATGTCCAGCGGGATGGTCGCATAACGCTGAGGCTCCCGAGAGGCCTACTCAGAATCCTGAATTAACACCGGACAAACTTGAATTTCTGCTCTGATCTTGCCGGGGCACATTGGTGAGATGGCGGGGACCAAACCCACGCGCCTGGAATTTGGCTCTCCAGCGGCTTCTCACGGTAAACGCTCCAAAACTGAACCCCCGTCCCCGCAGAAGGGGCTGGCTTTGCGCGAGGGCCCCGAAATGCAGCAGGAAATCCTCGCAGAAATTAGAGGGGTTAAGGACCTCGTGCAGTCAAACGGTGAAGCACTTCGAGCGCTGAGGGAAGATCTTGGTGTACTGCAAGGCAGGCTAGAGGGGCTCTCTTCGCGTCAGGACAAAATGGAGAGTATATTAGATTCCCATGCGGTCCGGCTGTCCAAACTTGACAAAGTTGAACGTCAGGTGCGGGCCTTGCAGAAAGAAGTGGAAGATGGCAATAATAGAGCGCGCCGCAACAACCTACGACTCGTGGGCATACCGGAGGGAGCGGAATTGGGAGACATGAAGGAGTTTTTAAGTAAAATCCTCCCTTCCCTGCTCCAAATCACCTTTACCAAAGAATTGGAGATCGATCGCGCTCATCGTGTACCCACAAACATAACGCTCAACAGGAAGACCCCGCGGCCTATCATCTTTCGACTTTTGAGATATCAACATGTGGAACAAATTCTCAGTGCCTCCCGGGCAAAGGGCCATATGGAGTTTGAGAGCCACAAGGTCTCCTTCTATCCTGACTTGGCTAAACCCACGGTCGACCGCCGAAAGCGCTTTCTGGAATTTCGGCCGAGGCTTCAACAACTACAAGCACGCTATGGCCTGATGTACCCGGCCAAGCTCCGAGTCACGCTTCACAATCAGACCAGAACATTTGAGGACCCTGATCTACTAGCGGAGTTTTTGGACTCTAAAGAAGCCGACTTGATGCGCTGACTTCCAGAATATTCCTGCCAGTACTCTCATATCTGCTGTGCCTGCCATATTGGATTTACCGCGGCTCAGCGAAGAGTCTGTCGAGGGCGGTTTGTTGCCTTATTTTGAAGATATCTGGGACCCGACTCCATCTACCCATAGTAGCCTCGACGAGTATCAGAGACAGTGTTTCTTATGGACTCTGGTGTTTGTTTTCTTTTATTATGTCTCTATCTTCCTCTCCAGGGCCTCCTCCCGCAGACATCTGGTCACCATATTCATTGGGGGTTTGCTTCTTCTCTAAGTTACTTTGGTACATACTTTTCAATATGGGTGTATTGGCCAGCATACTTGGTGCTTATGTCATTATTGTACAGATTCTGATTATGTTGTAAGTTTTCAAGCGCTCTTACCTAAAATGTCTATTATCGACTGATGGCACCATGTAAGATTTTCTCATTGAACGTACAAGGAATCAATAATCCGATAAAACGGAGGAAACTCCTAAGCTATCTAAGTCATGAGGCTGCGGACTTGATTTTCCTCCAAGAAACACATTTCAATTCGAAGGAAACTTTCAACCTCAATATTAAACCTTACATGGTGGCCGCCTATTCCCCAGCTGTTTCTAGGAAATGTGGGGTTGCTATATTGGATAGGAAATCTCTGCATGCTACTATTGTTGCGACTTGCTTAGACACAGCGGGTAGATGGTCCAGAGTTCACCTCAAGATGGGTAACTTTGAAATTACATGTATATGCCTTCATGCTCCTAATCTGGCTGACCCTACCCTTTTGCTATTACTGCTCAGGCTGCGCAGGCCTCTGCTAGTTCTTCATTGATATTGGGGGGGATTTCAATTCAGCTCTTGATCCCCTGATTGACAAATAGTCGCCCAGGACAAGTGGTCCCCCCAAGAGTCATATCGCGCTTACCTCTATGATCAAAGATATTGTTCTAGTCGATCTACGGAGGCTACTACACCCCAATGAGCTAGACTTTACCTTCTTCTCTTCCCCTCACAAACCCCAGTTTCGCATAGATTTCTTTCTAATATCAACACTGTTAGTTCCCCAGGTGGACGCTGCAAAGATTCACTTCCAGCATATTTCAGCTCATGCTGCTATTTCTTTTCACTACCATACTACTGCACTTCAAGGGAATCCGGGGACCTGGTTCTTTGATAGAGCCCTATTAACTCAGCCAGAGCTCCGGTTTGAAATTCGAGCAGCCATGCATGATTACTTCCAGACCCTGGTACTCCAGGGGGATCAGGACACCCCAACAGCTCTTCTCTGCAGCTCGTTGGAAAACCTTTTCTGATTTATACAGGGGATTTGCGTTACTAGCGAAACATTATTTTCAATTGATGCAGCTTACATGCTGCCTCAACAGTGCTCCAATCATGCCGCCCTCTGTCCCTACTAAGGATGGGCTATTAGAACTAATTCACTCTATTAGTAGTACACATGGGGTAGCCTCTAACTTTTATAAACTATTATGTCAGGGTACAGATACTGCCACTTGTAGAGTCCAACAAGCCTGGGATCGCTAACCCCAAACCACTTTAACCCCTGTGCATTGGAGCGTTTTCTGGAGCAAAACAATGCGGGTTTCCCGATCTGCTTCAGCTACCCAAACTCAACTCTCGTCTTTTTGTACATAGATGTTCTTATACTCCAGGAAAATAGCCAAATGGAACATAACTGCCAGGGGCCAGTGTAGGTCTTGCCATACTGATGTGGGAACCCTCGTTCATGTTCTTTGTGAATGTCCTTAACTACAGGTTTACTGGGGGCGGGTCTGGGGTCGTATTTCATTTATCTTGCACCTTCACGAGCCTCTTTCTTGGACGACTGTGGGACTCCGCTCAGTGGCGGGGGTCCCCTCTCTTCCTAAGAAGGGTCGCTTTCTCCTGATTTCATGCTGGGTATAGCCATATGTTTGATTACGGGGACTTGGAGGGATAGCTCTCGACTTGCTGTCAATGAATAGTGGAACCTTGTCTGCTTATATAGTAAATATGAGCAGATATCTCGGAGAGCTATTTTCCATACCCAATTTCATTCTTGCTTGTCTAAATGGCAGACGCTCAATGATCATGTACAATCTGCTCATTGCTTCGACATGTCTGTTTAATGTACACTCATCATGTTTCAGATCGCTGTAAGGTTTTGTAACACAATAATGTTTCAGATCGCTGTAAGGTTTTGTAACACAATAATGCCAGTACACGCCCGCTTCGAGAATGTTTTAGTTTTCTAGAGAAGGAGCAGGGGGGAGGGGGGTGGTGGGGGTTTACTTTGGTGTATGTATCACATTCCATGTATGTATTTGTCTCTTAGTTGTATGTCTTCCTTTCCTTTGTTGTTGCAAAATGAAAATAAAGAATTAAAAAAAAAAAAAAGATACGGCGACCAGAATTGCACACAATATTCAAGGTGTGGTCTCACCATGGAACGATATAGAGGCATTATAATATCTTTTGTTTTATTTTCCATTCCTTTCCTTATGATACCTAGCATTCTACTTGCTCTCTTGGCCGCCGCTGCACACTGGGCCAAGGGTTTTAACATGTTATCCACAATGATGCCTAAATCTTTTTTCTGGGTGGTGGTTCCTAATGTGGAACCTTGCATCATGTAACCATAGTTTGGGTTGTTCTTCCCTAGGTGCATAACTTTGCACTTGTCCACATTAAATGTCATCTGCCATTTTGATGCCCAGTCTTCCAATTTATCAAAATCCTCTTGCAATTTTCCACAATCCTCTTGGGTTTTAACAACTTTAAATAGTTTTGTGTCATCTGCAAATTTGATAACCTCACTCGTTATTCCCTTTTCCTGGTCATTTATGAATATGTCAAAAAGCAGCGGACCCAGCACAGATCCCTGGGGTACACCACTATTCACCCTTCTCCATTGGGAAAATTGGCCATTTAGCCCTACCCTCTGCTTTCTATCTTTTAACCAGTTCCTGATCCACAATAGTACACTGCCTCCTATCCCATGACTTTTTAGTAATCTTGTTTGGTGACTGCAATAGCAGACTAGAAGGAAGTCAGCAAGAATTTGATATGCATGAATGTAGCATGGGTATGAATTTTTTCAAAGGCGCTCTGCAGAGTTCGCATAGGAACGCAGGTAGTGAATTCTGGAGGCCAACCAAGGCCGGGGTTTGGTATGCTTTGCAGGATGGGGAATATGAGGATTGAGAGTGTTCAAAGAAGAAGGAAGAACAGTGTTATAGGAAGAGACTACCTTAACAACAGACTAGTGGATAAGAAGAGAGATGAGAAAATGGTGGAGAGGATGCAGGAGTCAATAGTCAGAGGATTCCTAAATGTGTTGGTGATGACTGGACAAGTGTGAAAGCTATCAGATAATGGTCAGGCGGGGGAAGAATTGAGGTGGAGAAAGTTGAGAGTGAGCAGTTGGAGAAAAGAATAAGATCAAGGCAATGGCTATGCTGGTGAGTAGGAGTGGTAGAGCATAGCTATTGCTTGAATAAGGAGGTTATAGGAAGAACCTTTGAGACATAATAGTCAGAGTCATCAGCATGGATGTTAAAGTCTCCAAGAATGAGGGAAGGGAATGATGGTTCAAGAAAGGAGGACAGCCAGAAGTCAGAGTCAGTGAGAAAGAAAGCAGGGGGCTTATCAGGTGACTGATAAATAACAGCTACCTGGAGAGACAGTGGATTGAATAGGTGGATGGGTGGACTACAAAGGAAGAAAAGGGCTAAGACTGAGGTGGAAGAAGGGGTGAGCCCCACAGAAGAGGTAGCAGTCTGACACCACTACCATGGCCAACTGGGAAAGGTGTATGGGAGAAAAGGTAACCTTCATAACAGAGAGCAGCAGCTGAAGCAGAATCTTCAGCTTTTCCGCTAATGCTATTTTCTCTTCTGAGTGGAGTCCCCAGCCTAAGATTAACATCCTTCTTTGAACTCAACTGGAAATGGTGCTGTTTCTGCAAATGACACTACATGCCACTGTTGGTAAGATGGCTCATCAGCTTCCCTCTACTAACATGCTTACACCAGTAACTGCATTCTGCATTTACAGATCCTGAAGCACTTAAAATACCTCCACACCTCTGACGTTTTACAAGACTTCCTCACTACTTCTTCAGGCAGACTAATGCTATTTCTGCTATAGATGTTAGAGAAGAACAGAGAGGATAGAAAAGATGAAGGGCTAGGTGACCACTCTCTTCTGTCTGCTCTATTTGTAGGGTGCTCTTGTCTATAGCAGTTGTAGTTTCACTTCCTATCCCTTCACCACTTATCATGCTAACAACAAGATCTTCTAGACACTACCACCATGAAAAGTTTAATATCTGATGATTCTGATGGAAATACCACATATGAGGATTTATCAGATTCTACTTCTGCCACAACTAGCTGTATACACTTTGCAGCAGGAAACAGGGTGTGCCTTGTGCTCTGTTCTGTTGGCTTTAACTGCTGCTTATATCCTATTACCCCACCTACATGATAGTGAGGTTACTTACCTGTAACAGGGGTTCTCTGTGGATAGCAGAATAAGTCAGCCACACCTGGTGAAGTCATCTGATGGCATCATTCAGATGGACTTGCTCTCCCACAGCTCAGAAAGCTAAACCTTTCTGAGCATGTGCAGTGAGCTCTACCCACTGGCCTGTCCCTACCTCGGCCAGTCCGCCTCTAGCAGATTCCTTGCAGGTAGGAAGGCGGCCGGCCTGAGGTGCTGTAGTGGATGAAGTGGTATGACGGAGGAGGCCTGTATGCTTTGGAGTGAGTGCAAGTTGTCTTTGTTATGGGTGGAGCCTGGAACACCACAATATCTTGAGCAGGCCTTGTGTACCAACATTGCAGCTAGTTTACATCATGAACAAACAACATTGTGAACTAACAGCATGGAGGTTGTGAACTAAGTGCATGAGCAAGGTGCGGTCAAAAGTGCATATTGGAGTCTGTAATAGTGCATATCAGAGTTTGAGTGCAAGATATGGGCTGGATATTATGTGTCATCCCTGGTTTGGGCCTTGCTTGGGCCTGCTACGACTGCATCAAGGATGGATGCACCTGAAGATGCTGTCTGTGTGCGCCAGGAGGTCCAGGCAGTAGTGCCTCTGGAAGGTGCTTATGGAGGACCAGGTGGTGCCTTTACAGATATCCAACACCGGGACTGCCTTGAGGTTTGCCAGGGTGGTTGCCATGGCCTGGAGCTGGTGGGTATGCACGGTTCCCAGCAGTTGCATACTGGCTTGTGTGTAGCAGATCGCGATGCAGGCAGAGATCCACTGCAAGAGCCTTCATTTCATGACTGGGCACTCCGGCTTGTTGGGGTCAACAAAGATGAAGAGCTGTTTTCCCTACGCAGGAGGGTGGTTCTGTTGATGTAGATCTGCAGCGCATGCATGCAGTCAAGAATGTGAAGGCACTGGTCCTCCTGGGTAGAATGCGGTGGTGGGTAGAAGGAGGGTAGCACGATGACCTGACTGATGTGGAATGGAAAGGTCACCTTAAGTAGGAATCTTGGGTGGGTTTGCAGGACCGCCTCATCTGGGTGGATCTGAGAATAGAGTGGGTGGGCTACCAGCACCTGCAGTTCGCTGAGTCTCCAGGCAGATTTGAAGGTGACACCAGGAAGAGTATATTCCAGGTGAGGAGTTTCAGTGGTGTGTCTTCCAGGGGCTCAAAGAGTTCTTTTGTGAGCTGGTGCAGCATGAGATCTAGGTCCCAGGGGGGTACCAACTGCCGGATAGGGGGCCAGAAGTTGGCAAGGCCCTTCATGAACCTGGAGACCAGTGGGTGTGCGGAGATTGGCTGGTTGTCCAGGTGTTCATGGAAGGTGGTGATGGGTGACAGGTGCACCTAGATGGACTCCATCTGGAGTCCCACATTGGCAAGGGTGGTGAGATAGTGCAGGAGCTTCGGGACGGGGCAAGAGAACAGGTCCAAGCATGAAGTCGTGCACCAGGTGTCAATGTGTTTCCACTTCAGGTTGTATGATTTCCAAGTGGACTCTCTCCTGGCAGCTATGATGAAGTGTTGAACCTCCGCAGTGAGATGGGGGGTAGAGAGTCTTAGCCTTTCAGTTTCCAGGCCATTAGGGTGAATGTGGTTCGGTTGGGTGTAGCATTTTACCATCATCCTGGGTGATGAGGTCTGGTGCCTGCAGCAGCAGGAATGGCAGGCAGAGAGAGAGGGGCGCAGGTAGGGGAACCACATCTGCCTGTGCCAGTGTGGGATGATGAGGATAACTGAAGCATGATCATTGGTGGGTAGGCATATAGATAGCAAGTTTCCCAGTGAAGGTCGAAGGCATCAGAGGTTAGGTTGCATGCCAAGGGCCGTTTGGAGCAGATGAGGTTGCACTTGGTGTTGGCTTCTCTAGCGAAGAGGTTGATCTGTGGTTGGGCCCACTTCTGGAAGAGGGTGTTGGCAATCTTGTCATTGAGTGCCAATTTGTGAGGTCAAGCTGTCTGCTGAGATGGTCCACCAGTTGGTTATGCTCGCCCAGTAATAGGAGGCCTCTAAGAAGCAGCCCCAGGCTATTGCACTTTGTGGGCTTCCTGGCATACGGGAAGGCACCCCATGCCCCCTGTTGATGTAAAACATTACAACCTGGTTGTCCATCTGTATCAGCACCACCTTGTTGGAGATACAGGTAATGAAAGCCTGTAGGATATACCGGATGGTGTGCAGCCCGAGCAGGTTGATGTGGTGGATTTTCTCCTTTGATGTCCAGATCCCTTGAGTGTGGAGATGGTGAAGGTGGGCACCCCGGCCTGTCTCGGAGGCATCCGTGGTGATGGTGAGGCTATGTTGGGATTGTTACAAGAGGCAGCCCTGGGTGAGGTGTTCTCAGGACATCTACCAGGCAAGTCTTGTTTGTGCCCTATGGTCCATGGCTGACAGGGGCTGGGAGTGTTGTGTCTAGTTGTGGCATAGGTGCCATTTCAGGGTACGTATGTGGAGCTTGGCCAGAGGTATGACCGCCATGGTTGCTGATATGTGGCCAAAGAGTCAGAGGAGCGTCCTGGCTGTTGGCAGTCATGACTGACTTGGTAAGGTGGAGGAAAGTGTTTGCTTGCTGTGTGGGTAGGAAGGCCTTCTCTTGTGGGTTCCAAATCTCCACTCTGATGAATTCTAGGGATTATGACAGGGCTAGGGTCTTCTTTTTGTAGTTGATAATGAATCCAAGCAAGGATAGCAATGTTATGGTATGCTGTACAGAGAGTGTGGTCTCCTGCCTGGAAGGGGCAGTGATGAACCAGTCACCCAGGTAGGGGAAGATGCATACCCCTTCCCTCCTGAGGCTTGTGCCTGCCACTGCAATGCATTTGGTGAATATTCTTGGAGCCGAGAAGAGGCCAAATGGGAGCACCCTGTACTGGTAGTGGTGGTCCCTCATGCAGAAACGCAGGTACTGCCTGTGTTTCGGGTGGATGGGTATGTGCGTATAGGCATCCTGTAGGTCTCCTCTGACATGGTGGTGTTCAGGTGGATGGGAGTCTGGTTGGCAGGGATTTGGTGTTGGCATGGTGACTTCTAGAAGTTGATACATTAACCATTGTTGATAATTTCCAGGACCCATTTGTCTGTTGTGATGGCTTGCCATGCTTGCTGGAAGAATGCAAGTCAGCCCCCTACTGGTGGCATGGTGGTCACAGCATCAAAAGGAGGGGTTCGACTTCCCAATAAGGATGCTCCCTGTTTTTGCAGGTGGCGCTCCATCTGGAGTTGCTTTTGAGGATAGGACTGATAGTAGGTCTGGTGTTTGGGCCTTTGCTGTTGCCACTTGTTGTAGGGCTGGTAGTGCTGAGGCATGGATTATGATTTCCTGTGGTAGGAGCTGTGGTATTTGCAATGGTTTGTGGAACGTTCCATGCCCTTGGAGGCCAGAGTCTGGAGGGTAGTGCAGTGGTCTTTCATGTCGTTGACGGTGAGCTTTACTTTATCCCAGAAGAGGTTGTCGGTGTGCAGGGGGCGTCTGTTAGCCTTTCTTGGGTGTCCTCTCTCAGGCTTGATGTTCTGAGCTAGGCCATGTATCTGGAGGTGATGGCCATGGTGGCAGCAAGGGCTGAGGTGTCAAAGCCGTCAAAGGCAGATCGAATCAGGAGTTTGCTGCATTCGCCGAGGTCAGCCAGGATGGGCGAGAAAGTGGCATTGGTTTCTGGCGGGAGGTTCTCGACTGCATTCCTGAGGTTATCCAGCATCATGTCCTGGTAGAGGACTTGTTGAAACTGGTGCAATGAGATCTTCACTGCTAGCATGGTGGTCTGGTAGAACGTCTTACCATGCTCATCCAGGATTTTGTGGACTTTCCCTGGTGGTGTATTGGCTTTGGAGTGAGAGGACTTTGCCTTCTTGAGAGCTGACTCGACTACGATAGATTGGGAGCTGCACCTTGTCGAAGCCAGGGGTGGGTTGATCCTGGTACTTGACATCGGGTTTCCTGGAGCTGGTGTGTCCCGATGATGGGGTTTGCCAGATCTTCAGAAGGTTGTCATGTAGGAGCTTGTGAACTGAGATGGCTACCAGAGAACAGAGGTATCCAAGTACTTCAGCAGTCCGAGCAATGGTGGGATTCAGCCGTTGGGCCTGCTTCATGCAAAACGATTCCTGCCATGGGCTGGGTTTGGCAAACTGGGCTTAAAACAGCATCCCAATGCTGGCACTGCTCTAGTGGGAAGCCCCCCACCCACCAATGATTTGTTGGCATCGGGGGACCACGGCATTGGCAGAAGCCCCCAATGCCGTCAAATCACTGGCTGGTGGAGGGATCGGGCCACTGGGCCACTAAGGAGTTGCTGCCCTGCAATGGCTGCCAGCATGCTGAGTGTGTGGTGCCAGCAATGCAAACACATGCCGTGCTGCTGTCCGCTAGGCTCCTTCAGTGGCAGGATCGATCCAAACTGGTTCCTAGTCAGATTGCATTCCGCCACTGAGTCTGAGTACCTCAATCCTAAGATTCCAGTGAGTTGACTTGGGACAGAGCCAGGCATGAAGCAAACTTCTGCAGAAATGTAGGATAGGTGAGGTCCTTCGATGGGGAAGGTGACGGCGGAGGTGACGGTGAGGAAGTCGGCATTGGACTTGAGTCAGAGGGGCGGTAGTAGCTGTCCTGTGAATCCTACATGGCTGCCTCCTTGCCCTCGCTGTCTGTAAATGAGAGGCCCAAAGAGAACCTGAGAGGCAAGGGAAATATGCCAGGGGATGGGGTTGGTGCTTTCAGTGGTGGTGTTACCTTCGTAGGTTGTGCATCTGGCATGCCTGATATTCTTGGGTGCTGTGCTCGGTGCTGAGCAAGGAGTATGCCAGCTGTTGGCAGGTGGTGTATGAGCTATGACCATGGAGGTGGTGGTGTTCTGTTCTTCACTGCTGGTGTAGGGCTCCGGTGGTGTCCTCAGGATGCTAGCTCCATGCGGCATCTCCTAGGTGGGCTGGGAGATGAGCTCAAGCTGCTGGAGAGGCTCCTGTCTCTGCACCGTTTGTGTGACTGCCCCCTGGCGCTCTAACTGCTGCTGCTGGAGTTGTTCTGATGTCAGCGCTTGTGCCTGCATGCAGGGGAATGGGGCTGAGAGTTGCCCTATGGTGCAGAGCTGCCAGGGAGGGCTCAGGCAAGGTCGGCGCAGAGGTGATTATGCCATCATGGGGTTTCCCTTTCAGCGTGCTGATGTTGATGGGCCTGTCCAATTGTGTCCTGAGAGGGTGGAACTAAGGTCAATGTCTGGCCAAGGACACAAGGATGCAGGGCTTCCTTCAATGACGGCTACCATGTTTTGTGGCAGCGTGCAGGGGAGTTGGTGATTGGGCCAAAGGACGTTAGCCTGCCAGGTCTGGGGCTCCTTTTTTTTTGTTGATTCTAGTCGCGGCATCATTGTAACATGGTGGAGGGATTGTGCTTGAGCCTGGGCCAAGTGAAGGCCTGTAAAGGCACATCCCGTGCCATGGATATGATTTATAGAGGGAGGAGTGGCTCAGTGATTGGGATAGGTTACCTCAGGCTGGAGGGCCAGGGATTCAATTCCTACATGGGGACAAGTTACCTGAGGCCGTAGGGACTGGGGTCTCTAGGCCTAAGGCCACTCCTTGTGGCCTTGGGCAAGCCACTTAACCCTCCATTGTCTCAGGTATTTTTCTGAAGGGACTTCTTTGGATTAAACTGATTAATCTGTGAACCCAGTGTATTTGTTAAATCAGTCAGGGCCTAGTAGCAGCAGTTTAAGTTTAAATTTAAAACACAGAAGAGAGCTTTCTGGTTAAATTTAGAACCCAGCAGAGAGCTTCTACTTTAAATTTCATAATAAATCAGAGCCTAGCAGCAGCAAAGAGCTTTAATTTAAATCAAATCAGAATATAACTTAGCATAAAAGGTAAAACAGAGTCAGTATTCTTTGAGCAACAAATAAAGTCTTCTAGAGACCTTTACAAAGAGGCCTTCTACCTAGGGGGCAAGAGACCTGTGAAACCTTTTCAATAGGTGTTAAAGCCAGGTGGTAGGTCAAAGGCCATTTTGAAAGACTCCTTCTATCCAAGCAAGGACTGTTAATCACCCAGAAAGTTGGTCACAGCTTACCTCAGAACACAGGACAGGGTACTGTGTAGCAGCCCTCTTTTAATAAGTCTTATTTCCCTCCCTCCCTACCTTCCCTCCCCAACACCCACCCACCCCTTGGATAATCATAACTTTATAGGTACTTACACATCTTAACCCTTTCATGGCTGTTGTTACCATATAGCAACCTTCAAATTGTCCCCCAAATGTTTCACCAGAACACTATTTCCAAAAAAGTATTAATTGTATCTTAAGTTATGTAATCTGTCGTGGATGCAAAAGGGTTAAAGGAAAGGATGTACTTTCAGGTGCAGCTCATTATTCAAATCAGTCATACACTAAGGACCTGAGATTAATTAAGCTTCAGGTGAACAAGGTATATTAAATGTATTAGGTACAATTTTATTAGTATAAGTATCCACAGCAATGTTTAGTAAGTAACGAACTTAAAGATCTAAACACAAGCTTAAAACTAAGATGCAGACAGCAGTCCAGCAGCAAGCTGGGGGCTTTCCAGTCTTTTGCATTGAGTGTCACATGTATAATTTTCTCCCAGTAAGTGAGAAGTCTTACGTGTGCACTAGGTGCAAGGAGCTCTTTGCTCTCAGGGAACGAGTTCATTCTCTAGAGGCAAGAGTAGCAGACTTGGAAGACATAAGAAAGACAGAGGTACATAAACGATACCTACAGGTATATAGTCCTGAAGTCCTACCTCCAGTCTGGCAGCATCCCTGTTGCCATGGAGGAGAGAGGTCACATGACAGGAGAGCATCACCCTGGTGTGGCAGGAAGTGATCCTGTAACTAGGACCTGTCCTCCAGGTGATGTAAAACCTTCTTGCACTGAGGAAGTTTCTCCAGAGCCATGTGCCCATGAGGGAAGGGTAAGGACAGCCGTTATAGTTGG
The DNA here is from genome assembly GCA_033557465.1 of Ichthyophis bannanicus. NCBI lineage: Eukaryota > Metazoa > Chordata > Amphibia > Gymnophiona > Ichthyophiidae > Ichthyophis > Ichthyophis bannanicus. The sequence goes on from CM066032.1 coordinate 723,879,994, forward strand.
TGATTCGATCATTAGGCATGTAGATAGCTGGGTGACTGGTGGACGTGAGGATCACCTGGTAAAATGCCTGCCTGGTGCGAAAGTATCGGACCTCATGCGCCACCTAGATAAGGTCTTAGATAGTACTGGGGAGGAGTCTGCTGTCTTGGTACATGTCGGTACCAATGACATAGAAAAATGTAGTAGGGAGGTTCTGAAGGCTAAATTTAGGCTTTTAGGTAGGAAGTTGAAATCCAGAACTTCCAGGGTAGCGTTCTCCGAAATGCTTCCCATTCCATGCGCAGGACCCAAAAAGGCAGGCAGAGCTCTGGAGTCTCAATGCGTGGATGAGACAATGGTGCAAGGATGAGGGTTTTAGATTTGTTAGGAACTGGGGAACATTCTGCAGAAAGGAGGGGATCTTCCGACGGGATGTGCTTCACCTTAACCGGGATGGAACCAGGCTGCTGGCATTAACCTTTAAAAAGGAGATAGAGCAGCTTTTAAACTAGATAATAGGGGAAAGCCTACAGTCACACAAGAGCACATGGTTCAGAAGAATGCATCCTTGAAGGATAGTACCAAAAGCAGAGAGGTTCCAAAAAAGAGTAAAGTAGCCCAAATGCCCTTGAGCATGGAGCAGACAGAGCTTAAAGATTCCAAATTACCCATGCCTACCAATAGCCAAATTAATATGAATAAAATACAGTCTCTAAAATGCTTGTATGCAAATGCTAGAAGTCTAAAAAATAAGATGGGAGAGTTAGAATATATAGCACTAAATGAGAGGTTACATATGATTGGAATCTCAGAAACATGGTGGAAGGAGGACAACCAGTGGGACACTGTGATACCTGGGTACAAACTATATCATAATGATAGAGCTGATCAAATTGCTGGAGGGGTTATGCTCTATGTTAGAGAGGGCATTGAGTCAGAAAGGATTAAAATTTTGTAGGAAGCAAAATTTGCTGTAGAATCTCTATGGATTGAAATTCCATGTAAAAAGGGGAAGGCGATGACAGTGGAGGTGTACTATCGACCACCGGGCCAGAATGAACAAATGGATAATGAAATGCTCAAAGAAATCAAGGAAGCTAACAAAAGTTACAACACAATAATAATAATGGGTGATTTCAATTACCCCAGTATCGACTGGGTCAGTGTCACGGCAGGACATATTAGGGAGATAAAGTTCCTAGATGAAATAAATGACTGCTTCTTGGAGCAGCTGGTTCATGAACCAAAAAGAGGGAAAGCCATATTGTACCTAGTCCTTAGTGGAACACCAGATCTGGTGCAAGAGATAAGGGTGTTGGGGCCACTTGGCAATAGTGATCATAGCATGATCACGTTTGATTTAATTAGTGGAGGAGGGATAGTAAGGAAATCCACAGTACTACTTTTTAACTTTCGAAAGGGAGACTATGATAAAATGAGGAAAACAGTTAAGAAAAAACTAAAGATAGGAGTTGCAATGGTTAAAGACTTACATCAAGCTTGTGTGTTGTTGAAAAATACTGCCAGCATGGTTTAAAGGTGAGGTCAGAGAGGCTGTTGTTGCCAAAAAAGCATCTTTCAGGAAATGGAAAAGACCCAAACAATGAAAACTGGAAACAGCACAAGCATTGGCAAGTTAAATGCAAGGCATTGATAAGGCAGGCAAAGGGAGAATTTGAGAAGAAGCTTGTGCGGAAGCAAAAACGCATAATAAAGACTTTTTCAAGTACATTTGTAGCAAAAAACCTTTGAGAGAGTCAGTTGGTCCATTAGATGATAGAGGGCTTAAAGGGACACTAAGAGGCGACAAGGTGATTGTGGAGAGACTGAATGAATTCTTTGCTTTGGTCTTTAATAAGGAAGGTGTAGGGATGTTACCCATGACTGAAGTGGTATTTAAAGGTGAGGAAGAATGGAAGGAAATATCGATACATCGGGAATATGTATTACAACTATTTGATAAACTGAAGAGTAGCAAATCACCTGGACTGGACCACTTATTAAAAGAGGGCTGCTACACAGTACCCTGTCTTGTGCTGCTGAGGTAAGCTATATTCTGATTTGATTTAAATTATAGCTCTTAGCTGCTGCTAGGCTCTAACTTCTTATGAAATTTAAACTACAAGCTCTCTGCTGGGTTCCAAATGTAACCGGAAAGCTCTCTTCTGTGTTTTAAAACTAAAAGTACTTTTCTGATGCTAGGCCCTGAGTGACTATTAAATGTAAACTACAAGCTCTCTGCTGGGTTCCAAATTTAACCAGAAAGCTCTCTTCTGTGTTTTAAATATAAACTAAAAGTACTTTGCTGTTACTAGGCCCTGAGTTACTATTAAATTTAAACTACAAGCTCTCTGCTGGGTATGAAGTGTAACCAGAAAGTTCTCCTATGTGTTTTAAATTTAAACTTAAACTGTTGCTACTAGGCCCTGAATGATTTAACAACAAATATTGGGTTCACAGATTAATTAGCTTTAATAAAAAGAATTCCTTTTAGAAAAGTACCAGAAGTATATACTCACAGTTGCAGATCTCTCTCCAGAAGTAACAGTCCCTTTTTCTAGTCCTTCAAGATTGCAGACCTGCTATTAGTAATCTGTGAACTATCATTAAAATCATCTGTAATACCTGAAGATTGGAGGATGGCGAACATAACGCCAGTTTTTAAAAAGGTTTCCAGGGGTGATCCATGAAACTACAGATCGGTGAGCCTGACGTCAGTACCGGGAAAAATGGTAGAAACCATCATAAAGAACAAAATTGCTGAACATGTAGATAGTCATGGCTTAATGGGAGACAGCCAACATGGCTTTAGACAAGGAAGATCTTGTCTTACTAATCTGTTATGTTTTTTTTGAAGATGTGAATAAACAGGTAGACAAAAGTGAGTCAGTTGATACAGTGTATTTGGACTTTCAGAAAGCCTTTGACAAGGTCCCTCATCAGATACTTTTGGCAAAACTAAAGAGTCATGGGGTAGGAGGCAGTGTACTATTGTGGATCAGGAACTGGTTAAAAGATAGAAAGCAGAGGGTAGGGCTAAATAGCCAATTTTCCCAAAGGAGAAAGGTGAATAGCGGTGTACCCCAGGGATATGTGCTGGGTCCGCTGCTTTTAGACATATTCATAAATGACCTGGAAAAGGGAATAACGAGTGAGGTTATGAAATTTGCAGATGACACAAAACTATTTAAAGTTGTTAAAACCCATGAGGATTGTGGAAAATTGAAAGAGGTTCTTGATAAATTGGAAGACTGGGCATCAAAATGGCAGATGAAATTTAATATGGACAAGTGCAAAGTTATGCACCTAGGGAAGAACAACCCAAACTATGGTTACACGATGCAAGGTTCCACATTAGGAACCACCACCCAGGAAAAAGATTTAGGCGTCATTGTGGATAACATGTTACAACCCTTGGCCCAGTGTGCAGTGGCAGCCAAGAGAGCAAATAGAATGCTAGGTATCATAAGGAAAGGAATGGAAAATAAAACAAAAGGTATTATAATGCCTCTATATCGTTCCATGGTGAAACCGCACCTTGAATATGGTGTGCTATTCTGGTCGCAGTATCTTAAAAAGTATATAGAGTTATTAGAAAAGATAGAGAAGAGCCACTAAAATGGTAAAGGGGATGGAAGGATACCCATATGAAGAAAGGCTAAAAGGTTAGGGCTCTTTAACCTGGAAAAGAGACGGCTGAGGGGAGATATGATAGAAGTCTATAAATTAATACATGGAATGGAACGGGTAAACATAGATCGATTGTTTACATTATCAGCATATAGAAAGACTAGGGGACATGCAATGAAGCTACAGGGTAAACTATTTAAGACTAATAAGAGAAAATATTTTTTCACTCAACGTGTAATCAAACTCTGGAATTTCTTAACGGAGGATGCAGTAAAGGCTGTTAGTGTAGCTGGGTTTAAAAAAGGTTTGGACAAGTTCCTGGAGGAAATGTCCATAAACCATTATTAAAAAGGGACCCAGGATATCGATGCTTGACCCAATACAAGCATTGTGGAACCCGTGTCTTTTGGGGAAACTGTTAGGCACGTATGACCTAGATTGGCCACTGTTGGAAGGATACTGGGCTTGATGGACCTTGGTCTGACCCAATATGGCATATATTATGTTCTTATGTGGAGGGACCCTTACATCTGGTTCTGGTGTTGGCCACCTGTTTGTCCCTGCGGCTGTTCTTGGCCATTTGGGAGGCCGTCAGTTGCTCTGGGGAGCTCTGTTCCCGGTTGCTTTGAGTTATTCATGCAGTGTGTGGTTAAAGGAGTGCCAGGCCCTCAGAGACATGTGGGCACAGTGGGGCAGTTCTTCATGCAGTGGGCAGCCCCCACGCATTGTAGGCCTCCATGGGTTTCATGTTCTTGGAGCATCAAGGGAACTTTTTAAAACCAGGTTTGGTCATCTTCTTCTTTCCTTGAATCTTCTTTCTTTCTTTCTTTCTTTCTTTATTTACATTCTCTTATATACCGCGCTATTCTGCATCAGTGCGGTTTACATTGAACAAACTGAAATTACATTGAACAGGGCATTATAACTTGGAGATAACTATTTTACAGGGAACAAGGGCTATGGAGGGTTAAGTGGCTTGCCCAAGACCACAAGGAGCACCTGTGGGACTAGAAACCCCAGTCCTTCCGGCCCAAGGTTGCTGTCCTCTAGTGGGATTTGAACCCCCGACCTTCCGGCCTGAAGTACCTTGCCCCAACCACTAGGCCACTCCTCCACTCCACTGTTGTCTTCTCTGGCTTGTGGAGTTTTTTTTGTGTGAGGAGAGCAGAGAGCTCCGTCCTTCTTGTCAAGGTGGAACAAAGACTTGTCAGGTAGGGGAGAGCTGGTGGTTAGGGCTCACTGGCACATGCTCAGAAACGTTTACCTTACTGAATTCTGTGAGAGCAATTCCATCTGAATGGCGCCATTGGATGACATCACCAGGTGTGGCTGATGCATCCTGTTTGTCCAAGGAGAACTCTGCTTTCCTTTGCCCCTCTGTGGAGATAAGACTTAACAACTACTGTACTCTTTCACAGAAAAGAGAGGGGAGAAACAACAAGAGAGCGTGACCTCCACACACAGCACAGGGAACACAAAGAGCGTAGATCAGATACACTGGTGCAAATTGTTTTTTATTTCAGGAACCCCAACGCATTTCGGCAAGGACGCCTTCTTCAGGGGGAATGCATCTACACAGAACAAAATACATTTACATAATATAAAAGAATAAATACATAATAGCAGGTAAAATTAAAAACAAGCATATAATAAATGTAAAAATCATAAAACAATAATACTAATAACTATGTAATTAAAAATGATATATGCTTTTAATACCAATTAAGAAAAATGAAATTAAAAAAATCGAATAAATAAATGGCCACAGTAAAACCAAAATGAGATAAACATATAAATAAATAAATACATAAATAAACATGAGACCATTACATAAGTGGTAAAAAATGATTATAATATAAATATATTGCCCATTAGGAGATGGAAGATGTACTCACGAAGGCACCAAGCATCATGTTTTAGTCTTGAAAAAGACTCCAACGAACCAATTATATACTAGAGTGTAAAAAATATAAAATATAGTACATTATAATGAAATATCCAGAGCCAGAAGGATAACTATAAAGGAGGCAACTCAATAACCTTAAGTATGTATAAAGGGAGGATAATATTTAAAAAACGGAGTATAAATCCATAATCGGGAGAGAGGGGCATCATAGTAAATTGTATTTCTAGAAACCTTTTTTTTTTTTTATTAAAAATACGTGCATGTGTACTAAACTCACAAGGATTCTAAATCTCACCAGCAACTTACACAATTTTTTTTAAAATGTATACTTTATTAAAGATTATACAAATTATACAGAAGCCACAAAATTGTCACAGGAAAATAAAGAAAAACTATATAGTCCACATCACGGGGAGTATTGGCAAGGATCAGAGACAGAGCCCTAAAAATCCAAAACTCTAATTATTACTTACATTGCTAAATAGAAAACAATAAGTAATCACAATACATAATTATACATCTGCTATTCCTGAGGAACTAAACTTTTTAGAAATGTTTTCAAAGAACCGACATCAGTGAAAACATACTTAGTACCCCCGATTGTGACCAGGCATTTACAAGGAAACTTTAGGAAAAACGTTGCGCCAGCAGCAAGCACCCATGACTTAAGAGTAAAAAGGCCCTGTGCCTAGCTTGAGTTTGCCTGGACACATCGGGGAACATATTAATTTTCCCTCCACAAAAATCAGCATTCTTAATACAAAAATAAAGTCGCATAACAGTATTTTTATCATTTTCCGAAGAAAAGGACACCAGGAGCGTAGATCTAGTCTCAGTTAAATCTTGAGAAGATTCTATAAAATTAGTAACATCAAGAGAATCTAAAGCCACTGCTGGAACAGCAGCCTGCAGCCCACCAAAAGCTGATGGTACCGTCTGGGGCAAATATTGCATACTCAGCAAGAATTGCTTGAGAATAGTCTGCGGGCGGTTAATGTTAGATGTTTAAATTTTCCTTATACTAGATTATTATCCCCACAGATTTTATTTGATAAATATTTCATATAAATATTAGGATATCAAGTTAATACTAAGCATTTAATCACTAGAATGTATTATTTGACTTACACAATTTTTATCTGTGTTTCTTGACAGCTTTTAATGCTTGAAACTATTTACCCTATTTACATTATGACAATAATTTTGAACAATCTTCTTTTTGTCACGCATGTACATTATTCCTCCTATACTGCACATTGTTAAATCAAGTTTCTAATGAGTTCCGCAGCTAAGAGATGAAAAAGTGGTGGCGGTAGGCAACGGCAGACAGCTGAAATGCACTCCTTAAGCCTTTGCGCCCTATCTGGCTGCACTGCTCGCACAGGGCTAGGTATGGTACCTCCTACAGCTGTTGCTGTTGTTGTTGTTAAGTGCCTTCGAGTCGGAGTCGACTCATGGCGACCCTCTGGATAGCTATCCTAAATTGTGTTCGGTCTTCAGTCAGGCGGCTCATTGTTGACAGACTGGTACCCGTAGCTGCTGTTATTGTATCGATCCATCTCATTGCTGGCCTTCCTCTTTTGCGTTGACCTTCTATCTTGTCAAGCATAATGTCTTTCTCTAATGATCTCTCTCTTCGCATGGTGTCCAAAGTATGAAAGTCAAAGTCTTGTCATCTGAGCTTCTAAAGAAAGCTTAGGTTTGATCTCCTCTAGTACCGACTGGTTTGTTCTTCGGGCAGTCCATGGTATACACAGTATTCGCCGCCAGCACCATAATTCAAAGGCATCAATTTTCTTCCTGTCTATCTTTTTCACTGTCCAGCTTTCACATCCATATGATGTTATTGAAAATACCATGGCTTGAACAAGTCGAATCTTTGTATGGAGAGAGACATCTCTGCTCTTGAGAATCTTATCTAGGTCTTTCATAGCCATTCTGCCAAGAGCAATGCGTCATCTGATTTCTTTTTCTTTTTTCGTTTTTATGTTTTAAACCTCTTTATTAAGAAAAAACAAGGAAATACAAAGTAATTAAACAGCACAATATAATACAGAATGAAATTCCACGATTATAATCACCCTCAGTCCACAAAATGGAGTGCAAGACAAAAGTAAGAAATATCACGAATATCCTGAAACAGAGGAAGTCAAATAACTAACAAACCCCTTAATACTAAGCAAAAGGAACTCCATAAAATATTACTTTACAACTGAGCCCTGCAAAAAGGTCTCTGAGACGAATCGAAAAAGATATACGTTTTACCTTGAAGAATTATTACACATTTGCATGGATACTTCAGAACAAAAGAAGCTCCTAATTCCAAAACACGCGAACGTAATGCAAGAAAAGCCTTTCGTTTTAACTGTGTACTACGACACACGTCAGGAAAAATCTGAATCATCTGGCCAAAGAACTTCTCATGACGGAACTTAAAATAAGAACGCATAACAAGTTCTTTATCTTTCTCTAATAAAAAGCTAACTAATAGGGTAGCCCGAGTAGGAATTTCCTCCACAGATGTCTCCAAAAACTGAGAAAGATCCAAACTCGGAACAGTCAACTGATCCATTTCCCCGTGAACATCACCATCTGGCTCCAAGTCTAACAACCGTTTTTCCTGAACTCCAACTGGTAAATAGTACAGTTTGGATAAGGTTAGAGCTTCTGGCTCAGGAATTTTAAATACATCCTTCAAATATTTGACAAATAATATACTAGGAGACAGATAGTGAGTTTGGTGGAAATTTAACAAACGTAAGTTCTTCATATGTAAAGCATTTTCAAGTATTTCATCACGACGATGAAGTAAGAGAGAGTCCTGGACAGAGGACGCCAAAGCACATTGTAATGATGAAATTAAACCATCAGTTTTAACTTTAAAGGTTTCAAGACTCCTCAATCTATCTTGATGGTCAGCTAAGACAGTCACCGCCTCTTGAGTAAATTTCGATAGTTTAATCAAAGAAGAATTAAGAGACAGTTCAGTCCAAGACACAATCTGCCAAATATCTTGCAATGATATATCTTTCGGTGGTTCAGGAGTTTCAGGAGATAAGGAAAAATCAAAAGAAGAAGGTAATGAAGAGTACACAGTATTTACCTTTAAGAAGGTCTCAGGCAGTTCAACGAGTTTGGATGAGGTCCCATCCCCACCAATGTGGGGAACACCTACACCCTGAGAGAGGAGCTCCTTGCTGGGTGGGGTTACAACCCTATGCGGTATTGGAGACATACCTACAGAAGCAGGACTCGCTGAAAGGGAAGACTCCGAAGATATTCCAACAGCCGGGGTAGATACCATGGATTTAAAATGAGTATCCATGGGGCCAACCACCTTAACAGCCTTACCTGAAGAGGAAGATGGTAAGGTTGGCTTCTTCTTACGTTTCCCCATAAACGCCAATATCAAAGAAACAACAAACAAGTCCAAGCCCAAAAATATGTACTCCTACGTGCTCCGTGATTTCTTGACTGCTTGTTGCTTCTTTATTGATAGTTGATCCAAGTAGGTTAAAGTTGTTCACAATTTCAATTTCTTCTCCTTCAACGATGAACCTGTTGATTATGCCAGTTGTCAATCTTTGTCTTCTTTACATTAAGGTGCAGGCCCATTTTGAGACTATGTTCTTTGATTGTGAGAAGCAAATGTTTCAGATCATCTTCACTTTCAGCCAGTAATGTGGTATCATCAGCATAGCTAAGGTTGTTCATGAGTCTTCCACCAATCTTTACACCTCTGTTGTCTTCATACAATCCTGCTTCTCTGATGATTTGTTCTGCATATAAATTAAACAGGTAGGGGGAAAGTATGCAGCCTTGTCTTACACCTTTGCATATTTTAAACCATTCTGTTTCTCCTTGTTCCATTCGAACTGTTGCTTCTTGATCAATGTACAGATTGCGCAAGAGAACGATCAGGTGTTCTGGTATACCCATGCTTCTTAATGTGGCCCAGAGTTTCTCATGGTTTACACAGTCAAAAGCCTTGCTATAGTCGATAAAGCACAAATAGATATCCTTTTGGTATTCTTTAATCTTTTCAAGGATCCATCTCACATCCGCAATGATGTCTCTCGTTCCTCGCCCTTTCCTGAACCCTGCTTTCACTTCAGGTAGTTCTTGTTCCAGGTATGGTTGTAGTCTCTTTTGAATAATCTTCAGTAGAATCTTGCTGGCATGTGGGATCAGAGCGATTGTGCGATAATTTCCACAGTCAGTTGGATCACCTTTCTGTAGTATTGGTATAAACATAGATCTTTTCCAGTCAGTTGGCCATGATGTTGTCTTCCATATTTCTTGGCAGAGCCTTGTGAGTACGGTAACAACTACATCAGATTGCTGTAATACTTCTATGAGAATGCTGTCAATGCCTGGTGCTTTGTTCTTTGATAAGGCTTTCAATGCTGCTTCAACTTCTTCTTTCATCACCAATGGTTCCCGATCATAAGGTACAGGTTGAAACGGCTGTTGGTCTACTTGATCTTTATCATTTAAAAACTCTATATATTCCTTCCACCTTTTCTTGATCTTCTCAGCATCATTCAACATAGAACCTTGAGCATCTTGTAACATTCCAATTCGAGGCTGGAACTTTTTCTTTAATTCTCGTAGCTTTAGGAAAGCCGATCTTGTTCTTCCTCTAATAGTTTCTGCTTCTATTTCCTTGCAAGTGTCATTGTAGTACTTTTCCTTGTCCTGTCTTGCTGCATGTTGGAAATCTCTGTTGAGTTCTGCGATTGTCTCTCTTTCTCCTCTGGCTTTAGCTTCTCTGCGTTTCTGGGCAATTTTCAGAGTTTCTTCCGTCATCCATTTTGGCCGTTTTTGCTTTTTCACCTTTTGTAGAGACTTCTCACTTTCTTCCAACACAACCTTCTTGAAGTCATTCCATAACTCTTCCGGAGCTCTGTCATTTGTATCTAAAGCAGCAAATCGATTTTGCAGGTAGTCTTTAAAATTCCAGTGGTATATTCTCAAGGTCATATTTTGCTGCATTCATGAGTGGTTTGCTCTTTTTCAACTTTAGCTTGAGTTTGCATACTAGTAGTTGATGATCTGTACCACAGTCAGCTCCAGGTTTTGTTTTTGTTGATGTTACAGAGCTTTTCCATCGTTGACTTCCACATATGTAGTCAATTTGATTTTTATATAATCCATTCGGTGAAGTCCATGTGTACAGTCGCCGCTTGTGTTGCTGGAAGAAGGTGTTTGAGATGAATAGATCATTGGTCTTGCAGAATTCTATCAGTCTTTCTCCAGCTTCATTTCTGTTGCCAAGTCCATATTTTCCAACTACTTTGCCTTCTTCTTTGTTGCCAACTTTTGCGTTCCAGTCACCCATGACTATCAGGATATCCTGTTTGCATGTTCTGTCAATTTCAGCTTGTACTTGTTCATAGAACTCTTCAATTTCATTCTCTTCTGCAGCTGTTGTTGGGGCATATACTTGAATTATAGTTGTGTTGATAGGCAATCCTCGTAGACGAATAGAGATTAAGTGTTCGCTGACTGCATTGTATTTCATTACAGTTCTTGCAAGTTTCTTCTTTATTATAAATGCAGCACCATTTCTTCTTTGTCTTTCATTTCCAGCATAGTAGACCATGTGATCATCTGATGCAAAGTGCCCCATGCCAGTCCATTTCAGTTCGCTGACACCCAACAGATCAAGTTGTACACGTTCCATTTCATTCTTGACCACCTCCAACTTCCTTTGGTTCATGCTTCGTACGTTCCATGTTCCAATGTGTAAGACATCTTTACAGCTTCTGACTCTCATTTCATGCACAGCTACATCAGCAGTCAGACTTCCCAAGGGCTTTGATCCAACCACATCATAAATGCTGGCTTTACTCTGAAAAGTCTTCAGCTCTTCCCCAGTAGCTAGTTGAGTGCCTTCTGACCTGGGGGTCTCATCTTCCAGCACCATAGCACAATTTGTTTTGTTGTAACTATCCATTGGGTTTTCATGGCAAGATACAGAAGTAGATTGCCGGGCCTTTCTTCCGCGCAGTTTAAGTTTGGTGTTGTTGCCGTTGTTACAAAAATGTGATCCTCCGCCGTCAACACTGTCCCATTCTGCTGCTGCCCAGATGGGTGGTTTGTCTTGGTCTGGCACCTCAGCTGAGACCTGTCCATCTTGGGAGACTCTGCCAGTAGTTAAACTACCGATAGTTTAGCTCTCAGCATCACTGACGCACGCAAGCCCTCACAGCACGACAAGCTGCAAACCAAGTGAGAGACAGCTGTTGCTACCCTCCTTTAAAAAAAATCTCTCTTTAACTTGGTTGGTGGACTACAGAAAGGCATAGGCATACTCTTAGAATGCCCTGTCTATTCCTCTACATGTGTGCCACTGCTGGCTCTGGATATCTCACCTGCTTTATCCTCTTTCTTTTAAGTATAATCCAGTAGAACTTTGAAAATGATGAGTGATAATATTGGTAGTGTAGCCCCCACTGTGATTTCTCACAAAGTTAGGCTGCCCTTTAAGAGCTTGGTAGATCTCCTTCAGTCACTAATGGCCTCCTGCTGATATTCTAGTCAAGCGGGAGAAGCCTATGAGCAGACTGCAGGCGGAACCCTTTCTGTAATTTGAACAGCTTTGAAAGTAGAAAAAAAGCCTAAACAGATTTTAATTATTTTGCCCGATACTATTTTTATATTATACTAGATGGTCCTTTTCTGTAAAGCCATTGGATAATAGGCAGTTACAAATCACTTCTCTCTGTTCTATATCATTCTCTGTAGAGACTGACTACTGCCTTAATGATTTGCAGACCACAGACGCACACATAGTATTTCACTTGCCCTGCCCCGGGTTCTGTGCCACTACCTTTAACAAGTTGTAAAGCAGAAAGCACATGTTTTCATGCCTTTGTAGCACAGATCTCTCTCACTCACTAACAACACTATCCTGCTGAGCAATAGAATCGCTAGGACTCAGGCAGCTCTGCATAAAAGCTTGATGTTCCCTTAGCGCGCTAGCCCCTGAGGAACCTAACGCCCCTTTAGTAGTCTTCAGGACTACTAAAGGTGGGCTAGGATACCAAGGAAATATTCCTAGCATTTTGATGGCTTGGAGGCCAAAGCTCTTGCAGCCATAAAAACATAAGCCGTGTTAAATGAGACCAAGGTCTATCAAGCCCAGCATCCTGTGGCAAATTTGGGTCACAAATAGCTGGCAGATCCCAAAATGTAGGGAAAAGTGGTGGGCTTCCAAAGCTTACTTGGCTAAGTCCAAAAAATGCCAGCATGGTTTAAAGGTGAGGTCAGAGAGGCTGTTGCCAAAAAAGCATCTTTCAGGAAATGGAAAAAAGAGCCAAATGACGAAACCTGGAAACAGCACAAGCACTGGCAAGTCAAATGCAAGGCATTGATAAGGCAGGCAAAGGGAGAATTTGAGAAGAAGCTTTCAGCGGAAGCAAAAACATGAAATAAAGACTTTTTTCAAGTACATTCATAGCAAACAAACTGTGAGAGAGTCAGTTGGTCCATTAGATAATAGAGGGGTTAAAGGGGCACTAAGAGGCGACAAGGCGATAGCGGAGAGACTTAATGAATTCTTTGCTTCGGTCTTTACTGAGGAAGATGTAGGGATGTTACCCATGACTGAAGTGGTATCTAAAGGTGCGGAAGAATTGAAGGAAATATCGATATATCGGGAAGATGTATTACAACTATTAGGTAAACTGAAGAGTAGCAAATCACCTGGGCCGGATGGTATACATCCAAGGGTGCTGAAAGAACTGAAATATGAGATTGCAGACCTGCTATTAGTAATCTGTGAACTATCATTAAAATCATATCTAATACCTGAAGATTGGAGGATCGCCAATGTAACACCAATTTTTAAAAAGGGTTCCAGGGGTGATCCGGGAAACTACAGACTGGTGAGCCTCACGTCAGTACCGGGGAAAATGGTAGAAATCATCATAAACAATAAAATTACTCAGCATGTAGATAGTCATGGCCTAATGGGAGACAGCCAACATGGCTTTAGAGAAGGAAGATCTTGTCTTACTAATCTGTTATGTTTTTTTGAAGGAGTGCATAAACAGGTGGACAAAGGTGAGTCGGTTGATATAGTGTATCTGGACTTTCAGAAAGTCTTTGACAAGGTCCCTCATCAGAGACTTTTGGCAAAACTAAAGAGTCATGGGATAGGAGGCAGTGTACTATTGTGGATCAGGAACTGGTTAAAAGATAGAAAGCAGAGGGTAGGGCTAAATGGCCAATTTTCCCAATGGAGAAAGGTGAATAGTGGTGTATCCCAGGGATCTGTGCTGGGTCCGCTGCTTTTTGACATATTCATAAATGACCTGGAAAGTGGAATAACGAGTGAGGTTATCAAATTTGCAGATAACACAAAACTATTTAAAGTTGTTAAAACCCAAGAGGATTGTGGAAAATTGCAAGAGGATCTTGATAAATTGGAAGACTGGGCATCAAAATGGCAGATGAAATTTAATGTGGACAAGTGCAAAATTATGCATCTAGGGAAGAACAACCCAAACTATGGTTACACAATGCAAGGTTCTGCATTAGGAACCACCATCCAGGAAAAAGATTTAGGCGTCATTGTGGATAACATGTTAAAACCCTTGGCCCAGTGTGCAGTGGCAGCCAAGAGAGCAAATAGAATGCTAGGTATCATAAGGAAAGGAATGGAAAATAACACAAAAGATATTATAATGCCTTTATATCGTTCCATGGTGAGACCGCACCTTGAATATTGTGTGCAATTCTGGTCGCCGTATCTTAAAAAGGATATAGCGTTATTAGAAAAGGTTCAGAGAAGAGCCACCAAAATGGTAAAGGGGATGGAAGGATACTCCTATGAAGAAAGGCTAAAAAGGTTAGGGCTCTTTAACCTGGAAAAGAGACGGTTGAGGGGAGATATGATAGAAGTCTATAAATTAATGAACGGAGTGGAATGGGTAAACATAGATCGATTGTTTAGATTATCAGAATATAGAAAGACTAGGGGACATGCAATGAAGCTACAGGGTAAACTATTTAAGACTAATAAAAGAAAATATTTTTTCACTCAACGTGTAATCAAACTCTGGAATTTGTTACCGGAGGATGTAGTAAAGGCTGTTAGTGTTCCTGGATTTAAAAAAGGTTTGGACAAGTTCCTGGAGGAAAGGTCTATAAACCATTATTAAGAAGGGACCCAGGATATCAATGCTTGACCCAGTACAAGCACTGTGGAACCTGTGTCTTTTGGGGAAACTGCTAGGTACATATGACCTAGATTGGCCACTGTTGGAAACAGGATACTGGGCTCGATGGACCTTGGTCTGACCCAGTATGGCATATCTTATGTTCTTATGTTCTTTTCTGCCAGGAATTTGTCCAAACTTCTTTGGTACACCACTATGTTAGTCACGCTGAGCCTGTTCTCTGGGAAGAGATTCCACAACTTAATTATGCACTGCATAAAAAATACTTCTACAATTTGTTTTCAGTCTGCTAGTCGGTAATTTCATGGAACGTTCTCCTATTTAATTGATGTTGGAAAGTTTAAACAACCATCCCCTACTTAACTAATCATGATTCTCAAGGATCTGTCATATCCCCTCTGACACCTCTTTTCCCAGTTTCAGCACCCTAAGCCTTTTAGCCTTTCTACTTTCAGAAAGTGTTCTATCCCTTCTATCACTTTTGCTGCCCCTCTCTGGATCTTTCCTAGGTTTTGTCATATCCTTTTGAGATGGACAATCAGAACAGCAGCTCCGTTGAAGACCCATGAGTTCTTAAAAGCCTATGTGCTAGGTGTTGAGTTTTATCACATGTTACATTAAAATACTATCCAAATATGTGCTCTGTCTGTTGTGAAGATGGAAGAATCATTGTATACCTAGACTGGATAAAGCCATGCCCTAAATTGTGAATGTTTGTAACTGAAATTTGATTGGCATTTCTATATTCATGCATTATATAAGTCAAAAAATGCTATGTGTGCCTTTTGAGTCAATGCTGACTCCTGGCGACCCAGATGCTCCTGGGTTTTCTTGGCAGTGTGACTGGAAGTAGATTGCCAGGCCTTTCTTCCGAGGCAATGGAGGGAGTATATAAGTCATATTCTGCTTTATGGTGCAGTTTATCTGTAAATAGTAGCAATGTGCATTCGCCAGCGGCAGTTTGGTTCATTAGCAAGCTTTAATGTGAAAAACGATTTTAGGTAATGCATGGAGATAAAAATTGAAACGCTGAAGTTGGGATTACATAATCTTGGCAGTATTTTAGAAAATGCTCTGCCAAACATGAACCTTTCCTAAAATATATATAGTATAAGGATCTGCCAACATGTAAAGATGGAGGAGCTATTTTACAAACCTACACACGGGAAAAATCAGCAGAGGAAACTTCGCAATTTTCAGAGATAAGTGCCAGAACTTATAAACTTATATGTATAAATTGTAATTTTGCAAACCTATATGTATTAATGCCGCCAATTGATTTAGATGCACCTATCTTTATCCATTTTCAAAGTGAAGGTGGAAATACACAGTGGAGGATTAAGGAGGACGCTCTTAATGCCTTCTATAAAGGACTGGCTGAACCAAGCACTTTTCAAAAACCTATATGTGCCAAGAAGCAGATGTACATCCCAATGTGATTAATTCACTCCCTGTGGAATACACTGTAGATTTTTAACCTGCTCAGGCCACACCCTAGCTCTTCCCCAAAACACCCCCTTGCAATTTCCACATATTATATTTCTGAGGATCTCAAGGTGGCAAAACAGTGCGACAAGGCAGTGGCAAAAGCCAGGAGGATGTTGGGTTGCATACAAAGAGGAATTACTAGCAGAAAGGAAGAGGTACTAATGTCACTGTATAAGTCATTGGTGAGGCCTCACTTGGAATACTGTGTTCAGCTTTGGAGACCGTATCTTGCAAAGGATATAAAAAGACTGGAAACTGTTCAGAGGAAGGCAACAAAAATTATTTGGAGCCTGCGTCAGAAGCCTTATGAGAAGAGACTTGAAGGCCTAAATATGTACACTCTGGAGGAGAGGAGGGACAGGGGAGAGATGATTCAGACCTTTAAATACTTAAAGAGAAATAATGAACAAACAAACCTCTTCCAAAGACGGGGAAGCTGTAAAACTAGAGGACATAACATGAAGCTGCAAGGCGGTAAATTGAAAGGCAATGTCAGGAAATACTTTTTCACTGAAAGGGTGGTAGATACTTGGAACGCCCTCCCGATGGAAGTGGTGGTGGCAAATACAGTGACAGAATTCAAAATGGCATGGGACAGACAGTGGATCCCTTTACAGCAACAGGATAAAATCAAAATAAACTTAACTCTGTAATGGGCAGACTAGATGGACCATAGTGGTCTTTATCTGCCGTCATTTACTATGTTACTATAGACACCACATGAAAAATTTAGCCCTTTCTAAAAGGGACATTTACATGTGGATTCCATTTCCCTGTTCTGACTTCCAAAATAACCCCATTAGAGTGCACTAAATTGATTGCCACCCTAGGCAGAAGCTCCGGTGTGCTGTCTCCCCTCCGCACACCAAGCCATGTCACCCTCACCTACTCCCCGTGCTGAGCCATGCTGCCACTGATTCTGGTGGCTCGGTGGCAGTAGCAGGCCATGTGCATCGGGACACATAGCTGCTGTTTCTGATCCCTCCAACACAACTTAGGAAGGTCAGAAGCAGCAGGCCATGTATGCCAAAGCACATGACCTGCTGCTACCGCCGAGCTGACCCTGCTGCCGAAATCAATGGCAGTGGGAGGCAGCGGTGTGGTGTAGCTCAGTACGAGGGGGAGGCAGGCCATGTGTGCTGTGCCGACCATGGAGGTCTGCTGCCACCTAATGGATGGGCCCACCCGGTTGGCTTATGAATTAATGTACATTAAACATTCTAATGCATATTAAACATTTTTTATTAAAACAAATATGCAAATGAAACTGAAAAAAATGGAAAATAAAGTCTGAAAATGACCTGAGAAACAAAACATTTTTTTTTCATGCATATTCCTATTCCATAAACCATGATGACACTATTACTGAATGGCAATTAGTACTGCAAGAGCCCCCAACCTGATATACCCCCTCTCTGCTTCTTTAAATAATGCTCATAGACTTACACACCTTTATACCTGGGGAGAGGGGGGGGGGGCAGAGCTGTGATATTTATGTACCATTACTGCACTTTCATTGTACAATTCCCTGCATAAGAGCACTATGTAAAAGTCTTCATAAGTAAATAACAAATTTGAACTATAGCTCTGTTGCTAATTGTGCGTGAATGGTCCCTCTTTTAAAACCACAACCTAATGGACTAAAGAGCCATGAAAACACAACAGTACTGCACATAATGGAAACATCCAGTGTGAATGAGCATTGCACAAATGGTACATTTAATGGCAATAGTAATGATCAACGAAGATGCCGGTGATGACAATTGAACGTCCCTTTACCTTCCCAGCCCCCTTCATATATTCTCAGGCATAGGATGACAAAGGGAAGCCCACGGGTCACATGAATACATAGCATAAGCGTGCCGTTACACTGTCAAAGGCCCTTCCACTTATTGCAAGAGCATTTGGTTATCTTACTAAACAAAGCAGTGGACTGAACAGGGATGAGGTTCTTCCAGTACCTAGCAGAAGTATCATATTACCATTGATGCATCCTTGAATCAATAAGATTAACGCAAACCTTTATGAAGTGCTATGGGCCAGGCCATAAGAACTCTGGGTATTTTGCATGCCCAGTGAATTTTGTATTTGCGTATAGAGAAAATTGTCCATGGAAGATTGCACAGGAAGTCGGCAAACAGCCCCACAGCAGCAAAGTTTTAAGGTAAGCGCTGCGGGGCTGTTTGCGGCTATTGCCACAGCTGCATGTCCCGGAAAGGGGTGGCAGGAGCAGCAATGGGCGCCGGAGAGGGGGAGGGGGGTGCAAGGAATAAGGTTTGCCTATGGCATGTCATCTTCTCACGCCGGCCTTGTCGATAGGTACTTGTGACCTGGATTGGCTGCTGTTGGAAACAGGATAATGGGCTTGATGGACCCTTGGTCTGAACCAGTATGGCATATTTTATATTCTTAATATTGACTGAGCCCTTAAAGCTAAAAAAAATGTTTTGTTTTGTTTTTTGTCGGACTCCAATCTATTTCTCAACACATATTAAAGAGGGTGTTTACTAAACGGCGGTCCGATATCACATCCCCCTAAGATTGTATTGCAAATTTTCTAAAAAGTCAATATATTCTGATTTCATCTTACACCCGCAGTAATTCAAAATTGAAAACTTGCTTATTATGCCAGATCTCATTATTCATTAATTTCCTTTGTCCTTGCTGAATTCACCAATAAAGCATCAGCTGTTAAGCAAGGGTGTACTGCTTGGTAAAAATGATAGATGTAGTCAGCTTTTTCAGTTCATAGGCACTGAAGAGAGGGGTTGTTCTCAACTTTCCTCTTGCAACAAACACTAGGCCAAGTTCTAAAACATTGCCTGTTAATTCAAATATATTGGTCTTCGGGGAACGGTAATGCTCAGTTACTTCCACAAGGTATCCCACAATTATATTTAAGAATTACAAATTAACAAGCATGGAGTTTATGATAAGCACTGTGTCGCTGTTTAGAGGTGATTGCTACCATTGCAGGTCCCAGAGAGGGATGGCAATGGCGGCAATGAGTGCCCTCCTACCTTTGGCGCTTTAGGCGATTGCCTGGTTTGCCTATTGGTAGCACCGGCCCTACTGGTGGGGACTGGTTCAGGAAGAGAGACTGGTAGAAGACAGGAAGGGGAATAAACATAAAAGAGGACTAATGGGGGTACTCTGTGCTGAGGAGAGGAGGTCTTGGAAGAATAATGGAATAAAATGTGGTCCCTGAACCTTTGAAGCTAATAAGGGGTCCACATAACCAAAAAGAACATTGATAAATGAAGTCAAACCCTTCATGAGCAAACTGCAGATAGGAAGGTGTGTCCTTTAAACATTCTCAAAACAGGATAATTAAAATAAAATAAAATATCAGAGTGTATCAGTGTTTTAAATCATAAAAGGACTGCAGCACTGGAGTTACCTTCTTCTCTGGTGCCACAGTGCCATTCATGCTTCCACGTCTGCCCCCCTCTGATGAAGGCTGTGGTGCCTTTTTTATGTATTGTGGCTGCTATATGTCCCCGAGAGGGGCAGCAGCAGTGGATAAGAGCGGTACGTGGATGGGGGAGGGGGCATAGATGAGGTCATGGATGAGGAAGCCCCCAGCTGGAAATGTTTGCTTCGAGCCCCATAAGGAGTTGAAGCAGCCTGGGAGGCCACAGCACTGCTGCTGCTGAATCGATCATGTAGCAGCAGCGGTGTCTTATCGCCACCAAACATCTTGATATGCTGAGCATAACTGAAACATGGGATCACAGATGCTGACACAGTACCGATGGATACACCCTCTTTCACTGTCCATATTCCCAATGAATAGAGGGAGGAGTAATGATCATAGCAAAATCACAACTCAACTTTCAATATTTCTCAACTGGAACTTCAGATGAAACAGACGCCCTCACTACAACAAACAGACATTTAACTATCCTCCTAATATACAGAACCCCACACTTCCACTGCCGACCTATCTAACCTCCTAGGAAAAGTACTCACAAACTCCAAAATAAACAAAGACCTCATTGTACTCAGAGAGTTCAACCTCCCTGCAAGCCTTCCAAAAAGCTTAGCACATTCATGGAAGCTATGTCAACCATGGATTTCAAACACCCACGGATGAAAAAGGCAACACTCTTGACCTAGTCTTCGTCAACAACCACACAACCTACACAGGCTGCCCACATTCAGTACTCTGGTCAGATACAATCAGCACCAACAATCAGGTAGACGCTTCAGACAATTCAACAAGGACAATTTCCTAGCAGATGTCCTACTACAACTCGAAATCCTCTCAAACAATCCCACAACTCTCACCAACAGCTGGAATGTCATCATCTCCTCTATACGCCCCACCATTAAGAAACTCAACCTTGATCCATCAGACCTATCGCCAGTCTCCCTTTCATTGCAAAAATCACTGAAAAAGCTGTTCAAAACAACTCTACTCGACCCCCAACAACATGGATTTTGCCTCATGCACGGAGTTGAAACACTGATGGTATCCCTGATCAACACTCTAATAAAAGGCATACAAAACACCACTCAAGGATTCCTCTTGATCTTCATGGACATCTCGGCCGCTTTTGATACCGTCAACCACAACATCCTCCTTCAACACCTTCAATCCACCGGTATCCAAGGCACAGTGCTCCTGTGGTTCAGCTCATACCTAACCAACAGACAACAACAGATAAAGATCGGAAGACACCTCCACCCCATACCAACACAGCGAGTTCCCCAAGGCTCCACCCTTTCCGCGCTCCTCTTCAACATTTATCTTCAACCTCTGTGCTCAATTATCAAATTCCACAACCACAACTTTCATATCTATGAAGAAGATATCATGCTCTATGGTCCATTCAAATCAAAACAACCCTCCTACACCAACCACCAAAACTGCTTCTCAGTGGCGTAGCGTGAGTTGTCAGCACCCGGGGCAAGGCAAGTAATTTGCGCCCCCTAACCCATGGATTTTAGCTGCTGGGGAGTTTCTTTGCGCGGGGGAGCCGACCGTGATCCTACCCCGGGAGGGAGCGATCGTCAGCACTGACCTCGCTGAGCCGGAGTCCAGGGAAACGAACAGCACAGCAGCAAGAGCCCGACAAGCATGGTTAAACGCCCAACAGCAGGGAAGAGGAGGAGATCCGGAACCAGAAACTCGCGATGCCGCCCTGCAGCTCCGCCTTCTCGAGCGCACAGGGCGATCCGACCCCAACCCCAGCTTTACATTGAGATCGAGGGGCGATGACACGATAAACAGTTCCCCTCCCACCCCGCCCCGGCAGCTTGTGTGAAATAGCTACCTAGAGGGGGTCAATCGCATCGCCTGCGCTTTGTTGCCGAGGGTTTGCCAAGAACAATGCGACTCCCAGGACTGCGGGCTCGAGGGCTATAGCGCAAACCTCTTTGCAGTGCCACCACCAGATGGCGTACGCGCCAACATATATCATAGGGACCTGCCTTTCCCCCTCATCGGCAACAGAGAGCTGCGAGGGCGAGCGCCCCCCCCCATGTTGCGCCCGGTGCGGCCGGCCCCCCTGCACCCCCCACGCTACGCCTCTGCTGCTTCTCCGAGGTCTCCAAATGGCTGAGCGAAAACAATCTTACAATAAACTACAAGAAAACTGTAGCCCTATTTGTAACAAAAGACAATTCATTTTCTCCTCCAATCACCCTAACGATAAACAACACTCAAATATAAGTTCATCCAGAAGTGAAATACCTTGGCATCATCCTAGATCAACACCTCATCTTTAAACAATAAACAAAACCTCCAAAACAGTTTACTTCAAAGCCAAAACCTTGCAATGCCTCTGACTGCTCCTCGATCCTCCAGACTTCCGCATCTACCAAGGTCTTTCACAAACCACCCTATTCCCTCTATCCACAGCTCTACATACAACAACACGGATCTTACAAGGACCATCAAAATACGCCCATCCTATAACAACTCCATGGGCTTTCAATAACCAGCAGGATAAAATACAAGTCCATCCTCTTTAACCACAAAACTATCCACTCACACCCACTGTTCCCTCTAAGCTGTGCGCGTGTGCGCGCGCACACACCTCGCCGAGCGAGCGCACATACTTTACAACAGAGCGCACAAAAATTACGACTCTGATTCTGATAGAAAACAACACAGATGTCTTAAAATGTAAAAGTTTTGATTGTAATTACTAGAAATTTCCTGCTTCATTTAGTAATCATCTATTTTCATTTAATTTGATTAAAATCAATGTGGTGTACATACTGTATTCTGACGTGTAGTTAAATTTTAAAGTATATAACTCCGAGTGTCGTTATGAGGCGCACAAAAATGTAACCTTCCTTCAAAAGCTGCACACAGTTGATATTTTATGCGCACACAGCCTACAGAAAATTAGAGGGAACATTGCTCACACCCCACCACACACCTCCACATAAGAACATAAGATATGCCATACTGGGTCAGACCAAGGTCCATCAAGCCCAGTATCCTGTTTCCAACAGTGGCCAATCTAGGTCATACATACCTAGCAGTTTCCCCAACAGACACAGGTTCCACGATGCTTGTACTGGGTCAAGCATTGATATCCTGGGTCCCTTCTTAATAATGGTTTATGGACCTTTCCTCCAGGAACTTGTCCAAACCTTTTTTAAACCCAGCTGCGCTAACAGCCTTTACTACATTCTCCGGTAACAAATTCCAGTGTTTGATTACATGTCGAGTGAAAAAATATTTTCCTTTATTAGTCTTAAATAGTTTACCCTGTAGCTTCATTGCATGTCCCCTAGTCTTTCTATATTCTGATAACGTAAACAATCGATCTACGTTTACCCGTTCCACTCCGTTCATTAATTTATAGACTTCTATCATATCTCCCCTCAGCCGTCTCTTTTCCAGGTTAAAGAGCCCTAACCTTTTTAGCCTTTCTTCATACTTATTACCTTACTACAAACCCAACAAGCAAACAGATCCACATGAATGTTCACACAGAACATATTCATCATTCCCCATGCAAAAATCAAATACAACCAACAAGCCTGAAAATGGGCCTTCCAACTATATGCCCCATCCATCTGGAATACCCTTCCTGCCTCAATAAGAAATACCTCAGACATCCTCATCTTCCGAAAACCACTAAAAACACATCTTTTTTTCAGAACATTTTGTCCCGACAACATTACCTCCCCCCCCCCAGCTACTCTTACTTACTGAAGATGATTAAAGCAAATGTATATAACAGATGACTATTCACCCACTGTAGTTAACTGTTCATATTCCTACCGAAATGTTCACTGTATATAGTTAATATGGTTAATTTGTTCTTTGTAAACTGACTGATGTTCTATTGTTCCATGTAAACCGCTGTGACCTGGTGAAAAGCGGTAAATAAGCCGTGCTAAATAAATAAACCTTCAGTGGCACTAAAACGGTTAGTGTTGCTGGATATCCACGGGTGCTGCCGCTACACGTCCTGATACTAAGCAGTTAGAATAGGGGTGTGTTGTGGCGGCACCCGCAGATATACAGCTGCAATAACAGTGTTACAGGCGAAGTGCAGGCAGCACCCATTGCTAATTTGGCAGCGGGGATGTTGGGTGACTAACCAGTTAGCAACAAGCGGGTAAAGTAAGGCATGGCAAATGCTAGGATAGCTTTACCCAGCTCAATATTGCTGCTGCCTGGTTAACTTCTGGGTTCTGCAATGACCTGCATATTCAATCTCGGTTGCCAGATATGTCCTGGCATTGAAAATCTGGGGTTAGAATTCAGCAGTAAAGGCTATGCTCTTTAGAAGCACTAGTCATCACCACTAAATATATCCCCCATTGTTTTTTGTAATTTATATATGCTTTCTTTATATACATCTTTTTTTTTTTGGTGTTGCGCTACACGTAGAGTGTGACTTCTTGTGATTTCAGTTTAATTTTTGTCAACATATTTCTATTTTTAGTTTGCAGTCCCTTATTTTGTACTTGATGAGGGTCTATCTATGCTCTGTGTGTGACTGAAGCCAGATACTGTATTCTGTTAGTATGGAGTTTCTATGTAGGAATCGGGCTTGTTCAATTTTCCTAGTGGGTGTGTAGATTTGTTCTATGGGCCCTGTTCTTGGTGTGTAGTCAACTGTTGGTAGTGCAATCTGAAATTTAAAATATGTTGTTAGTTCAGATTCAAGGAAATCTCAAATTTTAAGGAAACATGTCAGTTTAATTTTCCTGAGTAGCCTGATAGCTTCACTGCTGCTGATTTCTGGGCTTTTCCACTAATTTAATTAACAGGTTTTTTATACCACTTTATCATTTCAGTCAAAGTGGTTTACATTGTAACTTAAACTTGGTAATGCATATTAAAGAGGGACATTGATAACTTGGATTTTTCTGAGGCAATGGAGGGTTAAGTGACTTGCCCAAGGCCACAAGGAGCACTAGTGAAAATCAAACCCTGGTTTCCTGGTTCCCAAGCCAGTGTGCTAACCATAAGGCTGCTCCTCCATGCCACTAATTTATTTATTTATTTGTTTGTTTTTCTATACTGCTTTATCTGGTAATCAAAGCGGTTTACATCAAACCTTCAACTGCATTACACAGAACATAGTAAAGAGTGTGGCTAAATATAGTAGGAGTTAACATATAGCATTATTATTAAACATTTTATATAGAGATTTGCATTGATGGGGAGCGGGAGGGGACAGGAGCTCTGACATGTATGAGAACTGGGAGTTTATTGTTGAAATTTCTTAGAGGATAAATTATCTGGGCAGTGGTGGGAGCTCCAGTTTCCTTGCTGCTGGATGCCAGTCCCTGACATGTGCAGTCCCTGAAATGTTCTCTGAATAAGTGAGTCTTAAATTCCTAATGGAATTGTGCCAGTTCATGTATTTCCCTTAGATTATTAGGGAGGGCATTCCGGAACACTGGCACATACATAGAAAAGGCTCTGTTACCTGCACTGTTCCCTCTAAGCTGTGCGCGTGCGCACACACCTCGCCGAGCGAGCGCACATACTTTACAACAGAGCGCACAAAAATTACAGCTCTGATTCTGATAGAAAACACAGACGTCTTAAAATTTAAAAGTTATGATTATAATTACTAGAAATTTCCCGCTTCATTTAGTAATCGTCTATTTTCATTTAATTTGATTAAAATCAATGTGGTGTACATACTGTATTCTGATGTGTAGTCAAATTTTACAGTATATAACTCAGAGTGTCGTTATGTGGCGCACAAAAATTTAACCTTCCTTCAAAATTTGCACACAGCTGATATTTTATTCGCACACAGCCTACAGAAAATTAGAGGGAACATTGGTTACCTGTTGTTTCATTGACCTTTGTTAGTTCAGGTGGCAAGGCTAGCATATTTTGTCTGCATTTGTGTATGCCTCTTTTCCCTGCTTCATTTTGTATGAGTGACTTTAAGTACATTGACGATTGGTTGTGTGCGACTCTGAAGATATTTATTATTGTTTTGTATTGGATTCGGCTAGTTAGAGGTAGCCAGTGTAGCTGTCTGAGTATTGGTGTAATGTGATCACTTTTTATTGCTCCTATTATGATTTTGGCCACCATGTGCTAGGCCAATACTGTCCAATCTAGCCCAAGCACTATGATCTTGAATTCCTGGTTACCTGAATTCCTGGTTATATCTTCCCTCCTCACCAATAAACTGGTCATAGCACTGACCAAATAAATATGATATGCAAATATTTATAATGGTTTGCTTTTTTGGGTCTGTGAAAGTTGGTTTAAACTCATTTTGATTCATAATTATTATTATGTTTCATTGTATGTATGTTGGGAAGCCATCTAGGATTTTAGATATGCGGTATATAAATTTTAAAATAAATTATATGTATGCAAATGAAGCCCAATAACTATGTAAATATTTATGCAAATGAAGCTCCACAACGAGTCTCTGCACATGGCCCCGCATCACCCTTGGACTGCCCCTAGTGACAACCTGTGGCAATGGAGGAGGGGTGGGAGCAGGGGGGGGGGGCAGCAGAAATGAGGTCCATCTAGGGCACTTCATATCCTTGAACTGACCCTACCCACAAATCTGTCTTTTTCTCTCTCCCTCCCCCAGTCAGTTCCTAGTCTCACTCTTACTCCCTAACAATCTCTTTCCCACAGTCTTTTCCCATCAGCCTCTCTTTTTTTTTTTTTTTTTGTGTCTTGTCTACTCCTGTAATTGTCTCATAGACCCCCAAGGGTCTATAGAACACCGGTTGTGAATAACTGCTCTAGAAGATCAATTTTGACTTTGTAAGTTGTTACTCAATCATAATTTCCTAGCAGAAAAATCAGACAGATTCTGTCTAAATAAGGGCAAAGTGCAACAGTAAAAGAAGAAAGATTAAATGATGTATAGCAGAGGACTGATAATCCATCTCTTTCTTTTTTATGATCTGCAAGTTCATTTCTCCAGTTATTGCACTGTCTACCTACCAGGAAGATGACATATACGTAATTACACTATATTGATCTATAGCATTAAATCTAGTCCCAAATGAACCATGAATAAAACACTGGCTCTGCTTCCTTTTATGCCTCCCTGGATATAATCAGGTAACACACTTGAGCACAACGGTTTTTATGGCTGAAATCCAGGGACTCATTTCTGGCTTGAGTTGCCCAAATTCTTTGTGACCTCTGGAGGTGAAATATGAAAAGAATTTGCATAGCCACTGTTGCAAATATGCCTGGGATCAGGGCTGATATTAGGGTACTGAGTGCTCTAGGTGAACCTTCAGCCTTATTTCCCCACTCCTGAGATTTTGATAATTAAGCTCAGCAATTAATGCTGACCCTCTTCAGCAGGCTTAATGCCTGTGCCTTCAATTTAGGTGTGATTTCTGCTAGTATTTTTATAAATATACATAAGTGTCTATGTGTCTTAATAAAATAAGGGAAAAACAGGTGCCTTCTTGCCAAAGAAGCCTAGGTGTGCTAGAAAATTGTTTTCTATCAGATTTGACTGCATGAGATAAATAGGTATTGTATGCCTTTCCCTTACCCTCTATATAACCACGTTGATATATGTGAAGCCTGATTTTACATAGGTGGACTAGGTAGGAAAAAGAATGTTCAGGTCTGTATGTTCACAATTAGAAACATCAAAACATGTCTGCAGAACAAGACCATATGGCCTATCTAATCTGCCCTTCCATATCAAATACTATAGTCCCTTTTTTCCCTTTAGAAATCTTCTGTGTTTGTCCCATGCTTTCTTTATCTTTATCGTCATTTGATATTCCGCCCTAGGCAGTGAGGCATCAGAATGGTTTACAAAGGTCCAAAGTGAAATAAGGAAAAGGAAAGGAACGCCAATCAGACAGGAAAGGACAGAAGAGAAAGAAAGTAGAGAGGAGAGCAATGGACAGGGCGGGGAGGAGAGGAGAGGACTTAGACTAAAAAGGGAGCAGGCTAAGGTGGGGGGACTGCTTGGGGGAAGGAGAGAGAAGGTCATAGGCCAACTGAAACAAATGTGTTTTGAGCTGAGATTTGAACCGGGGGAAGGAGGTCTCTGCACGTAGTGAGGCAGTAGGGAATTCCATAGGGCAGGGGCAAGGAAGAAGAAGAAAGCGGAATGGCGTGTTTGTTCCAAATGTGCACGGGGAACTGAGGGAAGGGCCAGCCGATGATTGTGGAGGGATCTGAGGAGACGGTGGGGAGAGTGAAAATAAAGAAGTCTAGCCAAGTATGCAGATACTGTCCTTGTCTCTACTACCTCCACTGGGAGACTATTCCATGTGTCTACGTACCTCTCTTTCCATAAAGAAATATTTCCACATTTTACTCCTGAGTCTATTCCCTTTCACCCTCATCTTATGCCCCCTTGTTGAAGGGTTTTTCAATTGAAAGAGACTCTCCTCTTGTGCATCTATGCTATGAAGGTATTTAAATGTCTCTATCATATCTCCTCTATCCTGCCTTTCCTCTAATGTATACATATTAAGATCTTTAAGTCTGTCTCTAAGCTTAGCAAGATCCCTCCTCATGTTATCTACTCCTTCCTTGGTGTCTACTCTATTGCAGATTTTGGTATCATCCGCAAAGAGGCAAACCTTACCTGACAGCCCTTCTGCGATATCTCTAACAAAGATGTTAAAAAGAATTGGACCAAGGACAGATACAATTTGCAGAGTATTTTACAAAGGGCTCAATGAATGTGGAGCCTTTTGTAAAATACCTGTGAGTCTGTGGGAAAAATGTGTGTATTTTGCAGCAGGTTCAGTCGAAGGATACTTGGGTGCATAGGGAGAGGAATGACCAGCAGAAAAAAGGAGGTGTTAGTGCCCCTGTATAAGTCTCTGATGTGACTCATTTGGAGTACTGTGTGCAATTCTGGAGACCACACCTTCAAAAGGATATAAACAGGTTGGAGTCAGTGCAGAGGGTGGTTACTAAAATGGTTAGTGGGCTTCATCATAGGGCATGTAGGGACAGACTTAAAGGTGTCACTATATATATATTTTGGAAGAAAGGCAGGAGAAGGGAGTTATGATGGGGATATTTAAATACTTCCATGGCATAAATGCAAATGAGAAGAGCCTCTTTTAACTGAAAGAAAGCTTTGCAACAAGGGGGCATGGGATGACAGTGAAAGGGAATAGAGTTAGAAGTACATAAGAACATAAGATATGCCATACTGAGCCAGACCAAGGTCCATCATGTCCAGTATCCTGTTTCAAACAGTGGCCAATCTAGGTCAAAGTACCTAGTAGTTGCCCCTGAAGACACATTTTCCACAATGCTTGTATTGGGACAAGCAGTGGATTTCCTGGAGTCCCCTTTAATGGTTTATGGACCTTTCATCCAGGAACTTGTCAAAACCTTTTTTAAATCCAGCTACACTAACAGCTTTTACTGCATTCTCCGGCAACGAATTCCAGGGTTTGATTATGCACTGAATGAAAAAATATTTTCTCTTATTAGTCTTATATTGGTTACATTGCATGTCCCCTAGTCTTTCTACATTTTTATGGCATAAACAATCGATCTATGTTTACCCATTCCACTTCATCCATTGATTTATAGACCTCTATCATACCTTCCCTCAGCAGTCTCTTTTCAAGAGTGAAGAGCCCTACCTTTTTAGCCTCTCCTCATAGGGTTATCCTTTCATCTCCTTTACCTTTTTGGTGGCTCTTCTCTGTACCTGTTTCAATGTTTTGTCCACAATGATGCCTAAATCTTTTTCCTGGGTGGTGGTTCCTAATGTGGAATCTTGCATCATGAAGCCATAGTTTGGGTTGTTCTTTCCTACGTACATAATTTTGCACTTGTCCACATTAAATTTCATCTGCCATTTGAACGTCCAGTCTTCCAATTTATTAAGGTCCTCTTGCAATTTTTCCTCTTGGGTTTTAACAACTTTGAATAATTTTATGTCATCTGCAAATCTGATTACCTCACTAATTATTTCCATTTCCATGTCATTTACGAATATGTTACAAAGCAGTTTACCCAGCATAGATTCCTGGGTACTCCACTATTCACCTTTCTCAATGGGAAAATTGGCTATTCAGCCCTACCCTCTGCTTTCCATCTTTTAACCAGTTCCTGATCCACAATAGTACACTGCCTCCTATCCCATGACTTTTTAATTTTGCCAAGAGTCTCTCATGAAGGACTTTGCCAAAGGCTTCTGAAAAGTCAGATACACTATATCAACCCGCTCATCTTTATCTACCTCTTTATTTACACCTTCAAAAATACATAACAGATTAGTAAGATAAGACCTTCCCTGGCTAAAGACATGTTGGTTGTCTCCCATTAAACCATGACTATCTACATGTTCAGAAATTTTGTTTTTAATAATGGTTTCTACCATTTTTCTTGGTACTGAAATTTGAGGAACTATTTCTTCATAGAAAGATGCATGGAATAACCTTCCAGTAGAGATGGTAGAGATGAGGACTGTATCTGAAATCAAGAAAGCATGTGACAAATACAGAGGATCTCTTAGTAGCTAGTATGGAAGGCAGACCTTATGGACTTTATCTGCTGTTATTTTTTCTGTTTCTATGATTTGCAGCTAGCATAGAAAAAACTGCTAAAACAGATAAAAGCAGGTCTTGCAGCACTGAACTGGAACATGGTCGCACATCTCATCACTGGATGTGATGTGCTGATGTCAGAAAACTGTGTAAAGCGTATAAACACTCTAATATTACTGTACCAAGAAAACACTGAAACCACAACACTGACAGAATCGTGGAAAATGAAGACGTCATGATCACCGTGGATACTCCTATTCCCAACTATAAAAATCTCAAATCAAGAATACCAGATTGTAGTAAAGGAGAAGAGTAGAAGAACTGCACTACCGGTAGAAGTGTCGGTATGAAGTGACCATTTTGTACCACATGTGGAGAAAGAGAAGACCCTCCACACAGTGGCAAGCTGAGATCATGGAAATGTGGCAGAGATGTACAGGCAAAGTCCCTATTGCACCGGATTAAAAAGATTTTCCAAATGCATCTTGTTATGTTTGTGACCTGTGGATCACAGTTTCTGAACAATGCAGGTGTTGAGGGGAGCATTAGCAAGAATCCGGGAGACTGAGGTCATCTGCAACATACTCTGGCATGGGGCGAAGTTCATTCCTGTCATGGTAGATGCAAACGAGTGCCATAGAGAATAGTGCCAGCCTGTGGATGTATCTGCCAGCATTTCAGTGGGTAAAATTCAAGTGGCTAAGTTGTACTAACTGCAATGTTCATCTATCATCTTGTCCTGCCTATCTCTACAGGGGCAGAGAAGAGTACCTGGATGATTTGCTCTAAATATGTTCACTGCTGCAATATTTGCTCTGCATTATTGCAAGATGAAGACAGTTTGAGCACTATGCTACTGGGCCTAACAGAGATTTACTCTGTCTCCACAGAACAGGAACCCTGGATGATAAATGTTTTGCTTTTATGTGACTAATGAACTAGGTGGTTATACTCCTATACTGTATGTAACGTCTGTTTAGTTGTGACAGTGCTTCTCCCAGGAATTAAAATTTTCTATTTGTTTTCTCCTCTCCTCATCATTTCCTATGGAACGGGGCCATCAAAATGCTCTTAAATGAGGCAGTGCGGCAACGGAAAAACAGATGTGGGATTTGGACATCTTATCCTAGGTCTGAGCAAATATCACAATCACAATGTCCTTATTGGGCTTCCTCTACTCAGTTCCAGATGTTTATGATATCTAGAAAGTGCCTCCGCATATCGGGAGAGGTATAATGAGATTCATGTATATTGCAGCAACACTCTATTGTGTGATTCGGAAGATCAATTTATCTAAAAACCTATTGAATTTACTTTTTCTGAGATACACAAGGCCTCTAAGGGATCTTTTTTTTAAAATAGGAGCTGATTACTTTTATTCACCATAATCAACAAATAACTGTGCTAGAAGCCTGATTTTGGATGTATTAACCTCTAAGAGATATCCATTAGCTTTAACACTTTGTACAATGAGTCTGTTGAGACTAGGATCAACTACAGTACTTTTGATACCTTATGGGGTTATTCCGAGGCACGAATAGCATGGATAGATGTCCCGTTGGGACATCTATCCCTGCTATTCGGGCCCCCTTCTGACACCAACTAACTTCCCTGCTTGTTGTATGGGGAAGTTAGACGGGGGTGGGAAAGGGGCGGATCAGGGGTGGCATTAGGGCTGGCAGTGGGCAGTTATCGGCTCCAGACAGAGCCGATTCCAATGTCGGCCCTGTTCATCTGGGGCCAGCAGCTTGAATGGGGAACTGATTCCACCTCTGAGGTGGAATAAGTTCCCCGAGTAGACGGAAGATGGCAGGCCTGGGGCTGGAAAGCGGTGGGAGGGGGCAGAGGAGATTTTCTGCAGCCCGACCCTGGCCTTGGGAGGCCAGATCAGGGGTCGGGCTGCAGGGAATGCAGTTTACAGTCTGGCAGCCAGGGATCGTGGCTTTTGAAAGGAGCCATGGTGCCATGGCAACCGGATGCCATGGCTCCATTCAAAGGCCTGACTGAGTTATCCAGGCAAGGCCTGTACATGCAGGCTGACCTGAATCGGGATCCTGACCTGCATGCACAGGCCTGGATGTGATTCTGATCCCATGGGGCTAGATGTGCCCCACGGGATCAGAATCCCAGCTAGCTCTGTGCGTCTGATTCCGACTGGGAGCATAGAGGGCCAGGACGCCCGGGTCTGAATTGGGCCCATAGTGTATACTGTAAACGTAGGGGAGAGGGGGTGGTTTGAAACTGAGGTCACTACAAGAATGAGACAACTTAAAATTATATGGTCTGTTGGAACGCACAGCTAGGGGCACAAATCAGCTCTTTTGACATAAATATCATGCGTTTTTTCTTATGTTATCAATAGAACCAGATTATAGAGTGATGATAGTATCAGTAATTGTCGCACACTAAACACAAATTAAGAAAACATTCTCAAGGGAAATGATGTACAAACATTTACTAACAAACTAGCATTCAGAATGGGCTGAGATAGACTGATTACATGCAATGATAATGACACGCTGTGATACTTATGTTTCCTTGCTTTTTTTAATTACGAAAAACCTCAATTACCTTGTATTGGAAATGAACATCAATCCATTATGGAAGACAAGTGCAACAGCATAGCAATAACATTCCATAATCCCTGAATGCTTTGATGTTTACCAATTATCATCTGTAACCTCAGATGCCACATGATCTCTTCATATGGCCATGACTGCTAGATTACAATTCACAAGCAAGGAGCCAAAAATCAGAGGAAACCAAAACAGCCACAGCAGCTGATCAAGTTCCATAACTAGGGATTCAGAAGAAAAGATATACCATTGCATGCAAGCCAATATTGCTATCTTTTACATTTTTCTAAATTTAAAAAAGATTTAGGGGCTAATGTACCAGAAATTGATCCAGGAACCATCAGAGCCCGATGTATGAAAAGGAGCCGTGCTGAATGTCTAACTTTCTTTTCTTAAACTTCATATATAGGGGAATTGCCTAGGTTAATTGGGCAGGAAGGCACCTGTTTTTTGCTTATTTCATAAAGACACATAGGCACCTTCTTGTCTTTATAAAATGCTTACACAAATCTTGCAGAAATTGCACTTACATTTAAGGTGTGAACTTTACTTATATACACATGTAATTCATAAAATGTGTGTGCAAATCATGACTTTGCTTACATTTCACCCCAATTCCTCCCCTGAGCCTATCCACTCTACAAGTAGGAACCTTCTTGCATCATGCATACTTTTAAAGCATAGCCTAATTTTATTAAATCTTTTCCCCTTGTAAATCCATGTCTGACATGCAGAAAAAGTTTGTAAAATAACTCTATAGGTCCAGCACTAAAGGCAGAGGTAAAAGGAAGTTATTGTGGCAACCTGAGGGCAGCACTCACAAGACATATACATTATGGGGGGGGGGGGGGGAATATGCCACTCAGCGGTATATTCAGCGGTACCAAACCAGTCACTGTTGCTGAATATCCCTAGTTTGGGCCACTGAGCACCCCAATGCAAAGAGCTTAGTGGCAGGGTGTTCTGGGGGCAGAGCAGGGGTGGCACCATGGGTTCACCAGGTAGTGGTGATAATCAATCACTGCCCAGTTAACCCTAACCACCTAAAGTTAGGATGGATATACTAACTTTAGCCGGTTTCGCAATCCAGCCAGCGGATTAATATCGCTGCTGACTGGATTGCAAAATCACAGTCTGGGCTACCCTTAGATTCAATGCCAGGACCAAGATATGGCCATTGCAGTGAATATCCAGCTCAATGTTGAAGTGGCAATGGCCAGAAGCTTTAAGTGTGATGGCCATCGCCGTCACTGAAAATCCCCCCATGGGGATCATTCCAGAACACGAATAAGGAGTTTGTATGTGTGGCAGGGACATTTATATGCCACAAATGATCCCGATCGTATTCTGAAATGCTGCTGACATACATGTCCACAATGCTAGCATGGGGATCTCAGAACATGGGTGGGAGAGGGCAGGAGTGTGGTCATCCGCGGAGACATAGAAAGCGTATTCGGGAAAGGCCTATGGATGTATTACGTGTTTCCCAGAACCGTCCATGTTATTCCTGCTGAAACATGGCATAAAGCTAGGACTTAGAAATTATTCTGTTGTGCTCTGCAATGCATCCCAGAGAAGAATGGTTGTGACAAGTATGTTTTGAACTGGTGTGACTGCAGTCTGGAAAAGTACAAGATGCAGTCTTAATGTACAGGGAGCAGAGGTAAGGGAATGTTGTAAGGTAAAGAAACATTTCTAAACACCCTTACAGAAATATTAAGAAGAGCAATAGTGTTTATTCAGGCTATGCACCTATTGGCTGTTTGTTAGGGTCCCATAGATTGTGCTAAAGGAGCCAATCACCATGTTCAGAAAAATGGGACTACTGATGCAGGGATAGTATGGGCATGAGCAGGGAAAGGATTCCTTTTTGGGTGAGAAATGGAGATCACATTTGTAGTCCTGGTACCCCATGCGATTCCATTATGTTAGGTATAGGTTCAGGGCATCCTTTGGGCAGAATCACGTTTTTGTGAAAGAAAGCGAGTGAGTGAGTGTTTGTGTGTGGTTTGAGGGGTGCACGGGGGGGATCTGGTGTGCTCATCTGCAATTCAGAGGGGATATGAAAGTCTGGCCGGTGCTTGGACTGTATGGATGACTGCAGCATCACTAGGTGCTAGTGCGATTGGGCAGTCAAACTCAGAGAGGGTTCACTATAGCTGAATGTCAAAACATATCCCCGTCATTGATAAGGGACCCTCAGAATATGGGCATTCAATAGTGCAAACAGAATTAATGCATGTCTATAATGCATATTTTGTGGGACCAATTGTGTTGTTGTTGAGCGTGTATTAGTGCTGTTTGCACTGCTGAATGCTCTTCAGGGTCCCAATTATTGACAGGGATATGTTTCGACATTTAGCCATAGGGAACCTATGCTGTTTCCTTCTGGATTATTACTACTAATATTAAACACTTGTAAAGCGCCACGCACGCAGCGCTGTACAACCAAAAGTACCAGAGAGAGTCCCTGCTCGTCCGAGCTTACAATCTAGTCAAGGTAATACAAAACATTAGTCAATTCGATGGGTTTTACAGTTCGGTCATGAAAATGATGGGGGTTAGGTTAAGATGAAGGATAGAAGTCAGGATCTGAACGCGACAGTGAAGAGGTGGGTTTTTAACCTGGATTTGAAGAGGGCTAAGGAAGGTGCCTGGCATATAGATACAGGTAAGCTGTTCCAGGCATAGGGTGCAGCAAGGTGAAAAGAGCAAAGTCAGGAGTTAGCGGTACGAATGAAAGGCCTAGATAGAAGTAATTTGTTGGCAGAGCAAAGATCCTGAGCTGGGATGTGGGGAGAGATAAGAGATGAGAGGTATGGAGGAGCTGTAGAGTGAATGCATTTATAGGTGAGTAGGAGAAGTTTGAATTGGATGCAGAATTGGATGGGGAGCCAATGAAGCGACTTGAGGAGAGGAGTAATGTGGGCATGGCGGGATTGGCGGAAGATTAGTCGAGCAGCATAATTTTGTATGTATTGAAGGGGAAGGAGATGGCTTATGGGGAGACCAGCAAGGAGTAGGTTGCAGTAGTCGAGGCAAGAGGAGATTAGGGAGTGGATAAGCGTTTTGGTGGGGTGTTCCGACAGGAAGGGGCGGATTTTGCTAATGTTGTAGAGAAAGAAGCGACAGGTTTTAGCAACGTGCTGGATATGTAAGGAGAAGGAGAGAAAGGTGTCAAAGATGACCTCCAGATTGTGGGCCGAGGGAACAGGAAGGATCGTAGATCCATCCACGGAGACTGAGAAGGGGGGAAGAGGAGGAGAGGAGTTAGGGGGAAAGAGAAGGAGTTCAGTCTTGGCCATGTTCAATTTCAAGCGGCGATGAGACATCCAGTCGGCGATGTTAGAAAGGCAGGCAGAGATCTTGGTTTGGATTGCTGGAGAGATATCAGGTGTAGAGAGGTAGATTTGGGAGTCGTCGGCATAGAGATGATATTGAAAGCCATGGGAGGAGATAAGCGCGCCAAGGGATTTGGTGTAGAGAGAGAAGAGGAGGGGGCCCAAGACGGATCCCTGGGGTACACCAACAGGGAGCGGGGTGGGAGAGGAGGAGGAGCCACTAGAGCTTACACTAAAGGAGCGATGGGAGAGGTAGGATGAGAACCAGGACAGTACGGAGCCCTTGAAACCAAGCGAGGAGAGGGTGGAGAGGATGAAGTTGTAATCAGTGTCAAAGGCAGCGGAGAGGTTGAGAAGGATGAGGACAGAGTAAAGGCCCTTAGATTTAGTGAGGAACAAGTCATTGGAGACTTTCGTAAGAGCCGTGTCGGTGGAGTGTAGGGGACGGAAGCCAGATTGGAGTGGGTCAAG
The DNA here is from genome assembly GCA_033557465.1 of Ichthyophis bannanicus. NCBI lineage: Eukaryota > Metazoa > Chordata > Amphibia > Gymnophiona > Ichthyophiidae > Ichthyophis > Ichthyophis bannanicus. Next base: position 723,916,541 of record CM066032.1, read on the forward strand.
GAGGGCCTGGGAGGTGAGGAAGTCGAGGCAACATCGGTGGACTATGTTTCATAGGGTACTCTAATTAAATCAGATATGTTGGCAGTGTGATAGGGCAGCCAGACATATGCTGTGCCTGGTACTGGGAGACACAACTGATGTAGTGCCAACATTCCCCAGATTGCTTCATGTGGCCTACATCCCTACCCAGGCCAGGATCAATGAGAGCTATGAGAGTGGCGATATATCTGGAGTCTGGCTATGTGGTGTGATGACACAGGGTTCTCCCCTCCCATGCCCATACAGCCCTGACCAGGAGAGGAGTGCCACAAAGCTGGCTGTGGGAAGGCAGACAGGGTTGCCCCTCAGGTAGCGGATGTCTACAGACCAACAAACACCATGATGGGATGGGTATAGTTGCTGTGAGAAATGCCAGCTTAGATTTGAGAGGGGCCAGGGACGAAGCATGATGTATAAACTCAGGTAATTTGTTCCAGGCATATGGAACAACAAGGTGAAAGGAGCAATGTCTAGATTTAGCAGTAGAATGGTGGGCACAGATAGAAGCAATCTGACAGAAGAGTGGTGTACACAGGGAGAGGTGTAGGCAGAGATAAGATGGGAATGGTAGTGCAGAGCAGCAGAATGAGTGCACTTATAGGCCTGAGGCACGGAAAGGGCATACCTTTGTTGCTCAGCACTATTATGCATCCTTTGGGGACCTGCAAGATTAGTTTGGGGTTTTGTGAACTCGGTGAGGGTCCATCCCTAGCAGTTTAAGGCGTGTTTGTAGAGATGACCAGGGCAGGACTCACTGGGGCCAGTTTCGAATGCCATTTACTATTTGATGGAAGGTATGTCCTGACATACATGTTCATGTTTCTTCTTCTTCTTCTTTAATTCTTAGCTGGCATTTGGGGAGCAGGTCATCCTCTCAACCAATACACTGCTGTAGGTGCCACTGGATTCCATGAGTTGTTCACAATATGCTTCCAACCTTGGCGATTGGTGGCGATATTTCTGGCCTCGTCGATGGTCAGACACTGGTTCCTTAGGTCTTCCTTGATGTATCTGAGCCACATTTTCTTCGGTGCTGCTCATTGAACTCTCCAGTGGACAGGTCACTCTTGACAGAGGAGCTTGTATGGCAGCTAACTGATGTTCATTCTGCAAACATAGCCAAACCATCGCAGTCTGCATTTTTGGATTTGTTCTTTCACTGAAGGATGATGGTCGAACCTTGTCCAAACTGTCTCGTTTTGATAGCGATCATGAAGAAAAACACCCAAACTCTGTCTCAGGCATCGCATTTGAAAGACCTCAAGCTTGTTCATGTTTACATTCTGGTATACCATGATGGGTTGCACTGGGCTTACCTTGCACTTTTCATGGCATAAGGGGGACTGGAATATGGTCTGGGTTGGAGCAGCTGTCATTTCTAATTGGTATTTATGTCTATTATGCATTAGCACACTACTGTCTGTGATGGGAAGCTTAGGAGATGCACATTTTATCGAGGGGCATGGCATCTGTGGGTACATCATAGGAATGGGCAGGATTCAAAATGTGTAACGTTTCAAAATACAGTGGGCATGGGGGATGTCCAAACTGTTTACCCATTTCTGAGGTACGGGACTGGCTGGATAGCGCTTGCACATGCCTGCTGAACACATCTATCTCCCCGATTCTGGCCCCATGGGCATGTCCAGACCCGCAGATGCGGAATTAGGTTTAAGAGGGCCCATTTTAGAGTTGGACATGTCCACGGGCTGGACGTGCACATTATGGAATTGGACTCTATGGGGGTCATTCTGAAACATGAATAAGTGGCTGGTACGTGCGGAATAGACATTTTTTTTTTTGCAAAAAATCTAAAATGTATTCTGCGCATTTGCGGCCCTGCATGTACATGGCACATAAATGGGGATCCCAGAATATGGGCAGGAGCAGGAGTAATGGGGCATGGCCAGCCACACATATGAAGCATATACCAGCACTTCCCATGCACGTCCATAGTAGTTCCCGCAGATGTCCAGGTTATACCTGCTGAGACATGGAATAAAGGTAGGACTTTGAAATATTTCTGCCTTGCACCTCAATGCAGCTGATAGTGGTGATTGGATGTGTAACCGCTGCTGTGCACTGTAGGCTGGAAAACCACAGTATGCAGTGTTGTGGTACCGAACATACAGGGCAGGGAGGTTGTAAGTTGAGGTGCCAAAAACAAACATCCCCACATATGTATGGGGAAGAGCATGGCTATGCTGGCATGTGCTCAGTGAGCTACAAAGCATGGATACCCTACAAATGCCCATGTCCTGGAGATGATACTGTTGCCAGAATTCTAGGATGTCATCTGTAAATGTAAGCCCAGCCATCCATGCCATGTGCAGCACCCAGGCAGCCAGCCAAAGTGTTGTTCTCCACACAGTGGACCTTTACAATATGCCTCTGCAATGTATCCAGTCCTCCGACCGTAGAGATGACAGTTATGCAATCACTTACTGTCCAAACATTCCAGAGTCACTAAATAAGGAGACCTCAGTAGAAGGGAGTGCAACAATGTAGAATGCAGTCCACCATGCCCAGGTGCATCAGCATTGGTCTCCACATATGTGCACAGCTGTAGGGAACTACAATGGTGTCTCTGGGCATGCCTGTGTGGTGTTTGCACAGCTGCCTGCTGTCATGATTAGTGATAGGAAAATGTTTGGCTGGTTCGCTATGGGGGCCCTATTCTGCTGAGTTCATGTCCTTAGCACTGTACAGTCATGTTCCTGTGATGTACACCACATGCATACCCCAGGAGATCTGCTTCCATGAATGTAGTTTTGCACTGCATTCTGTGCCAATAGGTTTATTCTTTACCTGTTTTCCTGCTACATTTCAGTCCACTGTGATTGCTTTTTAGTGTTCTGGGCATGCCACAGACTGGTTTCCATTGTCTACCTTGCATCCACCTGTTGGTATCGGCAGCTTTCATTGTCATTCAGCCTTGGAATAGCACTGTCCATGCACACAGCATTTTCAAGGCTGTATGTTTTAAAGGGAGCATGACTGTTCGTGGGTATATCGTGGAGACAGGCAGGGTCACAGACATACATCTTTTCAGAATATGGTGAGCACGGGGATGTCCAAAGCCACTGTCAACAGATACCCATCTTCATCCAACGTAGCACTTTGTGCGGCCGCATCTTGTATGTCTATGTGGTCTATTCTGTGCCCACGGCTGCATCTCTCCCTGCATGTGTGGAATCCGGCTCTATTCCTGCATGTTTCCATTTGGATGTGCCCACTGCCCAGATGTGCACGTTTTCGGAATTGGCCTCCACATATCCAAGCACCAATATTCAACCGTATATATAGGGGGAGCATTTTCAAAGTGTTTCATCCAGTAAGCATACCTGCAATATTCAGTGCCCTGGCCACTCTCTAACCATACTCTTGACATGCCCCCTTGTATCTTAGATGTGACTGGAACAACCATGTGTAAATTGAACTCTTTCTAAAATGGCACACACATGTAAAATGTGAATAAGACTTCTAAAATAACTCCCTTAATTTATAGATATAGTGGAATGTCTACAGATACCAGTATCTTCAGAAGCACTCACTATATGTATAGCAAAACTGATATAGAAATAATTTGGAACATCTAGATTAGATGTTTCAAATTATTCTCTAGATGTGTTGCTGAAAATAGATCTCTGTGTTTTTATCAGAATTAGCTATCTTGGATCAAATATAAGGCTTCTAATATATAATCTATCATCAATATGGGTACTTATATTAATATAAGATCTTTAATACTATAATAAATAACTACATTATATTGGCTTTTATCACTCATTGTTTTATACCTTTCTTAATTGTTGTTCTTTGCTGTATTTATATGCTCTCTCTTTTATGCATTGCCAGTTTATATACACACATACGAGATGTGACAAAAAAGAAACGAGACTGTGGCAGCCACGCCCATGACTCAATGCCAGTTGGCTAACTGCTTATGTCACTGTGTTGTGCAACATCTCACCACTATTCTGCTATAATATTTTTCATCTCTCTCACTCTGTTTTTCTTTTTCAGGTTTTTTTGTAGCACACTGCTCCATCGCTTTGTCACGCAACTGGAGGTGGCAGAAATATGGAGCAAAGAATCAACTTGAAATTTCTAGTTAAGTTGGAGAAGGGCCCAACTGTGTGTCACCAACTTCTCCAAAAGGCTTATGGAGAAGATGCAATGTCAAGGCCGTGAGTCTTCAAGTGGCACAAACGCTTCAAGACTGGCCGCGAGGAGGTGGAGGATGACCCCAAGTCAGGACGGCCTACCACAACAAATACGGCTGAGAACATTGATAGAGAAAACCAGCTGGTGCGGAGTGATCACAGATTGACGGTGCGGATGATAGCTGAGGAGCTCAGCCTGAACAGGGAGTCAGTGTGGACTGTCTTGGTGTAGGAGCTGGGGATGAGAAAGGTGTGTGCCAAGATAGTGCCCAAGCTTTTATTGGATGACCAGAACGAACACCGGGTCAATGTTTGTTGAGACTTGCTAGAGAAGACTGGAGAAGATCCAGAGTTCGTTGGCCGAGTCATCACAGGAGACGAGACTTGGGTCTTCCAGTATGACCCTGAAAGCAAGAGACAGAGCCTGCAGTGGAAGACTCGATTGTCACCCAGACCCAAGAAGGCGTGCATATCCAAATCAAGGATCAAGGTCATGCTGATCGCATTTTTCGACCAGAAGGGAGTGGTCCTTCATGAGTTTGTGTCTGAGGGTCAGACAGTCAACCAGCACTTCTACCAACAGGTCTTCAATCGCCTCCATGACCGGGTTTGGTGCAGCAGGCAGGCTCTGTGGAGAGACATGTTGTGGCTGCTCCACCACGACAACGCACCCACACACACCGTGCTCAGTGTGAGGCAGTTCGTGGCCAACAAACAGATCACAGCTCTCAACCACCCTCCTTATTCCTCAGATCTCGCAATGTGCGACTTCTGGCTCTTCCCCAGGCTGAAGACTGTGCTCAAAGTAACTCATTTTGCCTCTGTAGAAGAGATCAAGACCACTGTGACGAGGGAGCTGAGGGACCTCAAGGAGGAGAACTTTACCGAGTGCTTCCGTATGTGGCAGAAGCAAATGCAGAAGTGCATTAACTCTGGGGGGGGGGGGATTATTTTGAAGGGGACAATGCATAATTTCCCTGTAGATTTTGTAATAAAACATTTATGGGACAGTCTCGTTTCTTTTTTGTCACACCTCGTATATATTGTCGTAGGTCACCCGTCCAGGCGGTAGCCTGGGTGCAGGTGAACTCGCCTGTCTTTCTCCCTACAATTACCTATTCAAGATGGCTGCCAAGGAAGGCTGCTGGGTAATGTAGTTTATGAAGCAAGGAGTGTGACCACACAGTGAATAGGCGAAACAGAGAATTTTATTTCGGGGTTTCCCCTCCGCAATGAATTCAAAATGAACCTCAACTTAAAGTGGATAATTCTCCAAAAAGACAAAACCAAAAATGTGAAACAAGTTGAACAGAAAGAATTACAGGACTTCCTTTAAAACATCAAAATTTCACTTCCTGAGAGGAACATTGCATATCTTCCACATCTGACCCGTTAGGTTCCTCCAGCAGGTCTACATCCATTTCATCTCCTGAATCACAGCTTCTATCCTGAGTATCAGCTATTCTCCTGCCTTATCAGCTCTTGCAAACGTAACAGCTGTTCCCTGTGGTTTCCAATCCCAGGGTCTTGCAATGGAGTTTCTCTCCCTTTTAAGAACTTAGCAAGCTCTGTTAGAGTGGAGGTTTGGCAGTCACTGGCACAAGCTATGGGTTTACTAAAGCTTTGCTTTCCAGAATTCAAGGGCATACAGCGTTTAGCACTGTCTCTTAACTCCTGAACAATGCCTTCAGTATGGCTTTGGTTAGGAAATAAAGAAAAGGCAATCTCTTTACCTTCAGGGTTTAAATGCTGTCCTGGACTACTTCCCCATTTGGAAACACCTCTTTGCCTTGGCAAACGTGTCCTGCACTGGGTTCCAGACACTCTCTGTTTCTCCTTTATTCTTGCCTGAGAATCCTCCACACTCAGCAAGTCTCTGCCACCAAGCTTGTCCCCTTTAGAATCAGCTCTTCTTACTTGAACTGTTTCTGGAACTTGAAGGACTCCAAACACTGCCTGCTCGTCTTGCTGTGGCTGTGTTCCTCTCTGCTGTGCTTCTTCCTCTCTTTCCTTCCTCCCTTCCGTTTGTTCTAAGACTGAAACACTTTTTAACTGCTGGTTTCCAGGCACCACGCCTTTCTTCCAGCCCATGTGCAACTCATCAGTGCTCAACCTAGCCCTGACATCACTATGTGGGCGGAGCTTAGCACTCGGAATACTCTGCCTTGGAGGCTTGAGGTTTCTATGGGAACTGCCTTTCTCTCCAGATTTAAAGGAACAGGGCTCATTTTCTTGCCATTCCCTTTCGTCTGCACAGCTCTCTTCACCACAATATATATATATGAAATAGGCTACAAATAGGCACCTACTTGCCCTCTCAACCTAGGCAGCCTGCTACAAATTTACCCCCATAGTGTTAGTAAAAATATGCATTTTAAGGGAGGAATTTCATATTGAGTACATAGGTTAAGCAGTAAAGTATGCATGTATTTTTGTGGGGCCTAATTTTCAAAGGCCTATACATGGGTAACTTCCCTGGTTACCCATGTAAAGGCCTTAGCTGGGATTTTTGAAGGGCACCTTAAAGATAGGCATGGGAATGCCTCACCTATCACCTATCTTTAAGGCCCTGGGGCTAACCATGTAGCATCGAAAATTGGTGCTACATGGGTAGCTCCTGCAGCTAACTGGCTGTGTGACAACACCCAGATTTTCAATGCCGGGGCCTATATGACCCTGGTATAGAATATCCAGGTTAGGCAGGAGGTGGATAGGCTATGCGCCGACACGGCGCATAACATCACCCAGCTCAAAATTGGGCTGATGGTATTTTTAGTCATTTAGGTATGTGAATGACCTCCTTTAACATACTAAGCAGTATAAAAACATGGATGATGACATTATGGTGCTTACTTTGCTGGTAAGCAGGCAAATGGGTGGATGCCCGAGAGCGCATGGTTCAGAAGGATATATCCTTGAAGGATACTAGCAAAAGATTGAAGTTAGCGCATCCCAACAGAGAGATTCCAATAAAGACAAAAGTAACCCAAATGCCTTTAAATATAGAGCAGACAGAACTTAAAGATTCCAAATTACCCCTGCTTATCAGTAACCAGATTAATATGAATAAAATAAGGCATTTAAAATGCTTGCATGCAAATGCTAGAAGTCTAAAAAATAAGATGGGAGATTTAGAATATATAGAACTAAATGAGAGGTTAGATATGATTGGTATCTCAGAGACATGGTGGAAGGAGGAAAACCAGTGAGACATTGTGATACCTGGGTACAAATTATATCGCAATGATAGAGTAGATCAAATTGGTGGAGGGGTTGCGCTCTATGTTAGAGAGGGTATTGAGTCACACACGATGAAAGTTTTGCAGCAAATGAAATACACTGTAGAATCTCTATGAATTGAAATTCCATGTAAAAAGGGGAAGGGGAAGGAGATGGCAGTGGGGGTTTACTATCGACCATCTGGCCAGAATGAACAAATGGATGATGAAATGCTCAAAGAACTCAGGAAAGCTAACATTTACAGCACAATAATAATAATGGGTGATTTCAATTACCCCAGTATTGACTGGGTCAGAGTCATGGTAGGACATGCTAGGGAGATAAAGTTTCTAGATGTTTAATGTTTAATCTTACAATTTGATATACCGCTCAGGCCGAAACATCACAGCCGTTTACAATAATACGTTAATGTTACAGAAAACATGAAAGGAACGCCATTTATAAGATAGATGAAATAAATGACTGCTTCTTGGAGCAGCTGGTTCATGAACCGATCAGAGGGGAAGCCATTTTGGACCTAGTCCTTACTGGAACACAAGCTCACTCAAATAAATCAAATAAGTTGAGAATAGAGGCTCTTGTAGACTATCAACAGCAGCTCCTTGTTAAGAATATTGATATAGCAGACTCCTTTCGGGCTTTCTACTCCCATTTGTACTTCTCATAGGTGGAGTTGAAGTCGGAGGCTTTTGAAAGTCTCACAGGTCATTTGGTGCACCTGAGATTACCACCTGAGAGAACAGCTGACCTGGATACGCCACTACAAGATAGTGAATTACATCCGACCCTGACTGCCATGAGTGCTGGGAAAACCTCAGGCCCTGACAGACTGCCTATAGAATTCTATCAAGTTTTTGTATTGGATCTCTCACTATATCTGTTACAGTATTTTCAAGTCTTACACTCACAATGGCCCAATACAGAGGCATTTGCAGGGGCAACTACTGGGCCATTGTGAGTGTAAGAAAAACCAGGCCTAGATCTGCAAAAGGTCGGGAATTACCACCCAATCTCGCTACTGAATTCAGATTATAAATTATACTTCTCTATTTTGGTGCGGAGGTTAACAAATGTCATCCCTGTTTTAATCCACCCTGATCAGTGTGGATTCACAGCAGGTCGTTCTATAGTGGATAATGCTCAATTACTGGGCAATGTGTTATCGATCTTGGAGCATCTGAATTTCTCCTGTGTTGGGCTTTCATTAGATGTTTATGTTTATTTTATGTTTATGTTTATTAAAATATTTGATATACCGCCCCCCAATACATCGGGGCAGTTTACAATACAATAAAAAATCAGAGAGGAAAGGAAATTACAATCAATATAAGAAAAGGAAAGAGAGAAGAAAAGAGAGTAATAGTAAGAGTCAGTAACAAAAAGGGGTAGAAAATTGAGGGATTAGGGGGGAAGATTGAAAGCAGAGGAGAAGAGGTGGGTTTTTAAGAGGGAGCGTAATTTGGGGTAAGACTCTTCTAATCGAAGGGCAGTAGGTAAGGAGTTTCACAGGGAGGGACCGAGATAAAAGAAGGCTGACTGTCTGGTTGACTGAAGATGTGCCTGTGAGGGGGAAGGGAGGTGTAAGCGGTTGATATGGATAGAGCGGAGGCTACGAGTGGGTGTATGAAAAGTTAATAAATCAGCTAGGTACTGGGCTCTGTGAGAGTAAATAGCCTGATGCACTAACATGAGAATCATAAATTGTATTCGAAAGTTCAGTGGAAGCCAATGAAGGTGTTGCAAAATTGGAGTAATATGATCGCGAGGGAAAGCATGAGTAACTATCCGGGCTGTAGTGTTTTGTAGTAGTTGTAATTGACAACGCTGATATTGAGGGATGCCAACAAATATGGAGTTACAGAAATCTAATCTAGTGATGACCAGTGAAAGAAAGAGAGTGATCAAAGCCTGAGGGGATAGAAATGATCTGATGGCACGAATGCACCAGAGACAGAAAAAAGAGCGCCGAGAGACCTGGGAGATGTGATCGTTAAATGTGAGCGTGCTATCGAGAAGGACACCTAGATAGTGGAGCTGATAAATGCTGAAAAAGCCTTTGACTGGCTTGAGTGGTCCTTCCGATTCAAGGTCCTACAATGGTTTGGATTTGGGGAGGAGTTTGCGAATATGATCCAAGTCTTATATACTCACCTATCTGCCTGTATTTATGCAAATGACGTATTACCACAATCGATTCCTCTTAACTGAGGCACTCGTCAGGGCTGTCCTCTTTCTCCCCTCCTCTTTAATCTTGCTTTGGAGCCCTTAGCCCTACTTTTGTGTCAGTCCTTGGAGGTACAAGGCATAGCAGTAGCTAATTTACAAATTAAACTCTCTGCAAATGCAAATGATCTTCTCCTATTTGTCCAACCTTCATCTATTTTGGTGGCACTCCAGTTGATTGATCAATACTTTAAGGCTACAAAATTAACTGGTCCAAATCTGTGGCTTTTCCACTCAACAAGCTGATTCCTGCTTCTTTAGTCTCCTCCTTTCCATTTGTGTGGGATCCTGCTGCTGTTAAATAACTTGGGGGAGATATTGTACCTCCCTTGAGGAAAGTCTGAAAATAAATGTGCAGTCTCTAATTGAGTTAATACAGGAATTTACTTTACAATGGACACCCCTTCATCTTTCATGGTGGGGTCTACCGGAATCTATAAAGATGGTCCTCATGCCTAAAATAAACTACATTCTAGAAATGCTTCTCTTTACCTTTCCAAGTTCAGCATACAAAACTTTTGAACACCTGCTTGTATCTTTCTTGTGGAAAGGTAACACCTAAAATTGTGACATGGAAGCTAAAAGCTAACAAGCTCAAGAGGGGAGCGCAATTCCCAGATTTTTGGTGGTATCACCTTGCTTTTCTTATTAAACAGGGGGCCATGTGGACAAATTCAGTGGAAAGCACCCAGAGACCAGTGTGGGTAGAACTTGAGGAGTGCTTACTAGAGCCTGCACCCTTAGATTTACTCATGGGCATGCAGCATCCATACTCCTCAAAGGTGGGCCGGATTGTCATATCAACTTGAGAAGCCTTCCAAGCCCTTACTCCACTGCTGGCAGAGGATAACCCTCCTTCAGCTTTGCTCCTGTTACACTGACCATCCTCTAAACTTCAGGTATTACAGATGATTTTAATAATAGGTCACTGATTACTAATAGTAGGTCTGCAAGCTGATATTTCAGTTCTTCAAGCAGGCTTCAAGTAATTGGATAGTGCCGGCATGCTCATTGCACTCTCCAGGTATTCAGTGCTGCTGCTTATATATATAATGGCACTGAATATCCAATTTTTGTAATATATCTTTATTATGACCAACAATGCACAAAACCAGTTGTTACAGTTGAATATCCAATTTAACTTTAACTTAAGCTGGTGACTGCACCGGCCCAGTATCGAGTCTGTGGGTTTTTTGAGGCAACCTTCGAGCTAAAAACCTAAAGTAGCACTGTTTCCTAAGCTGCACTTCTTGATCATAAAAAACCTACTAGAAACTGTACCTTTTAAGAGTCTGCTGGACATGCTAGAGCAATCATCCTAACACCCAAAAAGCCTATATTTATAGCTTTACTTTGAAATACTGCTCTGGCGTATTTTCCTTTCACTTAGTTTAATGGGCTCATAAAACACTCCATGGTGTCTTTACGCTTACCTTACTGTCACTTAATTAATCTGACACACAAAGAGAATTAGTTTGCATAGGTTGATTAGGTAGAAAAAGCAGAAGAGTGATTTTTAAATCAGCTCATTTAAAAGTAGGCAAGTATTTTATAAAAGCGCTGAGCCTTTTATAAAATATGTATAAGCACCACTGAAGAAACACGTATATTTTGTGCAGTGCACAACAGAAAGGAACATTTTATAAATGAATGCATTCAGAGAGCAGAATCACTAGAAGGTTTACACATATCTGTAGAAGATGCAATTTTGCAGCTCATACAAGTTCCACATACGTGACACCACTTCTGTGAATATGTAGCAGATTTTGTAAGTCTGCACATACAAGAGTGACTAATCAGGGAGCCACCCTCAAACTCTAGCTTTCTTTCTAAATCTAGGTGGCTCTGAATGCCAGACAAGTATGCACTATTCTCTCCCCCCACCCCTCAAAAATTGCTCCAAATCCCAAGACCAAATGAAAAGTTAGCTGTAGACAGTGGCATAAATTCTGCCCAAGCAGCAGGAAGAAGGCCCACACAGCGGCTGTGAAGGCAGAGTGGCAAACTTACTTGAACTATCTGGATATGCTGCCTCCCGGTCCTCTTCTCCTCTACTGAAGTTTTCAGGCTTGGCAGCCATCGCTGGGCCAAAATCTTACCCCTATGCAAAACGGGGCTTCATGTGCCTCCACATTGTTCAAGTTTATCTGTTCAATGTGAGGTTGGATTAGGAGTGATTCTGATGAGGGGCCAGAATTTATATGGAAAACAGTGCAATTAAGCTGCTGTCTTTATAATATTAGATGGGTAAATTATCTGTATAACATTCTATATTTACCAGCCCACTTTATATTGACTTCTTAGAGTTTTCCAATATGCACAGAATAAGGCTTAAAGATGAAAATGAGAGATCAAAAGCTGGCAGCATGAAGGTTTGAGGAATAGAATTCTTGTTCTTCAAGGGTGATTGGAGGATCTTCGGTGCAGGCCATGACAAAGTTCCTGATTTTGTAAATACAGTTTACAGGAGCTCTGGACAAAGCATTAGTTTCCTATGGACTCCTGTAGATAACCCACACAAAGAGCCAGTTTTATGCATTCCTCTTTAGATAAAAATGCAGATTAAATGCCCTAATAATAATTTTATAATTCTGAAAGCAGCAGTACCATTTCATAATTTTATCACATTGCTTTGTCTGATTCTGAATATAACAAAAACACCATAACACACAAATCCAACGCTTTCAAGTAAGCCACCTGCAGTACCTTAATTAACTTAATTCTTTTATGTTTTTTTTGGATGCAGATAAATTAAACATATCTAAACCTATTTTTTTAAGAAGGACCTGCTGTAAAAACAGAGCTGATGCATCTTGGTACAGTTGCATCACAAGTACAGAATTTTAATCAAACTTTCATAATCACGTTATTCTTCTCATGGGTTACACACCTGTGCTGATTTGTATTTCATCTTGCTACTGTGTAGGAGTCTCATAAGTTCAAAGCTAACCTTGTATCTTTCTGCTTTTATGCAGGCTTTGATCATAACAATTTATATATGCAACACTTTATAGGGTTTTTCTGTTTGATCATAATTTCAGTTGCAAAAAATATAGTTATCTCACAAGAATCTCACAACCGGCAACTCTTTCAGATAGTAAAGAGCCTAACAAAGCCGCGCCCCCCCCCCCCCCCCACACACACACACACAACCACCATGGAAACGCTTCCTGAACCCTAAGCTCTAACAAATCACTATAAAAGGAACAGCTTCCCATACCATCTCCACTACAAATCCCACCACCAACTATCACCTGCTACTCCTGGTCCATCTTTAGTTCCATCAGCAAAGAGAACATAGAATTCACCACTACCACATTAAACTCAACCACATCCCCACTTGACCCATGTCCAGTGAGCTGGATTAAAGCATCCAAAGATGAGCTCAATCCAAGCCTATTGAGATTCACCCAGCTCTCCATCCTACAAGGCAACATGCCTAAACAACTCAAATCCTCCTCCATCCACACCACCTTGAAGAACACCAATATCAATCCCAATGATCCTGCAGCATTCAGACCCATAGCAAGCTTACCATTCTTGTTCAAGATAATAAAAAAAAATATTCAGCAGCAGCTCCAGGAACACCTTGACACCTACGGACCTCTGAACCCCCAGCAAGCCAGCTTCAGAACAAACCATGGTACTGAAACCCTACTAACCTCACTGTTTAATATTCTACTAAAAAGAAACTCAGAACAGCATAAATGTAAATTTCTGAATGTGACTTAGAGGGTTAGGACATAATTTATGGCATGATTTAATGCTATACATACCCTTCTCCATTACGAAACCCATACACACCACTCTCGCAAAATTCTTCAATGCAGTCACATGCTGGCTATCCAACCATAACCTATCTGTAAATTATAAGACCACTAAAGTTCTACATATCACCAGAGATGCAACTTTTGAGCCTCTTGATAACCTTAAAAATTCCAGGAGCAGAACTAGAGGCTAAATCTGAAGTATGGTTCTTAGGAATAATCCTAGAGCCGTGCCTAACCTTTTTTTTTTTTTTAAATTAGGAGTTTCCATTTTGTACAACAGAAATATATTAAGAAACATGCAAGAAACCAGATGCATAAACATCCTTAAAGAAGGCAATAATAAAAAAAAATAGCCCAATATTAGCAATTAGAACACATCTAGGGGATTAGAGGGCATACAATACCTAAGTGCCCTTACACCTTAAAGCTCAATTCCCACTTCCCAATAAACAAACATAAACATAAGCAAACTACCTCTCAAATATCACTGCCCCCCCTTCTCTTCAGAAATTCCTCCAACTGATGGGGATCAGTATAAACATAACGGACACCCAGCAATCCTACCACACATTTGCAAGGAAACCTCAAGAAAAACATTGCTCCTAACGCAGTCACACAGAGTTTTAATTGAAGAAAACCTTTACGTCTCACTTGGGTGGCCCTAGCCACATCTGGGAACACCAGAACCCTCTGCCCACAGAAAGAATTAAATCTATATTTGAAGTATAGTCTCATAACCTGGGATTTCTCAGTATCAACAGCAAAAGAAGCTACCAACGTAGCCCTACCAGGAATATCATCCACCGATTGTTCCAAAAACTGGGACAAATCAATGGATGCTTGGGGGTATCCGGCGTTTGTTTCTAATATTGTCCTATCTGGTAGATAATACACCTTAGTAACTATCATATCTGCATTATCCATTTTCAAAAACTCCCTAAAATATTTCTGTAATAGTATCAAAGGTGAGAGATAGTAGGTTCTGGGAGAAACCTTAAATTTTTACTTCCTATGGAGTTCTCCAACAGTTCAAGCTGCTTATGTATTAGGAGGATATCTCTCATCCCCACCACACTAGCTGCCTGAACATTGTGGAGCTGCTGGTCAATTTTAGACATACCCACATCCAGCTGAGCTAACACCAAATCTTGCTGCTCAAACTTAACAACAACCTCCTTAGAAAAGGAGGCTGTCTGATCAATAACAGTTTTAAGATACAGATTTGTCTGAGCAACCATATTCCAAATGTCCATTGAAGTAACAGATGCAAGGGCGAGCCCTGGCGGAGGTTGTGGATCCAACAAAGAAACGTCAAACTGCAAACATTTCGGCATGGGAACCAAAGAGACACGGGGAGAGGGCACCACAGACAGGTCAAACTCAGGACTATCCAATCCTCGAGTCTGTTCCCTCTTTTCCAGTGGCACTGAGGGAGTTAATGGCTGTACCGGGGGGGGGGGGGTACAAGCAATGGGGCTTAAAGTAGCCCCTCAGTGGGAAATGATAACACCATGGGAGAGCTTATCTGAGTTGTTGCAATAGCAGAGGAAATGTGCGTGTCCATAGCTGCACAGGAGAGCCCCGGCTTTTGAAGAGGAGTCGCGTTCCGATGAGAAGGCAATGTGGGAGGAGCCAACACCCTCACGCTGATCTCCAGGCTCCAACAAGACTAAAGGATCACATCACACCTACTTTAATTGACCTGCATTGGCTCCCAATCAGTGCCCGAATACAGTATAAAATCATAGTTACCACATTCAAGCTCCTCCATAACATCGCACCCTCTTACCTCGGCTCACTTGTGTCAGCCCAAACAAATAACAGGAGCAGACGTTCCCCGAGCCTCAACACCCTACTGGTCCCCGGCCGCATGAGGCACGTCAATGTCCATACCAGCAACCGAGCATTCTCGTTCATAGCACCTCAACTCTGGAACAAGCTACCAGTCGATCTAAGAGCGTGCAGTGACTTACTGGTCTTCAGAAAACAACTCAAGACGTACCTATTCCAGTCACACTTCAGCACTACATAAGCACAACGCTCTCGGTTTCATTGAACCCACAAAGCAAAATGTATGAATCATGTCAGCAATGAGCTCGCCACCACTAGCCTCACTGATGTGTGAATATGTAACTGCTTGTGTAAATATGTAACTGCTTTTGTAAATACTAATTGTAAATACTCCCTTCTCAATTTGTCTAAACCTTAACCCTGTGTGCTGTGAACTGTACCTTATCCACTAATCATACTGTGTACTGTGTGCTGTGAACTGTACCTCTTCCACTAATCATCCTGTGTATTGTAAATTCTGGCCAGTACAGCCACTCTATTTCTCTGTTGGAATACCGCTGCTGATCGCTGGAAGTAGCGGGATATAAGTGTACACTAAATAAATAAATAAATAAATAAATTAGGCTCTTGGAGACTCCACACTGCTGGCAACGACCTCTTCAGGCTCCAGGCAAGCACTCTCTAATCCCAGCTTCACAGAGGAAAGTTCCGGCTTTTGAAGAGGAGTCACGCTCCAATGAGAAGGTAATGTGGGCGGAGCCAACACCCCGATGCCAATCTCACTGGTCAACAAATTTTTACAAAAGTAATGTTACTGAAATAGAAATAGTCATTTCTTATCAATTTTTATATGCTGAACACGAATATGACAGTGAAATTGCAAAGCTGGCTCTAGTATTTTTGTAATCTACGAGAATTAATGTTTACATCACAAAATGCATGTCAATAGCAAATATATAATAGGCCTTTGGTTAATACCTGTAAAAAAACAAGTTATAAACTACTTCTTAGATTTTTTTTGCCTGTCTCTTGTACAGCTGTTCCGGAGCTTCTCTGGGGAGTGTCCAGCAATAGTCAGCCAGCATTGTAGTGGACCATTTTTCCTGGTATCTTTGCTCCATCGTTGCGATATCCTGGTGAAAACGTTCGCCCTGTTCATCACTAACCATACCACAGTTGTCAGGAAAGAAATCAAGATGGGAATCAAGGAAATGGATCTTTAGAGACATATTGCAGCCAAGTTTCTGATACTGCATCAGCATGTCTTCTACTAGTTCCTTGTAGTTTTCTGCACTAACATTCCCGAGAAAGTTTGTTGACACTAGGTGAAAAGCATTCCATGCTTGTTTTGCATCACCCTGCAGCAAGTTGTTGAACCGGTCATCTTTGAAGAGCTCTCGAATCTGAGGACCCACAAAAACTCCCTCTTTAATCTTTGCTTGGCTGAGTCGAGGGAATTTTTCATGCAGGTATCGGAAAGCTGGCAAAGTGTGGTCCATGGCTTTCACAAAGTTTATCATCAAACCTAGTTTGATGTGAAGGGGTGGTAGCAGGATTTTGTGAGCCTTAACCAGAGCTGGGTGCTGGATATTCTTCTCTCCAACTGTTACATTTTGTCTGCGATTCCATTCCTTCCGCAAGTAGTGCCAATCCCTTGCTCAGCTATCCCACTCACATAAGAAACACATGTATTTTATATATCCCTGCTGCAGTCCCATTAAAAGGGCAACTACCGTCAAGTCACCACAGATGTGCCAGCTGTACTTGTTATAGTTAATGGAAGTCAGTAGATGCTTTAAGTTATCACATGTCTTTCATGTGGACGGCATGCGCTACTCGAATAGATGGAAGACGGTTTCCATTGTTCAAAAGCAAAGCCTTCAGACTCAGTTTCGAAAAGTCTATAAATAGCCTCCAGTCTTGTGGGTCATGAGTGATTTTTAAGGCATTCATGAGGCTTTCAATATCAGAACAGAATACCAGATCACTTTCCTTTCCGACTGCGTATAGTACACTGATGACGTCAGATGGCTTCAGGAGCCGTCTGGCAGTAGTACTGCATTGCATCAGAAAATGATGCAATCAACTCTGGATGATGTGTGCATGCTGGTATTATGCAATGTGATGCAATATTACATCATTCAAGGCTTATTTGGGATGTTGTTGATGTCCTACTGGATAAAGTTACACGGTGAAATGTCAAAAATGAACTACATGCAATATATTCAAAACGAGAGCCAATAAATTTTTGTTAATGTTATATTCGTGTTCAGCTCACCAAGATACTACAGATTAGGGCCTTTTAAAGTCAGTAACAATTTCAATGTTGACCAGTGTCTCCAGACTCCAATTAAGCTTTCAGGGACTCCACACTGCTGGGAACTACCTCCTCAGGCTCCAGACAAGCACTCTTTACTCCCCAATGCTTAACCTTACAACCTCATATTAACACCACCAAAAGACTCATATATCACAAAATGAAAACACACCACTGCCTACAACCACGACTAGACATCAGTGACTTCTGAAGTCTTCCATACCCTAGTATTCCACATATGGACTTCTTTAATATAATCCTCCAGGGTCTACCAAAGTACACACTTCACCTCTTGCAAATGGCTCAAACACCACCACCCCATTTTTTATGGTGCATCCAGAACCAAGCATATAACACCAATTCTGAAACAGTTACAGTGGCTTCTCATAATAAGCTAAACAAAATACAAGATCCTAGTGACCATATTCAAAATATTCCGTAACTTATCTTCTGACTACCGTCAATCACTATTAAACACAACACCAAATAACAGGACTAGAAGAACCAATACACAAAACACTTTCAACATCCCCACTCTGAAAGTGAAGAGCAGCTAACCAAGTCCTTCTCACTTTATGCACCAACCATCTGGAATATGCTCCCAAACAATATATGCCAAATGACAAGATTGTGTGTTCTAGACAGAGGACGCAGATACTGTCACCCTCAGACGGTTATAGGTATTGACAATGTTGGAGGACAGGGAACAGCTTGAGAGAGTCTATTAAGTGAATGGACATCTGAGAGAGGTGAAGCTGATCACTTAAGCCATGCCAGATACTGAGATCGCGCTATGCCTCTGATAGTTATATTAAAAAGATGCAAACCAACATGCTGCAGTTCCCTTCCTTCTCCTGCCAGCCAATCAGCCCTGCCAGGGTCTTGAACACCCATACCCCCTCCTACTGGGGGAACAGAGCAAACGGGACTGCTACAGATCTCTACTCGCTCTAATAGCCACATTGTCACTGAGTGCGCAGCAACGTGCTCTCCATGCCCCCACTGCACCCCTCGCCCGCCCACTTTCCTCCCTAGCATGTAATGGCCACTTACGTGCATGTTTGTGTTCAGTAGTTAGCATTCTCGGCTGCCAGTTACTGCATGCTAAGTGCTACTGAGTGCTTTTGTTATTTATTCTCTTATTATTTCTTTATTATTTGTATTTAGCTCAAGCCTTTCCAGGAGAAGATCAAGGCGAGTTACAAACCGGCTAGCAGTCTTTCATAAAAAGGGCCCCACATTGATAATATGTGCTAATATATGAGAGAACAATAAACAAATAAGAATATTGCTGGAATTGTTAGGTGATGTGTATTTGCCTATTGTTGTATGCCCCAGTTATGTTGCAAGATGCAAGCTCAAGGAACATAATTGTAGGATAAAAATGTACATGGCTGACTGCCTTTTGCTGCTATTAATATGATCAATGGCGCTAACAAGGAATTGTCTTGACTCGGTTATGACCTTGGGTGCTCTCTGTTGTACAGGAGACTTGGGCTTGGACCTCTGCCCTGCCTGGGCTGCTGGAGTTTTATCCCAGCACAATTTGAAATACTCACTTTAGAAAAAAAAGAGTTCTAGACATCACACGTCTCATTTAGCTTTTACACAGGTTGATATGAAATTTATCCCACTGAAGTTTCAAGCACAGGTACGCAAACGTGTTTGCAGTACTCCCAGGGGGTAATGTGAACACAAACGTTAACGCCAAATAAATGGCTGCGTTACTGCTTAGCATGCATTAAAGCATTTGCATTAAGCAAAGTGCAGTATTTTTGTTTAATGTAGATTTTGTGCATTCAGGTTTAAATGAGATGATTACAATACACAGTTTTGCTAAACAGCTCATTTAAATGCAACAGGTTGCATTAATGCCACCATTAGTGCAAAGCATAAACTACACTTCTAGTTAACCATTTTTGCATTGAAAGCACTTCTTCTAATGGCAATATTTGACAATGTTTAACTTCTACAAGTGTTATAGCAATAATATTGTTTAAAGATCAGAATCTGAGTTTTATGGTAGTAAAAGTTAGAGAAGTTCCCACACGGAATTGAAAAGTACCACTGGCCCAGCTAATTTTATTCATAGAAATATAGGAAAATACATACAAAAATACTTCTTCACTGAAAGGGTCATGAATGCTTAGAATTGCCTAGCAGGGCCTGCACCACCATTCGGAGAACTAGGCGGTCGCCTAGAGTACCAATGGTCAGAGGGCAGCCCATTGCCACCACTAATGTGCCTCTCCGCGACCTGCACAGACAGCAATGACTTCAAACAGCCTAATAATGCTGTTGGTGCTTCCACCTCCTCTGATACACAATGCAGACTTCTTGTCTGGAGGAGGGTAGCAGTAGCGGCAGTGCAGAGGGGGGTAGGAGCAGGGGGGGGCCTGCGGTTTGCTTAAGGAACCTCATATCTTTGCACCAGCCCTGTTACCTAATAGTGGAAACAGCAAAAGTCACAAGAGTGATTGAATTCAAGAATGCAGGGAATAAATAGAGAAGCCAAGAGAAAGGGAAATCAAGGGAGACGAGTGGCGACTGATTGGTTCTGCAGTCACAAGCAAGTAGAGGCAATTTCACAGAATGGGTCTATTATCCACTGCCCTGTTACTTTGTATGTGATTGATAATGTGGTTTGTTTTGGTGCAGTTATTGATAAGGAAAAGGCCCAACTTGGAGAAATGAATGGCGAGAGCTGATTGCTGAGGAATACTGTGATATAACTGTAGATGACTTTATATCCGTAGTAAAAAGCCTTCATAACATTGATCACTGGGTATTGTCCTGAGTTTGGACACCGAGTAAAGGTACATAGTTGACTTGCCAAAAATTATAATGGAAATATCTCTCCCAGGATGGCTATGTGAGCTGCCTTCCATTACTTTTGTTTATTAGATTTCTGCCTGACTCTTTCTCTCTTTTCATTTTCTTTGTTTTTTTCGCCTTTGGGAGAAATCCATGGATTTGTTTCTCAGCAAGGGTAACAAAAGCCTTTGGTTATTTTCATGCTGCTGTTCTCTGTTTTCAAGATCTAATGCATTTCTTCATTCCAGGAGACCTGTGATAGATTCTGAATCTACAGCCTGTGGATGGAGTGCTACACACACAGCATATCCCTAAAGACATCTTGTTCCTGAACCACTGTTGCTTTCCAGCTTACCAATATAACAGCAAGAAGACACATGTGCCTTTACTTTGCTCTTCCTGTAGGGACATTCTCGCATGTCCTCTGAATGAACCCTTGCAGCCTGGAAGCGTGGAGAGCATTGGGGGTTGTCAGTGCTCTGTAATGACTATGGCAAAGGTCAAAATTCACCACGCAGTTGTCAAGCTGTGATAGACAGTTCGTCCCTCAAAACCCCATGGGCCTGATATTCAACCCAAATGGTCAACATACAAACGTAAGCATCATCACTGACACTTCAAGTTATACATATATTCATAGCGCTGTTCAATGATTGCCACTGTGTGTGTAGCTAGATAGATAGTATGGATACATCTCTCTCTCTCTACATATATATATGTAAATAAAAACAGTGATATTGAACCATGTAGCAGTTGAATATTGCCACTAAATGGTTAAGTTCTGGCTCCACCTTTGCAGCTCTTCTAAGCCAGCCCCTTGTTATATAGTTTAGTAGTTCTCCACCCAGTCCTCCATAAATATGTTGGTTACCTTGTCCCAGTCCTCGAGTAATAGATTCCACAGTTTGCGGTGTGAAAACATACATACGACGATTTGTCTTCAGGTTGGTGTTTAATTTCATGGAGTGTCCTCCAGTCCTAGCTCCATCTGAAAGGTCCAACCACTATCCCCTACTCATGATTTCACTAATCTCCATCAAATTCCCTTTCAGTCCTCTCCCCCCAGCCTATGCCAAATAGCCCATCCAGCCCCCACGAGCAAGAGAGATGGCCTCTTCTCATCATGCCATCACCTTTATTAATACTCATTAAAATCAGAAACATTACAACAAATGTTCTCATTACTAAAGCACAATTTGTATAAATGATACTTTATAAAGAATTGCTAGCATGTACAAGCTACCTGCTCCAAAGCAGATATGATACCAGCATGATTTCCAAAGCAAGTTATGCATTTGACAGTAAATGATGAACACATAATTTTCCTATTATAGACCACCCCAAAGGTGTCTAGGGCTTCTAGAGTTCCGCAGGCTAAAGAGAAGAGCTTCCCTGAGAGGGGAGGGGGGGGGGGGGAAGCTTTCTTTCAGACATTCCTGATTTTCATTCCCTTGGGGGTGGGGGAATTGGAGACAATTCCTCAGGAGAAGGATAGACTGGGACCCCTGTATAGTGAAATGCAAAACAGTCCCTAAATAACAACCAAACAATAGCTCAAGGGAGAGGGGATGGTGACAAGTAATTTCCCAGGTAACCAGGAGGGAGAGCATGACAGGTGTTCCTCCCTGGAAATATAATCAGTATGTGATGGAGCCCTGGGAGAAGAGCGTTCCACCATAGAGCCAGCCTGACTCCTGGACAACCCAGCCTCGGCCATTTCCTGAGCCCATGGAAGTTCAGCATTGCGAAAAGCCTGATGTGGATCCAGAAGAAATAGAATATCAGGAAACCGGCTACCAACAACTATAAGCTTTACTTTCCTTGTTTTGAAAATCTCAAGCCAGGCTAAGAGGAGTTGGCATTGCTGGAAGAGAACAGCTACTGAACAGGCAAGAGTCGTTGGGGGTGGTATACCTCCCCAACACTTGCTCCCTTAGCTCTTGGGGAAAGAGCTTGTGTCAAAGCCTGCTGTTCTGGTAAAGTATGTTTTTCCCTTTTACAAAGTTACCAAGTGTTTTTGTTAAAAGGATTAGTTTAAAATAAGTAACTGCTATCCTAGCAAGAGAGAAAGAAGAGGACGTGTCTTTCCTTGGCTGGTTTAAACAAGTACCAGGTTGGTTATATGGAAAACCTGAACTGGCACGGTTTAGAGCTGTAGAGGCTTAAGAGCAGTTGGGATTTGGAGAAGTGGTTGTTGTGCTTTTTTATTTATACTGAACTTTTACCCTATTCTGAAGAGTCTGTTGTAAGCCAGAGCACCGCCGGACGCTTGGGAAAGTGCCAACGAGTGGACACTGTGGCTGAGGGGAGTTTGATTCCTTTTTGTTTATACAAGGACTGGGAAGCCCATAGAAGCCACTAATGTGAGCCAAGGAATTATTTTTCTGTTACCTTTTGGACACCCTGGGGAGACGTTGCCAAGACCCTCTTCACTAACAGCAGGGTTTCAGTTTTCTCCTTGTAAGTGCTGCTACTTCTGCTGGGACTGGACTGAAGGACTCATGTCATATCTGTGAGCATTACCCTCAGCCTCAAGACTACTTGCAGATCTTGCATCTGGCTATTTATACATATACTTTTTTTCAAAATGTTTAGTTATTTTTTAACTTTCCTTTGCAGCCTCCTCACATTTCCTTTGAAGGACACAGGAAGTCCTGCACAGATGACAAATCCTTCAATCATCTGAAACAGCTGGAGAAAGGCAATCAAACTATTTTTTTTAAAACTCCACTGCAAATATTTCCATTCTGCTTCTTCCCCCCCCCCCTTATTTCTTTGCTCAGACAAGCTTGTCAGTGTGCATACAGAGGACTCATTTTCCATGCTATTTGTATCTAGCATGTTTAAACTGGGTCACTAAATTAATTTCTAGTTTGATCACTTTATAGTACTTCAGGTTATTGACTCCAGCAGTAAAGGACTAATGTGACTTGCGATCAACCGCACAAGCTGCGTTTATTATGCTCAGGGCCACTAAGATGCGGCTTGATGTTCCTGAGGAGCCTTTTGTATAGGGGCCAGTACCTACAAGAAGATGCATGGTTACCCCTGCCCCCTGAAAATCCCCCCAGACAACCACCAAGCCCTTAAACCCCTAGAAGTTACCTATGAACCTTCTTCTCCCCCTAAAGAAGTCCCCCTCCAACCCTGACCCCCTGAAAAATATCCCCCACCCACTCTGTAGGCTTCCCCAGGTCTACCTGAAGAAATCCCTGGTGGTCTGTGATAAAGGTGCAGGAGCAATCCCCAGTTGCTCCTGCCCCTTCTGGCATTGAGTTCAAAATGGTGCTGATTGACCCCTACCATAGTTTTGTTACCACTAGGAGTGAAGCTGCCATATAAAGACATTTTACCCTTATATAGCAGCTTGACACACTATCTGGGTTCAAAATGATGCCAGTTGACCCTTAATGGTAGTACTGCAAGACTATGGCTAGAGATCAATCAGCACCATTTTGAAGCCAGCATCAGAGGAGGCAGGAACAACTAGGGATCACTCCTGTTACTCTCCTAGACCACCATGGATTTCTTGAGGGGAGACTTATGGGGAGCGAGAGATCTTCTTCGGAAGGAGTCAATGTTGGAGGGGGGACTTTCTCAGGGGGAAATGAGGGTCCATGAGGTGACTTCAGAGGGCATATTGGTGGCCTAATGCTCCCAGACAGGAAATATAACGTCAGCTTTGAGCTAGTGTTATTTTCCCAGGAATAATGCAACTTGCCAGGTTCAATTCAAGCTGCATTATTGATCTGCAAAACAATGAGGTGTTATTATGCAATGGGCCCGATTCTGTGTCACAAATAGCAGGAATGGATGTCCCAATGGGGACAGGGAAGGGACGGCTCAAGAGCGAAGTCTGGGTGGGTGGTTGTTGGCCCTGGACATGCAGGACCAATTCTAATGTCGGCCCTGTACATCCAGGGCCAGCGACATGTGCGGGGAATTATTCCACCTCCAAGGTAGTATAACTTCCCTGGATGTGTTTTTTTTTTCAATGACGGGGCGCAGATGGGGCAGAGGGGTCCGGAGGACATTCCCCTCAGCCCGACCCTGGCCTTAGGAGGCCAGATCAGGGGTCGGGCTGTGGGGAATCAGCTTTTTTTTCCGGCTGCCAGCATTGCGGCTCTTCACTGGAGCCGTGGTGCCATGGCAACATGGCGCCATGGCTCCATTGAAGAGCCTTGACTGAGTTAGCCAGGAAGTTCCTGTATGTGCAGGCCGGGCTGAATCACAGTTCCGGCTTGCACATACAGGACTGTTCATGATTCTGATCCCACGGGGCTAGATGTGCCCCATGGGATCAGAATCGCAATCCCCTCTGTACGTCTGGCTCAGACCGGATGTACAGAGGGAATCTATGTCCAGAACGGAATGAGCCCTAATGTGTATTACACCAAAATGACACACAATATTGCCATTTAATGTGGCTCCAAAGGACCTAAAATCATTAGGGCACATTTTGGAAAAAACATTTATGTGGCAGAAGAGATGTGGAAGTGAAAACATCTACAAAGCTATGTGAATTTTAGAAGAGAGGATGTGCAAGTGGGAGGCTGATATAAAATCGATAATTCTCCATCCCTCAGACTGGACATGTTTTGTAATACATAGAAGGAAATGATGCCTAAATACCAAAAGGATTCTTGAGAGTGATAGAGAGGAAAAGTTTCACCTAGTTGATGCTGGAGTCCCAACTGTTAGACATTACCTCAGACTTATCTAAGTTCGACTAAATCCCCCAAAACCTCTGAAATCTTCAAGGGATAGAGGAAATGGGCTATGTAATGTGCCCCAAAAGATCAACTGCAAATGTTGCGACTGTGAAGCCTACTGCACCAATCCTTACCTCGCTAATCTTCTCCTTCCCCTGAATCTTATACAAGAGGGGCTCCAGGGTAAGCAAGAAGAGTAAAGAAGACAAATGGCATCCCTGCCTACTATCTTCCTGAAGATCAAAAACAGCTGTGCAGGAACCATTCAACAGCACTGCATATTACATGATTTGCAAGTCTTGTCCTGTTAAACCAAAGTGCTCCAAGATGAGAAATAGCTATTCCCAGTTCACCCAGTTGAAAGCCTTTTTGGCATTAAAGCTAACAAGCAGTGAAGCAATCTGTTTTATGACACAGTAGTCTATCAAAATTAAAATCTTGTGCATATTAACAACAAGGTGCCTCTCCTTCACAAACCCCACCTGTGAGTTGCAGATCAAGGAGGGCCAAACCAGAGCCAACCAGTCTGCCAGAATTTTAGCCAGTATCTTTTGTTGAACATTCAAAAGATGGGTTAGTCACTACAGAGGTAATTTTATAAGAAGCCACATAAAGTTACACTGCAAAGCAAAAGACCGTCTGAATGGCAAGCAAAGAGTGCAAAATTAAATTACACAAATATACTTTAGAAAGATTTGTCGGGTCCCACAGACCAGAGAAGAGTAAGCAGACGCTCAGCCCCAATGTCTGTGAGACCCTTTTTAATCAGTGCATGTATTTAGTGCAAAAACCAAAACTTAACTTAGCTAAACTTAGCTTATCATGTCCAAAAATCCTTCAATCACCGGCAGGAAAACAGTACACAACACGCGTGTTTCGGGCCAAGCAGGCCCTGCTTCAAGGGGGGAAAAAGGAGGAGGGAATTCCCCAACGCACAGATAAGACATAAAGGTGGAGATACGAACAGTGGAGATGATGTCAAAACAAACTCCGCCACCCCTGCTCCAAATTCAGACCGCCCGGGACCACAGTTTGTAATTGAAAGATCTACCGTTGCTCCAGCCACTGCAAATAGTAGGCACGGTTCCCCCCCCTCGGGTCAAAAGGGACTATGTCAATCACCCGCCATTTAAAATCTAAAAAAGTATGACCCTGAGAAATACAGTGTTCCACCAATGGGGCAGACTTTGTGGATGTCTTGATTCGGGATGAGTGTTCCCCCAAACGAATCTTAACAGGGCGAGTGGTACGTCCAATGTAAAGAAGGTCACAGGGACAACTTAACAAACACACCACATAACTGGTACGACAAGTACTAGTACCAGAAAATTTATAGGACTGGCTAGTCCTCGGGCGATGCCATGTGTCACCTTCAAGTGTGTTCATGCAAAATTGACACGAATGACAAGCAAAATGTCCCGTGCACGATTTTAAATGGAGGGTGATTGACATGGTCCCTTTTGACCTGAGGGGAAGGAACCGTGTCTACTGTTTGCAGTGGCTGGAGCAACGGTGGATCTTTCAATTACAAACTGTGGTCCCGGGTGGTCTGAATTTGGAGCAGGAGTGGTGGAGTTTGTTTTGACATCATCTCCACTGTTCGTATCTCCACCTTTATGTCTTATTTGTGCGTTGGGGAATTCCCTCCTCCTTTTTCGATGACGTCATTTGATCAGCCAATTGTTCCTCTGCAAGCGCCGCATATGAGTCATGTCATTTTCGGCGTCTTTCTTTGATGCCTCCAGATCCTACTTCTATAGCGGTTTACACTTGAAGCAGGGCCTGCTCCGCCTGAAACATGCCTGTTGTGTACGGTTTTCCTGCCAGTGATTGAAGGAGTTTTGGACACAATAAGCTAAGTTTAGCTAAGTTAAGTTTTGTTTTTGCACTAAATACATGCACTGATTAAAAAGGGTCTCACATCTGCTTACTCTTCTCTGGTCTATGGGACCCGACAAATCTTTCTAAAGTATATTTGTGTAATTGAATTTTACACTCTTTGCTTGCCATTCAGACAGTCTTTTGCTTTGCATTGTCACCTGTTGTCAGCACTCCCTAGTGGCCAGTAGCTGTAAGGGTAGGCTGAGCATTTTCATTGTTTCAAGGAGGAAAGGGCTCTTTAAGGCCAAGTGCAGGTTGGTCTTTGTAGTCCAGCTCCTTGTATGAATAAATTGTATAAGCCAAATAGAGGGTATTAAGGCTTTTATTTTCCCTTTAACGCAAAGGCTCAGTAAGGCACAGAAATAAAGAAAGTCCTTTCTTTCAGGGTTCCAGCAAATATAAGCAAGAAGAAAAACTGTTACAAGTTTCACAGTTGATTGGAGAGATTAACTGAAAGACTCTCTTACTTCAGAGCAAATTAAATAAGCAAAACAGTCCTCTGGCATTTAGCACAAAACATGAGCATCCTCAAAGCAAAAAGGTCTGTTCAATTCACAGTTCTGCTAATGACTCAAGGCTACTAGCAATACACAAGGTACAATCCATTAATTCATCTGGAGGCATGGGAATAGGATTCTCTAGGTCTATTTCCATGGACTCTGGGTCACTGGCCTCTCCCTCTGAATTGGATGTTTCCCTTGCTGCTATACTTTCCCAGACTCTGTCTCTGTTTGCTTGCTTCAAATAGGGCTGTTCTAAGGCTCCCAAACGAGCATGGCCTGTTCTTCTGCCCTTAAATACTGGTTTGTAAAGCTCTGACTTGTTTCCTTTTCTCCTGCACTGAGCATCTGTTTCACCAGAGCTTCTAGGAGATAAACTTTCTTTTATAAATGAAGTGGCACCATACCTGGACTTCCTCCTGTAGCCGGTATAACTGGAGCTTTCTCTCTGAGGCACCTCTCTCTGGAAACAGGCTTTCTCTTGGAACCTTCTGAGCAGTGCTTTACCTTTCTGTAGTTCAGGAAAACCTGGTGAGGAATCCGGATTTCCTTGCTTCTGGGTAAAGGTAGCTCTGCTATCAGAACCTTTCCTTCTTGTACCTCTTAATCCTGATTCAGACTCCTCCGGTGTGCGTAGGCCTCTCTCAAAGCATGGCTTTCTCCTCCCAAGCTCTTTGCCTCTGTGGTCCTCTGCTACCGAGTCTCTCTCCAGACTGACTCTCCTCGAGCTGTCTTTCTTTCTGACTTTCTCTGCTCCTTTTCCAGCACTTACTGTTCTGGACATTCTGCTTGATCCAGCTACGCTGCTTGGGCTGGAGGTATCACTCCTTCCACCGGAAGTGCTTCTCCTGGCAGTCTCTCTCTGGACTGTCCCTCTCTGGACTGATTTCCTCCAGACTACTTCCCTCTGGACCGGTTCCCTCTGAACTGGTTCCTTCTCCTGGCCTGCTTTCCTCTGGACTGGTTCCTTCTGCTGGCCTGCTTTCCTCTGAACTGCCTTTCTCTTGTAAAGGCATTCTACCTTTGAGTTTCCCGGGCTTGTCGTCAGGTGCAGCTGATTAGCTCTTACATAATCAGTGGCTGGGTGTGTTAACTCAGCCTCAGTAGTTTTGCTCCTGCTCCCTCTAGCTGGGCTGGAAGGTAATTGCATCCTCTGCACATCAACAGCTCTGTGAAAGACAGTTTTTTTTCCTAAGTCTGCACTCTCAGTAGCTTCAGCTTCATGACACACCTCAGTGATCGTTCCGTTTTTTGGGGTTTTGCTCTTTGAACATAAAGTTAGACAGTATCTATCATTTTTCAAATATTTGGGTGCGCGAATGGACCTTTACCCATGTAATCTAGCCAGTTGCTGTTCTATAAGTATGCACATCAGGCTGATAGCACGTACTGTCACTTTGGGCATGCACAGGGACAGAGCTTGGACAGAACTTAAGAGGAGTGCAATTCTGCACACACAGTTTATAATATACTATCACTTGCCTGTGCCTAGATATTTTTAAGGAACATGGGTATTTACATCAGCCCTAAGGTTGGTGTAACTGATCACACATAGATTTGTCATATGTAGTCAATCACTTGCACCCCTATTTCATAAGGTTAAATACATGTGTACTTGACTTTATAAAATAGGCAGGATAGACGTGCAGCAACCCATGTGTTAAATAGGTACAATTTTTTAAAATTACCCTTCACATGTAGATGAAGTTGCATGAATGAGTAGGAAGGGAGAAGGAGAAGGGGTGGAAGGGAAATGTGGACGGCTTATTTTGTGGGGTTATACAGAACATCTGTGTTTTTAATTTAAGAGCTTTCCCTGATGAGGGAAGGAGGACTGAAAGTCCCTGAATTAATCTTGGACTGAAGCCAGGGGGATATGAAGCTTCAAGGAGACCGCTTCACATGTGTGAATGTAAGTGATGCAATGTAGTTTGTTCTCTAGGGGGTGGGGGTTTGTAGGGGTTGTGTAAGGAATGAGGGGAGGATGGTATGTGTGTGTGTGGGGGGGGGGAGATAATGTATTGTAAAAGGATAAATGGAATGTTTTGGGGTATTAATGGATCTAGCATGTTCCCATACGCCACTGTGTTTGTATATGTTGCAATTATGACCTAAGAGGCTGCTGCACCTCTTAGCTCTCAATACCTCCAGGATATCCTTTAGCAGGTAGGTGATCCCCAGCCTATACAATTAATGCTGTGCTTGACTGCAGGCATAGCTGGCCAAGGCATAGGATCATAGCAAGCATTTCACCAGCAACATCTGGAGTAGCTAGAACAACCCACCAGCACATTCCTCACCGTCCCTCCTCTCCATCCAGCCCTCACTTACCCATCCAGACATCTAGCTATTCTCCCTCACTCTTCTCACATTATTTTTTTTTTATTGTAAACTGCTCTGATGATCCATGAAGGGCGGTATATCAAGTACATCAGCTGTCTCTCCCTGATGGACCACTGATGGCAGCTGGATGAGGCAAGGGCAGGCTGTAGATATAGAAGGGATGCAGCAGGAAGGTGGGCACTGCTGCATATCCATCTGATGGATGATGGCTATACCAGGGTTCATAATTTAGCAGAAATAAGGGCAATGATAGAGGGATGGCCGCTAGGTCAGAGAAAGGCTAGTATACCCCATGGCACCTCTGTAACAGAAATCGGGATGATTATAGTCATGGCAGTGAAATGGGGAAGGAGTGTTTTTTATGGTTTTCAACACTTTGCCCAACTTCTGGACCTGGTAATAAGAGACTTGGGGAGGAAGGGAAGTGTTAGTCCTGTTCTGAATCTATTGATTTGAAAAGTGACAAAAAATAGCAGGGTATTTCCACTGGAGTGTGAACGGCAGGCATGAGCTGCTTGAGAAGCTGTAAGCTGTAGGGGCACCAGTGTAACAGCTCATTCAGATGTTGGCACCAGATAGAGAGGTCAGTGGAACAAAGGGACAGGCTGCCATCAGATGTCACTGGATACTGAGATTCGTACTGAAAGCCCTCCAGGGTCATTAGGACTGGACAAATAGGACCCAAATATGACTGAGCACTGTTCTATTGTTTTGCTTATTATGAAGTGTTTTGCAATTTCTGCTGCACATAATAGAGGCAATGGAGGACCGAGTGAGTTGATTTGACCCGTAGAGTGTGCTGTGATAATCAAAGCTTTGAAACTAGGGGCTATGCTTGGTTGGGAGAGACAACTACATCCTTTTAATTGCATTTCCAATTATAGATATGGAGTTTGCTCCCAGAGTCCCAGCTGCACAAATAACAGAGGCAAAATATCTTTAGGTCATTCTCAAATGAAACTATGCTGCCAGTTTTTCTTTGAAAAGTGTTTAAAGTTATGTACTTTTTTGTCTATTTATTTATTTCC
The DNA here is from genome assembly GCA_033557465.1 of Ichthyophis bannanicus. Lineage (NCBI taxonomy): Eukaryota > Metazoa > Chordata > Amphibia > Gymnophiona > Ichthyophiidae > Ichthyophis > Ichthyophis bannanicus. The sequence goes on from CM066032.1 coordinate 723,947,365, forward strand.
AGAGGTCCTCTACCACAGATGCTATGCAACCCCCATGGTTTACAATCTAACATAATAAATAATAAAAAATATAAAACAAACATTCATGGGGAAAAATCAAAAACATATATCGGGGGGCGGAGCCTGATGTCCAGCGGGACGGTCGCATAGCGTGGAGGCTCCAGAGAGGCCTGTCAGGAATCCTGATTAAAATCAGCAATAAACTACTGAATCAGCTTTTTAAGACTGCCACGGTGGACCCGGATGATGGCGGGGCCCAAACCAGTCGTTTGGATTATTCGACTTCGATGAGCAATCATGGCAAACGTTCGAAAACGGAACCTCTCTCCCCCCAGAAAATGGCCGCTGCTCGTGAGGGGCCCGAGGGACTACAGGAGATACTTGCTGAGATTCGAGGGGTGAAAGACCTCGTACAAACCAATGGTGAGTCACTTCGGGCTGTACGTGAAGACCTAGCCATGCTGCAAAGCAAGTTCGAAGGGATTTCCCTGCGGCAAGATAAAATGGAGGGAATTCTCGACACACATAGCGCTCGCTTAACAAAGCTGGACAAAGTTGAGCGGCAGCTACGTGCGCTTCAGCGAGAGGTGGAGGAAGGAAATAATCGGGCCCGCCGAAATAATGTGAGGATCGTCGGTATCCCCGAGGGAGGAGAGGGTACTGATATGAAGGCCTTTTTGTGCAAGTTACTCCCCTCGGTATTGAAAATTACTTTTGAGAGGGATCTTGAAATAGATCGGGCGCATCGAATTCCCACAAGCCTGGCACTCAACCGTAAGGCTCCGAGGCCCATTATTTTTCGGCTCCTTCGCTACCAACATGTGGAGCAGATTTTGATCGCGGCACGTGTGAGAGGTCCCACAGAATTCGAGAGCCACAGGATATCTTTCTACCCGGACCTGGCCAAGCCTACGGTGGAGCGGAGAAAGCGCTTTCTGGAATTTTGGCCACGTCTACAGCAATTGCAAGCTCGCTATGGTCTTATGTATCCAGCTAAGCTACGTGTAACGTTGCACAACCAGACCAGAACATTTGATGATCCAGAAGCCCTGGCAACGTACCTGGAAGCCAAAGAGGCAGACCAGATGCGCTGAGGTCCAGCGGGGCAGAACATAATATGACTACGCTTTATGCGCTTTGGTAATGTTTGCTATCAGCATTCTCAATTGCAGTCAGGATAACGGTAGCCCAAAGACTGGCATGTCTATCTTGAACCGGGCTGACTGTATAGAACTGTATGTCATCACTGGGCCGCTGTGCTTTGGGTGGCAGCGCAGAATCTTGCGGTTTGGAAAGAAGGTCCTCTCTGGCCTACCCTGCTGGCACAAGCTCACCATAGTCTGTTGGGGTATTGCTTCTCCTCTAGGGCACATTGGGGATCAACTAATAAGAATGGATGCATGGTCTACTATACAATTTTTGTGCAGTGTATATGTGATACAGGGATTTCTTGCTGCCCAGCTCTATAAATGGTATTTAGAATCTGTACAGCTTATTTACTCTGAATGTCACATTCTATGTAAATGGCCCTATGTAAAGTTTTATCATTAAATGTTAAGGGTATAAATAACCCGATCAAAAGGAAAAAAATCCTTAGCTATCTGCGGCATGAAAAAGATGATCTGGTGTTATTACAAGAAACTCACTTAAACAAGAAGGAAACCCTGAAACTTAATATTAAACCTTACATGGTGGCCGCCTATTCTCCAGCCATCTCAAAAAAATGTGGGGTAGCTATCTTGATAAGAAAATCCTTGAATGCTACTATCATGGATACATGCTCTGATGTGGGGGGCAGGTGGTCAAGAGTGTTGCTTAGGCTTGGGAACCTAGAAGTGACTTGTATATGTCTTTATGCGCCCAATGTTGATAACCCTGCATTCTTTGCAACCATAGCCCAGGAAGCCCAAGCTGCTGCCCGAACTCCCCTGATCATAGGGGGTGACTTTAATCAGGTAAATGACCCCTTGATTGATAGGCAGCCTCCCAGGACCTCTGGCCCACTTAAAGGCCACCTCATGTTAGCCTCTATGATTAAAGAGCTAGCCTTAGTGGATATTTGGAGGCTGTTGCATCCTTTTGAGCTCGAGTTTACATTTTTCTCACCTCCTCACCAATCTCAGTCGAGAATAGATTTTTTCCTCGTATCCAAAACGCTAGTCTCCAGTGTGGAGGAGGTGTTGATTCACCCTCTACACATATCAGACCATGCTGCCATTTCCTTCATATTGCGAGATGGTCAACCAGGAGAGAAATTGGGGGAATGTTTTTTTGATAGAACTTTACTAGACAATCAGGAATTTCGGGCAGAAGTTCGGCTAGCCATTCACTACTACTTCCAATTTAACTTACCTCAAGCCATTTCAGGGTGGGCCTGGTGGGAAGGCTTTAAAGCCGCCATAAGAGCGGTTATCACCAGCTTTCAAATCCGACTGGGGAGACAACGAAAGCAACAGCTAATAATGTTGGAACAACAAATCAAAGCAGGGGAGTGAGTACTAACTAATAGAACGGACCCATGCATTCTGCTATGTTTACAACGGTTACGATTCCAGTATAATTCGATTTTATCTACAGCAGCCTCGCAGAGTATTAAGGCACAACGGGGGACTTATCGGGAAAGCAACAGAGCCGGGAAACTACTAGCCAATGCCCTCAAGGGCAAAAGGGAGGCCAAAAGGGTAGCGGCTCTCCGGGACCCGCGGGGGCAAGGGACGATTACGAAAGATACAGAGATCGTGGAACTCTTTCGGGTCTTTTATGCCCAGTTGTATCAGTCAGAGAGCACTTTCGCACAAGAAAGCTTCGAGCAATTGACCTTTGGCATACAGCGGCCGACACTATCTGTCGAAGATAGGGAGGCTATGGATAGATCCTTTTCTGACGATGAGATTCAAAATGCGATTATGCGTGTGGCTGCAGGGAGGGCCGCGGGTCCTGACGGCCTCCCGGCTGAATTTTATAAAACTTTCATTAAAGATCTAGTCCCTCAATTACGCCAGTATTATACCGCCCTCGTTGCGGCCAATTCCCGAGTCGGAGCCTTTTCAGTGGCGAAAGTAGTGGTGTTTGAAAAAGATGGGAGGGATCCCACGTTAACAGCTAACTACCGCCCCATATCTCTCCTAAATGTGGACTATAAGATTTTTGCAACAATATTAGCCACTCGATTGTTAGAGAAAATGTCCATGTTGATCCATCCAGACCAGTGCGGCTTTATAGCTGGTAGATCTACAGCTGATAACGCTAGGACTTTGTGTCATGTGCTGGCAGGCTCAGCAAACTTAGAGCAACCTTTAGTTGGCATTTCCCTCGACACTGAAAAAGCTTTTGATCGCCTAGAATGGCCCTACTTATTTGCGACTCTTAAATGGTTTGGCTTTGGTGCTGGTTTTCTTCGACACCTAGAAGTAATGTATGCTCAACCCACTGCTAGTGTCTGTGTCAATGCCATTAAATCCCATCAGTTTAGTCTCCAACGTGGAACGCGCCAGGGGTGTCCACTATCTCCCATGCTATTTAATCTAGCGCTTGAACCATTAGCCCTTATTATTCGGCAATGTGTGGACATTCGGGGGGTGCAAATTGCCAACCGGGAGATCAAACTGTCGGCATACGCAGACGATTTGATGCTATTCGTCTCACCGACATCGGTTCCAACGGTACTAGAAAAGATCGATTGCTACTCGCGCCTTTCCGGCTACAAAATCAACTGGATTAAGTCTGTTGCTTTCCCACTTAACCATTGGGTTCACAGGGAGGATATGAAAGCCTTTCCTTTTGTGTGGCAACCCCTTATGGTGAAGTATTTAGGAGTCCATTATTGTTACCCCTTGGAAGATACAATTCAATTTAATGCTAAGGAAGTAGTGTCTAAAGTGCGAGAATTAACCAATAGATGGTCCCCCCTTGCCCTATCATGGTGGGGACGTGTTGAGACTGTGAAAATGATGATTGCTCCTAAAGTGAACTATATACTAGAAATGATACCGTGTTTATTACCGCCACAAACTTATCAAGAGATAGAGGGTATCCTTAGTCGGTTCTTATGGCAAAACAAAACGCCGAGATTAGCAAGACAAAAGCTGAAACTCGATAAAGGACTGGGGGGGGGGGGGGTTAGATTCCCAGACTTTCTATCGTACCATAGAGCTTTCCTGTTGAAGCAGGGCTCACGCTGGCTAGAGACCTCTGTTGATAATCGGCCAGTTTGGCTAGAAATCGAGGAGGAACTCACCGCCCCAATACCGTTGCCTAATCTGCCTGGTATGCAGCTCACGCAGGGTGCTCGATGCCCGCGTATGATCGTTGACACCCTTGTGGCGTTTAATGCCCTCCTTCAAGCTAATGGTCAGAGAGTATGTCCCCCATGCCGGCTCCCGCTCTGGCATAATCCCCTTTTTAAAATTCAAAATAAAATGGTTGCCTGGAGCCAATGGTCTTCCTGAGGTGTGTGGATGGCTAGCCAACTATTTACAGAAAATCGATGGAAAGACTTCAGTGAGTTACAAAGAGAGTTTGGCCTCCCATCTAGGCTTTATTTTCAATGGCTGCAGCTTAGACACTGTCTCGAGAGCGCCCAGGTCGATCCAAGAGCAGACATTGGTGAGGGTGGGGTGGCGGAGTTAGTCCACGTGATAGCGAGCACGCCAGGAGTGGCATCCAGCTTCTATAAAATACTGAGTCAGAGCGACGGCTCAAGGATGCTCAAAAATCAGCAGGCATGGGAACGAGAAACGAAGGTAACCCTGAACGAGCAACAATGGAGGAGAGTTTGGTGCAAGTTGGTCAGGGTATCCAGGTCCGCCTCCATTACCCAAACGCTCTTTTTCTTTACACATCGGGGTTTGTATACCCCAGCTAAAATGGCAAAATGGGATAAGAATATTAGTAATCTCTGCTGGACATGTAAAAAAGAAATTGGTACTCTGGCTCACCTTATCTATGAATGCCCAGCGCTACAGCTATTTTGGACGCAGGTTTGGGAACGAATACAAACCATTCTCAAATTTAACGAGCCTCTTAGCTGGAGGGTGGTGGGACTCCGATCAATGGCAGGGCTCCCATCCTTGCCTAAGGATGGTAGCTTCTTGCTAGATTTCATGATGGGCCTGGCTATCTGCTTGGTTATACGGAATTGGAAAGATTGTACCAATCTCAGCATGCAGGAGTGGTGGAGCCAGGTATGCCTGTATAGCAAATATGAACAGATGCCTCGGAGAGCTCTTCCCCACAATAGTCTTCACATGCTTAAGTGGAAAATGTTGACTGACTTTGTAAATGTAGCCAAATGTTCAGCGGGGTCACTTAGGGCTGGTCAGCCGGGACCCTAATCGCTGCCTTGAACAACTTTGATAGAGTGTAGAAATGCATTTGTTTTCCCGAAACGATTGACCTGTCCTAGAGGAGGGGGCGGGGGGTGGGCGGGGGTGGGCCTTTTCTTTCATTTATGTACTGTTTAATTGTTATGGTTTGTCGGTATGTTTCTTTGCTAAAATGAAAATAAACATTTCAAAAAAAACACAAACATATGTCAATAAAACACCTTACAATAACATAACGTGAAATTTAAATTATTCCACAAGGATATTAAAACATTCCTCTTCATTGAACATTTTGGAAACCTGATTGACCAAAATGATAAATACCCAACATAGCAACCATATTAACTTAGAACTCTACCTTCCCTTCCATCCTTTCCTTCCGCCATTCTAGCTCTCCCATTTCCAGCTGCCTCCATTCAGAGCCAAATCAAATAATTTTGAATCTAATTCAACTTTGGCCCAACATCTCCCACCTCTACCTTGACAATACATACCTAAGAACCCTCTCTGATAATTGCCATAGTGAGCATGTACATATGTTGAATATAAATATGTTATCTATAAATAGTTTCCAGCCATTAATGTGTAGCTCATGGTTCCAAGTTGAATGTAACTTTCATGTTTCACGTTCAATGTAAACCGCCCTTGATCTTTGGAAGGGGCGATATAAAAAAGCCTCTAAATAAATAAATAAAAGAACAAAGTACAATTGTCCTGACCAACCGAGAATACTCTTAGTTAAATTCTTAATGCCCTCCTAAAATAAAACCAAAAAGTAGAGTGTCTAAATGCTGACGTGTATGTGTGTAATAATGTTGGAAGCGTAGCCTTGAGGCACTATACACCTCTTGAAGCTAACATTTCCATTTTGCTCAAATTTTGAGCTCACAACGGAGCCGACAATAAATAAGGTAAAACACCACAACCAAAGTGTCACCAATAAAAATCTTTGTTTGATACTTGTGGCAAATATTTCAGCATATATAAGAAAAAACCTTTAAAAGCCAAAAGCTACTGCGCAAAACTGCTATACAAAAAACGGATTTCACTTATCTGAGTCCCTCGTTGTTTGTGTTGCTTTCGCAGTTAGGCTTCAAGAAATTTTTTTCTTTTTTCTTTTCAAAAATGCTCCATCAAAACAGCAATCTCTTTCTTAAAAGAAGACTTGCAATCCCATGCACAAAAGTGAACAAAAATTGGCGCGGACACAGCACTGCGTTTCGGGCGGTCAGCTTTCTCTCGCCCTGCTTCAACGCTCAACCAACTGCACCAGAAGCAGTCCATCTGTCAACTGATCAAAAACGCCAGCGCATGCTCAATAGCAATCTGAACCATGAGGCAGGATTGACCAGTTTAAATACCCCAAAAATTCTCCAACAATTTACCAAAAAAAATTTGTGTTAAATTGTAATGACAGCAAAATCAGATAAAATACAGAAAACATACTAATTCAGTGAAATTAAAAATTAAAGTATGCTAGTCCAATCCAATTCCCTGTTTAAACCATGAGGCTGTACTGTGGACCAACGGAAAATCCACTGCTGTTCCAACAATTGAAGTTGTTGCTCCCGATCCCCTCCTCTAGGATGCTCTAGGTGCTGAAGATTTCAAGTGGCGAGTGTTAGATTATGTACCTCAGCATCCTAGAGGGGGGGATCGGGAGCAACAACTTCAATTGTTGGAACAGCAGTGGATTTTCCATTGGTCCACAGTACAGCCTCATGGTTTAAACAGGGAATTGGATTGGACTAGCATACTTTAATTTTTAATTTCACTGAATTAGTATGTAACTCTGGTAACCCGGAGGCCCTCCTCGCCTCCATCACCAGTCTTAGCATCCCACAATAATATTCCCCCACAAATTCACAAACAACTGTAGTTTGGTACAAACATTTGGTCGCAGCTTTATTTACACCTGTAACAACCGGCCCAACACGGGCCTGAATATAAAACCATCCAACATAACCCAGCCCCCACCCCCCAGTGCCGGAGGATGCCCCCCCACCCGCCCTCTTAGTAGCAAGGCGGAGCATCCTCCTCCCCCCCAAACCCCTCCGCCTGCCTCGCCATACTAGTAGCAAAGGCCGGCTCCCACCCCCCCGCTACCGGGCCGAGACCCCCAACCGGGCTGTCTCGCCCCACCCCGAGGAGCACTTCGCCCCCACTGCTCGTAAACCAGTTCAAGCCCGCGCCGCTCCTGCGAGCGCTGGCTCTGTACCCCGCCCCCGCCAGCTGCAACATTTCAAGACCACCTCCGGAAAGGGTGGGAGGGCGGGAACGCGTCCGTTTCCCGAGGAGTCGCGGCAAGAAGGAGACGGCCGCGGCTCCTCGCAGACACTGCCCGCCCCCCCTCTTCAGCCCGCGGCCAATGAAATCGCTCCGACAACATGACGGAGCGATTTCGAATGCCGCGAGCATGGCCTCCTCTCACTCACCCCCCCCCCCCGCCCCCCGTCACATGCTGGAGGCCGAGGCCGGGCCCGGGCCCAGGTTACTGACGGCCGCGGGACCCGGCCCGCGGCCTCGAGCATTAACTCTGGTAACCCGGAGGCCCTCCTCGCCTCCATCACCAGTCTTAGCATCCCACAATAATATTCCCCCACAAATTCACAAACAACTGTAGTTTGGTACAAACATTTGGTCGCAGCTTTATTTACACCTGTAACAACCGGCCCAACACGGGCCTGAATATAAAACCATCCAACATAACCCAGCCCCCACACCCCATTGCCGGAGGATGCCCCCCCACCCGCCCTCTTAGTAGCAAGGCGGAGCATCCTCCTCCCCCCCAAACCCCTCCGCCTGCCTCGCCATACTAGTAGCAAAGGCCGGCTCCCACCCCCCCGCTACCGGGCCGAGACCCCCAACCGGGCTGTCTCGCCCCACCCCGAGGAGCACTTCGCCCCCACTGCTCGTAAACCAGTTCAAGCCCGCGCCGCTCCTGCGAGCGCTGGCTCTGTACCCGCCACCGGTGCGTGGTATTCACTATCCTCGCACCGCCCCCCCATAAAGCTGCGACCAATCAATTCCAGTGCTTCCTGCTCATCATTAAGCAATAAGTCCTGTCCGACCGGGGACAAGTGTACCCTGTCAGCACGTTACAGTCCAGCACACAGGGGGTCCGCCCCAGGACGCCGGACCTGCCCCCCCCCCTCCGGCCTGCAGCAACCAACAGCCAAGCCCTGTTGATCTGCGCTAGCCCTCTCAACCACCGTCGCTGAGGCAGGCAGGCCGACCGCATGATGATGTCCGACCAGACGATTGCACGTCTGGCCACTGCTCCTGCAGCACACAAAGGACCCCCCTGCACCGCTCGAAGGAGCTGCCGGCACGTCCCACTGGAGAGATCGTGCCCGCCCAGATGTCTCAAAAAACAAATCCCACGGGCCGCTGTCGCCGCTCCGCACGCTCCCGAATCCCTGGAAGGAGCTGCCACCGACGCTGGTCCCACTCGCCCAGCCAAACCGACTGGGAATTGCCGGACACCACGCCCAGGTGCGGACCCAGCAGCCGAGTCCAGGCTCTGTGCTCCGCCCAGATGATCGGCGGGCCCGTGCCTTACCCCCTGTAGGCCCGCCCCGCAGAACACCTGAAAAAGGAAACACAGCATTAGCACCCCCCCCACCCCCCCACCCCCACACACAACTGGTCCACGCCCCTGTAGGCCCCCCCTGCAGTACACCTGAAAAGAAACCCAGCATTAGCACCCCCCCCACCCCCCCAGCGCCCCAACGCACAACTGGTCCAGGCGCACATAGCCTGCGTAGGCCCCCGGATCGCCAACGCCCGGTCCGAGAAACCCACCTCACCCCCGACCAGCTGCAGCCGCGCACGTCGCCGCCCCTATCCGGAAGGAATGGAGACGCATACTCCCGTCCATCCAAGCCCAGACGCCACAAGGCCAGGCAGAGCACCACCGAGAATGGAAACTGGATAACCACACTCCAGTCCGGGTGACAGAAGAAACCTCCAGCCAGATCCGGTCGCTGACGCCCATGAGACGCCAAGTTCCGCGCCGGACAGGATCCCAGACCCGGTATTGCCTCCCGCAGCACACACCGCCCCCGGCCCTATGGGTCGGTCTTCGAATGGGCCACAAATATCCGCACTCGCGCCTCCTGTAGGCCTCATGAATCACAGGACGGCGCCAATCCGGGACCATTGGCTGCGCTCGCGCCCACCAAGCCAATAGCCGCCTCACCACCTAAGGGCACCCGGACTGCCCCAGCCCGCCGCCCTGCCGAAACAAGGAGGAACCGGCCAACGCCACCTGCACCACCGACCGGGACCGCCAGACGCTCTGGCCCACGCTATAAAGGAAAACCGCCGGAACATCCCCCACTCCACCGCCTCTCCAGCCCATTCCCCACAGGACCGCAACAAGAAGATCATCGAACACGATACAGCTCGACAGCAATAGCAATCTGATCACCCCGCACAGAGCGAGCCCGAGCCGGAACAATGAAACGAAGACGGGCCAGCACAAACACACACATCAACGCCGCCACCCGCGGGCACTTGGACGGATGCCGAGTGATGACTTGCACCACCGCGGCGTCGTCGCACCAGAAAACCACCCGCCTGTCCCGCACCGTTTCGGCCATACCCAGAAGACCACCATAATGGGGAACAACCCCTTCGCCATCCAGGATGCCGGCCAGGCGCCGCCCCCAGAAACCCGGGCAGTACCATCACATACCCAGCCTACAGGCCGCCGCCGACAACAATTCCAAGTCACGGTGGGATAATACCACAGGCCGCAAGACCGCGCAACCCATATACCACCCCAAAAGCATCCCACCCCCGCCAGTTGGCTCGCATCCCCAACGTCACCCGGATACAGTGATGCCCCTAGCACACACTGGCCATCGCGAAGGATAGCCGCCACGCCAACGGCCTCCCCCTTGCAATGACTCGACCAGCAAAATTCGAGTGGCCGACCAGCCACCGAAGATCCGTTAGCGTCACCTTCGAGGTGGAGCCCACCGCTGCCACCAACCGCCGCCGCCGCTCAACTCCACTGAGTCGATCACGATCCCCAAGAAGGAAGGACATGTCACCGGCCCCACTGTCTTCCCACTGCCAAAGGGATGCCCACTCCTCTGCTAGGCCCCAGGAAACGCCCCAGCAAGGACCCACCAGCTGCGGACCGCGCGGGCCCCACGAACAACAGCGTCGAGATACTGCACGGTACCCGGCACCCCGACCTCCGCACCAATATCCAGTGCAAAAACGAGCTGATGGCCGCGAAGCAAGCACGTGAGATCGCCCAACCCCTAGCAATAATACTGAGCCCGAAACGAACTCCCAGCCAGAGGAAGGCAGGAGGTTGAACCGGCAAAAGCCGTGGCAAATCCAATGTCCGACTCCGCCAGCCAAGCCCATTTCTACATTGGCGCACCAGCTCCTAGGCCGCATCGGAGGAGGCATAGCGCACTGAGCACAGTTCCCGCGGGATGTGGTCGTTCACCGAGGCCCCAAGGGGCAAGACCGATCGTGTATCCGCCGATACGCCCCGGCTCCTCCGTCAGGAGAACCCACAGCGGAGAAACCATAGACAGCGCACCGGGCAGCCAGTCAAATGACCCTGCGACCCAGCCCAGCGAGCACTCCTCCGCGATCATCGCGCGGGCCACCTCCGCCATCAGCCTCACCGAGCTAGCCTTCCCCCCCCCCTGCCACATCCCGGACTTCCTCCTGAAATGGGATAGGAAAGCCGTCGGAAAACCCCCCGCCTCCAACATATTCCCCGCCGCACCGTGCCTGATACCCTAACACCGAAGGGGGGGTAGGCGCCAGCCCCCCCCGCTACCCTCTACACCTACCCGCCGCCGGCGCCCCCTGAACTGTCCGTCGACTACCCGTAACGGCCACGTGACCGGCACCGCCAAGCAAGCAGGCGCGCCGAAAATTGCAGTCCGGAAATGGGCAGCACGAATCGGGCCCCGGGCCCGCTGGCTAACAGGACTGAAAGGCCCGCAAAGCTGCATCGCCCGAGGCCCTAACCGGACCGGCCCCCCCCCCCCCCACTATTCCTGGTCGACCATTGCATCCGACGCTTAACCTCCTTCATTCCCCTCGACAAGTGCCGAATTCTCCATCCAATCCCGAACTCCCCACCGAAGTCGGCTTCAGCCTGCAGCTCACCGTACCGACTCGGGCCCACAGGCTCCCTACACTCGCCATTCGCGAAAAAAGGCCCCAGGTTCAATTCTGGAAGGCGTCCCAGGACACCATACGCACCCCCCGCCTACTCATCCTCCTTCCGTTCCTCGCGACTCTCCCCCGAGCGTCTCCCCCTTCGAGGCGCCGGAAAATATCGACGTGACGCCGCTCTATGATCCGCCACCACAACTTGCGCAGAACCCCCTCCCACAACGCCGCATACCACACCGCCGAGGACCCCTCACCTGCCCGCGGCCCGACTGAGGAGGCCGCCGAGGAAGTATCCGAGGACCATGACGAAGACGACACACTCCGCCTACGACGCTGCCGGTGCATCCACGGCGCTGAGGCTTTACGTACCCGCGGCGCACCCTCACCCGACGACACCACCCCCCCAACCGGATTCCCAGTACACTCACCTAGTGCCGCCGGCTCCGCTGTTCCCCGCACTACCGAGGTGGACCCCGCCAGCACCACAGAGGTCAGATCGGTCTGGCACCAGCTCCGCGACATCTCCGTCGAGCCGACTCCCACACCGCCTGCTGCCGCCCTCGCACTCCAGGGAACCTGCAGAGGGAGAGAAGAACCAACACACGGGGAAGGAGGAGAACCAACACACGGGGAAGGAGGTGCACCAACCCCCGGAGAAGCCATCCCCTGATGCCCCCCCCCCCCCCGAGGACCCCAACCCCTCGGCTGCCCAGCCCGCCGCTCCCTAGGGAAGCAGCCCTCCGCCACCCTGGAAACCGGCCCCCCCACCCATCCCCTCCCCCACACCCCCCCCCCATGGGCCCACACCCATCGACTGCCCCGACACCGGGGACGAGGCCGCCCATTCCCCACCATGCAAACCCGGCCTCCCCATCCCCTGCGACACGGGCCCCTAGGCTCCCGTGCCACCCGGCGCACAGGCCAGCCCCCCGCAGGGCAAACGCCCGTGACCTGAACCCCCCCCACCCACCCGTTCCCCCCCCCACCCATCCGTTCCCCCCCCCCAGCCCAGCAAATCCCCCCCTCCAGCCCATCCAATCCCCCCCCTGCATCCGCTCCCCCCTGTCCCCTACCAGCCCCCCCGGCACCACGATCCCTACTGCAATGCTCCCGTCTGCAACACCCCCTCACCCAACCCCCCCCTCCACCCCAGCAGTCTCCCCCGCCCCCAGGCCCCCCCCCCCCGCCAGGAGGCCCACCACCCCCCCGGACCCCGCAACCTGGCTGCTGAAGCAGGTAGAGACCCCCGCTTCCCCAGCCCCTGTCCCATGCTTCCCCGCCCCCTACCTGCCCCCCCCTCCGCAAACTCCCACTGCCTGCTCCGGCCCCCAATGCTGAACCCACTCCCCGTGACCCCTTCGAGCTCCCCCCAGCCCTTCCCGCCGAAACCCCCTTTCTTATGGCTCCTTCTGTCCTCGCCCTGGTCCCCCCTCCGGTAGGCAGAGTGCTCCTGCCCCGATCGATCCCCCCGCATATTAGCTGCCTGCAAAGTAGCCGGAAGCTGCCACCAACCCCCGTCGAGAAAAGAAAAGTATGCTCCCGCCGGAAACGCCCGCCGCACAGAGAGCCCCCTGACTAACTCGCCCACGGAGCACCCCCGAGCAGAATAACCCCCCGATTACCCCACTCATCGGACCTGCCGTAACGCGTCCGTTTCCCGAGGAGTCGCGGCAAGAAGGAGACGGCCGCGGCTCCTCGCAGACACTGCCCGCCCCCCCTCTTCAGCCCGCGGCCAATGAAATCGCTCCGACAACATGACGGAGCGATTTCGAATGCCGCGAGCATGGCCTCCTCTCACTCACCCCCCCCCCCGCCCCCCGTCACATGCTGGAGGCCGAGGCCGGGCCCGGGCCCAGGTTACTGACGGCCGCGGGACCCGGCCCGCGGCCTCGAGCATTTTTCTGTATTTTATCTGATTTTGCTGTCATTACAATTTAACACAAATTCTTTTTGGTAAATTGTTGGAGAATTTTTCGGCTATTTAAACTGGTCAATCCTGCCTCATGGTTCAGATTGCTATTGAGCATGCGCTGGCGTTTTTGATCAGTTGACAGATGGACTGCTTCTGGTGCAGTTGGTTGAGCGTTGAAGCAGGGCGAGAGAAAGCTGACCGCCCGAAACGCAGTGCTGTGTCCGCGCCAATTTTTGTTCACTTTTGTGCATGGGATTGCAAGTCTTCTTTTAAGAAAGAGATTGCTGTTTTGATGGAGCACTTTTGAAAAGAAAAAAGAAAAAAATTTCTTGAAGCCTAACTGCGAAAGCAACACAAACAACGAGGGACTCAGATAAGTGAAATCCGTTTTTTGTATAGCAGTTTTGCGCAGTAGCTTTTAAAAGTTTTTTCTTATATATGCTGAAATATTTGCCACAAGTATCAAACAAAGATTTTTATTGGTGACACTTTGGTTGTGGTGTTTTACCTTATTTATTGTCGGCTCCGTTGTGAGCTCAAAATTTGAGCAAAATGGAAATGTTAGCTTCAAGAGGTGTATAGTGCCTCAAGGCTACGCTTCCGACATTATTACACACATACACGTCAGCATTTAGACACTCTAATTTTTGGTTTGGAGATTTATAGTGTAGAGATTTTTTGTTAGGTTGATTTTTGGATTCTCCTAAAATAAAAGGCTTTCACCTTCTTCTTGAACTCAAGATAATCCTGTAATACCCGAATTTCTATGTAAAGCTCATTCCAAACCATAGGGCCAGCTACAGACACCAAATGGTTCAGAATTCATATTCTGTAACCAGAAGGGGGAGCTGGACATCTCAGCTTCTCACTTCTCTGGGATCTCAATGAAGATAAGGAAGTAAGATCTTCCTAAAGAAATTTCAAAGACATATCTCTCTTGAATTTTTAACAGTTTTAAAAATTAACAAAACTAGGCTAGGTGGCTTAATGATTGCACCCATAACCTCTATGCAAATCATTGCTAACCAGCAAGCAGCAATCATTTGACTATATGTTTTCAGATTATTTTCCAACACAGCATCAGTGCATGGCCTGTAAAGTTCAATTAAGTCCATTTTGTATTTGTAAACCGCCTTGATGTCCACGAAGGATGGTATATGAAGCTCCAAATAAAGATAACGATGGCATACCAACACCAGAATACTTTTGGGAATGTAGCAGTGTGTAATTTGGACCATGTGAGATTTGCAACTTATTGCTGGAAGCGCCACCCTTCTTTCTGGAGAAGGATAAAATCCCGGCTATCAGTGCTATGAGGAGGACAAGGAGAGCAGAATCCCTCATGCGTAAAGGATAGATTACTGCACATGACATTAGGACTCTGGTCCTGAAAACTCACACCTCAATAAACTATAAGGTGTCACCAGCCTCACTCAGTCTTAAAGAGAAAGGGAGATGTGACATTGCTGTTTATTGTTTTAATTTATTACTGTTTCCCTTTATTTTGCACTTGTCTTTCCTGCTCTGTACTTGAATACTTCAAAACCTCTGTTAGTTGGTCTTTATTGTTGTGGGGCACTAGAGTGGAGAGAGTGTGCATGCTAATGTGAGAAAAAATCATGACGGGGGCAAGTACCTGTAGTTGTGGAGAAAGAGAAGGAAGGCAGGCCTCAACCCATCCAGCAGCCCTTTGCTGTCCGCCTCACTCCATTCCTTCATTTGCATTCCCCAGCACCAGAATCAGAACTTCAGTTTGGTTTTCCTGGCATCCCCAGAAGCATGAAATTGTAATTTGATAAACAAAGACAAGGACGGTGCTCAAGAGTTGATTATGAAGGGTAAAAAAAAAAATGATGTATCTGTTAAACGACATCAAGCACTTGAACGAAAATGTCACCAGCGGGTTGATTTTCCTGCTTTGCTGTGATGCTGGCTGAAGTCTCTCCAGTCTCTCTTGCTCCTTCCTCCCTTCTTCCCCTCTTTCTTTCTCTCATTCACTCCTTTGCTTCTGCTACAATAAAGAGCACAAGACGCTTCTTGGGAGTGAAACAAATCATTCGATCAGGGCCTGGGCTTTTCTCTCTCATGCCATCTGATAAATATTGTACCACTTATCACGTTATTGCATATCAGAAGAATTCTTAAATCACTCATTTCTCATTATTTGCCTGCCTCTGGTGAATCCATGCTGCCTCGGACTCCAGAAACCTCACTATTTTCCCTTTCAGCAGCACTTCCAATAATTTACTCGCCACCGAGATTAAACTAGCCAGCCTGTAGTTTTCAACCACATCCTTACTTCTGCTTTTGTGTAAAAGGATGATAACAGTTACTGTGGCCACTAATTATCATAAAAGATGTGATCAATGGTTAATCTATAGGGCAAAGTATCTATCACTGGTAATGGTTTACAAAGCAATAAACACACTTTAGTGGGTCTTTCCCTTTATATCATATTTTTACACTTTTAGAATAAGGGCCCAATCAATATTCAGTGGCTAGCCGCCGCCACTGACCTCTAAACCTCTGCATATTCAATGCCAGGGCCATATCTGGGCCGCAGCACTGAATATCTGGGTTGGCCAGATTGCTGGGAAGGTAACCGAGCTGTGATGATATTCAGTCCCTGCCCAGTTATATTCTGTAGTGAAGTTAGACCGACCTTTACTGTGCCGGACATTTGCCATGTGTTGGTAACTGGGCAGTGGCTCAATATTGCCACTGCCAGTTTATTGATGGGTGCTGCCCCAGATCACCCCTGACATGCTAACTGGTTAGCATCGGGGCATGCAGAGATGGCACCCATGGATATTTAGTAGCCCTAACTGTGTAAATGCTTTGAATATTCCTCCCTAAGTATTTGCATTTTGTCATGGCCTGTTTTTTGCTTTAGTTTAAGCATTTTTCCTTCAATTCATTTTAAAGATGTTCCTATCATATTTATGTTCTAGGTATACTAATACGAAGTTAGTAAGGAGTTTTGAATGAACAACTATCCACAGGGTCGCCAAGAGTTGACATTGACTCGACAGCACTTGACAAGAATGAGATTTGATATGACCAAGCCTTCAGATTTTTAATAACGCAAGTAGCTTTGTAGGAGCTTTCATAAACTTTAAATACTAATATCTTTTTTTGAAACGTGAGTAAAAATCAGGATGAAGTAAAGAGACCTGGCGACTGAGCTCTGTGGCTTGGGCCCATGATGCAAGTAGCCGGTGCTTAACACGGTATCTGCATATTGATGTTGACTCCCCTCTCCTTTTGTTTCCCTTTCTGCCAGTGGAAAAATTTCCAATGAGAAGATCTCGGGAAGAGTGGTGGGAAATAACTCTACATATAAGTCGGCAAAAGTCCTTGTGCAGTCTCTGTCACCAGCAACAGAGCTGCTGTAGCCATAGTCTAGATAGACTAATGTGTAATTTGGAAAAGCCTGAGATCCCTCTTCTTACAGGAGGTGGCAATTTTAAGTCAGACAACTGAGTTGTAGAAGTGGCACTATGTTAGGTTGGTAGGCTTGAAGCTGCTGCAACTCTGATATATCACTAAACCACAGGGCATAAATTGGTGTTTAGGCCACAAGGGACATTCTATCTTGAACAAAATGGGACCACCAGCAGACTTGTATCACTAACAGGACAAGATTGCAGCATAAGCAAACTAGGTATATACCTACGGCCCAAAAGTTTAAGAAGCGCCTTCTTAGATGTAATATTTTAATGGCTGAAAAGGCAAATTTGGGCTTTGAAATGTCCGTTGCAGAATGGGTGTGTGAGAGGGGGAGATGAGAGCCAGCCACCACTGTCTGCAGAGTTCTGTCTATGGCCCCCACCCCCCTGCTCCTTGTTCTCCAGTTGGCAGGAGGAGTGGGCGAGCAGTGTTTCTTCCATGCTGTGGAAGTTTACAAATGCATTTCTATTCTAACAGGAGGACAAATGCACTTGTTTTCCTAAAGCCCACCAAATGTTAATTGTGCTTTGATCACTAGGAACCTGAAATCTAGCACAATGGATTGGATGATTTTGAACAAATGCTGCCTAAGTTACCCATGGCGAGCTGCAGAATGAATAACGGGCTCAAGTTAAAAAAAAATACAAAACCAAAATTGTTTCTAAATAAAGTTATGGCCTGTTCTTCCAGAAAAGGAGTATTGACTTTTTATTCCCTTATATTTTCATAGTTAATCATTGTACGAGATGAGGGGAATTGGTGACAGGGACTCATTACGCTGTGTTATAATCGACCTTGTTTGCTGGTATTGCTGTTTAAGTTATGTTTGTGGATGAGTCTTTGAAATTTCCTGTTTCCACTGTAAACACTGCCAGGCTGCGCTCATCTGATAAAACGGGTTCATATTTGAAGACAGAATCCCTCATTTTGATTAAACAAATGCCACCTTGATGTGCCTCACTTTATATTGCAAAAATCTTGCTACAATATGTCTTTAAAGCATGTTCCATAACAAGGTGGTGGCAAAAGGCAGGAGGATGTTGGGCTGCATACGAAGAGGAATTACCAGCAGAAAGAAAGAGGTTCTAATGCCACTGTATAAGTCACTGGTGAGGCCTCACTTGGAATACTGTGTTCAGTTTTGGAGACCGTATCTTGCAAAGGATGTAAAAAGAATGGAAACTGTTCAGAGGAAGGCGACCAAAATGATTTGGAGTCTGCGTCAGAAGCCTTATGAGAAGAGAGTTGAAGACCTAAATATGTACACTTTGGAGGAGAGAAGGGATAGGGGAGATATGATTCAGACCTTTAAATAGTTAAGGAGAAATAATGACCAGACAAACCTCTTCCAAAGACGGGGAAGCTGTAAAATGAGAAAGCGTAACATGAAGCTGCAAGGTGGAAAATTGAAAGGCAATGTCAGGAAATACTTTTTCACTGAGAGGGTGGTAGATGCTTGGAATAGCCTCCCGATGGAGGTGGTGGGGGCAAATACAGTGACAGAATTCAAAATGGCATGGGACAGACACAATGGATCCATTTATAGCAACAGGATAAAATCAAAATAAACTGAACCATCTAACTTCTCAAGAAATAGGGAGCATGGAGCAGTGGGTTCACCCCTAAACAAAGACATAGGGAGGGGTGGCCTGCACAGAGTGGCACCTACTCCTGCCATCTTACTGGGCAGACTAGATGGACCATACTGGTCTTTATATGCCGTCATTTACTATGTTACTATGTTAATACAAGTACCACAGTGTCTCTTAAGATAACGTTATACAGCAAGACAGCTTGAAGCACAGCAGAATGGGCCCAATATTCCAAGCAATTAATGTGGTTAATGACGTTGAATATTCACAGCTCCTGCTTCTGTATGTCCCAATGCTAACTGATTAGCATTGGGGTGTTCCAGGGGCAATACCTGGGGATAACCAGGCAGCGGTGATATTGAGTCGCTGGCTGATTATCCCCTTCTGCCCAAACTCCCCTTCTGCTAGCAATATATTTGCATGCCTCTCTCTTCAGAAAGAAAAAAATCACACCTTATCCGGAATGGCATAGTCCTCCCATTACTCCACTTTGATATGTACTCACTATAGCCTCCCACGACAACACTTCTCTGTCTTTAATAAACTTGCACCAAAATCCCTCATATCCCAGGCCATATTCCCATTAGTCCAAATCAGAGAGCTTCCTCCTTGACTCTTAAAATTTTAATGTTCCATGGAGAGCAAGATCTAGCAGCCCATCAGTTTTCTCCCCTACCATTGTCTCCCCCTAAACATAGTTCTGCCAAATCTCCAGGAATATGTACTAGCACTTTGCAATCATTTACTATTTTAACACAACTCCACCTTATTAAACTCCTATATTCACTTAATCAGTCACATTCGCAGGCAGATATCATTCCTTCTCTCCTGTTAAACAACTGCTAGGATTATTTCACTGCAACTGTCTTAACAATTATCAGTGGAAACAATCTATTGTTCATCCTTTATTAAAGCATCATAATTTGGACCCATTTTCACCTGTCAGTTATTGCCCTATTTTTAAACTGCCTTTCCTGGCAAAGCTACTAGAAAAGGAAGGCTATGAGAGGTCTCTCGCTTCTGGGAATCAAACTACTCTTTTCAACCAAGGCAATCTGGCTCTTCTCGCAAGCTTTCCAGTCATCTTTTCTTATACTGCTCAACCCTACTCCTTCCTACCATGTCCCGCAATAATCAATGGGTCCAATATTGTATTGGGCAGGCTATGAGCTGCTACGGCACACAGCCCTGCCCGCTGACCCTTGACCCTGGATATTCAATGCTGCAGTGATGGCATCGAATATCCGGCATCACCGCACATGCCCTGGAGCTGCCCAGGCTAACCAGATAGCAAGGAGATTGAACCACTACCTGGTTAGCATCCGCGGCTAAAACTAGGCGAGCCAAAAGCTTGCCTAGTTTTAGCCACGGATCACTAACTACATAGTGGTGCAATACTGCCGCTATGCAGTTAATAGCAGTCTTCATCTCCATTCTGCCCTGGAACACCCTCAACATACCCCGATGCTAACTGCAGAGCATTGGGGGCATGTAGCTGGCTTTGAAGGGGATATTCAACGGCCCTAACCATGTAAGTGCCATTGGATATCCCAATTTAGGACATTTACACGGTTTACTGGGCTGCAAACCAAGTAAATGCTCTTCAAATATCGGGCCCAATGTCTTTAATTTTTGATATTGTTGTGCTATTGCATTCCCCCCCTCCTTTTGTATGAAGTTCTTTGATTTGTGTTATTGTCTTCGTCTAGTTTTCTTCATTCTCTGCATTAAATTAATGGATATTTGTAAAGCACCATAATGCAAGCACCATTGGCAGTATATCAAATCTTGTAATGAAAAAAATAATAAAATATAAATGGTAATGGGAAAACAAATGCATTCTTACTAAAAGCAAATATATTTGTTTTTGCTTTGAAATACCATGCTAAATTTTGAAAAATTAGTCCAAAAGGCTTTGAAGTTTTGCTGGACTTATGCTTGAACTGTTAGTAGCAATGCAATTGCCTGCCAAAACTAACAACAGGGTTCGTATTTGGAAACACAGAGAGCCTCTGTTGCTTACTTGTGTTAATCTTCTGGAGGGAGATATGCTTTTCCAGCTGTCTGCGTAGTTTCACTTCTGCTCCGTATTTGCCAGTGGTCCCATTGTCAGCCAGAATAAAGTGAGAATGCATACTGTTCAGTACTGTCAGCTTACTCATGGGGTTGGACATGGTCTGATAAGGTCGGACTACCTGGACATGGTGAAAGGAAAAGAGAGCGATGCATTAGTATTGAAACACTAATAGAGATGATATTCAGAAGTCCATCCTCCTGATAAAGATAAGTGGATGAATTTTATTTGTGTCTTTTTATGCCCAATATTCAGCAGAGCTATTCCTTTGGCTAGGATGACTGAATATGCAGCCTAAACTTAAACACCTAAGTTATCCATTTACATTAGGACTCATTTGTGAGGGCCAACCTCATAGTGGATGAATATCGCAGCTGTTTGGACAGGTTTTGGCTCTGCCCCTCAAATACTCCCTCCTCATCTTGGATTGATTTTGACTGGCCATCAAGTAGTCCAGTTAAAACCGATGTGTTAGCCAGCAAGGAATTTTAAAACAAAAGCACTTAGTTGGTAAGCATTCATTGCTTATCACATAAATGCTTTGAATACTGACCTGAATGTATAGTACACTATCATTTCCCTTTATCATTGCTATTGTGAATGATGAGTATAAGTAGTAAATATATATAGGCGGGATGTTAGGGAGCAGCTCATGTTCACAATATAATAAATAGATCCTTTAATCGGGAGATAGCATTTTACGTTAGTCACTGTTGCTCCTTATATGAAAGGTTGGCCTCTTGCTATGACCATTTCAGTCCAGATCCACAGTTCAGCAATACACGCACTGGAACTCTCACACTGCTGATGTGTGTTACCTTTCGTGGATTTGGGGCCTACTGTATAAAGTGAAGTACTCACATACCATGCTTTATAAAATGGGACATAAAGATGCACCTCAATCTACTTGCAGCAGTTACACATGCACCTAGATTGCTCAGAAACACGCGTAAGTTATAATTTTTTATAACTTATGCACATAAATTCAGGCTCCAACCTTGAGCACACCCAAAATGAAAGAACATTCGACAGGACTTACGCACAGGCTTAGAGAATAGCAACTATGAATGTCTTTGAAAAGAGAGACACGCACATAAATAGAACAAAAAACCTCCAAGAAGTCCCTTATAAAATCTGCCCTTTAACTACTGATATCACTATGCATTCCCATCCTCATATAGCTCTAAGACAGAGGCTGATACATCACTGGGGATGTTTCACTGACCTTATGCAAACTCCAACATGGATTCTGCAATGGAGGTGGGAGGGGGATTTTCCTCCAGGGCTTGTGTCTTTACTGGGAAAAGTTCTCCAGAGCAAAACAATGTGACTATAACAGTTTGATTTGCAAGTTCACAGGATACAGTTTCAAGGCACAGTAGGAATTTCTGATCCTTGCTTACACACTTTAATAGGACCCTCTCCCTCCCTCTCTTGGACTTTGGGTTCCTTTTCGACAGGTGCTAGGCTCCTTGATGCTACCAAGGACCCTTGTTGTATCTGTTTCTCAAAATGTTTGAATCAATTCTTTTTATTCTTTTTCAACTTTCCTCCTCTGGACTTTTCGGTCTTCTGGAAAAAGCACTGGTTAGATGATGGTACAGGAAAGAGGATTTTAGATTTGTTAGTAATTGGGCAACATTCTGGGGAAGGGGCAGGGACTTTTCCGAAAGGAAGTTCTCCACATTGACCAGGGTGGAGCCAGGCTGCTGGTATTAACCTTTAAAAAGTCAATAGAGCAGCTATTGAGTAGAGGTGTAGCCTAGTGGTTACAGCAATAGTCTTAGTACCCAAAAGATCAGGGTTCAATTCCAACTGACATTCATTGCAACCTTGGACAAGTCACTGTACTCTCTATTGCCACAGGAAAAAAAAAGCTTAGCAGTTTACTTCTGGTTATACTTTGCCTATAAAACCCAGGGGCTTGATTGCATTTAAAACAAACAAAAAATAAAGACCAGCCTTTAAATTAGATAATGGGAGGAAAGCCAAAAGTTGTCCAAGAGCACATGATTCTTGAAGGATACTAGCAAAACAGGGAAGTTAGGGCATCCCGATAGAGAGGTTCCAATAACGGCAGAAGTGTCTCAAGTTCCTTTAAGTTAAAAACAGATTCCAAATTACCCCGTCATCTGATAACCATCTATGAACAAAAAACAAATTTTGAAATGCAAATGCTAGAAGTCTAACAAATACGATTGGATGCTTAGAATATATAGCACTGATGGGGAAGTTGTAAAACTAGAGGGCATAATGTGAAGCTGCAAGGAGGTAAACTGAGAGGCAATGTCAGGAAATACTTTTTCACTGAAAGGGTGGTGGATGCTTGAATGCCCTCCCAATGGAAGTGGTGGGGGCAAACATAGTGACAGAATTCAAAATGGCATGGGACAGACACAGTGGATCCCTTTATATCAACAGGCTAAAATCAAAATAAGCATAACTATCTCTTATATTTGAACAAATAGGGGTGACCTACATGGAGTGGTGGGTACACCCCTAAACAAAGGCATGGGGAGCGGTGACCTGCACAGAGTAGACAAGTGCACCTACTCTTGGCAGGGCAGACTAGATTGGCCATACTGGTCTTTTTTCTGCCGCCATATACTATGTTACTATGTATGTTACTATGAATGAAAGATTAGATATCATTGGCATCTGAGAGACCTGGTGGAAGGAGGATTACCAATGGGACACTGTGATACCAGGGTATATATTATATCACAATAAGATAGATCAAATCAGCGGAGGGGTGGCTCTATATGTTAGAGGTCATTGAGTCAAACTGAATAAAAAATTTGCAGGAAACAAAATATACTGTAGAATCTCTGTGGATAGAAATTCCATGTAAAAGGGGAAGGAAATGGCAGTTATGTATACTACCTTCTGCCTGGCCAGAATGAACAGATGGATGACAAAATGCTTACAGAAATTATGGAAGCTAACAGAGTTTGCAACACAGTAATAATGGATAATTTTAATTACTCCATTATTGACTTGGTCAATGTCACAATAGGACATGCCAGGGAGATGAAATAAATGACTACTTCTTGGAGCAGCTGGACCAGGAACCAACACAAGGGGAAGCTAATTTACACCTGTCCTTAGTGGAATGCAGGATGAGAGGTAACGGTATTGGTGCCACTTGGCAATAGTGATGATAACATGATCACATTTGATTTAATAAATGCTGGAAGGATAACGAGGAACTCCACTGTACTAGCATATAGCTTTCAAAAGGGAGCCTATGATAAAATGAAGAAAATGGGAGTAACTGCAAAGGTTAAGAGTTCACCTCAGAACTGGGGATTGTTTAAAAATACTATCTTGGAAGCCCAGACCAGATGCATTCCATGCTTTAAGAAAGGCAGAAGGAAAGACAAACTGAGGTCAAAGAGGCACATAGCTAAAAAAACATCTTTCAGAAAATGGAAAAAGGAGTCAAATGATGAAAACAGGAAACAACATACCCACTGGTAAGTTAGTTGCAAGGCACTGATAAAACAGATGGTAGCAGAAACACATCATAAGACCTTTTTCAAGTATATCCATAGCAAAAAACCCATGAGAGAGTCAGTTGGGCCATTAGATTATAATATGAGAACAAGGTCATAGCGGAAAGACTGAATGAATTCTTTGCTTCAGTCTTTACTGAAGAAATTGTAGGAAACTTGCCGATGTCAGAAACGGCATTGAAAGGTGATATATCGGAAACAAATCATGATAAACCAAGATGTAATTCAGCAACTTGATAAATTAAAGAGTAGCAAATCACTACTACTACTACTGAACATTTGTATAGTGCTACAAGTTGTACACAGTGCTGCACAGACACATGTAAAAGACAGTCTCTGCTCATCGGAGCTTATAATCTAGTCAAGGCAGACAACACAGTAGCTGTAGACATGGCATACATCTAGGGGGAATGGTAAAAAAACACAAAGGACATCAGGTGAATCAAGATCTGAAAGCAGCAGTGAAGAGATAAGTTTTCAGCCTGGATTTGAATAGGGTCAGAGAAGGTGCCTGATGTACAGACTCAGGTAGTTTGTTCCAGGCATAAGGAGCAGCAAGGTAAAAGGAGCGGTCTAGAGTTGGCAATAGAAGAGAAGGACAGAGATAGAAGCAAGTTGCCAGAAGAGCAGAGTTCCCGAGAGGGGGGGGGGGGGGTGGTGTAAGGAGAGATAAGAGGAAAGGTAGTGAGGAGCTGCAGAGTGAATGCACTTATAGGTCAGCAGGAGAAGTTTAAACTAGATGCGGAAATGGATAAGAAGCCAATGAAGAGACTTGAGAAGAGGGGTAATTTGAGCATGATGAGGCTGGCGAGTGTTGAAAGGGAGAGAGATGACCCAGACGGAGACCAGCAAGGAGCAGGTTACAATAGTCTAGACGGGAGGTGACTAAGGAATGACTGATGGTCTGATTCTGTCCCGCATGTACATCTCTTTTGTATGTCCGGGCTGAGCCGGATGTACAAAGGAGATCGCAATTCTGATCCTGTGGCCTGCACGTACAGCCATAGCCCGGTTAAGTCAGCCAGGGCTTTTAAATGGAGCTGTGGCTCCATGGCATCCTGTTGACATGGTACCGTGACTCCATTTATTTTATTTATTTATTTATTTAACAATGATTTATATACCGCATCTTCCATAGTTCAGTTGCGGTTCACAATAAACAACAGTTAACAAATCGGAGTTTGTTTTACATAAAACATCATATGACTAAATAACAATAACATAAACAACTAGTGTTAATACAGAACAGTATAGAACAGTGTAAACTATATACATTATGTACAAATACACATTATGTACAAATACACAAATTTGCAATGCCGGCTGCTGCTAAAAAAGTTAATTCCCCGCAGCCCAATCCCGTATCCGGCCTCCTAAGGCCAGGATCGGGCTGCGGGGAATTAACTCTGCCCCTCCAGCCCCTTCCGCGCCCCGGGCCACTTAGAAAAAACATGACCAGGGGAGTTATTCAACCTCAGAGGTGGAATAACTTCCCCGGCCATTTCTCCAGCCCTGGCCGTACAGGACCAAGATTAGAATCGGCCCTGTACATCCAGAGCTGGTGACCGCCACTGCCCACCCACTCTCTGCCCCCTGGCCACCTCTTTCCTGCCCCCATCTAACTTCCCCGCATAACCGGCAGGGAAGTTAGACAGGAGGGGAAAGTCAGCACAAGTAGAGGGGATGGACGTCCCATTGGGACGTCCATCCTGCTAATCGTGCCACAGAATAACCCCCTAAGTGTCTTAGTAGTGTGTTCAGAAAGGCATGAGTGAATTTTGTTGATGTTGTAGAGAAAGAAATGACAGGTTTAAGCTATCAGTTGGATGTGTGTGGAGAAGGAGAGATAGGAGTCAAAGCTGACCCCAAGGTTGCGAGCTGAGGAGACAGGGAGGAGTAGAGAGTTATCCACAGAGACTGAGAAAGGTGGAAGGAGAGAGGAGAGAGGAAGGTTTAGGGGGAAAAATAAGAAGCTCAGTTTTGGCCATGTTCAGTTTCAAGCTGTGGTGAAACATCCAAGCATCAATGTCAGAAAGGCAGGCAGAGATTCGGGCCTGGATTACCGGAGAGATTTCAGGTGTACAGAGGTACAGTAGACCCTGGAGTCATCAACGTAAAGATGGTACTGAAAGCTATGGGAAGAGATGAGTGTGCCAAGGGACTGAGTATAGAGAGAGAAAAGGAGTGGACCCAAGACCGATCATTGGGGTACACCAACTGAGAGTGGGATGGCAGTAGAGGAGGATCCACCAGAACAAACACTGAAAGAGTGATAGGAGAGATAAGAAGAGAACCAGGATAGCACAGAGCCCTTAAAACCAAGCAAGGACAAGGTATCAAGGAGAAGGTTGTGATCAACTGTGTCAATAGCAGCAGAAAGGTCAAGAAGGATGAGGATCGAGTAAAGGCTCTTGGATTTTGCCAAGAACAGGTCATTGGAGACTTTGGCAAGAGCTGTTTCGGTAGAATGTAAAGGATGAAAGACAGATTGTAGGGGATCCAGAAGGGCTTGAGAGAAGAGAAAATTGGGAGAACCATGGTGAACCGCACATTCAAGTAGTTTAGAAACGATGGGGAGGAGGGAGATGGATCAATAGCGAGAAGGACAAGTAGGGTCTGGTGAGGATTTCTTGAGGTGAGGAGTGACCACAGCATGCTTGAAGGCTGCAGGGAAAGTTGCAGTGAAGAGCGATAGGTTGAAAATATGAGAGATGGCAGGGACTACAGTGGAGGAGATGGAGCTAAGGAGATGGGTGGGAATAGGATCAGAGGAGCAGGTAGTGAGTTTTGATGAGGAAAGAAGGTGAATGAACTGGATGGTGTACATTCCAGGGTGCTGAAAGAACTCCAGAATGAAATCACAGACTTACTATTAGTTTACAAATTTCTAACATTAAAATTATCTATAGTACCTGAAGATTGGAAAGTGGCTAATGTAATGCCAACTTTTAAAAATGGTTCCAGGGGTCAGTGCTGTCAGTGCCTGGCAAAATAGTAGAAACAGTTATAAAGAACAAAATTACTGAACTTACAGATAGCCATGGTTTAATGGGAAAAGGCCAACATAGATTTAGCCAAGAAAAGTCTTGTCTCATTAACCTGTTATATTATTTTCTGAAGGTGTGAATAAACAGGTAGATAAAGGTGAACCGGTTGATATAGTACATATGGATTTTCAGAAAGTCTTTGACAAGGTCCCTCATGAGATACTCTTGAGGAAATTAAATAGCCATAACATAGGAGACAGAGTATTGTTGTGGATTGGGAACTAGCTAAGACCCAGAAATCAGAAAGTAGGGCTAAATTATTTCAATGGATGAAGGTGAATAGTGGAGAACCGCAAGGATCTGTGTTGGACCTGCTACTTTCTAACATATTCATAAATGACAGAAATGGGAATAATGAGTGAGGTGATCAAATTTGCAGATGGCACATTATTCAAAGTTGTTAAATCACAAGAGGATTGTGAAGAATTGCAAGAGGAACTTGAAAAATAGGAGAATGGGCATGCAAATAATAGATGAAATTTAGTGTGGACAAATACAAAGTTATGCATTTAGGGGCTAATGCAGAAAAGCTTAGTGCGTTTTTTTTCCGGCATTTTTTCCATGCTAGACTTGCTCTCCTACGCAGAAAGTGAGCCAGCATTGGAAAAATGCCAAAATACAATTGCGTTAAATTGCAGCTCACTTGGCATGCAAATCACTGCATAATTAATTACACTTAATATAAAAAACTGCACTGAAACTTAGCAGAGTGTTTTACAGTGTTTTTTTAACACTGGATCTCTCTGCCAGCTTTGGGTAGGCATAAAGATCCAGCTGGGAGAATCTGAGGTGAAGTCTGACACTTCACCTCAGTTGATTGAGTTATTGGCACACTGCTGTCCATCCCAAAAGAAACAAAATCTATGGTGGCCCAGTTGCCTCAAATCCCCCTCCACCCAAACATCAAAATCCCTGGTGGCCCAATGGCCTGAACTCCTTCACCCCCACTCCCCCAGTACTTTAAATCATGGGACAGGAGCATTGCCCACACAGTCCCGCTCCTGCACCACCATCTTGTAAAATGTCAGCACAAAGCCCTGCATGATGCATTCTGGGATGCACTGGGCAGGGTTAGACTGCCATATGAGGCAAAAACCCCTGAGTTGCCTCCTCATGAGTCCCAGGATGCAACACAGGGATCTTACAGTATATGCCTTATATGGCAGTCTGACCCTGCCCAGTATATTCCAGGATGCACTAAATGGGGCCAGGTGCTGCCATTTTATAAGATGGCGGCACTGGGTGGGAGCACATGGGCAACGTTCCTGTCCCATGATTTAAGGTACTTGGGGAGGGTGGAAGGGCTCATGGCCACCAGGTTTAGTTGGGGAGTGGGGGGGGGGGGGAATCAGGGCCACTGGGCTGCCAGGAATTTTGTTTTTTGTTTGGGGGGTTGGTGTCTGTGGAGAGCACTAACTCCCTGACAATGTGCCAATGGCATCAGGGGCTTTCCCTGAAACCTGGATCATCTGAGGTGAAGTGCCAGATGACCCTGTTTCTCCGGGACAGCATGCAAAACTTGCGCCGACTTCTGTGCACATGTGTTTGGTTTGTTCTCCCTGTTTAACGCTGATTTTTTGCGTGCTGGGTAATTTTGCATTTTGCATCCCAGCTCAAAAAAATTAGCCTTAAATTCATGCTATGAAACCCTGCACAAGAGCTTTAAGCACTGGACCTTTGTGTCAGGGTTTCTGCATCAGCCTATTAGGGAAGAATAACCCAATTTATAGTTACACAATGCAAGGTTCCACATTAGGAACCACTACCCAGGAAAAGGATCTGGGCATTATTTGCATATTATGTTGAAACCTTCTATTCAGTGTGCTGCAGTAGCCAAGAAAGCAAATAGAATGTTAGGAATCATAAGGAAAGGAATGGCGAACAAAACCAAGGATACTATAATGCCTCTGTTTTTGGTACGACCACACCTTGAATTTCGTGTGCGATTCTGGTCGCCATATCTAAAAAAAGATAGAGTGGAATTAGAAAAGGTGCAGAGAAGAGCAACCAGAATGATAAAGGGGATGGAAGGATACCCCTATGAGGAAAGGCTTAAAAGGTTAGGGCTCTTCAGCTTGGAAAAAGACAGCTGAGGAGAGATATGATAGAGGTCTATAAAAGAGAGTGTAGAATGGAACAGGTAAACATGGACTGAAAAAGTAGAAAGACTAGTGTACACGTAATGAAACTACAATGTAGCACAATTAAGATTAACGACAGAAAATATTTTTTCCACCCAATATGTAATCAAACTCTGGGATTCGTTGTTGGAGGATGTAGTAAAAACTGTTAGTGTAGCTGGGTTTGAACGAGGTTTGGTCAAGCTCCATGAAGAGTAGCCTAGTGGTTAGAGCAATGGCCTGGTGACCAAGAGACCAGGGTTTGATTAGCAGTGGCACGCCTTGTGGCCTAGTTCAAGTTGCTTTACCCGTCACTGCCACAGAAAAAAGGCCTGGCAACCTACTTCCCATCACATCTTGTCAAGAAAACCCAGGAGTCAGTACTGATTTGATGTACACACATACCACTGATACACACCTCCAGCTCACATTTACTATTAGATATTACACACACTATTCTCACATATTGACTCACTCATCCCCTTCTACCCAACTGAGACACACGTTACCATGTCTCTTTCAGACAAATCCTTTACACAGACATGCCTGATTCTGTGTAGGGGGAAATGTGCTATTGCATCACACTGCAAGTGTACACTTTCCGATTTGTGCATACCACACCAGTGTCACAGAATAACCATGTGAAAGCACAATTTAGGTAGGACGTGGAGATCAGAACTGAGACATAAAGGTCAGGATGAACTCAATTCCAATAGTGTTTTAGCAATGGCTCTGCTAAATGAGGAACTGTTTCTAAAATACATAGAAGGAAGTGCAGGAACACACACAAATCTATATCGATGTGCTGTGGGAGGAGCCATTTTACAAATTTGCACGTGGGAAACATCAATGGAGGAAACCTAGCAACTTACACGTGCACGTGCTAAGATTTCACCGTTTTGTGCACGTGCTAAGATTTCACCATTTGCATGTGCAAATGTCAGCATTTATACATGTATGTGAGACATCTTGCAAAATTACAGATATATAGATGCTGCTAGTCAAATACAGAGAACTCCATCTTATTACATTTTGGAGGGGGAAATAGGGGGAATTAAGGATGCTAACCCCCTTAATCCTTCATGTAAAGCTCTGGCCGAACCGCATACTTTTTAAGAACTGGATATGTGCACGGGTGTAGGCCATTTCACAAATCATAGATGTCCCCAAATTGGATATCTGCACAACCAGGTACTTAGACATCCCAGCCGGCGTATTTCTGAAGAGGGCGACTAGGTCCTGAGACTTGCACATCCTGGCCTGTCATTTCAGATACTCAGACATATGGCGGTGGGCCGGTAATATGTTTGGAGTAGGTGTTTAAGCGCAGGTTTCTTTGGGCGGGAAATAACTGTGGCGACGAAAGCACATTTTACACTTCCCCTGGAAGCATTGCATCCATGAAACAAGCACTTTTTAGGAGCAGAAATATACATGGATGCCTCACCAACCAGGACCAGACATGCTTATGCTGTTCTGAAATCGCACCGTGATGTGCATCTCCCTTGCTCTGCTCAAGCCATGCCTCCACCACACCCCTATTCTACATGGACGCTCTCGCACTGGGGTCCCCTATATACCCAGCTTCTAAAATGGCCCTGGAGACATCTCCATGCTTTGCATTTCTAAGTGCCCATTTTCAGATGCCTAACTCACAAATGGGGCTTCTAAAATGACTCCCTAAAAGTACCCGGGAGTAGATGGAAATCCCAACATGGAGAATTTTGGGCTTAGATGTGAATTTCCTATATGAAATGGGGAACACCCATGTAGATTTTTATCCCTACCTTGTCCCTTCAAAATGTCGATGTACTATGGGCATCCACTTGTAAAATGGACTCTTTCCAGAAAGGCCATTTACACATGGGTGCGATAGTGCCACTAAATATCACCACAGACCACAGGAAAGACCCTCAGTTAAAACCTATGTGGTCTGTCTGGTTAGCAGCGATATTCAGCCACCAACTGGATAGCTAAACCACATAAAGTTACGGCCAGTCAATGACTTCATGTAGTTTTTACTAACTAGTGAACAGCTGAGTATTGCCTCTTACTAGATAGCAATTATGTTGCACGGCATACCGGATATTCAGCCCCGGATGCCAGATAAGCTCCAGCGGTGAATATCCAGTTTAAATTAAGGTGGCGGCAGCCAGGCATTTTAAAAGCTCTGACTGCCATTGCTGACCATCATCCCCCCACTGCACACAGTTTTCATGTGACTGTCAGATTTAGAGCTATAATTGAAACAGAGTTTAGCATGGAGTAAAAAGATTTCCTTTGTACTCATATACCCACATACTATCAAGAACTAAAATAAGCTAAGTGAAACCCAAAATACTACAGAACCAAGGTAAAAGATGCTGATCTACAGCAGGGCAACTGCCGCTTAAAGATATCTGATCTCTTAGAATAGGAAAAAGCACATAACCATAATTTCATATGTTGGAAAGTTCACTATGTAGGGGGAAAGGGAAAACCCCTCCGAACAGTGAACAACTCCTTTTTAATCTTTTTATATGTGTGTGCAAAAAAGGAAGAACTTCTGCAATAGCAACCCAAAAGCCAACATGCCAATAACCAACAATTTATTTATTTATTTAACAAGTTTTTTATACCGCCTTTTCCTTCAATCAAAGCGGTCACAAGAAATACAAGGTATAAACAAGGGAAACAAACAGTATAGACATGACAACATATGGTAATGTAGGAAAAATAACAAGGGTTAACAAAATAGTGGATTATTTATAAAATATATACAATAGATGATATCTTAGTCATTTGTTGATCCATAGTGCTCAATAAAAAGTAAAGTTTTTAATTGCTTACGAAAGTCACTTAAAACATCAATTGCACGTAAATCAGGGGGGAGAGAGTTCCAAATCAAAGGGGCAGCCAAAGAAATTGCTCGTTGTGATGTACATTTGCGTGATTTAGCGAAGTTTCTTGGGGTATTGAGGGTGTTTGAGGTGGATAATCTTCTAGGTCTGTCGCTGGTATCACGGGATAAGAGGGCATGGAGGCTGGTTGCAGAACTGTTGTGCTTCATTTTGAAGATGTTTATGATTAACTTATACTTTATGCGAAGGGTTATAGGGAGCCAGTGGAGATCTTTAAGGATGGGGGTAATGTGGTCATGATTAGTGGAACCGTTAATTATTCTGGCTGCTGTATTCTGTGCCATTTGAAGAGGTTTGAGAGCATGTTTTGACAGCCCATTGTAGATAGGGTTGCAAAAATCCAGAATGGGGGTAATAAGTGCCTGGCAGACTGTACGAAAGTGTTCATTAGAGATAAGAGGCTTGAGGCGTCTAATTATTTTCATTCGGTAATAAGCGCTTTTAACAGTTTTCTTTATGTGAGATCGCAGGTCTAGCTTCTTATCGAGGGTTACCCCGAGGTATCTTACTTCATCCTTAATTGGAATCTCAGTACTGTTGCATGTGATGTATGGTGGGGGATTAAAGTTGGTGTTTCTAGTGACAATAAGTGCTTCAGTCTTCTTCAAGTTTATTGCAAGGTTGTTATTTGACAGCCAAATGGAAATGCTGGTAATGCAGTTTGAAATCTTGTTGTAGTTTGGGCAGTTGATATCAATCGGAGTGTAGATCATAATATCATCTGCGTAAATTGTGTAGTCTATATGATGAGTTGATATTATGTGACATATTGGTTGGATAAAGAGGTTAAAAAGAAGTGATTAGAGTGCAGATCCCTGCGGTACGCCTTGTTTGATAACTGTATGATGAGAAGTGTTTAGACCGACTTTAACTTGGAACTGTCTACCAATTAGGTAGGACTCAAACCAGTTTAGGACGGTGCCAGTTAGACCGATGCTCTTTAGTCTGGCTAATAGTATTGAATGGTCCACTGAATCAAAGGCCGCTGAAATATCTAAGAAAATCATTAAGGTTCCTCTATTATAGTTGTCTATGGTTTGAGTGATATCATTAAATAAATAAAGTAGCAGCGTCTCAACTCCATGGTTCGGGCGGAAGCCATGCTGATGTATGTCAAGTGGCGCATGCTCATCAATATGGTCTTGGAGCTGTAGTTGTACTACCTTCTCGATAATTTTTGCCAGGAGTGGTAAGCTGGAAATTGGTCTATATGCAGCTGGATTGTTTTTTTCAAGGTTGGTTTTCTTAATGATAGGCCTTATTGTGGCTAATTTCAGCTGTTCTGGCATGATTCCTTGATTTAGGGAGTTGGTTACAAGGTGGTGTATAAAATTAATGAAGTTTGACTTAGTAGCTTTGACCCAAGGTACTGGGCAAGGATCTGTGGGTGCGGTACTTGTGTTAAGTGCAGCAATGATGTCTGAAAGCTGCTTAGTTGAGGGAATATGAAACTTGTTCCAAATTGTACTTGGTAAAATAAGATTGTTTTTTTCAGATTGTTTTAAAGGTGGAGTCTGGCCTATTTTTTCTCGAAGATAATCCGCAAACACTTGAGGGTTGATCAGGATGTCTTTATCAGAGCAAGGTTCATTAACTAGGTATTTTACTATCTCAAAAAGTTCTCTAGGTTTGTTATAAGCTTTCTGGATAGTGTTTGTGTGGTATTCTTTTTTTGATTTGTTGATGAGATCATTATAACTCTTTTGCTGAATTAAATATAAATCCTGAGAGGTGGTAGATTTGGATCGTCTCCATTGGCGTTCTAACTTCCTTAATTCTCTCTTAGCATCGCGTATGTTATTTGAATACCATGGTGCGTGATGTTTCCTTTTGATCTTTTTTGAGTCTGTTATAGCCTTGGCTGCAGTGCTGATGGTGTCATACCAATTGTTTACTTGTTTGTTCAAATCAAGTTCAGCTGAGTTAACGTGAGGTATTGTGTCTAGTAAGAATTGATCTCTATTGAAGGCTTTGAACCTTCTTGGGGTGAACGTATTAGCTTTTATTTTATCGAGCTTGTCAAACGTGCATTTGAATTCTATTTTAATTCTATGGTGATCTGACCATGGAACTGGGGTAATTATGGGTGATGAGAAGTTGCCATTATTTATGATGTGGTTGGAGGCAAAGATGAGATCTGGCATGGATCCGTATTTGTGGGTGGGAGCGTTTATTAATTGGGTATATTGTAAGGAGTCCATAGCTTGCAAGAAGGTTTCCTTATCTATATTGGAAGAGGAGTTGAGGTTGAAGTCTCCTAGTAAAATTAGAGGTTTATGGTGAGAGTTGACTGCACAGACGGTTTCTAAAATGGAGGTTAGCTCTTCAGCTGGGGCATGAGGTGCTCTATATAGTAGGCTGATGGCTAGGTGTTTGTTACCCACTGTGATAGTGCTGGATTCGTCAGAGGAATTAGAGGCTATATTTTTTAGATGTAAAGATTTTTTTGCGATGATCAAAACTCCGCCTCCTCTTCTCTGAGAGCGAGGGTTGTTAAAGGCAGAATATGAAGGTGGGACCAGTTGGTTGAGGAGGACGCTGTCAGTGGGAGTTAGCCAGGATTCAGTGATACATAGGATATCTGGCTGTTGGTCACTGATATGGTCTCTGATTGTGTGAATCTTGTTTCTTACTGACCTTGTGTTCATTAGTTCGATAGAAATTGTATTTGGAGTATAATACCTCTTGTGATGAATCTTTGAATTTGTTTGCTGGTGTTGATTAAAGTCGTTGTACTTGTATAATGATGTTATATGTGAACTTAGTGAGTTGAGGAATATATGGTATATTGGCATGAGAGTAGGTAACCAAATATAAAGGGGTTGTAAAAAAGGATCTCTACCTTGAAGAATGTAGTGTTGAGTGGGTAAAAGAAAGACAGGATGGTAGGCTGGAGTAGCCATAGTAGTTAAGGATAAAAGGAATAAATCTTTAGCACTTAATGTCTGTGTGTGCTATCTTTAAAAGGATATCTACAGTAGGATGAGTAATAACAACATAACCAATTTTTAAAAGAAGGCAATACGAATCTAGCTACTTCATGTGCACATCATGGGTGATTTCTCTGCTAGAGCAAGGTTCACTGTACAGGAATGTTCTACATAGTAACTTTACTCACTTTATCTGTTTCGGTTATTCCGGTCTGATAGTATATCCTCCTTTTGTGCCCCTCCTAAGGGCCACGCCAAAGGGCCCTCTTGCGAGGCCCTCAGGCGCGGGCCCGCAAGGCGCGGGCGTGCCTCAGTAGTGGCAGTTGTTTCAGTGTTCAGCTGGGCTCTGATTGTAATTTTGAAGTCAGGCACTTAGCTGGCAATCAGAGCTCTAATCTAATATTTGAGGTTTTTTGTTTTTTGGCTTAAAAATATCTGCATAAGCAAGCAGGATGGTTTTAAAGCAGATTTTGAGTCACACTATCCATCTAAGTTGGACCACTAAATACATGGTCCTAAAATTAGATGTTTAAGTTATACCTTTAAGTTAGAAAGCTATTATGGGCCCACTTTCATGGATACCTGCTGAATATCACTGCTATCCAGATAACTTTTGAACCCGCCTCCTGAAAGGTTTCCCTGCCTTTCTGCTCCTAAATATGTAACTTATGTATTATATGGCATGTGGCAGTAAACTTTCAAACCAAATCATTTATGCAGTTAACTCCAAAGCCTACAGACTCAATGTAAGGTGGGGGAATCAATGGTCCTGGACTTGTTTATGGATGACTGTAGAATAGTAGCCCATTCAGTAAAGGACATTCTCATTATCAAAGATTGGTTTGCTCAAACAGCAAGACATTCTGGACTCACCATCAGCTTGAAAGAGACAGAGGTCGTAGACCAGACAGCTTCTTGCAAACATTATGTCAAGACTACAGTTTTCATCAAAGGCACCCAACTGAAAGCTTTCTTTCTAACTCTGCCAATGCTGACTGTGCAATCATACAATATATTACAAAGACAAGCTCTTCCTTTGGTAGACTGCCAGCATCCTTGGGATGAAAGCTAGGTGAGACTTCTCACTAAGATCAGAATGAAACAGGTGATAGTGCTGTCCACACTGATGTATAGATGTGAAAATGGATTCTACACCATAGCCATCTCAGACAACTTGAACAGATCCATCTGAAATATAAAGTGACAAATCAGGATCCCCAACAGAAAAGTCCTTAAAAAGTGCCTGATTTCTAGTGTGGAGAAAATGGTGGTAAAAGCTCAGCTTTGGGGTCAGGTCATAGAGGATACCAGACTCCCCAAATTCGTGCTCTATGGTCCAAGGAAAAATAGACACAAATCATTGATGAAGATCATGCTTCAGATTCAGGGACATCCTTAAGCACAACCTTAAACCTGTAAGGTAGATCTCAACGGCTATAAGACATGGCCTTGGACAGAATCAGGAGGATGCAGCTTTGCCATTTGGCCATCCAAAACCTAGAAACCAAGTGAACTCAACCACAAAATCAGAGGTCCCCCACACTTTTCACGTAAAGGACCACATGAGCCATTTCAAATCATAGAAATGGCTGGATAGGGGTGGGGTCTCTCTTGGAGAAGTGTTTTCTGAGCTGTGGGGAGAGAAAAGGGACGGGGGAACCATATTGTACCTTACCAGTGCAGAGAATATGGTTCCCAGGGGTGAAGCAGATAACTGTACCCTCTGTTCCCCCACTCAACTTTTCTCAACATTTGCATCCTCTTCCTTTTCCCTTCCTTCCTTCCGAGCAGCAAGAAAGCTAAGTGGGGAGGGACAGAGAGAGACGGACCTCTGAAACTGAGGCCTGACTACTCACAACCTGCTCAATGAAATCCTCAAGCCGCAGCAGGGACAGAGGTGAGGATGAGGTTGGATGGACTGCATAGCTTGAACCCCCCTCAAAAAAACCCTGTTCTGTGGCCAGATCTGCTCTGGGGAAGGAAAAGCATGAAGGGCCAGAATAGCTTGCTGTAAGGGCTCCATCCATCCCTCAGGCCTTGGTTTGGGGACCTCTATACATAAGGGACATCCTTAAGCAGCAGGCCGTGCGTATCAAAGTACATGGCCTGCCATGGGCCACTGCTGCTGCCGAGCCTAGTCGCCTTCCCGACCCTGCCGCTAGAATCAGCAGCAGCGCAGCTCAGCACAGGGGAGGAGGGTGAAGGGTGGCATGGCTTGGCATGTGCAGTGGAGCAGCAGGCCATCTGTGTCAGTGCACATGGCCCGCTGCCCAGAGAGGTCTGTCACCCTAGGCGGCCGCCTAGCCTGCCTAGTGGACGGGCTGGCCCTGCCTGCATGGGCATTCCTCACAGGGAATGCAAATCTACTTTTAGAAACAAATATGTCAATGTTTAGCCTGGATGGTCAACATTTTTCTTAAACCCGGTCGCTGCAGCTAAATTAAATCTGGATATTCAGTGGCAGTATCCAGATAATGGCTGGTGCTGGATATCTGGATATCTGTATAGTGGCATTTTTCAGTGCCACTATGTGGTTAGCTCTGCTGGACAGCAGCATTGAAAATCACCCCTGTATAGAGAACTTTAGGCTCCACCCAAGCTCTGCCTCCAGACTGCTCCCGATAATATCGAGTCGGTCAGACAGCATATGTATACTGCGCCTCTGACCATTCCTCTCACTGGCATTTACCCAGTCAGCAGGTGCCGCTAAATGGAAAGGTGCTGTTTAAAAATAACCCCAATCTTCAAAAATGTAGTGGTATAAACTGTTGATAGAAATTCAAA
Organism: Ichthyophis bannanicus; assembly: GCA_033557465.1. Classification (NCBI taxonomy): domain Eukaryota; kingdom Metazoa; phylum Chordata; class Amphibia; order Gymnophiona; family Ichthyophiidae; genus Ichthyophis; species Ichthyophis bannanicus. The sequence goes on from CM066032.1 coordinate 723,985,169, forward strand.
ACCAAATCTTGAGACATATTTCCTGTCCAAACATCTTCTTACATAGGTACTTTAAAGCTTGGTGCAGGATTACATGCACAGATGATACTATGCTTAGATATCTTTTGAAAGCTTCATCTAGATGTCTTAAGGAAAAAGACATCCCAGATGGCCCAGATCGCTGTCTAAAGTCAGCGGTTTGAAAATGTGTTATATATGTAATTAATGCCAGTAGCCATCTATAGGTTTTATTTCATAAAAATGCTTTATGATAGGCATGGCATGGGGAAATAGTCTTTTCTAATTAAGGTCCTAGGTGCAGATTTTAGATCATTTAGCCTTTAGTGTCAACTCAAGAAGAAAACTGATTGCAGAATGGTTTGGCTACGAGGAGATGCCTCGCTGTGATTAAGCAGTAACCTCCTACTGCACTCTCATTTATTTGATATTTACTTACTGCATGGGCTCTGAAGAGATCAGGAAGCCCTGTAGTTTTCAGTTCATCTGGAAAGAAGATTTAATGTGTTTCCTTGTGCCTTTATGGTTGTCAGCTGGAAAACTTTCAGTCTCCGGAGCAAGTATTATTTTCTTTCAATTAATAGAAAACACAGAAGACCCAGCTTTATGGATATTCTAGCATTGTATTCACTGGAAGCGATAAGATGTGTAAAAATAACATTTTGTGGAAACTCGCTAGCTTAAAGTCCTCATCTCCGGATCTTGAAGTGTCAGTATACTGAATCATTTTTTGACAACACAGAAGGAAACCAGCGGTCTCCAGCTATTCCTATTTGCTGCACGCAGGTGAAGAAGATCCATGGTTATAAAGAGATTTCAGAGATGGCATAACAACTGTACAGGCCCTATACCACAAAAGAAAGCTAATGAGGTTGCACTATTTTTCAAGCATATTGTACTATATTTTTTGTTTGTTTGTTTGAAATACCCTTGCTCGAGGGCTTTCCTGTATGTTTTAAATGAGCAGGCATTTTTCCTTACTCATTCCGAGGAAAGGGGAAATACATACTTTGCTCACTTTTTGGTATGTGGTTTCATACAGGAAAGGAGGTTCTTTTAGAAGCCTTATTCACAATTTCTACATGTAAAAGCAGGAATTTACATAGGGAAATGGAATCTACGTGTAAATGACAATTTTAGAAAGGGCTGAATATTCACATGGATGTCCGTAAGATGTAGAAATTGCAAGGGGGCATAGCAGGGCGTGGTTAGGGAGTGACCTAGGTGGGTCAAAAATCTACACATGTGTTTCCCGTTTCATATAGCGGCTACCCATGTATGACTGCAATTGTCTATGCTGGCACTAATCTGGCCAGCAGCATCTGCTATTTGGATACGTTCCACTGATTGGGTCTATCTTGATATTTTCAGTGGCACTGTCTAGACCAGGGGTTCTCAACCCAGACCGTGGGACACACCTAGCGAGTCAGGTTTTCAGGATAACCACAGTGAATATGCATGAGAGAGATTTGCATGCACTGCCTCCATTGTAGTCAAATCTCCATCATGCATATTCATTGTGGTTATTCTGAAAATCTACTGTCTCGAGGACTGGGTTGAGAACCCCTGCTCTAGACAGTACCACTGAAAATGTGACTCACCACCCCAGCACTCTCTGAATAGTGGAGAGAGGGTGGTCCCAACACTTATCCCAGATAGCTATCTGGATATTGGTCTGAATATTGCCACTATCTGGGTAACGTTAGGACAGCAAATCCTAAATCCTGCTCTCCCGGTTTCAATTGGTGTATCTCAGGGCTCTGTCTTGGGTCTCTTCTCTTTCTACACTCATTTCCTTGGTGCCCTGATCTCCTCCCATGGTTTTCAGTACCATCGTTGCACTGATGACTCCTACGGGTATGTCTACTAAGCCGGGCTAACGATTAACCTGGGCTATCCGCACCTGAACTCTCTCCTGGAATCCAGGCCTGAATTTCAGCCTTCTTGTCTGATGCTGCTGCCTGGACATCCTGCCAGCATCTAAAACTGAACATGGCTAAAACTGAACTCCTTATATTTCCCCCTAAACGCATCTCCCCCCTTTCTTCCTTCTACATTTCTGTAGATAAAAAGGTCGCCCTCCCTGTCTCCTCGACTCACAACCTTGGGGTTAGCTTTGACTCTACTCTCTCTTTCTCTACACATATTCAACAGAGCTAAAACCTGTCATTTCTTCCTGTACAGTATCAGCAAAATTTGTCCTTTCCTTTCTGAACACACTACCAGGACCCTTATTCACTCTTTTATCACCTCCCGTCTAGACTATTAGCAACTTGCTCCTCACTGGTCTCCCATCGAATCATCTATCTCCCCTTCAATTTGTTCAAAACTCAGTTGCACGGCTAATGTACCAGCATTGCTGTGATTACTCGTAACCCCTCTTCTCAAGTCATGCCATTGGCTTCCTGTCCATTTCTGCATACAGTTCAAACCTCTACTCACCTACCAGTGCATTCATTCAGCAGCACCTTACTGCTCCTCTTCTCTTCTCTTCTCTCCTTACACATTCACAGGCCGATGCAGGAAGCTACCATGGGCTTTACGAGCCCATAATGCCACGTTTAACCACATTTTATGATCCTCCCCATGCAGGAAATAGACTTAAACGCTGGTGGAAAAACTAGTGCCCAGTTAATGCCACGCATATTTGAATGATTACTAATTATTTAAATGTATCTTAATCTGCTGGGTTGGTATGCAAATCATGACTACGCCTAAAGCACAGACAGGCGTAGATGATTTCGTAACCAGCAACGGCGGCAAAACTTTAACTGCAGGATCTGAGTAGAAGTAAATCTCTAATGCTGCCCCTGACTAGGTGCTTTCTCCAATGCCTTCATCATCTTCTCCCCAAATGATCAGGCATCGGGCAAAGCCCCTGATGCCATCAAAACACTGTCGGGGCCGTGCTGACAAAAAAGAATCCCAGGCGCCCTGTCCCTCCCCGACAGTAGGAGAAAGAGAGATCGTCTCCTGCAGCTCTAGAAACCGGCTGTTCCTACTCCCTGTAGCCAGCAATAGACCCTTAAGAGGATTTTTGTAGTAGAACCTCTGTTTGGCAATACAGTAAAAAAAAATGCAAATTAGTCACCAGTGCCTGGAGAGCAAGCCAAACTAGCACAGACTTCTTGTGTGCATGTGTTTGGCTTGCTCTCCCAGTTTAACGCTGCGGTGGCTCATTTGCATGTGCAGGGTTACTGCGGTGTGCATTTACATACCCTAACCTTCCTGCATCGCAAGTTAAAATGTGTGCATTGTCAGGAATCTTAAAAAATCAATCCAGCACGTGTCTTTCTACATTGGCCTACTAGTGGTCTGACTTAACTGGATAGTGTGACTCAAGATATCCTGATAACTTATGCAAATACCTTTAAGCTCTGTGGGGCAGGGGCTGTCTCTTATGTGTATATATAGTACTGCATATGCCTAGTATCACTATAAAAGTGATAAACATTAGTAGTCAGCACTGGCCACAATCTGGATAGCAATACTGAATATCTGGTCTATTTTTTGACTGCAATGGCTGGCATTTAAAAACATGCAAACTGTGACGCTCAATACTGAATCATTTGAACATAGATCATTAAAATGTTTGAATTTAATGATTGACATGTGAACATAAAACAGATGTGTAGTTTTCTTTATAGAAGGACTTAACCATCGTGATATTCCTGTGCTAAAATTATGTGAGGTTGAATCAGACTTTAATAAGGAGACAAGGAAAGAGGATGTGACTTTAAACTGGCTTTGTTATTGCTACACAATTTCCATTTAATTCTAGTGCTTCCCATAAATGGGTGATAAAGTATAAGTAAGATATGTGCTCACCCTAGTTAACATTTTTCTAATGTTTGTATCACTTTCAAGACTTTTATTTGCCTATATGTGAGTTCACCCTGCTTTAGGCATAAAATGGTATCGTTCGGGTCATCCTTTACATAGACAACATCTTGCGACAAGAGTTTTCCTTAAGTGGCAATGAATATGTACACACTGTCCACAGTGAATACTCACAACCTAGTGAAAACTGCAGCTTGGATTATTTGCAAGCTGTCTCACCCTTTATTATTCTTTTCAACCCGATGGAAGTTGGAAAGAATATATCAAAGGGGTCAGGAATGTCTGTCTGTCTATTTGTCTGGGGACAAAATAACTTTCCAAAATTTAACAGAATGGGATGAAACTTGGGAAGTGAGAAAAGCTTGAAAAAAGACACATCAGATTTGAAAATGGGCCTGATTAGACTGGGGGTTCTAGAGAATTAGCCCCCCCCAAACAGCCCAATGCATTTCTATGAGTGAAAGTGTTCTAGCTTCTGTAGTGTAGAAACTTACATACAGTGAAACTTAGCAGTTAGGGAATTGCTTCTTTCAAACTCCCTCCCCCTGTTCTATGCACTCCCAACACCCCAAACTGCTCCCATATCCAAAAATGGCCCTCTCCAATTGCTCCCCAATCCCAAAAAATGCACCCTGGCAACTGCCGTACCAATCTGCTAGATGTCTCCACCATGAAAAACATAACCCCACGTAACTGCCTCACCCCCACAACTGCCCTATCACACTGCAAATTGTCTTTATCCCAAAAATCACCTCCCCAACATCCTTACCACCCTATAAACTGCCGCACTACACCACAAAGTGACCCACCTAAATAAACAACCTGCATGTACTTTTAGGAGGGATAATCTTATAACAGCACATTTACACCTGCAAGATGGTTTATAAAAATACCCTCATGACGTAAGCATATCCAGCATTGGCTGCTTTACAGATCATGTTGCTGAATATACAGAGTTTAGTTATCCCCCATGGCTGAATCAGACTGCATTTTAAAAATGAAGTCTCAAGATCAGAGCGTCTTCTTCCGATGCTCCTTTAGCAGTGAGGTTTTTGTGTAAATGTTGGCCATCGCAGCAAAAAATGCGAATGCAGCTTTTGGCCGGTATTCACTATCTGTTTTAATGTGGCCAGCGGCGGCACAATGTGGCGATATTTAGAGCCACTCTATAGGCAGGTTATCTGGTCAGCTTTTTACTGACCTAAGTTAGCCAGATACTTACAGGTATAGTGGTGCTGAATGTTGATGCTATAGGATAAATCCGGGCTGCGCCTTGTTTCCGCCCACAAACTGCCTGATCAAAGTCCAAAGAGTGTCAAAGGAGTCTGTCAGAATATTCAGCGCACTATCCGTATCGTGCTTCCGAATACCCCCTTCACTGGCACGTATCGGGTGAGCAGGTGCTGCTTTGCCAATAAGTGCTGCTATCAACCCATTAGTATTTACGGACATTACTAAGATATTGCTGTTTTCCAAATGCATAAAAATCTTGCAGTTAGAACAGTTAACAGATCAGTCTCTTATTTGAAGGCAGGCGTTTTTAGCTACCAATGATTCACTATCGGTGTTGCTTGAAAGTGAGAAATTAGATCATTATGCGCTACAGTACCTCAGGCATTCCTGTCATGTACTAGGGGGGCAGTTAGGGTGAAAGCAATCAATTCATACACACTGTGGGAAGCCGGCCAGGAAATGCAGTTCTGACTACTTCATTATGCAAATGAATCATAGATGGTGTTGCGTAAGTAGAACTGGCGTGGTCATCTAATGAGAAATACTTTTCTGCTTCTCATTTCTTAGGGCTGGTATTGAATGTAGTGCCCTTGAAAGTCAAGAATGATGTTATGCACATTCTCAGGGATAGTGACTTGTAATATATCCTTTACAGCTGCAGTGTCAAAGTGCACTTCTAGGGGGCTGCATACCAGTCTGCTGTGCTTTCCTCAAGGTGTGAATAGGCAAGTAGATAAAAGTGAGCCAGTTGATAAGGTCCCTCGTGACAGACTCTTGAGGATATTAAAAAGTCATGGCAAAGGAGGCACTGTACTGTTCTGGACCAGGAACCGGTTAAAAAGACAGAAAACAGAGCGTAGGGCTAAATGGGCAATTTTCTCAGTGGAGAAAGGTGAATAGTGGAGTGTTCCTATGCAAAGAGGAAGTGGAATCAAAGGGGGGGGGGGGTGGCAGAAGCACGAATGGCGCCGCAGCACCAGCGTTGATGGTAACTCTGGGGTTTCAGTGCCATTTTAAAAGTATTGAAGCCACTGCATGTTCCAGAAACTTCATTTTTAAAATCCAGTCTGATTCTTGGAATGAGGTTTGCCTAGCGTGCCTCATATCCATGTACTGACTCTGAGTACTCCACGGATCTGTGCTGGGCCCTCTGCTTTTTACCATATTCACAAATAATCTGGAAACGGGAACAAGTGAGGTGATCATTTGCAGATGACACAAAATTATTCAAAGTTGTTAAAACACAAGAGGATTGTAAAAAATTACAAGAGGACCTTGAAAACTTGGGAGAATGGGTATCCAAATGTCAGATGAAATTTAAAGTGGACAAGTGCAAAGTTATGCACTTAGAGAAGAAGAACCCGAACTACAATGTGCATGATGCAAGCTTCCAAATTGGGAATCAGCAAAGAAGAAAAGGATCTAGGTGTCATTATGGATTATACATTGAAACTCTCTGCCCAGTGTGTAGCGACGGCCAGGAAAGCAAATAGAATGCTGGGAATCATAAGGAAAGGAATGGAGAATAAAACAAAGGATACTATAATGCCTCTGTATTGTTCCATAGAGTAGCCACACCTTGAACATTGTGTGCAATTCTGGTCGCCATATCTAATAAAAGGATATAACACTTGGTTTGCAGCTTGTCATGCTGTGAGGGCTTGTGTGCATCAGTGATGCTGAGAGCTAAACTATTGGTAGCTTAACTACTGGCAGGGTCTCCCAAGACGGACAGGTCTCAGCTGAGGTGCCAGACCAAGACAAACCACCCATCTGGGCAGCAGCAGCAGAATGGGATAGTGTTGACGGCGGAGGATCACATTTCTGTGACAACGGCAACAACACCAAACTTAAACTGCGTGGAAGAAAGGCCCGGCAATCTACTTCTGTATCTTGCCATGAAAACCCAATGGATAGTTACAACAAAACAAATTGTGCTATAGTGCTGGAAGATGAGACCCCCAGGTCGGAAGGCACTCAACTAGCTACTGGGGAAGAGCTGAAGACTTTTCAGAGTAAAGCCAGCATTTATGATGTGGTTGGATCAAAGCCCTCGGGACGTCTGACTGCTGATGTAGCTGCGCATGAAATGAGAGTCAGAAGCTGTAAAGATGTCTTACACATTGGAACATGGAACGTACGAAGCATGAACCAAGGGAAGTTGGAGGTGGTCAAGAATGAAATGGAACGTGTACAACTTGATCTGTTGGGTGTCAGTGAACTGAAATAGACTGGCATCGGGCATTTTGCATCTGAAGATTACATGGTGTACTATGCTGGAAATGAAAGACAAAGAAGAAATGGTGTTGCATTTATAAGAAAAAAGAAACTTGCTAGAACTGTAATGAAATACAATGCAGTCAGCGAATGCTTAATCTCTATTCGTCTACGAGGAATGCCTATCAACACAACTATAATTCAAATATATGCCCCAACAACAGCTGCAGAAGAGAATGAAACTGAAGAGTTCTATGAACAAGTACAAGCTGAAATTGACAGAACATGCAAACAGGATATCCTGATAGTCATGGGTGACTGGAACGCAAAAGTTGGCAACAAAGAAAAAGGCAAAGTATTTGGAAAATATGGACTTGGCAACAGAAATGAAGCTGGAGAAAGACTGATAGAATTCTGCAAGACCAACGATCTATTCATCTCAAACACCTTCTTCCAGCAACACAAGCGGCGACTGTACACTTGGACTTCACCCAATGGATTGTATAAAAATCAAATTGACTACATCTGTGGAAGTCAATGATGGAAAAGCTCTGTAACATCAACAAAGACAAAACCTGGAGCTGACTGTGGTACAGATCATGAACTACTAGTATGCAAACTCAAGCTAAAGTTGAAAAAGAGCAAACCACTCGTGAATGCAGCAAAATATGACCTTGAGAATATACCACTGGAATTTAAAGACTGCCTGCAAAATCGATTTGCTGCTTTAGATACAAATGACAGAGCTCCATAAAAGTTATGGAATGACATCAAGAAGGTTGCGTTGGAAGAAAGCGAGAAGTCTCTACAAAAGGTGAAAAAGCTAAAACGGCCAAAATGGATGACGGAAGAAACTCTGAAAATTGCCCAGAAATGCAGAGAAGCTAAAGCCAGAGGAGAAAGAAAGACAATCGCAGAACTCAACAGAGATTTCCAACGTGCAGCAAGACAGGACAAGGAAAAGTACTATAATGACACATGCAAGGAAATAGAAGCAGAAACTATTAGAGGAAGAACAAGATCGGCTTTCCTAAAGCTACGAGAGTTAAAAGAAAAAGTTCCAGCCTCGAATTGGAATGCTACAAGATGCTCAAGGTTCTATGTTGAATGATGCTGAGAAGATCAAGAAAAGGTGGAAGGAATATACAGAGTTTTAATATGATAAAGATCAAGTGGACCAACAGCCATTTCAACCTGTACCTTATGATTGGGAACCATTGGTGATGAAAGAAGAAGTTGAAGCAGCATTGAAAGCCTTATCAAAGAACAAAGCACCAGGCACTGATAGCATTCCCATAGAAGTATTACAGCAATCTGATGCAGCTGTTACCGTACTTACAAGGCTCTACCAAGAAATATGGAAGACAACATCATGGCCAACTGGAAAAGATCTGTGTTTATACAAATACTAAAGAAAGGTGATCCAACTGACTGTGGAAATTATCGCACAATCGCTCTGATCCCACATGTCAGCAAGATTCTACTGAAGATTATTCAAAAGAGACTACAACCATACCTGAAACAAGAACTACCTGAAGTGCAAGCAGGGTTCAGGAAAGGGCGAGGAATGAGAGATATCATTGCAGATGTGAGATGGATCCTTGAAAAGACTAAAGAATACCAAAAGGATATCTATTTGTGCTTTATCGACTATAGCAAGGCTTTTGACTGTGTAAACCATGAGAAACTCTGGGCCACATTAAGAAGCATGGGTATACCAGAACACCTGATCGTTCCCTTGCACAATCTGTACATTAATCAAGAAGCAACAGTTCGAACGGAACAAGGAGAAACAGAATGGTTTAAAATAAGCATAGGTGTAAGACAAGGCTGCATACCTTCCCCCTACCTGTTTAATTTATATGCAGAACAAATCATCAGAGAAGCAGGACTGTATGAAGACAACAGAGGTGTGAAGATTGGTGGAAGATTCATCAACAACCTTTGCTATGCTGATGATACCACATTACTGGCTGAAAGTGAAGATGATCTGAAACATTTGCTTCTCACAATCAAAGAACATAGTCTCAAAATGGGCCTGCACCTTAATGTAAAGAAGACAAAGATCATGACAACTGGCATAATCAACAGGTTCATCGTTGAAGGAGAAGAAATTGAAATCGGATCCATCATTGGATCAACTATCAATAAAGAAGCAACAAGCAGTCAAGAAATCAGACGACGCATTGCTCTTGGAAGAATGGCTATGAAAGACCTAGATAAGATTCTCAAGAGCCAAGATGCCTCTCTCAATACAAAGATTCGACTTGTTCGAGCCATGGTATTTTCAATAACATCATATGGATGTGAAAGCTGGACAGTGAAAAAGATAGACAGGAAGAAAATTGATGCCTTTGAATTATGGTGCTGGCGGCGAATACTGTGTATACCATGGACTGCACAAAGAACAAATCAGTCAGTACTAGAGGAGATAAAACCTAAGCTTTCTTTAGAGGCTCAGATGACAAGACTTTGACTTTCATACTTTGGACACATCACGCAAAGAGAGAGATCATTAAAGAAAGACATCATGCTTGGCAAGACAGAAGGTCAACGCAAAAGAGGAAGGTCAGCAATGAGATGGATCAATACAATAACAGCAGCTACGGGTACCAGTCTGTCAACAATGACCCGCCTGACTGAAGACTGAACACAATTTAGGATAGCTATCCAGAGGGTCGCCATGAGTCGACTCAGACTCTACGGCACTTAACAACAACAGAACTGGAAAAGGTACAGAGAAGAGCAACCAAAATGATAAAGGGGATGGAAGGATATCCTCATGAGGAGAGGATTAAAAGGTTAGGATTCTTTAGCTTGGAAAAGGGACAGCCTAGGAGAGATATGACAGAGGTCTATAAAATAATGAGTGGAATGGAATGAGTAAACCTAGATTGGTTGTTTACTTCTTCACAATTTGAAAGACTAGGGGACACACAATGAAAAGTGCTTTAACATCACAAAATAAGATACAAGCCATCAATCAGCTGGCAAGTCCTGTACTCTTATACAGTTTTGGGATTGTAGATTGGCCTCATAAAGATCTTGAAAAACTGGATGTGCAAACAAGAAGACTCCTCCATGCTCATGAAGTAAGTTACAAGAATCAGTGCATGGCAAGATTGTACATTCCTAGAGCTGAAGGAGGGCTAGGACTTACAGAGATTGACTACACCTACAGAGCTACTATCATAGGCCTCCAAGCCTGACGGCATCATCGGATTCAAATACGCAAAAAGTGCTGAAATACGAAAGTAACCATCCAGAATCTGTCTCCAACATCAAACTTGAATAAGCATTCCAGTGATTAGAAGGAATGAGTGAGAATCCACAGGCATGCATGGGAAAGTAAGTAACAGAATTTGCAAAACAAGAGAAAAAACTTCAAAGAATTAGATCAGCAGATGAGGGAAAACAAGTGGCAAATGCATAAATACAGTGGAAAATGCAGAGTGTTTGTCGATCAAAGACGGGCACATGAATGGTTGAGGATAGGTGAACTGAACCAAAGGATGAAAGATTGATAGTTGCAGCCCAGGATTATGGATGAGATGGTTTACAACGAGTGTAGAAAAAACTGGCACAACAGACATGCCGATTCTGTAAGAAAGAGCTGAAAACAGTGACACCTAATAGCAGGCTGTGAAGTTCTCATGGTGGAAAATTTCTATACAGAAAGGCACAGCAAAGTAGCACGCTTCCTCCATTGGAAACTCTGTAAACACTACAACATCACTGTCCCTGAAAAGCACTGGGATCATGACCCTAAGAAAATAGCAGAGAATGAAGAGGTTATGATCACCTGGGACATTCCCATTCTGACGGATAGGAAACTGGATGCCAGGAAACCTGGCATAGAGGTAAAAGAGAAGAATACCAGAATGGCATTGATAATAGAAGTGCCAGTACTGAGTTATTATTCTGTGAATTGCGTGGAGAGGCAGAAGATCCTGAAGTACCAGGAAATGCAAAAGATACGGAAATATTTCCCATTGTACTGGGAGCCACAGGCTTGATAAAGAAGAATTTCCAAGCACATCTTGACAAACTACCCATACATCTTACGAACTCCAGTAGGAGGCTCTCTTTGGCATGATGCAAGTATTACGCCAAACATTAGCAGTAAATTTGAGAGATTAAGATCATATTCTACATACCCTGGCTTAGATGTGAGATTCATGACTGCCATAGTATGCGTAAAACTAACCCATTTGGAGAAACTGCCTTGAGAAACTACAGTGTAGCCCATTTGAGATTGACTGGATTCATTATTGGAGAATGTAGTAAAAGCTGTTAGTATAGCTGGATTCATGAAAGTAGACTGGAGATATCTACTGCATACCCCTGCGATAAACAGCATGGAATCGGTCTCCATTTGAGATCCTGCCAGATACTTGTAACCTGGATTGGCCACTGTTAGAAACGGGATACTGGAAATGAGCTATGAAAAATAGATCAGTCTTTTCGGATTTGCTAGTCAACATTCCCACCAAGCTGCACAGGAGTCTTCCAGCTACTCTGCTGCTGTTAAGAGGAGGTGCTGCAATATTGCATTTTTAGTTGCGATATTGCAGCACCTCCTCCTAGTGGCAGCAGCATGGCTGGAAGACTTACACAGCTTGGCAGGAATGCTGTACAAGCTACTTGTGACCCAGACCAGTTCTGGCAGACAGGATGCTCGACTTGATTGATCTTGGTTTGACTTAGCATGGCTTTTCTTGTATTTTTATGTTCTAATTCAAAACTGTGGTATCACAAGTTGAGTTTCAGTAATTGTAGGAGATTCCACATTAAGAGACACCACCCAGGAAAGGGATCCAGGCATCATTGTGGACAATATGTTGAACTCAGCTCAGTGTGCAGTGGTGCCAAAAACAGAGTGCTAGGAATTATTATGAAAGGAATGGAAAACAAAACGGAGAATATTTTAATGCCTCTAGAACTGAGGGGATCCTGGATTCTCTTGCAGAGAGAATTTTTCTGAGGACTGTAGTGGAACCCACACCAGAGGAGGTGATAGTGAACCTGGGGCTTATGAATGGGGAGAGAGTTTTATTTGTAATAGTGGGCAACTGTCTGGGATCCAATGATCACCAGATAGTGTGATTCAGTAACAGATCATAGGTGGTGGTGGTTCATTTTTTCCTGAAAAATTACTTTATCAAGATGGGGAATACCCCCAGCAGGAGATATCTGGCAGGAAAAATGTAGGAGCAGTAGAAAAGCAATTGTTAACATTGAAAGGAAATATTGCAATGCCATCAAACCTCTTTGTTGGGAAAATAAATACAAAGAAAAAGAAAAAGAGACAGGTATTGCTTTTTTTGTTAAATTTTAATTAAGAGTGGAGGAGTAACCTAGTGGTTAGAGCAACAGCACCCAAGAGAACTGGGTTCAATTCTCACTGGCACTCTTTGTGACCTTGGGTGAGTCACTTTACCCTCCATTGCCTCGGAAGAAAAGGCCTGGCAATCTACTTCTGGTCATACCTTGCCAAGAAAACCCAGAGGCTGCTGGGTTGCTAGGAGTCACATTGACTTGGCACACTTAATAAAAATATAATTTTTTTAAATAGTGGCTGATATCCCAAGAAAGACAAAAGTAGTTTAATGCTTGTAAATTTCATGAAACATGTGGGTCAAAGAAAAGGAAGACAGGCAATGATTAAGGAGGTGCATTCAGAGGGTAATTCCATAATCTCCTGTGCAATTAACACACCGTTCCAGCCATGCATGTGAGGCCTCTTCTATAACGTAAAGTACCTGCATGTACTTTACTTTATAGAACAGAGGATTAATGGTGCACCTGGACTTAGGTGCGACAGTTATGGGTGCAGGGGGCAGTGACCTGGACCAGGAGATACTGCAGGAGGGTGCATGTCTTGTGGCTGGCACAGAGGGCATACTGTCCAAGCTGCAAGGTACCCAGCAGGACCTTCAGGCTGCAGAACATGCAAGGAAGGCAGAGCGTGAGGAGTGGCGGGACTACAGATTGCGTATGGAGGGGCACCTGCGACTGATGAGGGAGATGGCAGCTTACCAGGCATCAATCGCTGGATCCCTGCACAGTTTGGTGGGACTCATGCAGGCACAGGGGGTGGGTGCTGGGGCTGCCAGCACAACAGCACAGCCACCTACTAGACCTGAGCCATGTCTGTCAGCCCACCCTGCTGGGGAGGGTGATGATATAGCCAGCACGGCCACCGACTTCACTCCACTGCACCACAGTGCACATTTTAGCAAGCGCACATGACCGGTGGGGAGCTCTGGGGCAGGGGAATCACGTGGGGGGAAATAATGATTCGCACTGCACATTGCGTGGTAATGGACTTTTATTGGTGATTGTGTGTGTCCTATTCTGGTGCTGTTGCAGGGCGGTCTCCTCAGAAACTGTCACATATAATCTGCGCACAGTGGGCTAGTGCCATGGCCTGCTGCTGGATCCCAAACTTTGCACCATCACCATCTGCTGCCTCTGCGGCCTCCCATTCCTCCACAACTGCTGGCTCTGGGTCCGGCACTCCACGCATCTGTGCCAGGTTGTAGGGTATGCAGCATGATGTGAATATCTGGCATACCCACTCTGTGCTATAGTGGAGTTGCCTACTGCTCCTGTCGAGGCACTGGAAGCGGCTCTTCAGCACCCCAGTTGCACGCTCCATACCCACCCAGGTCTACTGATGGGTGCTATTGGACTGCTCCTCCTGCTGGCTCATGGGGTGCACTGGGGTCAGCAGCCAGGTCCTCAGGGGATATCCACTGTCACCTGAGGGGGCAATGTGAGCTGTGAAGATAAGCATTGGACATGCATTGGGTATAGTCTATGGGCTGCTATGGATAGTATATTGCACACTATCTACTAGCAGGGCAGAGTGCAATATCTATCAGTCAGCGACACTGTGGCATTGAGATGGCACCAACATATGGCCTGTGTTTCAGTCAGGCATTTGTGGGGTCAATGGCTGATGGTCACATGGGCAGGCCTGTTGGGAGGGAGGGGGGCAGGGGCATGGCACAGGGATGCAGTTGGGGGATCTGCAGGATGGGATGTGGCCGACATGGATGTGCCCATGGACTGGTGCCATGTGGCTGTGCTACATGGCACCAGGATGTGCTCTTCTGCATTTCACATGTTGGTGCGTGCTGCCTGCTCTCAGCCATGGGGCTTTCCCTGGTTGTCAACACAGTGTCCGTTAATGCCTGCAATATACATGGCTCTGCAGAACAGCAGAGCATGTGCACGCAATGGTGCTCTTGTGTTGCGATACATACAGAACACATCTATCACTGCCTGTTTGCAGTACACATAGCATCATACTATAGCAGGCGTCTGTTCTGGGCCTGTCCTGGGGCTCACATATGTGCACACTCACCTAGCAGCCATGCAACTCTGAGCTGATCCCCGGCTGCTGCCTGTCCCATGCTGGACTGGGTGAGGACAAATACATCATGGTAGCACCCTGGGTAGCAGGCACACACATCAATGAAGTCCATGTTGGCATCTACAATGACCTGCATGTTGTGTACCCATGCCTGTTCCAGTATGCCCTCTGCTCCAGCTGTGGTGCCCGCAGTGCAATGTGGATGCAGTCTATAGTTATAAGCACCGATGGGAACCCAGCAACACTGTAGAATGCCTACTTGATCTCCTGTCACATCTGCTGTGTCCGGGGGAAGGCTATGAGGTGGTGCATCCTCTGCAGCAGGGCCCTGGTGAAGGTTCCTATGCAGTGACTGGCAATGGACTCCGTGATTCCAACAGTTGCCCCTATCACATGCTGGAAGCTGCCAGTTGCAAGAAATCCTAGGGTAGTGATCACCATGATGGCAACCGGCAGGGCCTGGCTTCTGGATGTGGAGGGCTCCAGGTCCACATTGAGAATTCTGCACATTGCCCCATCCAGTCTGTATCTCTGGTAGACTTCCTCCTCCATCAGTTTCAGGTAGCTCACCCTGGGCCTGTGAACATGTGGGGCACAGTACCTGCATCTTGGGTCCTGGGCTACAGCCTGCTGCTGGTTACACACTGCCTGTCGCATTCTCTGCTGCGCCCGGGCATGGCGGGCATATCTCCACCTCTTGATCACATGTGCATGGCCCGCATGGTGTCTCTGTCTGTCCAGCATTGCTTTACATCTGCATGGCTTGGGTACAGGCCTGCACATGCTCCTCTCGTTCTACTGTGCACTGTTCCGCCACTACACGGGTTCGCTGCTCACTATCAGTGGTCGTATGCTCCGTGAACCATCGCTTAAGACTATGTAGTTAGTGACATCCAATGCTGGCACCCACGGAAATCCGTTTTACATGGGTTTCATGGTGACACACCCCTGTTCCGCCCCCAGGCTTCAGCGCCTAGTGCTGTGCGGGTAGCTGGGCCTCAACAATTCAAGCCACCTTGTTGAATATCTGGTTTACACGGTTATGGCGGTTTTACATGGATAAGGCCGACTTTTACACATGTAGCACACACCTAGGGCTTCAAAAATCAGACCCAATGTGCAAAGCACTTTAGGCTAATGCATAAACCTATGAAAAGGACTGCAAATGCAGTTATGTGAGCTAAATCCCAAAAGTGTGTGTATTATTTTTCACATGCGACCCCATTCTAAAATTGCCTAATATATAAATGAGCCAGCACTGCAGGAAAAATTTCCTGATATGCTGACTCATTCTTGTGAGAGGGCTCACATCTTGCCCTGAAAGGGCAATTTTCAAAGACAGTAACCTGGGTAAATTGGCTTTCTCAAATGCAAGAAAATGTGTGGGATCCATAGCCTGTGTACTTTCAGCTGCAGAAAAAGAGAGGCATTTCAGCTGGCGTGTTATAGGTGTGAGAGGAAGACACTACATGTACTGTGCATTCAGTTTTCAAATACAGTTGTGGTCGACATTATTGGCACCTTTGCATTTTGGATATGTTGTATAAAATATCTTGAGAAATAATTGGAAATATTCCAACTGTATGTCATCGTGATATTTTAATAGTATGTTCAAAGGTATATAACAAAAAAAAGATGTCTGCAACTTAGACATAGTAATTTATGAGAAAAAAAACTAAATATGAACTGAACAGGATTATTGGCACCCTCCACTAATATTTGGTTGCACAATCCTTGGCAGTGAGGACAGCCTCAAAATGTTTTGTGTAGCCATCTATAGGTTTCGTACATCTGTCTGCTGGTAGTTTCTCCCTACTCCTCAACTGCAATTTCTTCAAGCTTATGAATGTTTCCAGGATTCCTTTTACCAATGGCAGATTTCAGCTCTTTTGAAAGGTTCTCAATTGGATTAAGATTCAAACTCATTGCTGGCCAGTTTAAAAAAGTCAATTTTTTACTTTGTAATCAATCTTTTGTGCTTTTCAATGTATGTTTTGGGTCATTGTCCTGCTGGAGGACCCATGAACTTCGACCTAGACCTAACTTTCTGACACTAGATAGCACATTTCACACCAAAATACCTTGATAGTCCTTTAATACGTTTCAAGCCTCCAGTTCCTGATGCAGCAAAACAGTCCCACAACATTATGGAACCTCCATCTTGTTTAACTGTAGGAATGGTGTTTTTTTCCCTACAAGCTACATTTCTTTGCATGTAACTGTATCCCTGGTCTGCATTGCCAAAGAGCTCAAGTTTGATCATCTGTCCACAGAACATTTTCCCAGAAGGACTGTGGTTCCTTAAGGTAGCTTTGGGCAAAGATCAGGCGTGTCTTTTTATGTCTGTCTTTCAGCAGTGAGGTCCTCCTTGGCCTTTGTCCATGAAGTCCTTCTTTATTTACTGTGCAGCACATGGTGTGGGTTGAAACCAGCACTCCAGATTGCTCCAGGTCAGCCTTAAGCTCTTTGGATGTTGTATGTGGTATTTTTCCTACAGTTTGCACTAACTTTCGAAGATTTCTTTGATTAATTTTCCTCTTCCTATGTCCTGGGAGGTTCTTGACAATTCCATGGGCAGAAAACTTCTTAATAATATTGTGAACTGTAGACACAGGAATCTTAAGGTCTTTGTTGATGATCTCTTTTCTTCACCATTGTGGAAATGAACAGGGAGTGAATGTGGCCATTTTAAACATTAGAACCATCATTCATTGGTTGATTCAAGTCATGTGAGTACTAACTGATCACAGGTGTGTCTAATTTTTACTGCAGTGGGAATGTGGTTCTTCTATTCAAACTGGTTTGAATTGTTTATAAGGATGCCAATAATCATGTTCTGGGAATGTCCCAGTTTTTGTACTATTTCCAACTATTTCCTTTTTTTAATTGGTCTTGCTTTATTTGATTCCTTTATGTGTCAAATATGTGTGCATATATAATCCAAAGCCATTTCACTGGCCACTTTTGTTTAGGAGATACTGGACATTAATGGGTTGAATTGCAAGGGTGCTAATAATGCCACAACTGTATATGTGCACTATTTTGCTGACCCTTCAGCTCCCACACAAACAGTAGACGTAAATTGTAGGCTGTTTGAGAATGTGTCCAATGTGTTCTCTTTAAGTATGATTTTTATTGCCAATACTTATATGGGAGGACTGAATTCATGTTGCCTGTTTGGATTGGATATCTTTTCCCTCACGAGCAGAGCTGTGCAAGCATGCCATTTTCCACTTCCAAAATTTTTTCGTCGCATATGCTTTCACCGAGCAGTGTGGTAAATCTTTGCAAAGCAAACTATTGATGTTGCTTAAGGAGGCAAAATTTTCAAGTACATTCAAAATGACATCACATGGGGAGGGTAATTTTCAAAAGTCATTTATCTGCCTACCTTGTGTTCAGGTAAAAGGTATGTACATTATGAGGCCAGTTTTATAACAGGGCGCTTATGTAGGTGTTGTTTTATAAAGATAAGGAGGGGCCTACTTGCCCTTATTTAGTGTACGTGGCGGAGATCACACTTTAAATATAGGTGCAATCACTCACACTTGCAGGTGTTTATGCATTCTTTATATATGCACACGTGTAGATTTAGGTATTTTATAGTCTATGCATGTATGTGCAAACTCTTCTCACACTCCACCCAGACTGCACCTCTAACTATGTCTTCTGACAAAGTGTGTAGTTTTATAGGAGGTCATTTACATGTATATATGGCCATATACCTGTGGGGAATGACTTTATAACAGTACCTCCTGTTTGTGCAAAGCAACCACGAGGTTCAGGGTATAGATGTACAGAACAAATCATGGAACGTATAAACAATACACTGAAGGTCTGATAAGTAAGTTGAGTAATTGAGCATGAAGTGCAGGGAACAAAGGTAGGCAATGAAAAAGAAAGAGGTTTTAGGCTTGTACTGCACCTGGTTAAATAAAGCAAAGCTATTATTCACATACCTCAAATATTCTAGATGAGGGCAATTTTCAAAATGCTCGTATATATTGCAAAGTCCACGGGTACATTTTATTTGCAGTCTTTCTGCCAATTTTCAAAGGGAAATAACATGTGCATTATGCCTTTGAAAATTGGTGCAAGGACTGGGGATAAAATGTATCCACAGACTTTGCAGCACATTTAAAAATCACCCTCTTTATTTTATTTATATTCTCTTATATACCGCGCTATTCTGCATCAGTGCGGTTTACATTGAACAAACTGAAATTACATTGAACAGGGTATTATAACTTGGAGATAACTATTTTACAGGGAACATGGGCTATGGAGGGTTAAGTGGCTTGCCCAAGACCACAAGGAGCACCTGTGGGACTAGAAACCCCAGTCCTTCCGGCCCAAGGTGGCTGTCCTCTAGTAGGATTTGAACCTCCGACCTTCCAGCCTGAAGTACCTTGCCCCAACCACTAGGCCACTCCACCATAGCTGAGGAACGCACATGTAGATTTGCTTTATTTTACCATGTCATGCACAAGCTTGCCTACGTGGAATCAGCGGTGAAATGATGGAATCCCTGCCACTTTTGACTTCCCAGAATTAGATGGTGACTGAGTGGACAAAGCAGAACTGCCCTTCGATCTAGTTCTGATAAGCAGCACGCCCTACTTATTACCAGATCGCTCTCATGTGCTTTTCCCATATTGATAATGCATTCTCTTCCCAGATTCTTCTCCTTAGAATTTTGTTAACATTTTTAATATACTTTGTCCACCATATTGTTTATTTTGCCTGCTTCCTAGCTTTGATGTGATTATATAGAATCAGTCTACTCCTTACTTGTGTGCATTCACATCCAAGTATTCACTTGAGACTACTCTATTCTCAACCCATTAATTTATAGTTTTACTGGAATGGCTTTGTTTTTCAGTTTGCTTTTGATATTCATAAGCAACGAATCAGTCACTGGAATGCAGACTTTTAATTGAAACACTGAGCATAAAGACATCCTGCATTTCTTATTTAAAGGGAGGGGTTATTTTAGAAGCCCTATTCGTGATTTGCATGTATGAAAACAACCTTTCACATGTACAAATCATAGTCCATGTCCCAACAGTGATTTGAGAAAAGCCCAGATTTGCACCTGGCTGCTGAGATCACGTCCAAGTCACAAGGGGGTATGTGGTGGGTATGTCAGGGGCAAGGTTCAGGTTGAGCAGAGAGATATGCGTGTATCACCGATTTCATATAGGGCTTGCATATGAGTGGTGCCATTTAGCCACATCTGTATTTTATACCTGCCCCGGCACATTTAGGTTTCAAAAAGTGCTTGTTTCAGCCAACCCTTTACACGAGGGACATCCCCCTTAAGTTCTTCAGTGTTGATTTCCTTCTCCAGAAGTTGCTATGGGTGACATGGAATCATCTAAAAGTCAGGAAGAATGATGCAATGTTCACATTTCTAAAATAGGCAGGATACACATGGGCATGTCAGTTTTTAGATGCGCGTGTGCTAGTTGCCAGGATACATTCGTCAATATTTCTCATGTACTATATGTTTTTCTAAAATTGCATTTCTCGCTGCACTTATCTGCACCATCCCCATGTGCTCCTGCATGTCCTGACTTCTTTTTCGACAAAAACATTTACGGTGAGGGGGCAGAGAGATGACAGTTCTAGAATGTGCTTACACTTGCCTACCCTTCCCTTTAAAATGGACATAGAAATTGTGACATTTTCACTTGGACATCACAGCAACCACACAAATGGCCTTTTCAAAATGTGCCTTTAAATAAATATGCTAATACTTATTACCATGATGAAGACGGTGGACATGTTGACTAAAGGTTAATGTATGTTAACTTCATTAACATGCGCTAAGTGCCACTGCGCCCATGGAAATAAAAGGACTCTGAGCACTTAACACATGCTAATTTCATTAAAGTGCATTAAATCCTTTAGTCAACATGCCCCTGTATGTTTTGAACTATACTGCTGGATTTTTGTGCTTTAGGTAAAATCTATTAAATGCTACTTTGAGGCCAGATATTCAAAAGAGCTTATCTATATTACGCCAAGATTGTGACTGTAACACTCAGTGCCCATGGGGAGCCAGTGAAGCCATCATGCAGGCCCTCTAATGTAACACATGCAGACACAGAGTAGACCTGCATAGGTTCTGGCCATGTGAACAAAGCATTGGCCAGCAATGCCATCTATGAAGGGCACATACTAAACATGTATGGTACTGTTCCCCACACCCCTATCCCTAGTACATCATTCACCTCCAGGCACTGCCTTCCCATATAGTGGTGAGCGATGCAGAGACCAACATGATATCCTGCGCCACATTTTGGCAGCTGGAAGTGTGCATGCACCATTCAGAAGTCAATGTCCCACTGTCCCAATTAGGCACACAAGTGCAGTTGGACTCTCATTTGGGGTGATAGGTAATGTACTGCTGAATGCTCTCACCAATGCTCAGTAGACAGTGTTGCGGTGGTGTTTCTTGTGTGCTAATTTGCCTGATACATACCTCCCTGTATGTGCATACACTGCTTGGAGCAAAGAGTCTCCTCACTTGCACTCTGCAAATGCAGCATGGGTCAAGAGCAACATGCATGCAGGTAAATCGCAGATTCCTGCCAGTGTCACCAACTAGGTGAATGGATCAGATATTCACAGGGGCCAGCACTCCCACCGAGCCTTGTTCCCTATAGGCTGCAATGGCACCAGGTGGGCTGACTCTGATGTCATGGCTACAGCTGTTATGGCAGTTGGCTTTAATTTGGCCTCTCACCTGTGCAAATTGGTGTGTCCTGAGACCTGGAGGCTCAGTCAGAAGTGAGAGTAGCAATCCACACACGTGTCCCCGCTGCTTACTCCAGCCAAACCAGCAGACAATTTGGGAGCTACATGACAGTGTCATGTTGGGAGGTAAGTGTCGGGAAATGCTGTGTGGATGGGCCTTGACGATGGTGTGACTGGGAATGCATTACAGTGTCACAGTCACAGGTTGTAATTATTTACTGAAAAATTACCTTCTGCATGTAAATGGTGTCTTACACAGTATGTGGGGTTGCTGTATAGCTTACCTGCAGCATGTTGTATGCACAGCCACAAAGCCTGGCCACGACATGCATGCACAGTGCATTGCTGAAGCTCACACAATTGTGACCCTTATCTCCTACACACACCTGCTATGTATGTGGAACTACAGAGCAGCTGTGTGGGTTCATCAATCCATGGGTATATATGCGATCATTCTCAGGATGCATGCAGGCATGAGTTGGGGAATGCCTATGTTTTCTTAGATCTCTGCAAGCTCTCTGCCATATCTTTATCTTTATCTTTATTTGTGGGATTTGATATACTGCCCTTGCCAGAGCATCAGGGCGGTGTACAATAAAACAATATATTGGCTACAGAAAAGTGAAAGGAGTGCCATTAATTAGATAGGAGAGTAGAGAAGAGTAGAGAGACAAAAGAAAGTACAGAAGCAAAAATTGGCATAGAGAGAACAAGTGTGAGGGTGGGGGGAAGGAGCTGCAACATGGGAACGGGAAGTATTACTATGACACCGGTGTTAGGGATCTCGGCGAGGGGGGGTAAGAGCCACCAGCGGGCTTGACAAGGTAGGTTTGGCAGGTGTGGGAGAGGTATATCTTGTTAGGTGTGTATGTTGAACCGGCTTGCTATGCTACTGGGTCAGCTGGCATTTATGTCTTACATATGGGATCTGTCCAGTCAAAGGGGCAAGCCATGATACTGGAACACACACATAGCAGACCATGGGTGTTCTAGCAGATTGACCAATGTTCCCATTTCCTGTTGTGTGCTTGTGGGGCAGTCAAAGAATAACCTCATATCTTTCAGACCAACATAACTGATGTGGATTCACATGTAGCTCAGATAGTTGTAATTGATTGAGGACATACTTATGGAGGGGTCACTGGTTCATGCCCAGGTTATGGTCATCATTTGGCAAGTAAGGGTCTGGGAGGGCATTTTTCCTCTGACATGGCCTGTTAACATATTGCATACTATTCCTGACTCAGTGGCATATTTTTCCCCCTACATGCACATATCCACTCATTATGTGCGGGTGGGGAGCATCCTGATCCTAGGGCCAGACCATCCACTCTGATAACTAGCTAGGTGCCATGGTCCAACGATCATGGTGGGCAGCATGCTGGGCATTCCCTCACTCCCTACCATCGTGGCACAGCAGCCGCTTCAGTGTTGTAGGCAACCTTATCGATGTTGCATAAATGCAGCTTAGCACATCTTGCCGCTCCTGCCCCCCTCCACCGGGGGATTTGGGCATGCATGCTGCTGCCTTAGACCTCAGTAGGGAGGGATCATCATGTGCTCCACTGTACCTGCTACTGACATGTGTATGTGTGCCATCCCACTGATGGTGGCAACTGCAGGGTTGCACCGAACACACAGGTCCAGGACAAAGCTTTCGTCTGCAGCAGACCACAGCCGCTGCAACTGCGACCCACACCCTCACACACTGCTGACATGGTAGCATGGTGGCAATGGGGGTGGTGCGATGTCTTTTTGACTGTGGCAGCATGTATGTGTGCTCCCACTGTCACAGTGGAGTCATACCAGACATTACTGAAGTACACCCTAGGCAGCAGCCTTGTCAGCCTACTGGACCAGCCAGCCTCACTGCATCACCCATGTGACACCCCTTTGCCATTTTGGCAACAACAACATAGTTGAACAAGTGCAAAGTTATGCACCTACGGAAGAACAACCCAAACTATGGTTACACGATGCAAGGTTCCACATTAGGAACCACAACTCAGGAAAAAGATTTAGGCGTCATTGTGGATAACATGTTAAAACCCTTGGCCCAGTGTGCAGCGGCAGCCAAGAGAAAAAATAGAATGCTAGGTCTCATAAGGAAAGGAATGTAAAATAAAACAAAAGATATTATAATGCCTCTATACCATTCCATGGTGAGACCGCACCTTGAATATTGTGTGCAATTCTGGTCGCCGTATCTTAAAAAGGATATAGAGTTATTGGAAAAGGTTCAGAGAAGAGCCACCAAAATGGTAAAGGGGATGGAAGGATACTCCTATGAAGAAAGGCTAAAAAGGTTAGGGCTCTTTAACCTGGAAAAGAGACGGTTGAGGGGTGATATGATAGAAGTCTATAAATTAATGAACGGAGTGGAACGGGTAAAAGTAGATCGATTGTTTACGTTATCAGAATATAGAAAGACTAGGGGACATGCAATGAAGCTACAGGGTAAACTATTTAAGACTAATAAAAGAAAATATTTTTCACTCAACGTGTAATCAAACTCTGGAATTTGTTACCTGAGGATGTAGTAAAGGCTGTTAGTGTAGCTGGGTTTAAAAAAGGTATGGACAAGTTCCTGGAGGAAAGGTCCATAAACCATTATTAAGAAGGGACCCAGGATATCAATGCTTGACCCAGTACAAGCATTGTGGAACCTGTGTCTTTTGGGGAAACTGCTAGGTACATATGACCTAGATTGGCCACTGTTGGAAACAGGATACTGGGCTTGATGGACCTTGGTCTGACCCAGTATGGCATAACTTATGTTCTTATGTTCTTAGTACCCTTTCTTAATAGGGCACCATGCTGTTGCTGCCAATGGAGCACTACTATCACTGATTTGGAAAATCCGGCGGGTGGAGCACATTGCATACATTAAAATAGGCTCTCTCCCCTCAGAAATAGCCCTTACTGCAAGCTTTCAGATGGCGTTAGGGTTCCCAGCACTGGCAGCTCTAATGGACGGAAACACAACCCAACGCTATCCCCACTCACTCTGTGCCCTATTAATGCCCACTCTCCATTTCCTTCGCTACAGGCCCAGCTTCCACACATTATTCTGTGGCATTAACTGCTCACGGGTGCAAATAATGCCTGTCAATGGCACATTTGCTTCCTTATTGCCCTTTAGTAAGCATACCCCTTAGTTTCAGTGTTTACACAAGCTTTGGGTTCTCAAGATTCTATGTAAAACAGTTAAGGGGTCATTCCATGCAATGAATAGCAGGGATGGATGTCCCATTGGGACGTCCATCCCCTCTATTCGTACACCCACCCGATCATGTCTAACTTCTCTGCTCGTTGCATGGGGAAGTTAGACAGGGGCAGGGAAGGGCAGATCGTGGGTGGCGTTAGGGCGGGTGTGGGCAGTTGTCAGTTCCAGACATACAAGGCCAATTCCAATGTTGGCCCTGTATGTCCAGGGCTGACGGTTTAGATGGGGAACTTATTACACCTCTGAGGTGGAATAAGTGACCCCTCCATAAGTATGTTTCCAATCAGGCAGCGGACGGCAGGCCCGAGGCTGCAAAGTGGCGGGAGAGAGCAGAGAGCATTCCCCACAGCCCCCTCCTGCCACTTGGGAGGCGGGATCAGAGGTCAGGCTGTGGGGAAAGCAGTTCAGGAGCCAGCAGCTGGGGATTGCGGCTTTACAATGGACCTGCTGTGCCATAGAAACCGGACGCCATGGCGCTGCGGCTCCATTGTAAAACCCAGACTGAGTTAGTCGGGCAAGGCCTGTACATGCAGGCCGGGCTGAATTGCGGTACTGGCCTGAACGTACAGGCCTGTTCATGATTCTGATCCCGTGGGGCTAGATGTGCCCTGCGGGATCAGAATCGCAACTCCCTCTGTGAGTCCGGTTCCGACCGGGTACACAGAGGGCCTGTACGTCCAGGATGGAATCAGGCTCTTAATGTTTTGTTCTCTGTAAACCACTTTGATTCTTGGATAAGGCGGTATAAAAAAAACAAAACAGAAAAATAAGTAAAATAAATAAATAAAATGGCCACCAATAATGCCAACTAGTCCTATGCCAGTTCCCTTGAACACAGGTTCTGCTAAACAGTTAATTTCTACAGAACATAAATCTAATAAATATATGTATCTGTTTTCTTGAATAACATTTGTGCTTTAGTTACAAAAGAGATATACAGCACAAACAACATTTACATGTCAAATGAGAACGGTTTGAATTAGCTAATGGTTGACTGGAATTAATATATGCATGTTGAACGTTCTCCAAGAAGTAGAAAATCTGATTAGCTTACAAACTTCTAAGCAGAGCAGGTAACTTACATCTTTGCCAATTAAGTCCTCTTGATTTTCTACAATCCCCCATGGGGCAATACCTATGGTGCAGATCTTCCCTCGAGACTTGGAGGCATGATCTTTAAGTGCATCTCCCACATGCCGAATAACGCCTGCACAGTGGAGAAAAGACACATTATTATCTATGATGCAGTGCTGTTTTGATCACATGAAAAGATTCAAAGATACTAATTACTTAGTTACTCTTAGCTGATCATTCTTTTTGTAAAGACACATTTTAGTAAAAATGGGGCTGGTGAAGGTAGAGCCATTTCTAACACACATATCCATGTGCCGAGGGAGGACTGATCATTAAAATGTGCATATGGGAAAAATTGCTGGAGGAACTCTGGCAGTTTACATGCATATGTGCAGGGCGGAGCCGGCGCAACCATCAGGCGAACTAGACGGCCACCTAGCTTGCCAATGATCCCGGGGCAGCCCATTGCCCCCTTACCACTCCTCTCTGTGACCTGCAGCAACGACAAGGGCCTCAGGCAGCAAGAAAGGCTGCTTGACTTCCGCCCCCTTTGATGACAACTTCCTTTTTGCAGGGGGGTGGAAGTGATTTCCGGCCCCTTAAAAAAGGAAGCTGGAAGGAGGGGGGGGGTCAAACAGCGTTGCAGTGACAGAGTTTCAAGGTAAGCGCTGTGGGGTTGTTTGAGGCTCTTGACACCACTGCAGGTCCTCGAGAGGGGTGGCAGTAGGGGCCAGATGGGGGGTGGGAGTGGGAGCATGAGATGAGGTTTGCCTAAAACGCCTCATCTCCTTGCACCAGCCCTCTGCAAGTGTAAATGCCAGGACTTACACCTGGATGTGTAGAAGCCGCTAAGGCAGTAGAAGGGACTCCAATTTCACTGACTTCAGATTTGAAGGGAAAAACAAGCCCTCCTGTGAAGGGATGGTAAAAAGGAAGACTTTTGCATAATCTGTTCATGTCAGGGGCATGTGTAAGTTTGGACGTGGGCAATTCCAGGTGTACACATGCATCTCCTATATGAAATGTGAGGTGCATGCGAAGATTTTCACCTCACCAAAGACTATGGCCCAAAACACCTCCAGAATGCCTCCCAGCTAGATGTTTTTATATGGATGTGCCCTGGGCAAAAATGTAACTGTGGCCTTTCTGAAATTGCATTTTACATGTGGCTGTGGCCTGCATGTTTTCTACCACCACATCCACATTTAAAATACAAATAGAGCTTCTGAAATAATCCCTGTGGTGTACCAAGGTCTGTGCAAAATTATAAATAAGTACCTACAAAGAGATGTGGGGGGAGAAGGCTATAGATATACGACAGAAACCATGGAAATGCATAAAGAATACACTGAAGGACAGAAAAGATGGTTGTCCAAAGAGTACAAATTGAAAGGAACAATGGTAGTCAGGGCCGTACCAACTGTAAATCGCGCCCTGTGCGACTTGCACATTGGGCGCGCGGCCCCCCTCCCACAGCGGGAGAGAAGAGGCACGCCCAATGTGCAAGTCGCCGGCATGGTAAGGAGATCTGTCCCTCCCTGCAAGAGCAAGAGCAGCGAGGGACAGATCTGCTTAGCATGCCGACGAGAAGGCTTAAGGGGCGCATTTTATCTGTCTGTCATTGCCTGCTGCAGCTGAGAAATGAAAAAGTGGTGGCGGCGGCAGGCAACGGCAGACAGATAAAATGAGCCCCTTAAGCCTTTGCGCCCTGTGTGGCTGCACTGCTCGCACAGGGCTAGGTAAGGTCCTGATGGTAGGCATAAGAAAGAAAAGAGGTTGCCCCAAATGGCTTCAGTCTAAGAGACCTAACAGCCCCTGGGTTTTCTTGCAAAGTGTGAACTGAAATAGATTGCCGGGCCTGTCTTCTGAGAATCGAGAAACTTACCCAAGGCCACAAGCAGTGCCAATGGGAATCAAAACCTGGTCTTTTGGTTATTAAGTTGCTGCTCTAACCACTAGGTTACAGACAGATGAATCTAAAGAGAATGTGGTGGCTACAAGAGGAGCCAGAGAGAAGTTTGGTAACAGGAAAAGTCAGAGAAAAGGGACATGAAATAGTAAAGTAAAAAACATTGCCAAATAAATAGATTTTGAGATTGGTTTTGAAATACAACTTTGATAGAATATAATGAACAGAGAGGGTGGTGGAGTACTACAGATGAAGGCCAAGTCATAAAATAAAAGCAGCCAGGAAAGGTAGAAAATGCAAACCTGACTACGTTAAAGGCACACTGTACAGTCTGAACAGAGGAGAGAATGACAGCATAAATACAGTGATAGATGGGAGAACAAAGAGCTTTTTAAAGAATTTATGAGAGAGACATTGGTCTTTAATAAATAAATTCCTGTATGTTCCTTGGCGCTTTTAATGTTTTTTTATGTGTACTTTGTAAACCAGTTTGAATGGAATTTTATCCAGGAAAACAGTCTATTTCCTCATATCGCCGAGGCCTTCTGCTGCCTCTTATTCCATTAAATCAGCAAGCTTAGCTCTGTGAAATGAAAAAGTATTCATATACTACATATTAACCCTTAAAGGGGATGCTGTTTTCAGGCCAATGTCGTATTGTACAGATGTTTCTAACTCAAATTTGAAGTTCTCCGCTGCTACTCATGAGATATGTGTTTTATTTATTTAAATTTGTTAATTTCCTAATTTGGGGGGGGGGGGGGGAACTCCTCTAGGTGGCATACAAAATAATTCCATTACAATAAAATATTACATCAAAACCCAACTATAGACAACACCTGAGAAACATGCGATCATATCGCAGATACACAGTACAGCAATATCAGAAATTTCAGCATGTATAGGTTTCACAAAAGATCTGCCATTAGTGATCTGAAAGCAGGCTTTATTACAATCACAAAAAGAAAATGATCTTCGATAACTTAAAATTATATACATTACTTTCGTACTATCATTACAGCACAGCAAACATTATTCTAGCTTAGTTCTTGGTTCAGAGTTTGTTCCTTGTAACAGAATATGTATTACAAGCAATCCATTTTATAGAACTCATGCCGGCAAACTCATCTTATTTTCTCTGGATTGGCAATTTCATAGAACTATGGCAGTGAGAGGACAACTGTCATGTTAGAGCAAAAATGAACAGTGTTTTCGGCTATAATGTTATGAAACTTGTAATTCGGAATATACCATGAATGACAAGCTCATTTAGGATTTCAGCTTGTTCAGAATGCATTAATTTATACATCTCTCTTGTAGCATGTGCCCAGATTAATGCATATTTCTCTTTAGGCCCTTGTCAATATTAGCACAGCTGGTCTGTTTAATGGGGCATCTCACTGAGACAGAAATATTTCCCTCTCCTTTAAACACACTGGCACTCTATATGGCAAATGGTTTTGTTCAGTTGGCAGGAATAATGTATTTTCCATGAAACGTCCTGCATACTTTACATTATCAACATCCCACTTTCTATAGTATGAAGGGGATTTTAGAAAGGACTTCCAAGTTAAATCAGGGACGTCCAGGACAGAACATGCAGAACAACACCAGGAACATCTATGTCTCCAGCGGATCTCAGGAACATAGACATCCTTTTTTGCATGTGGGTGGCCACATAGACACCGCTATTAGGGACACTTGGGTCAGTAGTGTCCATCTCAGGCAAGCTAACAAAGGGACGTCAAGTGACATAGCAAAGTGAAAACATCAGTTCTCATTCCCCCTCAGTGTGGACATAAAGTAAAATACAAGGGGTATTAGTGTAGCTCCTTCTCCATACCTTCCAGATGTTGGCCTGACAAAATGAGCACTTTTCAGATGCCTATTTGTGCCTGGAGTAGGTTTAATTTTAGACACGATTCAGGACATCCAGGGTGTTTCTGAGATCAGGCTGGGATGCCAGGAAATTAGGAATGCCCCAGCCACGCTTCTGCCATGCCCCCATTCAGACTTGGAGGTCCACAGACCCAGCTTCTAAACTTAACAAGGTCTCTCATCAGAGACTTTTGGCAAAACTAAAGGGTCATGGGATAAGAGGCAGTGTACTGTTGTGGATCAGGAGCTGGTTAAAAGATAGAAAGCAGAGGGTAGGGCTAAATGGCGAATTTTCCCAATGGAGAAAGGTGAATAGTGGTGTACCCCAGGGATCTGTGCTGGGTCCGCTGCTTGTTGACATATTCATAAATGACCTGGAAAAGGGAATAACGAGTGAGGTTATCAAAATTGCAGATGACACCAAACTATTTAAAGTTGTTAAAACCCATGAGGATTGTGGAAATTTGCAAGAGGATCTTGATAAATTGGAAGACTGGGCATCAAAATGGCAGATGAAATTTAATGTGGACAAGTGCAAAGTTATGCACCCAGGAAAGAACAATCCAAACTATGGTTACACGATGCAAGGTTCCACATTAGGAACCACTACCCAGGAAAAAGATTTAGGCGTCATTATGGATTACATGTTAAAACCCTCTGCCCAATGTGCAGCGGCGGCCAAGAGAGTAAATAGAATGCTAGGTTTCATAAGGAAAGGAATGTAGAATAAAACAAAGGATATTATAATGCCTCTGTATCGTTCCATGGTGTGACCGCACCTTGAATATTGTGTGCAATTCTGGTCGCCGTATCTTAAAAACGATTTAGTCTTATCAGAAAAGGTTCAGAGAACAGCCACCAAAATAGTAAAGGGGATGGAAGGATACCCTCATTAAGTATGGTAATTCTTATGTTCTTATATTCTTAGACACATGGCTCAGTTATATGTTCTTTTTGTATAAAATATTGCATAAAAGATTTGAGCACGGCAGTAGTTTTTCTGCTCTTCTATTGCTCTATGGTTGTACATTCATTGAAAAATAGCTCTTATAATCACTGAAGAAGTAGCCTATTGGTTAGAGCAACAGCCTAGTACCCATGAGATCCAGGGTTCAATTCCCATGGTCACTCTTTGTGACCTTGGGCAAGTCACTTTACCCTCCATTCCTTCAGAAGAAAAGATCTGGCAAATTACTTCCAGTCATATCTTACCAAGAAACCCCAGGTGCTGCTGAGTCAGCATTGACTTGATGACAAACAAAACAAAACAAAAAAAAGCACTGGTAACTGTAAAGGCTGTCTCTCTAAACCAAAACCAATTCCCATAGATTACCAAGCCCATTAGAACATACAGCATTGTGCAATTATCAAACATTACTTGGGCCTTAGGCCTTAAAGGGCATTCCCCTTTGGCAGATTTGTTGGT
Organism: Ichthyophis bannanicus; assembly: GCA_033557465.1. Lineage (NCBI taxonomy): Eukaryota > Metazoa > Chordata > Amphibia > Gymnophiona > Ichthyophiidae > Ichthyophis > Ichthyophis bannanicus. The sequence continues at coordinate 724,016,112 of CM066032.1, forward strand.
AGCACCATTGGGGCCAAAACGTTTTTGTCTCTGCGATCTGGTCGTGATGTAGATGGAGGTGAGGCCAGGACCTGAATCACAATGACAAGAAGCAGGCAGCGGCAGTTGTCAGTGGCAGACATCAACTGGGAAAGTGAACGTCCCAGCAAAAAGTTCCTAACAAACAGATTTCTCCCCAGTCCCTCCTGGGGTGTGTGTGTGTGGGCGTGTGTGTGTGTGTGTGTGGGGGGGGGGGGTGGTAATCTACACAGGAAGGCACATATTGCATGCCTATTTTATAAGGGTAATATATATGTCTTTAGAAAAGTACCCCAGGGAAAGTAAGCATGCACATTTACCCATGCTCCAAGCCCGGTAGTATATGCATATATGTGCACACTTTATAAAATACAGGCATACATGCAATCCTAACCCTGCTCTGTCTATTCTCTGCCCTGGGAATACTTCTGTATATATTTCATAAAGGAAGGCACTGGTGCACATCCATGTCGAGAACATCTATGTTCCTGAAATCGGCTGGAGATAGAGCCCTGGCATTTTTCTGCATGCTATGCCCTAGATGTCCCCAATTTCACTTGGACGTTCTTTCTACAATCCCCCTCCACGTTTTCATATGCCTATTTTTTACGTGCATATACTACTATTACTACTACTTATCATTTGTATAGCGCAACAAGGCATGATTGACACACCTAGCTGCTTGTTCATTCCTATTATAACAGCCTGATCTAAATAGCTAGCATTACTAGCAAGTCTCCAATGGCCCCTGCATAGCCCAGCAGACCAATCCAGCTACCTGCATTTCCTCTATGAATTCTAATTATAGAATCTGCAGTCAGACAGACAAAGTTGCTAGTCAGTTCATCCATCAGTGCCTGTGCTATCTCTTGGACTGCTAACATTTCATAGCAACCTCTTTGCCTAGCATTCTGACAGTCCAAGCACTCATTATTGAAACAAGTGAGTCTCATGCTGTGAAAGCTTACATTTCTATTGCTAAGTTTTGCTTTCTCTCTTCTCCAATTGTAGCAACTAAGGGTCCTATTTGCTATCCCATATCCTCTTAAAATCACCTACTGGTTTAGGAATCACCACCCAGCTTGAGAGGGCATTCCACACTTCCACCACACTTCAATGAAGAAATATTTCCATATGTTGCACCTCAGTCTACCTCCTTGGAGCCTCATCTCATGAATCCTTATTCTAGGACTTCTTTTTTCCTTCAAACAGGTTTGCTTCTTGTCTATTACTCATTTTCAAGATATTTTATTTCATATTCAAATGTTTTTATCATACCACCCCTGTCTTGCCTTAGGGAATACATGATAACATTTTTAAGTCTCATTTCATAGGGCTTCCAATGCAGACCCTTCTCTGGACCACCTCAGTTCTAGTTATATCTTCCTAGAGGTAAGGCCGGGAGTTAATACTCCAGGTAAGTCTCACAAAAAATGTGTACAATAGTGTAAACATCTCCTCTTTTCTACTTCTTGTTGATAGTTGGTTTTTGGCATTTGACATTTTTTCCAGACCAAGAGATGGGAGTCAGGGACAGTGCCAGCAAATTGCTACTTTTTATTTTTACTATATGTTGCTTTGAGTCTTTGGGAAAAAGTGGTTTAAAAATCTAAATATATGAAAAAGGATATAGTGGAACTAGAAAAGATTCAGAGAAGGGCAGCACAAATGATAAAGGAGATAGAACACCAGCCTTATGAAGAAACGTTGAACAGATTATGAAATCATGAATGAAGTAGAACAGGTAAATAGGGAGCCATTGTTTAACATTTCAAACACAAAACAAGAGGACGCTCCATGAAACTAATGACCAGCAGATTTAAAATAAATCATAGAAAGTTTAATTTTTTTGCACAGTGTACAATTAAGCTGTGGATTCTGTTGCTGGAAAATGTGAAAAAGACAAGCAGCATAGGGGGATTCAAAAGCGTTTTAGACAAGTTCCTGGAGGAAATGTCAATACAAAATAATTAGCCAGGTAGACTTGGGAAAGACGATGCTTATTCATGGAAAAGAGCTATGAGAAAGAGATCTACGTTTTGGTATCTTCGTCGTAATTGTGATCTAGACTGGCCACTGTTGGAGACAGGATGCTGGACTTGATGGAACTGGGTCTGACTCAGCATGGCTTTTCTTAAGTTTTTAACAATAGTAATAATAATAAACATAATCTTCCTCCTTATGCACCCTAGCATCCCTCTGGCTCTGGTCAATGTTATTATACTGTTTCCCTACCTTAAAACCATTGAATAGAATCACTCCATGGCCTCATGAACATAAGTGGTTCAGCTCTTATGCACTATTTCCTTAGATTTCTGCTCCGATACATAACTATATTTCTTGGTACCGAATTTATCTGACAAGAGGTCATCACCCTTCAAGTTTACTTAAGTCGCATCTCATTCCATCTTCTTCAGGCATGTCCACTATGGTGCAGATCTTAGCATCATCTGCAAAAATAAATTCTTCCTCCTAATCTCTATGCAATATCACAAATATACAGAAGAGGACTGGCCCCAGGACCAATCCCTGAGGCATACCAATTCTTTCCTCAGATTAAATTCCATTTACCTCAGCCTTCTGTTTATTACATAACCAATTTTGTTTTGTTTTTGTTTTAAGAGTATCATTATTGAGGACTGGCTTTGAATCAATGTCCCTTGGGTTGGAGAACATAGGTCTTCCAGGAGGAGATATTCTGCCTCCTGAAGAACTGGCTGAAGCCAGCTTATTCTTATCTGTGTCTTATATTTCTGGTCATCTTAGTTCCTATTTCCTGAATGGCCTAAAGTTTCCCCATCTGGTCTTGAGCTCAATGAAAAACTCTTCCTGGATTTTTTGCCTTGAGAATCTATTGACTCCTTCTCTAGAGACTTACTCCAAAGATTTTTCTTGCACCATGTTCGAGCCCTGTAGGGAATCTTTTAAGCCTTTCCCCAAAAGGTTTAATGAAACCCAGGAAGAATTAGCAGAGCTGCCAAGTTACTCAATTCTAAGAGGGAGATTTTATGCAAACCCTGGCTTTCTGACAACCCTATCATGATACATTATGGGACATGAGGATGGATTTCAATGGGTAGAATTAAGGACTGTAAATACCACCCAGCTTTGTGGTGCAAGTTCAAAACTAGGATTGGCAAATCCTAGAGCTGGGTAAGTTTGCATCTCTAAATTAGAGAGTTTCCTTATGAAGTATTTTCCATGGTTGCTAGCACATTCACAAGACTTTCTTCAGAAAAGCCCAGGTGGGCTTTATTTGCCTTCTCAAAGGAAAAGCCTTATGCTGTGTTATTTCCCTGTTGGATGAGAACAACCTACTTCTGTGCAATCTGTAAGACTTTGCAACTGCCATGACCCTCAGGTTTGAAGTGCCCCCATCTGCTTCAAAGATTCTTAAGTCTTTGGCTTTAAGCTGTGTTCCAAAGCCTCCTGCTTCTAAGACTCCAGCTCCTGGTATTCCAGTCCAGGTTGCATTTACCTTTGCTTCAGTTGTTCCTCCTTCTAAGACTTTACTTCCTGATACTCCACTCTAGGCTACAGCTACCTTTGCTTTAATGTCCTCTGCTCCATTGACTTCAACATCTATGACACCAGTCTGGGTTTCAGGGGCTCTGATATTGCAGACTCCATTTTCAGAGACTCCAGCTTTAGCTGTTTCTACTTCTGTACCAGACAGCCCAGATCCAGAAACTCTAGTTCCCATGATCCCATTCCTGAACTCAAGGGATTCTGCATTCCTGAATCAAACTTCCATGATCTTAAGGCTGACTCCAAAGACTCTCATACTGACCAATCCAAGTACACATCTTATTTGGCTATTTGACTGGTAGTGGTAGTACCATGAGACTATCACCAGGGGTCAGAGCTGCCATGTTGAACCTGGGTGGCAATGGGGCTGGGAACAAAGAGAGATCATTCCTGCTCTGACAGTATACTGCCAATGATACCCCAAGTAAGTTCAAGGGGGTGGGTAGGAGAGGATAAGCAGCCTTTTTGGTGGGTAAAGGGGGTGATGCTGACATCTAGGGATATTGGGGGGGGGGGGGGGGTGCTACATTGCCTAATGCTGGTTCCAGGGGGAATTAGATGATGCTCTTATGGGAGGCAGAGGTTTATGTTTTATGTTTGTATTTATATTTATTATAGTCATTTAATATACCACCATTAATAAACATATCATAGTGGTTTACCTAGATAAGATAGACCTAGATAAGATCCTCAAGAGCAGAGATGCCTCTCTCCATACAAAGATTTGACTTGTTCAAACCATTGGTATTTTCAATAACATCATATGGATGTGAAAGCTGGACAGTGGAAAAGATAGACAGGAAGAAAATTGATGCCTTTGAATTATGGTGCTGGTGGCGAATACTGTGTATACCATGGACTGCCCGAAGAACAAACCAGTCGGTACTAGAGGAGATGAAACCTAAGCTTTCTTTAGAAGCTCAGATGACAAGACTTCGACTTTCATACTTTGGACACATCATGCGAAGAGAGAGATCATTAGAAAAGGACATCATGCTTGGCAAGATAGAAGGTCAGCGCAAAAGAGGAAGGCCAGCAATGAGATGGATCGATACAATAATAGCAGCTACAGGTACCAGTCTGTCAACAATGAGCCGCCTGACTCAAGACCGAACACAATTTAGGATAGCTATCCAGAGGGTCACCATGAGTCGACTTCGACTCGACGGCACTTAACAACAACAGTGATCTACATCAATAAAATTAAGTAATTAATTAAAGCAAAATAAAACAGGTTGTCACCAAGAGCTCAGGTTGTGATCTGGGTGAGGTTGTGGTGCTTTACTGCAAGCATTTTTTTTTATTTGGGAAGCAGACACAGCCACTTCTTAATTTAAAAAAAATTGCCCTGAAATGAAATTTATAAAACAAAATGAAACTTGAAAATGACAAAAGGAAAATAAAAAAAAAAGATTTCTTTTTGCCTGCACACCTCTATTAACTCACCGTTGCCATCCTACTGTGCTGGGAGTACTTCTTATTGTTTTCAGTTAATTTGTTCAAACATGATCAGTGGATCAATGCTAGACTGTTGGAAAGAGGCATGTTTTTGGCCTTTGTTAAAAAAGAATTCAATTTAATTCTGATATTGTTTCATGAGACAAGGAGAAATGCTACAATAGCTCATGAAAGGAAATAGAATCAGAAACTATTAAAGGAAAAACAGGATTGGCTTTCCTAAAGCTATGAGAGTTAAAGAGATAATCCCAGCCTCAAATTGGAATGCTACAAGATGCTCAAGGACCCATATTGAGTGATGCTGAGATCATCAAGAAAAGGTGGAAAGAATATACAGAGTCATTATACCATAAAGATCAAGTGGACCAACAGACGTTTCAACCTGTACCTTGGTAATGGAAAAAGAAGTTGAAGCAGCATTGAAAGCATTATCAAAGAAAAAGCACCAGATACTGACGTCATTCCAATTGAAGTATTAGAGCAAGCGGATGTGGCTGTTCCCATACTTACAAGGCTTTACCAGGAAATTTGGAAGACATCATAGCCAACTGACTGGAAAAGATCTGTGTTTATACCAATACTGAAGAAAGGTAATCTGACTCACTGTGGAAATTATTGCACAATTATTTTGATCCCACATGCCAGCAAGAATCTACTCAAGATCATCCAGCAGAGCTACAACCCTACCCGGAATGAAAACTGCCTGAAGTGCAAGCAGGGTTCAGGAAAGGGCGAGGAATGAAAGACATCATGTATGTGAGATGGATCCTTGAAAAGACAAAAGAATATCAAAAATATATCTATATGTACTTTAGTGACAACAACAAGGCTTTTGACTGTGTAAACCATGAGAAACTCTGGGCCACATTAAGAAGCATAAGTATACCAGAACACCTGATAGTTCTCTTGCACAATCTTTATATTGATTAAGAAGCAACAGTTTGAACGGAACAAGGAGAAACAGAATGGTTTAAAATCAGCAAAAGTTTACGACAAGGCTGAATACTTTCCCCCTATCTGTGTAATTTATATGCAGAAGAAATCATCAGAGAAGCAGAACAGTATGAAGACAACCAAGGCATGAAGATTGGTAGAAGATTCTATGCTGATGACGCCACAATACTGGCTGAACGTGAAGACGATCTGAAACATTTGCTTCTCAAGATCAAGAAATATAATCTTAAAATGGGCCTGTACCTTAATGTAAAGAAGACAAAGTTCCTGACAACTAGCAAAATCAATAGAACATTGAAATATGGAGAACTTTAACCTGCTTGGATCAATGATCAATAAAGAAATGACAAGCAATCAAGAAACCCGATGATGCATTGCTCTTGGCAGAATGGCTATGAAGGACCAACACAAGATTCTCAGGAGCACAGAGGTCTCTCTCCATACAAAGATTCAACTTTTCCAAGCCATGGTATTTTCCATAACATCTTATGGATGCAAAATTTGACAGTGAAAAAGATAGGAAGAAAATCAATGCCTTTGAATTATAGTGTTGGCGAAGAACACTGTGTATAACATGGACTGCCCAAAGGACAAACCAGTCAGTTATAGAAGAGATCACACCAAAGCTTTCTTTAAAAGCTCAGGTGACAAGACTTCAACTTTCATACTTTGGTCACATCATGCGAAGAGAAAGATCAAGACATGCTTGGCAAGAATGAAGGTCAGAGCAAAAGAGGAAGGCCAGCAATGAGATGGATCAATAGAGTGGCATCCATAGCTGCTGTTATTCTATCAATAATGAGCTGCCTGAATGAAAACTGAACACAGTTTTAGAACAGCTATCCAGAGGGTCGCCATGAGTTGACACTGACTCAACGGCATTTAACAACAACATCAACAACATTGTTTCAAATTACCAAATGCAATGTGTGCCTTCGAGTCAGTGTTGACTCCTGGCAACCCAGCTTTCTTGGCAGTGTGACTGGAAGTATATTGCCAGGCCTTTCTTCCAAGGCAATGGAGGGTTAAGTGACTTGCCCAAAGTCACAAGGAGTGCTAATGGGAATCAAACCCTCATCTCCTGGTTACCAAACCTGACCAGCCTGTGTCTATTTTGCCTTTATTTCAAAGATTTTGAAGAAAGTGGTATTAAGTTTAGGCTAGCTTTAGGATTTCTTGGATAAAACCTACTGTATATATGACTTCCCAGGCAGTCAGGTTGGCCACAATATAAGCCCATGCTAGTTGCTTGTAAATACTAAGATTGCTGTTAATTTTGATTTTGGAAAGGCAGCTTTATTGGTTCTTTTGGACCTTAGCTCTGGATTTCATTTAGTAGATCACGCTCTTTCATTTACTCGGCTCTATGAGTTTGGTATGAGAGGTATTGTGCTTAAATGGTTCAGGTCATATTTGAGCAATTTTTGGATTCACTGGAATGCAGCTTCTTCATCAACTGTTGCTATTTCTTGTGGAGTGCCTCAAAAATCCATTTTGGCTGCTGCATTGTTTAATTTTTTTATGGTCCCACTTCCAGCTTTGGTACAGGATTTTGTTGTCAACAGATTTTTCAGTGAAGATATTGAGTTTATTGTTAATATTGAGGGCAGCGCAAATATTGACATCTTTAATGACTGGATGCTGTAGTCCAATGGCTTTCTAAGTTTAAGATGAAATGAATCCCCAGTGAACTGGAGTATATGTGTTTTTTCAGAAAGTCCACTATTTCATTTCTTTCTCCTTGTCTGATAGTATATTTCTGTAAAGGATGCTATGAAAACCCTTGGGATATATTTGGATGCTGATATTCAGTCTGATAACAAATTTATTCTGTTATTAATTCATCTTTACTACACTTGCATTAAGCCAAGTCATTCAATTTGCCATCTACTGGAAGATAGCAAAAATCAGAAGCCCACTCCAGACATCTACCAGGCAAAGAGCCATATCTTTCCCTCTGCACTGCTCCTTAGAAAAGGAGGGCAAGCAAACTACTTGGTTCTTATGAAAGGGAGATACATCTTTGGCAAAAAGGAATGCACAGGCAGAATGGAAATGGCCTCCTCCAAAAAGGACAAATATGGATCTCGACAAGACAGAGCCTGCAGCTTCAAAATCTGCCTTTGCCGAACAAATTGCAACCAAGAAAACAGTCTTGAGAGTCAAGTCCTTTAGAGTAGCATGCTTCAGAGGCTCAAAGGGCTCTGACACCAGGGTCCTGAGCACAAGACAGAGATTCCAGGAAGGGACAAATGACCAGAGGGGAGGATGCAGATGCCGAACCCCTTGAAGAATATGCAAGGCTGAAGACTTTCCAGTCACTGGACCTCTGAAACAAGACAAAGCAGCCACCTGAACTTTCAGGGAAGTAAGGAAAAAACCCTTTTCCAGACCATCATGCAAAAAGCCAACAGAGCCAGCACCTTGGTAGACTTAGGAACAAGCTGTCATACACTGCACCCATGCTCAAAGCGGTACCAGAGTTGCATGTATGCCAGGCTGGTAGAACCCCTCTGGGCCTTGAACAGAGTGGAGACTACTGCAGGAGAATAGTCCTTACGCATCAATCGATTCTCTTTGAGAGTCAAGCTGTAAGCGAGAAAGGAGCCTAGTCATTCAGGGCAAATGGCCCCTGATGCAACTGGCCCCAAAATGGGGCAGATGAAGAGGAGGAACCACATCAAATCACTGAACTACACTTTCTTTGTCTAATCCTGCACCACCAGAATAATCCAGCCTGGATGGCGCTCTATGCACCAAAGCACATGCCCCAACAGCAGCCATGGAGGAAGCACATACAGCAGGCATTATAGTGGCCAGGACTGAACCAGGGTGACAACACCTTTGGACCCAGTTTCAATGTGGTGACTGAAGAAATGGCACACTGTCATTGGAGCGAGATGCCATCAATTCCATCATGGGGCAACCCCAATGGCGGAGAAGTTTCTAAAACATCTCCTAACTCAAATCCCACTCTCTGGGATTGAGAGAGTGATGACAGAGGAAGATCGCTTCCACATTGACCACCTCAGCAATGTGTTGGGTCGACAGAGCTGGAGTCTCATTTACGCCCAGGCAAACCAGAGAACCATCCCCAGGACCACTCTTGCACACCTTATGCCACTTTGGTGATTGACATATGCCATTGCTGTGGCATTGCCCGAGAACATTCATGCCAACCAGCCCTTGACCAATGGCAAAAAAAATGCAGCAGGGCCAGCAGATAGCCCTTGTGTCAAGATGGTTGATGGACCACCCCACCTGCCTGTGGCTCCAATAGCCTTAGGCTGTTTGGTCTTCATAAAGGCTCCTCAGCCCATAAAACCGGTATCTATCTGCAGAAGAATCCACAAGTGAACATCCAGTGGCATGTCCCTCTTCAGATAATGTGGGCATAGCCACCACCTCAAGCTGACTTTCACTCCCAGCTGGAGCGAAAGCTTGAGCTCGAACTCCGGTCAGAAAGAACTGTCAGAATGGCCTCATATGAGCATGCCCATGGCACCATCATGATTGCTGTCACCATCAAATCGAGAAGCTGTAGATAATCCCAAACCCTGGGAACATAACACCTCAAGTCATTCCAAAAATCTCTGCACTCTCCCTTCTGGCAGGAAAACTATGCCCACTCAAGCATCAAACCAACCTCCCAGGAATTTCAGGGATTGGGAAGGCTCCAATGGACGCTTTCCCCAACTGACCACCTAGCCGAGGCCTTCCAGAAGGATACCACCTGGGACAAAACTCGAGAGTCCTCCAACAGAGAATGGGTTCATATGAGCTAGTTATCCAGAAATGGATGTACACATAGGGCCCAATATTCAAAAGGCATTTACAAGGTTTAAACTGTGAAAATGCCTCTAACCTGGATATTCAATAGCACTAACATGGTTAGTGTCACTGAATATCCCCAATACTCTCTCTTACATGCCACGAGGCCAGCTGCTTAGCATCAGGGCATGTATAGGGCATGTATAGGGAGAAGCGAAGATGGCGACAGTTGATGTCCGGACAACAGCGATATTTCATGCTGCCTGGTTAGCGTCCTGCGGTTAAAAGACAGGCGAGGCAAAAGCTCACCTATATTTTAGCTGCAGCAGTGAACTGGGTCATATGCAATATCGCACTGCCCGGTTATCGTCTGCGTCTGGTAGGCTTTGCGGAAACATGGATATTCAATGCCGGGGCTGCATATGACCCCAGCATTGAGTATCCAGGGTTAAGGGTCAGCAGACACAGCTATGCGCCCTAGCAGTGCATAGCTGGCATAACTCAATAACTGGCTCATAGTCCTTACCACCATAGCACAACAGCCACCACTGCCACGACCCTAGAGAACAGTCTCAAAACAGTGGAAAGGCCAAAGAGAGGGCAGCAAACTGAAGATGTGAGTCAAACACAGCAAAACACAGCATCTCTGCTGATCCTCCTGGATTAGGATTTGAAAACAAACTTTGGCCAAAACCAGACATGCTAGGAACTCCCTTTGGTGCATCGCCAAAATCACAGATCTCAGAGTTTGCATTTGGAAGTGCAACATGCGCAAATGAGCAATGACTGCCTTGAGGCCATTGGTCAGAAGGAACCATCCTTCTTTGGCATCCCAAAAGAAATGGAATATCTGTCCTTGCATCACTCGGCCAGGGGCACTGGCACCACTGCCTTCAGGCACATTAACTTGCCCATGCAGTAGCTCTCATGTCCACCAAACCTCATGGAGAGATGACAAATGCATCTGGGATAGACAGCTTGCAGACCAGGACACAGCCAGCTATCTTTGGTGACTTATGAGAATGGGCCCCAATGGAACCCAAGACTGGGCTATTATTCTTACCAAAGCACCATCAGTCGCTCTCTACCTTGAGGTGAAAAATGTTAGGCCAAACAAATCTCCTCAGAGGAAGAGGGGAGTTGGGCCCACGAGTGAAAAGTCAGAGGCTGCCATGCAAGATGAATCTAGTGATGAGGGTCTTCACTTGCCATGGGTCAAACAACATTTCCTGGAAGATAACAGAAAGAGTTAAGACAAGGCAAACACTTGGGCATGCTAATGCAGTGTAGGCACAAGACTGCCTGATAATGGAGCACATACAAGAGTGCGCGTTATGTGTGTTTGGGCGGGAATGCACATTGGAGCTGCTCAGGCAGAACGCGCACTGGGACTGCTTGGGCATATGGCGTGCAATGACAGAAAACGCTAACAGCACATGTTGGAAAATGGATTTAAACCCCAATGCCAAGTCAATGAATGCTCGTGGTCCATACCCAACTTACACTCCACAACGGATAGTTTGGAAGCTCCCAACAAGGACAATGACAAGGTCAAGCCTTGGTACTCACTCCCTAGGAGCCTCAGGCAGGGCAAACCATGCCAGGCTCAGTGCTACTCCCCAGGCGCTGTTTTTCTGTGTCTTGAGATTTTTAAAACAGGCTTGCACATACCTCTGAGCTATCTTCAGTCTTGGGAGGAGAGCGGGAGGGGGGGAAGAGGAGGAGGGAGGAGTTGTTGAGGTTGTGTGAGGTAGCTGAAAATCTTCCAAATTCTTCCAATCTTCTGGCTCCTCCACAGTTCCTTAACAGGATAAGAGTGCGGAGCTGAATCAATTTTCCCTCCTCCTATGGCTACCAAAAAGACCTTAGTCTAGTGGAGCTTCCAATGTCGCGTTCAAGAAAATCCAGCCACCATTTGCTGGAGACAGAAGAATACTGAATTGCCCTCTAGAGCAGTGCTTTTCAAACTTTTATCTCATATGACCCGATTTTAACAAATGAAAATTCACGTGATCCTAGAAGATGAAATTAAATTAGCAGGTCTCTACTCATCGCAAACAGAAAGCCATGGCAACAGTAATGGCAACAGCAGCAGCAGTCAGCACAGCGTCTTTTGTGTCAGTGTATAGTATTTGCTTACAGACCCCAGTACTCAGCATAGGCTTCCAGTCTATCAGGAAGCTTATGCAGGAAAGGGCAAGGGACTATGAATGTTCACTGGCTCATAGACAACTTGCTGACTAGTGACTTGGCATAGATCACAGTGAAAATTAAGAGAAGGGAAAATGGTCATGTTTCTGTGACCCCATCCATTGATGTGATTTCATTTGGGGTCCTGAGCCCAGGTTTGGGAACCTCTGCTCTAGTGGCTCTGGTTGATAAAGGAAGGGGAGTGATGGCATTGAAACCAGGGTTCCACCATTCTGCTGGTAGGAGAACACAACCCACTTGTCTGGACTGGTCTAGTAGGACTATATGGAAAGGGGTTATTTTAAAAGCCCTCTTCATGATTTACACATTTATAATCAGGCAGACCTACATGTAAATGACCATTTTAGAAAGGATCTAATTAACACTGGATGTCCTTAGTACATGGAAGTTTCAAGGAGGCATGTTGGGGGCGTGGTAAGGGTATGGCCTGGGCAGGACAAAAATCCATGGGCCCAATATTCAAAGGTGTTTACATAGTTTACAGACCTGTAAACTGTGTAAATGATCCTAAGCGGGATATTCTGTGGCACTAACACAGCTAGCGGCTGCTCGTTCTCCATGCCCCGATGCTAACCGCTTAGCATCGGGATGGGTCAGGGCATTCTAGAGCAGAGCAGATGCACAGCCGATTGTAAACTGGTCAGCGGCAATATTGAACCACTGCCCAGTTAACCATATGTGGCAAAGGCCAGGCACAGGAAACCCTGGCTTAACTTTTGCTGTGTATCGCTAACCAGGCATCAGCTCAATATCGCTGCCACCTGGTTAGCAATCAGGCTATGTGATGACCCAGGATATTTAATGCCGGTGCAGGTTTAATATTCAGTGCATTTGCAGCTCTAGGCGCCGGCACTGAATATCGGGCTGTACAGTATTTCTCATTTCTAGCAAACCCCAAATTCTCCACATCTAGATTTACACCTACTCACTGGCATATACATGCTTTTATAACGTGTTCATTTCGGCCATCCCTTTACAGAAGAGATTAAGGGGGTTATCTTCCTTAATTCAACCTAGTTTATTTCTTCCTTTAAATTGAAAAGAGCTCAAGATAGTATCCTCTGTATTTCATTAGCAGCAGGCAATGTCTACATTTGCAAAATGGCTCACATCTGAATATTTGTATGTGCAAGTTGCATAATGCCGGCATTTACACATGTAAATAGCCAGGTTTCCTCTGTTGATTTCTTGCATATGTAAATTTGTGAAATGGCTCCTCCTACTGCACAGGCTGTCAATCTGCATACATTCCCACACTTCCTTCTATGCATTTTAGAAATGGCTCCACATGTAGTACAACCCTTTCTAAAATACGGTATCATTGGAATTGTGTGAGACCTGACCTTGATGTCTTCGTTCTGATCTCTGTGTATTATCTAAAAATGTGCCTTTCAAGGGTCAGTGTTCAAAAGCACCTATCTCGATAAGATTGCTCGCTGGGGCTATCCAGTGATTATCAGTAACATACCCAGATAGAGTCAGTGAAAATCCTCCTATCTGGATAGTGCTAGGAAATTTGTGGGTAGAATGAACGTGGAGCTGGTAGTTATTTGGCTATCCTAACTTTATGCGGATAGCTGTCCAAATAATGGACTGAAAATCCATGCTTTCTGGATAGCAGTGGTGCTTGGATCTTCAATACGGATAACTAGTGTAGAATATGCAGAACAAATCATCAGAGAAGCAGGATTGTACGAAGACAACAGAGGTGTGAAGATTGGTGGAAGACTCATCAACAACCTTCGCTATGCTGATGATACCACATTACTGGCAGAAAGTGAAGATGAACTGAAACATTTGCTTCTCACGATCAAAGAACATAGCCTCAAAATGGCCTGCACCTTAATGTACAGAAGACAAAGATAATGAAAACTGGTAAAATCAACAGATTCATCGTTGAAAGAGAAGAAATTGAAATCGTGAACAACTTTAACCTACTTGGTTCAACTAGCTATCAATAAAGAAGCAACAAGCAGTCAAGAAATCAGACGACACATTGCTCTTGGCAGAATGGCTATGAAAGACCTATACAAGATTCTCAAGAGCAGAGATGTCTCTCTCCATACAAAGATTCGACTTGTTCAAGCCATGGTATTTTCAATAACATCATATGGATGTGAAAGCTGGACAGTGAAAAAGATAGGAAGAAAATTGATGCCTTTCAATTATGGTGATGGCGGCAAATACTGTGTATACCATGGACTGCTGAAGAACAAATCAGTCAGTACTAGAGGAGATCAAACCTAAGCTTTCTTTAGAAGCTCAGATGACAAGACTTCGACTTTCATACTTTGGACACATCATGCGAAGAGAGAGATCATTAGAGAAAGACATCATGCTTGGCAAGATAGAGGGTCAACGCAAAAGAGGAAGGCCAGCAATGAGATGGATCAATACAATAACAGCAGCTACGGGTACCAGTCTGTCAACAATGAGCCGCCTGACTGAAGACCGAACACAATTTAGGACAACTATCCAGAGGGTCGCCATGAGTCGACACCGACTCGACGGCATTTAACAACAACAGTGCAGAATATCTGGATACCTTATTTAATTAATTAATTAAAGTAATTTCTTTAAATGTATTTATATTGCACCAGATCTCTGAAGGTTCAAAACAGAGTTACAATGAATATGAAACAAACAAGCGGTAACAAGTGAATCATGGAAAAATATGACCAAGGAAATTAGATACTGATTAAACAACCCAGAGACTAAACAAACAATGGTTAAAAAAACAATCCACAAAACATTTTCAAGCATAGAAACTGTCATTCCTGGCATTTAAAAAAATAAGCTGACCATGGTGGCTGAATATTGGCCCGTAGGTTTTTTGTACATGCCTTTGAGTAATATAGGCTGATGAGAAGTTTGGACAGCAAGATGTGGGTGGTATGGCTGTCTGCCTCTTGGATCCAATCTCGTGTGCCTGTGATTTCGTATTACTGTGTATTTCGAGTTATTTTATGTGGCTTGTTTATGTTTATTTGGTTTATGTTGATGAAAATATATGAGGTTTTATTAATTTTATGTCTTTCTATTTCTGTTGCCAGCACTCTACTCCTCCATGTTTTCTTGGCTTGCAACCTTGGGATCATGTCTGACTCCTCCCTCTCCTTCTCCACATATATCTTTCTGACAGCTAAAAACTTGTCATTTCTTTATAAGATCAGCAAAAATCACCCCTTGCTTTCTGAACACACTACTAAGACACTTATCCATGCTTAAGTCACCTCCCAACTAGATTATTGCAGTCTCCTCCTTACTGATCTCCCTTTGAATCATCTCTCTCCCCTTCAATCTGTTCAAAATTCAGCTGTGTGGCTAATCTTCTGCCAGTCTCGCTATGCTCATATAACCCTTCTTTTCAAGTTGATTCACTGGCTCCCTATCCATTTCTGTATCCAGTTCAAACTTCTCCTACTGACCTATAAATGCACTCACTCTGCTGCTCCTCACTACCTTTCCTCTCTTATCCCTCCCTACTCCCCTCTTCAGAAACTCCACTCTTCTGGGAAGTTCACTTCTGTGTCCTTCTCTTCTACTGCCAACTCCAGACTTCGATCTTTCCACCTTGCTGTTCCTTATTCCTGGAACTACCTGAGTTGGTACGTCAGGCTTCATCTCTGGCCCTTTTTAAATCTAGGCTAAAACCTCACCTCTTTGAGGCTGCTTTTGGGTTCTGATCCGTATAGTCTCCTGCTGTCCAACTATATGCCTCCTTACCATTCTCCTAGACATATCCATGTCCCCAGCTATTGTATTGTCTGTCTTGACTGGATTGTAAGCTCTGATGAGCAGGGACCATCTCTTACATGTCTCTGTATAGTGCTGCGTATGCTTTGTAGCGCTACACAAATGATCAGTTGCAGTAGTAGTAGTATGTTATCAGTAGACATTATTTAATTTGTATTGTGCTTGGATTATAATGTGTAATGTGATGTAAATTGTTTGGGTGGAGTGTGGTTAATACTCTGCCCACACTCCACCCAAACTCGGCCTATGCACGTACCATCGACGCTACACATGTACTTATAAAATAGCGACTGGTTAAAGTATGCTCTTAAAGCACTATGGAGCATGTGCACTAAAAACGTCTTGGTAGCGTGTCATCAGGATACAAAATCAGCATGGAGGCCCACACCATCTTCAGGAAATATGTGAGTCTGTCCCCTGCCATTAGTGCATTGCTAACGGAAGACCCCCCAGAACCCGGCATACGGGTGCAAATAACACCACGCATTGAGGTAGTGTTAAGTGCACCTGACCTAACAATTATGGTTAGCATGCCCGTTATGCCCATGCTAACCAGGATGTGCTGTCAATCACATGTTGTGCCCTGAACCCTCACAGTCCCTGTCCATTCACATGTTAACTGGTTAGCTTGACATTTTTAACGTGGCACCCCATGCTTACTGTTAGCACGGTACCCTTAGTGCATAGCAAATCTTTTTCCTCTCTCCCTGATGAGTTTAGAACCCCTTAATATGCTCTGCCAAACTGCATGTACTTTGTAAATAATGAAAGGCCTTATTCAGTAAACAGTATGTTTACTAAAGCACGTTAGGATTTTGTAGCTAATGCGTCGTTATTGTGGAAATAGCTACTTCTACTTTTACATATCATTTATTTAGTGCTACATGGTGTATACACTGCTGTACATGAAGTTGTGGTCAACATTATTTGCATCCTTGCAGTTCAACCCCTTAATGTCAAATCTCTCTTAAAAAAAGTTGCCAATGAAATGGCTTTGGACTATATAGGCACACATATTTGACACAAAATAATCAAATATATAAAGACCAATTAAGAAAAAGTACAAAAACTGGGACTTTGTCAGGACATGATTATTGGCACCCCTATAAACAATTCAAATCAGTTTGAACAGAGGAACCACATTCCCATTGCAGTAACATTAGACACACCTGTGATCAATTGTCAGCACTCACAAGACTTGAATCAACCAACGAATGTTTTAAATGGCCACATTCACTCTGTTTCATTTTTCAAAATGGTGAAGACAAAAGAGCTGCCTGAGACTATCAGAAAAGCCATTATCACCAAACATCAAACTTCAAATGGGTAAAAGACCATCTCCAAAGACCTTGGGATTCCTATGTCTACAGTTGGCAATGTTATTAAGAGGTTTTCTGCTCGTGGAACTGTCAAGAATCTCCCAGGATGTGGTGGAAAGAGGAAAATTAATCCGTCTTCAAAGGTTAGTGTGAACTGTTCGAAAAACACCACGTACAATATCCAAAGAGCTTGAGGCTGACCTGGAGCAGTCTGGAGTGGTGGTTTCAACCTGCACCATACACCATGCACTAAACAAAGAAAGACTTCATGGGCAAAGGCCAAGGAGGACCCCACTGTTCAAAGACAGATATAAAAGGTACACCTGATTGTTGCCCAAACCCACCTTGAGAAACCACAGTCCTTCTGGGAAAATGTTCTATGGGCAGATAAAACCAAACGTGAGCTCTTTGGCAATGCAGACCAGTGATACATTTACAGATGAAGAAATGAAGCTTATAAGGAAATAAAAACACCCTTCCTACAGTAAAATATGGAGGTTCCATAATGCTGTGGGGCTGGTTTGCTGCCTCAGGAACTGGAGGCCTGGAATGTATTAAATGAATCATGAAGTCAGAGGACTACCAAGGTATTTTGGAGTAAAATGTGCTACCTAGTGTCCGAAAGCTAGGTCTGGGTCGAAGGTCATGGGTCCTCCAGCATGACAATGACCCAAAACATACATCCAAAAGTACAAAAGAATGGTTAAAAAGGAAAAAAATGGAACGTTTTAAACTTGTCAGCAATGAGTCCTGATCTCAATCCAGTCGAGAACCTTTGGAAAGAGCTGAATTCTGCCATTGGTAAAAAGAATCCTGGAAACATTCATGAGCTGGAACATATCTCAGTTGAAGGATGGGAGAAACTACCAGCAGACAGATGTACAAAACTTATAGATGGTTACAAGAAATGCTTGGAGGCTGTCATCACTGCCAAGGATTGTGCAACCAAATATTAATGAAGGGTGCCATTAATCCTGTCCAGGTCATCTTTTTTTTGTTGTATACCTTTGAATATACTATTAAAATATTATGATGACATATAGTTGGAATATCTCCAATTATTTCTCAAGATATTGTGCACAACATACCTAAAATGCAAGGGTTATCAATAATGTTGACCACAACTGTATAGATGTAAGAGACAGTCTCTGCTCATTGGAGCTTACAATCTCCACGCTAGCTGCAAATGTAGTGGACTATCTGTTGGGGGGCGTGTACAGAATTTCCCCAGGATATAGCAGTCCGAAACTGCAAACAACGTGGCCCAGTAGCACCTTCGACCCCCATTGCACTCACATCGTCTGCATTTTTGACAGTGACTGTGTGCTGTTGATACCCATCGTAACCGGGTGTAGCAGACACACCCACTCTCTACCCATATCCCGCCCACTCCGATATTTACTGGTTCTGCAGATAGTGCAGGGAAAAAGCAATCCAGTGATTTTCTTCACTTTCTGTTAATGCGGTCTGAGAGCGTACACTATCAGTAACGCTAACAAGTAGTACAGCTTAGTAAGATTACCCCTAAGGTTTTGTCCCCATTCCGTCGATGGGAAAAGATCATGATAAATCTGGCCCTAATGAATATGCAGATGACAATGGAAATTTATTCCCTGCCAAAGCAATGGAGAAATACTAAGCAAATACATATTATTTTATGGTTGCTTTTCACATGGAAGGAACACTTCAAAGAGAAAATAAGTGCTGTTTTTAATAAGACTATCTCTTTTCAAACATTTACTGTAAATGGCATGGATGAGATCCTTAAATACTAACTTTGCATAATAAGCAACAGACTGTTATAAATAGTGAAGTCCTCAATACAGGACACTTATGGGTCAATGTTCAAAACCATTTATTGGGCTAGCAGGTGCTGTTAATCAGCTAAGTGGTTCGGGAACATGTTGTCTTGTGATATTCAGTACCACGGTTCAGTTAGTGCTGATGAATACCTTACAAATTGCCTCAGCACTATCTATCCAGATAATTTGCGGAAATATTTCTTTATGGAAAGAGTGGTAGATGCGTGGAATAGTCTCCCTGTGGAGGCAGTAGAGACAAAATCTATCTGAATTGAAGAAAGCATGGGACAAACACAGAGGATCTCTAAAGAAAAAAAGGACTATAGCGCTTAGTGGTTCATATGGAAGGGCAGACTGGATAGGCTGAATGGTCATTATCTACCATCTATAAAGTTAGGACAGCAAAAAGGCTGAATATCACTACTATCCAGATAGTACTGCCAATCACTGCATTCCCTGGATATTTATACCGAGATCTGTCCAGATACAGGTACTGGATATGTGGATATTCTTAGACTGCTGTAGTAGGGATTAAAAAAAGTCACCAACTGTGGACCTAAAGGATTTATGTGGTTAAAAATTGGCTTTACTAATAATTCCTGTACTGTGTATCCTTTAACGCAATGGTTTGCTCAAGATTAGCTTGGGAAAATCTTACTCCTGATGCAAGAAGAATTGTAAGCCTGGGAAGATCAGTGGTGAAACTATTGCACTAAGGGATAGCACAGTGGGCATAGAACATGCATTGCAAAATACTAAATACCAAATCGCTCTTCGTATAAAAGTCTGTGCTAAAATTTAGTGCTGCTCATTACTCTTAACATAGTGTTCAGACATAGCACAGAAGTAAAAAGGTAATCTGAAGTGAAATGTAGCACTTCATCTCCGATCCAAGACCCTTACTGCTCCAGGTAGGCTCCCAGATCCCCCTCACCTGATACCACAAAAAAAACCTGCGGTGGCCCAAGTGGGCCCCTGAATTTTACAATCCCCACTCCCGAAGATTTCCCTGGTAGCCCATGTGGCCCCCTTGTACATCCCAACCCCTCAGAAATAACATGTTGACCCAAACGGACCACTTGGATCCCTTTGGTTCCCCAACCAAACTCTAAAGTTGGGCAGCAGGAGTGAAGCCCTCTCACTCTTGACTCCGATGCCGCCATCTTCCAAATTAATGCCTCCTGACCTCTAGCTATACATTGGGATGCACCGCTAGCAGTCAGTCTGCCAAATAAAGCTATGCTTCCCAAATAAGGAAAGTACTGAGCTCTAGTGTTGTGCCTTGATGCACCGCTTGGGGATAGGTGCTGCTATTTTACAGGATGGCAGCATAAAGGGAGGGATGGTGCTGGATGCCACCCCAGACAAAGTAATTAGTATTGATCATGGGGAAGCTGCATCAGAGGCTTTCTAATTGAGGGCCTCCTTGGCCTGAGATGCCCTGAATTAGATAACCTGGGGTATCCAGAGAGGAGGAATAATTTGGGGAGGTCTTGGGAGGATCCAGGAGGATTGGGGGATTAAGAGATCTGGAGAGGATCAAGGGTCCAAAGGGGAGTGGGGGCCTGGGGATCCAATGGGTTCCAAAGGATCACTAGACACAGAGCCCCAGAACATTTTTGTGGGTGGGAGTTGGGACAGTCAGAGATTCAGTCTGAAATTTTTAAAAAATGTCTTCCTTCCTGTCAGTGTGTGAGCCAATCACTGATCATGCACTGACAAGAAGGAAGACATTTTACTCGAGATGCAGGAAGCTGCTACAGCTTGCCTTGGTGGTGTGCACTGCAATTTTTCTGTCAGGGTACACTTTATAACTTCTGTAATCTGCATGCCATTAATTTATTGTATTGGGAGTAACGTTTTTTGGCATATGTATGAGAACGCTGTGCGTTGACGCTTAGCCCAGCATTCAAATGCATGCCTTATTACATCGAGGTCTGTGTATCTAAATTTAGTGCATTCAACATTCCTTTGCAGACAGATAATGCTGGGCAAAAAAGGGGCTGAGTTGCTATATGCCTGAGAGAGGTTTTTCAAATTCAGTTAGTTAATGTGATATTCAGCGCTCATTGGCTCTATATGTGCAGGCAGCTTTGTTTGCAAAAATAGCTGCACAACAGGGGAGTCCAAGTGTATCTACCATCTCAGCCAGTCCTGCACTTGCACCTGCCCCCACCCATCCCATCCTAACCTCCTGCCACAGGTGTCCATTATCTTCCCTTCCTTTCTCCAAGATCTGGAGTTGATGGGGGGGGGGGGGGCACACGGTGATTCTCCACCATGCTTTCAAGCTTGCTGCTGCTTCAAGGACCCATGGGTGCATGCACACATATCCTGCCGACAGAGAGGACAGGAGAAGCAGGTCATTAGTGTGTGCGCACACTGGTGCTTCAAGTCCTACCATGGTGCTCAAGCAGCTTGTTCTGCTTCTGCTTCCAAGCATGATGGAGGGGTTGTGGTGCCATCTCAGGGTGGGCCACCTTAGGCAATCACCTAGTCTTCTTAATGAGCAGCCTATGTCTTCTGCACCCTTAACCTTTTAGGTACAAGTGTGTATCTGGATACATTTTAACTGAAAGGGAACTGCATTTTTGAGCACACATTCACTTTGATTAGGTGCTTAAAATAAAAAATGCACGCGCATCACTTATCGCTTTGCATACTTAAAACAGTTGTAGTGTGCATTCAATGTATATCTAAAGAATGAATAGTTGAAGCAAACATGAAAAAATGTCCACAAATGTGGAAAAATTCATTTTGAACCAACAAAATCAAACCTTTTTTTTAGCCATGAACATCCCTACTAACAGATAAAAGTTGATTAGTTAATTCTGTTTGTTCTTCCATTGCTGAATATCAACCCTTTAGTTTTAAAATTTTCCTTCTTACCTGTGTTAACTCCTCCAGTGAATATCCATGCACCTGTTGTCATGGCGGCTTTAATTAGGCCTTTTCCAAAGACTTGTTTCAGTTTTGGCTGAAGCTCAAAGTTTTGTAGGCCTCCATGAACAGAGATCAGAAGTTTGGGAAGCTCAAGTTGCCATTCCTTGGTCATAAGGTGCAGAAGAAGATCAGGCTTTGTGTCAAAGGAGACGCGCACATACTGACGAAAGAACAGAATTGAACAATCAAAACACACCTATCTCTGCTTACTTCTAAAATTAATATCAAAATTTGTTTCCAAAGCAATTTAAATTCACTGTAGCTTGAGTAACCTATACTATACAACAGTGCTTCTCAACCAGTGTGCCGGGGTACACTGGTATGCCTTGGGAATGTCCTTGGTGGTGACAAGCAGGAACTTGGTTTGTATGGTCTCATGAGAACCTTGCCACCACTCTATTGGAAGTGCCCTAGAAAACAGCCCTCTGCTACCCATTGCAGCCCTTCCCTCTGAGGCAGCATGTAGGAACAAGAGGGGAGGGAGTGAGCTTGAAACAAAGAGAGAAAAGAAGAGCCACTCTGCTTCCTAAGTTGCCCCTCCCTTCTGCCATTCAAGGATAGGAGAAGATAGATGTGACTGGAGCAGCTACCCTTGCTGCTCCAGCCCCTTTCTCTTGTGTCCCAGAGTCAAAATGCAGCAACTAGATGTAGCTGATAGAGAAAAAAAGGAGCCAGAGAGTAGGAGATTTATTGAGAAGCAGCCTAGTTAGAGGGTGATGGAGAGCTGAGACGATCAAGTGCTACAACAGGGAGAATTGGAGAGAGAAAGATGGTAAAGGAAAGAAGCAATGGAGAAGAATGGTAAGATCCAGTTGTGATTGCACAGGATTGGAAGAGATTATGTTGTAAGGGAGAGATTTAAAGGTACAGATAAAAAGATGAGGAGGAAAATGAGATAAAAAGGAAAAGACGGATGTTAAGGAGAAGGGTAAGGGAGGAAGTGAAGATGGACAAAAGAAGAAAGGTAAAATGGAAAGAAACCAGAGAAGGAGTTAGAAGAAAACAGCCAAGAAGGAAACAAAAAAAAACAAAAACAACAAAAACATTGGGACCAATATAATCAGGAAAAAAGTCACCCTGGTAATAATAGTAGAAAAAATAATTTCTTTTTCAGTATAGTTATTCAAATATGTAATGCAATGATCTAGTAGCTGTATGACTCCTGCAGTAAACTTAGGACCCAGCTAAAAACTCTAACTTGACTGTAATTCTCACATAGAACAGCTGAATTCTGTTGGCTAATTTGATTTTATTTTTTTCTGGTGCATACCTATATCCACCAGCCCTGGGTCTCTTGTGTTGGTTCAAAAGTATTTTGTGGCAACCAACAAAACAAGGATGTGGTTTTAAGCATAGTTTGAGAGCAGATTTTCCAATTTTCCATGGCGACAGTTCATTGGACTGTCCCCCAAAAAAGAACTGCTTGCACACTATGGGCACTACAGGAAACAAGTCTCTGATACATGCACCAGAAAAGAGGTAATTTTATCTTTCTTCCTTCATTCCCACTGGCAGGAGGAGTGCAGCCCTTTGTGTGTGTGTGTGTGTGTGTCTCCTTTCCTGGCCTCAGTCTGATAAAGTGTTCAGTCCTGTAATCTTGCAGGTCCTATTGGCCTGATATGTTCAGGCATCAGATTTGAAGCCGGTAGAATGAGTTAAACATCTTTTTTTAAAAAATGCTGGTCTCTTTCTACTATGGGAAGAAGTGGGGGGTATTGAGGATCACACAAAATTTGGTTTGGTGTGCCATGAAGATTGAATAAGCCCAAAAGTGTGCTACACATTAAAAAAGGTTGAGAAGTACTTCTATATAAGGTACTGTAGATTCAGAAGTTTTGGGCTTATATTTGAGTATCTGACATTCACAAAATATATTTAAGATCACTTTCTGGCAAATCAGTCATAGCATAAACTCACAAATCAGTTGTAGCATAAAACAGTACAAATAGTTGTAGCTCTTCTTCAATGAGGTATGAGCTGGAAGATGGCAGTGGTGTCTAAGCTAGATGCTTACCCTTTACCCATTCCTCTCCTCAAACCTGTTTGGATAGCATGCAATTTAGAGATATCAAGTAAGGCTACCCTAGGGGGGTTGTAGCAGAAGAATATGCTTCATGCTCGTAGGAAAAAGTGTTCTGTTTGTGAAACAAATTTTCCTCCCTTCTGCGCACTGAAGGTCAGCAGACTTGTACGTAGGGTAGAGTGAGATGGACTGCTAAAATGCAAGTGTGGGCTGGCAGTGGATAGAAAGCCAGGAAGATTGCTGCCATGTGCCTTCTATCCATTTTAAGGGAGAAGCACAGAGAGATAACTAAAAGATTGAGGGTCAGAGTGAAGAGGTACGGGACAGAGGATCGGGAATCAGGGTAGGGACAAAAAGGCACATGTACACTTGACCTGCCCAAAGTCCTAAAATGCCTTGTTAAGGCTCTGCTGGGCAGACTAAAATAAGGATATTTCATATTAGTCTCTCCTGTTTCTGTTGAACAGATTGTGTTGTAAGGGTGTGGAGTGGAGGAGTGGCCTAGTGGTTGGGGCAAGGTACTTCAGGCTGGAAGGTCAGGGGTTCAAATCCCACTAGAGGACAGTAACCTTGGGCCGGAAGGACTGGGGTTTCTAGTCCCACAGATGCTCCTTGTGGTCTTGCACAAGCCACTCAATCCTCCATGTTCCCTGTAAAATAGTTATCTCCAAGTTATAAATGCCCTGTTCAATGTAATTTCAGTTTGCTCAATGTAAACCACACTGATGCAGAATAGTGCAGTATATAAGAGAATGTAAATAAATAAACAATCTCTATAATTAACAGAGGTAGTTGGGCTAGGATCCCAGCAACTGGAAGTAACAAGATACCCAGTTGGGGGGGGAGGTATGTACCCCTAGGGATTAGAGTTGATCTGAGGGGAGACAGTATTGGTATTAAAAGGGAGGGCTATTTAGTTTATGATCGTTTTTGCTATCCAAGTTGGGAGTTAAAGTTGGCAGTTGTTTGATTTGGGGTGGGGGTGGGGGTGGGGGTGGGGAGGATGGGAGATTAGTTATGATTTGAAATTCCCCGAACTGCTTTAAGGGAATGATCCAGTTGGTAGGGCTGGCCAACCACTAGGAAAACTAGGCAGCTGAACCTCTGTGTGGAGGGGGGAGGGGGAGGGGCAGCAAAGAACAGGGCATTCAAAGCTCAACAATAGATTCTGAGAGTCATGAGGGGCATAAGGATTAAGGTTTGCCTAGAGTGCCAGCACTTTGAACCAACTCTAGGGCTGGCCCTGACAATTGGTTAGAGGAGGAATGGCGTGTTGCTTTTGGGCCCACAATCTTTTGCTGCCTCACTTCTGGGGGGAGAATTTTTATCTCCCGTTCTATCCACCCTTTCTTGTTCCTGTTAGGTTAGAGTGGTTTGTTGTAAGGTTGTTTGTTGCAGCTGTGGGGGGTGGTTACCCAAACCAATAGGGTGTATAAGTGATTCTTAGAGTGAATGGTGTGGGACTGTGATCTGGTGATTGCAGCTTGGAAGTGGTATGGACATGTGAATGTCCAGTCAATGCGGCCCTCACTTCACAGTGCTAGTCCTTAGCTAGTAATATGGCAGGGACGGTGGTGGGGGCAAAGGATGGGAATTGGAGCATTCAGCGGACTGGATGGGGGAACCATCTAGATAGTAGCATGATGTGGTACTAAGATGAATAGATAACAATGAATATCCGTATTCACTTGGGTTGTTCTGTTTTTCTTGTTTTTTTAATCTGAATGTGAAATAAAGCTGTGACCATCGGTTTCTTTGCCAACTTAGGGGCATGTTTACTAAACCACAGTGCGATAGTTGTATAAGGCCTGCAATGAGTCCAAAACGTCTACGGTATCTGCAGGGGGCATTTCCAGTTTCCCCCCTGTAGATGCCGAGGAGGCTTTGGACTTACAGTGGAGACCCACGATCATTGCATTGGCAGGTTGCATGAGAAGCAACGGGATGCCTGCCGATACAAGGATCACAGGTCTCCATGGTAAATGCAAAGGGGATGACTCTGTCCCCCCAAGTGCCATTGACCACCCCACCCCATTCTGACAATATTGCCAGTGCTGTGGATGTACAGATCTGTGGCACAAGACAAACACAAAGTACTGTTAAATTGTGTATCTCACTGTTTTTTGTGAACCGCGCTGATGCCTAATAGTGCGGTATATAAGAGTCTATAAATAAATAAATAACATAAAATAATATCCCCCCCCACCCTTAAGCACTGACCTTCCCCCAGAAAACTCCCGATTTGAACTTCAGAAAGGGTTTTTTATACCCTTTCTGAAGTTCAAATAAAGTAATCAAAATATGAAGGATAAAAAGCCAAGAGCAGAGTTAGAGTATGATGATATGATATAAAGGAAGTTATGATAGAGGCCCTATTAAATAATAAGCAGAGTAGAACATCGAGAACTGTCTGGGAGAATCGGTGCATCCCCAGACACAGAACATCATCCCAGCTAGTCAACTGGGCCCCTAACCCCCTCTCCTGGTTCAAAATTAAAATCCCCACTAGCCAGTTGAGGCCCCAACCTCCGCACATTCAAAGGTGAAATCACAGCTAGTCAGTCAGTCTAAGGGGGAACCGTGGCCTCCCACCCCTCGACTCCTCCCAAGCCCTTACCTTAATTCCTTGGTGGTCTACTTGCCACAGGGATCAGGTGTGGTCCTTCCCCTTTTGCCCCCTCCATCAAGGCTGTTCAAAATGGCCACAGTCATGAGGTGCTGCCCCATAACATCCTGCATTTAACACTCTATAATTTTGAGTGCTGTTGGCTCATTGAGTGCACCCCATAGCACCCTTAAGAAAATAAGCCCCTTAATGTCTATGTATTTTATGTTCCTTGCTTAGAAATGTATCATGTCGGTTATAAATAAATTTGGCATTTATTTATTTGACAAGTTTTATATACTCTTTGTGATCATTCAAAATGGTTTCTAGCTCAAATAGAACAAAGTAAGAAGGATAAGAAACAAGTAGAGTACAAGCAAAAGACAAAACCAACATTCCCCATGACATGCTACAACCCACAATGTTAAGAGCCTATGACATTTTTCTACAGGGAATAACACGGTTTTTTATACCCTTTCTGAAGTTCAAATAAAGTAATCAAAATATGAAGGATAAAAAGCCAAGAGCATAGTTAGAGTATGATGATATGATATAAAGGAATTTATGATAGAGGTCCTATTAAATAATGAGCAGAGTAGAACATGCAAACGAGAATCGGTTGTTTTAATTTTTCAAAAAGTATAAAGACTAGGGGACATGCAATGAAATCACAATTAATACATTGAGATCAATTGGAGAAAATATTTTTCCACTCAACACATAATTAAGCACTGGAAATTGTTGCCAGAGGATGTAGTAAAAGCTGTTGTGTAGCTGGATTAAAAAAAAAAAGTTTGGACAAGTTCCTGGAGAAAAGGTCCATAAACCATTATTAAAGGGGACCAAGGAAAATCCACTGCTGGGATAAGCACCATGGAATCCATCTACTTTCTGGGATCCTGCCAGGAACGTATGACCTGGACTGACCACTGTTAGAAACAGGATGCTGGACTGACCCATCAGAACAAGGATAAATTAGACAATCTCAGAATATGAAATTGTGATTTATTGAAAAGCATTATCCTTTAAAACCAATAGCCCATACATATAAAAAAAGCAAAAAAAAAGTGAATTGGGATTTCTTCTTGATATATAGGAGCCATGAAGAATCTACATCTCATATGTGTATGCTATCCTATTGATCAGAAGTGTTTAAAATTTAAATATTATATTAAAACATTGGAATGTTTTAGGAATTCTTGACATATTTAAAAAGCCATTGATATTTGCTTATAAATGAGCTAGAAACCCCAGGTTTGATTAGTATATTTCAAATTAAATTAATTGGAACAAATGGACTTACATGTATCAGGAGGACATACCAAATGTGGTAACTGTGTAATGTGTGCCCGTGTTAAGGAAATGAATGCATTTATTTATCCTGTGTTGCAGTTTCCTAATAAATTATGAAATTAGACAAATTGTGAAACTTCTAAAGTAATCTATGCTATTATATGACCTTGCAACAAAATTTATAATGGTAAGACTATGAGACCTATAAAAATTAGAATAATAGAACATTGATCTCCCTATGTCAGAGTTTAGAGGCTGCACCATTGGTATTGCATTGGAGGGAATTATCCCACACTATTAAAGATTTAGAAATTCTATCATGAAGACATATTATTTGCTGAATTATTATAGAAAGGATTTCTCAGAGTTGCTATACAAATGAGAGCAGGAATATATTTTTTGATAGCATATCTTTATTCCAAGAGGTCTGAATCAAGAAATTGAGTGGCACTGATTTTATTTTTGTCATTGAAAATAATGTTTGTATTCTTGAATCAATTTAGGCATTTAAATTGAAAGGATGTCAAGGTTGGAAGGCTTCATAAAATGTATGCATGGCATTAAGAAGAACTAGTGAGGGAGCACTCTTGAGCCTGCATCAGGATAGATGCTTGATTTGAGAGCTCTGCAAAGACATCCTACCAAATCGTACTTATCTCTATCCGTTGGTGTATTATTTTTCTCGAGAGGTTCCTGTTTGTAATGATGACTACTAAGCAGCAAAAATGTGAGTTGAAGTCTAATCAAGCCACTGGGATAGAGTTGCCTAAAGCTGACCTCCTAACATTGACTAAATCACCATGGCCTGGAGAGGACGACGACTCAATGACAGCCATCATGCATCAAGTCACCGGTAAAAGTTCCTGTTCATGAATACCTCTGCAGTACAAGAAATGAAAATGGAGTTTTTGGCAATGCACATCCACCTCTCAGCCTTTTCTACTTGTCTGGATGAAGTCGAGACTCATACTGGGGAGTTCCGGAAGACATGATGTGGAACTGAAAGAATCAACCAAAATGCTAGTAGCTCTATGAACTGAGTGGAAAACTTCGGGAGTTGCAATAAGAGGAACAGCTAAGATCTTAGGTCTGCGGGAAGAATCTGGATGTGATAACCTATTGGATGCTGTGGAAAGATTTATACCCTAGCTCCTTCAGATCCAGTTTTCCTGGCCTTTCAGTTGGGGAAGGTGCGCTGGGTTCCTCCCCAAGCACGGCAGGGCTGCCCATCACCTAGCTGCTAATCTTCAAAGTTCTATGATTCCAGGTAATGGAAATTCTTTCCAAATCCTGATAAGCAGAGAACCTTACTTGGGAAGATTGATAGCTTCATATTGTTCAGGACTTTGTCACTTTTCCACAGTATGCCCTGTATGTTCCTGCTTGCCTTAAGGTCACTTAAAATAATGAGGCTAAAACATACACAGATCACCAAGATGTGATTCAATTCTTGACCAAGATAGAAAAGTCAATAATGGAAATAACCTGATGCTGTAGCCCAAAGTTGGCTGTTTCTGCTCGGTTGTATACCTACAAGCACACTGCGAGAGTGACTTCAATGTGTGCTCTTCTATTCTCATATTTCACTGGCATTGATGTGCCTTTCTATCCTTCATTAAATATTGATACGATTGTTGAGTGACTGATCATATAAACGTTTGAACATGACAGCCTTCTGGGCTGAGCTTTATGCTGGCTTTTGGGGTGTATAATTGGGTGGGCAACAGGGAGGAGGGTATGCAAAATTGTATGTGGCTTTTGACTCTTGGAGGTAGTGTGTTTGTGGTGGTAGATATATGTGACAGAGAGTGTGGATGAGTATATATGGATGAGGATGTTATGATAGGAGTTATGACTTTATGATTCTTTAGCTTTTTGTGTGCTCTTGTTTGTTCTTAATGTGATTTTGCTACTTGGTTAAGGGAGCCACATGCATGTTTTTTATCCTGGATGTGGCATTTGAGATGAAGGGAAGTGTCCATGGTGGGGGGGGGGGGGGGGAATTAGTTGTGAATTCTAGTGGAATACAGATGTGATTATAGATTGTACGCATAGTTAATTTGGAGACTTCCTTCGTCCCTTTGTCTCCTTATAGTTTAAAGTGCATTTTTGGAACTCTTACATCTGGAAGTTGGGGTAGGATTGCATGAATATGTTTAAATGGACTGTATGCTAAGATATGCAGCAGTGTGTGGGTTTAATGGAGGAATCGTTGCAGATAGTTATAGATATAGATATCTTTATTTGCTTAACTGCCTTTCAATAGACACAGCAAGATGGAGTACAATAAAACTTATTAAGAAAACAAACAACTAAAAATTATAGAGAAAACAAATTATGATAAAACCAAACAATTATAAAAGTATAAAATATATGGAAAAAGAAAGGGGGAAACCATGAAAGAGAGTAGGAGGTAGAAGGCAAGAAGTGGTAATGTCTGTGAATCCTCTTTCATTCCATAAGGTCACCAAAAGCCTGTTCTAAGTAAAAGGCTTTCAAGCCTTTCTTAAACTTTATAAAGGATGATTCTAGTCTAAGGTAACATGGCAAGACATTCCAAAGAACTGGAGCCTGACAGGAGAAAGCTTATTGGTGCGCTGGTTCATATCAAATTGATGAGGGACTAGGGAGTAAAGTTCTCATTCAATGAGTAGAAGGTCCTACAGGGAACGTTTCCGCATCCAGTTCAAATTTCTCCTGCTGACCTATAAGTGCATTCACTCTACAGCTCCTCACTACCTTTCCTCTCTTACCTCTCCCTATACCCCTCCTGGGGAACTCCGGCTGTATAATCCCGGCATTGAATCCCCGAGGTTAGGGGTCGGCGGGGAGGGCTATGCACTGAAGGGGTGCATAGCCCTCCTAACTGAATATCAGGCCTCTAGGATTTTCTAAAATAAGTGACAATTGAGAAAACCCTAGATTTTTAACTTTCATCCTAGGCATTTTCAATATTGCTGTTTCCACATTTTCAATCTGTAAAGCCAAATTGTTAAGTAGAGATATAATGTGTTCAACTGAAAAATAATGTAATGTTCTCCACACCTGGCACAGAGCATTGATTACTTCTACCCACAAAGCCCCTTTTCTCTGGTTGAATTCACCTTCATTGATTTGTTCAAAAGCTGTCACAAAACACTGTGAAGGGGTTGTAATTAATGACTTGCTGCCTTTATCAGAGTTAACTGGAAAAGGAGTTGAACTATTGGGACTTGCTCAGTGGTTCTTAGGCTGGAGAATGGGTTACCTGTCAATTTGAACAGGAAAAATTTGCTAAAATTTTCCTATTTCTCATCCTCTTCTAAATGTGTTTGTATAATACAGGTTTCTACTGCAGTTTCATAAAGAGTGTATGAGAGAACCTCCAGTTCTCCTTAACAAAGCCAGGGTAGAGGAGTCTAGCCAAACGGGCAGGGTCGAACCAGGAAATATAAAAAAAACCCTAAGTTGGGGAAAGTCAGGAAGGACTAAAGAGAAGAAGAGTCAGTCTCCAGGTAGGCATTAATATCAGGTGAACTAGGAGATCGCCTAGAGTGCCGGTCCTCCAAGAGCGCCCAGTGATGCTGCTGTCATCCCCTCTCAGGACAATCAACGGTAGCAATGGTGCAAACAGCCCCATGATGCTTACTTTTAAAATTCTAACTCAAAAAGCCCTAATAATGTAATAACTGTAATATTCTCACAAAAAGGTGCACATTTACTAATCTCCTATACTACAAATGTAAACTCCCTAATTATAACGAACAGCAATACCACTTCATTTTTTGTCAGATCGCCTACCATGAGAGTGAGAAATCATTTTCTTGAGGTAGGCCCTCCATAATAGCCAACCGGCCCAAATGCATGAGGCTACATGCTCCCAAGAACAAGCCCACACAGCGTTTAAATATACCGCTAACCAAAGCTGATATGCCACGCTTACTATGATACATTTGCTGCTGTAGTTATAAAGTTTCAAAAAGACTTTTATAGCCCAAAATCTTGTTGCTGCACCACTAGAATACTCCTCTAATGCCGATTAAGGCATGTGGCTATGATCAATGCGTCCCCTGGATACTACGATCTTCATTCTGTTGGGTACTGCAACACAAACATTTGTATTTCAAGCCTGTTCACTTTGCAGCTCTTCTTCAAGCAACGTAATCCCAACTTCCTGTTCCGGTATTAATGTGATTACATCACCTGGGGTTATATTCAGCTAACAGATCATAATCAAAACGATAGACGTCCATGCACAAAATGCTTAGTTTAAAGACCACCACTCTACCTCTGTGTTCAGTCCCACCGGAGTAGTAGAATAGAGCATGTAAATCCATCGCTGTTCTTTATAGCGTAATTGGCTTAAACGATCTCTGCTACATAAAAGTGGAGGGACCATATCTAATATAAGCCACCTCAATTGCTCCAAAGAATGCTCCTGTTGTACACAATGTTGTACCAATGGTGCTGACAGGACCTTGGTATTAATTCGGGATCGATGTTCTCTCAAACGTTTTTTCACCACTCGCGTCATCATGCCCACATAAACTTTGGTACAAGGACATATAATTAAATAAACTACAAAAGATGAATCACAATTAGTGGAATGATGCAATGTGTAAACCCGTCATGATTGTGGGTCACACCAGCTTGTACCCAAAAGTCAGACAAAAGTCGCAGGAACCACAAGCATGATGACCCCCTTCTTCCCAATGAATGGGATGGGGGGTAGAAAATGTACTGATGACACGATCTGCTATATTGGTACTCCTGTGGTAAGCCAACATAAGTGGTAACAGAAAACACTTATGTAGTGTTAGAATGTGCCAATGGGATTTCAAAATTCTAGAAACTGTTATAGTATTAGGCATATAAGGGAGGATACCCACAAACCGATCTTTATTCCTACCCAACTGATTTGTAGAAGAATCCCACCATTCTGGGTGATTGTATAATGCACGTTTGTAAGTCCAAATAATCAACTGTAAGGGATACCCCCTTGCCAATAGCCTTGTTTTTAAATCTGTTGCATGTTTCCCATATTCAGACACGGTTGTACAGAGTTGTCAGATTCGTAAAAATTGCCCCCAAGGTAACACCTTATGTAAAGGGCCAGGATGGTAACTAGTAAACTGCAACAAAGTGTTCCATTGCATTGGTTTCCTATATAAAGTTGATGATAACTGGTGCCCATCTTTGTACAATAGCATGTCCAGAAACTCTATCTGTGTCCTGTGATATTTAGCTTCAAGCTGTATATGGGAAGGCAATGTATTTATCCATTATAAAAATTCTCCAAGGTCACCCATAGTTCCTGTCCAGATGAAAAAAATATCGTCTAGAAACTGTTTCCAAAACGAAATGTGACGGAATCCAATTGACCCATAAAGGTAGTGATCTTCAAAGTGGGACATATAAAGGGCTGCCACTGAAGGTGCTATAGTGGTGCCCATTGCCACTCCAAAACGCTGGTGATAAAATTTAAAATCATACATAAAAAAATTCCTCTCCAATACCCAGGTTAATAATTGCAACACAAAACATTTTGGTATTCTTGTTGGCAGGGAAATCGATAAAGCAGCCAAAATAGTGTATGCCTCCTGTTGATGAATATTTGTGTACAACGCAACTACGTCCAAGATAACTAAACTATGATGGTCCAACACTGGTACTCCCTGTAATAAGGATAGAAAATGGTAAGAATCCCTTATGTACTACTTTATATTGAGAGTCAAGGGCTGAAAAAACTTGTTGCAAAACTGAGACAGAGGTTCAAGCACAGATGAATGACATGAGACGATAGGATGTCCCGGTGGATCTACTAGAGATTTATGAACTTTAGGGACCAAATAGAGAATTGGTATCTTTGGATGTTTAGGATTCAAAAAGTCCAACTCTTTAGTGGTGATCCAACCTTGCTGTAGTGCCTGTTGTGATAATGACAGCAATGCTGAGCAGATGGATTGGGAAAATAATGAGCATTGTACCTTTAAGAGTAAGGACAAGACAGGTTCCCATAGAAACCGAAAGCTTCTAACTAGAACTGAGCCCAGCCATAGCAGTGACGTAGGAGCTGAGTGGAACTCTAATGAGTTGCACCTGAGTAGCCAGAGGGGTATGGCTGCTGAAGGAAGCCGTTTTAAACCTGCTTCAGAGCTAGTGTTCAGGAACAGAGGTGGAGAGAGAGAGAGCACACAGAAGCCACGAGGCGAGCAACGACAGCATACAGAGCAACGCAGGCAAGGAAGGCAAAGAGGAGAGCAGCAAAGAGGGAAACTTTGGAACCCAGAACTAGCAAAGGAGGATTCTGGAAGGTCCATTTCCTTTACCTCGAGAGCACTAGAAGCAAAGCCAAAACCTCTGTGGAAACTACCTGAAGAAAAGGTGGAAGAGTTTACATATACGAGGGAGGAAAGCTCTGATTACAGAAAAGGCATTGTGAGTGAAAAAGGTCTGTCTGCCATAATTCCTAGCCAGAGACTTGCTGAGGAGATTGTACAGCAGTTAAACAACAGTGCTAATAAGAGCAGAGATGGCACTGCTGCGAAAACAGTTCCAGTCAGAAACATTCTTAGTAAGTGTTTTGAAACAGATGTAAAGGCTGTTGCTAAGAGCTTACGTAAGAATCAGTTTCCTGCACTAGAGAAAGTTACTGCCGATCAGAGGGACAACTTTATTGAACAGCTGCAAGAAGTTCTCAGTGACCTGCAGTCTAGAAGTTCCCCTAAGCAGAGTTATAATGATTACAGCGAGGAGATGATTGTTGACGTAGAAAGCACTCCTGATACAACTGATATCTGTGAGATGGATTGTTCTTTATGTGAGATTGATCACTTGGACCTACGTTAGACAACCTTTGCATGAAGGTAATGAAAAGTTGTTTTCTCCTGAATGTTTGCTGTGAAGAAACAGTTTGCCATATGCTTTATTTTCTAACTTTGAATTGCTCCTGTTTCCTATTGTTTTGGAAAGTAATCCGTGTCATGTTTTGAGCCAAGAATCTATGTGTGAAAGGGAAAACCCCAAATAAAAATTTATCTGTTCAAATGACCCTCGTGCCACAACACCTTTGTTTGATAGTAAACCTAGACTACAACTCCCAGCATACCTTGCTGCTACCTTAGTCAAAAAGGACACTTGAAGACAAAGTAGAGGTCACCCTTGCTCTAGAGTCACCGGCCCTAGGTGGGGGCAGGACACTGTGTAGCATACGTTTTAATTTCCAAACTAACTGGAGGCTGCCAATGGAGGGATTGTAGCAGATTGCTTTAAAAAAAAGTTACATTTGAGGCTTCTTCGGAAGATCATAGTTCGGATTCTTCTACTGAACACTGTGGTTTTTCAATGGGAGCGGGCGCGCAATCTGTACCGCAGGTTTTTCAGAGGGGCCGGTCACGCAATATCCGGCCATACCGTTATTCAACAGGAGACAACTGGAGAGGGCCAACGACGAGAGCATCAGCAAACAACAGTCATTAATCTATCAGGAATAACTTTAACAATGGAACAATCTCATGTGTTAACATTAGGTTTGTCATTTGTTCCCTCTCCCTCTTATGACCCCTTCAAGATGAGAGCAGCACTTCTTTGTTTTTTTAGGAAATTGCATACTGCCTTATTTTTTCAAGCTAATCCGGCAGTGAGGACAGAAAATTCTATCTGCTACAATCCCTCCAGCCTCCAGTTAGTTTGGATGCATCGGTGACCATTTTTCAGGAGTTGGTATTAAGGGATTTGGGCAGTTTAGAAAAATCCTCCTCAAGATCGTTCTCAAACATTACTAGTCATTCCCATAGGGCTTTACGGGATTTACGAGATGCTTCACAACTTACCATTCGCAGAGTTGACAAGGGAGGAGCAGTTGTTGTTCAGGATACTGCTAGATATCATGCAACAGTTTTAGCCCATTTGCAAAATCCTAAGTACTATCGGGTACTGGCAGAGGATCCGGGTCCAGATTTACAATTGGAAATTAAAACTTATACTACAAAGGCACTACAGCAAGGTTGGATCACCGGCCCCTCTGAAAAACCTGCGGTGCAGATTGTGCGCCCGTTACCGTAGAAAAAACACAGTGTTCAGTAGAGGAATCCGAACTATGATCTTCCGAAGAAGCCTCAAATGTAACTTTTTTTTAAAGCAATCTGCTACAATCCCTCCATTGGCAGCCTCCAGTTAGTTTGGAAATTAAAACGTATGCTACACAGGCACTACAGCAAGGTTGGATCACCCCTAAGAATTGGACTTTTTGAATCCTAAACATCCAAAGATATCAATTCTCTATATGGTCCCTAAAGTTCATAAAACTCTAGTAGATCCACTGGGACGTCCTATTCATCAGCAGGAGGCATACACTATTTTGGCTGCTTTACCAATTTCACTGCCGACAAGGATACCAAAAAGTGTATGATTTTAAATTTTATCACCAGCGTTTTGGAGTGGCAATGGGCACCACTATAACACCTTCAGTGGCAGCCCTTTATATGTCCCACTTTGAAGATCACTACCTTTATGGGTCAATTGAAGTCTGTCACATTTCACTTTGGAAATGGTTTCTAGACGATATCTTTTTCATCTGGACAGGAACTTCAGCACTCTCCCCTGTGCGATCAGCATCTGGACAGGATCTTCAGCACTCTTCCCGTGCGATCAGGGTCGAGCCCGTCGAGCCCGGGAACCAGACGCCTTCCCGCTAGCAGCCCCATCGCCCAATCACAAGGGCCCTGCACTCAGTTGAGGGAGGTGCCATCGGGCACCGCTGAGGCAGACGCCGACTCCAACGCCATCTTCAGCACTCTCCCCTATGTGATCAGGGTTGAGCCTGTCGAGCCCGGGAACCGTACGCCTTCCAGCCGGCAGCCCCATCGCCCAATCACAAGAACCCTGCACTCAGTTGAGGGAGGTGCCATTGGGCACGCCCGCACCTAGCGGGCCCGCACCAATGGGCCACGCCAAAGGGCCCTTTGGCATGGCCCTTAGGCAGAAGCCCTGTCGCGGGAGCAAACCAGGTACAACAAGAAGCTCACACCATATCACAACAACGAACGAGGACTCCACATCGAAAAACTGACAACTCCCACACCCAGTCCTTGCTGGTAAATATAACACATGCTGCATAGCGTGTAGACCCCATTACTACTGCATTCCCACCTCCATTGCTACATTACTGCTAGCAAATCGGCATCTCCAGCTTAACCTGTGGACTTCATTGCTACCACATTGCTTGCAACTACATCTGCTCCATAGCATTGCTACCTCATTGCTTGCAAATAACATCTGCTGCATTGCCTGTAGACTGCATTGCTACTTCATTGCTTGCAAATAACATCTGCTGCATAGACTGTAGACTGCATTGCTACTTCTTTGCTTGCAAACAACATCTGCTGCATAGACTGTAGACTGCATTGCTACTTCATTGATTGCAAATAACATCTGCTGCACAGACTGTAGACTGCATAGCGCAGTGGTTCTCAAAACCAGTCCTGGGGGCCCACCAGCCCGTCGGGTTTTCCGGATATCCACAATGAATATGCATGAGAGGGATTTGAATATACTGGAAGTAGAAGGCATGCAAATCTCTCTCATGCATATTCATTGTGGATATCCTGAAAACCTGACTGGCTGGTGGGCCCCCAGGACTGGGTTTGAGAACCACTGGCATAGCGTATAGACTGCTATTTCATTGCTTGCAAATAACATCTGCTGCATAGCCCCTGGACTGCATAGCATGTAGACTCCACTGCTACCTCATTGCTTGTAAAATAACACCTGCTGCATAGCTTGTAGACTCCATTGCTACCTCATCACTATCCCACTGCTGTAAATAACATTGCTGCGTAGCCCCACTCCACTCCTCTTCCATGGCTCCACTTCACATTATCTTCCTTTTCCTCATACTCCCTAATTGTTTCCCCTCCTACCTACACCCTTGCTCCTCCTCTCCTCATCCTCCCTCTACCACCCTCACTACCCCCTCCACTCTGTCTTCTAACCAATCATCAGCTCTTCAGCTTCTTCAACTTCTCCCTCTCATACAACCATCTCCTCTCTCCCTAAGGCAACCTCACCCTCCTTTCTGCCATACTGTCTCCTGTCTTCCCCATACTCTCCTACTCCTCCTCCTCCTCTTATCCGGTGATATCAACCCCAATCCTGGCCCCCCTAGTTCTCAGTCCCACTCTGGGAAGAGATCCTCATGCAACTTGTCTAATCTTATCCATATCTCTCTCCTTTCCCCCTCCACTCTCCCTTTCTCATGTGCCTTATGAAACGCACATTCTGTCTCTAATAAACTCACTTTTACTCATGATCTTTTTATCTCCAATGCTCTACATCTTCTCGGTCTAACTGAGACCTGGCTCCTCCCCGATGATACCGCATCTCCTGCTACCCTCTGCCATGGAGGCTATCAGTTCTCCCACACACCTCGTCCCACTGGCCGTGGTGGTGGTGTTGGGTTTCTGCTTTCTCCCTCCTGCCAATTCCAACACCTCCCACTGCCTCAGTCTCACTCCTTCCTCTCCTTCGAAGTCCACTCTATCTGCCTTTTCACTCCACTTCCCTTCCAGGTAGCTGCTATTTATCAACCTCCCGACAAGTCTGCTTCTACCTTTCTCTCTGACTTCGACTCGTGGCTCTTTCTTTCTTGACTCCTCTTCCCCCACTCTTATTCTTGGGGATTTTAACATTCATGTTGATAACCCCTCTGATCCTCATGCTCTAAAGCTACTCTCCCTCACCTCCTCATTTGCCCTCCAACTTTGTTCTACTGCCCCCACACACCAGCATGGCCACTGCCTGGACCTGATATTTTTCTCTAGTTCCCTACCCTCGAATCTCCATAACTCACTTCTTCCCTTATCTGACCATCACCTTTAAGCTTTAATCTTCTTCTCCTGCTGCCTCAACCCCGTCCCATCTCCATCAATCTATTTAGAAATCTTTGTGCTATTGATCCCTTGACCCTCTCTTCCACTGTTTCTCCATCTCTTTCTTCCACTATGTCATCCAAGTCTGTTACCGAGGCGGTAACCTCCTATAATGCTGTACCTCTCTTCAGCTCTGGATGCTCTCGCTCCACCCACCCCAAGTCCTGTGAGACGTTCTCCACCCCAGCCCTGGCTCTCATCCACCACCCGTTATCTATGTTTCTGTGCCCATTCTGCTGAGTGTGCCTGGCTCAAATCCCGCTCCCCTGAAGATTGTCTACACTTCAAATTCATGCTTGTTTCTTTCCAGTCAGCCATAGCTCTTGCCAAACAAGACTATTATGTCCATCTGACTAACTCTCTTGCCTCTGATTCTCTCCGTCTCTTTACTACTCTCAGCTCTCTCCTTAAAGTACCTCTGCCTCCAATCCCTCCCTCCCTTTCTGCCCAAACCCTAGCTGACTATTTCCATGACAAAATCCACAAGATCACCCTTCAATTCACCATAAACTCAGTTATTGCCCCTCATCCCCCTTCCACTCCCAACCCTCCCCCTCCCTTCCCACCCTCTCCTCCTTCCCTGCCATCTCTGATGAGGAAACTTCACACCTTCTTTCTTCCTCCAAACTCACCACCTGCTCCTCTGATCCTATCCCCACCCGCCTTCTGAGCCTCATCTCCTCCACCGTTGTCCCCTCCATCTCTCATATTCTCAACCTTTCGCTCCCCACTGCAACTGTCCCTGCAGACTTCAAGCATGCTGTGGTCACACCTCTCCTCAAGAAACCCTCACTCGATCCTACCTGTCCTTCTAACTATCGGCCCATCTCTCTCATTCCCTTCATTTCTATACTACTTCAACGTGTGGTTCACTGCTGCTGCCTCGACTTCCTCTCCTCTCATGCACTCCTGGATCCCTTACAGTCTGGATTTCATCCCTTACACTCCACGGAAACTGCTCTTGTCAAAGTCTCCAGTGACTTGTTCATGGCTAAATCCAAGGGCCTGTATTCTGTCCTCATCCTTCTTGACCTCTCTGCTGCTTTCGATACCATTGACCACAACCTTCTCCTCGATACCCTGTCCTCACTTGGTTTTAGGGGCTCTGTACTATCCTTGTTCTCTTCCTACAGTACCTCTCCCACCGCTCCTTCAGTGTGTGTTCTGATGGATCTTCCTTCTCTCCTACCCCGCTCCCAGTTGGTGTACCCCAGGGATATGTCCTGGGTCTGCTCCTTTTCTCTCTCTATACCCAGTCCCTTGATGCACTTATCTCTTCCCATGGCTTTCAGTACCATCTCTATGCTGATGACTCTCAAATCTACCTCTCTATGCCTGAAATCTCTCCGGCATTCCAGACCAGGATCTCTGCTGCCTTTCTGACATTGCTGCTTGGATGTCTCACCGCCACTTGAAATTGAACATGGCCAAGACTGAACTCCTTATCTTTCCCCCCAACACCTCCCCTCATATTCTTCCTTTCTCAGTCTCTGTGGATAACTCTGTAATCCTTCCTGTTTCATCGTCCCGCAATCTGGGGGTTATCTTTGACTCCTCTCTCTCTTTCTCCACACATATCCAGCTCGTAGCTAAGACCTGCCGTTTCTTTCTCTACAACATTAGCAAAATCCGCCCCTTCCTTTCTGAACACACTACTAAAACACTTATCCACTCCTTAATCACCTCTCGTCTTGACTACTGCAACCTACTCCTTGCTGGTCTCCCTTTGAACCATCTCTTTCCTCTTCAATCTATTCAACATTCTGCTGCACCGGCTAATCTTCCGCCAGCCTCGCCATACGCACATTACTTCTCTCCTCAAGTCACTTCACTGGCTCCCTATCCATTTCCGCATCCAGTTCAAACTTCTCCTTCTGACCTATAAATGCATTCACTCTGTGGCTCCTCAGTACCTCTCATCTCTTATCTCTCCTTACAACTCCTCTCGTGAACTCCGCTCTTCTAACAAACTACTTCTATCTATGCCCCGCTCTCCTACTGCTAACTCCAGACTTCGCTCCTTTCACCTTGCTGCACCGTATGCCTGGAACAAGCTACCTGCATCTGTGTACCAGGCACACTCCCTAGCCCTCTTCAAATCCAGGTTGAAAACCCACCTCTTCACTGTTGCCTTCAGATCTTGACTTCTGTGTTTTGTCTTGACTAGATTGTAAGTGCCGTGTTTTGTCCTGATTTGATTTTAGCTTTATGTTTGTAAGCTCTGATGAGCAGGGACTGTCTCTTACATGTCTGTACAGTGCTGCGTATGACTGGTAGCGCTAAAAAATGTCCAATAGTAGTAGTAGTATTAGTAGAACTATGGGTGACCTTGGAGAATTTTTACAATGGATAAATACATTGCATTCCCATACACAGTTTGAAGCTAAATATCACAGGACACAGATAGAGTTTTTGGACATGTTGTTGTTCAAAGATGGGCACCAGTTATCATCAACTTTATATAGGAAACCAGTGCAACTGAACACTTTGTTGCCGTTTACTAGTTACCATCCTGGCCCTTTACGTAGGGCGTTACCTTGGGGGCAATTTTTACGAATCTGACGACTCTGTACAACCGTGTCTGAATATCAGAAACATGCAACAGATTTAAAAACAAGTTGATTATTTGGGCTTACAAACGTGCATTATAGAATCACCCAGAATGGTGGGATTCTTCTACAAATCAGTTGGGTAGGAATAAAGATCGGTTTGTGGGTATCCTCCCTTATATGCCTAATACTATGGCAGTTTATAGAATTTTGAAATCCCATTGGCACATTCTAACACTACATAAATGTTTTCCATTACCACTTATGTTGGCTTACCACAGGAGTAGCAATATAGCAGATCGTGTCATCAGTACGTTTTCTACCCCACATCCCATTCATCGGGAAGAAGGGGGTCATCATGCTTGTGGTTCCTGTGACTTTTGTCTGACAACAGTGGAGGGTACAAGCTGGTGTGACCCACAATCACGACAGGTTCCACTAATTGTGATTTATCTTTTGTAGTTTATTTATTATTTGTCCTTTCACCAAAGTTTATGTGGGCATGATGACGCGAGTGGTGAAAAAACGTTTGAGAGAACATCGATCCCGAATTAATGCCAAGGACCTGTCAGCACCATTGGTACAACATGAGCATTCTTTTGAGCAATTGAGGTGGCTTATATTAGATATGGTCCCTCCACTTTTAAGTGGCGGTGACTGTTTAAGCCAGCTACGCTATAAAGAGCAGCGATGGATTTACATTCTCCATTCTACTACTCTGGGAGGCTTGAACACAGACGTGGAGTGGTGGTCCTTAATTTAAGTATTAAGTATTTTGTGCATGGACGTCTATAGTTTTGATTATGATCTGTTAGTTGAATACACCCCCAGGTGATGTAATCACATTAATACCGGAACAGGAAGTTGGGATTACGTTGCTTGAAGAAGAGCCGCAAAGTGAACAGGCTTGAAACACGAATGTTTGAGTTGCAGTACCCAACAGAATGAAGATTGTAGTATCCAGTGGACACATTGATCACAGCCACATGCCTTAATCGGCATTAGATGAGTATTCTAGTGGCACGGCACCAAGAGTTTGGGCTATAAAAGCCTTTATGAAACTTTATAACTACAGCGGCAAATGTATCATAGTAAGCGTGGAATATCAGCTTTGGTTAGCGGTATATTTAAACGTTGCGGGGGCTTGTTCTTGGGAGCATGTAGCCTCATGCGTTTGGGCCGGTTGGCTATTCTTATAAACTGATTAAAATGGAGGGCCTACCTCAGGAGAATGATTTCTCACTCTCATGGTAGGCGATCTGACAAAAAATGAAGTGGGATTACTGTTCATTATACTGTAATTAGGGAGTTTACATTTGTAGTATAGGAGATTAGTAAATGTGTACTTTTAAACTTTGGCACCACAGGGCTGTTTGCTTCCACCCACCGACGCCTAGTGCTGACTTCCTGCTGCAAAGAGGAAGGGAAAGGTTTGGGTGAATCATAATGAAATAAATATAATTGCCAAGGAAAATTCATTTTGATGCATCTGAAGGCTGATTAAAGATGTCCTGAACATCCGCAACTCAGTGATGATTTAGTTCTGTGCCTGCTGCAGGAAAAATCACCTGGGCAGGTAGAAAGGGCAGACACATGTACATTGGTAAGAAGAAGTCTACAGACAGTGCTTGTATGCCCGAGACACTGGCATGGATGAGGCAGATAAGAATTCTGTGCCATATGCTGCTGAGATACCGGGATCTAAGAAGATTAGCAGTCATACGTTTCACAGCCTCTACTTGAAAGCTAAGGGAAAGGTCTTTAAAAACAAGCATACTCTGATGGAGTACATTGGGTGAGGCATGCACAACACATGCATGTACAGTCAAGAGAGTTGGGTCAAGCAATAAAACTGAAGAACTTTGAATTCTGCAAACTTGAAGGAAGGATTGAGGATGAACAATTTCTAGGAGTCCCATTGCAGAAAGAGATTAAGAGATGCAAGCTCATGCTAAAGAGGATGAGGAGAAAACTTGAGGCGATCAGTGAAAGAGGCTGGTGATCTAACTGCAGTTCAGATTAAAAGGAAGGAGAAGCAGAAAGCTTAACTCCAGAAAATGAGGAGAATCCTGGAAGAGGTCATTGTGCAGCATGACGTTATGGCTGCTGTACTGTGCAACAAG
Source organism: Ichthyophis bannanicus (assembly GCA_033557465.1). Lineage (NCBI taxonomy): Eukaryota > Metazoa > Chordata > Amphibia > Gymnophiona > Ichthyophiidae > Ichthyophis > Ichthyophis bannanicus. The sequence continues at coordinate 724,059,372 of CM066032.1, forward strand.
ACTTGCAACAAGAATGCTGATAGCCTTGAAGATCTTGGAGAACAGATTTATAACCTGCAGCGACTGAAGCACGAGTTAGAGAAAAAAAGAGGGGGAACTGAAGATGGATATTGATGACTTTGCCAGCAACTAGGAGAATGTTTCTGAGTGAAAGGTCAATCTTGAGAAATTGAGCGACATAGTGGAGGGCCAGTTCAGTGGAGTTAAGTCAAACGCTGATGAGAATCAATGCCTTGTTACTGATTTCACAATCCAAAGGGCTCACGTCCAGACAGAGAATGGTGAGCTGTCTGGTCAAACAGAAGAAAAGGAATCATTGAATTCTTAACCCGTTTTGGACAGCTCGCATATTCTTTCTCTGTTCTGGATGATTTATTAGATTTGTTACACTCAAACAACTATGAAATACCGTCAATAATAACCAATATTTAAACTTTGCAAAAAATAGAAGTTTCACATAGTGTATGTTTTTCATACACTGGTCCAATATAGTATATTGTCCGTCTTCAGAAAAGATAGGATTCAGTTCCAATATTCATTGACATAAACATACTGTATGATACTATTGAAACTGCAGTTTTCATTTAAAATGCTTCATTATAATATGATATAGTTTGTCAACAGTCCATTCTGATGGCAGAATATGATACACGTGAAAACACTTCTGATGCAGTGCGTCGATATTGCACCATTGAAACACCTAGAACAGAATGCTTGACAGCAATTAGTTTCGACAACATATTAGCCCAGCATATGAAAAACATACAAGGCCGATATACGCACCAATAACTCTGACACTAAGTAACTTACAGTTATCTAAACATATTTTCTAAAGTCAACAAATATTTTTATTTGCGAAATAGTAGCTATTACAATATAAGCTACTTATTTTTTGTGATCTTTTTATGTTGAGCCGCCAGTACCGTCAAAATCAGCAAACTTTGAATACCTATTAAACTAACTAGATCTCAGATAAAAAAAATCTGTATATAACGCTTTTTGACATAACGATAATGGCTAAACATAGTTCCATTGAATTTATAACCATTAATTAGTAAACAGTTGAGTAGTAAATATGGAAACCTTATGTATGTAAAACATACGCTGGTCCAAAACGGGTCATAAGACAGAAACAAGTTTTACTCAGCAAACTGAAGAACTGAAGAGACAGTCTTATCAAGCCAAAGCCAAGAAGGGCCTTGCACATGCTTTGCATCCCCCTTGCCTGATTTTCTATATACCTTTTCCAAAACAAATAGTGACGTTGCTCAGTGGAGAACCAAACATGAAACTGATGCAATGCAACACACTAAGGAGATGGAAGAGAAAAAGTCTTGCTCAGAGACTGCACAAAGCTAAAGAACAAGTGGAGGCAGTGAATTCCAAGGTCGCACCTTGGAAAATACCAACCAAGGATTACAAGCTGAAGTGGAAGATTCCAGAACTGAGGTTGAGAGATCGAACAGTGCTGCAGTAGCTCATGATAAGAAGCAGAGAAATGCTGATAAGGTTCTGGCAGCACAGAACCAAAGTGTGAGGAGGATTTGTAGCACTCTGAAACCTCGATGTGTGAAATCTAAAATGTAGAGCAGAAGAGCTCAGCTTTTACTGAACAAATGAATGAAGCTGGAAAATTCACCCCTGAACTGGAAAAAGCAGTTTAAACAGCTGAAGAGAAACAGCCAGAGAGCCGTAGAGTCTGTGCAGAGTAAACTAGACTCTGAGATGAGAAGTAGAAATGGTGTCCTGAGACTGAAGAGGAAAATGGAAGAGGATTTGAATGAAATAGAGATTCAGCTCTGCCACGTCAATTGCCAGGATGCGGAAGCAAGAAGCAGATTAGAAATAAGCAGAGACAACTCGAGAATGTTCAACTGACTTAGATGATGCTGTCAGAGAGAACCAGAAGACTTGAAGGAACAGACTGAAACTGAAAATAGGACTAACCTTCTGAAAGCGGAGACTGAAGAGATAAGAGCCACATTTGATCAGACAGAAAGAGCTTGTAAAGTTGCTGAACAGAAAGTGCTCAATGCAAGAGAGTGGAGGAGTAGCCTGCTGGTTAAAGCAGCAGTCAAGTACTGCAAAGACCAGGATTCAAATCCCACTGACAGGCCTTGGATATCGCAGCTGCAGACTTAGATTGTAAGCCCTCTCAGTACAGGGAAGTACTGTATCTGAATGGAACTCTCCATGAACCTCAACTGGAAAAGGTGTAAGCTAAATAGTGTCTTTATATGTCTGCTTCTCATTTGTGGTCTCTTGTTCTGTATTTGGTGAGGGTCTGCCTGTCTTTTGCATGTAATCAAACTCTGGAATTTGTTGCCAGAGAATATAGCAAAAGAGAGGCTTGGACAAGTTCCTGGAGGAAAAGTCCATAAACCATTAATAAAGAGAACTAGAGAAATTGACTGCTTACCCCTGAGATAAGCAGCATGCAATCTATCTATTTTTTGGGAACCTGACAGGCACCTGCGACCTGAATTAGGCACTGTTGGAACAGGATCCTGGGCTTGATCTGACCCAGTGTGTCATATCTTCTTATGACTGAGGTAGGACATTCTGCTAGCATGCATTTTCTGTTTAGAGCTCTGTAGCAATTCCATTTGTTTTATTTTCCTGGTAAGAAAAGTATTTGTTTTCTATAAGCTGAATTAGTTTAATATTAATAGTGCTGTCTTTTCATAGGTAGGGTTAGTGCTATGTGTGAATCCCGTGTATTGTTATGTTATTGTTACAGCAGGTTTGCTGTGGCTCTGTGTGATCTTTATGCAGGGTTTTATGTACATGGTAGTTGGCACTAGAGGCAAGTCATGTAGCAATCTGGTAACCTTTTGTTAACCCCACTGCACAGAAATGATGTTCAGATACCTGTGTACTTATTAAGTTATTGTTGGCACAACAATGATAGGGGCAAGTGGCATCTTATATGGTTTATGGTTTATTCAAAATCTGATATGTACGCCCCTCATTTCCATATTGAGGTGGTTTACAAGTAGGGTTGCCGACTGGCTCCAGATGTGCCCGACAAGTTAGATCCAGTCCTGTGTTTACCCCATTGCATGCAGGGATATGTAGTTCTGATTTCTCTATTGTACTCCATAAGACAAGCAAGACTACAAGTCCCTGCATGCAAGGTGTTAAACCCAGGACTGGATCCAGCCTGTCGGGCACATCTGGAGCCAGTTGGCAACCCTATTTATAAGTATAACCAATTTATTAAGGCCTCTGTCATTTTTACCATTCCAGACTAGTCAGGTTTTCAGGATAACCACAGTGAGAGAGATTTGCATACAAGGGAGGTAAATCTCTCTCATTCATATTCATTGTGGTTATCTTGAAATCCTGACAGGCTAGGTGTGCCTCGAGGACTTGCTCCAGACTAACATGGCTACCTCTCAACACATTTTCATCATGTTTGGACAAAAGAGAGGCTTGTGAAAGGCTCCACTGGAATTCACTGGTACTCTCTCTCACAGGGTGACAAAAAGGGCATCATCATCCCTGTTTCTTAACTACAATGATAGAGATATCTGTTGCTTCTCAGTCTTGCTTTGGGTACTGTGCTGAGGCTCAGGCTGAAATGCTCACTCACAGTACCTCAGAGGGGTTAATTCATTACTGAATAATTTAGATGTCTGGGGATACACAGAGATCAGTCTCTTTGAAAATTTACTAGGGCTGAGTGTTTAAATTTATACTCAAAATTTCACTATACTCCTACATTTAAGAGCAGAAAGAGTGAGTGGCAGGAAGGGGAAAACGTTAGGAGCTTAGCAGTGATTTTCACCTCTAGGCTCATAAATCTGGTCATAAATCTAAATAGCAGGCATAAATTTATAGACATAACTTTTAAGCACCTAAGTTAAAATAGTTTTTCAAGTGAAAATTTAGGCTTCTAAATATGGCTGAAATCAAGGCACAGTTTAGCTAGCTAACGGGTCCTACTAACTGGCTAAATCCTGGTGATCCTAATATCTCCAAAGACTGCAGGAAAGGCGTCTGGTTACAACTGGGGCGATTGTGAACAGAGAGATTGTGTGTGTGTGTGTGTGGGGGGGGGGGGGGGTCCTGACAGTTATCTGGCTAGCTTTGATATTTAACCACTAACCGTATAACTAAACCACATAAGGTTAGGGCAGATCAGTGGCTGTCCTAACTTTATCTGTTTTTTGCTATCAGGTACCACTGTTAACTGGATAGCAAGAGCTCTCTCCAGCGCATTGGATATTCAGTGCTGGACACCGACTAAGCTACAGTGCTGAATATCTGGCTTTACTTAAAGCTGCAGCAGCCAGGCGCGTTAAAAGCACTGACTGTCGTTGCTGGATAACAGCCCCCTCAGCTCTTCTTGAATGTCAGGCCCATAATGCACAATGGGGCATTCTTCCACCTGAGTGGTACTCAACCTGTGATTTGCGATCTAATAAGTAGGCCCTGAGCTTGCAGATGGGTTGTAAGATATGTAAGACAGGTTGTTTGCTAACTATTCATAAACCCAAGGGTAAGATCCAGATCTGTCGTCGTTCTGTTTTGCAATTTTTGAACAATCACAGTACCTAGCTAGGAAAATAAAAGATTATTAACCATTTTATTTTGGAAGGACTTGATTTAGGAGGTCATTTTAGAGGGCTTGCGTGACTTTTACACATGTAAATAGCAATGTTTAGACCAGATGAACCAGCTCTTCTTTGACATCCTGCCTACCACGTTTTTTCATGTAGGTAGAGCAGGAAATTTCGGAGGGGGCCATGGCTTTGCTGTCTTCTGCTCTCTGTTAGAATGCAGCTTAGGCAATATCATCCCAAATTAAGCGGCCTGGGGTGTTTTTTTTTTGCTTTTATTTCATTCTTATGTTTGTAGTCACTTTGGTTTATTATTTGATTTTAGACTTTGCTAATATATATACTGTTTCGATATGGAAGGTGTTCTTTTTTCCACAAGAGGGTATAGCAAATTTTGTGAATTACACATTAATTAAACCTGTGGAAATAGCTACACTAGAAAACCACTAAATGTATGCATTCGCAGTATGCAGAGTTTCAAAAGGGGCATACTGTATTGTGGGCATGTTTTAGTGAGCTGAAAAAGAATGCATATATTTCCGTTTTGGCAACAAACATATTTTTAAAAAATCTTGACACTAGCATTTTCAGCTATCTGCTCATTTGGACTTGGGGTTTGCACAAATGATTGGCCAGAAAATTATGCTTAGCTCTCTAAGGTTTAAAATCATCTTGAAAATTTTAAAAAAAACCTGATTTTTTAAAATTCAACTAATTGTTTCTTGCTGGCCTCCTTTCCTGTAAAATCTGGTGCTTACCTGTGAAAGTGCCAGCATTTACTGTAAAACGAGTCCTTACCAAACACCGGGTGACGTCGCTCTCTGTTTTGAACATGTTTCTTACTAAAGAGGCTCTTCCCACTGGATGTGTTGGCTGTCACACACACAGGGCGTACCAAATGTGTATTGCACCCTGTGTGACTTGCACATCTGGCACGTGCCCACCCTCCATCCAGCCACTTTCTGGATGGTGGCGGGGGAGAAAACGTGTGCCAGATGTGCAGTCGCCTGCACTCTAAGCAGATCTGTCCCTCCCTACTCTGACATCGCATCAGAGGATGGAGGGATAAGACCTGCTTAGAGTGCCATGAGAAGGCCTAAGGGGCGCATTTCAGCTGTCTGCCATTGCCTGCCGCTGCTGAGAGAAGAAAAAGTGGTGGCGGCAGGCAACGGCAGACAGATGAAATGCGCCCCTTAAGCCTTTGCACCCTGTGCGGCCGCACTGCTCGCACAGGGCTAGGTACGGTCCTGGTCACACATGTATGTCCCAGCATCCTTATATGTATTTTATGAAAGGCTCTGCGTTCAGCGAGGCTTTTATAAAATGCTAGGGAACTGTGAGCAACCCAACAAGGATACTGCAATACCAGCCTGGATGCCCTATGAAAAATTGTGCTTCACATATCCTAGAGTTTGATTGTATTGCAGTGCTTCACTGGCACCAAGCAAAAAAAGCAAGGACCCATTCTTCTAACATATTTGTCTGCTCAGATGTTTTTGAATTAAGAAACAGATAAGAAAGCAATTTGTTCAAGACCGCTGTTTTTGCTATGGTTAAAATAATGAATTTATAAAATTGTCCATCTAATATGTGGTGAATGTACATGCGTAGAGTTTGTATGTATGTACCCTTACCCATAGTAAGCAGATTCACTCCCGGGATTGGTTTTCTGGGCAGAATTTTCACTTAAATTTATGTGCTGAAAATTTGAATGTGTGAAGAAAATCTGCGCATGCCAAAGAACAGGTATAAATGTTTCCTGGGGTAATTTTCAAAGCAGAAATCTGTGCATGCTGTCACGATGAAAACCCAGCAAGGGACGCACATAGAAAAGCATGCACACAGTTATAAAATCACCTCCATGCTACAAAAATGAAAGTAAAGGGAACATTTTAGAATAGGATGAGAGACACAGTTCAATTCATAAATGAAAGCTTGTCATGATTGAGGCTATTAGACATCTAAGAAAAAACGACTTTGTTAGTTACCATGGCTTTATTGGAGTGGCCCCCTCCCTGGAACTCGATGGTTCCAAAAGCATCAGTGGGGCTGAGCTGAGTGTGCTTGCTGACAGACCACTTCTCCGACTGCACGTCATTTCGGGTGAACCTGCTTTCATTTTTCTCATTTTGAATAACGGTGATACTTGGAGTCAGTCCCACATGCTGACCTATGAGACGTCCACAGCAACACCTACAGCATCAAGCAACAATGAAACATATCAGATTGTAGAAAATTCACTGAACTCACCACAAAGGTTTCAGTCTATGTGCAACAATTTGTGTTATCAGAAACCTTGCCTGCTACAGGAACAAACATTAAAATAGAGGGTACATCATTGCAAGCGTACTTTGCTTTTCATTTTCATTTCTGTAGAAGGCTTATGATTTTGTGGGGCCATGCCCTGCTTTTAAAGGTTTTGGGGCTGATATTCAAAAGGGCCTGCAATCTGGATAAACCCTGATGTGAGGGAAGTGCTGCTAAATATTCCCTCTGACCACTGCGGCACTGTCCAGACAATGCTGGGGTGCTCTGTGGGCGGGATGAGAGCGGGCATAGCACTTAACTGGTAAGTAGCAATTTTCAGTCAATGGCTGTTGTAACCTTATGCGGTTTTGCTATCTAGATTGTGACTGATTGTCACTAACTGATAGTGATGGCGATCAGTGCTGAAAATGGATGTGCAGCACCAGAGGATTTCTGTATTCCAATGCTGAATATCCCATTTCAGTTTTAGCTGTGATGGCCAACCACTTTAAAAATGCCGAGTGCTGTGGCTGAATATTGGTCTGTTTTCAAATCAAAGTGAAATTTACTCCCCTAATTAGCTTGTACTTTTGATGATACTGCAAAAAATAAAATGCATGCCTACATGGGCACTATTTCCAAACAGAAAGGGGCCTATGCACGAAACCTTAGCATGCATGGTAAGGCCATCTAGCATGGATGCCAAATTCCATCCTATTCATTAAAGCCCTAATGTACAGTCTAAACTACTCTGAAAAGACATTAGCAGGGATGTGTTAAAATTAATACATAATGGGAACACTAAAGACAAAAACTCCAAATGAATGGCGTCCCAAAAGTCAACATGAAAACATAAATGAATGTGCATTCCTTTATATATTTAGCTATTTTTCTGTACTGCTGTTTCTGAATATCCCAGTGGTTTACATGAAGCAACATAGCTCAACAGGGCTTTACAGAGAACTTGAATTAATGGTTGAACAAAATGTAACGTGGCTAGAACAGCGTTATTAACATAACATGAACAAGGCATTAACGTGAACAAGACATTAACGAGGGGGGTGAGGGGAGAAGGGATGAGGGGAGAATGTTTAAGTTGTAGGTGGTGGTGGGCGGAAGGGGTGGATTGGGGTGTTATTGGGAGGTGATCAGGTATTGTCATGAAAGCATTCCAGGAATATATGAGTTTTTAGGTTTCTGCAGAATGTCATTAGGTCATCTGTGGTATACAAGTCATGTGGGAGGGAGTTCCAGAGCGTAGGGGCATATAAGGAGAAGGCCCTTCTTGATGTGGAGTTGCTGGATCTTGTATTTTTTGCTGGTATGGATAGTATATTCTGAGAGTTTATTCTTCTTGATCTTTTGTTGGGTAATTTTTGTAGAAGCAATTGTAGGCAAATGGAAGAGAGGTAATAATGGATTCTAAAGATGGTGAAGATGGCCTTTTATTCGATTTGCTCCATAATGGGTAACCAGTGAAATTATTTGTAGAGAGGGGATACATGGTTGGTCCTGGTGGCATTACAGAGTATGCAGGCAACTGTATTCAGAGCCAGATGAATGGGGTGAACAGTGTTTTTGGGAAGGCCTTGAAGGAGATTGCATTAATCTGCATGAGGGAAGATGAGAGCATGGAAGATGGTGCGAAAGTCTTGAGGACTGAGTAGTGGTTTTAAGTGTTGTACTATTTTGATTTTGCTGTAAATGGCTCTTGTGGTATTGTTGATATGGGATGTTAGGGTAAGGCGCTGGTCAAGTGTGACGCCTAAGTAGCGAACTTTGGGTTTTATGATTAGAGTTGTTCCATCAATGGAGAAGGTAGGTGGTAGTGTAAAGTTGAGGTTTCTGGTTATATATAATACTTCAGTTTTCTTGTAGTTGATGGTCATATTGTGTTTGGTGAGCCATTTCTTCATGGATATGAAGCATGTTTCTACTGGGGTTGTTGTGGGATTGGTGCTGTTGAATGGAGCATAAATCATCACATTATCTGCATATATTGGTATTGGATGTTGTGTTCTTGAATTATTGTGCATAATGGTTGAAGTAAAATATTAGTGAGATAAGGTAGGTCCTTGTGGGATACCTTGGCGTTGACGGTAGGGGGCTAATCTTTGTTGGTTCACTTTGACTGAGAATTGACGATCTGTGAGGTATGAAGTAAATCATTTTAGTGTGGTTTCCCATAGTCTGATTGTATAAAGTTGCTGCAGTATTAGGTGATGGGAGATGGAGTCAAAAAGAGCCTTGATATCAAGGAATATTAGAGTAAATCCATTGTGTGGTTTGTCTATGCCTTTTAGTAGGTTATTGGCGAGGGTTATTAGGAGGGTTTCAACACCATGGGGTATGTTTATAAAGCAGCGGTAGCAGCCTCTGTGTAATATGGGCCTCGGCTCCAATATCGCACGGAGGCCTCTACCGCTGCTTTGCTAACATACCCCCATGGTTAGGTCTAAAACCATATTGCTGAGGGTCAAGTGGGCAGTGGGAGTCGATGTAGTCTTGTAGCTCGATTTGTACTATTTTTTCTATGACTTTCATTAGTAACAGCAGAATGGCTATGGGCCTGTATGAGCTCAGTTGGTTGGGAATGTTGTCTAGCCCTTTTCTTATGGGTCGGATGGAGGCACACGAAATGCTCAAATAAGCAATTATAATATTGTTACTCTATACTATATACATTGTGGTAAATGGGAAGGTGGGGACCTCAGCTCCATTGTATAGAATATATTCATACATGGTCGGAGATGAAGTTGTTCATTATTGATTGCATTTCACTCCCAAAAGCAGGGTGATAAAGAGACTTGGCTTGCATGCTTGGAACAGCAGTAGATCTTTAAACTGAGCTGTTTACAACCCTTTGGTCTCAATGAGGAAGTTGAATAGTTTTCCATATTTGACAGTCCCTTTTTTACATATTGCAGTCTCTACTTTAAAAGACCCAGCTGGTTTTGCAGGTAATCATCCACTTGGTTGTTACTCTTAGTTCCTAACTGTTTGATTTTTGACCCCGTAATTCATGGCGAAACTCGAGTCAAGAGCAATTATTCCTTAGTGGGCCCTTTCATGTTGCTTGTTTGGGACTCACTTGTTCAGCTAAGTATAGTTTTTTAAAATTTTACTTGCATTTAAAAATGTAATAAATAGGCTGATAGGTGGGGGCCGATGAAAGAAAATGGATGGGTAGAAAACGCCGTAGCCTTAGCCTTGTTTTGAGTTGGCAGGGTTCCCCCAGCTGAGGTCTTCACCTTTCCATTTACCACAATGTATATAGTATAGAGTAACGATGTTATAATTGCTTATTTGAGCATTCCATGAGCGTTCCTTTATATATTCTTTTCAAAATTTATACATATGCATATGTAAATGAAATATAAGTTTTCCACCAACAAGATGAATTGAGTCAGGCCCTACTTATGTACAGCAGTCTCCTGAGGGCCTCAGTTTTGTTTTTTCTGTTGAGCCAAATGGATACAGTACAAAACTCTTGTGGTAGATTTTTTTCTGCAAATTAACTGAGTTGTTCCTGATGTTGTGCTTCCTTTAATGTTATTGCATTTTTTTCTTTTTGCTATGTCACCAAAGATAAGGTTCATACCTTGAATGAAGTATGACAGAAAGATTCTGAACTTCGACATACATTCTAAGTGCTTGTCTGCGAATCATAACCAGAGTAACTGCAAGCATTGTGTTTGTATGTAGCCTAGAGTCTGCAAAGATGGCCTTAATCACTTTTGCAACCACTTCAAAGCTGAAAAAAACTGTTTACAATACAGAAGAATCAAAAGAAGGTCCCTACCCCTCCCCCCACCCCCTATGCAGAACTGTGAACTCTAGGCATACAAATTGAGATTCTTCTATGGAACCGCCTCCTACCTCCCGGTGCAGTGTCTTCAAAAATTCATTTGCCCAAGAGGACTGCGTAAACTGACACATGCTGCCTTCTTTGCATTCACACAGGCCTGAAGAGTCCTCAACCCCTTTCAAAGCACTCGGAAACAGAAGTCTCTCAGAAATGTATCTTCTACTTCTAAGCACCAATGGCTGGACTCTTCCTCTGTGCAGCAGTTCTAGCACACGTCTAGTGCAGGCTGCAAAGACGTCATAAATATAGCACAAGAGCTTTTCAGCACAGATAGCACAATTCTAGCACAGACCTCGCCTGTTCTTCAGCCTCCCTCTGCATAACAGCCTATATCACTGACCGAGCGCTAGTCACAATAGTGGATGACTCCTCACCATTTATTTTGCTACCTCTTCCGGAGCAGCTGCATTAATTCTTGCAAAAAATGTTTGATGAATGTGTGAAGGCCTTGCCAAATGTGTGGTATTTTATATGTTGACTGGTTTTTTTTTTTACTTGTAATCTGCCATGTACATTTTGGCAAATTGTAAAGGTGAAAGGCTTAAAAGGTTAGAGCTCTTTAATATGGAAAAGAGATGGCTGAAGGGAGATATGATAGAGGTCTATAAAATAATGAATGAACGGGTAAATATAGATCAGTTGTTTAATCCTTAAACAAGCAGAAAGACTAGAGGACTTAGAATGAAGCTACAATGCCTACTACCTACTATCTCCATTATATGCAAATCTCTCTCCTGCATATTCATTGTGGATAGCCTGAAAACCTAACTGGCTGGTGGTCCTCAGGACAGGTTTGACAACCACTGATGTAGCATATTTAGGACTAATCGGAGAAAATATTTTTTCACTCAGCATGTAATCAAAATCTGGAATTCATTACTGGAGAGCATAGTAAAAGCTGTTAGTGTAGATGGGCTTCAAAGAGGCATGGACAAGTTCCTGGAGAAAACATCTATAAAGAATTATTGAAGATGACCAGGAAAATCCACTGCTTCCCCTGGGGATAAGCAGCGTGGAATCTGTATACCTTTTGGGAACCTGGCAGGTACTTGTAACCTGGATTGGCCACGGTTGGAGACAGGATGCTGGGCTTGATGGACCTTTGGTCTGACCCAGTCTGACATATCTTATGTTCTTATGAATATACATTTCTTAATGAATTTAAATTACATTTAACCTTCTCATTCAACAGATATTACTCCAGTGCAAAGGAATGCATGTTCCTGTAGTATCTGGAATCAGCACATTCACTGCCTCTTTCCTTTCCAGGATCCAGTCTTTTATAAATAAAAGATCTGTTTGATATCCATCCAGTTTCTACCACAACTGTGGAAATATATTCCACAAACATCCCTTCTGAGTCCTCTCCTATCCCAGCAAGAAATGAATCTCCCTAGGAGGACATGTCTTACTCAAAGCAGTGGATAGCAAAAGAAGTTCCTTTTCCAGTGCAGCAGATGTTTGGCCTCCTAAAACACAGAGTCCCCAAAAGCTATAGTTGCTATTCCTATTCATAACCTATTTAAGGATCAGCAATGTCATATGTGGCAAAATCCACTTAGAGGGTAATTTTATAAACTCCCGTGCATATCTCTTTGGAAAATATGAGCATAAATGGCTGAAAACACGTTAATTTAAGGCAGATCACTTATACCAGCCCTAGGGCTGCTGTAAGTGCTGTCAGACGGTTGCCTGGGTGAGAATCTTCACAGTCTTGGCAAGTGCATATATCTATATGATTTGCAAGGGATTGTGGGCAATGCAGTTCATTCACACCAGACACAGCTGCTGACAATAATTTAGTTGTGCTCAAGTGTTAAAGCCAATAAGATATTTATTTATGGGGTTATTTCTCCCAACACAGATATGCTTGGTAGCACATAAATCAGGTTACTTGCTTTCAGTGTTAAACTTGAAAAAAAAACAAAATGAGGAAAACATTTAAACTTGTCAGGCATTAGCTAATGTTTTCTTAGCATATACCAAACAACAAACCAAAAGCCACAAAGAAAGAAAAAAACTGTTCTTTTCAGGTTAACTTCTGATAACTTCCCACATAGATTCAGAAGTGATTCTCTCCTAGCTCACAAGCAATTAGGTCAGGCTCAATTGCTAGCAGTTATCCAGCTGAAACCCCTTAGCTGGCTTGCTTTCTACTGCGTGGCTAGAAAACCTACACAGGAGCTTTTCTGAGTAGATTAAAGAACAAGTTTGTATTTCTTTGTGATGGTTGCTGTACTTTATAACAGAAAATCACCAAAGGAGTTTAGACAGAGAGCAGTCCATGTAAACAGATTCTTCATCTGCTATCACCCCCTCTTCTTCAACAAGCATAGGTTCAATATCATGGATTGGCACAGATGAATCCCCCACTGGAGCACTTTCAGGAGAATACTTGTTTCCCTGCTGTCTTTCAAGGTTATAGCTAGGGCATAGATCAGTGTTCATACCTGAGCTTCCATTGCTGTTAGAGTTCCTCTCTATATAGCCTGGCCAGTATGTAGTCCAGTTCTTATGTCCAGCCTTCCAATCCAGATCCCTGGACACTGGATCTCTCTTCACATACCTTCTGGCACGAGTCTTAGGGTCCCTTCCACGTGCAGCCGTCTCCCTCACAGGTAGCGTCTGGAGATTCCTAGCTCTGCAGCACCATTCCTCTGGCTTTCCCCAGTCCAATGGTGTATGTGGGCCCTTGGAATGCCTCCCAGTATACGTACTGCTCTGGACTCTTCTAGACCTCTCAAAGGCTTTTCTCCTCTTTCTTCCAGAGGGTTTCTTTCCCTCTCTGTCCGTCCGGTTTGGCTTCTGCTTCTGATGATCCTTCAGATGAAACTGATCAAGCTGAAGCTGATTCTCAGGATAAGGATAATTCTCTGTAGAATAAACTCTACCTTTATTCTGCCCAGATGAGTGCTCCTCCCTAATACAGCGCAGCTGTGCTGAATCAGGCCCTGCCCTTTGAGATGAGTGCTTAGGGATTACCTCATAGCCCTCCTGATTGAACACACGTTTCCCCACTTCAGCTCCTCTAATGGCTGCTGGAAACCTGGTGCATTCTGGGACTGGTAGTCTTTTATGGTAAAATTCTGTTTTCTTATTTCTACCAGAACTGACAGGTTGCTTGTTCAGAGACACTTCACCTTTTCTATAGCTCCTTCCTGAGCTATGATAAGCTTCCTTATCACAGTGCCTGCACCAAAATATGTAAGGAATACGCAGATTTTATCATTTATACACGCAGCTTTGCAGTGCCTACGCTCTGCTCACACTCCACCCTTGCATATGCTGTCAGTGAAAGTACGTGCAATTGAATGTGCACAGGATCTTACAAAATAGTGTCTGCATATTTACACGTGTAAGTGCTCACTTACGTGCACATATGAATAAAATGCCTAGATTTACATGTGGTGTTCTAGGCAGCTTCTTACATAATTATCCCCATATTGCACAACTAGTCTCCAAAGAGATGGACATGCAATATGAGGTCCAAACAGTTCTAGGTTTCAGCAAAAGACAACTTTCATACTCTTCCAACTTAGTCAAAGCGGCTATCAGGAAAATCAAAAAGCGTAAGGAGTTTTCCAGTACTCCTCCAGGTAAAGATCCATAGCTATTAGATCACATTGGAAAGAAAGCCTTTCAGGGGGTCATGCTTTCAGCCCACTTTGTGATTCATTAACTTTATATGGTCTACTATATGCATACAGTCTTTCTCCTCAGGCTCAGATTCTTTAACTTTCATATTAACAGACACAGATGAGTGTGGTACTCATCTTATATGTGCAGCATATGATGTTTTTAAAATTTCACCTAGAGTTTTTGTCACTGCCATTGCTGCAGGAACCTAGCTTGGTTTCATGTGTTGATTATGTGAAGATGTTCACTCCAAATTGGAAGGCACTGCTTGTACAGGGGATTCATTATTTGGTGCTAAAATGAAAGAGACAGTGGGCATTACAAAGGATCACAGCTCCTCTCTTCAACATCTCTGTCACTCCATCACCATCTAGGTTATCCGCAAGACACACTATTTTAAATAAGTACTGTGAAGGGTTTTATTACCATAAGAAGATCTTCTACCGTTACTAAAAGCAAGCTCAGTGGATGGAGCATCCTGTCTATGTCAAGCTTCAGCAACAAGAAATAGCCCAATCAAAGCAGACTACACCTGCCCAATCAAAGCAACAGCCTTCTTTTGACCATGATCATCTATCGTAGACAGAACCTCTGCACAATATATAGCCTATCCTTCCTGTGGTGGGGTTATGCTCATTTCTTCCTTCCACACAGAAAAAGGTCCTGAGTATAGTCTATAGAGGCTATTGACTAAGAATTTACACCTGGCCTCCAGACTGACCCTTACACTGGACTCACTTACCCTACACCATTATCAAACTGGTAGAAGAAGTTGTTTTTCTTCTCCTTTAGTCTAATGCCACAATGCCGGTGCCATCACAGGTACAGAATCAAGGCTTCTACATAAGTTATTTTCTCACTTAAAAGAATACTAGAGGTTAATGTCCCATCCTGGATTTCAGAGACTTGAATTTTTTTCTTAACAAGGAAACATTCAAGATCAATACTCTCCCCCCCCCCCCCATTCTACAGTTCTTAAAGAAGGGATCTTAGTGTGTACCCTAGATCTCAATGATGCTTACACACATATATACCAATCCATCCTCATTACAGAACGTATCTTCAATTCATTCTTCATAAAAGCCATTTTCAATAAGGGGCCCTCCTTTTGGCCTACTGTTGGTTCCCTGAGTGTTCATGAAATGCCTCATAATGGTAGCTGCCCACCTCCACAATTAGTCTCACCTAGTCTTCCCATACATCAGTGACTGGCTTCTAGCAGTTTCTTCAGAAATCCTTGTTCTAGTCCTCAGGAATGAGACAATATATATATACACTTCAAAATCTGGCTTCATCATTGACTTTCCAAGGTCTACCTTGAACCCTGTGAAAACCTCAGTGGAACCAGCAATCACAACCTCTTTTGACCATCCTTCTTCCCTCTGTTCAACTTTGAACAATACTACAGTGGAAGATGTTCAAGGTCATTTCCATAGCAGATATGCCTTTTGCTGTCTTACAATACCATATTGTCCTGACCCTAGATGCATCACACATAGAATGAGAAGCGTACATGAATGCTCACCATGCACAGGGAGGATGGTTGAATTCTGAAAACTTTTCCAGATCAATTACTTAGATCTATGAGCAATTTATCATGCCCTTTGAGTCTTTCTTCATCTGCTCCAGAGAACATTGGCTTTAATTCAGACAGACAACTAAGTGGCTATGTTTTACATCAACAAACAAGGAGGAATAGGATCTCTTCCTCTCTGCCAAGGAGCAACAAAGAATTGGGACATTGCCATAGCCAGTCATATCCAAATGCAAGCTATTCTATCACCGGAGTTCAGAATCATGTAGTTGACAAGCTCAGCAGAGTTCTCAGCCTCATAAACGATCCCTAAATGAACCAATCTTGCAAACCATCTACCAGAATTGGGGAACAACCTAAGGTCTTGTTCTTCTCCAGCAGCAAGAAAGTTAAGCTACCTCTCTACTTCTCCATCCTCCAAATACATAAGCAATTCCCTGGGCATGATCTCCTCTTTATGCATACCCTTCTTCTCCATTCCACTCATAGCAAAAGCTTTGTACAAATTTCAACAATAATCAAGCCCTATGATTCTCATAGTGTCATATTGGTCTTGACAGAACTGTTTTCTTCTTCTAAAAAGATTTGTTATGACTGTCATTCATACTCCAAAGATTTCCAACATTATTTACTAAAGACAAGGACTATCTCCTTCATCCTGGTCTACAGTCATAAGCCCTCACAACATGAAAATTAAGCATCATTGAGTCTCTGCTCTTGGATTACCAAGCCTATTCAAACCATACTAATCCCGTCCACCAGGCATACCTAATGCTCTCAAGTGGAAAAGATTTCTCATCTGGCACTTCATGAATGATCACAATTACCTGTTCCAGTATTTATACCATTTAGATATTTTTGGGCTCCAAATGTCCTCTATTGGAGGACGTCTCAGTGCTCTCTCTGCCTACTATACTCAGGTTCAAAGTGTTCTCACTTCTGTGTCCCATCAGTTCACATTTCATGAAAAGACTTCAACATGTCAAACCACTATTGCAGAAGCCTTCCTGTTCTATAGGATCTTAATGTTGCTCTAGCTTCTCTTATGAAATTGCAATTCAAACTAACTGAGTATGCTTCAATCAGACACCTTACATGGAAGGTTATCCTTCTAGTAGCTGTTAACTAAGCTAGGAGAATAAGTGAACTCCAAGCACCAGCAACCTATGAATCATACATCCAGATTATTTTTAATAAAGTCGTTTTTCAAAGTCATCGTAAGCTTTTTTTACTCAAGGTAGTAACACCTCTCCATATTAATGAAGAAATAATGTTTTCTACACTCTATTCAAAGCATCATAAAAATTCACGTGAGAAAGTACTCCACCTTCTGAACTATAAATGGGCTATATTACCTCAAAAGAACCTATTCATTCAGGAAGTCTACATAGCCTTTAATCTTCTTTGACCTCAACAGGATTGGAATACGCCAAAATAACTCAAGCAAATTGGCTGGCATCCTGTATCTAGTTTTGTTATGAAGAAACGAGTAAGCCTCTGACCACTAAAGTAAAATCTCACTAAATTAGAGCCATTACAGCTACTATGGCTCTCCAAACGCCTGCTTCACTGGATACAGTTTGTAAAACAGTGACCTGGTCCTCTTTTCACACTTTTACTTTGCAGTACTGCTTGGACAAAGCCTCAATAAAAGACAAGCTGTGCTGGCCAATCTGCCTGTGTGATGGGGTAACTCTTGCACAGTTTTTTTCTGTGCAGGCTGCTCACAAAGATGAGATAATATATAAGGATGTGGACAGCATACCACAAGAAGCTTGGGAATCACCCACTTGTGTGCCTGAATCAATCCTATTTATAGACAGAAAAAGCATTGTTGCTCACCTGAACAGGTCTTTTCCATAGAAACTAGGATTGATCAGGCACACTGCTCCTCCCACCTCCCCAAAAGTTGCCTTAATTCTGAGGACCTGAGAAGACTGCTGTGCAGG
Source organism: Ichthyophis bannanicus (assembly GCA_033557465.1). Classification (NCBI taxonomy): domain Eukaryota; kingdom Metazoa; phylum Chordata; class Amphibia; order Gymnophiona; family Ichthyophiidae; genus Ichthyophis; species Ichthyophis bannanicus. Next base: position 724,077,171 of record CM066032.1, read on the forward strand.
GGAAGGGCCACACATAGATCTTTAGAGCAAGTCCTGAGCTCTGGAGAAGCTGTTCCATCTCAGCAATGTACCATGATGTCACCCACTTCTGTGCCTGATCAATCCTACTGTCTACGGGAAAACCAGTAAGATTCAAGCTATCACAGGACAAAGCAGGTGACCTATCAAAATCTTTACCCTCACCATCTACCTGATGAATCTTAGTGGAAGGCAGATAGTGGGCTCTAGATATTGGAGGAACTGATTCCACTGGTATTTTCAGTACATTAACCAAAACATTTTTGAAAAGTTCCATAGGTGAAAAAGATGGAACCTTAGGAAAGTTAAGAATTCTAAGGTTCCTGCTCCTGGAAACATTCTCCAAGGCCTCAGTCTTCCTTTGTAAACTCTCTACATCCCTCATAACAGCAGCAACAGAGTCCTGGACTAAGTCAACCTTTTTATCCAAAGAGGAAATCCTTACAGACAGGGAACCCAAAGCAGTTTAATGAGTCTCCACCATATGCCCAAAAGTTGCAAACTGTCCGGAGATAGCTTGAAGCTGTCCCAATATTAATTGCTCAAGCCTAAAAAAAAGCTTCCTAGACCGTTTCAAAAGAAAAAACTGAAGATCTCACCAGCACCAACTGAGTTACAGGGCCCAAACCAAGTTGCTGCAAACCAGACGACACCAGCAGCAGAACATTAGCTTGCTCTTCTCCGTGCTGCGATTTCAGCCCAGACGCCACGGCTGTCACCTCTCCTGCATCACCAGCAGAGACCTCTGAATCCCGGCAAACACTTCCAGGGCCAAGGGGCTGCATCACCTGACAAGATGTCACTCGCTGCAGCCATGCTCCCCACACTTGAAGGCTGCACAGGAGGAAACCGGCACTCCAGGTTAAGAGAAACATCAGGCCCTAGGCTAAGCGGGAGTCCATCTTTCACCTCACACCTGCCAGTGAGCCTCCTGAAGTCACCACATCTCCGCTGGACATGATGAAAACATCCATCGGCCCAGTTAACACTGGCTGCCCCGGCAGGAGCTTAGCTTTCCACTTCCTTGTGGTATGCAGCATCAGAGGGAAAGAGGGAAATTGAAAAGGAAACACCACTGCCGGAGCTCCTCAATATACGTCTGCTCATGTCTTTACTTCCCCCAGAAACCCTCAGGTCAATTTTTTAATTAAGAGGAGACAGTGGCTGCTGCCTCTCTGTCCCCAAAAATGTCTGAAAGGTTGCTAGAGATTTCCAGGCAAATATAAAATCCACCATTTTTTCCCAGTGTTTTTAACAATTGTCACAGATGGTTTCAGATAAATGCTCCTTAGGTTGGCAAGCACTGGCCATTGAGGAGAAGCTATTATATTTCCTGGATAAGCTAGAGCTAACCAGCCTATTCTTAGCTGTGCCTTGAATTTCTGGTACTAGTTCCTGTTTCCTGATTGGCCCAAAGTTTGCCAGGTTTGAAGCTCTGTAGAAAATCCTTCTTTGATTTTTTGCCTTGTGAATCTGTTGACGCCTACTCTAGAGACTTATTCTAAAGATTTTTCTTGTTCCATGCTCCTAACCCCATAAGTTCTGAGAAACGTATGCTAGAATCCTTGTTAAATTTTTTTTTCCTTGTTGAATTCTTGGACTTACGATCCTGATCCTTGAGCTGAGCTGCCAGTTACCCAGTTTGCAAGAGGGAGACTTTTTAGCCAGTTCTGGTTTTGAACTAGCATCCTTAAGCAGTGAGGTATTATAGTTCCTCATTGCAAACAGTGTAAAAATGTCCCACAATGCACCAGAATAGGGTTGGCAGAAATCCAGGACCGGCCTAAAATATCTTTCCTGGAACTGGGTAACTTGCAGCTTACTATATACTATCAGAGACATTTACCAAGCCTACTTGAGATTCTGGTTGTCCATTTAATGAGCCCATTCAGAATTCTGGCACAATAACATGGCACATGAAATGTCTTTGAAGTACGTTTCTAGAGAAGGAGTCAATGGATTCACAAAGCAAAAAATCCAGGAAGGATTTTCTTCAGAACTCCAGACCAGACAAGGAAACTTGGACAAATCAGGAAACAGGAACTAATATTACTGGAAATAAAAAGCAGTCTCCATAGAAAACATAATAGCTCCTCCTGGAAGATCAATGTCTTCCAACTCAAAGGACACTAGTTTGAAGCCAGGTCAGGCCATGGCAACACTGGAAAAAATACATAATTTTTTATGGCTGGGTTTGGATTATGAAGTGACACAAAACTAATATTCTTAAATTAAATTAATACAGCTAGCCTAAATCAAACAAAAAATCATTTGGGCTTGTACATATAGCGGCTGCCACTGAATGTATAAGTCTCCTATCCAAGCATTTCAGTGACTCTATAGAAACAGGAGAAATTTTATAAGGGGGTGCATACTTTAAGCTGCAACGTACTGCATTTCTGTGGTCACAAAAAGGATCCTGAGAAATTTAGGCAATAAGTTGCCCAGAATTTAAACTAGAGAACATAAAGTGATGGATAGATATGAATTGACTGGAGGTGTCACCCCCAGCAATACCATGATGACGGAGTATAAAATAACAAAATAAGGAGGGTAGATACTAAAGTACGTTACCAGAATAACACACATTTTTTGTTGTATACCACACAGTACAGGGCAACAATGTTTGTTATTTTACCATAACACACAATTTTGCACTGCATCGCATGGTGAATAATAATGAGATGCAAAGCATACAAATGCACACAAAACACCTCATTATTATTCAAATCAAATAATGCTGCTTGATACATCGCTGGTGCTGGGGGAAGGGGACCCCTGGACCACCAATTGATTTTTCTGCCACAGACTCTCTAAAGCAGTCTCATGTTAGCAGCCCAATGCTCCCGGTTGGGAAAAATAATGCCAGCTTTGACCCGACGTTAATTTCCCTTGGAATAATACAGCTTGTGTTGATCACTATAAGCTGTTTTATTCCTTTAACTCAGAAGTCATTAACTTGTTGTACTGAGTTCCCATATTTTAGTGACTCCCATGGTCAATTAAACTGCAACTGCAGGATGATGTTGACGCACATATCCCCCTTGACCAACAATAACACAGATTCAGAACCAACCATGGTGCTTTAAACTCTTATCACCATACTCTTTGACAGGCTTACTCTAGGCACTGGGAAACCCAATCAAGGATTCGTCCTCCACTTCCTTGATGTAAAAGCAGCATTTGATTTCGGTACCGCACAAAGCACTACTGCTCTGACTCCAAGCGATTGGCCTATGTAACACTACCGTCAAATGCTTCTCCTCATATTTAACCTCTAGGCAACAAGTATGCATTAATGGGATAGCTGCCACCCCATCCGACCATTCCCAGGGGGTACCACGAGGATCAGCACTATCAGCACTTGTTTAATCTGTTCATTCAACCCATCTGTGATATCATCAGCTCCCACAATGTCCTGTGTCACCTGAATGCTGATGATATAATGTTGTATATCCCTATCTCCACCCATAAATCATAGACTCACTAAATACCACAACCTTCTCCACCGATCAGTGCCCAGTTGCCTGCATTAAAGCTACGAAAGAACAGCTCAGCAAGAGTATACAATGAATTATAAGGTTATCCCTGCAACAAGGCTATATGCCAGCTGCCCTCAAACAGGCAACCATACGTCCATTCCTCAAGAAGAGTACCTTGGACCCATCAGACCCAAAATCCTACTGCCCAATTTCCAGCCTCCCATTCATCACCAAAGTCCTTGAGAAAGCCATTCAAAGACAACTGCAGGACCACATTGACATGTATGCCCCACTAGACACACACCAGCATGGACATAGGCCACAACACAATGTCAAAACACTCCTCAAATCATTATTTGACAACCTCATAAAAGGCATTGACAACACAAGAAAAGGATTCATCCTAATCTTCATGGACATATCTTTAGCCTTTGAATCAATATCCCACTCCATTATGCTACAACATCTGAAGGAAATTGGTTTGTGCAACATCATGTTAAAATGGTTCTCATCTTACCTTTCCAATTGAACCCAACAAGTCAAATCCGGCAATATCAAATCATCAAAATTCATAGTACCGCAAGGCATTGCTCAAGGATCAGCATTATCCTCCATCCTATTCAACATATACATACAGCCAATATGTCACATAATCAAACATAAAATGTTCTACCACATATTTGCGGACGACATCATGGTCTATGCCCCTGCAGACACACACACACTTGACCTCACCCCCATTACCAAGTGTCTGGAGGATATGATCTCATGGCTCACTGACAACTCCCTATCTGTGAACTGTGATAAGTCTGAAGCTATATTTGTCTCTAGAAGCACCACCTTCACACCACCCCCTGCAATCAGCATCCTAGGCAAACCCATTGCAGCAAAAGATGAAGTGAAATACCTAGGTGTCACCCTAGATAACAAACTCTCCCTTCAATCACACATCAGCAAAACTGCCAACAAAGCACACCATTGACTCAAGCTTATCAGAAGACTCAAACCTATCCTGGACAATAACCATTTCCGCACTGTATGCCAGGCTATAATCACACCAATATTAGACTATGCCAACTCGCTCTACATTGGATTGCCTAAACAATACCTCTATCCTCTCCAGCTGGTACAGAACACAGTGGCTTGTATCATCACAAACATTGCAAGAAGCGAGCACATCACCCCGATACTTCAGCAGCTTCATTGGCTGCCCATCCACTTATGGGTACAATATAAGATGACATTAAACATATTTAAAAATTTTCACAACCTCTCAGCCATGGCACTCCAGAGCACTCTAACCAAGGACTCCAGCATGACCCAGGCGAAGCAACATGGTGAACAAACTCATCACACCAGCTGGCTTCAATGTGCCAACCAATCAACTACCAAAAGAGCCCCTTCCCTTGCAGCACCTGAACTTTGGAACATCCTTCCTAAACCACTGCGCTCAACAAAGGACATTAAGAATTTTCGTAAGATGCTTAAGACCCTACTATTCTCCGATCACAATGGCCCTACCAACCAATTTATTTGTATTTATTTATTTTATTTAGCTGTATTTATATCCCGCTTTTTACCGGGTCAAAGCGGTCAATTGGGAGATACATTTAACACGAGGGGATATGACATACATACGCTAATACTTACAGGGAACATGGGCAATGGAGGGTTAAGTGGCTTGCCCAAGACCACAAGGAGTGCCTATAGGACTAGAAATCCCAGTCCCTCCGGCCTGACATTGCTGTCCCCAGGTGGGACTTGAACCCCCGGCACTCCGGCCTGAAGTACCTTGTCCTAACCACTAGGCCACTCCTCCCACCCAATGACCCCACCACCTCTATCGTCACCTCCCTGACCCTATAATGATTGTCTTTCCTATCTCTATTTCCCTTTCTGCATGTTTCCCCTCCATGTAAACCACTTTGATTGAAGGATAAAGTGGTATATAAAACATGATAAATAAATAAAATATACCTCTCTAATCAATTATTTCCATACAGTCACGCAGTGGCTAAAAGCACATAACCTTACCATAAACTGCCAAAAGACGGATCACCAAGGATTCCTGTTTCACTCCTCCACCATACATAGCTTTGGGTGGAGAAAAGATCCACACTAAATCTAGTGTGTGATACCTCGGCATCACCCTGGATCAGGATCTTACCCTAAGACAACACAAACACTGCTGTAACTCTCTTCTACCAGAAAATGAGGATAATCCAAGCTCTGAGACTACTCTTCAACCAGACTCACTTCCGGACAGTCTTCCAGGCCTTAACCTTACCCCATCTAGACTATTGTAACATACTTCTCCAGGGACTCCCTGCCTCATCAATCCACCTGCTGCTGATGGCCATGAATACAGCTGTGAGAGTGCTAACCGGCACCCCTAAACGTGATCATACTACACCAATACTCAGAAAACTCCATTGGCCTCCTATAAAAGCCTGCGCTAAATACAAAGCACTGGTTACTATCTTCAAAGCACTGCATCATTTATAACCAGAGTTTTCTGGAAACCCTGATAAAAAGGCCATCACTCAATTGTCCTAGAAGGATCAGCAATCAAACTACTCTCGCCATCCCTGTGGATAACAGGAAATACAACACTAGAACCTCAAGTAGGGCTTTCTCCCTATTCACTCCAAGACTCTGGAATGCCCTGCCAGATAAGGTTGCCAACTGGCTCCAGATGCGCCCGACAGGCTTGATCCAGTCCTGGGTTTACCCTATTGCATGCAGGGACATGTAGTCTTGCTTTTCTTATGGAGTGCAATAGGGAATTCAGAACTACATCTCCATGCATGCAATGGGGTAAACCCAGGACTGGATCAAGCCTGTCGGGTGCATCTGGAGCCAGTTGGCAACCCTACTGCCAGATGACATTCGTACAAGTGATCTCATCTGTTCCTCAAACACTTCTCAATAGCCCTGGATTAAACATGCACACCCTTCTGCCTTGGCCCCAGTGACTCTCTTACCACTGCCTGCCCTATTCCTGTTGCCCATTGGCCCAGTTTCCTAACTAGTCCCCCCTTTTCTAGCCCTGCCATCCCCCTACCCCGTCCCCCGGTCGCTCCTACACATTCCCCTTGCCTCTCTGCCTGTGTAATGTATCTGACCAATGTTATATCAGTCACTGTTCTATGTACTGTTCACATCTCATGCATGTACTTGTTAGTATTATGCCCATGTATATAGTTACTTGTTACTTGTTGGAAATTAAGGTTCTATGTGTAACAATTAAGGTTTGATGCATCCTTCATTAAGTTACTGTTCAATGTAAACCACCTTGATGTGTCAAAAGGCAGTATATAAAAACCAGTTGAATAAATAAACTGTGGTAAAATGTCAGATTTTACTGCAGCTTAGTAATTACTCCCCTAAATCATTTTAATAATTAATTTATTAACAAAGTAGAAGAGGAGATCAGGTATGAGGCTGTACACAATGAGGCAGATTCTGGACCTGTGTTTAATGGAGATATACATCTGGGTTAGATGTATATCCCCACTAAATGCCAGGGTGTCGATTACACCCACAGAGCTCCCTGCATGTACAGCAGATATATGTGGGGAGCTCTGAACAGGGGCGGGCTGAGGGAGGAGCGAGGGCGAGCCGGAGGCATGACCCCTACCCTGGACATATAGGGCCAATTCTGTTGTTGGCCCTGTACATCCGGGGTCGATGTTCTGGACGGGGGACTTATGTCCCCCTACACAGCGGCAAAGGAAGAATCTGGATCCGGAAAAAGAGGTGAGGGGGTGCAAGGGAAAGGTTTTTTTAATGTAAGGAGAGTAAAAAAAAGGAAACTAATATAGTCCCCCAAAGATGTGACTTAAAAAGAACTAGCATAAAGATTATCATTCAAAAAGTACAAATGATCTCAAACAGAACACAGAGAAGAATATCTGGTAAAGCTGAAAGACAAGGTAAGAAATCAGAAAAGCAAAAACGCTGTAATGTGTCTAGATGAGATACAGTACATTCCAGGTTAATGAGAGGGTTCAGGAAGGTCCTGGCAAGTTCACTAACGGATGTTTTTAATAGATCTTTGGAGGCTAGAGTGGTTCTAAAAGACTGAAGAAGGACAAATTTATTTATTTAGTTATTTTTATATACTGCCTTATCAGTGTCAAGATGGTTTACAGGTTAACAGGTTAAATGAAAGTTAACGTTTACATGGAATATAAGAGTATACTGACCTAAGTACAAGTTTAGAAAGTAATATGTGAATATAAACATAGAAATATAGGTGGCAGTTAATATACGTATTGCAAGAAAACAGTGTAGGTGAGCAAAAATAGTCTCTCTTGATACAAGTGTTAACAGAGAAGGCTGGAAACTACAGGCTGAAAAGCCTTGTCTTGGTGGTGGGAAAAGCAATGGAGGCACTACTGAAAGAAAGGATACTTCACTATCTACAATCCAGTGGGTTGCAAGATCTGAGGTAGCATGGTTTTACTGAAGATGGGTCATGTCAAATGAGTGTGATTAATGTCTTTGATCAGGTGACCAGGGAATTAAACTGAGGGCATGGGCTGGATGTAGTTTCCTTGGATTTCAGCAAAGCCTTTGTATAAAGGAGTGTTCACTAGCAGGGTCATTTTATAAGGAGGTGTCTAGTTTTTGGTGCCAACAATACATATAACCGTTGACAATGTAGTCATTTGTGCATACATAATACATTAGCGGGAAAGTAGTCGTATGTGTGCTTGCATCATGTATACCTTCACATGAGTGGAATGCAGGCAATGTGAGCAAGTACACACATTGATGGTAAAATATTATAATTTACCCGCATATTTGCAAAAAGCAGATGCGCTAATTTACACCATTTCTAAGGCCTTAAGGCATTTTCTCGGCCATTTATGCTAGTGTATTGCATGCATAACTGACTTCAAAACATGTATTAACTAGGCGCAACTCTCTAAAAGTACCCTCCAGATATCTTCAGCTCTCCATAAGAGAAAAAAGCTCAGTCCACCTTAAGATAAGTAGGGCAGGGTAACCAGAAGTGATGGGCAGGGTCCAATTGGAAACTCAAAACCTTAAGCCCAGAGTAAGGATCGGGAAGGGATAAGTTATATTGATGCACAGTGCGTGGGTAATTTTATAAGGAGGTGCTCACATAGATGCTACTTTATAAAGAGAAGTAAGCACCCACTTTTCTTCATAAAATACTAACGTAAGTGGCAGGCATTGTGCCACTATATTTTTGAAGTATGCACATAAATTCTAGCATTTTGTAATCTATGCGTGTACTTGCATGTTCTGCATACCCATGTGCATACCCACTGCAAAGTACGCACCATCAAATCAATGCATGTACTTTAATGCTAGGATCTGTTTTCTAAGAGGTTATATTAAGAACATAAGATTTGCCGTACCGTGTCAGACCAAAAGTAACATAGAATATGATGGCAGATAAAGACCTGTATGGTCCATCTAGTCTGCCCAGTAAGGTGGCTAGAGCAGTTGCAACCGCCACTCCGTGCAGGTCACCGCCTTCTATGCCTTTGTTTAGGGTTCATCAAGCCCAGTATCCTGTTGACCACCTCCTCCTCTTTGACACTTTATCCTCCCTTGGTTTTAGAGGCTCTGTACTGTCTTGGTTCTCTTCTTAGCTCTCCAATCACTCTTTCAGTGTTTGTTCTGGAGGTTCTTCCTCTTCTGCCATCCATCTCTCAGTTGGTGTACCTCAAGAGTCTGTCCGGGGTCCTCTCCTTTTCTCTCTCCATACCCAGTCCCTTGGTGCCCTCATCTCTTCCCGTGGCTTTCAGTATCGTTTTTATGCTGATGACTCTCAAATCTATCTACACCTGACTTCTCTTCTTCGCTCCAAACTCGTATCTCTACTTGCTTATCTGACATTGCTGCCTAGATGTCTCAATGCCGCTTAAAACTGAATATGGCTAAAACTTGAATTTCTTATTTTCCCTCCTAAACCCTCATCCCCCCTTCATCATTTCTCTATCACTGTTGACACTTTTCTTCTTCCTGTTTCCTCAGCCCGCAACTTTGGGATCATTTTTGACGCCTTCCTTTCCTTCTCCATACATATACTGTAGCTAAAACCTGCCATTTTCTTTCTCTACAACATTAGCAAAATTCATCCCTTTCGTTCTGAACACACTACTAAGGCTCTTGTCCATTCTTTGGTCACATCCCATTTGACTACTGCAACCTCCTCCTTGCTGGTCTCCCGCTGTGTCACCTCTCTCTTCTTCAATCTATCCAGAACTCTGCTGCATGGCTAATCTTCCGCCAGCCCCGATACACTCATATAACTCCTCTCCAAAATCAGTTCACTGTCTCCCCTTCCATTTCCATATCCAATTCAAACTCCTCCTTCTAACATATAAATGTATTCATTCTACTGCCCCTCATTACCTTTCCTCTCTTCTTTCTCCCTACACCACTCCTCATGAACTCTGCTACTTCTCTGGCTTTCTATGCCCTTTTCTTCTACAAACTCCAGACTTCGATCTTTTCACCTTGCTGCTCCTTATGCATGGAACAAACTTCCTCTGTCCTTGTCAAGTCTCTTCTCTCCCCTCTTCAAATCCATGCTTAAAGTTTACCTCTTTGAGGCCGCATTTGGATCCTAATCCCTTGCGTCTCCTTCCCTATTTGAAGCCCCCTTGTTTCTTTTGTATTGTTCTCTTTGTCTTGATTAGATTGTAATCTCTACAAGCAGGAACTGTCTTTTTTATATGTTTGTACAGTGATGCGTACCCCTTGCAGTGCTATATAAATGATTAATAGTTGTAATAGTAGTAACCTGATTCCAACAGTGGCCAATCCAGGTCATAAGTACTCAGCAGGATCCCAAAAGGTGGACAGATTCCCATGCTGCTAATACCAGGTATAGCCAGTCAATTTCCCCTAGTCTAATGGTTTATGGACGTTCATCAAGGAACTTGTCCAAATCTTATTTTAAGCCCAGTTGCACTAACAGCTTTTACTACATCCTCTCAGAATGAATTCCAGGGCTCAATTACAAGTTGAGTGAAAAATATTTCCACTGATTAGACTTAAATGTACTATTTTGTAGCTTCATTGCCTTTCCCTTAGTCTTTCTACCTTTTGAAGGAGTAAACAACCAATTAAGGTTTACCTATTCCACTCCACTCATCGTTTTGGAGATCCCTATCATATCTCTGCTCAGCCGTGGCTTCTCCAAGCTGAATATCCTTAACCTTTTGAGCCTTTTCTCATAGAGGTATCCTTCCATCTTCTTTATTATTTTAGTCACCCTTCTCTGTACCTTTTCCAAATCTGCTATATCTTTTTTTTAGATGTGGTGAACAGAACTGCACGCGGTACTTGACATGTAATAAAGGTGGAATATTCACCCCTTGGCAGGTAGCATTTTTTTAAATGCTGACCAGCACAGGTAAAAAACTCGAGATGTTCAGTGCTGGTATCTACTGTAGCTACTGACTGATACTGAATATCTATATTTAGCAGTCAGCACCAGCATTATCAGGATAGCGGTGACAATCAGCCTCTATCCAGCTTTTAGGCTGTCCTAAGTTATGCAGATTGTTATCCGGATAGCAGTGGTGAAAATTACTGCTAATAGGATATATGCTGCATCCATAAACTCCTCAGCTTACTGATGTCATGAATTGAGGCACCCATACTTCATTTCCATTCATGTGGAGGCCAATTCCACAATGGCACATCCAGGCCATCCAGACGTCCAAAATCTGGACAGCCCGGATGTGGCACCGATTCTGCACCTGCGGGAGCTAGCTATTCCAGCGGAAGCAGAATCAGGGCTCAGGGCCTGGATGTGCCCCGATTCAGATCTGCCACACAGCTATCCCCCTCCCTAGCCAAGGCTCTTGCATGGAGCTGGAGTGCTGTGGCATCCTATTGCCATGGCACCAGGATGCCACGCAGGAGCCCCGATCGGCCACACAGTTTGTAATGTCTTTCCTCCCCCCCCCCCCCGCTACTGCCTGACCCCTGATTGGGCTTTCTGAGAGCAGGACCTGGTTGTGGGAAACCCCTGCTCCGCTCACGTCCTGGGGGGGCAGACTCAATGGCTGCCGACGTTGGGGGGGGGGACTTATTCCACCTCTGAGGTGGATTAAGGACCCCATCTAACTCCCCAGGCCTGGGTGTACAGGGCTGTCACTGGAATAGGCCCTGTATGTCGGGGGTTAGGGTCCCGCCCCTACTCCACCCAGACTCCTCCTCCAGTCTTCCCCCTCCTGCTCCTGTATAGAGCTGCTCACACATTCTGCTGTACATGAGGGGAGCTTTGCATCCGGAATCGGCCCCTGGCATTTAGTGGGTGATATACATCTGAATTGGACATCCATCCCCGCGAAACATGCCACAGAATGATCCCCTTGGTATTTAGGCATCCTTTATGTATATCCCATACCTTTTTGAATTCCATCACTGGTTTTGTCTCCACCATCTCCTTCAAAGGGCATTCCAAGCGCCCACCACCCTTTCCATGAAGAAATATTTCCTGAGCTTGCTCCTGATGCTACCTACTTGCAGCTTCATATCATGTCCCTAGCTCCACACTATCCTTTTCTTTCAGGTATTTAAGCATCTGCATCGTATTTCTCTATCCCTCCTCATATGTCTTCTGGTGCAGATCCCACACTATTTTGGTTGCTTTTCTCTGGACTGCCTCTAGTCTCTATATCCTGAGATTTGGTCTCCCAAACTGAGCACAGTATTCCAAGTGAGACCTCATCCTAGATCTATATAGGAGCATTACCACCTCCGCCTTCTGCTGGTTGTGCCTCTCTCTATGTAGCTTAACATCCTTCTGGTTTTGCCAACCACTATATCACACAGTTTCACTATCCTGAAATCATCAGACATGATCATTTAACTTAACTGCCAAGCATTTGACCACTCTTCGAGATTTTTTCAAATCACTTCTCATTTTATCTATTCTCCCAAAGATTGTCCATTCTAAAATAGATTTTTGTGTCGTCAGCAAAAAAGACAAAGTTTTACATCCAGTCCTTCCTCAATATCACTAACAAATATATTGGCCCTCCACCCTTCACTTTTCTCTCCTTTGAGTGAATTCCATTTACCACTATCCTCTGTCAGTCAACCAATGTTTAATTCAGTCTGCCACTTTGGGACTCACCCCCGGGCTGCTCAATTTATTCATGAGCCCCCCTATGTGGGACAGCATCAAAGTATAATAGCATTGATAAGTGATCTGTTTCTGGGCCTGTGGAAAGGCTTTTTAGACAATAAGGAGGTGATTTTATAAAGGCATTCCCATGCACCTGGGCCTCTTAGGTGTGTAAATAAGCTCTTATAGAATACAGACTAGTGTAAAAGTATGCACTTTGACATAAAGGTGAGCACTTTGTCAGAGGAGGAAGCCAGGACATTGTGTAGGGAGTTACTGCTGGTTCGTGGTGTATGTTTAGTGAGGTGAGAGTATCATCGCTCCTGGATGTTTTTTGTTCAGGCTTCCAGAATAGCTTCTCTTAGAAAAGGATTTTAAGGTATACATGCATGTGTATAAAATCTGCATGAACATTGACACCTGCTCACTAGTAGGTGTGGGTGATCATGCCTACTTTCTATTCATGGTGCCCTGTTATAAAATTATCCTCCTCATGACCAAATGGAGTCAAGTTAAGCAAAACTACAGTTTTAGGGGGATATTAAAAGGTATTTATGTAGTTTGCAGACCTGCAAACCACATAAGTGCCGCTCACTGGGATATTCAGCAACACTAAACTGGTTAGTACCAGTGAATATTTCTGGTTTGGGCTGCTAAATGCCCTGATGCTAAGAGCTTAGCATCAGGATATTCCAGGAGTGGAGAGGAGGCGACTACAGGTTAACTGAGCAGCAGCAATATTGAGCTGCTGCCCTCTTAAACCCTAACCAGCTAAAGTTAGGACAGCTGAATGGTTATCGTAACTTAAACCAGTTTTGCAATCTGGCCAGCAGCTGAATATCGCCACTGACTGGCTTGCAAAATCGCAATCCGGGCAATCTGGATATTCCATGTTGGCATGGAATATCTGGGCCAAATTTAAAGAAGCAGTAATGTCCTCTCACTCCTGCCTTTGGTGTTGCCATCTTACAAAATGGCAGTGCCTGACTCTTAGTGGTGCATTTTGATTCACAGTTAGGGGTCAGTATGACAAATAAGGCAGTTCTTCCCTTATTTGGGAAATATTGTTTATTTGGTAGACAGAACCCATAGCAGAGTGAAAGCTGGCAACCAAAGAGGTCAGGGGTGAGTGGGCATTGCTTCTTCTTCCCAACTTTGCAGGTGAGAGGATGGTTCAGACCATCATTGACGGCAAGATTTCTATTTGGAAGACCCGGATCTTGTTTGGGAGGGCCTGGGGAGTTCTACTTGGAGTAGTTGTCTAAGATGATTACACTATTATAATGCATACCATTTTTGTTATAATGTAAATCACTTTCACCACAGGATAAAAAGGTATAAAAAACACTGTTAAATAAATAAACCAGATCGTGGTTTGGAACGTTATGGTAGGGGAGTCCTGGGCCCATTTGGACTACTAGGGATTTTAATTTGGGGGAGTAGAGGGTTTGGGAGAGGGGAGTCTGGGGTGATCTGAGGTGAAGTGAAACACGTCAACTCCAACCTTTTTCTCCTGTCTTGCATCTTACTCTAGCATTGAGTGGGCATAAAGATTCAGCACTAGGAGAAGAGTAAAATACATTTTAGACTATAACATTGCTTTTTACCTCAGGGGTAATTTTTAATTCAGCAATTTGCAAGTGTTTTGCATGCCTACTAAGATATTCTGTAGCATAGTGGTTCACACTGAATTTTTTGCACTGCCAAAATTTCTTACTGCATCGGGAGTAAAGATAGTATGGGATAATCTTAAGAAAACTGCTGTGGCAAAGCATAGCACAGCTAACTGCATCGGGGCCTCAGTGTGCGCAAGTTTAGAGAGCGGGAGAAACAGACGTTTGCATGAAAGAGTGGAAGACTGAGTTTTCTGAAGCTGTAGTGTGAATAGTGGATTTTTCTGAGGCAATGGAGGGTTAAGTTTTAGCCCTTAAAATTTAGCTTAGCCTAAGTACAGGCCAAACTTACCCCTCCACTACCTCAGAAAAATCCAAGTTATCAATGTCCCTGTTTAATGTACATTACCAAGTTTAAGTTACAATGTCAACTGCTTTAACTGAAATGATAAAAACGGTATAAGAAAAACTGTTAAATAAATAAGTAAGTAAGTAAATAAAACATTATCAGAAGATCTACCTTACTGTTTCTGGAGATTAAACAAAACTGTCATTGTGAACACACAAATACTCGCCAGAGAATTTGCTGTTTGGTGAAACGCTGGTGTTCTGAGGAGAAAAGAGGATATTTCCCTTTCCACCCATCCCTCTTTATTGTGCTCAGGTGCTGAAATGTCAGACAGTAATGGCTGTGACACACTTGGGGTCATTCCGACCCACAAATAGCAGGGATGGACGTCCCAACGGCACATCCATCCCTGCTATTAATGCCCCTTCCATCGGCGGCTAACTTCTCCACCGGTTGTACGGGGAAGTTAGACGGGGGAGGGGAAGGGGTGGATCGGGGGTGGAGTTAGGGCAGGTGATGGGCCGTCGTCAGCCATGGACATACAGGGCCGATTCTAATGTCAGCCCTGTACATCCAGGGCCAGCGACCTGCACAAGGAAGTTATTCCACCTCTGAGGTGGAATAACTTCCCTAGTCACCAGGGGTCATGGGCCCGGGGCCAGAAAGTGGCAGAGGGTTCAGTGAGCATTCCCTGCGGCCCGACCCTGGCCTTGGGAGGCTGGATCTGGGGTCAGGCTGTGGGAAATGCAGTGCAGGAGCTGGGGCCGGGATCGTGGCTTTAGATTTTTGTAACCCAATCTACAACGGTCTTTCAAAACATTCTCTCAAACCCCTACAAATGGCTCAGAACACAGCAGCCAGAATAATCAACGGCTCCGCAAATTATGACCACATTACCCCTATCCTCAAAGAACTCCATTGGCTCCCAATAAGTCACCATATCAAATATAAGATCATCATAAATATTTTCAAAATTAGACATAAGAGCTCTGCATTCAGCCTCCATGCTCTCTTACTCCCTAATTCCAGCAACAGACCAAGGAGGCAAACCACTTCAAACACCCTCAGCACCCCAAGAAACTACGCAAAATCATGCAATTTCTCTACACAAAGAGCAATTTCGTTGGCTGCCCCATTGATATGGAACTCTCTCCCTCCTGACTTACGATCAATTGACGACTTAAAGGACTTTCGTAAACAATTAAAGACAATACTCTTCATTGAACACTATGGATCAAACAATTAACTAGATTCCGTCTATTGTAGCTGTTTTATAAAATGATTTTCTGTAGTGGTTGACCTATATTGTTTATCCTTCCTTCTACTCTGATGTTTTGTTTATACAGTGTATATTTCCCTTACTTTATAACCTTTGTATGTCTTGTAACCGCTTTGATTTAAGGAAAAGGCGGTATAAAGAACTTGTTAAATAAATAAATAAATAATGGTGGCATGGCAACAGGATGCCATGGTGCCGTGGCTCCATTGTAAAGCCAAGACTGAGTTAGTCAGGCATGGCCTGTATGTGCAGGCCGGGCTGAATTGCAGTCCGAGCCTGCACGTACAGGCCTGATTGCGATTCTAATCTCGCGGATCTAGACGTGCCCTGCGAGATCAGAATTGTATGCCCAATTCAGACCAGGCGTATAAAGGACGGAATTGGGCCTACTGTCTCTAGGCACCTAGGACTTCAGACCTGATCGAAGTGAGAATGAAGTACCTTGTATGCTGAAAAGAACTGTTACATTTGGTATTGCAGAAAGCATTCCTACAGGATTTGCAAGTAGTGCAAAATAACTTTACTTTCATACTTCTGTAATCATATTCATTTTCTTTGTACATAGTTTGGAACAATGCAATTACCTATGGGGGTCTTTGGTGCTTGGTATGATATGAACGCATTCTCTCTTGTGAAATGCTCTCTCGATCCATGACTTCTGTGCCTGGAAAAGAAGAAAATAAAAATATAAATCTCACTTGCTCATTAAAAAAATATCAGAAATATGGAAGAAAATCATAAAACATTTTCTGGGCTCATAGGCAAACAAAATTAGATGTTTATCGCTGGTTGTGAACGTATAAGTTTGCTATCTATGGAATTTTGTCTTTTATGCATGCACTATCTGGCTGCAAATCTGTGTAAATGTCTCAATACTATCTATAAGAAAGAGGAGGGGGAGGGATGAGCAAGGGTGGAACAAAAATCTACATACAAAGCAGTGATCTTTAGCCACTATCCAGATAAGTTACATGTTTAGACCTGCTGAATATCAGAGCTAAACTAAATGTAAAGTGCTTGTGCAGTAATCGCATAACATAATCTGTATATTCAGCAATGCAGATTCTATACGTGGGGGGTGGTTTAATAGAGGCATTTTCATATATATATATATATATATATATGTGTGTGTGTGTGTGTGAGAGTATATGCATGTAAAAAGCTGCTTTTAAAATTACTCCATACATAAAAGTACACGGGATGAGAAGAACACATGTACTTTTATGTGGCTCAGAGGTAGGCATGTTTGGAGGTGGAGTTTAGGTGCAACACAGGTAGCGTTGCAATTCATACATGTGTTCTATAAAATACACATGCTCATGTGTACTTTACACATGA
Source organism: Ichthyophis bannanicus (assembly GCA_033557465.1). Lineage (NCBI taxonomy): Eukaryota > Metazoa > Chordata > Amphibia > Gymnophiona > Ichthyophiidae > Ichthyophis > Ichthyophis bannanicus. Next base: position 724,094,377 of record CM066032.1, read on the forward strand.
ACATATATGCCTGATCCTAAGCAGGGGTAAATGCCTACAACTTCATTTAGCTATAATTTATGCAGCCTTATAAAGACATATAGGTGCCTATGGGGATTATTTTAAAAGTCAACTTTGCACATGTGAATACAACCACCCACAGTGTCAATCACAGCTACCTCCAAACTGAAGAGGGGGAAGAGAGGGTGGAGAAAAACTCAGAGGTGGAGGAATTCAAGATTGAACTCCTAGTACATATGGAAAAAGATGTATATACTGGGGTTCAGGCAAGAGAAAGATTACCCAAGTTTAATTTAACATCTAAAGTTAAAGGTATGATTATAAAGATGAACAAGGCCATATCCAGTATAAAGAGACCATCTGTTGGCATCACTAAAATAAATTGAATACAGTATTGTGCAGCTAACATTATTACTGCAAGAATTATACCAGCTAAAATGCAAGGCCAGAAGAAAAAGAAAACAATAACAGTTCCTCCTTGGAAAAAGCGCATTGAGGGAAAAATGCAGCCATTGCGTGCAGAGGTATCTCTGAAAGATGGGTATCTAAAAGGATTAAGATCATCAAAGATATTAACACTAGAAGCCCCAAAGTGCGTAAATTGACGCAAATGCATCTTCGAAGTTGTATACCAGTGCCACTGCTAGAACCATGTCAGTCATGTTCCATGACTTTGTCATGAAGGTCAAGATGTTCAAATATGTGCAATGAAAATTAATAACAGGTGCACCACCTAGCGGGAAAATGAATTTATACCTAGAAGCCCCAATGTACGCCAATTGATGCACTCAATTGTCTTGGATGCGTCAATTGACGTACTCGGGGGCTTCTAGGTATAAATTCATGTTCTCACTAGGTGGCGCATCTCAATCACTGTTTACAGTTTTACTCCGACATTACAAACTATAAACACAAGATGATGTCATGTAATGACGTCAGATACTGCACATATTTAACAAATAAGTAATTTCACATTAATTCACATCTGCATTTCATGCTAAATGCAGTCGTCGTGATAATGTGTTAATTGACGCACTTTGGGGATTCTAGGTAAAATTCCTTTTGGGGCTTCTAGTGTTAAGGAAGATCCAAGACATTAAGCTGAAGCATGATGCATTAACAGAAGAATACCTGAAATTTATATGTTCCAACAATAAATTGAAAATAGCAGCAGAAGCGCAAAAACTGCGAACATATGAAGAAAACTGCAAAGAAAGAAATCAACATAAGCTATTTAGAGAACCCAAAACAATTTTACACGGGATTGGGAAAGAGCATTAACATACTAAAGGCACCACCACACAAAGCCAATACAGAAAGCTTCTGGAGAAAACTATATGAAGATCTTATTAAGCACAATCAAGAAGCAGAATGGTTACCCTGCATACAGAAGCATTTAGAAACAGCAAACATCACACCTATGGAATGGCCTGCAGTAACAAAAGAGCAGGCAAGCAAGTTAAAGTGAGCCCCAAATTGGAAAAGCCCTGGCCCAGATGGAGTAACCAATGTTTGACTCAAACAGTTAATATCACTCCAGCCAGACCTGGTGAATTGCAAAAATCAATAGCTTATGCAGCCAGACTTAACATCACAATGGCTTACTACAGGAAAAACATTTCTCCTTCCAAAAGGAGACCCAGGTAAAACTCCCAACAATTAATAGACCAATAACTTGTCTACCTACAATCTATAAGCTGTTCACTGCAATAGATGCAGACAGAATATATGATCATATTGAGTCCAATAACATCATGGCAATAGAGAAAAAGGGCAACAAGCGAAAGAGAAAATAGTGAGGTTTCTGGAGTCCAGCGGATTATAGGATACGAGGCAGCATGGATTCACCAGAGGCAGGTCTTGTCAGACAAATCTGATTGGGTGACCAGGGAGTTGGACCGAGGGAGAGCCATAGATGTGGTGTATTTAGATTTCAGTAAAGCCTTTGACACTGTTCCTCACAGGCAACTTATAAACAAACTGAGCACCCTAGGGTGGACCCTAAAGTTACTGTTTGGGTTAGAAATTGGTTGAGTGGGAGGCGACAAAGGGTACAGGTAATTGGAGCTCACTCTGAGGAAAAGGAAGTTACCAGTGGTGTGCCTCAGGATCTGTCCTTGTTCCGATTCTTTTTAACATCTTTGTTAGTGATATAGCGGAAGGGTTGTCGGGTAAGGTTTGCCTCTTTGTGGATGATACCAAAATCTGCAACAGAGTAGACACCCAGGAAGGTGTAGATAACATGAGGAGGGATCTAGCTACGCTTGAAGAATGGTCTAGAATTTGGCAGCTGGGATTTAATGTTAAAAAATGCAAGGTCATGCATTTGGGCTGCTGCAATCCAAGGGAGCAATATAGTATAGGTCAGCGATGGCGAACCTATGGCACGCGTGCCAGCTGTGGCACGCGAAGGCCTTGCAGCTGGCACGCGGGAAGGTCCGCAAAAAAATAAAAAGCTGGCTCTGACTGCTGCCGCGGACGCGGCAAGGGCAGAATGCAGCATCCCGCGGGGCCCCCTCCGCCCGCTAAGCCCCTCTGCAAGAGCTTTCAGATTCGCGAGGGAGAGCGTCTCCCTCGCGTCTCTGTTATGCCCGCAGGGGCTAATGGGAAATTTCCCATCAGCCCCTTTAGACGCGAGGGACTGATGGGAAATTTCCCATTAGCCCCTGCGGGCTTAACAGAGACGCGAGGGAGATGCTCTCCCTCGCGAATCTGAAAGCCCTTGCAGAGGGGCTTAGCGGGCGGAGGGGGCCCCGCGGGACATTGCAATCTGCCGCGGCAGCAGCCAGAGCCTGCTTTTTAAAAAAAAAAATTTGCCAGAGGGGGGGGGGGTTAGGACTGCTAATGGGCAGGGGGGGGGTTAGGACTGCTAATGGGCAGGGGGGGGGTTGGGGGGGGGTTAGGACTGCTAATGGGCTAGGGGGGGGTTAGGACTGCTAATGGGCAGGAAGGGGGGGCGGGCGGGTGGGCGGGGGGGGGTAGGACTGCTAATGGGCTGGGGGGGTAGGACTGCTAATGGGCTGTGGGCTGTCTGGAAATGGGGTGATGGGGGTTAGGACTGGTAATGGGTTATAGGGGGGGCTTAAACTGAAAATGGGGTGATGGGGGTTTAGGACTGGAAGTGGGTTGATGGGGGGGCTAGGACTGGTATTGGGTTGGGGGGTTGCTAGGACTGGAAATGGGCTGATGGGGGGCTAGGACTGGAAATGGGCTGATGCAGGGACTAGAAGGGAATGGATGCTGGGTGAGGCTGGAACTAGAAGGGAGCTGATGTTGGTGGAGGATTAGAATGGGATGGGGCTGGGAGAGTAAAATGGAGCGGGGAAAAATATTTTGTGTGGGAGGGATAAATAATCTACAATTGGCCGGGTATTGGGAGAGTAAGTGGGGATTGAGGATGGTGGGGTAAAATTTGAGTGGATGAAATAGGAATGAGGAAAGAGCAAAAGGAGAAAGATTAGTATGTTAAAGCGGATGTAGAGAGAGAGAATGGAAAAAAAAACTAGAAGAGAGAGAAGAAAGGACAAATGGACAGCAGATGATGGAGAGTTAGCAGAAAACATGAAGAAACCAGAAGAAAGTGGCTGGAGCAATTGCAACTGTGTAACTGAGCTGAGGTATTCTGTTTATGTAATTCCTTTTTGACATTGCCACTTGTTCTCTTTCCCCAGTAGGTCATGTATTGTTATTGTCTGAAATGTATTGGTTTAATATTTGCAGTGTTGCCTTTTGATAGGTATGGTGTGGTGCTTTGTGAGTCCTGGTAGTGCTGTTAGGATACGGCGGGTTTGCTATTGGTTCTAAATGGGCAGTGTTTGTAGTAGTTCCTAATGTGCCTGGCGGTTGGCACTGGATTATAGTAATGTAGAAATCTTTTAGTCTGTCTTTATCCATACACTCATTAAGAGACATGTTTACTAAAAGTTAGTGTATATTAGCATTATGCAAATATTTATGCAAATTGACGTGCTGGCACTTTGAGGAAATTCTTTGGTTTTGTGCGGCAGTTTGGGCACTCGGGCTCAAAAAGGTTAGCCATCACTGGTATAGGTGGTGAAGTACTTTTTCCACTAAAGAAGAGAGGGACCTCAGTGTGGTTGTGTCTGATGATCCTTAAAGTAGCTAAACAGGTAGAAAAGCGACAGCAAAAGCTAGAAGGATGCTTGGGTGCATAGGGAGAGGAATGGCTAGCAGAAAAAAGAAAGCGATAGTGCTTCTGTATAAGTCTTTGGTGCAACCTCATTTGGAGTATTGTGTGCAATTCTGGAGACCACACCTTCAAAAGGATATAAACAGGATGGAGTCAGTACAGAGAGTGGCTACTAAAATGGTTAGTGGTCTTCATTGTAAAGCATATGAGGACAGACTTAAGGATCTTAATATGTACACCTTAGAGGAAAGGTGGAATAGAGGTGATATGATTGAGACGTTTAAATTCCTCTGTGGCATAAATGCACAGGGGGAGAGCCTCTTTCGACCGAAAGCAAGTTCTGCTCTGAGGGGACATGGGATGAGGGTGAAAGGGGATAGATTCAGGAGTGATATATGGAAATATTTCTTTACGGAAAGTGGTGGATCCGTGGCATAGTCTCCCAGTGGAGGTGGTAGAGATCTGAATTCAAAAAAGCATGGGACAAACACAGAGGATCTCTGAAGGAAAAAAGTGGACTGTTGTAGTGGTTGATATGGAAGGACAGACTAGATAGGTCATGTGGTCTTTTTCTGTCATCATTTTTCTATGTTTCTATGTTTCTATTGGCTCCCCATCACTGCAAGAATCAGATACAAAGCCGTCATAATAATATTCAAAATACTCCACAATGAATCTGCCACCTGTCTTTGGACTCTGATCTCCACCCATCAAACTAACAGACTAAGAAGATATAGCACCATCAACCTCCTAATGATTCCACCACAGAAGACTAAGGGGCTTGTTTACAAAGCCGCGATAGTGGTTTCCGATCGTTATCGGAACCGCGGCCCCATTGAAATCAATGGGGCACCGGCTCCGATAACGATCGGAAACCGCTACCACGGCTTTGTAAACAAGCCCCTAAGAGTCAGCAAATAACATGGAATGGGGCATTCACTCTATTTTTGTGGAACTTCCTCCTCCCTCCCCCCTTAAGAGGATGCTCAGACTTAATTGAATTCTGGAAGAACTTAAAAACACATCTTTTCCAAGAAGAATACCAGATCACTGTAACCCAAGACAACTAACCACCCTAGTTATATACTGTCAGACCAACCCCCCTACACTTTGATAACTAGACCTAACACTGCACCATGTTAAACTCAAATTACCTGACTGTAAATAGTTATGAACGTTACTGTTATATTGTTTTTATTGTTTAATTTCAATATACATCAGAGTGCCTAACAGCCCTGTTTGTTGGTTAATTGTAAACTGCTTTGAATTATAGAAAGGCAGTATAAAAGCAAGTTTAAATAAAAAATAAATAAATAAATGTTCTGAAGCATTACTACTATTTGCTTACACTCAGGGGCCTATATATCCTTAATGTAAGATTTTCTCCCAGTTATGCACATAAATCACAATACGTTAGTGATTTACACTGTAACTGAGGAGGTTGTTTTACTGAAAGTAGGAGTGTTGGGCTGATGGTGCGTGGTATGGACTTTCACCATCGACGTGCGCATGGGTGGGGTATTTGCAGCATGCTCTATTACGTGTGTAAATTGTAAAATATTATAATTTAGGCATGTTCTTTATGAATCAAGGCATGGGCATTTACACCAGCTCTAGGGCTGGATAAGTGATCACACCTTAGATTAAAATGCGTATTTGGCCACTTAGCTATTATTCTAGAAAGAAAAGATGGCGCCTACTTTCCTTTATAAAATAAGTTTGACATAGGCACTTGAAAACACATGTTAATTAGCCAGGACTTTATAAAATTACCCTCTACATATTTATGGGAAAAATGCTTACAACATAGTCTTTTAAACCTGGTTGCACTGAAAAGTCTTCAGTCGAGGTTTGCTTCCCTAGCCAAGGTTGCGGAATATTAGCAAACCAGCTGGATCTAAGCTAAGGCTTGAAGATCGATTAAGAAGTCTCATGTGTTTAATAATTAAAGGCTTATACATATCTATGGAAATCCTATGAAATGAAGAACACCTACATTATACGTATATTAAAGTCTACCGTTATTGTCATGCCACTGTATTTTCTGACGATTACTTATTTAGCATCTCTGCCCATCCCAAAAGTCTTTTTATAAAATCACTGACATTGTGATTAAGCTGCCATGTATGAGATATGTTGCTTTGATCAAACTATGACTTCAGACTCAAATTCCTGCAGACAAGCTCTCATCATATATAAAGAAATATGCTATCATTGAGGACCAAAAGGTGCTCATTGGTCTTTGAAACTGAGTCCTATGTCTTTTTGCTGTGAATTCACAGTATAGAGCTGGCAAAACTGCTGTAGTAAGTGCTGGTGGATATAGGTGGCTAAGAATTTTGGCCAAAGCAGTGAGCGCCTAGAAAAGCAAGTCACCCGATCAAGCTCTTATTACAGTATGTGTTGCCCAGGTTTGCAAGCCTAAGGAGATCACAGCTACTGCCCAGGAAGAAATTAATACAGGGAGCAAGGTCAAGAAAAATAAAACAAGTGTTTCAAAAGAAAAAATTATATATTAGCTTGCCATAACTGGTTTGAGAACAACGTAACAAACTTTTGAAAAATAAAATGACTCACAGCAAAAGATCCCAGAGCAAGTGGGAGGAAAAATATCTATCTATTTCACATTTTTATAGACCGCCTTATCTGGTAATCAAGGCGGTTTACATAAAACCAGGTATATAAAACATTAATCATTAATCATTTTACATTGAACATTAAAACATTAAACATAGTTAACTATGTACAATAATAGCGCAGCTGCACTATTTACATATTTGGTCTGAGAGTGTTTGGGGATGCAAAGTTGTTTGGGACTTGAAGGAAACGTTGTATAGTATTAAGCTGGTAATATTAGGCTGGAGTAGTGTTAGGTGCTTTATGATTTAAGGTAGGGGCTTGCATGTGTGACTGTCCATAGTATTCCTTAAATAGGAGCGTCTAACTTTTTTCGGAAGTTGGTGAGATCTTTTATTTCTCTTAGATCTGGTGGCAATGTATTCCAGAGAGTTGGGGCATAGTGAGCGAATGCTCTTTTATTCGTAGTTTAAGATGCTTTACGGAAGTCTTCTGGGTGGTTTAGGGAATTTTGCGTGGAGCTTCTTCTTAGTCTATTGTGTTGTGTTTTTGAAAACCATGGAATAAGTTTTTTTTTTATATACCATTGTGGATTTTGTAAGAAACATCAATTTTTTCCAGCTCTTTCAGTTAGGGGCCTGAATACTAAAGAATATCAAGGTTTTGCAGTTAACGTGTGCTGATGTCAGTTTTCAACACATTGTAAGTGCTTTGGGGGAGGGGACATCGAGGATGATGCTAAGGCACAAGGCAAATTGCTGACACATGTTAATACCATAGCAGGTAACATAGATGCAATACACTACACTTTTGGAGGTGTTGTTGACTGTTCCATGTTATTCGCCAATTTGCTAGTTAACCCGTGGTACGTTAATACGCATTAGCTATTAACCCGTGTTACCTGACCCTTTCCTCCAATCACCCCTCATTTATTTTTTAATTTATTTTTAAAAATATTTTATTTATCAGATTTTGCAATAATATATTCCAAAATTAGTAAAAGTCTAAGAAGAAAAGAAGAAAAGAAGCAAAGAAGAAAGACAAAAAGGAAAAATATAGATGGTAAAGCCCACATCACTTGGGAACCAGGGTATCAAATGTTATCAGAAATTAATAAAAAATAAGGCCATTCCCTAGCCACATCGGAGCCTACAACCACCAGCTAAACTATCACTACTTCTGCCTATCAGACAGAAAATGTCCCAGCTGCGAAACATCCAAAAATACTAAAGTATTCTCCTGAAATGTCAAAATACATTTATGGGGGAATCTAAGAAAAAACGTCTCCCCCAATGCCAGCACACAATTCAAGAAACCTCTCATATAAAGAAAATCCCACATTTGGTGTTTAATTTGGGCTTTAACGCTTTTGACTCTGTTAGCTGTGTTTTAATGTGTGTTAAGCACTTGATACATACTAATACCTGTGTCAAACACCGAACAAGGTTTAGTAAATAGATCTCTTAGTCCATGATTTACTTTCCTACTGGTCATAAAATAAAAGGACTTAAAAGCTTTTTACGACTACAGACCCCCAATGGATCATCCAGTATGTGCCCGTATGCCCTTTGCCAGACTATCAAAATCTATATCAAGAGCTATAAGAACAGAACAGTTTAAAGAAAACCTTAAGGATTTTATCATATTTATTCAAATTACAAATACAGAAGATAGCTACAACTAGTGAGATTTTTGCTGTTGTTTTTTTTGCAATCAAAACAGGGAGTCAAGGTACAGTAACTGATGATACCATCTGACACATCAAGTCGATTTCTCCACTTTGATTTCAGGATTAACTCGTAATGCAGAGAATCCTGTCTCACTGAGATAAGTAGTTGTGAAGGGAACCAAAACTTTCATTGCCCTCATGGCCAAGCTAAGGTAAGCTGCGATTTGCTCACTCCACTATGGGCGTGTGCATAGGTGGGCAGACTTGCATAAATTATAAATACTATAATTGACATGCATTCTTGACCAGGGCTTGCGCTATGAAATGAGGTGCCCTAGGTGAACCTCATCCCTTGCGCCACCCATCCTGCATTGCCACCACTTACCTGCAAACTCTGGCATTGCAGGACAGTCTGATTCCACCCCACCGATAACCAACTTCTTGTTGGTATGAGGGCAGAACCGGAAGTCTGCATTGAAGGGGGCAGAAGCAGCAGCTAGTAACACCTGAAAGTCCAGCGCGGTGCCAGAGCCCTAAGGTAAGCGCTGTGTTGCGGCTTCATAGACATTGTCGCCACTGCAGGCCCTGGAGAGAGGTAGTACCACTGCCCATGATGCTGGCAGGATGGAGAGCCTACCTAGTGTGCCTCCAGTACTTGCACCCACCCTGGGTATAAATGATTATTTCTTAATTTAGTGTTCATTTTTGTCCACTTACGCCCATACTTTATAAACTATGCATGTAGGACTAGAAAAAGGGACTGTTACTTCTGGAGAGAGATCTGCAACTGTGAGTATATACTTCTGGTAATTTTCTAAAAGGAATTCTTTGTATTAAAGCTAATTAATCTGTGAACCCACTATTTTTGTTAAATCAGTCAGGGCCTAGTAGCAGCAGTTTAAGTTTAAATTTAAAACACAGAGGAAAACTTTCTGGTTACATTTCATACCCAGCAGAGAGCTTGTAGTTTAAATTTAATAGTCACTCAGGGCCTAGTAACAGCAAAGTACTTTTAGTTTAAATTTAAAACACAGAAGAGAGCTTTCTGGTTACATTTGGAACCCAGCAGAGAGCTTGTGGTTTACATTTAATAGTCACTCAGGGCCTAGCATCAGAAAAGTACTTTTAGTTTTAAAACACAGAGCAGAACTTTCTGGTTACATTTCATACCCAGCAGAGAGCTTGTAGTTTAAATTTAAGAGTCACTCAGGGCCTAGTAACAGCAACGTACTTTTAGTTTAAATTTAAAACACAGAAGAGAGCTTTCTGGTTACATTTGGAACCCAGCAGAGAGCTTGTAGTTTAAATTTCATAAGAAGTTAGAGCCTAGCAGCAGCTAAGAGCTATAATTTAAATCAAATCAGAATATAGTTTACCTCAGCAGCACAAGACAGGGTACTGTGTAGCAGCCCTCTTTTAATAAGTGTTATTTCCCTCCCTCCCCTGGGATAATCGTAGCTTTATAGGTACTTACACATCTTACAAGACAGGAGGTGCTCTCAGGTGAAGCTCATTACCCAAATCAGTCATACACTAAGGACGTGAGATTAGTTAAGCTTCAGGTGAAGAAGATATATTACACGTATTAGGTACAGTTTTATTAGTATAAATATCCATAGCAACCCTTAGTAAGTAAAGAACTTAGATCTAAACACAAACTTAAAACTAAGATGCAGACAGCAGTCCAGCAGCGGGATGGGGGCTTTCCAGTCTTTTGCATTGAGTGTCACATGTATGATTTTCACCCAGTTGGTGAGAGGTCTTACGTGTGCACTAGGTGCAAGGAGCTCTTTGCTCTCAGGGAACGAGTCCGTTCTCTAGCGGCTAAAGTAGCAGACTTGGAAAGCATAAGACAGACAGAAAGGTACATAGACGAGACCTACAGGGATATAGTCCTGAAGTCCCACCTCCAGTCTGGCAGCATCCCTGTTGCCATGGAGGAGAGAGGTCATGTGACAGGAGAGCATCACCCTGGTGTGGCAGGAAGTGATCCTGTAACTAGGACCTCTCCTCCAGGTGATGTAAAACCCTCTCGCACTGAGGAAGTTTCTCCAGGGCCATGTTCCCATGAGGGAAGGGTTAGGACAGCCGTTATAGTTGGTGATTCGATCATTAGGCATGTAGATAGCTGGGTGGCTGGTGGACGTGAGGATCGCCTGGTAACATGCCTGCCTGGTGCGAAGGTAGCGGACCTCACACACCACCTAGATAAGGTCTTAGATAGTGCTGGGGAGGAGTCTGCTGTCTTGGTACATGTCGGTACCAATGACATAGGAAAATGTGGTAGGGAGGTTTTGGAGGCTAAATTTAGGCTTTTAGGTAGGAAGTTGAAATCCAGAACTTCCAGGGTAGCATTCTCTGAAATGCTTCCTGTTCCACGTGCAGGACCCAAAAAGCAGGCAGAGCTCTGGAGTCTCAATGCGTGGATGAGACAATGGTGCAGAGATGAGGGGTTTGGATTTTTTAGGAACTGGGGAACATTCTGGGGAAAGGAGGGGCTCTAACGAAGGGATGGGCTTCACCTTAACCGGGATGGAACCAGGCTGCTGGCATTAACCTTTAAAAAGGAGATAGAGCAGCTTTTAAACTAGATATTAGGGGAAAGCCGGCAGTCGCCCAAGAACGGATGGTTCGGAAGAATGTATCTTTGAAGGATACTACCAAAAGCAGAGAGTTTCCACAAAAAAGTAAAGTAGCCCAAATGCCCTCAAGTATGGAGCAGACAGAGCTTAAAGATCCTAAATTACCCATGTCTAACAATAGCCAAATTAATATGAATAAAATACATTCTCTAAAATGCTTGTATGCAAATGCTAGAAGTCTAAAAAATAAGATGGGAGAGTTAGAATATATAGCAATAAATGAAAGGTTAGATATGATTGGAATATCAGAGACATGGTGGAAGGAGGACAACCAGTGGGACACTGTGATACCTGGGTACAAACTATATCATAATGATAGAGCTGATCAAATTGGTGGAGGGGTTGCTCTCTATGTTAGAGAGGGCATTGAGTCAGAAAGGATTAAAGTTTTGCAGGAAACAAAATCTGCTGTAGAATCTATATGGATTGAAATTCCATGTAGAAGGGGGAAGGCAATAGCAGTGGGGGTGTACTATCGAGCGCCTGGCCAGAATGACCAAATGGATGATGAAATGCTCAAAGAAATCAAGGAAGCTAACAAAAGTTACAGCACAGTAATAATAATGGGTGATTTCAACTACCCCGGTATCAACTGGGTCAGTGTCACGGCAGGACATGCTAGGGAGATAAAGTTCCTAGATGAAATAAATGACTGCTTCTTGGAGCAGCTGGTTCATGAACCGACCAGAGGGAAGCCATATTAGACCTAATCCTTAGTGGAACACCAGATCTAGTGCAAGAGATAAGGTTGTTGGGGCCACTTGGCAATAGTGATCATAGCATGATCGCCTTTGATTTAATTAGTGGAGGAGGGATAGTAAGGAAATCCACAGTACTACCTTTTAACTTCTGAAAGGGAGACTATGATAAAATGAGGAAAACAGTTAAGAAAAAACTAAAAGGAGCAGTTGCAAAGGTTAAAGACGTACATCAGGCTTGGCTGTTGCTGAAAAATACTATCTTGGAAGCCCAGACCAGCTGTATTCCACGCTTTAAGAAAAGTGGAAGGAAGTCCAAAAAACTGCCAGCATGATTTAAAGGTGAGGTCAGAGAGGCTGTTGTTGCCAAAAAAGCATCTTTCAGGAAATGGAAAAATGAGCCAAACGACGAAACCTGGAAACAACACAAGCACTGGCAAGTCAAATGCAAGGCATTGATAAGGCAGGCAAAGGGAGAATTTGAGAAGAAGCTTGCTGCGGAAGCAAAAACGCGAAGTAAAGACCTTTTCAAGTACATTCGTAGCAAAAAACCTGTGAGAGAGTCAGTTGGTCCATTAGATGATAAAGGGGTTAAAGGAGCACTAAGAGGCGACAAGGCGATAGCGGAGAGACTGAATGAATTCTTTGCTTCAGTGTTTACTGAGGAAGATGTAGGGATGTTACCCATGACTGAAGTGGTATTTAAAGGTGCGGAAGAATTGAAGGAAATATCGATACATCGGGAAGATGTATTACAACTATTAGATAAACTGAAGAGTAGCAAATCACCTGGGCCGGATGGTATACATCCAAGGGCGTTGAAAGAACTGAAATACGAGATTGCAGACCTGCTATTAGTAATCTGTGAACTATCATTAAAATCATCTCTAATACCTGAAGATTGGAGGATCGCCAATGTAACACCAATTTTTAAAAAAGGTTCCAGGGGTGATCCGGGAAACTACAGACCGGTGAGCCTGACATCAGTACCGGGAAAAATGGTAGAAACCATCATAAAGAATAAAATTACTCAGAATGTAGATAGTCATGACCTAATGGGAGACAGCCAACATGGCTTTAGACAAGGAAGATCTTGTCTTACTAATCTGTTATGTTTTTTTGAAGGAGTGAATAATCAGGTGGACAAAGGTGAGTCGGTTGATATTGTGTATCTGGACTTTCAGAAAGCCTTTGACAAGGTCCCTCATGAGAGACTTTTGGCAAAACTAAAGAGTCATGGGATAAGAGGCAGTGTACTATTGTGGATCAGGAACTGGTTAAAAGATAGAAAGCAGAGGGTATGGCTAAATGGCCAATTTTCCCAATGGAGAAAGGTGAATAGTGGTGTACCCCAGGGATCTGTGCTGGGTCCGCTGCTTTTTGACATATTCATAAATGACCTGGAAAGTGGAATAACGAGTGAGGTTATCAAATTTGCAGATGACACAAAACTATTTAAAGTTGTTAAAACCCAAGAGGATTGTGGAAAATTGCAAGAGGATCTTGATAAATTGGAAGACTGGGCATCAAAATGGCAGATGAAATTTAATGTGGACAAGTGCAAGGTTATGCACCTAGGGAAGAACAACCCAAACTATGGTTACATGATGCAAGGTTCCACATTAGGAACCACCACTGAGGAAAAAGATTTAGGCGTCATTGTGGATACCATGTTAAAACCCTCGGCCCAGTGTGCAGCGGTGGCCAAGAGAGCAAATAGAATGCTAGGTATGATAAGGAAAGGAATGGAAAATAAAACAAAAGATATTATAATGCCTCTATATCGTTCCATGGTGAGACCGCACCTTGAATATTGTGTGCAATTCTGGTCGCTGTATCTTAAAAAGGATATAGCGATTTTAGAAAAGGTTCAGAGAAGAGCCACCAAAATGGTAAAGGGGATGGAAGGATACTCCTATGAAGAAAGGCTAAAAAGGTTAGGGCTCTTTAACCTGGAAAAGAGACGGCTGAGGGGAGATATGATAGAAGTCTATAAATTAATGAACGGAGTGGAACGGGTAAACGTAGATCGATTGTTTACCTTATCAGAATATAGAAAGACTAGGGGACATGCAATGAAGCTACAGGGTAAACTATTTAAGACTAATAAAAGAAAATATTTTTTCACTCAACGTGTAATCAAACTCTGGAATTTGTTACCAGAGGATGTAGTAAAGTCTGTTAATGTAGCTGGGTTTAAAAAAGGTTTGGACAAGTTCCTAGAGGAAAGGTCCATAAACCATTATTAAGAAGGGACCCAGGATATCAATGCTTGAACCAATACAAGCATTGTGGAACCTGTGTCCCTTGGGGAAACTGCTAGGTACATATGACCTAGATTGGCCACTGTTGGAAACAGAATACTGGGCTTGATGGACCTTGGTCTGACCCAGTATGGCATATCTTATGTTCTTATGTTCTTAAAATAGGCATTAAAAGTGTGTAGAAAAATGTGTGCTAACTATGTGGGAATTTATAGAATTACACTCCACGTAACTGTCTTGTACTTTTTACACTAGTTTCATATTAATCCCAAATCTGACTAGCGCAGTCCAAACAAATAGGAGAAGAGGTACAGAAATAGTGTGCTAGGGCACGGGTGTGTAGAAACTGCAAGTTTTCAGAATGCAGGTGCAGGTTTGTTAGATGGATTTAGACTGCCAGACTGTTAGCGCCATTGTTGATCAGTCTCTTTGTGGCTTCCACAGTTATTGGATTTCGTGAGCCCTGTTAGTTGAACTCTCGATCTCAGTGCATGTGTGCATGACTCAGACACTGAAATAACAAGACACTGAAATAACAAGACTTTTTATCCTAGAGTGCAAGTGGCTACACAAATGAAAGCAATATGGTCCATCAGAAAGAGGTGAGAGCAGTGCCCTAACAAAAACGAATGCATGAAATAATTGGTGACGCAACTCTTTCTAATATATAATCTGCAAAAACTGAACAAAATTTACCCCTATGCAGTTCACAGTGCATCAATTCCTAGGCTGGGATATGAACTGGCTACATGGTGCCTCTGCTCTTTCAAGCACACTCCCCTCACCCTTCCATTACATTCCCTGAACACACCCACTCCCTCTGGATATTCTGCATATTAAGAGACTGGAAAAATAATCAGAACACGGATCTTACTTTAGTCTGGAGAATAGACATTTCCTTCAAAAGCCTCTTATTAAAGACACCAATAGATTCCCCTGCCACACACACACACAAACACACGCAAACACAGACATTTCCAGTCACTAAATTTCAACTTCCCATCATAATTCACTGCCCCTTTTATTTTCAAGAGTCAAAGCATGCATCCAGCTGTATTGCACTGCACTAGGGAATTCTCTAAATATCCTGCATGGACTACTTATGGGGAGAGGAAACATGGGCTTGTTTACAAAGCCGCGGTAGCGGCTTCCGCCCGTTATCGGAGCTGCGACCCCATTGAATTCAATGGGGCCGTGGCTCCAATATCGGGCGGAAGCTGCTACCGTGGCTTTGTAAACAAGCCCCATAGTGAGGCTAATTTTATAACAGGATGCTTTGACTTCAAAGGCACATTGCTGCATATCTGGTGCCTATTTTATAACGGCCATATAATCCAATCACCAATATTTTTGCAGTGCAATTTCTTATGAAATATGGACCACCATAGCACCAAGATTTAGTGAAACGATCACCACTTGGGTTTCACTAGGTTTACTTCCACTAATACCGCAGTGCCACTGAGAGCACAGCCTAAAATTACCCTCACGTTAGGGGCACTGTGCTCTCCACACCCACACTCCGTCCCTAACCCACACACTCTTGGCGTTAGTGTGCCATGGTCAATTACCGTGCATTTTAGTGGGCGGTAGGTGCCATACCCATACTGTTAGCATTGTATGATGCCTGTTGTCACCCTGAAATGTGCATTAACCAATTTGTGGGCGGTAGTAAAAGGGACCCTTAGTGTAATTATAATCATTGGTCCAACACATTTAATTTTGCTTATCAATTTTTTTTTGTAATTGAAATTTACTACTACATTTTCTTCAGTTAGCCATTGTGACGCTTATCGTCATTCTACTCTTATCATTTCACAGTCAGTCATTCCAATACAGAATTTGATCCAGACAATTTGAATATTCTATAAAAGCAACAGATCTGCCTGTGTGTCTTTATATAACCTTCTCAAATGCTCCAGTTTAAAATTACACTAGTTTCAAAGCAGGTGTAACTTTTCTGCCTAAATCTGAGTGGATGTACTACTTACAGTTTATAACAAGAGCATTTCTCACAAATCTGTCCCATCGCCACCCACCCTCCATCCCCAGTAATGCCTGCATGGATATCATTAAAGGTATTTGCTATATATCATCAGCACATACTTCACTCTCTTCTTCACCACTTGTGTATCTTACCACACTCTAGTCCCCAGTTTTATGCCGTTGTTTGTCTTGATTCGATTGTAAGCTCTATATGCACAGTGCTGCGTACGCCTTGTAGCACTATACAAATAAGTAATAAATGTTATAAATGCTAATTTCTGCTCATACAACACATTTTTATGCACAAAAAATGCTTATAGAATTAGCCCCCAAGTGGCTACACAAATGAAAGCAATATGGTCCATCAGAAAGAGGTGAGAGCAGTGCCCTAACAAAAATGAATGAGTGAAATAATTGGTGACGCAACTCTTTCGAATATATAATCTGCAAAAACTGAACAAAAGTTACCCCTATGCAGTTCACAGTGCATCAATTCCTAGGCTGGGATATGAACTAGCTACATGGTGCCTCTGCTCTTTCAGGCACACTCCCCTCACCCTTCCATTACATGCCCTGTACACACCCACTCCCTCTGGAGTCTGTAGCAAAGCATAAAAATTCATTATGTTAATGAATCACATTGCTCTCGTTAGTTTGGTCGTGGCTTGCTGCAAATATTCGGTTTTAACCGCAGTTGAAAATTGGAAGTTTTACCTGTGCACAAGGCTTGGTTGCTGCTCATGACGGTCTCTGTCTACACTGCTCTGCCACTGGTCATTTTAGCCGATAACTTACTCTTGACCGCCCACTAAACAAGTCATTCACCCCACTCTAAGCCCAAGCGATGCTAAAACAAGCAATGAACTGGAGCCAATTAGCAGCCTGGAATGTGCTGCTGTGGGATTAGCCTCATTAAATGTTCTCTAGACCTTCTCAAAAGCCCCCTCCCCTCCAAAAAACCCCACAGTACCCAATTTGAACATCTCATCTGACGCCAGAAGAAAAACAAATCTTCTGAAAGCTTGGATTTAACTGGCACAAGTCCTGACAGGCTTTTGCAAAATTGTATCCAGCAAGGAGGCATGTGAAAGTGTGATAAGGTGTTCTGAGTTTTGAAAGTTCAGCTCCGGCAAGTAAATCCTTCAAAGGAAACAGTGTATTAATGTACGGAGGAATCTGCAATCGCACACATGAGATATTGTTAATCTTCAAAGAATGAAAGCAGCGGGTTTATTGGGCAACTGCTGGGAAGCTATATACAGTGTAAATAGAGTACAGTAAACCTACAACAGCATTTATCCAAAGTTTTACCAAGAGGAATCAAGTTGTACAAGCGTCCCCTCACAATCATTAAATGGAATGCAGCGTGTCTGTAAATAGAGATAGCCCAAAGATTTTGGTTTAGGCAGAGAGGATTTAGATTAGATTTAGATTTATTAAAACTTGTTATACCGCTCGATACCGTAGGCGTCTGAGCGGTTTACAATAAATAAAATCAGGCAAGTTAGTTAAAACAAGCACTTGGCTGCAGAAAAAGAAAAGGAACGCCATCAAATCAAAGAAAAGTAGAGGAGAAAGGAAAGAGGAGATAAGAAAGAGGAGCAACTGAGTTTCTGAATCTTTTGCCAATTAGATTCTTTGCAGTTTTTGTTCTTGTTTGGGTTTATGTGACCAACATTTTGCCTATTAGAAGCAAGACCTTCTGGCACTTCCCTTCTGACACTTCTGGCAATCACCCTTCTTAACACAGATTAATGTGCTAAGACGTCAACAAGAAATATGGATGTGCGGAGGTCAATATCCTAGAGTGCCTTAGCATCAGCCATCAATAGACATTAATTAGAACTCTTTATTGGGAGTGGAGGAGTAGCCTAGCATTTAAAGTAGTAGACTGAGACCCATGTTCAACTTCTGTTTCTCCCACTGATGCTCGCTGTGATCACAGGCAAATCATTTCACCCTCTATTGTCTCAGGCAGAAACCTAGGGGGTCTGTTTACTGAGAGGTGCTAGCAGCTTCTGTGTGATATTGGAGCCGTGACCCCATTGAATAAAATGGGGCCATGGCTCCGATTTTGCACGTAAGTCGCTAGCACTGCTTAGTAAACAGACCCCCTAGACTCTCATGGACTCACCGTTTACCTTTAATCCATACATTTCTACAGTGATTTAGGGGTTAGCTTAGAAGCCTTATTTGCAATTTGCAGATGTCAAAATCAGGCATTTACATGTGAAAATGGTATCCACATGGAAATGACAATTTTAGAAAGGGCTGAATTTACACATGGATGTCCTTATTATGTGGAAATTGCAAAGGCGGGTCAGGGTGTAGTTGCACTGGAGGTTTGGTCTGAGTGCCTCTGCGACTGGAGAGTGACCTTCTGGTGCTATAATTTGGGTGCAGTTGAGGTCATTAATTGCTATTCTTCTTGGTATTTGCAGGTCATGGCATTGATGCAAGCCTTTGTCCTTAGTTGCTTGCATTTGAATGTTACTGCTCAGGTTAGGCATGTTCCTGGTTCTTTTAATCTGATTGCTGATTCTCTTTCCTGCTTTAAGTGGTTGCTTTTTGGAAAACTGGCCCCGGGAACTGAATTTCTGCATGGTCATGGGTGGTTGGCTGGTAAGGGGGTTTCTCCAAAGTGGCAGTTTGGGCATATTTAGCAGGATTTTGTTTTTGCTAAAGCAATGGGATGAGGCAATCCTGCAATTGGATTTTTGGCTACAAGGATTATGTTGGGATGGGAAAGTGCTGCCCCAACTCCCAGGGATTCTAGGAAGCTAATCTCACATGGCCTTCTTCTTCAGTTGTGGGTGTACATTTGAGGCAGCCCCTTTCCAGGATGGCTTTCTGCCTGGAATTTTTTGGGGAGTCTTGAGTAGGGAAGTTAGTAGCTATGTCCTCACACATGGTCTCTCATTCTGTTTTATTGGTAGAGCATGTTGAAGTAAGGACTGTGCAGTTGCTGGTCCTTATTCCTTGGTCTAAGACCAATCAGGAGGGCAGGGGCTTGAGGGTGGTCCTGCATATTTATCCTGTGGAGAATTTATGGAATTATCTAATAATACATACTCCTGGAATGAGGGTGTACTTTAAGCATGCAAATTCCTTGCTTCTGATACACTTCCAGTTTGTAACCCATTCTTTTCAAACTAGCACAGCAAAATGTGCAGCAGCAGCAGCCTTGATAGGGTGGCGATCAAACAAAGCGGCAGATGGAGTTCTAGAATATTCTGGAGTGCTGGGTATATTTGACTGTAGATTGGTTTCTCTTCTTGGTACTAACATTTTATTTCTTTGCAGATCAGTCTCTGCGCATACACCACTGGTGGTTGGTGGGGCAGTCCTTTCTATACTGGGCTGGACACTGTGTAGCTACTCACCCTTATGGTCTCTACTTTGGCCTGGCTTCTGCTGGCCTTTTCATGGTCAGGCTCGGTGAGCATGGTGCTAGCTGATGCTTGTAATGCAGGATTATGCTCAAGTACAACAAATCCCGCTGGGATAGTCGCCCATCTGAGTGGAAATGACTTGACATATTGGATTTGCAAGCTGCTGAGAAGGACTGCAAAATGGGACTTGGAGTTGGTGATGTCATTGTTTCTGGGTTTGGTACTGAGCTGGTCAGGCATTTCTAAGGTCTTCTTGTAAAAGACAGAAAAGGTGGTCTAGGGGGGTGATAAAAATTAACCGTCAGATAGGGTGATGGGTGATTGAGAAGGACAAGATCCAGATTCAGCATTACGAGGCTGATGCTGATTGCCCTAGTCTTTATGGCAAGGACAGGGTACATTTATCACCTGTGGGGCAGAATTATTTTTCAGTGATTTACAGGAGGCCTTGGAGTCATTGTCTTATAGTCCTCAACACTGGTCACAGGTTTTTCTTTGGGGGGGGGGGGGGTGGAGAGGCACAGGGACAGGCTGTGCTCACCCTGTGCCTGTGGTGGTTACCCAAGACAATGGGTTATCAAAACTAGTTTTTGGGGCTGGATGTTTGGGCAGCTATCAGATGGAGGCAGTTTGGAAATGGTATGAATGTGGGGAACATCTGGTCAGCGAGACCCTCAGCCCTGTGTGCTTAACCTCAGCTTGTAATATAGCAAGGACAGTGAGCAGGAGAGCAAATGTGGGGGATTTGTGTGCTGCGAGATTGGATGGAGGAACTACCTTGCTACCTTGCTAGTAGTATGTTGGATCGGTGAACCTCATCTGGTTGTTAATCTTCAATCAATTTCATTTAATTTAATCTTTTGAATCCCGCAATACCAGCAGCTCAAAGCAGCTCACAACAAATAGATCCAATCACAATTATAATAAAACAATATAAAAACAATTGAATACAATTAATCAGCAGTTCCAAAAAGATTTTTTTGAACAGCCAAGTTTTCACAGATTTACGAAAGGTAATATAGGATCTTTTCATACGCAATTTCAGTGGAAATTTATTCCATTATATAGGAACTACCTCTTGGAAAGTTTTCTTTTTCTTGAACCTAACAATCTGAATTCTGATGCTGTGGGAAGTTTTAATTTATTCTTATGGAGAGACTGAGTGGAAATCGTCATCGATGATAAATCCATAGATGAAGGCAAATAATCAGGGGAAATACCATGCAGAATTTTGAACGATAAACAAAGCAGTTTAAAATCTAGCCTCGCAGCCACGGCAACCAATGTAGAGAAAATAATAAAGGAGTAACTGAATCAAATTTTGATGCTCTTAGCAATATTTTATTTGTAGTGCTTTGAAGTAACTGAACCCTCGCTAAGGACTTTTTGGAAGCTTGGTTTTGGGTTGACTCTTTGGTTATCAGTTTGATATTAATAATGCTGCAACCAACTAGCTCTCCAGTCTGTTGTTCTGATGATGTTTTTTCGTGGGGTATTCATTGGGCAGAGAGGAACAGGAGGGAGTGCTGGAGGGGAGGTGGCATGGGGTGGCTAGCCCCATTATTATATTTCATTAATTAATTCTTTGTGAAGTGCTTTATAGCAGGTTAGCGAAAGGTGTATAGCCAATAAAAATGTAACATACTAAGCTGCATTAATGTGCTATTGCACAGTAGCAAACATTTTTGAAATATAATGCAAGATCCAAACGAGTGATGAAATGTTAGCGCAACTTAGTAAATGAGGATCTTGGACTATAAGCCTTCCAAAGTAAGGTAATTGACTCATCTTGAACTTGGGTTTGGAAAAGGAAAGTAATTCAATCTAAAATCTAACAAGTATGCAGCTGACTTCTGCATTAATCTACTAGCAGTACAGTTAGTGCATTAACATGGGCATAACTGCAGAACGTTAATCATACTTCCCCAAGATAGTTAACTTTTTTACATTCGCTTTTAGAAGTTTCAATGCATATTGCATTTCTGTATATTGATAGGTTTGAGCTGTTTGCATAGTTTTGCCTCTCACTGATGCATTAATATAGACTTTTTGTGTTTAAACTCACAAAATCTAATTAACATGTATTAAAGGTGCCATTAGAATGATAAAAGCATTTTTAACATGCACGAACACCCCACATGCCTGTTTATTTTATTTATTTAGCTGTATTTTTATGCAACCTTTCACTGGGCCAAAGCGGTGTACATGAAACAAAACAGTTAAGAGTTACAGTGTAATATTTTACTATATACAGCATGCATTGGATAACTAGAGTTGGATAACCATATACAAATTTACAGTTGCAGAGTGTATCGGTCATATAGGGTGGATAACTATTTACAGTGAAAGTCATACATGAGGGGTATAACTTCTGCAGAGGATTATGTGGTGGGGTTGAAATGTTCAGGAAAGAGGTGTGTCTTTAGGTGCTTCCTGAAGGTGCTGAGGTCAGTGACATTTCTCAGCGAGTCTGGCAGTATGTTCCAGATTGAAGATGCATAGAGTTGTAAGGCTCGTCCACAGGCCTGTTGGTTGAATTTGGTTCTGGCATATGGAACGACAAGGGTGTTCCTAGTAGAGGTTTGCCTTGATCTGTTAAGCTGGGGGGGGGGGGGGGGTGGTGGTGGGGGGGGGGGAGTTGAGTGGTGGGGTCGGAGTGGATGGCTTTGTGAGTCAGGAGGAGGGGTAGTGCCAGCCCTAGATAGGCTGCAAAATAGGGTAAGGTTTGCCACCCAGAAAACGTTTTTATGCATTTTGCTCTGGAGTGGTATAGGGAGAAAGAAGGGGAGCCTATTACACCATCCAAGAGTTCTGGCCCCCATGGTGATCCATGACAAGGACCCTGCAGCCAATTTAAGGGAAGGTGGAGAGCAAAGAGAAGCCAGTTCTAGCCCCAGAAAAAAAAAACTATACCTTGGTTTTGCTGCGCATGATTTTGCATTCCAGAAGCTCATTAATATTAAATTTAGATAGACTTTGCATATAGTTGCTTACTCGTGAAAGTTTACTACAACATGCCTGATTTCTGCAATTTTTTTAAGCGGTTTCATGTGTAACACCCTATCCGTGTATCCATTTCAGTAGTTGTCCTGCAGTGTCCTTTGCTATCCCAAAAACCTGCCAGGATTGCGGCCCTCCAGGACAGGGTTGGACACTCCTGGTTTATTGAAAGCTGGGTAAGCTGTATCTATACCACTCAAAATGCATAATGGTTCAGCTTACATGTTGTTACAGATTTTTTTAAGGATTTAAGGAAACTGTCAGTGTTTCAGAAGCTGGAAGGTAGTGGTTTTTTTGTGCAAGATCCTAGTAGATTAAAGTACCTGGGCTGAAAGTCTGTGCTGAGGGAAATACACAAATTAGGAGAGGTAATCTCACTGATGTTAGAAATATACCTTAGATTAAAGTGAAGTCAGAGGGCTGTAAATTGGCTATGAAAGTTACTGACCAGAGGCCCAGGAAGAAATATCCTCCTGATAGGTTAATGTTAAAAAGCTAAGATATGTGATATGCAGAGACAGACAAGCTAAGAGCTGCAATTAAATAGTTGACAAGAGAAGTTAGTATATTGAAACTGACAGGTTATAGTCAGGGCTGGAGCGACCCACTGGGCAAACGGTGCACTCACACAGGGCGGCAGCCTTGGGAGGGCTGGGGGAAGCCTTGGGTGGGTCAGGAAAGAGAGAGCGAGACAGATTGGAGGAAGTCTGAAAAAGGGGGGGGGGTCCATGAGAGACACACACACACACATATACACACACGAGTGTGCGCGCGCAGCTCCTGACACTCCCATTGACACACACACACACACACACACACACACACAGAGTCTCTGACATCCCCTTCACACACACAAAGCCCTTTACACTCCCCATGATAAACATATGCATGCATGTATGAAACCCTTTATATTCCCTGTAATAGATGCTCGCACACACACACACATACACATCTTCCAACATTCCCCCATGACAGACAGATGCACACACTCCTCCACACGCCCAATGACACACACATGCACCCATATGTACCCCTCAAGACACACACCCACAGCCTCTGACACTCCCCATGACACACCCACACACATACCCATCTAGCCCTTGATACGACCTGGCACTTCCTATAAGACACACACATGCACACCCTAAATGCCTGATTCTGGGAACAGGGGAAACACACCATTGTGTTATACTGCTAGTGTACACTTTTCAACTTGTCACTTTCCACATCGGTAAAGATAAATGGCAAGGTAAGGTGAGATGGAGCAGGGGAAGGGGGACAGAAACTGCAATTGGGAAAAGGAAGCAAGTTCAAAAAGGTTCTGGGGGTGTTAAGCTAGTGGAAAATCACCACTGACAGTATCCAAGCTTTGGATGCACTGTGTAAGAGACCGTGGCAGATCTCACGAGGACTCATCTCAGGGATGACGATGAATCAGATGCAGCCCATTTATTTGCTTGGTCTTCACCAAGATGTGAAGTTAACACTGCAAGCATCAGCTAGTTCTGTTAACCAGAGAAAAGCACTGAGAAATGCAATAAATGTTTGAATCTGTGGAATCGTTTCGGGTATAACTTTAGTACTAGTTGATGATGGGAGACTGTAGTATTTGCAAATCTGTACATGCAGCGTATACGTGCAGAATCAGCATTTAAAGGCAAGAAGCACAGAGAGGACAAACTTCAGTAATCTACTTTTGTTATAGGAAACTATTTCTGTCATAGGTGGCCTAGTGCTTAGGACAAGTTACTTCAGGCCAGAGGAACTGGAGTTTTATTCCTGCTCAGAGACAGTAATATTGGGCTGGAGGGACTGGGGTCTCTAGTTCTATAGGGACGCCTTGTGCCTTGAGCAAGCCACTTAACCTCTGTTGCCTCAGGTATACATGTAGATTGTGAGCCCTTCAGGGACAAGGGAATATATTCAGTACCTGTTTGTAAACCACTCTAATGCCTTTCAGCCTGGGTGATATATCAAGAAATTAAATAAAGATAGGGGATGGGGAGAGAATGGACTTTAGGGGGGGGGGGCAGAGAGAGAGAGAGAGGGCAAGTGGAGATGTTCTGCTGAAAGAGAGATGGTAAGCTCTGAGGGGTGAACAATGGAAATGCTGGACTCAGAGGTGTTCAGTGATAGGAAGATACTGGATAAGTGGTAGACAGAGAGGGTGAGGTCAGAGAGAGTGAGATGCTGGGATTGGAGGGTGGACAGATAGTGAAATTTGAGTGGACAGATTGGGAATAAAGAAAGGTTTAGAGAAAGGATCTAAAAGGGAAAAATCAATATGTCAGAGAGAGATATAGAGAGGGAATGGGAAGAAGACAGGAGAAGTGGCCAATGGACAGCGGACACTGGAAAGAAGATTAAGGGAAGACAGAGTAGCAGAAGAGCAACTGGAGCTATTGCGACTGAAAAAAACAAAATGCCCAGAATAAGAAAATATTTTATTTTAAATATATTAACTGGAATATATCAGCTTTAGGAAATGAGCATTGTTGATGTCTGTGTTTTGTTCAGTACAAGAGGAGATGCATTTTTATTTTCATATCTCCAATATTGCCATAAATGCAGAATTTGACTTCTTGGGGTCCCAGTTCAATGACTTTCTTTCTATTTTTAATTTCGCTATGCATTTGGTGAAGACCTATCTGTGTTTTGTATGTATGACTGAGGTGTGGTATTCTTTAGCATGTAGTTTCTGTGTAGAGATCTGTAGCAGTCCCACTTGTTCTGTTTTCCCAGAAGAGTAGGTATAGGTGTTCTCTAAGATGTATCAGTTTAATATTTGCAATATTGCCTTTTCATAGGCAGGATTGGTGCTATGTGAGTCCTAGTGTTATGTTATGGCAGGTTGGCTATGGACTGGAGGAAATTCATGTAGAAATCTGGTAGCCTCTCCTCCGTAACCCCACTGCACGTGCAAATGATGTTCAGAGACTCATAGATTTAAGTTATTGATAAAACAAAAATCAGAGGCATTTAATACCTTTATAGACTGATCAATTTATTGAACCATGAGCTTCAATAAATTCATTAGTGTATAACAGGGGTTCTCAACCCTGTCCTGGGGACAACCCTAGCCAGTCCGATATTCAAGATAGCCACAAAGAAGGTGCAGGGGAGTGATTTTTATACAATGCAATGGAGGCAATGAATGCAAATCTCTCTCATGCATATTTGTTGTGGTTATCCTGAGAACCTGACTGGCTAGGTCTGTCCCCAGGACTGGGTTAAGCTACCATCTATAAGGTGCCACCTGCTTCTGTCATGTTTGCTACTCTAACATAGCTACCCCTCAGAAATTGTTCTTAATGTGGGACAAAAGAGAAGCTTGTGAAGGGCTCCAATGTAATCCATGTGGGGTGTGGGGTGGGGGAGGGGGGAGAGAAGGGGGGGACAGCACAGAAATCATGCACACAGGGCAGCAAAAATGGTAGCACCAGCCCTGGCTGTAGTCTGTACAATGAAGAGCCAGACAAGTTGAAAGAGGGGAACTTTACTGCTTGTCTGGAATATATATTTGGGATTAAGTCATGCAAGGAGCAGTAAGTTGGTTGTAGAAGTTAGATGGCATATTAAATTGCATCAGAACAGCTGATTAGGGAACTTATTGCCTCCATGTAATTGCATTTTGGATCAAGTTGTACCAAGGGGCTGTATGATAGTTGTGAAAGTTGCTAATTTAAAGCTATGATATAGTTGTAAATAAAGTGTGTAAATACTGCTTCATCCATGGAAAAGGAAAGGATTGATGAGATCCTGACTTAGGAAGCTAACTTAGAGGAATCAGTTTGTGACATTTCTCTTTGATCTCATTCCGCACCTTCTCTCTATGTAACCTGTCTCTTTCCATCTGAAAAATTACCCCGTCCCGCCATTTCTCTCCTTCTTCCCCTTTGCCGTCACTTTCTGCCAGCCCTTCCCTCCCAGGTCCAAGTGTTTTTAATTGTTTCTTTCTTCCTGCCCATCGCTCACGAGCCATATGACCAGAACTACTCTTATCCTCTGTGCTTGGCAGGAGAAATGGCTCCTAAGAGCACATCAGTTTTCTCTGATGTGCAGGGCTTGTCTTGCTATAATCACTTGGCTCATACCATGAGACTGGCCCTATGTAACAGAAGAATCTATCACACTATTAGGTGCCATTGAAGCTCTGGGTGATGAAATGGACTTGCTAGCCCTGTGGCTCTTTGCCAATGTTGCTCAATGGCACTTACACCACTGGACAATATGATCACCTAACATCAACCCTAATATCCAGGTTACTGTATTTTGTATATACCATATCCTCTAAATCTGATTCTTATGAGTCCTTACCAACAATGCATTTGTATAATCAAGCTAATCCATTGTTATTGCCTGAATCATAGATCCATGATTCTCCCTAGTTACTTATAGCCATAAATTCCAAATTATCCAAAGATAAAAAAAGAAATTCCTGACCAGTTTACTTATGAGTCTACATCTTCAAAGCTCAGTCTACAATCACATTCAAGTCATCAAGCTGTAAAACTGAAGTCCTGGCCAACATCATCGGCTTCCTAATCCACAACATTTATCTGTTATGCAGATCTGCACTAATTCATTTTATCATGACCATCTATAATTTTTCTCCCAACATAGCCCAGTCTTAACAAGATTAGTATTGCAGTCCTTCATCACCATAATCCTACTCACTTTTCTGAAGGGTTGAATATACATTTTGAATAAAATTGACGAGGAGTCGGAAGCCAAGGGTAGCCCATGGACCTCCCAACAAGAACATTTGCAAGCCCTTGCTGACCCTACAACACTATCTGTACCCAACTGGTCTAGCATGTCAAAGGCAGTCACAAGGTCCAAAAGTATCAGCACTTAGTTCTCAGTTATATTCAAACCATGACTGAAATCATCCACTAGTGCTAATACAACCTTGGTACTATGCTTTTGTTGAAAACTTGTTTGACAAAGATCCAAAATCTCTTGAACTTCTAAATACTGGTCTAACTCAAATGCAACTTACTACTACTATTATTACTACTATTTATCATTTGTATAACGCTACAAGCCGTACACAGTGATGTATAT
Source organism: Ichthyophis bannanicus (assembly GCA_033557465.1). Lineage (NCBI taxonomy): Eukaryota > Metazoa > Chordata > Amphibia > Gymnophiona > Ichthyophiidae > Ichthyophis > Ichthyophis bannanicus. Next base: position 724,121,819 of record CM066032.1, read on the forward strand.
ATAGATGTAAGAGACAGTCCCTGCTTATCAGAGCTTACAATCTAATCAAGCCAAAGAACATCAAAAAACTGGGGATTAGAGTATAGTAAGATACAGATGAATACAGAGTACAGTAAGTTACAAATAAGAGATTGAGGAGCATCAGGATCCAAAAGCAGCCTCGAAGAGGTGGGTTTTTAGCCTGGATTTCAATACAGCTAGAGAGGAAGCCTGATGTACTGACTCAGGAAGTTTGTTCCAGGCATATGGAGCAGCAACTAGCGGCCTTTTACTAAAGTGCATGTTAAGTGCAAAAATGAATTTGTGGTAAGCACGAAGCCATTGCATGATTGAATCTATCAACAGATAATGCAGTAAGTGCATCCGTGATATCAGCATGCATTTGCCAAGACCTGCTGTTGTAAAAATTAAAAACTAATCACCCCAATCAGCATCCAGAAACCCCTCCACCTAATCAGCAACCCCCCCACCCCTACCAGCCCACCACTTACTAGTGTGTTAAGGGGGGGGGGGGGCGCCAAGGGTATTCCTCTGATGCTCCTGCCCCCTTGCTGCTCAGAAGGAAAGTGGTGGTTCCGCCCCCTAGCAGAGGTCTCACAGTACTACTGTTAGGGGTCAAGCTGCCAAATAAATTCATCTTTATTTGGGGGTGGCATGGGTGAGGATGCTGTGGTTTTTATATTTACAGTAGCAAGCTGCAGTAACTGAAAACTGATAATGCGGATGCTCTTAACATCTCTTGAGTAGGTAGCGGCAGCATGTAGTAAAGTTTCATGCTCTAACTCAAAGCGCAGTTCATGCTCATTCTCTGTGCATTACTTACCCACTTCTTGTTCCATAATATGGTATGCAGTTAAAATGTGAATTAGCACAAACTAAAGAGGTCATTCTAAAATGCGGGTTGCGGAGCTGCACATCCCGGCGGGACATGCAGCCCCGCAAGCCACCTGGATCCTTTTCCCCCTCCTACCCTCCCTGCATGTCCCATGCTCTAAGATGGGGAGAGCCAGTGGGGGTTGGGAGGGGACGGGGGTCTGGGCGGAGGGGGGGGCAGGCTAGCCCAGCCCAGCAGCACATACAGGGCTGATTCAGGTCACGTCCATGCACCTGCTGCTGGGTCCATGGGGACGTGCTGCTTATACCACCGCAAAGGTGTCATGAGAATTTGGTAACAATTGCTGTGCCCGTGCACTAAGAGCACATGTTAATTTGCACAGTAACTGCTTAGTGCGCTTCATTAAACAGGTCCTTAGATTCTATAACACGGCTAAATGTTTTGGCATGTGTACTACTTTCTTTTGAAAAGACCCTAAGGACTTTATCAATAAGAAGCTGAACCCTGAGTGCCTGTTAATTTGGTCTTGTACATATGAGTTTAGATTATGTTGAAGCACAGACATTTTATTGGGGTTGTTAATAATGTGGTTTCCAGTCATTCTTATTTTTGGATTTTACATGCTTTTCAGCAAAAGTACCCAAAGAATGTGAAGGCAGAGCCAGCTGCGATCTAATATGGATACCTAACTAGGCAGCTCTAACATTGCTAGCTAGAATCCTATGCCCCCTCACCTCTCATCGCCCTTGGAGCACCATCTCTCCCATCTTGCTGGACTAGCATTAGGGCTGCGATCAAGCCTGCCCATCTAGAATACTCACAGCCATCACTGCAAGATATAAAACGCTCCAAACATGAGCTGCCATCCTCTAGCAAAATGACGGCTAATAAAGAATCAGACATTAGTATTAAGAAACTGCTTTGTGAAATCTGAGAAGTTAAGGAACGGGTTACCACAAATGGTGAATCTCTTTCAGCTATGCATGTAGAAATTAATGAGCTCAAAGAACAACTTGGCTCTATAACGATCCAGTTAACCACCATGGATGCAAAGCTGAACAGCCACTAAGTACAGAAAAATATGTAGTGCCTGTAACAAGTGGAGCGGCAGCAGGAAGATATGAATAACAGAGCGCGATGGAGTAACTTCCGCATCCTCAGTATGCCCGAAGGGCAGAAGGAGCTGATGCCATTCATTACCTGAAAACTTTGCTGCTCCAATTACTCTGGATTGACTTTCAAAAACCTTTTGAAATTAAGCAGACACACCGAGCCCCATCGCATCGCTCAGCACAGGCAAGTTCCTGCGGCCTTTGGTGGTGGAGGCCCTACGATATCAGCATGTGCTTCGCATACTATAAGCAGCAAACCTGCATGCCCCCATTCAACTGAATGGCCACAACTTGCAGTTTTAGCCAGTTCTTTGGTCTTTATCTGCCATCATTTTTGTATATTTCTCGGTTTCTATGCTATCATTTTTTCAAAGGACAAATAATTCTATTTTAGTCTGATCTCCAAGGAAAGTTTGTTCAATGAAGTTGGCCCTACAACTTAAAAGGCCGTGATTCTTATCCTAATTCTACCCATCTCCCTAAAAGAGGGGACTTGATATAGCCCTCTTTGACTAGATCTTATCTGTTGAATTGGAATATACTGTTCTATTTTATCTTTCAAATAGCTGAGGGACACAAGATATAAAAACCTCATTTTATATAAACCTACCAGCATTAACAACAACTCCCGGTCCCCTTACCTATAATACTCGTACATCTATTCAAACCAAAGGAGGCAACACTATCTATATTACTTAAACCCCTGACAGGCTCAAAACATTCATTAGTTGTTGGGTGAAGAAGCCTCAGAACCGGGCCAACGGCTGTGCACAGTCCACAACTGCTTAAAAACAGCTCATTGAAACACCCTAAATGTCATTCGTAGGCTTCTAGAGTAGCTCATGTTTTTACAATTTTTAAATGCATTTAAAACAACTTAAAAACATTGGGCCAACACTTAGCTTATCAACCCAATCACTCTGCAGCCCGTTTGAAAGTGGGAGAAACTCGAGTCGATTGTGTAATCATGGATGTGTGGGCTTCTTGGGAGTTTGGAGAAGTATGGCACTCTAGGTGGCTGCCTAGTTTGCCTGGCGCTTTCATTGGCCATGGATAGTATAGGAGGAGGATTCCCCTCTCGGGGTTACCATAGAGAGCAAGAAGAGAGAAAAGAGTAACACAGCACGGAATAGATTCCCAGCTCAAAGAATGAGGAGAAACAGGAGCATAGTTGCTTGTAATCTAGTTGGAGTAAGCAAAAAAGGAGCATAGCTGTTTTATATAGTTTTACTATTTTGCCATTAATTGTTGTTATTCTTATCTGTGACCCTAAGTTTTTTCTTAAGTAAACACTTTGGTTCAGAAGACAAATTGCAGCCTGGACTCTGTTATTTGCAGAAAAAGAAGAGGAATGAGTGGGCTGAATGTGCCAAAAACCTCTCAGAGTATAGTGGTCCTGCTTCAGGAGTCCTAATTATCCCCGAGAGGAGAGCGTGAAAGACAGCATTGCTCTGGGAAGGTTGTGGCCCCAGTCTGCCACAACCTTCCCAGAGCAAAGGACACTCCAGGACAATAACTACTGAAATGGATACACGGATAGGGTGTTACACATGAAACCACTTAAAATAATTGCAGAAATCAGGGCATGTTGTAGTAAACTTTCACGAATAAGCAACTATATGCAAAGTCTATTTAAATTTAATATTAATGAGCTTCTGGAATGCAAAATCATGCGCAACAAAACCAAGGTATAGTTATTTTTTTCTGGGGCTAGAACTGGCTTCTGTTTGCTCTCCACCTTCCTTTACATTGGCTGCAGGGTCCTTGTCATGGATCACCATGGGGGCCAGAACTCTTGGATGGTATAATAGGCTACCCTTCTTTCTCCCTATACCACTCCAGAGCAAAATGCATAAAAAAGTTGTCTGGGTGGCAAACCTTACCCTATTTTGCGGCCCATCCAGGGCTGGCACTACCTGGTAAGCACCTGGATACAACTGTGAAGCACGCTGGAGGAGATGAAATGAGGGGTGGTTGGTGCTGAAGGCCGTGTATAACATGATGTCTTCGGCGTATATGTGGAAGGAGATGTGAGATCAGAGTGTTTTGTAGAGTGGTTGCAAGTACAGTCAAACCTCGGTTTTCATTTGCCCCGGTTTTCATACGCTTCGGTTTTCAACGTCTTTTTTGACTGAGATTTTGTCCCGGTTCTCATACATCGCTTCGGTTTTCAACGTCTTTTTTGACTGAGATTTTTGTCCCGGTTCTCGTACATCGCCTCGGTTTTCGTAAAGTACAGTACTGTAAATACATACACCCTCGCGCTGCATACCGGTCTGTATACACTGCCAGAACGCCCGCCCGGTCCCGGCAGCACTGCCCCCCGGACTCACTGATCACCAGCGTGATGAGAAGCGAAAGCCAGCTGAGCACGTAAATGAAACACATCCTCGAGCCTGGTCAGAGTCAGAGAGGCAAGGATTGCGCAGAGAGGAAGGCCCCGATCTCGTCCACCGCCTGCCCGTTCTTTGGAGCGCCCCCTCAGGCTCGGAGGTAGCAGGGAAGAAAAGCTGTCAACGTAAGCAGGAGATGTTGCATGAATGTGGGAGGCAGTTCTTTCTCTTGCATGGTACGTCTGAAGCTATATCATTATGATTTTCTGCCATTCTGAAGCATTGAGCAGATAATGTAAAGGTATTTTAATGGGCTGAATCCAATGTGATTCCGAAGAGAGCTGGGCACAGCAGCTTGTCAGGGGTGGCTAAGGCCAGATGCTAACATACTGTACTGTACAGTACTGAACTTAACTTGCTTTCAGTGATGTTAAATGTTCATTTATCCATTTCATTCGTTATTTATATTTATTTCTCATTGTTTTCTGTATGTAAAAATATAGTTATTCTCTATAAAATGTATTTTTTGTGAATATTTTTGGGTGTCTGGAACGGATTAATTGGATTTACATTATTTCTTATGGGAAATATTGCTTCAGTTTTCATACGTTTCGGTTTTAGTCAGACTTTTTCGAACGGATTAATCATGAAAACCGAGGTTTGACTGTAGATGTTAAATGGTAGTGCAGAGAGTGTGGATCCTTGTGGGACTCCTTGTGTATGGGTGTTTTGGACAGAGGTGCAGTCCCCAATCCTTACTTGTTTTCTTTGTTTTTTGAGGTAGGATTGGAACCATTTTAGTATGGTGCCCTCTATTCCTACTGTCTGCAGTCATTGTATGAGTATTTGGTGATTGATGGTATCGAAAGCTGCTGAGATGTCTAGAAATAGGAGGATGAATCTGGAGTTTGTTTTTTGAATATTTTTGATGAGTTTGTTTGTCAGGGACATCAGTAGCATTTCCACTTGGTAGTTGCGGTGGAAACCGTGTGGTTGGTCATCCACTATGTTATGTTTGTCCAGGTGGTCTTATAGTCATTGCTGTATAGGCTTCTCAGTCACCTTGGTGATGAAGGGAAGACTGGCGATTGATCTGTAAGTGGATGGGTCGAGGAGATCCAGGTATAGCTTTTTGAGAATGAGGCGCATAGATGACAATTTTAGGCAGTCTGGTATATAGCCTTAATCAAGGTAGGTCTGTGTAAGTTTTGTGAGTAGAGGCGAAATTTCAGTGATAGTCAGTTTTATCCAGCTGACAAGGCAAGGGTCTAGGGGGGATGTGCTTGTATTGAGTTTTTTTTATGATGGACTCAACTGTAGTGTTGCTTATAGTTTCGAAGGTTGACCAAGGTAGTATGTGTGTGTTTCTTGATACTGAGAGAGGGGAGTATAAATGAGGCTGTTGGGAGCAAGATGAGTAGAAGGAAGCAAGTTGATGAAGGGAGATGGGGGTACTGTGGGAGTCATGGGGGGGGGGAGCAGTGAGGTCCTTGACTATGTTGAAGAGTTCCCTTGGGTGGTTAAGAGAGGTCTTTATCAGTTTGGAGTAGTAGGTGCTTTTGCATCGATCGGTTTTGGTGCGGTATTCAGTCATGCAAGCTATATACTTGTCGCGGTTTGATATCGTATTTATTTTCCACCATCGACGCTCTAGTCTGCGGAGCTTCCTGTTGTACTCACAGAGCTTTGCAGTGTACCAGGGTGTCTTAGGGTATTTGGTGCTTTTTGTGCGTCATGGCTCGGGTGCAGTTGCTGCTTGGGCAGTTGTGCTATTCCAGGCTGAGAGGAAGGTGTCCAGCTTTTCCGGTTCAGTGAATAGAAGGGGTTCAATGCTGTTGATGAAGGTTTCTTTGTCAGAGTTCTTGAATTGTCTGGCTGTTGGGGGTGGGGGATTGGGTTGGGATTGTTGGCATTCTGAGGCGAAAGGCAATCATATCATGGTCTGACAACGGGACTGAAAGGTTTTTGCTGGTTAGTGGTGGGCTGATGTTGCGGGGGTTATTGTTGATGAAAATGAGGTCCAGAGTGTTTCCTTTGTTGTAGGTGAGTTGTGAAAATAAAATGCTCAGACATCAAAGGCAGAAAATATTTTATTTTGAATTTATCAACTGAGATGTTTGCTTTGGGAAGTCTGAATCATGGATTTTAAAAAAATATTTTATTCAGTACAAGAGGAGATACATTTGTGTATTATTTCTCCAGTGTTCTTGTATTCATATTTCTCTTTCTAATCTGTGGTTTCTTGTTTAGTATTTCGTGAGAGTCTGAGGCACAAAATTCTTAGTATTGTATGTAGTTTCCATGTAGAAACCTGTAGTAGCCCCACTTGTTCTGTTTTAACAGGAGCAAGACTGTACCAAGCTAGAACTGCACCCTGTGCGACTAATGAATCTGGCACTTTCCTCCACCCCAGCCACATGCAGTAACTTACTTTATTTGATCATCCTGGAAGCCCAATAATGATATCGGTGCCCTTTCTGTACTGTGCGCCCTGTGCGGCTGCACTGCTCACATAGTTCTTGGTACGGCCCTGAACAGCATAAGTGTATTGATGTTCTAGGACCTAATATAATATTAGAGTGCTGCCTATTCATGGGTAAAACTTGCTATTTGAATCATAGGAATTAGTACTACCGTGGTGTGGCTGGTTTGCTACGTGTGTTCCGTGGGGAGTTTTTTCCAGGTTTTGTATTATTTAACAATGTGCATGGTAATGGCGAGATTTATTTTGCTGTTACTCAGATAACATGAAAATCAGAATATTTTTTGTTTGGTGATTTACATGGAGGATTGCCTTAGTTCTGATCTGCAACTGTTGTAGGACTTTTTTGTGAATATAGAGTATGTTTTCTCATAAGAACTGCTATGCAGTGTCAGACGAAAGATTTAAGAGGGTCATGTGTGAGGTGTCCCATATGCGAACATCGTCTGTCAGGTATTTTCTGACTGAAAAAAGGTTGAGGAACATTGCAGTATAATAATATAAAAGTGAAACAAGAATGTGTATCTGTTATATGGATCAAATCACTTTGAACTAAGCTGGGTCCTCTCCTGTCTCTGGGTTAGCTAAACTGCTCTTCTGCTGACTTGCAGTGTTGACCGCCAGAATATAAGAGTCATGGTGAGGGGAAGAAGTGGTATTACATTTAAACTATATACATTTTAGAATTGCTGCATTTTCTGTAAACATAATTGTCTCTAGAAATAACGGGGTAGGTGAGAGGAAGGATTTGATAGTTTGCTAAATTGGCTTTTTATCATTTGCAAAAACGTAAAGCCTGGAAAAATGTGAAATTATGGCTTAGATATAATTTCAGTTTGCTTAGAGCAAATATAAATATTCTGTCTCTTCTCACCAAGCCAGCATAGGCAGGGCTGCTTTTACCTATTGGCAAAAGGAGCAGCTACCCCAGGCCTCTGCCCCTTCACTGCAATTTTCTTGCTATAATATTCGATTTGAAGGTGAAATACTAACTACCTGTGAGCAGAGTTCACAAAGATACTTTGGGAAAATGGGGGAGTGTAGTCTACCATCAATAGTAATGAGGGTGGGGGGGGGGGGCATTGGTCTATAAGTTGCAGGGGAGCAAGAGAAACCCTAGCACCGGCACTGGTCTCATCTATCACTGGCATATCCCCTGGTGGGGCTCCTCCCAAATGACTTACCACAAAAGTACAGGACTTCCAGGCAGGCAGGAGCTATCCCCAGTCACTCCTGCCCTGCCAGTGCCATCTTGAAAAATGGTACCAGTTGACTCTTAGCAGATTCAAAATCCAGAGACTGATTTGGTAGCTGGACAGTAAACCATCTAAGCAAATTCCCAGTTCCTTGACCTTAGTACTAACAGGCAGAGAAGCAACATCCATAAGTGGACTGCAGAGATCTAAAGAAGAATTTCCTACCAAGAGCACCTCTGACTTCCCAGGGTTAGGTCCGAGTCTATTCTTTCTAATATCCGCTAAGCAAGAGTCAGCTCTCTCTATTGTACTGGTTGAGTTCACCACAAGGGAAAGGATGACTTGAAGTTCATCAGTGGAAATCAATACGATGCTGCTAATAAGGGTACATAATAGTTTAATGTAAATAATAAAAAGCAAATAGGAAAGGACTGAGAGTTGAGGAGCTAAAAATCCAAATCTAAACTCCACATGAGGGTTAACAGAGTTCTGGAGTATGATGTTTGGTGTTCATCTTTTTTATTCTAGCGTTCCAGAAAAATCTGAACCAAGAAGGAACTTTCCCTCTTATGCCCCAATCCTCAAATCAATGTAGCAACAATGAATGAGTTAACGAGTCAAAATCTGCTGACATGTCTAGCAAAAATCAGCCCTGCTGGACCTCTCTTATCGAGATCACGAAGAAAGCCATCCACCAGTGCAACCAAAACAGCCTCAGTACTTCTTTTTTTTTTTAAACTTTTATTTTCATTTTGCAACAAACAAAAGAAAACAACACACCAAAAGAGACAAAACAAGTATACAATAAGGAAAAGTAAACCCATTACCCCCCACCCCGATGCTTCTTCTCTACCCGATTATATCAGCATGTGGGCGCTTCCAATTAACAGTGATTATACATCAAACGATCAAAAGAGTATCTACAATACAGCATGATCATGGGACAGAGATATATACAAAGTTAGACAGTCAGATGAGAGCATTTAGCAAAATGTACATAGTCATTGAGCATCTTCCATTGAGACCAATGAGAAGGAGTCTGAACGGAAGAAACGAACAGACGAGGTAGTTGTTCATATTTACTGTAAAAACAGGCATGATTCCACTATTCATTGGGGCTCAAATGGGAGCTAATTTTCCAGTATTATTTAATTAGGAAAATAGCAATGCCTAGCATAAAGTTCGAGAGGAGATAAGCCATTTTTGGGAGAAAGGGGATCCCCGCAACTAGGCGAAGTCCCACTATCCTCCAAGAAAGGGGCTCCTGAGAGTGCGAGATAAACTAAATACGACCCCAGACCCAACGCCAGTATTACTGTAGTGCGGGATATTCATGCATAACATGAGGCAATGAACCAATGGCCGCAGGACGTGTCCAGCAACCATTGCCCTGAGTAGTGTTCCATTTGTCTAATCTGTGAGAAGTGTAAAAACACCGGTGGGCTAGAAAGAAGAGGGTCTGAATGAGTGAGGCGGGTCGGGAAACCGTGTCCCTCTACTCCAGATAAGGCTCCATTGCTCCGAGGTCAAAGTCATATGCAATTCTCTCTCCCATACTGTCTGCGCTATAGGGGTATCTCTAGTTATAGCATTACAGAAGGTTTAGTAAGATTGGATGCTACACCCGGTGAACTACCGAGAGATCGGAAAGTCTCCAATCAACCTTATGTAAAGAATGCCGATGGCGGGAGCACTCTAGTGCACCGAAGGCGATGCTGAAGTTGCACTGACCAGAGTCGGGAGTCTAAAGATTGTATAAGAGCATTAAAGGCACCTAAAGTGTCTAAAAGCATTGGTGGATGGTGGGAGTCTGATGGGAGAGTCATACCAGGGAGAAAGGTAAGAGGAATCGGTTTGCAAAGGCCCGCTTCTATATCTAGCCACACAGGTCTACTCGGTACTGGATCTTCCAACCAACGAGCACCTTGTTTGAGAAGAAAAGATTGAGGGAACACTTGAATAAAATCGCCACCAAGTATTAATGGAGCATTGGCAGAGGCCGAGGCCAACTGCGCAATACTTGCATAGTAAGCAGGGTTGTCCACATTCGGGGCATAATGCAAATACACGTGAATTCACTATCTCCAACCTCAAGGTGTACACGGGCCCATCTACCCTCCTTGTCAGTGCTAATATCAGGTACAGTAGCGTGCAAAGACTTCTTAACCAGAGTGGCTATCCCGTATCATTTGAAAACGGTGGGAGAATAGGCAGCTACCATGGGAGGCATAGCATTGAATTTCAGTGTATTCAGCAGAGTTTAAATGCGTTTCTTGAAGAAACACTAAATCAACATGCTCATGGCTAAGATAGCTAAGGATTTTCTTTCCTTTGAGTGGACCATTAATGCCTTTGACGGTGAATGATAAGATTTTACATAAGGCCATTCAGAAAAGGTAAAATTCTAAGCATGATAGCACACATAATTTCACTATGTCCCTCAAACTGACTGTATCTGGCTGTACACATGACATAGGAAAAGTAAGCTAATATAATACAATGAAGCGCCCCACATTAACAAAGAAAACCGCAGTACGGTAGAGGAGAAGCAAAACCCCAAAATTACTGGCGACCATGTGTCTGCGGGGAGAAACCCCAGAGAAGGCCGAAATTGAAAAACACATAACCTGTAGAACTGTGCGTGCTCCGAATCCGACCGAGGCACACATCATGGAGGGATAGGAGACCAAAAAACAAAAGTCATATAGAGAAAGAAAGAAAGTCCAGGCTATTTCTGTGCTTGGCTATGACCGCCACATCGGGCCCTTCAAAATGGCGGATAGAGCCGGCAGATAAGAGTCCAAGATTTGGAATTAGCGCATCTGCTCTGCTTCTTTGGAGTCCAAAAATGATGATAGTAGATCAGGATCTTCGAATGTCCTGGTTTGGTTGTGGAGAGTCACTCGGAGCTTCGCGGGATACAACAGGCCAAAGCGAGCCTGTAGCTGTTGAAGTCGAGGGTGAAAAGCAAGGAGTTTCTTCCGACGGTCAACGGTAGGCTTTGCTAAATCAGGGAAGAAGGAGACCTTACGACCGTCAAATTCCAAATGATGATTCGCTCGGGCAGCATGTAGAATTTGTTCCACTTGTTGATATCGTAGCAAGCTAAAGATAATAGGCCGGGGGGTCGTGCGGTTGAGCGCCATGTGGGCAGGAACACGGTGTGCTCGATCGATTTCCAGTTCTCTGTGAAAAGTGATCTTCAGCAAGGAGGGAAGAGTTTTGAGCAAGAATTCTCTTATATCTCCTGCTTCCACCCCCTCCGGCATTCCGAGGAGCCTCACATTGTTGCGACGGGCTCGATTATTGCTATCTTCTAACTCCTTTTGAAGATTTTGTATCTGGCGCTCAGCCTTGTCCAGTTTGCCCAAGCGCACCTCGTGCGAGTCGAGGACCCCCGCCATGTTGTCCTGCCGTAATGAAAGACTTTCAAGTCGGTCCTGGAGCACTCCAAAGTCTTCTCGCATGGCTCGAAGCGCTTCTCCATTAGACTGCACCAATTCCTTCACACCGCGTATTTCCTCCAAAATCTCCAGGTGCATTTCGGGGTTTTCACGAAATGGGACCATCTTCTGTGGGGAGGACACCTCTGTTTTGGAGCGTTTTCCGTGAGAAGAAGAAGGAGACCCGAAGTCCAAGCGCGCTGGTTTATGGGCCGCCATCCCCCCCGAGGTGCCCCAGTCAGCTCGGAGCGAAATAGTAAATTTGTATAGGTATTAAATCAGGATTCTAAGTAGGCCTCTCGGGAGCTTCAACGCAAAGCGTCCTACCCGCTGGACATCAGGCTCCGCCCCTCCCAGCCTCAGTACTTCTAAACCACTTGTGTGACTAATTCATTCTGCTTTTATGTGGACAAACACTAATTTAAACCATTTCCATAAAAAAAAAAAAAAATGTAATCGGTGCTCCAGAATTTTAAAAGAACCAAACTAGCCTTCCTTTTGCCAAAAAGAAAAAAGAAAAAAAAATGAATACAGGTCAATGAGAGATTTGCAGAGGTTAAACAAATAGTTTAAATGCCCACTGTGCTTTGGAATAACTTTTTAAAACTGTAAAGCTACCTGATTATAAATGTGCTTGTCATCAGACCATTTGGCTAAAAAAAAATTAAAAAATAAAGACATTGTTCTTTGGAAGGCTGCAGTGTTCAGGACCTGTGGAATGTGATTAGGCAGTGCATTCCGAGGCTGCTTACAGGACGTGCTGATTATGACTTAAGCAATGTTTCAATGTGATTCCTTGCAGGATTTCTTTTAATACAGATTAGCATTATCCTGTTGTTAAGCTAGAGATAATTGAAGCGCCCAAGCTTTGTTAAGCACTGCTCAGTGAAGTGGATTATTATGGTTAATATGCTACTCTCCAGCACTGAGAAGGATTGGGAGAAAGTAGGGGTATGTATTCAGTTCACTTGGATGCCTAAAAATTCAAAGTGCATACAAACCACTTGTACCCCTGTGTATCTATGAATTGCTGTGTGTGCAACCAGTTTGCTTGTGTAACGTTCTAAGATGCATACAATGCGTGTGCAAAGAATGTATTGGTGAAACAAACACGAAAAACTGCCCGCAAATTTGAAAAAAAAAATCATTTAAAGTGAGCAGAAACTGAATTGTTTTTGGCTGTGCACACCACTTGGACAATGGATCTCAACCCAATGTTCAGGGCACACCTTGAAGGTCAGGTGTTCAGGATAACCATGACTAAGCATGAAATAGATTTGTATACAATGGAGGCAATGCATGCAAATCTCTCCCAGGCAGGACCGGCGCTATTATTAGGTGAAAAGAAATCACCTAGAGCTCCAGCCCCATGGGAGCACCCATTGCTACCACTTCCGTCCCTCTCTAGGGCCAGCAATGGCGGCAATGGCAAAGGAAGTGTGATGCAGCACTTACAAAGGCTCCGGAGCTGCATCGTGGTTCCTGTCTGCTATCTTTGGGCACTTCTGCCCCTCTGATGCCAACTTCTGGTTCATGTGTAACTGGAAGTCTGCATCGGCGACCCAAAGATATCAGGCAGAGATGATGATGTAGAGCCTTTGGTAAGTGCTGTGTCATGGTTCCTTTGTTATTTCTGTTGCTGCTGGCCCCGGAGAGGGGCGGAAGCAGTGGCAATGGGGGTGGAAAGCACATTAGGGGGGTGGCAGGATTGAGAGGGCCGCCTAGGTTGCCTCCAATCCTTGCACAAGCCCTGCTCCCAGTTATATTCATTGAGGGATTCCCGAAAGTCTGACTGGCTAGGTGTGCCTTGAGGATTGCACTGAGATCCACTGCGGAGGTACTTGTATTTTGTCCCTATTTACTCAGAGGGCAGTTTACAGGACAAAGATCTTTCTGCAGGTACAGCAATGTGCTTTCCATGGAGAGGACTTCTGCCACACTGCTGGCCCGACATGTGAGTAAACGGATGCCCGCACAGCCAGTCTGCATGTGGCCTTTTCCTGCAGTGAGCAGAGCATGCCCGCTTTCAAAAGGGCGCATATAGTCTTACTGGGGCATGTTTAGTTAGGGGCATGCCAATAGCATGCATTTGAGCCATGAAGCTAGCTCAGCTAACTTTAGAGGCCATGATGCTAAGGCATGGCACGGCAATAATCAAAACATGGATGCACTTAATGCCACCCTTGAAGTGGCATTAAGTGCACCTGATCTAACAGCAACATTCACAGATCGCACGCATCCAAAATGCCACCAACTAATCATGCTGTACCATCAACATCCACATTCCAACCCTAAAACACGCAGTCCTTGCCCAATCATGCACTGCACAGTCAGCGTGGGATTTTTAGCGTGGGGCCCTGCACTGTTAGCGTGGTGCACTTACCACGTGGCACATCCCATGCTAAAGATTAGTGCACCTTAGTAAGCATGTCCCCATGAGCACCAAACAACAGGTGTAAATATGCGTGCACAGTTGTCCTGGGATAATTTGACAACTAAAATAAGCACTACTCCCTTCACTTTTCAGCAGTTTCCACACCTTTCACAAATGTGGGCAGTTATAAAATGACTTCCTGAAAGCATGTTGCAGGCCTGTCATGATGTTACCACTGTGCTTCTGTTTTACCTGCTCTCCACCCTTCATTCCCTGTTCCCTGCAACGGTTGATAAGATCTAGGCTAGTACGTATGATACTAAGGATGTGCACATGGAAAATCTTTTTGTTTCAGTTTCATATTTTTGTCCCAATTTTCAAACTTTTTTTGTTGGTTTCACACATTCGTATTTAATAAACTTTTTTTTTTTTACCCTCATAATTTTTCAATGTGTGGTTAACTCATGTTAAATTGATTTTGCACCTTAAGAAACCGATGAATGCACATCCCTGTGTACTATATTCATATTTCTGTTTCTCTCTGGCATTTAACATTTCTTTAATGCCTTCTGTTCAATTTTTTCTAGATGATGGGAAAGAGCCTTGTTCTAATTGCATGATTATCAGCAAAAGAGCTGATGTATAGGCTGGCTTATCAGAAAGTACACACTGCTCAAGGACTGCTATTCTTGCTAAGCTGCTGGGTATATATTACAATAAGATTACCCTTCCTGACAGACTATAAAGACACCTACTCTCATTAAAAACTCATCAGTGGAGCAAAGAAAAGTGCATGTTTGGTCAACATTAGCTTCCCGAGTGGAAAAGTAATCTCTCTAGATACTGCAACACAATATTATATCATTCAGCACAGCCAGAGTCGCCTTAAAGGGCTTTTTCCATAAAAAGCCAAGCAGTTTGAAAATGCAATATTTAGCCTTAATAGATCTGCATGTTTTTGCAATAAGAGTCCTTTCTTCCTTCCCACTATGGGGTAGATTCTGCTCAGCCAAAAGCTGGGGACATATGTCTGGCTTGGATATACAACCCCTGAACAAGCTCGGGAACATATTCTGCCCCTCCTGCTCCCCGTACGTACAGGGTCTTTGTGCGGGGAGCGCTGGGTGGGGGTAGGAGTGGGTGGTATGGAGGTGGATCGGGGGGCAGGCCGAAGCACCCAGACATACAGAGGTTATTCAGGTCGGGCATCTGAATGTCCGGTGGCCCCAGCTTAGATACCCGACTTGGCTAAAGATGTGAAGTGTGGTGACAAGACTTTTCAGATATGTTCGGGAAAGGAGGAAAATCAGAGGTGGAATTGCAGGACTCAAAAGTGCTGAGAACGGATTTGTGGAAAGTGACATTGAAAAAGCGACAGTGCGAAACAAATACTTCTGCACTGTTTTCACTAGAGAAAATCCTGGAGAAGGACCACCTGTGATTAACAAATATACAAATGGGAATGGAGTAGATACCACACCATTCACAAAAGATGTGTTAGAACAGCTTGCAAAACTGAAAGTAGACAAGTCTATGGGACCAGATGGGATACATCCCAGGATACTGAAAGAGCTCAGAGAAGTTCTTGCAGGGCCTTTAAAGGATGTTTTTAATAGATCCTTGGAGACAGAAGTTCCACGGGACTGGAGAAGGGCTGATGTGGTACCTCTCCACAAAAGTGGTAATAGGGAAGAAGTGACAAACTACAGGCCAGTAAGCCTTACCTCTGTGGTGGAAAAAGTAATGGAAGCGCTCCTGAAAGAGCGAATAGTGGACTTCCTCGAAACCAACAGGTTGCATGATCTGAGGCAACATGGTTTTACCAAAGGACGATCTTGCCAAACAAATCTGATTGAGTTCTTTGACTGAATGACCAGAGATCTAGATCAAGGGCATGTGATGGATGTGATCTACCTAGATTTCAGCAAAGCCTTTGATACAGTTCCTCATAGAAGGCTTATCAATAAACTCAACAGCTTGAACTGGATCAGAAATTGGTTGACTGACATACAACAGCGAATGATGGTAAACGGAACCCACTCGGATGAAAGGAAGGTGATTAGCGATGTGCCCCAGGGTTCAGTCTTGGGACCGGTACTGTTCGTAAGTGATATTGCCAAAGGGCTGAATGGGAAAAGTCTCTTTTTGCAGATGACACCAAAATTTGCAACAGAGTGGACTCCCCACAGGGAGTGGAGGACATGAGGAAAGATCTAAAAAAGCTGGAAGAATGATCTAATGCTTGGCAGTTAAGATTTAATGTGAAGAAGTGCAGTGTTATGCTCTTCGGAAGCAGAAATCGATAGGGGGCGAGAGATTGATGTGCATAGACCAGGAGAAAGACCTTGGTGTGATTGTTTCTGATGATCTCAAGGTGGCGAAACAGTGTGACAAGGCGGTGGCAAAAGCCAGAAGGATGCTGGGTTGCATACAGAGAGGAATTATCAGCAGAAATGAAGAGGTACTAATGCCACTGTACAAGTCGCTGGTGAAGCCTCACTTGGAATATAGTTTTAGTTTCGGAGACCGTATCTCGCAAAGGATATAAAAAGACTGGAAGTGGTTCAGAGAAAAGTGACCAAAATGATTTGGAGCCTGTGTCATAAGACTTTTGAGAAGTGATTTGAAGACCTAAATATGTACAGTCTGGAGGAGAGGAGGAACAGTGGAGATATGATCCAGACCTTTAAATGCTTAAAGAATATTAATGGACAAACAAACCTCTTCCAAAGATGGGGAAGCTGTAAAACTAGAGGGCATAACATGAAGCTGCAAGGGGGTAAATTGAAAGGCAATGTCAGGAAATACTTTTTCACTGAAAGGGTGGTGGATGCTTGGAATGCCCTCCTGATTGAAATGGTGGGGCAAACACAGTGACAGAATTCAAAATGGCATGGGACAGACAGTGGAACCCTTTATAGCAACAGGATAAAATCAAAATAAGCATAACTATCTCTTATATCTGAACAAATAGGGGTGGCCTACCCGCAGCGGTGGGTACACCCCTAAACAAAGGCATGGGGAGAGGTGACCTGCACGGAGTGGCAAGTGCACCTACTCTTGCTGCCTTGCTAGGCAGACTAGATGGACCATGCTGGTCTTTATCTGCCATCATATACTATGTTACTATGACTTATTCCACTTCAACGGTGGAATAAATGCCAGACGTGGAGGTGATCGGGACCTGCAATCCCCCAGATGACAATGTGCTGCCACAGTAGGTGTTTTGCCACCTGATCCTGGCACTTGCTGCCACCACTGAGGGTTGGGTGGTGGGGTAGAGGTATTTTTGTGGGGTTGGACATTGGGTGCTCCTGCTGGATAAGTCAGTGCTATAGCGACAGGACGCCACTGCACCGGCACACCAGCAGGAGCATTGGGAGGGCTGGCCGGGCAATGATCTGTACGTCTCCCACAAAAGCGTAGGGGGCACGCTGGCCTGTCCAAGAGCCCTAATTTTGCAACCATGGGAACATATAGCTTCTGCGATTGCAGAATCAGGTACAATTAGGGCACATACAATTTTTGGACGTCCGGATGGGCCAGATGGGCCCAGCTCGGAATCAACCTCAGTGTATAAAGTTTGTGCAAGAATGAACCTGCAGCTGATTTTAATTTGAAATCCCCGCAGGTGGTTTCAGCCCTATATTTTATCCCTGCTCAAAAGCAGGTGCATCTGGACAATAGCCTCATTTTCAAAAAGAAACCACATGTGGAGATTTGTTTTCAAAATGAGCTTGCTGTCCCACAAGTAATCTTCCTATTAAAGTTGTTCTGGAAATATTTAAAATGTATTGGTTTATGGATATAAAAATACAAACTTTATGTTTGTCTGTAAAGTTCTGTGTTATGGGAATAATAGAAATAGAAGTCTGATTTCAGCATCAAATTAAATTTTGCTCTAGTTTTAATTATAACCCAATTGCATATGCAAATAAAAACAAACTGCTGGAACCTCTTCCCTCATCCTCTCCTAGGCTTTTACCTAAATATGCCACTTGTATATTAAAACATGCACTATTTGAAGTGCCCAAAAGTGAAACTCAAAGCTCTGTATTGTGGTCAGTATTGTTTAGATTATTCATTAATGATCTGGGAAATGGAGCATGAGTGACATGACCAAATCTGCAAATGACACAAAATTAATCAGACAAATCAAAACTGGCAGACTGTGGGGAGCTTGAAAAGGACCTAGAAGACTAAGGGACTGGGCATCTAGGGTATGATGTTATAGCAGGATGCCTATGTGAGAAGACCATAAAGGCACTAATTTTTGAAAGACAACATATGACCGATGTGCTCTTAGAACGAGCTGCTGTAGCATGTAAATGCTGACACACACATTTAAAATTTCTTCAGAGCAGACATAAAGGTGTGTGTGTGTGCTCTTATAACAGGTCAACTAGGTAGAAAGTATAAGAAGGCTATTTTATAAAAGCACACAAGCATCTACATGTCTTTAGAAAATAGCCTCATAAAACCTGAAAAATTGCAGCTAAAATGCAGCCATGTGCACTTATCCCTGCTTGAGAGTAGACATAAACGTACATAGGTAAAGTATTGCATGTACCTATGTGTTTTATAAACTTCACCTGGATGTCCAACTCCACCCATGCTCTGCCCACACTGTGTCATCCAACATGCCTTCATTCAGGTCACATCTATATAAGCGCCTTCTGCCACTGCTCACACTTTCATACGTGTATGTTGTTGTTAAGTGCCATTGAGTTGATGTCAATTCATGATGACTCTTTGGATAGAAATCCTAAACTGTGTTCAGTCTTCAGTGAGGCAACTAATTGTTGACAGAGAGACCTTCATAGCTGCTGTTACTGTATTCATCCATTGCATTGCTGATCTGCCTCTTTTGCGTTGACCTTCAGCCTTGCCAAGCATGATGTCTATCTCTAATGATCTTTTTCTTCTCATGATGTGTCTGAAGTATGAAAGTTGAAGTCTTGTTATTACTCCCTCTGCAGGTACGTGTGTCTTTTATAAAATGCAGTTATATTGTAACTCCACTCTTGCTCTGCCCAAACTATGCCCCTATACATGTCTACATGTGTGTGTAAGAACGCACTGTCTTGTCAGCACACAGTTATATGCACATATACTCTGGGATAATTTTTATAAAAGGCCTTTTCTGTGTGCAAAACAGGCTTCACACAGAAGCCTTTAACAAATTACCTTCTTAAATAGCAAATATAATTTAGTGTGAGCAAGTGCAAAGAAGTGCATATAGAGAAAAATAATCCTAAGTATAGGTACAGAATGCTGGACTCTACACTATGAGCTACCACTAAGGAAATGGATCTGGGAGTCAGTGTGGATGATAGATTGAAATCTTCATCTCAGTGGGCAGCAGCAGTCAAAAAAGCCATAGAATGTTACAGCTGCCAAGCTCCCATTTGCAGGAGGGAGACTTTAGGCTAGTCCCCAATTTCTGGCAACCTTATTCTAATGCATCATTCCTGGAACTGGGTAACTTGGCAGCTCTAGAATGTTAAGAGTAACTCAGAATGGAATAAGGACTAAAACTGAGAAGATCATAGCCCTCCAGAGGTGGCAAGGCTGAGATGCATTTGAGACTGTGAGAAGTACATTGATGAGATGTTTCTTGAAGCTTTCAAGCTCTCTGAAGTAAAGATAGGATGCTACAGAATGAAGGGAGTTGGACACAAGACACCAGAGCCTGCAGAATCGACAATCCAACTTCTCCAGCCCTCAAACTGAAGAGCCAGTATGCAGCCCTGAAAGTGGAGGAGGTGAAAGCATCCCAGGAAAGGGAAGAACCAGAGCTCAAGCACCCAAAAGCTGTGAAATCAGTGACTACAAGGAAGCGAAGGGTAGTGGTGGTTGGTGACTCTCTTCTGATGGGTATTGAGGTGTCCATCTGCCAACCAGACTTGATGTCCAGAGAGGTGTGCTGTCTGCCAAGTGCCAAAATCCAAGATGTTATGGAGAGTTTGCTAAGGCTCATCTAGCCTACTGACAATTATCCAATGTTGCTCATCCATGTTGGCACAAATGAAACTGCCAGGTATCCCTCCAAGCATATCAAAAGTGATTTCATGGCTCTGAGAGAAAGGGTGAAGCAGATATGTGCACAGGTGGTGTTCTTTTCACTCCTTCCTGTTGAGGGTAAAGGCCGAGGCAGAGAAGCTCACATCCTGGAGATGAATGCATGGCTGCATGAATGGTATCATTGAAAGCGTTTTGGTTTCCTGGACCATGGGATGATTTTCCAAGGGCTGTCCACCTATCCAAAAGGGTCAAAGTGTCTTCTGCAGCAGACTGGCAAACCTATTGAAAAGGGCTTAAAACTAGATTCATTGGTGATGGGTAGAGAAAGCCCCCGGGTAAGTGAAAACCCTCAGATAACTGAAAGCCCTAAGGTAAATAAAACATTAAATACCTCTGTAGAAATGGGCAAAAGGGGCAACATCTGGAAAGCCGTGTGCATAAATGCTTGTAGCATGGGAAATAAGATCCCAGATGTTGAGTCTTTAATGGAAGAGGCTGACTTGGATTTAGTGGTACTTGTGACCTGTATTGGCCACTGTTTGAAACAGGATAATAGACTTGATGGACCTTGCCATTCCTTATGTTCTTAAATCTAAAAGGAAAAGGAGGCCACTATGGTTCTCAAAAGAAATAACTGAAAAGCTGAAGAAAAAGAAGGTGGCCTTCATAAAATACAGGATATCACAAAGAGAGGAAGACAAGCATCAATATTTGGAAAAACTTAGAGAAGCTAGGAAAGTAGTCATGAAAGCAAAGATACAAAAAGAACAAGAAATAGCCAATGCTATAAATAGGGAGACAAGACATTTTTCAGATAAGTTAGTGCAAAAGTGGTATTGTCAGACTCAAGGGTGAAGGGGAGGAATATGTAGAAGCCGATGAGGATAAAGTGAAATTGCTTAACAAATATTTTTGTTCTGTGTTCACAGATGAAGGGCCAGGAGCAGGACATTAGACAACACCCACAAATAGGAACAGAAGTGGAGGGGATCTTAAATGATTTTCAGAAGACTGTGTTCATGAGGAACTAGCTAAACTAAAAGCAGGCAAATTGATGGGACTGGATGAGATTCATCCGAGAATATTGAAGGAACTTGTGGACATTCTAGTGGATCCACTGACTGACCTTTTCAATGCTTCTTTAGAGTCAGGAGAGGTCCCAGAGGACTAGAGAAAAGCACATGTGGTCCCTTTACACAAAAGCGGAAGTAAGGATGAGGTTGAGAACTATGGGCCGGTTAGTCTGACCTCTGTCGTAAGGAAATTAATGGAAACACTGTTAAAACAGAGGATAGTGAGGTTTCTGGACTCCAATGGATTGGGGAATCCCAGCCAGCATGGGTTTACCAGAGGCAGGTTGTGTCAGACAAATCTGATTGATTTTATTGACTGGGTGACCAGAGATTTGGACAGAGGGACAGCCCTAGATGTGGTGTACTTAGATATCAGTAAAGCCTTTGACACCGTTCCGCACAGGTGACATAAATAAATTGGAAAAAAACAAGGCCTTAGTTGATCAGGATTTAAATCACAAAACAAATTAATACAAATCCTGATTTATTAATAAATAATACTATGGACATCAAAATAGTATGAGCAGATATCACTTCTAGAAGGAGAGCCAAAGATATTTAAGGCTACAAAGCCAGAATTGCTTGTATCTTATCATCGGTCCATAGGATGTTCCTTAAAGGAAGTCCAAATGCCTTAAACAAGCTATAACCACATCATTTTTCATACATTTTCTTTTTTTTTTGTATATTTTTCAAAGAAAGATTTTTTCTTTCAAAATTCAAAAAATTACCAAAATTTATCAAAATATCACAGCATTCCAAAGTCCCTCAAAAGCTCACATCAGCTGACAAACATTCAAAACCATATAAGTGCAAAAATTCTTATTCAAACTTATCTGCATCAGGTATATAGATAGTCTCCAAACTTTCACTTAGGTCAAACTCTGCTCTTACTGAAATCAGCTGTAGGTAGGCGAAGAAACAGAATGACAAGCATTCAGCTGCTCACCAATATAAGGAACGGCTATAGAGGATCATGTGCAGCAATCATCCAATCACAAGAATTAGGCACCCAAGGGAAGGAAGTTCAAATAAATATCATCCAATCAATGATCTGATTCAAACCTAAAGGCTCAATCAAGCATAATTTAAACATCCAAAAATACTCACGTTCATTGAATGCTATCACCTCCTCTCCACGTAGGAGAGATATGTTCCAACACCTGCCAGCATATATCAGCAGTAATATGACCCAGCTGAGTCCAGTGAGTTACTAAAATGACTGTATCAACCATTCAAAATATGGATCTTATGGTCTTTGAGCCTCACATATACTTTTCTCTTAGTACAGTCCACGTATACCAACATGGGCATAAGATCACAGATAACCCATGTCAAATTGCAATCGGAATATCCCCAGTTCTTATAAGAAGATCCATCAGTATGTGTCCATGAGTCATCCAGCACAGCAAATTCACACCAAGAGCAATTGCTGTAAGTATAATGGCCAGACTAGGTAACAGGTTGTACTTCAGGCAATGAATACTTGGTAAGTAGCTCATCCAAATTTCATTTTTGTTTATAAGCAATCTCTGGGAAACACATCAAAGCAAGGTGCAAGCCAAGAATAGACCAAGGTTTCTTCATGGACTGAACTATATGCTGAGATGCCGTTTAATAAGGCAAAACACAGACTAATGACTCATCCGTTGCTAGTTGATTGTAGTGCAGGAGTAAATCTTGCTGGGCATATTTCATATGGCGAAAAGCCTGTAGTACTGACGACTGGGGATATCCTTTAGCAGTACACCTCCAGAACAGAAGCTGAGATTCAGCTTTAAAAGCCATGGTAGAAGAACAGATTCATCATGCCCGGAGAAACTGGCTGGTAGGTAAAGTGGATTTGAAAGGGTATGGATGAAAGATCTTAAACTGAAGAAATGTATTCTGATCAATCTTCTTGTAGATTTTAGTTGAAAACCCAGTAGACCCCTTTTCTACTAAAACATCAAGAAATTCAAGGACAGCAGGATGATAATTCATAGCAAACTGAAGATTCTCATCCTATGAATTCAACCACTGTTTAAACAGTAGGAGCTCAGATTCAGAACCAGTCCATAAGACGAACACGTCATCCAAATAACACTTCCACATAAAACATGGAAAGAACTGAGACGTATATAGATGACAATCTTCAAAACGGGCCACATAAAACAAGGCTACAGAGGGATCTAAAGTAGCTCCCATAAGGTCCCATTAAAACAAAAATAGTTATGGGTTAGGACCAAGGAAGCCATTTCTTCCACAAAACCCAGAGGGATACGGCGAGCCTGTTTTATATGGCTTTCAGTATGTAACACAATGTCCAGAGTCTTATCCTGAGGTATAGTCATATAAAGTGCAGAGATGTCCATAGTGACCAAAAACACAGATGAAACATCAGAGCAATCTTCAAGCAATCTTAAGAAATGTGCTGTATCTTGTATAAAGGAAGGTATTGTTTTCAACATTGGATGAAGAAAAACATCAAGGAACTTGGATAGTGGTTCAAGCACTGACCCACAGGTAGATACAATAGGTCTTCCAGGGGTTTTAGTCTTTTCAAGGCATTTGGACTTCCTTTTAGGAACAGCAAACCATCTTGATATGTATTGAAGGGCATTATATATGTTCCCTGTAAAATAGTTATCTCCAAGTTATAATGCCCTGTTCAATGTAATTTCAGTTTGTTCAATGTAAACCGCACTGATGCAGAATAGCGCGGTATAAGAGAATGTAAATAAATAAATAAATATATCAAATTTTAATAAAATATAAACATAAACATCCTATGGACTGATGATGAGATACAAGAAATTCTGGCTTTGTAGCCTTGAATATCTTTGGCTCTCCTGCTAGAAGTGATATCTGCTCATACTATTCTGAGGTCCATAGTATCATTTATTAATAGCTCAGGATTTGTATTAATTTGAGTACTCTAGGGATGGACTCTAAAGTGACTGATGGGTTTAGAAACTGGTTGAGTAGGAGGCGACAAAGTGTACAGCTACAGTAAATGGAGCTCGCTCTGATGAGAACGAAGTTACTAATGGTGTACAGCAGGGATCTTTCCTTGGTCTGATTACTTTTAACATGTTTGTTAATAATATTGCAGAAGGACTATCGGGTAAAGTTTGCCTCTTTGCAGATGATACCAAAATCTGCAATAGACACCTAGGAAGGAGTAGATAACATGAGGAGGGATCTAACTAAGCTTGAAGAATGTTCTAGAATTTGGCAGCTGAGATTTAATGCTAAAAAATGCAGGGTCGTGCATTTGGGCTGCAAAAATCCAAGGGATTGGCACAGTGCAAGGGGCAAAGTATTTCTGTCCATGAAAGAAGAGTGGCACCTGGGCGTGATTGTTTCTGATGATCTTAAAGTGGCTAAAGAGGTAGACAAGTCAACGGTGAAAGTCAGAAGGATGCTTGGGTGTTTAGGGAGAGGAATGGCCAGCAGAAAAAAGGAGGTAATAATGCCTCTGTATAAGTCTCTGGTGTGACCTGCAGAAAAAAGGAGGTAATAATGCCTCTGTATAAGTCTCTGGTGTGACCTCATTTGGAGTATTGTGTGCAATTCTGATGACACACATCTTCAAAAGGATATATGCCCAAGTGTCTTTATAAAATATCAACACAAAGGAAGCTGAAATGAAGGCTAAAATGCAGCCACATAGATTTACACTAGCTCAGGAATGAGTGTAGTGCATGCAGCTGAGCTATGTACCTATGTGTGCATTTGATAACACAGGTACACTACCAAAAAACTGCCTCCAGTTTTGCAACTGATTCCTATAGATTTTGGGGTGCTGAATCCAGGACAAATAGCCAAAATGTTCCATCACGTCACGTTTTCTTGCAAAATTAGATTTCTTACCCATATAAGGAATGTTCACATAATTTCTTTTTAGCCGACTGCAGTTTATTTTCTTGGCCCAAAATAGAGGTTGTAATGGTTAACTAACTAGAAACACTCCCTCATGATATTTTAGAGTGTTTTGTATTCATTTTATACATTAACAGGACAATTGGGAGGCGGGGGGCTAAATCCAGTACTCGCGCTGGCGCATGTTCTTTCCTGTTCGCCTCGCCTCGTTCGCTCGCTCAAACACGGTGGTTGCGACATGAACGTTCCTGTCAAATTTCAGTTTCTTGCAAGTTCATTATTACCTTTTGTTTGCTCAGTCATAATCCAGCTTTATTCCGAAGTGGTTCACTACAGTTGTAGTTTGCAGTGCTGTGTATTTGTGATGGCTCACAGAGCCAGAGGTTGCGTCAACTCTCCGGACAGTTTTTGTTTTATTTGTGGGGAATATACCGTGAAAAAGCGGCAGAGGAACATTTCTGCATTTATTAAAAAAGTATATTTCGCCTATTTCGGTTTGAAGTTAGGCGATCAAGACAAACCGTGGGCTCCTCACAAAGTGTGCAAGACATGTGAGGAAGATCTACGCTTATGGATGAAAGGTAAAAAACAAGCATTTCGTTTCGGAATACCTATGATGTGGCATGAACAAAGAGACCACAGCAGTGACTGCTATTTTTGCTCTTGCATTGTGAAGGGATACAACTTAAAAAATAAGAACGTAATAAGTTACCCCAACCTTCCCTCAGCAATTAGGCCTATGCCTCATAGCAACGAAGTACCTGTGCCTGAACCACCAAAATCTTTGGATCATATTTGTGTGGACGGTTCTGATCATGATGAGACTCATCAGATGGCTTTTCCCGATGAGTCCAGTACTTCCGAGTTTGAAACTGAACCAGATCCGAAACCTGAACTTTTCTCTCAAGCTGAATTGAATGATTTAGTCCGGGATTTAGGACTCCCAAAAGATGCTGCCCAACTGCTAGATTCTCGGCTTAAACAGAAAAATCTATTGTCACCAGGAACAACTTTTTATTGGTACCGCAACCGCGAGACACAATTTTTGAAATATTTCAGCAAAGAGGAAGATTTGGTATTTTGCAACGATATATACGGAGCGATGGAAAAGTTTAAACTCAAGTATGATCCTGCTGAATGGCGGCTGTTCATTGATTCGTCAAAAGACAGCATAAAAGGTGTTCTTCTTCATAATGGCAAACACATTCGCTTCAGTTCCTATTGCTCACTCTGTTATTCTCCAAGAAAAATATGAGAATTTGGCCCTGATTCTTCAGAAGATTCGTTATGATGAGCATAAGTGGATGATTTGTGGAGACTTTAAAATTCTATCCATGCTATTAGGGCAGCAATCTGGTTTCACCAAATATCCCTGCTTCCTTTGCTTGTGGGATAGCCTGGACCGCGACCTACACTGGGGGAAAAAAGACTGGCCAATTTGGGAGTATTTGAGACCCGGTGAGAAAAATGTTCTTCATGAGAGCTTGGTACCTCGTGATAAAATTCTATTACCACCTCTCCACATTAAGTTGGGTCTCATTAAGCAATTCATCAAGTCCCTTCCAAACGAGGGTGAGTGCGTTAGGTACCTTTGCTCAAAGTTCCCCCGACTTTCTGAAGCAAAGCTAAAGGAAGGAGTGTTTGTTGGCCCTGATATAAGGAAACTCATTTCAGATGGAGCATTCGCTGAAACGATGTCTGAGAAGGAAAAAAGAAGCCTGGGATTCCTTCAAGGATGTTGTTCTCAAATTCTTGGGGAACAGGCGGGATGAGAACTATAAGGATATTGTTGCCAGGATGCTCAATGCCTTCAAAGAACAAGGCTGTAACATGAGCCTGAAAGTCCATTTCTTGCACTCCCATGTGAACTACTTTCCCGAAAACTTGGGGGCGTACAGTGAAGAACAAGGTGAAAGGTTTCACCAGGACATCAAGGACGCAGAGAGAAGGTACCAAGGAAGATGGAACACCACTATGATGGCTGATTTCTGCTGGTTGCTGCTGCGGGAAACCCCAGATGAAAAATACGCCAAGCAGCGCACCAAGAGAAGCATTCGGGGGAAGAAGAAACGGGCCCACCAGGAGATTGATTGACCAAGAATGACTTAAAAATCTAAACTGTGTTGACAAATATCGTGTTTTTACTAAACTTTGAAATAAAAATTTGCTAGTTATTACCACAGTGTCGGATCTCATTTATTAGAATTTTATTTTCACACCATCGGGTGTTTGTCTTCATGTATTGCAATGGTGCGGTTTGCGTTTTCTATTCTTACATACATACCTGTACAACATTTTTTGCACATTTCTTTGCTTTGCTTTGTGTCTAACCTCGCTCTTATATGCTCAATGTTTGTGCACATGTATGTGGCTGTTTTAAGTGCAGACAATTTTGCTACCATCACAGTGTGTTTTGTTGACATTACTCTATTCTTATGTGCTGCCTTGTTACAATTTTCTTTATTCTTATTTGAATAACTACTAAACAATTAGTATAAAGAATTCATCCAAGAAACTTTTATCTCGATCGCACTCAATCTGAAACGTTCACCTCAAACTGCTAACCCAATGTAGCAAAAAATCTGTACGTGATGGAGCAAATTGGGTACCAGATTTGGATTCAGCGCACCAAAAAACGTAAAAATCAATCGAAACATTAGAGGCAGGGTCTGTACTAAGGATGGGAACAGATTGAGTGGGTGGAGACTCTGTCCAGCGATACAAATTGCGATCGGGTATCATTGCCACTGCTAGTGGTGGTGGTGGTGATGTGGAGGGAGGGGTGTTGGAGGTTTAAAATCTAGTAAAGGGTGTTGACTATTCTTTTAAATATTGTATCTTCTCCGTAGTTGTTGATCAATAAAGAGACAGAACACCCCCCCCCACACACACACATATTTGCTGGGGAAAATGGTAATTAGAGTATGCAGGTGACACATTTGCATCTTATTTTGTCTTTTTATAGGCAACTCTAAAATTTGGTCTCTGAAGTGCACTTTGTAAGTCTCAAATGAATCAGCAAAGAAGATCTAATACAAGGGGTGAAGGAGAAATTACCATAGGGATAACTCACCAGCAGTACATGAAAATGAATGTGTCCCATATGGCAGCTACCTTGCAGAATGTATTAGACATGACAGTGTTGATAATATTACTGCACCACTTTCAGGGAGGATGAAGATGAGATTTAAACATCTGCAATGCATGGGATTGAAATCATGTTTCAGAGCTCTCTTCTGAAAGCACATCTTTCCTCTTACTTAACAAATCATGTTAATTTTATAGCAGGACGCTATAGGTGGGTGCCAATATGGGCATCTACTCGTATAGTCACTATTTTATAAAGACAAATAAGTACCTACTTATTTAATATAATTTAATTTAATTTAACAAGAGCACTTACAGCCAGCTTCTTCTAAGTGTTTAGATTAAAGGTGAGCAACACAAACATATAAACACACCAGCCATATTCATAGAATATCTAATATGACAAATTTCTGACAGCAAAAAACTGTACCAACCTTATTGATTGAATAACCAACTTTTTAACAGTTTCCTGAAGGACTCATAATTTCTCTCCTGGTGTAAACCTTTTGGTAATCTGTTCTACTCTATTGGGGCACTTCCATTTAAAGTTTTCTTACTGGTGCTTGCTAATCTACATTGTTTCCTGAAGACTATTTTAAGTGGGTCTCCAATTCCGATCTTAAAGATCGTAACGACATATATATATCTTCACAAATTTATTCAGATAAGGTTATGTTGATGATCTTGTGAGTCACAGATATCAAATGGAATCTTACTCTCTTATTTATGAGCAGTCAATGCAGATTTTCCAAGAATGGTAACCTTATCTCATCTCTTAGCTTTAACAATAACTTTGACTGCCAAGTTTTGTACCAACTGTAGTCCTGAATATCATTTTTTATCCTACCCCAAGTATACCGCATTACTATAGTCCAATTGGGCAACAGCCATAACCTACATTTTAGTTCTTAAATTATCTTCAGATACACTACATAGGTTAAGGTTAGAGCAACAGCTAACAACTTAAAATATCAGGGTTCAATTCCCACTGACATGCCTTGTGACCTTGGGTAAATTACTTTACCCTCCACTGCTTCAGAAGAAAAAGCTTGACAATCTACTTCTGGTCATACCTTGCCAAGAGATTCCCAGGAGCTGCTGGGTTAATCCTGAATCAAGAACTACCCGAGACCACTTATTTATCGATTGTCAATCCTGAATCAAGAACTACCCCAAGACTTGGGAACTCAACGTCCCTTCTCCCAACCCAGAGTACCTTAGTTTTGCAAGGATTAATTTTCAAGTCATTTTGGCTCATCCATAGCTTGAACCTCTCTCTTACATAGCTGATCATATTATAAGCCTCATCAATCATGTTATTATTTGGAATGAGTATTTGCACATCATCCTCATATGAAAACTGAAGTAATCCCAAATCATCTAATGTTCTACTGAAATAAAAATATTGAACAGAATTGGTGAAAAGGGGAGCCTTGTGAGATTCCCCACTTCATAATCCAGTTTTCTGATATACATCCTTGAAATCTAACCCTACAAGATATTTCTTTAAAAAACATCCTTAAAACATGATAGCACCATTCCTGAGATTCCTATTTCATCTAATTTCTGAATCAGCAACACATGTTCAACTAGACCAATATGCTGCTGAAAGATCAATTTGAATCAATAATTCCTATTGCCCTTTGTCTAATAACAGTCTAAGTCCTTCCACTAGTGCCATAATAACAGTTTCCATACTATATGCAGCCCTGAACTCTGACTGAATTTGGGCTGATATAGTAAACCTATCCAAATAATATCTCAACTGGCCAGCCACTATTGCCTCTAATATTTTTGCTAAAGAAGCTAAATTTGCTATAGGTCTATAATTAGCACAATCAACCTGCTCCCCTTTTCCATCCTTTATCAGTGGCTATAAGACAATATTTTTCAAGTAGTTTGGCTACAACCTCTGATTTAGTACTTTATTCATCCAGTTGCTGAGCCACTCCTGGATCTCATGGGATACAAACTTATACAAATGAGAAGGGCATGGATCCAATTCACAATTTCCTTTAGCAAGTTTCAGTATTAAAGGCTTCATTACTTCCTCATCAACTACCTTAAAGATGGACCAAAATAAATCAACTCTTACCTCCCCTTTCCTATTTAGGACTGTCTCCTCTTCTAATAGATCCTCCTTTTGAGAGACAGATATCAACATTTTTGAAACAAAAGTGGAGAAATTAAAAATATCCGTTCGAGTCCCTGATATCTATCACTCATACATATGTAGATTAAGGTATTTTATAATTTACGCACATACGTATGAAGACCGCCTGCATTCTGCCCAGACTGTCCTCCCATATGTTGCCCCCCACTCCCATCTTCTCTTATTTATTTGCACAATTTATTTATTTGCACAATTTTTATATACCGCTGCTTCCAAGGATCAGCAGCGGTTTACATTACAACAAAAATCAAACAAATACATAGAACTTTATGGAACTATATTACAATATTACATTATAACAAGAATTATATAGTACAAGAATTACAATATTAGAATATAACAAGAACATTATTGAACTATATTACATTAAAACTGTATAATAGGTATAAGAGTGAGCATAAACCTATTATAGGAGATTATACTGATTTTTATATATATGTGTGAAGAATCATTATAATGTTGGTTAGCACTTACAGTAGACATTGTTTCAGTTGCATATATACTTATGGATGGGGTAAGTATATTCAATTTACGGTGGTTGGGAATCTATACTTGTTTCTCCATTGGTGTAGTGTTGTCTGAATAGATGAGTTTTTAGTTCTTTTTTAAATGTTTGCAGTTCTTTCGTTTCTCTTAATTGATCCGGGAGATTGTTCCACAGTATTGGAGCTACTAGCGAAAAGGCACTGTTACTTGTTGAATGTTTTGTTTTCCTTATTAGATCTGGGACTGCTAATGTGTTAAGATTTTTTCTCCGTCTTATCCTATTTTCAAGTGGGCTGTGAAGAAGAGTAGTTAAGTATGAAGGGGCAATGTTATTAATTAATTTGAAGGTGGTTAATAGTATTTTGTATTGGATCCTACTGAATATGGGTAACCAGTGTAGAGTGTATAGGATAGGGGTAATATGGTCAGATAGTTTGGCTTTAAATATAACTCTTGCCGTTACATTTTGGGCCATTTGTAGAATCTTGATGTTCTTCTTAGTTATACCATGTAGTATGCTATTACAAAAATTGAAGTGTGGTGTTATTAAAGCTTGTGTGACTGTTCTGAAATCTTCGTCTTGTAATAGTGGTCTTAGTTGTTGAATAGAGCGCAGTTTGTAATAAATTGTTTTTGTTAGTTTCTTGATGTGTGTTGTGAAACTGAGAGTTTTGTCAATGATAACTCCTAAGTATTTTAATTCTTCTTTGATTGGAAGAGTCGCATTCAGGATTTTAATGTCAGATGGGGGAGTATATTTCGTGTTTTTTATTGCAATCAGGACTTCAGTTTTTTTGATGTTAATAGCTAAGTTGTTTAATCGGAGCCATTCTTCAGCTTCTGTAAGGCAATTTATTAGTTTGTTGTGATTTGGGTTAATTATGTTAAACTCAGAGAATAGCATAATGTCGTCCGCATATATATAGTAATTAAACTTGTGTTTTTTGAATATAGTACATATTGGCTGGAGATATATGTTAAATAATAGAGCAGATAATGCGGAGCCTTGAGGTATACCTTGTTCTTGGGAGAAAGGGGGTGATGATGATTGCTTGAGATGAACATATTGTAACCAGGTACGGCGGACGTGGCCCTCTCCCCCCCTCACCCACCCCCCAAATATTCCCCCTCCCTCCCCCTTCCTTAACAAATAACCACAACATCAATCCGTTATTGGCAAAACAACTGGTCGCAGCTTTATTGAACAAGCAAAATTATAACCTTACAACCATAACTGCATAACTTACGGTTCCGGCAGCGGGACAATCCCTCACCCGCCATATGGGTAGCAAAGTGAGTTCCTTCCCGCCTCCGCCAAGAACCGTTCCCCGGCAATTCCATTCCCCTCTTCCGGCTTCGCCATATTACTAGCAAAAGCCGAGGGCTTCTCCGGGTCGGGGGTACCCCCACCCCCGCCCTGCATATTGCCATGCCTCCGGACCCCGGACACCTCCGGGATCCCGCCCCCCCCAACCAGCTGCAACCCCCCGTCTCCCCCACCCCAGCCCCCCACCATAGGGAGGGAGGGAGGGTGCGCCCGTCCTTCACCCAGCTCCGCAAAGGACTGACGCCTGCCTGCACGCTCCCTCGCAACTCCTGAGCCCCGCCAATCTCATTGGCTCCCGCGGCCGCCCTGGCCCGCGGGAGCCAATGAATTTAAATGTAAACCCCCTTCGCGCGGGCACGCGCCTCGCGCCTTCCCGGGGGCCCGCGCCACTCCGCCCCCCCGGTTACCTTCGGCCAACGGGCACGTAGGCCCGCGGCCTCCAATTAACCAGGTACGGCGGACGTGGCCCTCTCCCCCCCTCACCCACCCCCCAAATATTCCCCCTCCCTCCCCCTTCCTTAACAAATAACCACAACATCAATCCGTTATTGGCAAAACAACTGGTCGCAGCTTTATTGAACAAGCAAAATTATAACCTTACAACCATAACTGCATAACTTACGGTTCCGGCAGCGGGACAATCCCTCACCCGCCATATGGGTAGCAAAGTGAGTTCCTTCCCGCCTCCGCCAAGAACCGTTCCCCGGCAATTCCATTCCCCTCTTCCGGCTTCGCCATATTACTAGCAAAAGCCGAGGGCTTCTCCGGGTCGGGGGTACCCCCACCCCCGCCCTGCATATTGCCATGCCTCCGGACCCCGGACACCTCCGGGATCCCGCCACGGGCTCAGCGACACCTGTCCCTGAGCCCCCCCCCACCAAGTTCAAAGCTGCGACCAGCCCCCCCACCCGATACCACTAATTCCAAAGCCTCCTGCCAATCGTTCAGGAGTAAATCTATCCCCACCGGGGAAAGATGTACTCCATCCGAACGATACAACCCCGCACACTCGACCTCCACCCAAGGATGCAGAATCTGATAACCCCCATGCGCCCCCACCCAGCGGCCAATTTGCCGATTAATTTTTAACAACCCCGGGACCACCGCCGGTGACCCCAGCAGGCAGGCCTGGGAATTAGGTCGGACCACAGCAAGACCACACCTGGAAACATCAACAACACTTCCCCCAAATCCCGCTGAGCCGCTCTAATCAGTTGCTTGACTGTCCAAGACCCCAAGTCATTGCCGCCGAGATGCAGCAGCAAACACTCCGGGGAGCCTCTGACGCGCTGATGGTGGCGGAGCAAAGGCAAGAGCTGCAACCAGCGAAGGCCACGCTCGCCTAGCCATGATAACTCCACCTCTTCAGCCTTCAGTCCAAGGTTCGCCCCGAGCGGCCGCCCCGCCGCCTGCTGGCCGGCCCAATGCACAAACGAATGGCCAATGATCCAGCAGGCCCAGGGCAGTGCAATCCAATCTAAAAGAAAAAACACAGTTAGCAACCCAGAACCCACTACCCAGCTAGCCAGGCTCACAAACGAACATATCCCTGAAAGGCATTGGAACGCCAGCGGCCGATCCGCCGAATCTCCGCCGCCGGCAGACCAGCCCCCGCGGCACTAGTAGCGGCCCCAATTCGGAAGGAGTGCAGGGCAAAGTCTCCCGGCGCTAGGCCAACCCGTTGCACCGCCAACCGCAGCACCGCCGTGAACTGGAACCGCGTCACCCACCGCGCATCCGCATGAACGAATAGCAGGCCACCCGCCGCCGGGCGTACCCGTAAATACGCGGCCATGGCCGCTACGGGACAAAGAGCGGATGCCGCCAATGGCCCTAAATTGACCCACACCCCCCTCCCTTTCTGATCCGTCTTGGACCTAGCCAGCCATATGCTGAGCCTACCCTGGGCCAGACGCACCTGCTGAAGAAGCAGCGCAGCCCCCCCCGCAGCCCGGCTGGGCGCCACCAATTCCCCGACCGGAAGGCGCCAAAGAAAGCCAAACAAAACACAGCCCGGAACAGCACCGACTCGTATCCAGACTGCACCACGTTGGGTAAGGCCTCAATCAAGCGCTCCAGCAGATCGGGGGTAATTGGACGACGGGCATCCGCCAGAGCCGGGGTGACGCGCTCCCACCCCAGCAAGAGTCGGCGAGATAGAAACCCCCAATGGTGCACCGCCCAACCCGCAGCCCTTGAGAAAAATGCAAAACCGGCAAGGTGAGACCTCACTGTGGCCCTCGCCAAGCCTGCAAACCTTCGCTGCCACAATGTATGCACCAATAATTTGCTCAGGCACCGGACCCCCACTCCAGCCGTGCGTCACTAAGAATTCCACCACGTTGTCGCAGCCCTTACAATAAGAGCGCCAGGTCGCCGACGACACCGAGCACTGGAGCAAACTCAGGATACCTGGAGGCCAAGCTGCCATAAACGCTCGGGGACCGATCGCCCCACCGAGTCCGCCTCTGGCGCCAAACGCCGGAAGAGCTCCCACTTGAAACGAGAAAGAGCATCAGCGACTTGGTTAGCATAGCCTGGCACATGCCGGGCCCGAACAAATACATTCAACTGCAAACATGTAAAAATCACCTCCCGCATCAAAGCCGCCACTCGCAGGCAACGCGGCGCGTAACGATTGATAACGTGCACCACCGCCTCGTTGTCGCACCACCACAGCAGCTGTCTGTTACGCAGCCTCTCTGGCCAGAGCTCCAGTACCACCAAAATGGGGAACAGCTCCAGGAACGTGATGCTGGCGGTTAATCCCGCTTCCCGCCATGCCACCGGCCACGGCTCGGCACACCAGGCACCTCCGAAGTAGACACCCAAGCCAAGCCCGCCCGCCGCGTCCGTGAAGATCTGCAACTCAAAAGTAGACACCTCCGGGGCCCGGAGAACAGTAACCCCATTAAAGTCCCTCAAGAACTGGTCCCAACCCCCCAAATCCGCCCGCATGCTCCGGGAAACCCTGATACGATGATGCGGACGCCGCACCCCCGAGGTAGCCGCCGCCAGGCGGCGTAGGAACACCCTGCCCATGGGGATGACCCGGCAGGCGAAGTTAAGAGAGCCTAGCAACGCCTGCATCTCCCGCAAGGTGACTTTCGCCGCGCCTAAGACGTTCGCCACTAACACCCGCAGCCGCACTACCTTGTCGGGCGGCAGTCGCGCCACCATGTCAACTGAATCCAATTCCACACCCAGAAAAGTAAGGCGCGTGGACGGGCCCTCCGTCTTGCCCGCCGCCAAAGGGACACCCCAGTCCCGCGCGAGAAGCGAGAACCTCTCCAGCAGCTGCCGACAGGTCCCGGAATGCTCCGCACCGACAAAGAGAAAGTCGTCCAAATAATGGACCACGTTTCGAGAGCCGACGGACACCTCCAGCGCCCAATGCATGAAGGAACTAAACATCTCGAAATAACGACAAGAGATGGAGCAGCCCATCGGCATGCACTTGTCGAAGTAAAAGCGGCCCTCAAACGCGAAACCCAATAAATGGAAGGATCCAGGATGCACCGGCAGCAAGCGAAAAGCGGACTCAATATCCACCTTTGCCAGCAAGCACCTATGACCACACTCGCGCACCAACCGGACGGCCTCGTCGAATGACGCGTAACGCACAGCGCACAGTTCCCTCGGGATAAGATCATTCACCGAGGCACCGACTGGGAAAGACAAATTGTGAATCAGCCGGAATTTTCCAGGATCCTTCTTCGGGACAATGCCCAAAGGCGACACGATGAAATTCCGGCACGGCCGACGGTCCTCGAAAGGCCCGGCCATCCTCCCCAAGGCCAGCTCGGCTGCCAGCTTACCCCTAACCACCTGCGCCAGACGCTTAACCGATGGGGCGTTGCGCGCCCTTGCCGGGCCCCCCTCCCCGACCACAGGTATGGGGAACCCGAACTGAAAACCCCCTTCTAAGACCCGTCGCGCCTTGACCCGCCGATACCGCTGCAACCAGGGCCGGAAGTGCCGCCAAACGAATCGGGGTAGGGGCCAACTCCATCCCACAGTCATTGCTTGGCGGCAGGAGGGTTAGGCACTTTTTTTCCACAACGAAGTGCTGAGTGCCCGCCCCCGCAAATGGAGCAACTATGCCGGAACTTACAGTCCGGAAAGGGGCATGCCGACTTATTAAAGCGCCAACAGACGTCCCCGGCTCCCTCGCCTTTTGGCAACCCGGGAGTCGGGCCGCTCCGAAAGGGCCGCCCAGCTGAGGCCACCACGCTGGGGACCCCCTTTTGCCCTCCAGCACCACCCCCCCCTTTTGCCGACATCTGCGTTAACCACAAGCTGATGTCCTGTGTCCCCCACGACAATGCGCGGTTCTCCTCCATCTTAGCCCGAAAACTTCACGTCATAGTTGAGCCAAGCCCAACCTTCATGCGTCTGCGCCGCCTCCAGAATAGAGTCGGCATAGGCCAGCAAGATCCCATACTGCCCTGGGTAACGCTGACCCCAAACGCTAGCCAACCGGAGGAACGCTCTCGTCCAGTTGAGGACATTCCGAGAAGTCTTCTTAACCCTGCCCGCCTTCTCGTCTGCTTTCCGCTTGCGCCTGCTTTCCCCCGACCGCTTCCTACCCTCCAGGAGTCGGAATATGTCGAGATATTTCCTCTTCCATATCCTACGCCGCAGCTTGCGCGGGACCCCCTCCCAAAGCTCCGAAAAAGAAGCGAGCGTGGCCCCCCCGCCCCCACCTACCACCCCCTCCCCACTAGCGCCCCCCCTACCATCCGACGAGGACGAGGAAGAAGACGATGACGAAGAGGAGCCCCCCTCCGACGTCGCTTACGCGAGTGACGACTCTTCTTGCTCGCTTTGCGCCCCCCCTCCCTCACCCGGCCCTCCACCCCACTCTGTTCCGCTAATGGCGCAGACAACTCACCAGCATCCGAACTCCGGGTAGGCCCGCTAGGTGATAAAGTGGAGGACTCCGTCGCCGCTACCTCTCGCCGTTCTTCCGCCTCCGGGACTGGTACTGCACCCTCAGCCGCTCCCGTACTCTGCGCCAAGGCCTCGCCACTTGGAGTCGCGCCCTCCCGTCACCGGTCTGCACCTGTGGAGACACCGGCAAAAAAGCAGGGGAACTGGACAAACCCCAAGGAAGCTGCCAGGGCCCCGTCCAATCCCCCCTGGAAGGTCCCTGACCCCCTCCCCTCCAATAGTCCCAACCCGAACACCCCACACCCCCCGGGAGCATGGGCCAACCCCATTGCCCCCCCCAACCCACGCCTCCTGACTCCCCATTGCAGTCTGCCATCCTGCCGGGCACTGCATCGCCCCCACCCCCCTGAGGAGTCCGCAGCTGACGGGGGCGGAACAGCGCTGCCCGCCACCCCCTGTTGGGCCCCTGCCGCCCTACTCCCTCTGGGCCCAGCCCCACACGAAGCCCCTGGAGCCACTCCTTGACCCCGGCCTGCCCTGCCCCCCCGGGACCGCCCAGAAGCACCAGAGGGTGCAGCTGCACTCCGCCCGCCCAAGCCTCCCGGGCCGGCCCGCCACGGGGCCCTTTGCTTCCCCCTAATCTGCCCTCCGGAGCCACTCAAACCCCTACCCATAGGCCGCCCACCTCCCTTTTGGCCCCTGCCCCCCGTGCCACCACCTCTAGCCCCCCCCATCCCTGCCGGTAGAGCACCGACCGAAAATATACCCAAAATGCTAAAACTGATAGCCCCCCCCCAGCACCTGATCAGCCAACCGCCGCGGAGATGCCGACGATCCCTGGGCACCGCTCCAGGCAGGTCCGGCGAAATCAGGATCCTCTCTTTCAAGCAGGATCCTCTCTCCCAAGCAGCGCACAGCCGCGGGCCTCAACTGCACAAACAAATGCGAAGGCAATCGCGACCGGCACGCTTCCCCGGGTCGGAGCAGCAGACATGCGCCCGTCCTTCACCCAGCTCCGCAAAGGACTGACGCCTGCCTGCACGCTCCCTCGCAACTCCTGAGCCCCGCCAATCTCATTGGCTCCCGCGGCCGCCCTGGCCCGCGGGAGCCAATGAATTTAAATGTAAACCCCCTTCGCGCGGGCACGCGCCTCGCGCCTTCCCGGGGGCCCGCGCCACTCCGCCCCCCCGGTTACCTTCGGCCAACGGGCACGTAGGCCCGCGGCCTCCAATTTAACGATCGGATATGCATGATTTAAACCAGTCCAGAGTAGTTTTCAGTAATCCTATTTGTTTAAGTCTTGAAATGAGTATGGTGTGATTTATGCTGTCAAATGCTGCTGATATGTCAAGGAAAACTAAAATGAATGCTTGTTTTGTGTTGTCCAAACCTTTGTTAAGAGTGTCAAAAATTGAGATAAGCAGGGTTTCAACACCATGAAAAGGGCGAAATCCATATTGGTGTTCATCAAGAGGGGCAAAAGTGTCTAAATGATCCTGTAATTGTATTTGTACAGCTTTTTCAATGATTTTAGTTAGGAAAGGGATGCTAGCTATCGGGCAATAAGATGATGGGTCGTTTACATTTAATGCCTTGTTTTTTAATATGGGGCGGATTGCAGATAGTTTTAGTTCTTTAAGTAATAACCCTTGCGAGAGTGATTGATTCACTATATTTAGGATAAAGGGTGCTAATTCCTGCTTTGTTTGTTTGATCCAAAGAACTGGGCAGGGATCAAGTATGGATGTAGTAGTATTAATTTTTGATATTATATTGATTAGTTGTTTCTTATCTATTGATTGGAAAGCATTCCAGGTGTGGTTGTTAATTGGTGGAGTTGTGTTGAAAGGTGTTGGTATTATTGATAATTTAAGTTTGCTAGCAAAATAGTCTGCCATATCTTTTATGTTAATTGAAGCTGATTGATGATTATCTATTGGAGCTTTTGATAGAGATTTTATTATTTCAAACAGTTCTCTAGGGCGGTTAATGGCTTTATTTAGAATCCTCGCATGGTATTGTTTTTTGGCATTGTTTGTTGCTGATCTATAAGTGTTGAGATTTGTGAAGTATAAGTCTTGTAGCTCTGGTGTTTTTATTTTTCGCCATTCCCTTTCAATTTTGCGAAGGTTTTTTTTGATGGAGGCTAGTTCAATTGTATACCATTTTTCTGAAGATCTAGTGTGGAGTTTTCTCGGTTTATTATATAACGGTTTAGATGCTGATTTTATAGTAACCGAGGTATCCGGATGCCCAACCCGGCATGTGCCCCCACCCCCCCCATTTCCTTCCCCCACCGCCACCCCCCCCACCGACAAAACCACACAGACATCAGGTATTGGTGCAAACATTGCTTGGTCGCAGCTTTTATTAAACGGTAATAACACCGGCCCAACATGGGCCAACTCAGCAATCATAACAATAACTAAATAACCCCCCACCCATCATCCGGGATGGTGCCCCCCCACCAGCCATCTGAAGCAACGTGGAGCACCATCCAACCCCCCCCCCCCCATTACCCCCTCGCGCCCGCCTAGCCGTTATAGCAAAGGCCGGCTGAAGGGGTTGCCAATTTCCGGGTAGAGACCCCAGCCGGGACGTCTCCCCCAACCTGAAGAGCCGTGCCGCTCACCTGAAGCGGCATACGGCTGAACTGAGGTGCCGGGTCAATGAGAACCAGCTCGCCACCCCGCCTGCCCGACCCAAAGGGGCACCCCCCCCCCACCAGCTGCAACGACATCCATCACACTCACCCTTCCCCCCCCCGGCCAAAAACAAGGGAGGGAGGGAGGGAAACCTTTCTCAGCGCGAGCAAGGGAGGAAGAGAGGGATCGCCGGCCGGCGAACCCCCCTTGCTCGTGCTGCCCGCCCACGTGTCCGCCTACGCGGGCCAATCACCGGGCTCCCAGGGCAGCGTGGGGCCCAGCACACGTACGTGCGTGCCCGCACGCCCCGCCCCCACCACCCAGCGGTAAGCGGCCTGCCTCCCAATCGGGCCCTGGAACCCGGTTACCAGGCCGGCCGCGGGACCGGGGCCCGGCAGCCCAGCCAGTCATAACCGAGATATCTGGATGCCCAACCCGGCATGTGCCCCCACCCCCCATTTCCTTCCCCCACCGCCACCCCCCCCCCACCGACAAAACCACACAGACATCAGGTATTGGTGCAAACATTGCTTGGTCGCAGCTTTTATTAAACGGTAATAACACCGGCCCAACATGGGCCAACTCAGCAATCATAACAATAACTAAATAACCCCCCACCCATCATCCGGATGGTGCCCCCCACCAGCCATTTGAAGCAAAGTGGAGCACCATCCAATCCACCCCCCCCCTGTTACCCCCTCGCGCCCGCCTAGCCGTTATAGCAAAGGCCGGCTGAAGGGGTTGCCAATTTCCGGGTAGAGACCCCTGCCGGGACATCTCCCCCAACCTGAAGAGCCGTGCTGCTCACCTGAAGCGGCATACGGCTGAACTGAGGCGCCGGGTCAACGAGCACCAGCTCGCCACCCCGCTACCGGTGCTAGGTAGCGAGCTATCCTAGCGCCGCCCCCCCACCGAAAGCTGCGACCTGCACCAAGACTCCAATGCCTCCTGTCAGTCATTCAAGAGTAAGTCCTGTCCCACCGGGGCAAGGTGAACCCCATCCAGCCGGTACAGACCAGCACAAGCGACGTCGGCCCAAGGGTGCCGCACTTGAAACCCGCCCGTCTGCTGCACTCAACGCCCAATCTGACGGTTAAGCTTGCACAAACCCCTCGACCAACGCCGCTGGGTCCAGCAAGCAGGGCGAGGAATAATGTCCGACCAGATGATGGCCACCCCGGGAAGGACCTCCCGCAACAGAGCAATATCGCCCTGAACAGTCAGTATGAGTTGTCGGCAAGCCCAGCCAGCAACATCATTGCCCCCCAGGTGGAGCAGCAGCCCGACTGGCCGCTGCCGCCGTCCAAGTTCTGCATGCACATGATCCAGGAGCTGTCCCCAGTGCATGCCGCGGTGACCCATCCAGCACAGCCGCACTCCCGCCACGGCGAGACCAAGGTGAGCAACCAAAGGCCGAACCGCCGCTCGACGCTCCGCCCAGTAGACGAAGGAGTGCCCGATGATCCACCAGTCCCCAGCGGACACACCACCTGAAAGCAGAAAAGAGCGGACTGCCACCAGCAAGCAATTCTGCAACAGGAAGAAAATGATTAGTACCCCCAGGCCCCCCCCCCCGCACCGCACCGTAGGCAGACCACCGCCTGGCACTAAGCCGCACCACCAGGAGCCGACGGGCGAACATACCCGGCATAAGCCCCTGACCGCCATCTGTCAATGCGCTGAATAACCCGCGTGTCAAGACCCGCAGCCGCCGTGCTAGTAGCCGCCCCAATCCGGAACGAGTGCGAAGCGGAACTTCGCTCATTGCAACCCAACGCACGCAAAACCAAGCGCAGCACAGCCGTAAACTGAAAATTGAGTCACCAGCTTGCCGTCCGCGTGAATGAAGAATGGGCCACGTGCTGCCGGTCGCTGCTGCACATACGCCCCCAGAGCCCGAACGGGACAGGACAACAAGGGGGGATAGCACAAAGCAGGACCCAGCCCCCTTTCCCGGATTGGTCCGTCTTGGACCGTGGTAAGAAAATTCGCACCCACACAAGATCCACCCGGACATGCCCAACTTCGAGCCCGCCAAAAGCCCCATGTCTCGCAGACCGAGGGACAAGCTCAGATACCCGGAAGGCGCCGAAGAAAGCCGTCGTAAACAGCGCATGGAACAATACCGCCTCGAAACCGGAGGCCGCCACCCGCGGTAAAACCGCACAAACACACAACAGAAACTCGTGGGATATCGGGACCCGCCAGTCACGCGACCCCGGCTGCACACGAGCCCAGCCAGCGAGCAATCACATAACTAAGAAGGAAACACGCAGGTTCCCCCAACCAGCAGCTTTACAAAAGAAAGAGAAACCCGCCAACGCTCCCGTAACCGCCGACCGGGCCCAGCCCTCATTCTTCGCCCACAACACGAAACGACCGACTAAGCCATCAGGCACCGCCCCCCCAGACCACCCCTGGGCGCACAAAAAAGCACGCACCTGAGAGTACCCCCCCCCCGATACGTCGCCCAGGTACTACGAGCCACCGATGCTGCCAGCAGAACCATTAAGTCAGGGCCCCAATTCTCAAGAGATGCTCCGGAACCCGTGAGGGCAGCTCGTCCGCCTGAGGAGCCAGCCGCCGGAACTGCGCCCACTGAAAACAGGATAAAGCGTCAGCAATGGAGTTCTGGGAGCCCGGCACATGCCGTGCTCGAGCGATGACATTCAGGCGCAAGCAGGCCAACACGAACACCCTCATCAAGGAAGCCACCCTGGGGCACCGGGGCGCGTGACGGTTAATGACCTCAACTACTGCCGCATTATCGGACCGGAAGACAACCTGCCGACCGCGCAACCGATCCGGCCATACCCAAAAAGCCACCACAATTGGGAAAAACTCCAAGAAGGTGATATTCCGGGTCAGGCCGGTGCGCACCCAATCCGCCGGCCAAGGCTCAGCACACCAGGAACCGTGACAAAAGGCCCCAAAACCCGAACCACCCGCCGCATCGGTAAACAATTGCAGGTCGAGATTCGAGAGCTCGGGCAACTGAAGGACGGAGCACCCATCGAAGCCAGCCAGAAACGCGTCCCAGAACCCGCAGATCTGCCCGCATCCCCGAGGACACCCTGATACGATGGTGGGGCAGCCGCAGCCCCGCCATTGCCAAGGATAGGCGACGCGTGAAGGGGCGCCCCATGGGAAGGACACGACAAGCAAAGTTGAGATGTCCAACCAACGACTGAAGGACCCGGAGGGAAGTCTTAGAAGCAGAACCTACGGAGGCCACCAACTCCCGGAGGCGACGGATCTTTTGCGCCGGCAAGCGCACTACCATAGCCACCGTGTCAATCTCAATGCCGAGAAAAGTGAGACAAGTAACCGGCCCGACCGTTTTTCTGCCGCAACGGGAATGCCAAAGGCGGCAGCCACCCGCAAAAAAGTGCTCAAGAGAGTGGGACACGTGGGTGTCCGCTCAGGCCCGACAAACAGAAAGTCATCCAGATAATGCACTATGGATACGACCCCTGACTGCCGTTTGACAACCCAATGCAAGAAAGTACTGAAGGCCTCGAAATAAGCACACGAGATTGCGCAGCCCATGGGCATGCACATGTCTAAATAGTACCGCTCCTCGAAGCGAAAACCAAGCAAAGGGAAAGCCGAGGGATGCACCGGCAACAAACGGAAAGCCGATTCAATGTCCACTTTGGCGAGAAGGGCACCCGGCCCGCATTGACGAACCAGGGAGACAGCGGCATCGAAAGAGGAGTAATGGACCGTGCAGAGCTCGCGAGGTATGCGGTCGTTGACCGAATCGCCCGGAGGGCAAGAGAGGTTGTGTATCAACCGGAACTTGCCCGGCTCCTTCTTGGGAACCACCCCCAACGGCAAGACCGTAAACGGGGAAAAGGGGGGTGCCAGGAAGGGGCCAGCGACGCGACCCAGAGCACACTCCTCGGAAATCTTCCGCCGCACAAAATCCCCATGAAGCCGTACGGAGGCGGCGTTGCGGGACCCACCACGCGCGGACGCACCCCGGACAGGAATGTGAAAACCCCGAGAAAACCCGCCCAAAAGCAACCCAGCCGCCCTCCCCCAATGGGAAGGAACGCCCCCCCGACAGCAGCGGAGACGGTCCCGCCCTGACAGCCGCCCCGCTCGATCCCCCAGCATGACCCCGTACGGACATCTGGGTCAACCATAGGTTGATGTCCTTCATCCCCCACAGCAAGAGACTGTTCTCCGCCATCTGGTCCCGAAACTCCTCATCATAATTCAACCAAGCCCATCCCTCATGGGCCTGGGATGCCGCCAGGATATTGTCGGCATAGGCCAGCAGGGCCCCATACTGGTCCGGGAAGTAATGCCCCCAGACGCTCGCCAAGCGCAAGAAAGCCCGGGTCCAGTTAAGGGTGTTGCGAGAAACCTTACGCACCCTGCCCGCCTTTTCGTCCTCCTTGCGTTTTTTCCGGCTCTCACCGGAACGCTTCCGACCATCGAGGGGACGGAAGATGTCAATATATTTTCGACACTTAATCCGCCGCCGCAACTTCCGCGGAACGGCTTCCCACAACTCAGAGCAAGGTATGACGGACGCCCCACCCAAACCGCCAGCTGCCGCCAACCGGACAGGAGGTCGAGGACGACGACGAAGAAGAAGAGGAAGAGGACGCTCGCCTGCAGCGCCGAGCCCGCTTGCGCTTACCGGTCACCTTCCCAACCCCCGCGGGGCCCGGAGCGGATTCAAGGGCCCCCCCCCGCAGTGCCACCAGCATACTCACCACTCCCCCTGAGGAGGCGACGGGAGACACTCCAGTGGATCCGCCAGGCGCCGGAGCCCCCAGCCCAGTCGTGGAACCCGAGGGGGCCACACCAGCCAACCGGTCGGAAGAAGCCATGGAGGTGGATGGCGTCGAAGTCCGGAGAACCTGGGAAGAAGAGGAAGAGAAACAAGCAGCCAAAGCCCCAGGGGTACGGGGCACCGCCGGCGACCCAGCCCCCCAAACACGAGCCGAAGGCCCCAACCCCCCGGCCTCCCAAGCCGCCGCACCCCCGGCCACCCTGCGCACATCCCCGAACCAGCCCCCCCAGCCACCCCCCAAAGGCCCTGCACCCCCCACGGGGCCGCCCTGAACGCCCAAGGGCC
This sequence comes from Ichthyophis bannanicus, assembly GCA_033557465.1. Taxonomy (NCBI): domain Eukaryota; kingdom Metazoa; phylum Chordata; class Amphibia; order Gymnophiona; family Ichthyophiidae; genus Ichthyophis; species Ichthyophis bannanicus. The sequence continues at coordinate 724,166,261 of CM066032.1, forward strand.
CGCTGGACCTAGAAAACCCGGGAGAGGAGGGGGAACCTGGGGGGGGGGGAAGGACCCCCCTCGCCCATGGGAGGGGGCGAGAATGGGGGCCAGCCCTCCCCGGCAGCAGGAAGTGGGGAGGCGGCCAGGGCCCGCGGGGACCCAGGGCCATCGACAACCGAGCAGCCCGGCACCTCCCCCCCCCGAGTGCCGCCGGCGCGGTGATCCCGCCCGGGGCCCATGCAGGAGAGGCCCCCTCCCTCCGGGAGGCAAGCACAGCCGCACACACGGGCGCAGGAAGCCCGCGAGCCGCCCACCGCCCCCGGGCCCGCCTAACCCCACTACGCCCATGTCTCTGCCGAGCCTCGGGCAGGCCACAGGGAGCCGGGGACGCAGCGCGGCCTGCCCTGCCACGGCCCCTGAGCGAGGCCCCACGCTGCACAGCTCCCCGCCCTCGGGCAGCGTCCTTAGACTGCTTGGCGGCGGGTTTTTTTTTTTTTTGGAAGCCCCCCTGCCGCACTCAAGCCACGCGGCCAGCGAGGATGGCCCGCCTACCCGAGGCAGGCCACAGCTGAGCCCTGCCTGGTGAACCCCGCCCCCCCTCCACGTGCCCGGCAGCCAACGAACACGCGGTGTGCTGCCGGACCCAATGAATTAACTAATGCAATTGCAAGTTGCGCTTCGGGACCGAGAAGCGCACCACAGACCGCCAGAGACAAGGCCGCAAGGCCCAAACCCACCCGCACCCGAGGAGCAGCCCCACACCAAACCTTTCTCAGCGCGAGCAAGGGAGGAAGAGAGGGATCGCCGGCCGGCGAACCTCCCTTGCTCGCGCTGCCCGCCCACGTGTCCGCCTACGCGGGCCAATCACCGGGCTCCCAGGGCAGCGTGGGGCCCAGCGCACGTACGCGCGTGCCCGCACGCCCCGCCCCCACCACCCAACGGTAAGCGGCCTGCCTCCCAATCGGGCCCCGGAACCCGGTTACCAGGCCGGCCGCGGGACCGAGGCCCGGCGGCCCAGCCAGTCATTGTGTTCCAAGTGGATATAGCTTCATCAAGGTTATTCATGTCTGTAGACAGTTGTGGAATGGTTGAGAAATTCTTCAGGTGAAAAAGACCTAAATCTGGGTCCTTGATGTATTTTAGGTTGATAAGGGGAAGTAGTAGATGGAATATTAATAGAGAAATTTATTATAAAGTGGTCAGACCATGGGATTTGTGATATTATAGGAGGGGTATATTCATGTGTTATGGTGAAGAGCCTGGGAAGAAATACTAAATCCAGTTTCCTTTAGTATGCGTAGGTTGATTAATAAATTGCTGATAGCCCATATCTTCCATTGATTCTAGAAAGATTTTGGATTGATTATTATTGCAGGCTGCTAAGTTAAAGTCTCCCAATATGATATGAGGTTTGTTTGTGGATGCTTTGCATGCAGTTTCTAGAATAGATGATATGTTTTGAGTATCTGATGCAGGGGGTCTGTAGAAAAGGCAGATCGCTAAATTTCTGTTTTCTATCTTTAGTATATCTGTATTTTCATTAGTTTCACTAATGGTGGTGGAACAGTTCAAGCTAGATTTTGCTAGTATTAGAACTCCACCACCTTTTCTTTGGTTGCGATTACAGTTGAATAGGGTATATCCTCTTATTTTTAATTGGTTAGTTAAGACTGTATCAGAGTTGCTTAGCCATGTCTCTGTTAGGCAGAGGTAGTCTGGGTTCTCATCAGTGATGAGGTCTATGATGATTGGGATTTTATTTCTAACAGATCTTACATTTATGAGGACAATCTTTAGGTTTTGATTGGGTGAGTTTAGTTTTCTTTCGTTATCTGTTTTTGTTTGGATGTTAATTACTCTTCTTATCCGTGTATCTGCATACCTAGTTGCTGGTGGGTTATGTATATGTATGTATGATTTGTAGTTATTAATGAATCTTTGATTGATATGTTGTGGGGCAGTATTTAAGTGAACCATTCAAGCATGGTGATAATGTAGGTATTGTGATTGGTAGCATATTCCAGATGAGGTTAGTAGGCTTATAGCAATATTTATGATATATAGAAGCCGTATAATGAATTGTGCATATTTCTTTTTTTTTTTTTGCCTTGATTATAATTTCTAAGGTGGACAGGTAGTAAGTGTATGTGTGAATAATTTCTATTTTAAAGAGGAGCAAGTTAAGGTAGGTATTGATAAAATAGTTTGTTTTTTAGTTGTATAGGGTGGATTAGTGAGAGTGAGAATTAGTGGGAGAAACAATAGTTGTTTGAGAGTATTGGGGATAATTGTGTAGGCAAATGTAGACTAGGAGAATACTAATAATGGGATTTTAATATATTAGCAACCGTAGAGACACATGGGAGAATACTGGCAATAGTAGCGAGAGAATGTTAATTGAGAGTATACTAGCAGCAATATTGGTAAAGTATTAGCAACAGTGTAAACAAATGAAAGAAATATTGGCAACAGAGGAGACACAATGTTGCTTGAGAGGGTGTTAGCAGCAATAATGGCAATGTAATAGTATCCGAGAGAGTACATCAACAATATTTACAATATATTAGTAACATTGAAGGCACATATGAGAATACTGGCACCAATATTAGGAGAATACTATCTGAGAGAATACTAGCACAATAATGATAATGTGTTAGGAACAGTAAAAGCAAGTAAATTCACTGTATCTAAGGTATATAGTGGTTTAGGCAAATATCTGATAGTGTTACGTGCTCAAGTTTCTTACTTCGTGTAGACTTTTTATGCTATAGCTGTTGGTGATGTAACTTACGGACTCTTTTCTAGTGAGTTGGTCTTGTCGACATCTGCCGTGTATTGACGTTTATGGTTCAGGTGCAACGTTTGCTGGTTATTCGCTTAGGTTAAAGTTTGTTTCCCGCCTGCCGTGCCCCGCCTAAGGGCCATGCCAAAGGGCCCTCTTGCGAGGCCCTCAGGCGTGGGCCCGCAAGGCGCGGGTGCGCCTGCCGGCAGCACCTTTTGTGTGAGCCGCTGTGACCTCCCACAGCCCTGATTGGGCTGGAGTGCAGGAGCAGGAAATCACCGATCGCCCTGTGCTCTACCCCGACCGGGGAGCTTCTGAAGATGGCTGCTGTAGTTTCTGCGGGCTCTCTCCTTCCGGCAGCACCTTTTGTGTGAGCCGCTGTGACCTCCCACAGCCCCGATTGGGCTGGAGTGCAGGAGCGGGAAATCGCCGATCGCCCTGTGCTCTACCCCGACCGGGGAGCTTCTGAAGATGGCTGCTGTAGTTTCTTCTCCTGCAGTGAATGGTGACATCTTTCCTGTCAATAATTGGAGTTCCTTTCCTTCTTCTGTTTTTTTTTAAAATTGTAAACTGCTTTGCTACTCCAAAGAGCGGTGTACAAATTTTAATAAACTAAACTAAACTCACCTACATGCCAAAGCACCCTCTTCCTGTGGCCAGTATTTTATAAGAGGCTCTTTATGTGTGTATGTGGCCAGATATGTGTGGGAATGACTTTATAGAACTACCTCATATACAGTACACCTCTGTTGAAATCAAAAGTGACTTTTAGGTGTGTTTCGCAAATATGATGGTACCAATTAACGAGGCTCCAGGTGTCTGTCTGTACACATAGGTTTGCCTACGCAAGCACAGGTAAACCTATGTATAAGGACAGGTCACAAATGAATGGCAGTGCCTGCTGGTGGGAACCTCATCCTCTGCCAGCAGAACAGTGCGCTGGGCCATGGCTGCCAACGAGGTCCCCATCCCCCATGGTAGAGCAGTGCACTAGGCCATAGTTGTGGCCCGAAATGTCTGTGGCTGCTGGCAGAGACTCCATATGTTGGGGTCTTTTCTGTGAGTTAGAACAAAGTGGAAGGGGGCAAAGAGCAGAAGGGAGAGAGGAGAAGACCCAGGTGGAGGGGGGAAAGTTGAAAGGGTAGAGAAGAAGGGCAGGAGACCTAGAATGAAAGGAAGATGAAGATTGGAGGGGGGAAAGGGGCCACAGGAAAGGAAGGGGAAGGCAGAGAAACAGAGGGGAGAAAGCAGTGGAGGAAGGTAAGGGGGGCTGAATGTCCAGTGGAAGGAGTGAGGTGGGGCTCGGGGAAGAGAGAGGGAGAGAGCATAGAGGAAGGGGTGGAAGGGAAGAAAGACTACAGATCCCCGTGCATGCACATGCACACAAAAAATCACCCACAACCCCTCCCAAGACCTTCTACCCTCTCACACATAAGCATGCACACATACATATTTATTTATTTATTTATTTAGCAATTATTTATAACCCGCATCTTCCAGAGTTCAGTTCCAGAGTTCACACACACACACCCTCTACCTTCTCACATGCGCACACACACAAAGTCCCCACGCCCTCTCATACATACACACACAGTCCCTCACCCTGCCCTCTCACGTATGCACACAGCTACTCACTCCACTCTCTCACACATGCACATACACATACACACACACAGCCCTCATCTACCTTTTCTCATCCTCTCACACTCACAAACACCCCCCCATCCCCACCCACTCACTCACCCTATTCCACCCCACACCTATCATGCACATGTACACACACATACACACGCAGAGCTTCTCACACCACCCCAAGGATGCATGTACACACCCAACTATCCCCTCATCCCTCTGCCTATGATGTCCCCCTATCCCACCCCAACTCTACACCCTCTGACACACACACAGAGTCCCTTATTCCCCTCCACCACACCCCTCACACACACCCATCATCTCACCCCACATGCAGTGGTGGGATCCGGCTGGTTTGGCCTGGTTCGCGCATACCGGTTCCTGCCACAGGCTGCATTTTGCAAACTGGGCCAAAAATGGCATCCAGATGCTGGTGCTGCACTGGCGAGACTCCCCCACCCACCTGTGGTTTGATGGCATTGGGGGACTGTGGCATTGTGGGAAGCCCATGATGCTGTCAAACCACTTGTGGGCGGGGGATTGGGCCACTGGACCACCAGGGAGCTGCTGCCCTGCAGTGACTGCCAGCGGCCCGAGGGTGTGACACCAGCAATGCAAACGCATGCTGTGCTGTTGCCCGCTCGGTCCTGTTAGTGGCGGGATCGATCAGAACCGGTTCCTGTTCGGATCGTATCCTACCACTGCCCACATGTATGCACAGATATCTCTGCCTCAGTCCACACTCCTACCCATGTATACACACGTACCTGCACCCACACACTGAAAGTAGAGACAAGTATACAGACAAAACTACTCATCTAAAAGCTGCACAGCCTATATTATCCTAACAAATCATAACTGATCACGTCTCTTAATACCTAGTCCCTCTTCAGACATGCATGAGTTTGTAAATGGAAGAAGGGGAAATGCACCATGTTATCACACTACAAACATGCACTTTTCAATATTTTTCACAAAGTGAAATATATATTTAATAGTTCCTAGTAAGAGATATGTAGACTTGTCAGCTTGTCAAGCTTTTCTGATGCCTGAAGGAACCTACGTGAGCTTGAAAGCAGTATGAAGCTGCAGTTTTAGACAGTTCTTATATTGGTTTGAGTAAAGAAATTACAGTCTTCAAGGAATCCAGTTTTCACCTGAATCTACGCTGGTTCTAAGATCTCCTACACTCTATAAGATGGTATGCTTGAGCCTCCAGTCTACCCTCATCCCATTCTCCCTCGTTGCTAATGAACCAGACTTTGTGATCTTTGTGAAATTTAAAGGTAGTTTCTTATGACATGAACATATTACGAACAATTTTCTGAGCCAAACACTGCCCCCCCCCCCTTTGTCTTTGTCTTTCCATCTCCCATATATTTACCTGAGTAGTGTAAAATCTCATCTTCCTGCTGCAGCGTACGCTAGGTTGTTATCTGTAGGTTCTCAAGACCCCTGTATGTTCTCCAAGCTAGGTGGCCCTTCCTATTGTGTCTTAGCCTCTCATACCTTGTGGATTCCAGAAGTGATGGGTGCAGCAATATGCCTGCTTCCTAATGAGCTACAACAGCACTATTTACAGCACAGCCAATGCCTCATGATAAAAATAAGCTGCTCTATCATGGGTACTATAGATTGGAGCTTTCCCCAGGAAAGCTTTTGTGCATTGCTGTTACACTTTATTGTAGTTCTTTGGATTGCATTTGTGACCCAGGTAACTAAGTGAGTTAGGGTATCTAATGCTGTTGTCCTAGTTAATGTGATTGTCAAGCAAGGGTAACATTTGCTTCTGTTTATAGTGGTGATGGAATAGAAGAGAAGTTGATTGTGCAGTTGGCTCTTCCGCACAGAGATGGCTAATGATGGACTTACAGGCCATCAATGATATATATTTGGATGTTTTTAGAGGGAAGAAGTATTTTGTTTCTTTTCATCCTCCTGGAAGTGGGCTGGGTGCTCAAGGAAAGGAACCTCATGTGATGTGGAGGATGGATATAGTCCATTAAGTTTTGTTTTACTGAACAAATCAGCTGATGGTATGTGACTTTGATGCCTGTGAAGGGGTGTATGTCCCATCACAGAGGAAATCCCTAGAGCAATGGCTTAGGAGAAAAAAAACACACACTGGTTCCCAGAGTCATGCCAATCCCAGGGTCCTGGCATTGGTGGGAAGGCTTCCAGTGCCTGGGATAGGAAGACAGGAAGAAGAAATGCTCCATGGGAACAGAGCAAGGAGGTAGTTGGGTCCCAAAAAGTAAGCCATATGGAAATGGCAGGATGGGAGGGAACCCCCACCTCTGACACTGACATAGAGATGGAACTCCCTACAGAGGACTCTAATAGAAGGAGTGGAACAGGAAGACCCAAGTCCAGGGGAGGACATAATATTTGAACATAAGAACATAAGATATGCCATACTGGGTCAGACCAAGGTCCATCAAGCCCAGTATTCTGTTTCCAATAGTGGCCAATCTAGGTCATATGTACCTAGCAGTTTCCCCAAGAGACACCCATAGATGTCTCCTTGATGGGATACCAGGTAGAAGTGGCAGGTAGAAATGGCTTTAACTGCTTGTGGAAGGAGGCAGGCTGACCAAGCAACTGGAAACATGAGTCAATTACCTAGATGGACTTGGAACTGTTAAAGAATATGGAGGCTAGAAAAGTCCCGGAAGGGCAAGACTCAGAAAAAAAGGAGAAATAGAAAGGGCTACTGCCTCCTGGGGGAGTTGAAGCCCTAGGATAAGAGGTGCTATACTGGTTAAATATTTTTTTCCAGGGAACAGGCCAAAGATCTGATCCTGCGAGAATTTTGGGGTAAAGTGGGGTACCGGGGGTAGGGAAAGGGAGAAGAAATATACTGTAAAGAAAAACAATTTGTTGTATCGAGTGGACTACTGGGAAGGAAAGGAAGAGTGAAGCCAGTTGATGATCCCTAAGGTTTTTAGGCAAATGCTTTTAACCATGGCACATAGCCATTCCTTGGCAGGGTACCTAGGGGAACATGTGCGATAGAGAGGACACTTCTGCATTTTCTTTTGATAAATATCTACCAGAAGGTGAGAAAGTTCTGTCAGGCTTGTCCAGTGTGTCAGAAAACTACTAAGAGCTTGCCTAAAAAGAGCCCTCTCATACTGATACCAGCCATAGAACACCCCTTGGATCGTGTAGCAGTGGATACTCTATTCTGGAGAGCCTGGACAAGAGCTCGGGTGGGTATCAATATTTACTGGTGGTTGTGGATTATGCGACTAGGTATCCCTGGGTGATGCCACTATGAAATACAAATGCCACCATGTTAGGGAGGGAGTTACTAAAAATCTTTTGTCAAATAGGTTTTCCAAGGGAGCTGTTAACTGATAGGGGAACCAACTTTTTATCCATACATCTGGACATTATTTGGAAGATGTTTGAAATGCGACACATAAAAACTGCTGCATATCATCCCCAGACTGACGATCTGGTGGAATGTTTTAATCAGACCATAGTACTAATGCTGAGAAAGTGTGTGAGGGAGAATAATAAGGGATGGGAGCATGTAGTAACATTTGTTTTATTTGCTTATCGAGAGGTCCAGCAGGCATCTTTGGGCTTCTTCCCTTTCCAATTGATGATAGGTAGACAACCCCAAGGTTTGATGGGTATAGTCAAGGAAACCTGGTAGAAGTTGAGAAGAATCTAGGTTTGGTGACAGAATATGTCCAATATATGAAGACCACTCTAGAGACCTTCTCAACCCTGGCTCTCAAGAATTTAAAGGAGAGTCAGCAGAGACAGAAACTGTATTATGATAGGAAAGCCCGGGAAAGAAACTTTGAAGTTGGGAACAAATTGCTAATTTTAATTCCTACCTCCAGTAATAAATTACTGGCACATTTGTGATCCATAGGAAACATGCCAATATGTTGAAACCGTTAATATGCCATGATAGGTTGGGGGCTGAAGTCCTAGAAGAAGATGAGTATTGGGGATCTGATAGTACCCAGACCAAAGGAGAGTCTAAAGTGTCTATAGGGGAGGCTCTAACACCAGCCCAATGGGCTCAGGTACATAGCCTACTTTCTCAGTTTCCAGATGTGTTCTCTCCATGTACTAGATGTAAACATCTGGGGACTTATTGGATTATTACTGAGGCGGGGAAGATAGGTAACTGGTAGGATTTCTGCCTGACTCAGGCAAAAAGCTAGGAAGTGGGGGAAAAAAGATCAAAGAAATGCTGAAGTTGGGTGTAATCGGGAAGTCTAATAGTAAATAGTCTAGCCCCATCATCCTATTACCCAAGCTGGATGGGTTCACCTGGCTCTACATTGACTTTTGCCAGGTCAATGCTATATCCCAGTTTGACGCATACCCATTGCCTATGATTGAGGACTTGGTAGAACAGTTGGGGAGGTCTAAGTACATATCCATCATTGATCTAACTAAAAGCTATTGGCAGATTCCCCTCAGAAAATCCACAAGAGAAAAAACAGGTTTTAGTACTCCTTGGGGACAGTTCAGTGTCATAGTGTTACCATTTGCGTTACATGGAGCTCTAGCAATGTTTCAAATAATTATTTTATTTATTTATTTAGCTGAGTTTATATGCCACCTTTCACCGGATCAAGGTGGTTTACACAGAATTGAGAAGTAACTTACATTGAACATTCGTATCAACTATTTATAGCATGCAAAGAGTGGCTTTCTCTTAACTATATACAGGATTTTTATATACAACAGTTCTTGACAGTTTGGTGTGTATTGTTCTAGTGTTAGGTGGTTATTAATAAAGTTCTGAAGCCACATGAGAGATACGCTGTTGCCTATCTTGACGACATGGTAATTTACTCTGCAACCTGGAGGGCTCATGTGCAGCATCTCAGAAAAATGTGTGAGTCATTAAGTTGGGCTGGACTCACTGCTAACCCTAACAAATGTACCCTAGGACACCAGGAGGTGCAGTATTTAGGATATCGGGTGGGGAATGGCAAAGTACAGGCCATTAGGGAGAAAGCTCCCTCTCCAAGCTAAGAGACAAGTAAGGGCCTTCCTGGGATTGGATGGGTATTATTGGAAGTTTATTCCCTATTTTTCAGAAATCACAGCCCTACTTATGGATACTTTATGGGAAAAGTCCCCTAATAAAGTAAGGTGGGCACCGGAGGCTGAGCAGGCCTTCCTAGTATTCAAACAGGCCCTGTGCTCTGAACCAGACCTGAAGAATATCAACTTCCAGGAGGAGTTCATTCTGCAGACAGACGCATCTGGGGTGGGCTTGGGAGCGGTTTTAAGTGAACGTTTAGAAGGGAAGGAATGCCCTGTAATTTTAGGAACCTAAGGGAGGCCAAAAAGCAGTATTCCACTATAGAAAGAGAATGCTTGGCAGTTGGATTCACTTATCTGCGTGAAAGATGTAGCATAAATCTCCAATATGCATTGCAGGTCCTAAAGGCAGGAGCATAAATCGCTTCAACAAACTTACAATATAAAGACAGCCTGGTCTGTGTCTTGTCATATTCTACAGCTTCGCGGCAGATTGTTAGTATTATGAAGTCTAATTGAGATGCTTTACATTTGGATCCTGAGCTTACGAATTTTCCAAATGAGACCTGAATAAAGGGGATATTGTGACTAGGTTTTCTCCCTAAAGAGCAGGCTATGCCTGACAGTGATCACATTTCTTGTGCCCACTGTTCCACTATCTCAGGCCTGTCATGGATATGCCCTAGGGATAGGACTTATTATAGCCATTTTCATTTGGATTGTGAGTCCTCTTGGATTATATATATTAATGTCTGTCCCTGCCCTTTATTGTATGTGGGTCATACTAAGTGTAAAATCTGTTTGCGATTAAATGAATCTAAGAGCCAGATTGTAAATGAGGTTGTAATAGCTCCTTTGGTTACACATTGGTCCACTAAGTAATACTTTCTCGGATTTGAGATGGCGTGTGATAGACTGTGTGCAATTGTCCTGGAAGAGAGGGGATGTGTTATCCATTTTGAATAGAAAGATCGATTGGATGACTTTAATTTGATTCATATTACTGTCAGCTATTAGGTTAGATTGGATATCAGCGTTTGTGCGATTGGAGATTGAGAATTGTGAGTATGTTTTTGAAATATCTTGTTTAAAGGATGGAGGTTGAAAAAGTGTATGCTGATTGGCTGAAGATTTGTGCGGCACCAATGGGATTATAACATTGTGTTTTGAACTGATGTGAGTTGATTGGTTTGTTAATTATGTATGTCGATTGGTTGCAGATTTTGTATGGCACCATTGGGATTAAATTATTGTGGTTGAATTGTTGTATGCTGATTAGTTAGTCTTTAGTCTGTTGAGTAAAAGAATTTGTTATGTGATTGGCTGACTGGATATCTCTCCCTGTGGGATGTGGTTAGGCTGTCTTTATATTATAAGTTTGTTGTAGTGGTTTATGCTAACATCTTTGGGGACCTGTGAGGTGTATTGGAGATTTATGCTACATCTTTCAGGAAGATAAGTGAATTGAAACGCAATATTGTATTGGATGCTGTCTTTATATATATAATATTGAAGTGACTGGCAAAATATAATTTAGCTGCTTTCTGAAATATTTAAGCAGTGCAATGTTTGGCTATTTGTTCATTGGAAGATGATGAATTTTTACTTATCTTGCCCAATAGTCTATATTATTTGGGCTTGATATACCTGAAAAAGGTGATCTAATGTTCTTTGAGTGCTATCTGAAAACATTTTTATATTTTAGGAAGGCGTTTTTGGTCAATTCTATGAAGATATGTTTCAGTGGAGCATAGGGCAGAAAAACAACATATCAATGCCAATTATCTGTCCCGTCACAGGGCAAATCCATAGAGCAATGGGTCAGGAGAAAGAGATCACACATAGGTTCCCAGAGTCATCCTCAAATCCAGGATCCTGCCATTTTGGCAGGAGGATTTTCCAGTCCCTGGCATAAGGGGGAACAGGAAGAGAGAAAGCTCCTGGTGAACAGAGTGAGGGGGTAGTGGGATCCCCAAAAATAATTCATACGTTACCGGCAGTATGGGAAGGGGGTTCCTGCCTCCAACATGGACATAGAAATGGAACTCCCTTCAGAGGACTCTAATGGAATGGAGTGGAAACAGGAAGACCCAAGTCCATGGGAGGACTCGATATTCGAAATCCCCATGGATATCTCCTTGACTGATACCAGGTAAGGCCTGCCAGTGGGTGGAAGTGGTTTAAACTGCTATTTAGGAGGAGGTATGCTGACCAGGCAACTGGAGGCCTGAGTCCATTACCTAGATGGACTTGGAACTGTTAAAGACTATGGAGGCTAGAGACTATGTTTAAGGGGTTCGAGACAGAGCCACCTGTTGGTGAAGCATGGTAGTAAAGAGGTACAATCTCATTTGCATTTGCAAATGGATTACTATAAGGGAGGGCTTTTCCAGACTTGGAGAAAGCAAGGACATCACAGAACCTGGTTCCGGGGAGAAAAGTAGTTGAGCAGTATTGGTGGACATAACTGCTAGTTTGGTTCTTCACCCTGAGCATACGGGGATGACTGCCCATAGACTCTCCAGCTCTGGAGCACTTAAGAGGGGAGTTCCTTATCTTCTTCTTTATGCCAAGTGGACTGGGATGGAGAGGTAAAGGCTGGGGGAGGACTTACTAGAGAGAGGATGACTATATGGAAGAGTTGTGATGGCAGGAGACAACTCTGGGATACCTGTTCCAGGCCATAGGGGCATCATGGTCAACCAACAATGACACAATAACCTCTTAAATGCACAAAGTATCAAGTTGCATAGAATGTGGAGCTGCTGTTGTATGAAGGAGATGAGCTTTGACCCGGTGAAAGGCAATATAGAAATCCAGCTAACTAAATAAATAAATAGAGTTGATTCAAGAGCATCCCATCCAGGGTGTTTGACCTCTGCTTATTGCTAGATGCAAGTGACTCCTATATAGATGTGGACCTGCTTATTTGCATGCCCAAAACATAACTTAAACAAGTTCAATAACCTAAAATATTTTTGGTCTAAGAGGCAAGACTGAAACAAAATAAAAATAGTATTTTGTACTGCTGTTCACCTCTGTTGGAACTTTGATAAATTTCGAGAATGAGTCTTATCACCCAGTTTTTTGAAATATATTATCAGGCAACCTGGCTACAGCAGCACATCTTGCAGTCATAATGCAGAAGAAATGGGTGCCAAACCATTGAGGGTCACGATCCATAAATTCTATGGATCACATTAATTCAGCAATAAACTGATAACAATTCAGTAGGGATAAGTCAGAACATACAAGGATCTGTGTACCACCAGAATAAGTCTTGGAGTTTTGGATAGAGCAAGTGACAGTGGGCACTAGCACTGAACTTTAAATAATTGTTTGCCTCTTACTCTTTTGATCAGTCTTAGATCTATGTACATACAACTAAAATTTATAAGGCTTCATCACAGAGTCTGTTCTATGCATAGACGATGGAATCAATTCAGAAACACGGAGGAGGCCAAAAAAAGTATGGGGATACGATGACTTGGTAAAGTAAATCTCCCCATAATCGTCTTTTCTTTTAGCCCTTCCTCATAAGTTAATTGTTCCATATGCTTTGTCAATTTGATTGGCCTTCTTTGTACTTTTTCTAATTTTGCTATGTCTTTTCTTGAGATGTGGTGACTATGGAGCAATACAGAGGCATTATGATACTCTGTTTTATTCTCCATTCCTTTACTAATAATTCCTAGCATTTTATTTGCTTTTTTGGCTGCTGCCATCACCTTGAAAAAAAAACAACAACCCTAAGCAAAAAGCAATTGCTCTTTTCCTGGCTTCATAGACTATAATGGCTGCAGAAAACAAGTGGATTTTTGGGTCACTTTGCTCATGTCCATTTGATTTGTTAAGAGGTATATGAGCCATAAATGACCTCATTCGACGTGTTTTGCCATTTGTCCCAAAATGAATGCAGATATCTAATAGCAATACAGCTTCCCTCCACTTTCAGGCATATTATGACGTAATAACAAACCTGCAAATTCTCACTCAGAGCCTGTACCAAACAGCATTGACCGTCAGAACTCACAAAGTAAAAAAATCTTAACTTTAAAAAGGCAACCCTGCAAATATTACACCAGGCCCCCTAACCCTGAAAACAAAACAAGCAGGGCTGCTACAACATCTTACACAGAAAGTATGAGGTGTGACAAAAAGGAAATGAGACTGTGGCAGCCACGCCCATGACTCAATGCCAATTAGCTAACCGCTTATGTCACTGTGTTGTGCAACATCTCACCACTAATCTGCTATAATATTTTTCATCTCTCACTCTGTTTTTCTTTTTCAGGTTTTTTGATAGCACACTGCTCCATTGTTTTGTCACGCAACTGGAGGTGGCAGAAATATGGAACAAAGAATCAATTTGAAATTTCTGGTTAAGTTGGAGAAGGGCCCAACTGAAGTGTCTCCAACTTCTCCAAAAGGTTAATGAAGAAGATGCAATGCCAAGGCTGCGAGTCTTCAAGCAGCACAAACGCTTCAAGACTGGCCGCGAAGAGGTGGAGGATGACCTCAAGTCAAGACAGCCTGCCACGACAAAGACGGCTGAGAACACTGACAGAGTGAACCAGCTGGTTCGGAGTGATCGCAGATTGATGGTGTGGATGATAACTGAGGAGCTCAGCCTGAACAGGGAGTCAGTGCGGACCATCTTGGTGCAGGAGCTGGGGATGAGGAAGAGTGCGCCAAGATGGTGCCCAAGCTTTTATCGGATGACCAGAAGGAGCACCGGGTCAATGTTTGTCGAGACTTGCTAGAGATGATTGGAGTAGATCCAGAGTTCGTTGGCTGAGTCATCACAGGAGATGATACTTGGTTCTTCCAGTACGACCCTGAAAGCAAGAGACAGAGCATGCAGAGGAAGACTCTACTGTCACCCAGACCCAAGAAGGCACGCATGTCCAAATCAAAGATCAAGGTCATGTTGATCGCATTCTTCGACCAGAAGAGAGTGGTCCATCATGAGTTTGTGCCTGAGGGTCAGAAAGTCAACCAGCACTTCTAACAGCAGGTCCTCAAACGCCTCCATGACTGGGTTTGGCGTAGCAGGCGGGATCTGTGGAGAGACAAGTCATGGCTGCTCCACCATGACAACATGCCCGCACATACCACGCTCAGTGTGAGGCAGTTCTTAGCAAACAAACAGATCACAGCTCTCAATCACCCTCCTTATTCGCCAGATCTCGCACCGTGAGACTTCTGGCTGTTCCCCAGGCTGAAGACTGTGCTCAAAGTAGCTCATTTCGACTCTGTAGAAGAGATCAAGGCCACTGTGACGAGGGAGCTGAGGGACCTCAAGGAGGAGGACTTTACCGAGTGCTTCTGACATGGCAGAAGCGAATGCAGAAGTGCATTAACTCTGGAGGGGATTACTTTGAAGGGGACAATGAGTAATTTCTCTGTAGATTTTGTAATAAAAGATTTATGGGACAGTCTCGTTTCTTTTTTCTCACACCTCGTATTTCTAGCAGAATTCTGCATCGTGGTCACACACAGAGAACATGGACAAACCCTCACCCAATAGGGGGAAAAAAGGATCACAAATTAGATATAGAAATATTCAGCAAAACCTTAAATGGAAACTCAGAGAAATCAGACTCTGCATGCAAGCTGACAGGGAAAAAAGAAAATCAGAAATGTGTTTCCTCCTTTACTGAGCAGACTAGAAAGAAAAAAGAAACACACCTTCCCTGAAAAGTCGTACATCCACTTCAAAGACAGCACTGAAAATTTTCGCACTGAAAATAAAGTCCAGTCATACAGAGTGGCCCCAGGTATTGCATCCCCTACTTGACAGAGATGTACATTCATTTCATTTTATATTGTTTTTAACGTCAAATGATAGGAAAAAGCCCAGCTGCTTGATACTGAGCACCACTTCCGCAGATAGCAATAGCTGCTCTCTGGAAAAATGCCGCTGACCAGGCCTATCTGTACAGTATATTTTCAGCGGCACTATCCAAATAGCTAACTGCTGTGGAGTTTCTATTGCACTGAAGAATGCTTGTGTTTGTGTATATTCTTTTCTGTTTTTCGATACTTGAAATTCCCAATAGACTGTATCATTTTTCTGCATTCTGTCTTATCGGCTACACATTTATAAACTTGAAACGTTTTTCAGGCTGATATTCGGAGCCTATTCCTTTATTTTAAAAACAAAGGTGGTTGTTGAAATCACAAAATGGCTACATATTATCTGTATAGAAAGGGCAGGGTTACAGGAAGGGCACCGGAAATTGTCCATTTAGAGGCAATAGGCAGCTGCTAAATGGATAAGTTATCCTTTTAGTTTAGACCTGTCAAATAGCACAATTTAAATCTAAAGTGACAGTGCTGGCATGGTCACCGTTCATCGTGTATGGTCACTGTCACTATACGAAGAGCAGAGCTGAATATATGTATTAAGGGCCAGTGCTGACATTAAGCTATTGCAGTGACTGTGCTGGCTGAATACTGGCCCTTTTGGTTAAGGCTGGATTTAAACCAGGATCTTAATATGTACACCTTAGAGGAAAGGCGGGATAGAAGTGATATGAGTGAGATGTTTAAATACCTCCGTGGTATAAATGCACAGGAAGAGAGCCTCTTTCGATTGAAAGCAAGCTCTGCTATGAGGGGACATGGGAAGAGGGTGAAGGGCGATAGATTCAGGTGTGATATGCAGAAATATTTCTTTATGGAAAGAGTAGTGGATCCGTGGAATAGTCTCCCAGTGGAGGTGGTAGAGATGAGGACAGTATCTGAATTCAAAGAATCTTGGGACAAACACAGAGGATCTCTAAAGGAAGAAAGAGTTGTAGTGATTGATATGGAAGGACAGGCTAGATAGGCCATGTGGTCTTTTTCTGTTGTCATGTTTCTGTTTCTATGACGTGCTAATTTCTGAAATCGGGTAAAAATCTGCATGTGTCTGATCCACTACTCCCCATGTCTCATTTTGCCTTTTATATGATGGACATGTGCATCTTTCAGGGTAGAGACAGGCTGATTTTACAAGACACTTAGACGTGCCCACCTTCCCTGCTGCCCCTTCCACTTCATTAAAGATATTTTGACTTGGACGTCCCAAATTTCACCTACATGGTCTTTCTAAAATGTGCCTTTATATGGATAGCTAGCTTAAATTTTACTTGCTTGTTGGTGGTATGTCAAGTGCCTTGAAATAAATGAATAAAATTTATAAGAATAAGAAATTATATGCAGAGCTAATGAAGCCTACTTTCGACGACATCTGCAATTCCATATGTTCATGTCAATCCCCCCTCCACTACCACCAACAAAACTACCCATTCAAGATTCTCTTGAAAGTACTGACGTGTCCAGATAACTTGATATGGATAGGACACAACACAGAAAGGTTATTAATTAGGGGGGGGGGAGGGCAGACACACACACATACACACACTGACATGGCGATCTCAAAGGCCTTCTTTCCTTTGGAAAGAGAGCTAAAATCATAAAGGACAATACCATTCCATTGTATTACAAGAGACCACCAGATAAACCCAGGACTTCAGAAGATAACAGTCTGGATTACAGGCATCTGAATTTTCATCTTCAGTCATTCTTTTCAACAGGGTCTCAGCTAAATTGAATCAGGCATATGAAAAAAAATTATCTGAAACATTTGAAATCTATTTCCTCTTTCTTTGCCTGCGTACTCTGTCTTCAGAGACCACTGGCTTCTCTTTCTTCAGAGCTCAACCATTTTTCTAAACTGAAGCACACATGCTAAAATATTTCACATAATCTTATGGATCTTTCCTGCAAGCCATTCTAAGATGAGAAGTTGTGATAACGACTGTGCCTACACGCAATGATATATGTGAACACCTTAACTGCTCTACTGGACCAGAAAGATGAGTTTGCTTGGTAATGTCACTTCCAATATTTTCAGCACTAAAGAACAATTGAGCAGCTTTTTCCCACAGATATCTTCAAAGCCATACCAACAACCATTTGAACCATAGTTTAATTATTTCTGACGCAGTCTAAACCATTACAGGACTGCTAAGAAAAGAAAATTTCACTGACCTTCGACTCTGTCCAAATAATACTTGAACTTTATGATGGCTAATGGAAATTTTCAGAAGGGTCGCTTCTCTCATCTAGAGCTGAGAGGAATAGATCTGTATTTACATACAGTATTTCTTCCTTGTGTTTTAGATTACTAGAATAAGAAGACTCATAGTAACATAGTATATGACGGCAGATAAAGACCATTATGGTCCATCTAGTCTGCTCAGCAAGGTGGCAAAAGCAGTTTCATCAGCCGCTCCATGCAGATTACCCCTCCCAATGTCTTTGATTAGGGGTGTACCCACTGCTCCATGCAGTCACCCCTATTTGTTGAGCTATAAAAGATAGTTACGTTTATTTTGATTTTATCCTGTTGCTATAAAGGGATCCACTATGTCTGTCCCATGCCATTTTGAATTCTGTCATTGTATTTGCCCCCACCACTTCCATTGGGAGGGCATTCCGAGCATCTACCACCCTTTCAGTGAAAAATTATTTCCTGACGTTGCTTTTCAGTTTACCCTCTTACAGCTTCATCGTATGCCCTCTAGTTTTACAGCTTCCTCATCTTTGAAAAAGGTTTGTTTGTTCATTATTTTTTTTGTTTTAGTGCCATCAAGTCAGTGTTGACTCATAGCAACCCAGGTACCTCTGGGTTTTCTTGACAGTGTATCACTGGAAGTAGATTGCTAGCCTTTTCTTCTGAGGAAATGGAGTAAAGTGACTTGCCCAAAGTCACAAGGAGTGCCAGTAGGAATTGAGCCCTTGATCTCTGGGGTACTAAGCAGTTGCTCTAACCACTAGGCTACTCCTCCACACCTTGCTCATTAATTAATTTATTTAGCTGTATTTATATCCTGCTTTTCACTGGGTCAAGGTGGTCAATTGGGAGACAAATACACTAATACTTACAAGGAACATGGGCAATGGAGGGATAGGTGGCTTGCCCAAGACCACAAGGAGTGCCTATAGGACTAGAAATCCCAGTCCCTCTGGCCTGAGATTGCTGTCCCCAGGTGGGACTTGAACCCCTGGCCCTCTGGCCTGAGGTACCTTGTCCTAACCACTAGGCCATGCCTCCCTCCCTTTATTAATACTCTTTATGTATTTAAAGGTCTGTATCATATCTCCCCTGTCCCTCCTCTCCTCTAGTGTATACATATTTACATCTTCAAGTTTCTTCTCATATATCTTCTGGCACAGGCTCCAAATCATTTTGGTCGCCTTCCTCTGAACCGTTTCCAGTTTTTTATATCTGTTGTGGGATATAGTCTCCAAAACTGAGCAAAATATTCCAAGTGAGGCCTCCAGCGACTTGTACAGTGACATTAGTACCTCCTCCTTTCTGCTAGTAATTCCTCTCTGTATGCAACCCAACATCCTTCTGGCTTTGGCCACTGCCTTGTCACACTGTTTTGCCACCTTGAGATCCTCAGAAACAATCACTCCAAGGTCCTTCTCCTGGTCTATGCACATCAATTTCTCACCCCCTATCACATACAATTCCCTTGGATTTCTGCATCCCAAGTGCATGGCACTGCACTTCTTCACATTAAATCGTAACTGCCAAGCATTAGACCATTCTTCCAGCTTTGTAGATCTTTCCTCATGTTATCCACTTTCTCAGGGGAGTCCACTCTGTTGCAAATTTTTGTGTCATCTGCAAAAAGACAGACTTTTCCATTCAGTCCTTCAGCAATATCACTCACCAATATATTAAACAGTACCAGTCCGAAGACCGATTCCTGGGGAACGCCACTAATCACCTTCCTTTCATCCAAGTAAGTTCCATTTACCATCACCTTCTGTCATCGGTCAGTCAACCAATTTCTGATCCAATTCACCACTACCTTGGGACCCATCCCCAGGCTGTTCAGTCTATTGATAAGTCTCCTGTGAGGAACAGTATCAAAGTTGAAAAGTGCACACATTGTCAATGGCTGTTTTTCCTTCTGCCATTTGCAAACTCAGACATTTCTGTGTGGTAGACACACTGGGAAAAATACATGGTAAAGTGCCGCAGCAGGGTTTGTGAAGACTGTAAACGCTATTGAGCAGAGACTGTCTCTTCTATGTATGTGTACAGCATTGCATATGCCTTGTACTGCCATACAAATGATTAGTAACAGTAGCAGTGCTAGTAGGGTCTGTGTGGGTGTCTGGGGAAAGTGTATGGGTTGCGTCTGGTGATTGGCAGTGCATGTGGTGTGTGTGTTTGTATGTTTATGTGTATGTGAATATATGTGTTATAGTGCAATGACACTGCATGACATGGGGTAGCTAGATTGAAACTAGCAAGCCATAATGCCTCAGAAACCAAATGAATTGTTATTGCAGGTTGATGGTGGCTGCATTGTCCAACAAAATCACATGATCTTAGGCAGCTGAATATTCAGGAAGCAACCTCACTGGTTTTCATAACTGTTTACATTATTAGAACGCTTGGTCGTAAGAGCTTGAGGTATGTGGATTGGGTGTTGAATTAATAGAGTTCTTGAATGGTTATCTACTCAGGATGATAGAGAACCAATGAAGAAGACAACAAAAAACTGTCTTAGATAAGGAGTGATATCCTTCAGGTCCCGATATTCAAAGGCATTTACACAGTTTACGGACCTGTAAACCATATAAATGCTGCTGAATGGGATATTCAGTGGCATTAACATGGTTGGTGCTGCTGAATATCTCAAATCAATGCCGCTACATGCCCCCAATGCTAACCGCTTAGCATCAGGGCATGTTGTGGGCAATCTCCAGGAACAAGCAGGAATGTAGTCATCACATATGGGTATCATTGGTACCGACGGAACCCGAGCGGGAACGCTCTCCAGCGTCCAATCAGAAAGCTTTTGGGAGCATCCCACAGCACCTGCGTGCTGCCTTCCCGCCTTTCCCAACTGCCTCTCTCCAGTTCTTCTTTTTCCGCGGAGCCAGCAGGTCGTGTTCCTGTCACCGCAGAAGAATTTATTTTTTTTTCTTTCTTTTTGTGGTCGTGTCTGCCTTCTTCGACGCTCTACCGGTACTGCCGGTCTCTTTTCTTATTTCTGTAAAAAAAATAAATAATTTTTTTTTCCTTTTCTTCAGGTGCACGCGCCTTTTTTGGGCCTTAGGTCCAAAAACTTTTTCCTTAACATAGAAAAATCTGCCTCAGGTTTTAAAAAGTGCACCAGGGATGCTTTCCTCCTTTACTGGGGTCAAGACTTCCTGTATGCCTTTCCACCCATTCCCCTAATTCCCAAAACCCTCTTCAAGCTTCAGAGAGACAGAGGCCACATGATTCTCATAGCACCACATTGGCCATGGCAAGTGTGGTACCCTCTGCTTCTACATCTCTCTCAAGCTCCCTCCCTGGAGTTAGGGTCTGCTCCAGATCTCCTATCTCAGGAAAACGGAATGTTATGGCATCCCAATCCCCAGTCTCTGCATCTCTGGGCTTGGTTGCTGAAGGCCTAGATCTCCAAGATCTTCATCTTTCTCAGCAAGTGAAAGATGTTCTTTATGCTTCCAGAAAACCTTCCACTAGACGCTCTTATGCTTTCAAGTGGAAAAGGTTTACTATTTGGTGTTTGGAAAAGGGTCTTAAACCCCTTGCGATACCTCTGGAATCTTTGCTGGAGTATCTCCTCCATTTACCTAATGCAGGCCTTAAGACAAATTCAGTAAGAGTCCATTTGAGTGCTATTGCAGCTTCTCTCAAACCTCTAAATGGACAGCCTATTTCCTCTCATCCTCTTATAGCAAGATTTATGAGAGGCCTCCTTTTAACTAAGCCTCCCATTAGACTACCTCCGGTGGCGTGGGACTTAAACCTGGCTCTTGGGCAGCTCATGAAGCCACCTTTTGAACCTTTAGCTACCACCTCCTTAAAATTCCTTTCTTGGAAGGTTATCTTTCTCATTGCAATCACATCAGCACGCCACATTAGTGAGTTGCAAGTGCTAGTAGCTAATCCACCTTATACAAGGTTCCATCATGACAAGGTAGTCCCTTAGGACTCATCCACACTTTATGCCTAAGGTGGTCTCGCCTTTTCATCTGAACCAAGAGGTCTACCTACCTGTCTTTTTTGCAGGACCTCATGCATCAAATGCAGAAAGGAATCTTCATACCTTGGACTGTAAAAGAGCTCTAGCTTTTTACTTACAAAGAACACAGCAACATAGAAAGTCCTCAACTCTTTGTTGCTTTTGATCCTTCTCATTTGGGACTTCCAGTCTCCAAGAGAACACTATCTAACTGGATTGCTCAGTGTATTTCCTTCGCCTATCAGAGTAAGAACCTTTCTCTGGAGGGCCATGTTACAGCTCACAATGTGAGAGCCATGGCAGCCTCAATGGCTCATCTGCACTCTGTGTCTATTGATGACATCTGTCGAGCAGCCACTTGAGCCTCGGTTCATACCTTTACAGCCCATTACTGCTTGGACAAGGACTCCCGCCGGGATGCCTTGTTTGGTCAGGCTGTTCTCAAACACCTGTTCCATACCTAATCAACTCCTGCCCACCAGAGATCCATGGGGGGAAGTGGAGCCCTTTTCAGGGACACACAACTTCTGGGGTCTCTCCCTGGCACCTAAAGCTAGGGAGTCCCCATATGTGATGACTACATTCCTGCTTGTTCCTGGAGATAGCATAGTTACTCACCTGTAACAGGTGATCTCCGGGAACAGCAGGAATTTAGTCCTCACAACCCACCCACCTCCCCTAGGAGTTGTATCTCTCTATCTATCTCTTTCCTTTCCCTCTCTCTCTCTTTGTTTCAGCTTTAAAACTCAACTGGAGAGAGGCAGTTGGGAAAGGCGGGAAGGCAGCATGCAGGCGCTGTGGGATGCTTCCAAAAGCTTTTTGATTGGACGCTGGGGAGCGTTCCTGCGTGGGCTCCGTCGGTACCGACGATACCCATATGTGATGACTAAATTCCTGCTGTTCCCGGAGATCACCTGTTACAGGTGAGTAACTATGCTTTCTGGGGTGTTCCAGGGGTGGCGTCATTAACGGGCAGCAGCAATATTGCACCACTGCCCAGTTAGCACCCGTGGATAAAAGATAGGTGCAGCAAAAGCTGGCTTATCTGTACCCATGGGAGTTAACTGAGCAGCAGCTCAATATCGCCACTGTCTGATTAGCTTCTGCGAGCTTGTGGGCTGTGTGGTGACCCTGAATATTCAATGCCAGGGCCACATATGACCCTGGCATTGAATATCTGGGGGTAAAGTTCGGCAGTGATGGTTATGTGCAGTAGCAGCGCATAGCCATCCCAAAAGAATATTGTACCCCTAGTGTCTATGGCTGGCAGCAAGAATATATTAATAGCAGTGTGGACTGGCGTAACTGGAAGACTGGATGGACTAATTGATTTTTATCTGCCACCCTCTACTATGTTTACTAAGGGACCTTTTTAATAAGGTCCGCTAAGGTTTTGCACTTAACGTGCGTTACCAACACACATTAAGTTCAAAAGATCTGCATTAGCTGTTGGGGCATAACCAGTATGCTCATGGAAGCTAATGCATGATGGACCACTAACATGAGCTCAGTGAGGCAGGTTCACTTAATGATACCCATAGAGGTGTCATCAGGTGAGCTTGCGTTAAGAGCCAAATTGCCACTGACCATGCGGCAAATGCCCTTGCACTTGTGGTAATGCACTATCCATGCCCGCACTCCACTCATTCCCTGCCCCATCCCATGATGGCAGTTTAACATGTGTTTTTAGCATGCGGTGGTTGGCACACTCTCTTGTTAGTGTTCCCAGCTGTCAACTGCAATGTGTTAAAATGTACGCTAACCAACTAACAAGCTGTAGTACAAGAGTCCCTAAATCTGTGAACTTACCATTAAATGAAAGAATTGCGTGTATTCATATTTCTTATGAGGCCAATTCTAAGTTGTGTGTCCCCAGGCTGTCCGGACATCCAGACTTCCAGGCAGCCCAGGGATGCACCCAATTTTGCTAGATGTCCTTACGGGAGCAGAATTGCAGCATAGTGGGTGGACATCTGGGACATGTCCCGATTCAGGCACCCTGGACATCCAACCAACTACCTGGCTAATTCAGCCAAGCTCCTGAACGGAGCCGCAGTGTCATGGAATCCCATTGCCATGGAACTGTGGCTCCATTCAGGAGCCATGACCCGTGGCTGCAGAAAATAAAACTTCTTTCCCTGCAGCCCGATCCCCGATCTGGCCTTCTACAGCCAAGATTGGGCTGCGGGGACCCCTGCACCCCCTCACCTCTGATTTCACCTGGCTCCGTGGTCCCCCGACGTCCAGGGGGACTTATTCCACTTATGAGGTGGAATAAGTCCCTCGTCTACATAGCCGATCCCAGAAGTACAGGGCCAACCTCAGAATCGGCCCTGTACATCCGGAGTCACGTTCCCACCCATTGCCTGCCCTTGCTCCTCCCCCGACCCACTGCCTCCCATCCACGAATAGAGCTCTCCACACAAGTCAGCTATTCGTGAGGGGTGCTCTGTGGCTGCCAGTGCGATCCAGATTAGACGTCCAGACCCGCTAAACAAGGATCAGAATAACCCCCTATGTGTCTATGACTTTAAAAAAAATACCTTATAAAGGGATCTATTTACTAACATACAATACTAACCAATTAACACCAAATAATCTGCAATAGGCAACTCAATGCAGGAAAACCTAGGCCTAGTGCAAAGCACATCATTATACAAAAGCAAGAATACTACTTTCAGAAATATTTGCAAACCTCACCTATCATGGGCAAGCTAAATCATCTGAACATGCTAAATAGCGCAAATAGGCTACACTTATCTTTTTCCTGACGGTTCCTTTGGATGGCTTCCAGGGGTTATACAACTAAGTCTGGTACATGGGACCTGCTTATGCACAAAGGAAAGAAGTGAGACATCCACTGCAATCTAGGAGTGTAGTCAAAACTCGAGTGGAGAGGTCTAGGGTAGAAGCAAACTTGGTAGACAGAGCATACATTTTGGTGATCTTGCTAATGCCTTGTATCTTCATGCTAAATACCAACTCCAGGATTTTTACCTAAAAGGGCATGTTGAAAAGGGATTTATCAATACTCTTTCCATTGATCTTGTTGGCCCAGGAAAGATTATGTGATTGTTTCTTAACGTGTTTCTCCATATAAATAAGCTGCACTTTGCATTTTTAAAAGGATAGACCAGACACTCTGCCATATTAAGAACATAAAAAATGCCATACTGAAACAAACTAATACTTTATCAAGCTCATCATTTATCTCTGACCGTGATCAATCTGAGTATCTTGGAAAATCACAGCAGATCCTAATGGGAAAGTATATCCCTTATTGCTTGTTCTCAGAATAATGAAGTGGAGACACTCGGATCTGCCTGGCTAATAATTTTCTATGGACCTATTTTCCAGAAACTTGTCAGGATTTGTTTGAATTCAGGTATGTTACTAGCCTTGGCCACATTCTCTGAAAACAAATTCCACAGTCCATCTGTTTGCTGACTGAAAAAAAAAATTGCCTAAGTCTGCTACTTTTTAGTTTCATGGAATGTCCTCTTGTTCTTGTTTTGTTTGATAAAATCTGATTTAGGAACATGAGTTCTCTCTGTGGTTTTACCAGAATCTTTTGTATAGAAGATTTAATCACTGAAAATTGGAAACAAAAATGGGCAAGAAATTAGAAAAAATTAAATCCTCTGAAGCTGCAGGACGACTCTGAGCAACGTTCAGAGGTACAGCATGTATGCCTGTGTGTATCACATAATATTCTTGCAGTTTTTTATAAGCCTACCCTTTGTTCTGCGTTGATTGATAGTCACAGGAGTAATGAGGTGTGACGCGTCTTCCATAGAAAGCGTCTAGCTTGGGAAACTTGAAATAACTTGCTTCACCAAAAAGTAGGGATGAAGCTATAAGATCATCTTTTCCCTTTAGCTTGTTGGAGTTTATTAAGCACATTCTCTATTTACTGTTTGAAATATTATTTTGGAGGTAGTCAATGAGCAATCAGTTCACTCAAATTTGAGACTTAGAAAATGTTCAGCCGCAAAGCAACAAAAAAAGTAAAAAAAAAAAAAAAAAGAGGCCCTACATACCTTAAAAAAAACCACCCCAAACCCTTATGTCAGTGTTTAGAATACTCTCTGCTTAAAACAGCAAAAATATAACAACTTCATTTGAAGTTAGAGGGCAAAATGGCATTCAAGGATCCAATGGAGAGCAGACAATTGATGAGCATCAATTTGCTTGCAATACTTCTTCTTATCCATGCTTCTCATGCAGAAACAAAAAAGACAACCATGAGTGATTCTCTCAAACATGTGTGACACATTTTTTCCTTCCAAAAACAGAGAGCCCAAAGTTGTGGACCAAAATTGATAATGGAACCAGGCTGATTTGAGATGCTTCTGACCCTGATGAGAACTCCTTAAGATGTCCTAAAGATTGCAGAGCACCACTGTGGTCTGTGATGCTATTCAGTCTTGAAGAACTACCAAAATGGCTGCTATGGCTGGGAAGAAATTTGCACTAAGTACTTACTTCCTGAGACATTCTATAAATCTTAGGGAAAAGGAAATTCTTTGGGGTAAAATTGATAAAATCTGTGTATTTTTAAAATTTATTATATAAAACCTCTCAACGACTACAGCATCACAACTGAGTATGCCAAGTGCACATATCATACAAAACTAATCAATAGCTCTCTAAGTCACCCCAGAGATTTATTTGACATCAAACAGCTCATAAAAAGCTCCTTCCAGTAGCACCATGGACATCAACATCGGCCCGCAACTTATAATCAGCCACTACAAACAACTTCATCCCCACCCCAATCCTCTCCACCCTCCGCCCTACAACTCCCTCTCCTCCATGTGGTCCATCTTTGACTCCATCAGTGAAGACAACATAGAGTCCATCATTTTGTCACTCAACACAGCCACCTCCTCTCTTGATCCATGCCCAGTAAGCTGGATCAAAGCACTCAAACAAGGTATCATCCCCATACTCACAAAAATCACCCAATCAGTGCTGCAACAAGGACATATGTCCACCTGCCTGAAATTATCCTCCATACACCCCACCCTCAAGAAACCTGACCTAAACCCCTCTGATCCTGCATCCAATAGACCAATCTCCAGACTCCCTTTCATAATCAAGTTTATAGAGAAAGTCATCCAACTTCAGCTCCAGGACTGCATCAACAAAAATGCTCTCCTTGACCTCCAACAACATGGATTCTGAACGCTCCATGGAGTAGAAACACTGATGGTCTCCCTCATAAACACCATAGTTTATTTTTATGTATTTATTATTATTTTTTATCTATTGTTTATTATTTTTATTTATTTGTTTATTTATTATTTATTTATTTATAGTGAAAGGAATTAGACACCAAGCAAGGATACATCATGCTCTTCCACGACATATCTGCCACATTTGATACTTTCAATCAGGACATCCTTTTCCAACGTATATGATCCACTGGCATCCAGAACACTGCACTTCAATGGTTCCAGTCCTACCTGACCAATAGACGTCAACAAATAAAAATTGGAAATAACATATCTACCCTCTACTGACAAACTCAAGGTGTACCCTAAGGATCCACTTGTCATCGCTCCTCTTCAACAATTATCTCCAAACACTCTGCTTCATCATCAGATCCCACAACATCAACTTCCATATCTATGCCAACAACATCATGATATAGAACCCATTCAACGAAACCTCATAATGGCTAACAAAGAACTTTGCAATTAACTACAAAAAAACCCAGAAGCCTTATTCATCACAAAAGACAATGGGGGTTATTCCGCAGGTTGTGCGGGGAAGTTAGTTGGGGACAGGGAAAAGAGGGCAGGGAAGAGGTGGCAAGCAGGCGGAGAGTGGGCAGGCAGTGGACGGTCGCTAGCCCTGGACATACAGTGCCGATTCTGATGTCGGCCCTGTACGTCCAGGGCCGGCAAAATGTCCGGGAAAGTTATTCCACCCCTGGGGTGGAATAATTTTCCTGGCTGCATCTTTTTAGCAGCTACGAGGCGCGGAAGGGGCAGGGGGATGATTCTGGCCTTAGGAGGCCAGATCGGAGGTTGGGCTGCGGGGAATTAACTTTTTGTGTGGTGGCTTGCATCGCAGCATTTAAATGTAGCCACGGCGCCATGGCAACATGATGCTATGGCAGCGCGACTCCATTTAAATGCCCTGACTGAGTTATTCAGGCTTTGCTGTATGTGCAGGCCAGGACTGAATCACAATCCCGGCCTGCACGTATAGTGCTGTTTGCAATTCTGATTCCACGGGGTTAGATGTGCCCTGCGGGATCAGAATCACGATCTCCTTTGTACATCCGGCTCAGCCCGGATGTACAAAGGAGGTCTATGTCCAGAATCGGGCCCAATACCTTCAATCCTCCAACTTCCTGCACCCTAAATGACACATAAATAAAAGTACAAACTCAAATAAAGCACTTCAGCATCATTCGGGATCAACACCTCTCCTTCATTCCACAGAAAACCGCCAGAACAATCTACTTCATAGCCAGGACCTACAATGTCTATGCCCCCTCCTTGAACCACCAAACATCTGCTCCTCTCTTCAAGCCCTGATCCTCCTACACCTCGACTACTGTAGCTCCATCTACCAAGGTTTGCCACAATCCACCTTCCTCCCTCTACGCACAGCTCTACACACCACTGCAAGCATCCTAAAAGCCAAGAATAACAGCACAGAAGTGCTCCATGTACTTATCTTCTTAACAGCAAGCTGGCACCGCAATGCCCCATCGCAAGCAAAGGTTCCAATGTTCACGAATGGGATCCTAAGGATCTCCAAAAATGTATGGTAGCGGGAAAAGAATTTCGCTAAAATTAAACAAATTTTCTTCACAACCTACAGAAGCTTCCATTTCACCGAGATATGGCTTCTTCAGGGGTTTAATAATAAACCATCCTCTTCTTCTAAGCAGTTAGCTCTCCCACCATCGAACAAGACGGCGTGTGACACACTATTTAACAAGAACCCACAGCCAATCAACATCTCAACGCCCCCAGAACATCACCATTAAACTCCCATTCACAAAAATCAACACCTAAAATTCTACATTGAAAGAGTGATCGGATCGAAGCTGCACAGTCCTTCCACACAAAAAAAGGATATGGCAATAATTACAAAATTCAAAAAAATGTAAAAAATAAAAAAAAATAAAAAGAATAATGTCCATTATTTGTCCAAGAAGATAAGTACATGGAGCACTTCTGTGCTGTTATTCTTGGCTTTTGCCTAATTACTTTTTCTTTCTTTTAGGTGAGAGATAACAGCTTTGGTGGAATTCCGTATAACTCCTTGTTATGCAAATTTGGCAGACTTGTATGAATTTGAGACGCTGTTTGTATGTGTTGTATGTTTGTATGGTGGAAGTTTTAGAAGTCAGTTTAAAGTATTTTTCCCAAGAGTAATTAGGGGGTGTTTTAAGGTTTGGTATATATAGAGTTATAGGTGGTTGAATGGTGGCATTTTGACCAGTGATGTTAGCGTATGCTGCTCCCTATGGTGATTTTTCACTAACTGTGGGATATAAGCATTGCTGAGGTCATTTTGCCTGTGAAATGTGTATAGGTTGTGCTATAAGATTTTGTTAGTTGAGATTTTTGTTTTAAGAGCATATATCATTTGATATTATTGTGACATGCGCAAAATTAACCCATTTGGAGAAACTGCCCAAAATCTATCATTCCACAACAGTACTAACTTCCAAAACTCTCACAATAAGGAACCTTTACCTAGAAAAGGATAGCACCGTAAATATTGCAGTGAGCCCTAAAAAATCCATATTATTACTGGGAAAATTAAATGAGCCCGATTACTAAAAGGTTATGAAGTGAGTTATAGGATAAAAGGACTCTGTAAAACAAAATAGAACAAAGCAACAGAGCATTACAATAAAATAGATTGAACAACCAGGACTTAGAATGTTTCCAAAAGAAGAGCAAATCATCCAACAATTTACTTTGCAGTAGACATGTGCATTCGGTTCATTACCATGCCTCAATTCATGGATTGGTGCTCATTAAATCAATTTAGCTCACACTGAAAACTCCCTATTAAAATCAATGTGTGAAACAAACTGAAAAACACATGGAAACTGGAGAAACAAATAATAAAAAACTGAAAACTAACCAATTTTTTTTGCCTCTTCACATCCCTAAAACAGGCTTTACTAAATTCTAGTACTACCAGGTAGGACCCCAATAGCACCAGAGAGGACATCACTTGGAAGGGTGTTTTCCCTACTTTCTGCTAATTTTCGAGATGGCTTTGTGTTAAAATCAGAGTTATTAATTGAAATGGCTAATTACATGGTTCTGTTTTTTGCAAGGATGGCAGAATGAGTAAGAATTAGTGAGGAGGTAGGAGGTAGGCATGTCTTGCGACTTTGCAGTGTCGCGAGGTTTCAAAGCAGGCTGCCATCGTGGGGTCCTGGGTCTGAACTTTTAATAAGGTCAAAGTGAAAATGCAAGCAATTACAACTAAGTGTAGTTACATAAAACAGTATGCGTAAACTGCAAAAATAAATAAAAATAAAACAGTTTAAAATGGCATACAGCCTGTACTGTACATTTCAATATTGTTATATAGTTTTTGTGATTTATAGGATGGCACTTTAAAAGCTTTCTGCCCAATTTTCACATAGTTTTGAGAATGCTTTGCTAATTCAGGCAAGGAAAAAGTTAGGTGCTTTAATGTACATATATTTCTTTCTTTATTTATTTGTTTTTTCTATACCGCGCTATTATAGATCAGTGCGGTTTACATAAAATATATGAACTAGGTTTACAAATAACTATTGAACATATTTACATTAAAACAGGATTAAATTGGTGTTCAGCTGTGGTACACATAGGAACATTCTTACATTGCAGGAACTTACATTGCAGGAACTTATTTACATTATATATCTGAATCTACGTGGAAACGAGGGGATTTATAGAGATTACTATATAATATGGAGGGGCAAACTATGGCCTTTATCTGCCATTATTTTTTTTTTCTGTTTCTTGAATTCATATATATGCAAATACATTATATCAACATATATGAATATTTACTAGCAGAAAAATAAAAAGATGTATATTTGTATTATTGTAAATGCAATTTGCAACTACTTTATTCTACTAAAACCAGAACATTAGTAATCTATCTATGAGCAGATGTTTGAAAAATAAGTATCACTCCAGTCTACAATTACGTGTCATTTTTCCCTGCAGCTCCAGACAGCGCAACATATAATAAAAAGAATACTCCGATGGAAATTCTATGGCTACATCCTATGGTTTAATACATATATAACCTCCTCTAAAAGAAGACAGTGAAGAGGGGTAGTTATGGGGAAAGCTGAAATAAGCAGGATTGAGCTCTCATTTTAGCCAGGGTGTTTACTGCACAAAATCTGTTTGCCTCCATCATGGGGGTTTCCTACTAAAAGGTGCTATCTGGCAGTGTGGGCCTGGCATGCACTACGGGGTCTATTCTGAAACACGAATAGCGAGGATGGACGTCCAGCCTCGCTATTCGTTTGCCTTTTCCGTCCCTGCCAAGCCTCCCCATACAAACAAATTGTTTGTACAGGGAGGTTAGACAGAGGCGGGAAAGAGTTGGAGGGGTGGCAGTGGGCGGTCTGCGGCCCTGGACGTACAGGGCTGATTCCTATGTCGACCCTGTACGTCCAGGGCCAGCAGAGTAGACGGGGAACTTATTCCACCGCTGAGTTAGCCCGGCAGGTGCCTGTACGTGCAAGTCGACTGGAATCCGGTCTGGGCCTGCACGCACAGGCTTAGACGGGATTCTGATCCCACAGGGCTAGACGTGCTCCGTGGGCTCAGAATCCCATCTACCTCTGTGCGCCCGTTTCCGAATGGATGTTCAGAGGCTGGGATGTCCAACTCAGAATAGGCCTCTACAAGTGTGCCTTGGACATGCGTTGCCAGCATGTGAATGGGTGGTTTAGGGGGTAGAGAGTGGGTGTGGTGAACTCAGCACAGTTAACACAGGGTAAACACTGCATGCTAACAGTGTCCCTTGCGATTAGCACTGGTACACCTAAGGCTACCTCAATAGATAAAGTTAAGTGCACCCATGCTTAGGTGGCATGCGTTAGGGGAAAGCAGGGCAATATTTTCCACACCCCCGACAGATAACATGGTGGTGATATACCTAACGCTACATAGATTTAGTGCATTTGGCATGTTAGATGCAACACCTTAGAGCCCCTCAGCAAAAGGAGCCTAATGTGTGTGCCCAAGAGGAGGAAGTTTCTAAAATAGCATTTCACTGGGCTGCACATGCACGGCGCTGGGTCTCAGAACATTTCAAGATGCGCTTCTACGGCTGCAGCACAGTGGCTGAGCAGCACAGAAAGCCCATTCCTTTGGAGGGCAAAGCTCACATGCCTGAGCCTAGGGCGTAAGCTACCACCCTGAAATGTATTTGGATGCCACAGATCTCACGTAAATTTGGCAATGCAAATATGGTCTTATCTGATGTCTGAACTTGCAGCATGCAAAACCATCAATGGCAACAGATATAAACACACAGGCAACATCCAATGTACTGCTGGCTAATGACCAATGACGTGTGGAAGGGGAGGGGTGTGAACATGGTGGAGCATCAGAATGAGGTGCTGGTCCTTGCTGCTCTGAGGAAGAACTGTAGTGCAGCTGCTGTCACTGCTGCAAGGCAGGAGATGCGATGGCATCGGGAGGGAGGCCAGAGAGGAAATGCTGCCCCTGTTCTCTGGATAATTTTCAGCTTGCAAGACCTGCAAGCAATGGGGCCATGTGTGGGCAAAATGCCTGAACATGCCTAGAGCTGGATCTGTCTTGAAAGTGAAGATGGATCAGCTTTCCAAACAGGGGCAGCTCAAGGGGGGTGAGGGGCCATGTGCGGAGATTGATTGCGGGGCCTCATTTGCATAATGTTAATATGCGCTTTTAGCAAACATGCCTCTTAATGAGTGTCTGGATAAAGAAAAACTAACAGATTTCTACATTACTATATTCCAGTGCCAACCACCAGGCCCATTAGGAAGTACTATAAACACTGACCATTTAGAACTCATAGCAAATATCATAACAGCACTACCAGGACTCATAAAGCACCAAACCCTACCTATCAAAAAGGCAACATTGCAAATATTAAACATCCCGGAGAATACCAATGCATCTCCTACTGGAGAAAGAGAACAAGTGGCACTGTCAAATAGAAACTACATGAACAGAATACCTCAGCTTGGTTACACATGCAGAATATAGACCGTCACCAAAGAACAAGGGATCACAATTTAGAAATAGGAAGATAATAATTAAATTGGGAACCCCAAAAGCCAAACATGAAATGTACAACAACACAGGAGAAATAAAACTATAAATTAATTTTCTCTTGAACTAACAAAAATGCAAAGATGTTAGTGATACAAATTTTGCAGACCTGATATATTCCAGTTAATAAATTCAACATAAAAAGTATTTTTCTACCTTTTGTTTGGGCATTTTATTTTTCAGTTGCAATTGCTCCAGTCACTTTCTTCTGGTTTCTTCATGTCTTCTGCAAGCTGTCCATTTGTCCTTTCTTCTCTCTTCTAGATGTTTTCCATTCTCTCTATATCTGCTTTATCATACTGATCTTTCCCCTTTTGCTCTTTCCCCCATTTCTTTCTTTATTCCTTTATCATCCACTCAGATTTCACTCTTCCATTCTCAATCCCCACTTACTCTCCCAATACATGGCCAATTGTAGCTTTTTCTTCCCTCCCACACAAAATATATTTTCCCCTCTCCATCCTCATTCCCCATCCCCATTCCCTTCTAGTCCTCCCCCAAAATCAGCTCCCTTCTAGTTCTAGACCCATCCAGCATCCGCTCCCTTCAGCCCATTTCTGGTCCTAGCCCTCCATAG
The DNA here is from genome assembly GCA_033557465.1 of Ichthyophis bannanicus. Classification (NCBI taxonomy): domain Eukaryota; kingdom Metazoa; phylum Chordata; class Amphibia; order Gymnophiona; family Ichthyophiidae; genus Ichthyophis; species Ichthyophis bannanicus. Next base: position 724,199,624 of record CM066032.1, read on the forward strand.
GCTCCTTTCCAGTCCCATTCTAGCTGCCCATTAGCCCATTTCCAGTCCAAGCTCCCCCCATCAGCCCATTTCCAGCCCTATTCCAGCTTCCATCAGTCCATTTCCAGTCCTATACCCCCATCAGCCATTTCCAGTCCTATTCCAGCCCATCAGCCCATTTCCAGTCCTATTCCAGCCCCCCATCAGCCCATTTCCAGTCCTATCCAGCTCCCATCTGCCCATTTCCAGTCCAAGCTCCCCATATAGTCCTTTCCAGTCCCATTCCAGCCATCAGCCCATTTCCAGTCCAAGCTCCCCCCCATCAGTCAATTTCCAATCCTAGCCCCCCATCGGTCCATTTCCAGACCTATTCCAGCTCCCATTAGACCATTTCTATTCCTATTCCCCAATCAGCCATTTCTAGTCCTATTCCAGCCCATCAGCCCATTTCCAGATCTATTCCAGCCCCCATCTGCCCATTTCCAGTCCAAGCTCCCCATCAGCCCATTTCCAATCCTAGCCCTCCCATCAGTCTTTTCCAGTCCAAGCTCCCCCCTTCCATCAGCTCATTTCCAGTCCTAGCCCCCCATCAGCCTATTTACAATAATTGCCCCCCCATCTGCCCATTTCCAGTCCTATGCTAGACCCCACCCCCTGACGAAGAGCCTCGCGGCCATCTAAGGAGCTTCAGAGGGAGTCGGGGAAGCCTGTGCGAGGCCCCGGCTCGCTCTGCACAGTTGCCAGCGTGAAGAGTGTTTTCCCTCATGCTGGCGGCTGTTTCTGTGAAGCGCGCTGAATTCCAGGAAAGGTTAAAGGGCATTTCCTGGCATTCAGCGCGCTTCACAGAAACAGCCGTCAGCATGAGGGAAAACACTCTTCATGCTGGCAGCTATGTAGAGGGAGCTGGGGCCTCGCATGGGCTTCCCCGGCTCCCTCTGAAGCCGTGCATTTATGCAAGAATGAAGTTTGGGCGGGACCCTGTGTGAACAGCATTCTAGCACAATGGACGGGCCTGCCCTGTTTCCAAAGTAGGGAGGTGGTTTGATTGATATGGAATATCAAAGTTTAATGAGATTTCCAGTTGCATTTCATTTCATTTTTAAAATGCAATAAAAGAACAATCAGTGAAATTGTGTACTTTCGTTTGTCTATTTAAAATTTGGGCCAAACTTTGCCACCACAAAATGCCAAAGAATCCTCCTGGATCCGCTCTTGATCCCTTCTCAGTCCACTTCCAGACCCTCTTACCCCATCTATAGTGATACTAATTTCAGAGGGCTAAAACAATCCCTAGTTGTTCCTGCCTTACAAGTTCCGGAATAAAAAATGGTACAGTCAGACTGAGACTTGCACCATTGTTAATTTCTACCATATGAAATGAAGCTGGACGGACAGAGGGTTGCACATCAGCAGTTTGTATGCTAGAATTAATAAGGACACCTGCCTCAGTTCACTGGCATAATTTGCTTTTCCTGCACTGACCCACATAACACCCATTTTAAAACAGTTACACTGGTTACCAATACTATCTCCCCTAAAATGCAAGGCACTACTTATATTAAAAACTGTGAACAACTTATCTTCTGATCATCTGCAAACTTTAATACAAAAGACCTCTTTCTAGAATACTTTGAATCAGACACTTAAACATGAGTTTGAAAGTTCTTCACTCAGGGCAGACAAACTCTCTCCCTAACATGTCCTATTTCCACTTATATAAACAAGATCCCCAAATGTAACCACATAGAAACATGATGCCAGAAAAAGATCATATGGTCTATCCAGTCTGGCCTTCCATACCAATTACTACAATCTCTTTTTTACTTTCAGCGATCTTCTGTGTTGGCCCCATGCTTTCTTGAATTCAGATACTGTGCTAGTGAGGCAGGAACAACTAGAGACAGTTCCTGCACGAGTATAGCTCCATGGACTGGCTAAAAGGGGCGGGGGGGGGGGGGGCCTGGAAGGTTAACTCTGGTCTACAGTTTTTTGAACGTTGTCTGCTTCACAGACAAAATCTGCCAATTCTTATGGATTTTGATGCATTGAATTAAAAAGTGATAATTGAAACCATTGATGGGCTGCCCTTTCCAAGATATTTAAGCTTTTCCATTTTATGTGTATATATACTGTAACTTGTTGGTAGTAGAGTTTTAATCACAAATTATTATAAACCTAGGTCTTTTCATGTGTTTATGGTTGCCATATATATGATCTTGATAATATTTCACCTGTAGTCTTTGTTTAAAAGTTTAAAATCAGCTAAAGAGTTATTTAAATACAGTTTATTAAAAAAAAAGCTAGTATGAAACAAAAAGCAAGAAATAACTATGTATGCATTAATATTCCTTTCAGGCTTTATTCAGTGTCTACTTGGTATTTCTTGGCTTGTCTCTTGTATTCTGTAAATGGAGTATCACTTGTCACTGTCCAGCAATAGTCTGCAAGCATTGACTGGCTCCATTTGCCTTAATACCTTTTCTCCATCACTGCAATGTCCTGATGAAATCACTCGCAAAACTCATCATTCACTGCTCTGCAGTTCGGTGGAAAAAATTCAAGATGAGAGTACAAAAAATGTATCTTTAGTGACATGTTGCAGCCAAGACTTTTGAAAGCATTGAGGAGTTTTTCCACCAACTCCCTATAGTTGTCTGCCTTGTTGTTTCAGAGAAAATTTGTTGCTACTAACTGGCAGCTTTCCATGCCGTCCTTTCTTTGCCATGTAGTGCACGGTAAAAATGTATCATCTCAAAGAAGTTCACGAATCTGAGGACCAACAAAGACACCTTTCTTTATCTTAGCTTCACTTAGTCTTGGACATTACCTGCTGAGATACTTGAAAGCTGGTTTTGTTTTGTCCATGGCCTTGACAAAATTTTTCATTAGACCCAGCTTGATGTGTAAGGGTGGTAACAAAATTTTCCTTGATTGAACAAATGGTAGTTGCTGCACAATTTTCTTTCCAGACTCCAATGACTGTCGGAGTAGCCAGTCTCTCTTGATGTAGTGGGACTCTTTCACACGACTATCCCATTCACAGAGAAAACAACAGTACTTTTTGTATCCAGTTTGCAGACCAAGCCACAGAGCAATGACTTTCAAATCACCACAAAGCTGCCACTGATGGTGGTCATAGTTTATGCATCTCAACAGCTGTTTTATATTGTCATAGGCTTCCATCATATGGATTGCGTGACCAACTGGAATTGATGGCCAAACATTGTCATTATGCAGCAAAAGAGCTTTAAAACTTGTCTGCATGATGAATGATGTTGAGGTCTGCTGTCAGACAATCAATATTATTGCAGGCTACAAGATCACCTTCCATGAAGAAGAATGTAACAAGATCCTTTTGACTTTCATGGAACATGGAAATCCTAACATCACCTGACAGGAGATTCCACTGCTGCAGTCTGGAGTCCAACAACTCTGCCTTATTCTTAGGTACTTCCAAATTCCGGACAAGGTCAATCAATTCTTCTTGTGTTATGAGGTATGATTCAGAGGAGGAGGATCGGGGAAAATCTGGGTCATGTGACATTGATGGTTCGGGATCAGAAGCGTCATCCCTTTCCTCTTCCTCATCTGACTCGAGAATGATACTAGAGCATCAGGAACTGGCAGTCCTCCTCTGTGGGGTACTGGGCGTATAGTTGATGGAATGTTTGGATACTGCACAGTCTACTTTTTCTTCTTCAACAAACCTTTCCCAACAGGAGGTGCCATGTAGAAGTAAAAATTGCTGATATGATCTGTTAGCTCTCTCTAAATTATTGACACTGCAACAGGTATAGATTTCCTTTTTCTATTCACCAACTGGCAAAGATTTGTTGCACAAGTGTGATATGTGTGGAGCCCAGCTCTTGTCCTGATCTCCAATTTTGCAGCCAAAGGAAAGGTGGTAGGCTTTATTAATCAAAGCGGTTATACTACATTTTTGTGATGCAAAAGTCACTTCACCACAAATGTAGCAGAAGTGATCTGTATTGTTCAAACAATTATGAGGCATCTCTTACTTTGGCTAAACAGAAAAAAATCAAACACTGAGAAGAGTGGTCTACAGCCAAAATACTACTGATGCATCATGTTCATTAAAATAATGTTGTGCAATTTGTTCTGCAAAGTGATGTAATTAAGCTGAGTTAGGATTACATCATCTATGACTTCTAGGAATAACACGATGCAATTCATATCATGTATGATGCAATAGCACTTTCAAATTACATTATTCATTAATTGTTTTGCCTGAAAAACAAGTACTGTCCAAACAAAAAACAAAGGTTTATCACAAATCCAGTTGAAGATGTGCATGCATTTTACTAATTTATGGTTTAAATTGAGATCCCTTCCCATTATAACTAGCATATCCTTAGCACTTCCGAAGTCAAGGTCGTATATACTGACCCAGTAGTGTAAATTGAAAACTAGATCCAATAAGCAATTGTAAGCATGATTTTCATTCTCAGTGACCCAGACTTAGTAAAGTGTGACTGAATTTATTTTGGAAGCATTTTGGCTATAAAACATAATTAAAAGGCTGGAGAGGGTTATTTTTGACAAAGGACGTAAAAGCAGCAGCAGCAACAGCAGGAACTTGACATGTTGCAAGCATATTTTTCTAGAGTGATAGCGCCTGTTAGTGAGGGACCATCCATTTCTCTGCCTGCCCTTCTGGGCACATCTGCATCAGCAAAGAAACCTATGTCTGCTAATAAAGATGAGAGCAGGAAGGAATGTGGCAGTGAGTAAATCAAACTCTCATCACATGAAGATTATGCAGGCCAGGTAGAGGTGGTGGATGTGACAGAGGGTAAGCTGGGACCCAACCCATACCAAATTGAAGGCAGGGCAGGTTGCCATAGCAGCACACAAGGAGATGGGAAACGAGGGCTGGCTGAAGGCAGGACAAGTTCCAGTCATGGCAGGCATGTAAGCAGGACAATGGGGTACCCAGACTCTGTTGATTGAAGGCAGCGTCATTTCCTATACTGGAGCAAGTGCAAACATAGAAGAGGAAGAGGCAGCTCCCTCTGTGTCGGTGAAGTTGGTTGCCAGAAATAAAGTAACAGATGAATTACTGCAAACAGGGAGTACAAGGGAGGGGATAGGGAGAAGAAGGAATGACAGCAGGAGGCATGGGGAGAGAGCTGATTACAAGGGGAAGGGAATTACTGAGTGGGTGTGAGTATAGGGGGAGGCGGTGCTCAGAAGTCACTAGATAGGAAGGGTCATCTAATGAACCATTAAAATGTGAAAGAGTGCACCATCCACTCATCTCCCCCTTAATATCTTTCACTAATCCATACACATACGTTCACTCACCCTCACTTACTACATACATGCATTTCTTGAAACCCAATCACATACATACAAGGTCTTTCCAAAAGGAAACCAGACTTGCTAAAGAGGGTTCCAGTGAGCCAACACAGTAGACTTGCAATAATGGTTATGTGTAGTGGTGACCTTGAGCTTTAGCCTCCCACTTTCTCAATCACATCACGTGAATTTTATGGACTACATTCTGACGAATGAACTCATCTTAGCCTTCTGCTATTTCTGAAACATCACAACAGGTGACCTTTCAGAGTGGGTTTCAACCTCAGGAACAAAAAGAAGTCCGCAGTGCTCAAATCTGGAGAATAGGGAGGCTGTGGGACTAGAGACATCTCGTGCTTTGCCAAAAATTCATGGATAAGGAACAATGAGCGATTGTAACACAGTTTGCTTTTTGCTCATCTGTCCAGAGACGTGGGACAAATTTTGCAGCAACATAATGCATCTGAAGTTTTTCAGTCACAATTGCATGACACAAACTTCTATTGATGTCTATTTCTTCAGCAACTTCATGGACAGTTGGCGACAATTTTCAAGTATCAAAGCATGAACTTTAACGTGATCATCCTCCATTGACATGGAAGGCCATCCAGTTTGGGATCATCTTTGGTGGACATTCTGCCTGAATTGAAACATCGATGCCATTTGTAACATTGTTAGCAGCTTAAACAATCCTCTCCATAAGCCTGCTGCAACATCTGAAAAGTCTCTGTAAAAGTCAATTTCACATAACTGCATTGCTCTTCAAGATCCTTCATATTTCAACATGCAAAAAAATAGCAAAAGGCACATGAGACAAGTTCACTCTACTGCATGTAGTCCATAACTAATTCACATGATGTGATCGAGCAAATGGGAGGCTATAGCTCAAGGTCACCCACAACACTTTACCATTATCATGAATCTGTTGTTGGCTCACTGGTGCCCTCTTTAGCAAGCTTGGTTTCTTTTTGGACAGACCTCATACATACAGCCCAATCACTTACCCACCTCACCCACCAGTTAGTACACATGTAATTACAAACTTTTATAGATACATCTCCCACCCACCCACCCACCCACTCATGGATTGAAATATGCCTCTTTCTAAAGCTTTTAGCATACATTTTAAAACTTGTTCTGTCCTTTTTAGATTTTTCAAATTGTATTGGTTCCATTGAAATAAACCCCCCCCCAAACTAACAAGAAAAAAATGGTATGAAATGCAATAAATAACTTTATGTGCACATTCCTACCATATACATGAAGTAGGGATATGTATTCATTAGTGTGCCTTCAGCTTCTTAAGGCACCTTAAAAAATTTTGTGAACACTAAAGTGATTTAACACTTGCTTTAATCCATCAGTTACAAAAGATGGTGGAATCTTCACTAACTCAAGGATACCTCCCCCAGCAACTCAAGAAAGCATCCATCAGACCGATCCTGAAGAACAGCAACCTTGACAAGAATGAACCAAACCCCTACTGACCAATATCCAGCCTCAACTTCATAACTAAGATAATTGAAAAATGTGTACAGCACCAACTACAGGACTACATAGATGCCCACGCCTAACTGGACCCCCACCAAGTAGCATAACACCTAAAAGTGAACACATTAAAATCAATGATGAAATAGCACTTAGCTTAGTGATGCAAAAACCTGCGCCTTATAGATTTTTGAAATCGCAGATCAGTCTTGGAGTGAAGATTTTAGTCAAAGTTGAGATTAACCCAATCACTATGCATAAATGACACAGACTGTGTTTCGAGCTCAATGTTTGTTGAGAGCTCTGTATCAGACCATTTCCAAATCAGGAATAAGAGTTCACATGCATTAGGTGCTCTTAAATGTCGTCAAATGTCGTCAAAAGATGTCAGGAAACAAGAGGAACCAATGGGATTGCACTACATTCTTAGCATAATTTATCAAACATATATGGGGCAGATGCACTGGTCAGACCGGCGATCAGCACCCGCTGCTGTTCCATGAAGGCAGCCAAGCTGCTCTCCAAGGCCGTCAACCTAAGTCCAATTGATCAATTTATCAAAGGTCAAAACCTCTCATATGAGACTCCACCAGTCTATCTCCAAATTTAAGCCAGTAGAAGAAACCAAATTCAGTATAAAAATCCACCTTTGTTCACAAAACTGGAGACGGGACTCACAATCTCCACCAAGAGGGTTAGGAGGAATATAATCAATCACTTGCCATCTAAGTTGTGAGAAATTTGTTGGTGATCAAGACGATGAGCCACAATCGGCACTGTGCATATTATGTTCTTAAGACATGAGTAATGTTCACCCAAACGAGTCCTAATAGAGCGTGTGGTTCTGCCCACATATAGAAACAGACAAGGGCAAACAAGAAGGTAAACTACATGAGCTGTTGTACAAGCAGTGTGCCATCAAATAATTTAGGTTTTGGACATTACAGGATCAGTCCAAGAGTTACTCACTATTGTCAGGTCATAATATCTACAATTAGAACAAGGGAAAGGACCTGGTGGACCGAGCAATTGAGAAGTAGTGTCACTATTCATCATAGGTACAGGTCGAACCACCCAATCCCTTATATTCTTTTCCAGGCTGAAAGCAATCATTAGGTTGGTCTGAACTCATCGGTGTAATGTTAAAACATGCCAATATCTCTGTAATATGTTCGCTACTTGAGATGAAAGAGGAGTGAATGGAAGAATCCCAATGATATTATTTGATGAAGATTTCTCATCCTGATGAGCCCAGGCAGTAAGAGCCAATCATGGTGGGTATTCCGTGTTCATGTATATGCTCACTTGATAATATATTCTGAGTATCCTTGCTACTGAAGTCGTGAACATAGAACTGTTGCATGCTTTTTGAATTCATAAAGAGTGGTACAAATCCTCCGTAACCTCCAAAATTGTCCTACCAGTAATCCTCATCTAAATGGTGTGGGAGGATGACTATAATGGTTTATGGACCTTTCCTCCAGGAACTTGTCCAAACCTTTTTTAAACCCAGCTACACTAACAGCCTTTACTACATCCTCCGGTAACAAATTCCAGAGTTTGATTACACATTGAGTGAAAAAATATTTTCTTTTATTAGTCTTAAATAGTTTACCTTGTAGCTTCATTGCATGTTCCCTACTCTTTCTATATTCTGATAATGTAAACAATCGATCTACGTTTACCCGTTCCACTCCGTTCATTAATTTATAGACTTCTATCATATCTCCCCTCAGCCGTCTCTTTTCCAGGTTAAAGAGCCCTAACCTTTTTAGCCTTTCTTCATAAAAGCCTAAATTTGGCCTCCAAACCTCCCTACCACACTTTCCTATGTCATTGGTACCAACATGTACCAAGACAGCAGACTCCTCCCCAGCGATATCTAACATCTTGTCTAGGAGGCTCATGAGGTCTGCTACCCTCACACCAGGCAGTCATGTTACCAGGTGATCCTCATGTCCACCAGCCACCCAGGTATCTACATGCCTAATGATCAAATCACTAACTATAATGGTCATCCTAAACCTCCCCTCATGGATATATGTTCCTGGAGAAACCTCTTCTGTGCGAGAAGGTTTTACATCGCCTATTTATACTTGTACTTCTAAGGTAAAGTCTTACCAATTTCCTGGGTGATTCACACAGTCCTTGGTTTGATAGATGGGGCTTTTCAAATTGCCCCTTTGATCTGTCAAGTGGCCCCAATATCTGAAAAAGAATCACAATGTGCCTACTGCATTTTGCTGACTTTACCTGCTGCTGTCCTACTACTACCCTTCCCCACTGACTCTTTTGCGCCTTTCTGGAGAAAGAAGATGGCTAGTGTTTCAACTCATGAAACCCTGCCTGCCTAGCTGTTTACCCCTTTTTCAAACCCTTTTGTGCTGGCCTTAGGTCTCTCTGGTAGATGAAGTACCTCTCGTCCTCTGCTTCTCTCATTTGCACTCCATTTTAAGTTGCAACCAGTGACATGACTGAATGAGAAACAGACCACAATTAGTTTTCAAGAACTTTATGATTGGTATACAAGAATGTTAAGGAATAAAATAAAAAAATGTGCAGGGATTTTGTGTTAATGTACAGCACACCTGCAGGGCCGACTCCAAAGCTGGTTCAAGGTGTTGACACCCTAGGCAAACCATTAGTCTTCTGCCCCCCTTCTCTCCCCCCGGCAGTAAGAATCTATTGTTTAGCTTTAATGCCCTGCGGTTTGCTGCTTCCCAGAAGCTGCTCCTCTAGGCAACCGCCTAGTTTGCCTGGTGGTTGGGTCACCCCTGCACACCTGACACTATGTCATAGACACTGCAGAATAAGTTATTCAGTGCTTATAGATTTGCAGAGTTTTAGAAATCATCTCTCTTACTACATAAGTGTCCACCAGTACCCCTTTGGCTTCCTTCTTTTTATTTAGATTTATCTTAGGCCTTTTCAGTGGTAGCTGTAGGCCAGTTACATTAAGGTGCAGATTGCAGAAGGTATTATTCTGTCCTCAAACGGCTAATCTTTTTTTTTATTTTTTTTTTTATTTCTGAATTTTCAACCAAATACATCAAGCAATATTCCATACTTGAAAGAAATGGAAAGGTAAAGATCACAGGAACCATTGAAACAAAAAGAAATAACCCAATTACAATAATAATACAGAACATTTACCTAACACTACCAGCCCACAAATACAGAAGGGGGAGGAAGCACAGAAAGAGGCTAGATGTTATAGATATTTACCAATCAAACCATTAATAATAAAGAAAGAAATAGGACCGAGTGGCGTGAGTTCAACATAAGTGCCCAAGATGAGTCGATCTAAGGGGTATGTTTACTAAAACCCCGCTAATGTGCGGGCCCCGGTAGTGTGCGGATGCCATATAAGGAGTGGGCGTTCCCCGCTGAAGAAGAAACACCGGAATTTACATATGCGCCAAGGTGCGCGCGCCCTTGTGCGCCACGCACCTTAGCACATCAGACAGCTGCGTGGGAGGCATATGCATCACGCTGATGGACAAGCAGAAGAGCAGAGATGCAGCACAATGGTTAAGGCACATACCAATGGTGCAAAAAGCAGGGGTTCAATTCCCCACAGAGCCCAATAAAGACAGCTGGCTGAGGCATTAATTTATGAGGCAGTGAAATAATGGGCAGCATAAGGCGGCGCGCTAATGTTTTTGGAGGCATATTAATAATGGGCGGCATAAGGCGGCGCGCCAATGTTTTGGAGGCAGTCTAATACTGGGCGGCATAAGGCGGCATGCTGATGGGCATAAGGGTGCGTGCTAATTTTTTAGGAGGCATCTCAATATGGGGCGGCATAAGGTGGCGCGCTGATGGGCATAAGGCGGCGCGCTAATTTTTTAGGAGGCATCTCAATATGGGGCGGCATAACACGGCACGCTGATGAGCAAACAGCAAGAGCAGAGCCACAGCACAATGGTTAAGGCACTTACCAATAGTGTAGGGATCAGGGGTTCAATCCCTTACAGTGCCCAATGAACAAGGCTGGCTGAGGTGTTACTTTAGGAGTCAGCCTAATATAGGGTGACACACTGATGGGCATTAAGTGGCGTGCTATTGATTTAGGAGGCTTTTCTCATATTGGGAGGCATAAGGCGGCGCGCAGATATGCAAGCACAGGAACAGAGGCACAGCACAATGGTTAAGACACTGACCAATGGTGCAGGGGGATCAGGGGTTCAATCCCCCACAGTGCCCAATGAACAAGGCTGGCTGAGGCAAAGTGTATTATGGGGAAGATTGCTTTAGGAGGCATTTTATCTTTATTTTAATTATCATTAATAGCAAACGCACTCTCAAAGCGTGTCCACATAAAGCGTCCTATAAGGCACATTTTAAAGTGCACTGTCTGCCACGGCACCCTAAAATGACCCCTATAGGGCACCCTATAAGTTGCGTCACAGGATAATGTATAGTGCACCTTATATGGACGGGAACCATAAGGTGCCCTATAGGGTGCCCTATAAAGCGCCCTCAGAGGCACCTTATGGGTACAGTACACTGAGGGTGTTTTTGCTGGCATCAAAAATGTACATTAAAAAAAAGATAATGCTTTGGCAAACCCAATCAAATAACCCCACTGTGGGTTTGAACCCATGACCTCTGGCTGCACAGGCAGTGACGCAACCATTGGGCTACAGCTTCTAGCAAGCCCCTGGCTGGCTGCAGAGAGCCTGCATGTCACCACACAGACAGTCTGCTGCAGCCACCAGGATAGGGTTAGGCCACCCGTACCCATGATGCACTACACATGCAAATCAGCTGTCCACAGATGAACACAAGATGGGGAATGCACCCCCACAGCACCTCGGCATGGTAGGGGGTACTGACCGTGTGTTTTACTAGCACACAGTAGCTACACACCGTCACATTGTGCGGGTACTGTGCTCACCCTGAGTGTGCGATGAGGCGCCCAGGACCAGGTCCACAACACCTTCCATGGCTGAAAAAGGCTATGCCGGAGGTCCAAAGCAGTGTTAATGTTTCAGATACGTAGTTTCTGCACAAACACCTTGGATATCTCTGTCTGTTTCAGTCAGGTGTAGCCCCTGTGGACCCCCTAGGTGGGCTATGCACCACTACCCCCCCCCCCCTCCTCCAGGGCCAAGGGTGGCAAACAGGGTCTCCTATCAATACATCCACCCTCTACCTCCCTGCAAAGAGTGGCAGTAGAGGGGACCATCAAACCCAGTCCTGCTGAGGGACATACACCCCACAGGGCAGTCAATGCAGCTCTATACATATCCATAACACAATAGCAGACAGACATTAGGCCTGGATATGGTAAGCTGCACCCCCAACACTATCTGATATTCTCCTGCAGCAAGTCCTCAGCCACTGCACCCTGCAAGCCACTCCATCAAGACACACACCAGCTGCAAACAGCCTGCTAGTTCAGACATAGTGTATGTTCCCAGTGGAGATGCATGCACCCAGAACTGGGATGTCAGCATACACAGCAAGCAGATAAATCAGTGACTGGGCCCCAAGAGGAAACCCATATCTATCACATGAGAGAAATACTATATAGCACTATGGGGGTGCCTAGCCATGCTGTGGTCACTGCACAGTCAGGGTGAGAGTGATCTCTGAGCGGGACATACTGAGGTCACCCTGTCTGTGTAGGTGGTGGCCGGGCAGTAAAATGTCCCAGTCAGTACCCTATGCCCTGTGCAGATGCACCCTGGCCAGGCCACCCTGTTCGGCCTATACCCATGGTACCTTGCTCCTCATTATGCACATTGGCAGGCCAATACTGGCAACAGTGCTAGCAGTGTGGGCTGTGGAAGGTGTTTGCAGCCACCACACACTGGATAGACAGACAGCCACCCCCACACCTATGCCAACATTGTGCCACTATAGAGGAGTTCAGCAGCCATACCCACCACACCAGTCCTGGGCACAGTACAGGCATGGATATGGTACGCAATACTGTTGGGGGTCACTCCCCAGGGGGGTAAACACTGTTAGAGACCAGACCTGCAGCACACACTGCAGACATCGGAATGATTGTTATGGTGTAGCTCAATGAGCAAAATGTGTTTAACATAGGACTTGCTATCTGCCAGTCATCATAGGCATCGTTTGATAGCTGTGTACCATATACCCAGGTGTAGGGTGGCATTGCTAAGGTATTCCAGTGCTAGTATTGGGAGATACAGGCAGGGCACAATGTCCTGCCTCTCCAGGAGGCATTGGCCAATGGGGCCTGTGGGGGTGTGTGTGGGTGTGTCTGGCCCTATTGGCTGCTGCTTTACGGCAGGGTTTCCCAACTCCAGTCCTGGTATTCCAAACACTGGTCGTGTTTTCATGCTGTCCCTCATAAATATGCATGATCTACATCTGCATACCATGGGGGTGGTGCATAGATATGCAGCACAGGCATCTGTAGTAGAGGCAGCATGGAACCTGAATGGTGTGGGGCCCTCCAGGAATGCATTTGGGAGACTCTGCTCTAGGTAATGCGCCTGTTTATGGTGCCTGTGTTTGGTGTGGCAAAATATAGGCGTATTACCCATGTGTATGTTCTCAGCAATAAAGGTTTGTCCTTACTATCACGGTTTAGTTGTGTGAAAAATATGTGGACAGGATTGGCAGTAGCTCCAGCTGGCCTTTGAACCTGTGACCTTCTGTTCTTGCACACACTGTCTGTGTGCATTGCACCACTGTGTTGCCACAGATATGCTGCAGTCCCTGGGGAGTCCATGACTGTGCATCCGACAGAGCCTGTCTGTTGCGGTGGATGGTGCCAGCCTGCACAGGCCTGGGCCACTGTCTGCTGTGGCTTGCAGCCACTGCCCCCTCCACCACCTGTACCCTTCCCCCAACATGCAGACATGTCCTTATCTGGGAAAAAGCATATGACCTGATTGAGTTGTGGCACTCCAGGACTGAATTTGGGGTACTTGGCTGTAGGTAATGCCCATTGTTATGGTTTGTGTGCGGTGTAGGGTAAAATATGGGTGTTTGAACCATGCTTATATTCTCTGCAATACAGGAGTGTCTTTAATATCACTGTTTAGTGGTGGGTAAAACTATGGGGACTGAGTTGGTGGGAGCCCCAGCTAGGATTTGAACCTGTGACCCTCTTGTCCTACAGGCACTGGCTGTGTATGTTGCACCACACTGTGGCCACAGAAACAGTGCAGTCCCCGGAGATAGGAAACCCGGCCTGACAAATCAGAAACCCTGCTCTGCACAATGTTATTGTGGGCTCATTCACCTTACATGGGGACAAAAGGGCAAATAAACCTCAAATTCACCTTGACAAAATGGGGGAAACACACATAACCACACTGGGCAACATTGATATCAATGGGCAGCATTAATAACACTCCCAGGAAAACTCCAGAACACAAAATGAGTTTTGGAAGGGTCTACGGAGCGTAGACCCTTCCAAAAATCATTTCTTTTTTTTGGGGCTTTCCTGGGAGTGTTTTTTATTGTTGCCCATTGATATCAATGTTGCCCAGCTAGATTATAATTTATTAGAATTTTGTTGTGGTCATTTTCACTTTCTTTGCAATTGTGTTCTGTGCACATGTATCACACTGCTCACGTTTTGTAGGTTTCTCCCGTTTTGCTCTACATTGCTGACGGAAATGGTTTCTCTTCCCTTTATTTCAAATCATTTTTATTGAGTTTCCAAAGTTACATATACAAAGAAAACATATGAAAAGAACATATGTGAAAACAAATGGAGCAAGATATACATGAAAATGAAAATACCACAGTAAAAGTATTCAGTGAATTAAACATAATCTATGCAACCCAACAGCATAAGTCCAGCACTCAAACAAAACAAAACCCGTCTACCCACCCCCTACACCCTCCACTCCCCCCAACCCCCCTCCCAAACCCACCCCTCAGGAGCAGCCAATCTCTTCCACACGCCCTCCTCCATATAGCAGTATATCGGTAGCATCTAACCATCTAGGCTCAAAGGCGTTTCCACCCCACATCCCAAACATGCAGATCCACTTCACACATCATTCATCAGTCCCATAGGACCTGTCACATATGATCCCCCGGGAGGTGAAGAACTCCACAGTAACCCCCTCCCAGACTTTCCCACAGGCTACTGATTTCTTGTTCCCCAGCATATGGGCTGTGCGAAACTCGTGCCTCCTCAAATTTAGTAAGGCTCTGCACCATTCCCGAAGTCCCGGGGGTCGATCATCCACCCAATGGCGGAGTATGCAAGATTTCGCAATCAAGAAGCCACGAGCATAAAGCTGTCGCGTAGGCGCTTCACCTAATAAGGGAGGGCACCCAACCCCGGATCGAGCAATGTTAGAGGCACCACCACCAGGGGTCCCCCCCGTCGTCTCCAACAAGGTAGTCTCCATCAGACCAAACAAACACCATTCAGGGGAAAGTGTCTTCTCAAGGGGTCTGCAAACTTGCAGCTCGTTATATACGTCCTGCCAAAACTGATTTACACTCACACATTCCCAAAAACGATGTAGCAGAGTCCCCCTATGGGTCCCACATAAGTGGCAAACATCAGTCGAGAGCACCCTCATCCTGGCCGCCCAAGTGTTGGGTACAAATGCTCTCCAGAGCAATTTATATTGTAACTCTTGAAATTTGACAGATTCAGAGAGGAGCCTGATTTGTTGAAAAGCTTCCTGGCAGGCGGTCACCGTAAGTCGGACGTTACCATCGGTTTTCCACCGCTGGACTAGTTTCTCTAACGGGGCCCGCTCACCCCCCGGATAGCACTCCTCCCGCCAGATTCGCAGCGAAAGCGTACCGTCAGTGGCCGCCATAAAGTTCCATATCCCCAATGTATCGAATTGAAAGCCCCCAGTACGTTGCAGTGCTCGGACGTAGTGTCGCACTTGCAGGTAGAAAAAGAAAGTCTGAGGCGCAAGGTGAAATCGTCGCATCAACCCTTGAAAGGAATCTAACTCCGCCTGTGACTGCATACGAAGTTGACCCAGATATCCCAGACCCGCTTGCGTCCAACTCACTGGAAGTCCCCCTTGGTTCCCAGGCGGAAAGTCAGCATTATCATGCAATGGCAGACAGTCCGTACTGTACCATTTTACTCCTTTTTTTTGACAAAGGAACCGCCATGCCTGTCGCAAGGCACCAAAATAGACCGACCTTCGCCACGCCTGTGGCAATACCGGCGTCCGACTATGCAGCAAGTAGGCTGAATGATAGGGTGCGGAGAGCCGCTCAACCAGTCCCATCGGTAAAATATCCTCCCGCCTCAAAATTAGATCTCTCAGCGGCTTTAACAAGGCAAGAAAGTTATAATCTCTCACCGAAAATAACCCAGCCCCCCCCTCCTCCCTGCTGCTCATCAGCACCGAAAGGGGGATCCGCGATTTCTTGCCCCTCCATAGAAAGAGTCTAATGTGACGCTGCAAAAGCAGCACATCCCTTCTCAACAGCCAAATAGGCAGATGACGCAACAAGTACATCCAACGCGGGGACTCCATCATCTGAAAAAGAGCAAGACGCCCCATAAGCGAGAGCGGGAGATCCCTCCATTTTTGGAGAGTAGTCATCGTGCGATGCAGCATAGGTCGAATATTGACGGCATATAACTTCGACACATGATCGGGGATCTGAATCCCCAGATAGCGGAATTCCCCTGATGCCCATCGCAGGGGAAAAGGCCCTGTCCACTGACGTCTGGCTCGGCCACCCACATCCAACGCGACCGATTTACTCAAGTTAACCCGGAGTCCTGAAAATGAGCCAAATCGCTGGATCATTCCCAAGGCCCGCCCAAGAGAGGCCTGCGGCGCGCATAAGCAAAGGAGCATGTCGTCTGCAAAAGCACTAACCTTAATGCCACCTCCGGGCCAATCAATTCCCTGTATCTCCACGTCCGCTATGAGCGCAAGAAGCAGGGGTTCCAATTGTAGCACAAATAATAAGGGCGATAAAGGGCACCCCTGTCGCGTACCCCTACGTAGCTCAAAAGATTCGGAGCAAGTTCCCCCAGTCGCTACACAGGCTAGCGGATTCGCATACAACGCTCTCACCCAAGACAGAAATTCACCCCTAAAGCCAAATTTCGCGAGGACTGCAAACATATAAGACCAGGAGACTCTATCGAAAGCTTTTTCAGCATCGAGGCTCACCAGTAGCAAAGGAGTCTCCTGGTGCAAACAATGCTCCATACCAAGCAACACCTTACTGATATTGGAGAAAGCCCCTCTCCCCTTGACGAAACCCGATTGGTGTGTGCCAATCAACCGAGGTAGGAGCCCTTGCAATCGGGCCGCCAACACCGAGGCCACCAGCTTCATATCATAATTAATGAGAGATATGGGACGATATGATGCCGGATCCTCCGGATCGCGACCCTCTTTTGGGATGATAGTTATCGCCGCCGTTCTCATGTCTCTTGGGTAAAGACCCCTCTCTTGAGCATCGTTGTATAATGCCATCAAAGTAGGTGTAATATGAGGCATCAGTACTTTATAGAATTCAGCGCTATAGCCATCAGGGCCCGGAGCCTTATGAGGCTTCCCCTTCTTTATCACTGCCTGGATTTCTGCCCCAGTTATTCTCGCATTTAATCCCAGAAGCTCCGCCTCAGTCAGTGTAGGCACGGGGACGGCTGCCAGGAATTCACGTTCGTGGGCTCTATTCTCAATATCAGGCGTATATAAGGCTTGATAGTATTGGCTGAATACCTGGACAATTTTCCGTAAATCAGTCTGGGAAACCCCTTGTTCATCTCTCACTCGGGCCACCCCCTGAATGCCCCCCTTCCGTTTAACCAAACGCGCCAGGAGCCTCCCTGTGCGTTCCCCAAAGCGAAACAATTGGTGCTGATAGTACTGCAGCGAGTGGATAGCCCGCTCATGGAGCACTTCATTCAAGGCTCTTTGAGTCCCTAAGTATTCCTCAAGCCTCTTTGGGCGCACCATAGCGGTCCGCTTAGCCTCCTGCAGCTGACTCGTCAGATCCAAAAGTCTCGAATTAAGGCGTTTCCTCTCTCGCGCTACATACGCTATAATGTGGCCACGTAACACTGCTTTACCTGCCTCCCAAAAGGTCGCCACCTCAACATCCCCTGTATCGTTGAAACGGAGATACTCCTCCCAGTGGCTCACCAGATACGCTCGAAAGTCTTCTTTCTGCCAGAGGTGACCCGGGAAAGTCCACCTTGTTCCTCCCGGGGCAGTGCCCTGCCAATCCAACACCACTTTCGCATGGTCAGACACCACTATGGGCTCGATCTCCACTTTGATCACTTTACCCAGGCTCTCTCTGGAAATCAGAATATAGTCAATCCGGGACCAGGTTCGGTGTGCTCTCGACAGATGCGTATAATCCTTCTCTACCCCATGCAGAATTCTCCAAGAGTCAATCAGACCACCCATCTGACAAAGGTATCCCACCCCTTTCTTACTCCAAGCTCCGCACGCGCCGCCAGTCGCGGACCTATCTAAGGATGGATCATGTGGGCAGTTGAAGTCCCCTGCCAGTATCAGTGGGATCTTTGGGGCCCCCAGTATTTTCCTCAGCACTAATTGAAAGAACTGATGGTCATAAACATTGGGGGCATATATGTTACCCAGAAAAATTTCTTGCCCCTGAATTTTAGCATGTAGAAAGATAAATCGCCCTGCTGGGTCAGTCTCCTCCCCCAGGATTTCCACGCCAAGGCCTCGATGTACCAGAATCGC
This sequence comes from Ichthyophis bannanicus, assembly GCA_033557465.1. Taxonomy (NCBI): domain Eukaryota; kingdom Metazoa; phylum Chordata; class Amphibia; order Gymnophiona; family Ichthyophiidae; genus Ichthyophis; species Ichthyophis bannanicus. The sequence goes on from CM066032.1 coordinate 724,218,079, forward strand.
CACGCCACGTTTCTTTATAGTTGTGGACGCAGCAAAGACCTGTCCTACCCAGTCTTTTCTCAGTTTGGCATGCTCTACTCCCGTCAAATGCGTTTCTTGTAATAAGGCTATTTGGGCACGGCTCCTTTTCAGAGCTTGGAGCATCTTGGTCCTTTTAACCGGGGTATTTAAACCGCCAACATTCCAGGTGACTATGCGGAGATCATCCCGCATTTCCCTTATCCCGCAGACAGTCCCAGAACCACAGCCACCAATCATACCACTGTTCTAGGTCGCCCAGCCTCGACCCAGAACTCCAGCTCATTCCTAGCGTACTCCAAATGGGCATATATGGGAAGTGTAGATGCTGCACGTTATATCTAAATACATTCGTCATGGAGTCCAGGCTCACTCCATCCGCTACACATACAAACCACCCCTCTCCCCGTCCCTCCCCTCCTCCCCCCCAACCCTCCCTCTCTACCCCCTTTATCCCCCACCCCCCTCCCAACACATCCCCCCCACCCTCCCCTATTCGCTCCACTTCTACCAAGTTAGCCCTTCCCTGTACATAAACATCAAACCCCATAAAACATAAGCATTCAACCCTCAGTTACTGCACTGAGGTGAGACTTCCTACGCGGTGCTTCAGGGCCGCCCCACCCCTCCGTCACTGCGGCCGCGGTTTCCCCTCCCCCACCCACCAATGAGGCAGGTGCAAACACTTATTATACAAACCAACACAGCATGATTATGATAACCACATATTCTTATAACAGGACTAGGATACATGCAACAAAACTACAGAGCAAACCATTTAAATCCAGTAAAAGAAAGAAAACAGTGATCACTCAGCATGTAATCAAAACCTTGCAATGATGTCACCGGAGGATGCAGCAAAGCTCCAGTGGAATTGGGTTGTGAAAAGGTCCGATCAAGGTTTTGGAGTAGAGGTCCACCAGCCAACATTAAAGCGGGATCCAGGATATCAGTGCCCGAGCCAATACAAGCATTGCGGTACCTGTGTCCCCGGATAGAAACCGCTAGGCACAGATGACCAAGATTGGCCAGTACTGGATACAGATTGACCGGTGCTGGAAACAGATTTCTGGGCCCGAGAAATCTTGGCCTGACCCAGCATGTCATGGTGTATGCTCTTATGTTCTCTTGTAAAAGTCAGGCAACAGAGTAGATCCCCAACATTCCGTGCCGGGTCCAGAAGTGAGATAGCCAGCCTGGGTCAGTAAGCAGGACGAGCCCAGAGGGAACACAGACGCCCGGCTAACAAATCTCCCGTGAAAGGCCTTGAGCCAAGTCTCAGCCCACAGGCCCACAATCTCAGACTCTAACCCAGGAGCCCGGGCTTCCCTCATGTCCCCATGAAAGCAGGACGCTCATGAACGGGCCTCGGAGACATCCGCAGGAAAATGCTGGATTAGGAACTTTTTGGCGGCCGCCACCTGGTCAAAAGTATGGTTCTGGCCCTGGAGGGAAACTCGCAATGTGGCAGGATAAGCCAAAGTGAACCGGGCTTTCCTACGGTATAGCTCAGTACATATTGGGGAAAATTCCCGTCGCTTTGCCGCAACTGCCGCCGAATAATCCTGGAATATGAGTACTCGCCTGTTGTCCAACATGAGGTCGCCACTCTTCCGATAAGCCTGTAATATGCGCCATTTATGTTGGAAATTCATCACTCGAAGAATCACCACTCTCGGCCGCTCGCCATTCTCCCTCCTCACTCCCAGGCGATGTGCTCTCTCAATTTGAAAGGGACCCTTAAGGTCCGCCAGACCCAGCACTTCAGGCAGCCAAGTTTCCAGGAAGACCAACAGTTCTCCATCAGGCCTCTCTTCTCCCAGACCCACCAGTCGGAGGTTATTTCGGCGGGATCTGTTCTCCAGATCCTCCAATTTGCTCTGTATCTCGAGCAGTGCCTTCTTTTGATTCTCCAGCTCCCGGTCTCGGCGGCCCTCACCCTCCTCTACCCCTGCCATGCGGTGCTCAAGCTCCTCCACGCGCCTACCAACCTCCGTCAGCGCTTCTTCCATCCCATCTAATTTCTTCATTAGGCGATCAAATTTAGGATCGAGGAGCCGGACCACCTCCTTCGCCAGCTCCTCTGAGTGGGAATCAGTGCTTTCCGCACCGGGAGAGGACGGTTGCACTGTGGCCGCCGCGGAGGGCCCTGCTCGGGGTGTTTTGTCGCGCTCTTTTCTCGCCGGCAAAGGCATCTCCGTTACCCCGCAATTTCCACACTTGGACAGCGCAGCACCCGGTAAGCGACTTGAGATGGGTAGAGGGGGGAGACCCAGAAAAGTAGATAAATTTGCAGGTTTATCGGCAAGGCGGCCCCGGAGCGAGAGAGAGACGTCTGCTCTCACTCACGCATCGCCGGAAGTCTTCTCTTCCCTTTAAATGCACTCACTTGTATATCACTTGTATATTCGGCCCCGCTCCTGTGCGGGGAGCCTCTCCCCTCCCACTTTCCACCCATTGACCCCGTCTCTCCGCCCCTCGGGGGCCTTCCTCCGCCCTCCGTATGCCTTTCCCCGCCTCTATCGCACATCAGCGCACCACACACGTGCGCGGACCCGTTAGCGTGACGTGCACACGTGCGGGGCACTTAAGAGCAATTAAGTGCATCATTAGCGTACGCTACTGTGCGCCACGCACGTGCGCACGGTTTAGTAAACATACCCCTAAGTGGGCTCCACTGGAACTGGAACATCCCGAAGGGCAGCTCTCCCATCTAAAAACGTACGCAATTGTTTAGGATCGTAAAAAATAAATCTAGCTGAAGCCAACTTTATAAGACATTTACAGGGAAATTTCAATATAAAGGAAAAACCTAACAAAACCACCTCAGGACGCATGGTTAGAAACCTTTTCCTTTTTTCCTGAGTTACAAAGGAAACATCAGGAAAAATCCAAACTTTCTGACCAAAAAAAATTTTATCAGAATTTCTAAAGAACAATCTCAGGATCCAAGACCTATCCGGCTCTAGAACAAACGTTACTAAAAGAGTAGCTCTCCTAATTATTTCCTCATCAGAAGCTTCTAATACTTGAGAGAGGTTCAGAGCATCAAGACTATCCCCTTGTTCACCCACCGCATTAGCAACCACATTAACAGAACTAGAGCATTTTTCCATAGGTAAATATACTTTAGAGGTGGGAGGAAGGGCATTTTCCGGCAACCCCAAAACTTCCCTCAAGTATTTCTTAAACAACTCTACCGGGGAAACAGCAGAAGAAACAGGAAAATTAACAATTCGCAGATTTAACTTTTTGGAGAAATTCTCCAACTTCTCCAATTTAGCATTAATTACAGTGCTTTCCCTAACAAGGGCAGAGCACTGAGTCTTCAGATTAACTACTTGTGCAGAAAACACTTCTAACGTTTGAGCAGAGTCTTTACTGGCTTGTTCCTGTCCATACAACCTTGCCTGAAAGTCCTGTGCAGTCTTCTCCATAGTGTCCAATCGCTTGGAAACGGAGCACTCCAACGAAACAATTGCAGACCAAATGGAGTCCAAAGTTACTACCGCTGGTTTCTCCAGGGTAATGCCGCCAGCTGTAACCCCGGGTCTCCCTGCATCTCTCGAGGCAGACAGCTCCGTCTCGCTAGACCGCTGGGACTCCGGATCTCCTCTGAGCACTTTCGGGGTGGCCAGAATACCCTCACCACTTCCTCCAGCGATATGCGGCACACCCGCCTCTGGCATTCCTCCTGAATACGGCATAACAGAGGCTCCCTCGTTGAGGTGCATCCGCGGCCAGGAATCCAGACCAACAGGCAGCAAAGAGGGCTCACCAGGTGGCACGCGTTGCTCGGGGCTCAGACTAACGTCTGAGGTTGAAAGGACCGCCTTCAAGTCAGCTCCAACACCAACCCCGGCAACAGACTGAGAAGCTCCGACGGCCACAAACTTGGTTATAGGCTGCTGGTTAGGCGGAAGGTCAGCTTCAGGAAACTTAACCTTCCCCTTTCTCTTCCCCATCAAGGGAAAAAAAGGAAATAAACACAAAGGAAAGTTTTATGCGAGAACCGCAGCCACAGCTCAAGCCAGTCGGCGGAGCACACCTTACAAGGTCGCCATCTTGGATCCTCCCCACAGCTCCCAAATGGCTAATCTAAGTTTATATGTGAGGCAGTGGAAGGTTAGGTAACCTTCCATTGCCTCACATCCCATGGGAATATTGATAGGATTTGAAACCTGGCTTCTTTGGTTCTCGGCCTATTGCTCTAGTCACGAGGCTAATCCTCCATTCTACTACGCTTTCTAATGCTTTTTACTTCAGGAGACTCCAGAGCCAGCAGTCTAGCATATCCTTTCCATCTGAAACCCAACATGAAACTGGCTGGCAGCGGAGCTTGTTTCTGTCTCATGATGATATTCTCAGCCATAGTATTTATGAGGAAATGAGGACGAGATAGGCTTATTAAGCTCCTTGCCAAAAATTTCAATGATAGGTCAAGTGACTCCTGCTTCTTCCTTGTCCCTCCATAGAGTGCTTCTGTTCTGTCTAGCAGCTACAAGCAAAAATACGTGATGTTTTCCTGGCCCTTTAGATTGTGGCAGAGAAAAATAATGGAAATGAATGATTTTCAGTTCCCATTCATTTTGTTTAAAGTGAAATGAAACATAAATGGGCTATTCGTTGCATTTTTCCACTTGTTTAAAAACAAAGGCACATCCCTAAAGGCCCTTGAAATTCCATAGGAAGCTTTCTCCGCAACCTATAAGGTTGTGGAGAAAGTTAAGAACTTAAGTTAAGAAGAAGGATAGCATGGAGATGAGAGAACCAGGCCTTTCATATTGTCTCATGTTATTTTTTCCTGAAATGACAGGAAAACATACATTTTGAAGATTAGCACACACACTTATTTTATTTCTTTATTTAACGTTTCTTATATGCTGCCTTTCATGATATCAAGGTGGTTACACTGAACAAACTCAAATTACATTGAACAGGGCATTATAACTTGGAGATAACTATTTTACAGGGAACATGGGCAATGGACAGTTAAGTAGCTTGCCCAAGATCACAAGGAGCACCTGTGGGACTAGAATCCCCAGTCCTTCTGGCCCAAGGAAACTAAACAAAATAAAAGTTTTTGGCCTGAACACCCCTACTTAACATATCTGAGAATTCTCTTGGAGATGTTTCATCCAAAGCTACAGTGATAGTTAATCAGATTCTAGACCCAGGTAAAGAGTCAGATTTGAGTACGCATTTTCATCATATGCATGATTATTTGTCCATTTATTCATTTGAGTGTTTTTATACTGCTATATCAGGTAATCATAGTGGTTTACAATTGAACAACAAGTACATAGAGCATGTTAACAGAATAACTGGTGCGGCAATTAATAATTTACATGATTCGGGAGAAAATAACTTATTTACAATTAATATACAAGAAATGTTATGATGCAAAAGGGTAAGTTCAGAGGGTGCTGGCGGGGGAGATTGTTATATTATGGGTTTGTATAGTTTGAATAGTAGGGGGAGAGTAGTTATTTATGTAGGATCCGTGTTGAATTGTGGTGAGTTTTGACCAAAATGTTCAGTAAAGAGGTGAGTTTTGAGGTGGGAATGAAAGGTGGTGAGGTCTGTGATGTTTCGAAGGCTAGCTGGTAAAGCATTCCAGAGCATAGGGGAGATATATTTGAGAGCTCTATTGCTTGTGCATTTTTTAGTTTTACAGAATTCAGATGGAGAAACCAGGGTATTATTCAATTGCTCTCATCTTTGTTGGTTGTTAGGTATGACTTTGACTAATTGCGAGAGAGGTAGGGGTGATAGTTTTCTAATGACTTTGAAAGTGATCATAAGTAACTTGTATTTTATATGGCTATGGAAGGGTAATCAGTGTAGGTCATACAAGATCGGTGTAATATGGTGAATTCAACGTGTATTGTGAATGATCTGAGCAGCAGTGTGTTGTGCCATTATAAGTGGATGCAGGGATATCTTCAGTAGACCATGCAGTGGGCTATTACAATAGTCTATGTGTGGGTTTATCATTGCCTGCATTATCATTCTGAAGTATTAAGGGTTTTGTATGTTACAGGGTTTTATATGTCTGTATGGGTATTTCAGATGTTTTCAGAGTAACTTAGAAGTAGATAAAGGATTTCCTGGAATTGAAGCCAAGAGTCCAACACTTTGCATGCTCTTTTCTTTTTTTTTAGGTTCCCTTCTAAATGTCTCTTGATATACCATGGAAAGTGCTGTGTTATCTTTAGACTGGAACACATTTGACATTTTCCTGCATGATAAGCCTGCATACAATTAGATCTTTGGTGCATCTAACTCCACCTGAGTTTAGCCATCTTGCCTGTGTCCCTACTTTCATTGACATGATTCCATTCATTGTATAGTATATAATTTCTCCGTTTTATAACTGCCTTCCTTCTATAGTAGATCTTATATTATAGAGTGGAAGGGAGTGGAGTGGAGTGCAGGAGTAGCCTAGTGGTTACAGCAACAGCCTAGTAACTAAAAACATCAAGGTTTGATTCCCACTGGCACTTATTGTGACATTGGATAAGTCAATTTACTCTCCATTGCCTTGGAAGAAGAGGCCTGGCAATCTACTTCTGGTCATATCTTGCCAAGAAAACCTAGGTGCTGCTGGGTCATCAAGAGTCACCATTGACTTGGCAGCTACATAACTTAAACTTGAGGAAAAAGAGGCTTTGGGGGATTGTTTACTGCTTTTTAATTTTGCTCTGAAAGTGACTTCTTTCTTCTGTTGTTTGCTTTAAATGTGGTCTTTTTCTTCCCATTGAGATGTTATGTCTTGAGCTGATCAGTTTAAAATGTGATAATTATAATGAGAATAATTACATACTTGCCCTCCTGCCATCACAAAGGTATGAAATTGTGGAAATTGTGGGGGAGAAGAGAGCGGAACACACACATGCCCTGCATGTCATCATCTCAAACTAAGATCACAAAACTGAAAAATGCTGTCTGCATATCACTCCCACGCTGCCTCCTTTAAATATGCTCAAACCTTTTATATGATCCAACTCTATAAGAATTAAATTGGATAAAGGTGAAGGAAAAACAACATTTTTCATTTCTGGGAAAAAAAATATTTTTTCTATTTATAAATAAATAACATCAATAGCGTAAATAAGTTGTAGGTAGTAATTTTTTACTGGACTAACTTAATAAATCTCTTACTAGCTGCCAAGTGTCATCCTCTTTTCTTTGGGTCAATAAAGAAACAGTACAGTCACAATGGGTTTAAATAACTGAAGTGGACCAACATGGCCACCACAATTCTTTGCAAAAAGAAAAAATATGATAAATGAGCTAGAGATGGTTATGCCACAATCAAAATGAAAATCTCAAGCCCATTGGAACATGTTTACTTGGCCCTGTGCCGGTGACGTGCATTGAGCTGTATTACTAGTGTGGGGGTTCAGTGCTAACTTCAGGGGGCATGCGTTTCCATCGGCTCTGCAATTAGTGTGGGTCCTAAATGAGGCACCAAGCATGATTAGCACAAGCCACAATCATCCACGCTAGCCACAATGTTCTGGCAACACCTTCGTTCCATCCATGTCCTGCCCAGGGTAGCATGGGATTTTTAACACAACAGCCAAACGAAACTGCGCTGTGTAAACATGCCCCACTGTACACTTTTGATCCTATGTACTAAAGGGGATTGCAGAGTTGTTTGTTTGTTTTTCATTCATTTTGATTTTATTTCATTGGTGGGGGGGGGGGGGTTGCTCTATCTTGCTCTTTTTTTTTTCATTTCATTTCATGTCAAGTCAAAACAAAAATTAGTAACCTGTTCTGAGCCGCCCCGCCAGCTAAAAAATTTGCAATTCTAAAAATGTAAAAGAAACACTCTCCCCTCTACTGGCTTACTTGAATAACCATATTTATAAGTTACAAGGCAGGAGTAACTTGTCCTGTCCCTCTTGCTCCAGAGGTATTCTATGCAAAATGCTGCCAGCAATAACACTGGTCAACAAATTTTTACAAAAGTCATGTTACTGAAATAAAAATAGTCATTTCTTATCAATTTTTATATGCTGAACATGAATATGACAGTGAAATTGCAAAGTTGGCTCTAGTTTTTTTGTAATCTATAAGAATTAATGTTTACATCACGAAATGCATGTCAATAGTAAATATAATAGGCCTTCGGTTAATACCTGTAAAAAACCAAGTCATAGACTACTTTTTAGATTTTTTTCGCCTGTCTCTTGTACAGCTGTTCGGGAGCTTCTCTGGGGAGTGTCCAGCAGTAGTCGGCCAGCATTGTAGTGGACCATTTTCTCTGGTATCTTTCCTCCATCGTTGTGCTATCCTGGTGAAAACGTTCACCCTGTTCATCACTAACCATACCACAGTTGTCAGGAAAGAAATCGAGATGGGAATCAAGGAAATTGATCTTTAGAGACATATTTCAGCCAAGTTTCTGATACTGCATCAACATGTCTTCTGCTAGTTCCTTGTAGGTTTCTGCCCTAACATTCCCGAGAAAGTTTGTTGACACTAGGCAAAAAGCATTCCATGCTTGTTTCGCATCACCCTGCAGCAAGTTGTTGAACCGGTCATCTTTGAAGAGCTCTCGAATCTGAGGACCCACAAAAACTCCCTCTTTTATCTTTGCTTCAGTTAGTCGAGGGAATTTTTCATGCAGTTATTGGAAAGCTGGTGAAGTGCGGTCCATGGCTTTCATGAAGTTTTTCATCAAACCTAGTTTGATGTGAAGGGGTGGTAGCAGGATTCTGTGAGCCTCAACCAGAGCTGGGTGCTGGATATTCTTCTCTCCAACTGTTACATTTTGTCTGCGATTCCATTCCTTCCGCAAGTAGTGCCAATCCCTTGCTCTGCTATCCCGCTCACATAAGGAACACATGTTTTTTATATATCCCTGCTGCAGTCCCATTAAAAGGGCAACTACCTTCAAGTCACCACAGAGGTGCCAGCTGTACTTGTTGTAGTTAATGGAAGTCAGTAGATGCTTTAAGTTATCGTATATCTTTCATGTGGACGGCATGCGCTACTGGAATAGATGGAAGACAGTTTCCATTGTTCAAAAGCACAGCCTTCAGACTCAGTTTCGAAGAGTCTATAAATAGTCTCCAGTCTTGTGGGTCATGAGTGATTTTTAAGGCATTCATGAGGCTTTTAATATCGGAACAGAATACCAGATTACTTTCCTTTCCGACTGCGTATAGTACACTGCTGACGTCGAATGGCTTCAGCAGCCGTCTGGCAATAGTATTGCATTGCATCAGAAAATGATGCAATCAACTCTGGATGATGTGTGCATGCTGGTATTATGCAATGTGATTCAATAGTACATCATTCAAGGCTTATTTGGGATGTTGTTGATGTCCTACTGGATAAATTTACACAGTGAAACGTCAAAAAGGAACTAGTAGGGAGGAGTGGCTCAGTGGTTGGGACAGATTACCTCAGGCCAGAAGGCCAGGGGTTCAATTCCCACATGGGGACAAGCAACTTCAGGCTAGAGGGACTGGGGTCTCTAATCCCATGGCCACTCCTTGTGGCCTTGGGCAAGCCACTTAACCCTCCATTGCCTCAGGTACACTTAGATTGTGAGCCCTTCAGGGACAAGGGAATAAAAAGTACCTGTTAGTATACATGTAAACCACACTGATTCTAAATAGCACAGTATAAAATAAATAAATACATGCAATATCTTCAAAACAAAAGCCAATAAAATGTATTTTAATGTTATATTCGTGTTCAGCTCACCAAGATTCTACAGATTAGGGCCTTTTAAAGTCAGTAACAATTTCATTGTTGACCAGTGTAATAGGAAATGAAAATAACAGAGAAGCAGAGTCACACTAATTATGAATATAAATATGTGGCCTGATAGTCAAAGCCCAATGTCAATCCAGCGGCAGCTGCTGCACATTTGGTGCTGGCTACCATTATCTGTCAATATTCACTGGCACTATATGGATAATGCTGCCAGATATCCTTCCAAAATGCCCCAGTGCTATCTGGATAATGTCAGTGCCACACAGGGGCAGAGCATGGATGGAGCAAGAAGTTATTCAAGGAACGACTATATCCAGTTTGCTATCTGGATAACAATTTGGATAGCATAAAAGCTGTCCTAAAGTTACCTGGATTGCTATCCGGATAGCAGACTCGCTACTGCTGCTCTGCCTGGATATTCATTGACCCTTCAATCTGGATAATAGCACTGAAAATCCATCATAACTTTCAACCCTGCATCTGGTATTTCAAAACAAAAAAGACATCTGCAGTGTGTCAATACTGGCCCAATAGAAAATGGCTACAGAGACATTCCTGCATTTTTAAAACTACAAGTCTGATGTAGTATGCTGCAATATTTTTTTTGCCAAAAAGACCATGCATTAAAATGCACAGAAATGCTGACAAATATGCAAAAACATAATAGTGCAGGGGTTTTTGCATGTTTTAATGCAAAGAGTATTTCTTGTAAGAAAATATATCAAAATGGCTACTTTGCAGTAAGCATTTGATCATAATCCACTATGCATGAAGGCTGCTATGATAAAAATCATGCAGATTAGTTTATTAATCTGTTTACTTACTTATTTGGAATTCAGCTCACTCCTTTCCTTTGGTAGCTCAAGGTGACTTACATTCAGGTATAGAAAATACTGAGATGCATTTCTATAAAAAACAGATGCAAGAAAAAAAGTTCCGTGTGTCCCCCAAACCTACACCTTGCTGGAGTGTAGTTAATTTTTTGATTAGAGAACTTTATAAAAAGATTATTTACACTTCAGCAAGGTGTAGGTTTGGGGGACACAGAACTTTTTTTCTTGCATCTGTTTTTATAGAAATGCATTTCAGTTTGTAACACAGTGGTGGGAAGCTGTTAAAGGGTGAGAATGTATGACTAAGGATCAGGAAATGTCTTGTTTCCCCAATGGTGGCCCTAGGGCAAGGGCAGATGGGCATTATTATTGCCACTGTTTGATTTCAGCCTTTGACAGTTAATCAAATATCTTTAGGACACCATTTGTTTTTTGCTTGTTTTTTTTTCCCCATAGGGGATACAGCTTTGCATTGGCTGAGGCTTTTGGAGGAACTGCATTTATTAAACTTGAGCAGCAGTTTGTGGCTGGCAGGGCCGACCCTAGGCATGTGCGGGCATGTTGCCCACACATGGCCCCGCTCCACTATAGGCCTGGCACCGGGCCACCCTTGTGGCTATCCTTGCTCCTTCCAGTTGCAGCCATAGGTGCCCGGTATATGAGGCCCCGATGTTAGACTTTCTCCTAGCTTCCAGACATTAATGTAAAACTCATTAGAATGATGAAAGCAGCTAGACTTCATTATCTATACTATCCTCCCGAGTGTAGGAGCTGGGGCACGTGGCAGAGTGGTGAGGCAATTGTGGAATGGTGGATCTTTTGGGTAGGTGAGTTTGTAGGGCGGTGGGGAAAATTCTGGGGTCAGTTAGTAAGGTGGTGGGAAATTAGGGGGGGAGGGGTAATTTTTTTGGGATGGGGCAGATTGCCAGGTAATGGGGCAATTGCAGCAGGTTAGTGTTTAGGGGTAGGTCAGGTATGGAGGATGGTGGGACAGTTGCGAGGAGGCAGTTTTGGGTGTGGGACAGCTGAGAGGGTGATGGGATAAGTTGCAGGAAGGGTTAGGTTTTCTTGATGAGGCACTTTATAGGGTGAGGGCAGTGCTGGCCCGTCCACTAGGTGGACTAGGTGGTAGCCTAGGGTGGCAGACCCTGGTGGGCGGCATTGTTAACCCAACCACGGGGAAGCGGCAGATGAACTGCTGTTTCAGCACTGTGGTGGGCTTTAAAAATGCCCAAGCACATGCACACAGTTCTGGCTTGCCGCTTCTGCCCGCCCTCCAACAAAGTTGCATCAGAGGATGGGGCAGGAGTGGCAGGCTATGAGCGTGCATGCACGCAGGCACTTTAACCCTATCCAGGCCGGTCCCGAAACTCTCGGGATCCAAAATTCTGACAAAATGGCCGAGCCCGAAATATTCGGGATCTGCGCAATGATGAAAATACTAAATATGAATGAGCGAAATGCCCGAAGCTAATGACGACACATATTTTGACCAATGAAAAGAGAGTTGTGCTAGTGTTTCTATTTATACACCAGGCCAAAACAGCCAGAAAATAACCAGCAAATAGGTCATTAGCAATAGGTCATTTAAATTTTAAAAGCCAAGTAAACAAGATGGAGTCAACAGGTAAACGAATACGTAAAGAACGATATAAAGTTGCAGAAGTGATTAGGTTTCTTACAGAAAGTGATAGTAACTGTAGTAGCAGTGGTGAAGATGTCATTGATAATGAAACTGAAGATGTTTTTGCAAAAAATGTGGACTTTGAAGGCTCGGTTGACAGTGACCCAGATTCAGTAGCAGCCGCAGCTGAACCTCCAGGTCAGCAATTATTTGCAGTCATTATTTATGTCACTTATATATCAGCTATGTCTTTAGGTATAACACAACACTAAATGTCACATTTATATTGATAAATTGTTCAGTTTGAAAAATGTCACCTATAATATAACTTTATTTTTATTTATCATTTTCTTATATACCCCCTTTCATGACATCAATGTGGTTTACAATGAACAAACTGAAATGACATTGAACAGGACATTATAACTTGGAGATAACTATTTTCTAGGGAACATGGGCAATGGAGGGTTAAGTGGCTTGCCCAAGACCACAAGGAGCACCTGTGGGACTAGAAACCCCAGGTCCTTCCAGCCCAAGGTTGCTGTCCTCTAGTGGGATTTGAACCCCTGACATTCTGGCCTGAGGTACCTTGTCCTAACCACTAGGCTACTCCTCAGCTGTGGTTGTGGTTGAACCATCTGTAAATACAAACTGTCGTGGTAGAGGGAAGATTCGCCGTCGTACTACAGACCGTGGTGATAGTGCAACTACATCAGAAGTACGGACAAGAAGAAGCAGTCTTCCATGGAAAACAACTCCAAAAGATGTCTGCCAGTTTCCTTTCATTGCACAACCAGGCATAGCCAAACGTATGGGTGTCAATGCAATTAAACTGGAGTTCTACAAGCTCTTTGTTACAGATGAACTAATTTCAATGATTGTTCTTGAGACAAATCGCTATGCAGCAGAACTGTGTGCTAAAATACCAGCTGACAAGTCTCATGCCCGAATGAGAAAATGGCAAGACATTGACCAGAATGCTATATGGAGAATGTTGGCGTTGACGATGGCTATGGGAATAATCAAGAAGTCTATGATCGACTCGTACTGGTCAGGTCAACAACTGTTAGAAACTCCATTCTTTCCATAAGTAATGAGCTGAAATACATATAAGCGAATATTACAGGCCCTTCACTTTCAAAACAATGCAACACAGAAACTCAAGGGCGATCGCATTTGGAAGCTTCGTCTATTCTATGACATTATCACAAAGCGATTCAAAATTGTTTATATCCTAGAACAAGACATTTCAATTGATGAATCTCTACTGCTTGTCAAAGGAAGGTTATATTTCAAACAATACATACCTACAAAACGCTCAAGATTTGGCATCAAATCATATGAGCTGTGTGAGTCACGTAGTGGATACACCTGGAAGTATATGCTATACTCAGGTCAAGATACAGTTCTAAGTGATGGTTTACATGGAAGTAGCTACTGTATTGTGCTGAATCTGATGGATGGACTGCTTGATCAAGGCTATCGATTGGCTGTGGATAACTACTACAACAGTCCAGAACTCTGTATGGATTTGTATGACCGAGCAACATCCTGCTTTGGAACGGTACGATCCAGTCGAGTTGGTATGCCTACTGACCTGCGTCTAAATGTAGATGGAAGCAAATTGAAATGAGGAGATGTCACATATCGTACAACAGATAAACTGCTAGCACTTTGCTGGTATGATAAGAATTATGTAACAGTGTTGTCCAACTGTCATGATGGCACTGTAGTTGACACTGGAAAAAGAGATCGTAATGATCAGCCAATTCAAAAAGCACAAATTATCGTGGACTACAACCACATAATGCTGTTCATAAAACACTATGGACACATCACATAACCTCAGAGAATGTATAACAGTACATGATACTGCCTAAACAATGTATGTATGGAAAATGTTTTTAGCACCACTGTATATAGCCCACCTTGTATATAGCTCAAAACAATCTAGCACACATTACAACACACACTCAACTAAGTTTCACCCTCACTGCATGTATAACACACTCACTTTACCAGATTGTTTGCTGTGATACCACCTTGATTATTAAGATAAGGCGGTTTAGAAATACTGTTAAATAAATAAAATAATGGGTGGTGTAGACAGAACAGATCAGTTATTGGAGTATTATGCTTTTCTGTGCAAAACTGTAAAGCGGTACAAGAAAGTTGCATTTCATCTGTTGGACATAGCAGTACTCAATGCTCAGATACTCTAGAGCAAGTCCCACCCAGAGAAGAAAGTGACAGGACTTGACTTCCGTATGAAGCTTATCTTGGCTATCTTTGAAGCAGTTGGTCCTGATGCTAGTGCATGTGATGCTGGTGGCCGACCAAGTACTGGGGTTTCCCCACTTCGTTTGACTGCTAGACATTTTCCTAGTCTCATTCCACCAACTGAGAAGAGAACTACCGTATTTCGACAGTGTCACGTGTGCAATGAGAGTCTCGGACATCGTCATGTTGCTGGTGACAATCGTAAACGTGTAGAAACTAAATATCACTGTGCTGACTGTGGAAATGTACCTCTCTGTGCTGCACCATGTGTTGCATATTTTCATAATAATGAAGATATTAAATAACTTGTAATTTTTATGAGCAGTTAAACTTAAATTGAATGTATGCAACTAATAACAATTGCTTTTATAAATAAAGTGCACCTATTTTCATCTTTTTTGAGCCTTCGTTTATACATATTTGTGTTGCTGTCTCATTTTTCTATCAGACGGTATACAATACATGACCATAGCAGAAAGAAAATCACTGTTATAACATATTGAATAAGATGGGTACAATTTTCCTGAAATATGGAAAAAATAACCCGGCTGCAGAATGTGGATTAAAAATTTAAAGTAAGCCTTCAAAGGGTTAAGGCCTGACGCAGCACTGAAATGGCAGTTCAGCCACCGCCGTTTTAGCACAAGGTGAGGGCGGCAAGGCGGGTGGGACGGAGATGCAGTCTTGGGGGGGGGGGCAGCGGCACAGTGGGTCTACCTAGGGGAGCAGAAATCTTCATGCTGCCACTAGGTAAAGGGGTAGTTGTGGGTGGGGCATTTTTGTGGGTGGGGTAATTGGAGATGTATTTGAGCAATTGCAGGCATGCAGTTTTTGGGGGTACAGCAGAGCCAAGCCAAATGCCATGGAAATTAGGTGGCTGTCTAGGGTGGAGGCAAAGAGCAGGGCATTCAAAGATCGACAATAGATTTTGACAGCTGGGGGGGGGGGGGGAGCTGTAAAGCTTAAGGTTTGACTAAGGTGCCAACACCTTGAACCAAGTCTGGGGCCGGCCCTAGGATAGGACAATTTGCAGGAAGTTGTTTTTTTAGAATGGGATAGTTTGCAGGGCAGTGTGGCAATTGTGACAGGGTGGTTTTGGGGGGTGGGACGGTTTTCAGGGTGGTGGGGGAGTTCCATGGGGGTAGCTTTAGGGGGTGGTGATAGCTCACAGGGTGGTTGGGTAGTTGCAGGAAGGCTTATGTTTTTTTTAGGTAGGGCAAGCTGTAGGGTAGTTTTAGGGGTTGCAGGCATTTTGCTGGATGATGAGGCAGTTAGAGGTTGCTTTTGGGGTGAGGCAGTTTGTAGGGTAGTGAGGCAGTTGTGGAAGTATTTTTTCATGGTGGCAGCATTTGGTAGGCAGTTGTGAAGGAGAGTTTTTTGGGTGGGTGAGGAGCATGTTTGGTGGTAGGGGAAGTTTGGGGTTGGGAGAGAGAGTTTGAAAGAAGTTTGAAAGATGCATTTCCCTAACTGTTCTTTTAGGCCTCCACGGCTAGTATCATGATCTTTGCAGTTTTCCAGGTCATTCCACTTCCACTTACTACTACTATTAATCATTTATATAGTGCTACAAGGCATAGTCAGTGCTGTACAGACTCATATAATGAGTGGTCCCTGCTCATCAGGTCTTACAGTCTGATCAAGACAGACAAAACAATACGTAGATGACAATGAGGGTAAAATAGGGAAGGGTAAGGAGATAGAAGGAGAACAAAGTATTAAGATCCATAAGCGACCTGAAAGAGGGGAGCCTTTAGCATGGATTTAAAAAGAGGGAGAGATGAGACCTGACATAAAGAGACAGGAAGTCTGTTCTAGGCATAAGGAGCAGCAAGGTGAAAGGACTAAAGTCTGGAGTTGGCAGTGGAAGAGAAGGGAACAGAGAGAAGAAAGCCAGAGTAAGAGCGGATATGATTACTACTAAGATGTGGCATGACTCAGAAAACGGCAAAGGTCAAGTCCCTAATTGCTATGTTTCACAGTAGGTAACTTTTTATGCTAAAGAGGCTGGAATTACTTCTCTCATAAAAATACACTGGGCTAGTTTTTTGGGGGCTTGTTTCTTTAGAACCCCAGTCCAATTTGGCCATTTTCAAACTCTATGGGGTTTATTCCATCCTGTTGGAACGTCCATCCCTGCTATTTGCCCCCCTGCCATCCCCGTCAAAAGCCTCCCTGGAGGGGGCATATTGGAGGCGGAGCAAGGGTGGGGCATGGGCAGCCTGTGACCCTGGACGCACAGGGCCAATTCTGAGTTTGACCCTGTATGTCCAAGGTTGAAAACTGGACAGGGGAGCTATTCCACCTCAGAAAGTGGAATAAGTCCCCCTGGACATCGGGGGACAGACAGCCGGCCCTGGTAGTGTCAGAAAGGTGAGAGGGTGCAAGGGATTCCCCTCAGCCTGACCCTGGCCATGGAGATTGGTCAGGCTGCAGGAAAGAAGACTGTGGTCAGCAGTTAGGGATCACAGCTCCTGAATGGAGCCACGGTGCCTGACTGAGGTAGCCGAGCAGGTGGCTGTACGAGCAGGCTGAACAGAATCAGGTCCCGGCCTGAACGTATAGGCCCTAGACCTGATTCTGATTCCATGGGGCACGTCTAGCTCCTGTGGTATCAGAATCGTGTCTATCCCTGGGCGTCCCGATTCTAATCGGACACACTGGGGTCTGGACATACTCAATGGAATGTGCCTCTATCTGTCTTTTTACCAGTTTCTCACATAACAATTTTCATTCCATTTTGTTAAATTTTTGGAGAGTTACTATGCCCCCAGACAGATGGATAGACAGACAAGACATTCTTGGCCCCTTTTATATAATTCTTTCCAACTACCAATGGGTTGAAAGAATAATAAAGATAGATGGGCACTCATGTAACTTTATAAAATAGGCCCAAAACAGCTGCCCATTTGGTCTCCCCACGGGGCGGTGGGTATACCCCTAAACAAAGGCATGGGGAGGGGTGACCTGCACAGAGTGGCAGGTATACCTACTTTTGCCATCTTGCTAGGTAGATTAGATGGACCATGATGGTCTTTATCTGCCATCAAATACTATGCTACTATGTTGCTTATCCCGGCGTAAGCAGTGAATTTCCTGGATCCTCTTTAGTAATGTTTTATGGACTTTTCCTCTTGGAACTTGTCCAAACCTTTTATAAACTCAGCTACACTAACAGCTTTTACTATATCCTCTGGTAACAAATTCCAGAGTTTGATTACACGTTGAGTGAATTTTTTTTTTTCTCAGATTAGTCTTAAATAGGCTACATTGCAGTTTCATTGCATGCCCCCTAGTCTCTACTTTTTGAAGGGGTAAATAACCAATCTACATTTAACTGTTCTACTCCATTCATTATTTTATAGACCTCTATCATATCTCTCCTCAGCCACTATGAATATGTATGAGAAATATTTGCACACAATGGGGGCAGTGTATTCAGATCTCTCTCATGCATATTCTTTGTGGTTATCCTGAAAACCTAACTGGCTAGGTGTGTCCCGAAGACTGGGTCGAGAACCCCTGATCTAGAGTATAGAAGAGACGAGGAGATATGATACAGATGTTTAAATACTGGAAAGGTAATAATGCACTTTTTCCACAGAAATAAAAGCTGTAGAACTTGGAGGCATGATATGAAGCTGCAAGGAAATAGACTTAAGTGCAACATCAGGAAACGTTTTTTCATGGAAAGGGTGGTGGATGCCTGGAATGACCCATCAGAAAAGGTGGTGGCGACAAATGGTGATGGAGTTCTAAAGGAGTAGGACATACACAGAGGGTCCTTGAGTGGTACTTACATCCCTAAGCACCTTACTGGGCAGATTCGATGAGTCATTTTGATCTTTTGACTCCTACTTTTGTTTAGTCTTTTTTCATAGAAGAGCCATTCTATCCCCTTTATCATTTTGGTTGTCCTTCTCTGTACTTTTTGTAGTTCCATTATATCTTTTTCGCAATGGGGCAGCCCAAACTGCACATAGCAGTGAAGGTGCATTTGTACCATGGATCAATACAGGGCCACTTAGGTATTCTCTGTTTTATTCTCCATTCCTTGACAAATAATTCCATTTGCTTTTTGGACAGTCACTACACACTGAGCTGAGGGTTTCAACATATTATTCACAATGATCCCAAGATCCTTTTCCTGAGTTGTAACTCCTAACACAGAAGTAAGCATTATTATGCTATAGTTGGGATTATTTTTCCCTATGTGCATTACTTTTCATTTTTCCATAGTACGTTTCTGCTGTCATTTAGATGCACAGTTCTCATGTCTCACGATTTCCTCATTCAACTCCTTGTAATCTGCTTGTGGTTTAACAGCTCTGAATAATTTTGTGGTGTCTGTAAATTTAATCACCTCACTCACTGGTCCCTGTCCCAGATCATTTATAAATATGTTAAGAGGTACTGATCCCAGTAGAGTTCCATGTGGCATGCCATTATGCTTTGCTGTGTTATGTTTTTCTTTCAATGGACACAGAACATCAAAGAAAAAAAACTTCCCAAGAGATCTTAAGAAGAATATGTATGCAAATATCTAATCTAATAAAAGTAACAAATGTTGTGCCATTAGAGGATAAAATAATAAACACTGATTTTAGTTTCTGCAGAGCTGAACTGATTTACTTGCTACACCTCGCAAATCTCCTTCTTCAATCCCATTTTAATTAGCCAAAGGTAATCCCTGATGGATTTCTATGGAAGTGTTTGCATATCTTTGTACTTTGTGGTGAAGCTTAAAAGCTTGGCCTATTGGATGCTGGTGCTTGCCGAGCGAGGTCGTTGTCCATCCAGGGGAATCTGGGTTTAGCTTACGTCAGTGCACCCATGGCTATAAACACACAAGACTCATCCTGCTTCTCAATAAAGCAGCACAATTGAAATTAATTTAATTCAGCTTTACTGACATAAAAATATAATACACCAACTCTAAAGGTCACCAGTAGCAGTGCTGAACTTGTGGCTCAGGTGGAAAGTGGTATACATTGCCATACAAGAGGTTGATCCATGCGGTGGGCCTTCTGTTCCCCAGGATATCTAGGGCTGGGAAGCTGTAGAGGCAATGTTCACAGGCTCCAGGGAGGGGAAGGGAGTTCTGGTCAATACTGAAGGGTGATACCTGGTGGCTACATTCAGGAACCATCATTGTAGCATTCTCGAAATAACCCTACAGCACAGCTCTCAGCCCAGGAGTAGCACTTCAATGATCAGATTAGATATGTTAGGAGTGGAGAGGATATAAAATAACACAAAATCCCTGAGTAGCAGCAAACCAAGGCTAATGTTGCCAGATCGCAGCCCTGGGGTTGATCGACCTAGAAATACAAAGGAACAGGAAGAATTTGCTGGATCAAAAAACAATGTGTACTAGACAGGTCCAGCAAGAGATTAGTGAAGTGAAAGGCTGTACAGTTCTGCAGTCTTAGATGGGAGACTTAGGTGCCTTTTTACTAAAGCATGCTAAGTAATTAATACGACTTATGGCGTTATGGTGACCATTCGAATGTGCCCACAGTGATGGTTACCATGCAATAAGAGCAGTCAGCATAGTAAAAAGTCCCATGTTAACTGCTTAATGTGTGAAAGGATGGGGCCTGGATGGACTATGGGTAGAGAATGAGCATAGACTGCACATTTTGCTTGGTGCTTGCTAATTATACAGTCTGCAGTCAATTTTGCAGTTTACGCAGCTGCACTTACTGCCACCTCTAGGGGAGGTCTTAAGTATTTCCATGCTAATTGTGAATGAACTTCACATAATAAGGGGGTTTTCCATGTAGTAAGTGCAGGGGACATATTGGGTACACCCGACAGTTACCACATGGCTTTTGCACTTATTGATCTTTGGGTTTCGCTCCTACCACACGGTAAGTGCAAAGACTTACCACACTTTAGTAAAATGGTGCTTAAGACTCTTCTGAAAGTAAGGCAATAGTCACTTATTCAATTGGTTTCCATCCTCTGATCCATGTAAATGTATTAATTATTGTTACTGAAAGATGGAGGGTGGTATAGAAAATTTTAAGAAAGTATGAACAAACAAATCTTTTTCATGAACAAGCCTTTTTCAAAGATGTGGAAGTTGTAGAACTTATTTTTGTTAAGTGCCGTCAAGTCGGTGTTGACTTATGGTGACCCTCTGGATAGTTGTCTTAAATTTTGTTTGGTCTTCAGTCAGGTGACTCATTTTTCACAGACTGGCACACATAGCTGCTGTTATAGTATCGATCCATCTCATTGCTAGTCTTCATCTTTTGCGTTGACCTTCTACCTTGCCAAGCATGATGTCTTTCTCTAATGATCTCTCTTTTCACATGATGTGTCCAAAGTATGAAAGTCGAAGTCATGTCATCTGAGCTTCTAAAGAAAGCTTAGGTTTGATCTCCTCTAGTAATGATTGGTTTATTCTTTGAGCAGTACATGCTATACACAGTATTTGTCACCAGCATCATAATTCAAAGGCATCAATTTTCTTCTTATCTTTTTCACAGTTCAACTTTCAAATCCATATGACATTATTGAAAATGCCATGGCTTGAACAAGTCAAATCTTTGTATGGAGAGAGCCATCTCTGCTCTTGAGAAATCTTGTCTAGGTCCTTCATAGCCATTCTACCAAGAGCAATGCATCGTTGGATTTCTTGACTGCATGTTGCTTCTTTATTGATAGTTGATCCAAGTAGGTTAAAGTTGTCCACTATTTCAATTTCGTCCTCATCAATGATGAACTTATTTGATTTTGCCAGTTGTCAGGATCTTTGTCTTCTTTACATTAAGGTGCAGGTCCATTTTAAGATTATGTTCCTTGATCTTGAGAAGCAAATGTTTCAGATCCTTTTCACTTTTAGCCAGTAATGTGGTATCATCAGCATAGCAAAGGTTGTTGATGAGCCTTCAACCAATTTTCACACCTCTGTTGTCTTCATAAAATCCTGCTTCTCTGATGATTTGTTCTGCATATAAATTAAACAGGTAGGGGGAACGTATGCAGTCTTGTCGTACACCTTTGCTGATTTTAGTATTTAATCTTTTTATTCATTGTAAATAGTTAACATATTGAAACATTTTAGACAGCATACATTTTGATTCCATTGTAAGAAGTTAACATATCCTTTGCTGATTTTAAAACATTCTGTTTCTCTTTGTTCCATTCAAACTGTTGTATCTTGATCAAAGTAAAGGTTGTGAAGAGAGTGATCAAGTGTTCTGGTAAACTCATAGTTCTTAATGTGGCCCAGAGTTTCTCATGGTTTACACAGTCAAAAGCCTTGCTGTAGTCAATAAAACACATATAGACATCCTTTTGGTATTTTTTTAGTCTTTTCAAGGATCCATCTTACATCCGCGATGATGTCTCTTGTTCCTCACCCTTTCCCGATCCCTGCTTGCACTTCAGGTAGTTCTTGTTCCAGGTATGGTTGTAGTCTCTGCCGAATAATCTTCAGTAGAATCTTGCTGGCATGTGGGATCAGAGCGATTGTGTGATAATTTCCACAGCCAGTTGGATCATCTTTCTTTAGTATTGGTATAAACACAGATCTTTTCCAGTCAGCTGGCCATGATGTTGTTGTCTTCCAAATTTCCTGGTAGAGCCTTGTAAGTATGGTAACAGCTGCATCAGATTGCTGTAATACTTCTATGGGAATGCTATCAGTGCCTGATGCTTTGTTTTTTGATAAGGCTTTCAATGCAGCTTCGACTTCTTCTTTCATCACCAATGGTTCCGGATCATAAGGTACAGGTTAGGTAAGGCTGTTGGTCCACTTGATCTTTATCATATAAAAATTCTGTATATTCTTTCCACCTTTTCTTGATCTTCTCAGCATCATTCAACATAGAACCTTGAGCATCCTGTAACATTCCAATTCAAGGCTGGAATTTTTTCTTTAACTCTCACAGCTTTAGGAAAACCGATCTTGTTCTTCCTCTAATAGTTTCTGCTTCTATTTCCTTGCATGCGTCATTGTAGTACTTCTCCTTGTCTTGTCTTGCTGCACGTTAGAAATCTCTATTGTGTTTTGTGATTGCCTATCTTTCTCCTCTGACTTTAACTTCTCTGCATTTCTGGGCAAATTTCAGAGTTTCTTCGGTCATCCATTTTGGATGTTTTTGCTTTTTCAGCTTTTGTAGAGATTTCTCACTTTCTTCCAACACAACCTTCTTGATGTCATCCCATAACTCTTTTGGAACTCTGTCATTTGTATCTAAAGCAGCAAATCGATTTTGCAGGCAGCCTTTAAAATTCCAATGGTATATTCTCAAGGTCATATTTTGTTACATTCATGAGTGACTTGCTCTTTTTCTAGAGGACATGAAATGAAGCTGCAAGAAGGTAAACTTAAAAGCAACATCGGGAAATGCTTTTTCATGGAAAAGATGGTGGATGCCTAGAATGTCCTCCTGAAAGAGGTGGTGGCAGCAAAAATAGTGACGGAAATCAAAAAGGCATGGGACAGACACAGAGGATCACTACATAGCATGAGGATGGATTCAAAGCAAACAAATAACTTCATAAACAGAGAAGGGTAACCTGCCTGGGGCGACAAGTACAACTTTAAGCAAAGGAATAGAGGGGATTAACCTGCCCAGAGCGGCAGGTGCAGCTCTACAACTCCAGTCACCTTACTGGGCAGACTAGATGGATCATGCTGGTCTTTATCTGCTGTCATTCACTGTGTTATTATGTTAAATAAACATAAGCATAAATTTTCAACACCTTTTTACTTTGTTTTGTTTTAAATTTCACTTATAAGTCAATGAAAATTGAGTAGACATCTTTTTTTCTAAATTCAAGCTTGTCTGCATTTTTGATTGTCTGTCATTGACAATAGTGCTGAACACAGCTTAGCAACACAGAGCAGCAATTGCTATATGGCCAGTATCCAAAAGGGATGTCTGCGATTTTGTTGCACAACTGCATGACTGTATTACAAAACACACACCACGTAATGATCTCTTATACAGGAGAAAGCAACACAACTTCCTTCCTGCAACTCCTGTTCTGCTAATGATTTCATATAAGGTTTTTACTGCAGCATTAACAATTGTCTTGTGATGAAGCTGCAGCAAAAGCCTTATATGAAATTATTGGCTGAACAGTTTAATCGAGGAAGATGTATTAGAAAACAATCCGCAAGGCCTCGGCGCTGGCTCTGTCAAAGCAGGAGTGATTGGGGATCATTTCTGTGCCATTTGGATTAAGGAGGCCCCAAAGGTGGGACAAATGGGATGGGGGAGGGGCACAAGGCAAGGGCTTTCATTGAGCTTTACATTTCATTAGAAAGAGTGTACATCGTTGTTCTAAATCAGACCTTACCATGGCCAAGGAAAGGCTGTAAAAGCCATTAACATGCATGCGGTATAGAATAAATGAATACTGACTGGCACGTGCTATTACAGACATGCGGCATCCAGCAAGATTACACGAACAAGGTGATCATTTCTCCCTGTCACAGTGATACGCAGTGGTAACCACTAACTCAGATCAGTTCTGAATCTTACCATTTTTTGAAATTATTCTAATGGATGAACTTTCTGTTTTTACAAGCTCCGCTCCTCCCTCCACCTCCCACTCAACTGCTGCTTTGAGCTGCACCTCTGGTTATGTGGAGAAAGGAGAAAACTAATAGTCTGGCATTTCTGTACCATTAAAAAGATTATTGGTGCTTGTTGAGAATTGCTGAGATGTGCAGAAAACCATTTTACAAGAATTACTGAAGAGGAAAGAGAGTTATTAAAACTCATACATGCTCCGTAACTTGACAGTGCATTACAATGTAGCAACGGCTATTAGGCAATCAGAAAGAGGGCAGAGTTGACAGGGGCTCTGTTTTTCTTTCAGTTTAACCGTGCAATTATCACATTTTTCTTTCAACCTAGCCAACCAGGCCAGTGTTTTCTAACCCTTTCCCAGAAATACATCTAAGCAATCAGGTTCTCAGGATCCTCCTAATGAATATGCATGAGAAAGATTTGCATAAAATAGAGGACCAGTGTATGCAAATATCCATCATGCATATTCATTGTGATAAACCTCAGAACCTGGGTGAAAAAGGTATGCCTCTAGGAGTGGACTCAGAAACACTGAACTAGGTGGCTGCATTAAAATAGCAGTTCTCGGGGAGCGGAGCCTGCACGAATGCAAGATGGCAGCTTGAGAGCTTAGCTCCCCGGACCCCGGCACGGATCCTGTGAGAAACTCTGCGATTAGGGAGTCAAGTAGGTGCTACAACTGCTTCGGCAAATACATATTGGTATGGCCAACATTAAACCCCCGAAGGTGGATTTTGGGGCAGGCGTTAACTCGGGATCCAAGAGGGCAAAGTCTGATCCCCTGTCTCCCCACAAGATGGCCGTCACACGGGAGTTGGAGGAGATGATTCGGGAGCTGCTGGGGGAGATGCGATCGGTGAAGGAGTTGGTGCTGGCGAATGGAGAGGCGATAGGAAAGGTGCAAGTTGAAATGCAGGACATTAGGGAGCAAATGGAGCGGTTCACTAATAGATTGGACTCTATCGGGACGAAAGTGGCTGCCCACGAGGAAAAACTCGCACGTGTGGACAAGATGGCAAAAAGGCTGGAGAGGCTGGAATTAAGCTTGGAGGATGTAGCCAACAGGAATCACAGAAATAATAGAGTGCTAGGTGTTCCGGAGGTTGCTGAGGGGGCAGACATGATCTCTTTTTTGGCAAGAGCCCTACCCTCGATGCTGCATTTGAAAACAACAGGCCCGATCGACATTAAAAGAGCGCATAGGATCCCTGCGCAGCCTAACCTGCACGCCCGGGGCCCTCGACCGATCATTTTTTGTCTGCTGAGATACCAACAAGCGGTACAGATTTTGGAAGCGGCAAGGACTTTGAGGTCAATTACCTTCGAGGGTCACAAAATTCTATTTTTCCTCGACTTCTGCAGGGCAACGGTAGAAAAGCGGAAGCAGTTTCTTGCATTACGACCCCGGCTTCAGCAACTGCAGGCCCGGTACGGGCTGTTTTATCCTGCCCGATTTAAGATTACTTTAAATAATCAAACAAAGTCCTTTGATGTCCCGGCGGCAGCGGCAAAGTATGTTGAAGAGCAAGAAGTTCTGCAGATGCAGTAACTGTTTAAGCTGGGATGTAAAACTTAACTGTTTTGAGAGCAGAAGTTGCTGCGGAACATGGTTTCTCCTTTTTTGGTTCCCCAGAAGCTGTGGGTATTTACTGTGTCAGCAAGATGGGGTATCCCTTGTTCTGGGCCGCAGCAATTTGGTATCTGGGACAATCAATGGCAGTCTATATACAAAGGGACATTTGGATTGTTCTGCTTTGTGTGTGGGGGGGGGGGGATAATATTGGCTCCTCTGCACTGGGATGAGGTGGTTGCGCAAGGCAAATGCAATATTGAAGGGGTGGTGTTTTTGCTTTCCTTATCTCTTTATCTGTACAGTTCCTTGCCCCAATACATCAAGGCAGGGGTTAAGTATGCGAGTTGGATGTGGGCTATAAAGGGCAATGATAATAGTAGGCAATCAAGTATGGTAGCGGATGACATGGCTGTAATTAGATAGATTGAAACTGATGTCTAGAGAGGCAGGGTTTCTCTCGTGAAATATGTTTATTTTGCTTTCTATTATGTCCGGGGGGGGGGGGGGGTAGCTGGGGTCTTGAGGGCTATCTTGTTAGTTGTGCGAGTTCACCCATTATGTTTTTCTCTTTGGAGACACAGATGACACCTTGCAGGCCTGGCTATGGTTTTCACTGCCTGGTCATCCTAGAAATTTCTGGAGAGGGGGTGCAGGCTAGGGAAGAGTGCGGGATAAGGCCCTGTGCTGATAAGGATGGGTTTAGTTAAATGTTTATCCCTAAATGTCAAGGGAATCAATCACCCTATCAAGCGTAAAAAAATATTATTATACTGTCAAAAACAGTATGCTGATGTAATTCTTTTACAAGAAACTCATTTGTCTTCCAAAGAGACACTAAAGATGGCACTAGGCAAATTTTGTCTAGTGGCTCATGCTCCTGCGTGTATGAAGAAGAATGGAGTGGCGGTCCTGATTAGGAGGTCACTTAAGTATCAAATTTTGTCATCTCGGGCAGATGGGCTGGGGTGCACCTCCTCCTGGAGGGTCAACAGTTGAGTATTTTTAATGTGTATGCACCTAATAACGACAATCCTTCCTTCTTCCAGTCGTTAGCTGATGTTGTTCAAGAGTATGCCAGTTATCCAGTAATCATCGGGGGAGACTTCAATCTGGCTTTAGACCCTGTAATTGATCGCAAACCCAGCAGACCTCACAGGAGGGAGAGAGCCCTGGAAGTGCTGCATTCTATTATGGAGACCTTAGGAATGGTGGATATATGGAGACTGCATCATCGAACAGAAGCTGATTTCACATTCTTCTCACACCCGCATGGTTCTCATTCGAGAATTGATTTATTCCTAGTTTCCAAAGCATTAGTCCAATGTATAAGTGTATCTGAAATACTCAGCACTAATATTTCTGATCATGCTGCAATAGTGATTACCCTGGACCTCAAGGCTGAATCCTGCAAAAAAGAATCATGGTTCTTCCCGCGGTACTTGTTAGTTGATGAGTCCTTTAAGGAATATCTCTGGAAAGCTATACAAGAGTACTTTGGGAGTAATTTGGCAAGTGATACCCCTGTATGGGCCTGGTGGGAGGCGTTTAAGGCCTCACTGCGAGCGCAGATAACTAGCTATGTGATTGCCAAAAACAAGGCTGGTCGAAATGAGCTGAAAGCCCTCGACCAACAGATTCGGGCTGGAGAGAGAATCTTACAGCGGCAATTCAGCAACAGGGTCTTGACCCAGCTACAAAAGTTAAGATATGCATATAATTCAGCTCTCAGTACAGAGGTCGAACGGGCTGCATTCCCTTTGCAAGTGCAATACCATGTGGAGGCAAACAAAGCAGGGAAAGTTTTGGCATCACAGCTCAAGCCTCGTGCTGATAGAGCTCGCATTGTGGTAATAGAAGATGAGCAAGAAGGCCCCTTGTATAAGGATCAAGACATTTCGGATGCTTTTTCTGAGTTTTATCGTCAGCTATATGCGTCTGAGGGAGTCAGTGAGCAGGCTGAGATACAAAGCTTTCTGGAACAGATCGATCACCCTTGTTTAGAACCGGACCAGAAGGCCGCACTAGAAGAACCGATTCTGCTGGAAGAGCTCAAGCTGGCCCTAAACACCGCCTTGATTCTAGGATAAGGCGGTATAGAAATACTGTTAAATAAATAAAATAAATAAATAAAATAAATAAACAAGATGCAGAGCGGGAAAGCAGCGGGCCCCGACGGAATCCCAGTAGAGTTTTATCAGATGTTTATCCAGGACCTGGGCCCACAGCTGTTTTTCTATCAGTGGTTTCAGGATCAGGCATGTCTCCCTGGAGCCTTTGCAGAGGCCACCATAGTGGTTTTACCGAAGCCTTGGAGAGATCCAAGCCGGGTAGGCAACTACAGACCCATCTCGCTGCTGAATGCCGATTATAAGCTGTATTCTTCCATTCTTGCTACACGACTCAAGAAGGTCATGAACCTACTGATCCATCCGGTTCAGTGTGGCTTTGTTGCTGGAAGGTCCACTGTGGACAACGCTCGGCTATTATGCAACATCCTGGAGATCACTAACGGTTTGGATTCCCCTTACATCGGACTCTCACTAGACGCTGAGAAGGCCTTTGACAGGGTGGAGTGGCCTTTCTTATTCCAAGTGTTGGAATGGTTTGAATTCCCCCCCTCATTTATTCGAATGGTGAAGTTGTTATACACCAAGCCTGGGGCTAGGATCCTGGCTAATGGTGTGCTATCTCAACCCCTCTCCTTACACAGAGGCACGCAACAAGGTTGTCCTATGTCTCCACTGCTATTTAATCTGGCATTGGAACCACTGCTGTTACTGCTGCGGCAGTCGGATGAGATAAGAGGAGTTGCAGTCGAGGATCTTCAGGTGAAGGCCTCTGCGTACGCAGATGACCTGTTGCTGTTCCTCACCCCGGACTCTGTCTCCCCGGCGTTACATCATATAGGGCGATATTCCGACTTCTCTGGTTATAAAGTTAACTGGACAAAATCAGTAGCATTCCCTCTCAATAAGTATGGGACCCGGTCGATGGTACAACAGTTTGATTTCCAATGGGAGCCAGCAACAATCAAGTATCTCGGGGTACAATTTGGCAGTCCAATGGAAGAAACTCTCAGAATAAACGGGGAGCGACTGAAGGAAACAGCACGTCTTTTTACAGAAAAATGGTCTCCTTTACATCTCACGTGGTGGGGTCAATTGGACTCTCTGATGCTAGTGCCAAAGCTAAATTATATCTTGGGGATGATCTCAGTATTCTTTGAGGAAATCTTTATACAAAGAGCTTGAGAGGATTCTCTGTCGCTTCCTCTGGAGGGGGAAGACACCTAGGATTGCGTTGAAGAAATTGAAAGCCTCCAAAGAAGTCGGGGGTGTGCAATTCCTGGATTTTTACTTGTATCACCAGGCAGCAATATTAAGCCAAGGTGTCTTGTGGGCGGCTGAGGGCGAAGGTATCCAGAGACCTATGTGGTTGGAGATAGAAGAGCGTTTGATCTCTCCGCGTCCAATTAATCTGGCTATGGGGATAAATCTGCCGGAGACCTCTAAGGTGGGGCACATCATTCTATCTACACAAAAGGCTTTTTACGGTCTCTCCCTCTGCCTGGGTGCTAATAACCCCATATCTAGAAGAATACCCATCTGGACTAATCCGGACTTTAAAATAATCAGACAGTTGCTTGGAAAATCTGGCAACAATGTGGTATCTGGCGACTGGGACAGATGTTACAAAATGCTCAGTGGAAGTCCTTCCAAATGATGCATGAGGAGTTTAACCTGCCAACTTCTTGCTTTTATCAATGGCTTCAGCTAAAGTACTGTGTCGGGCAGAAAATACAAAATCCTGAGCTAGTGATGGACAAATGGGGCTTGGAGGAGTTTGTAGGAGAGCTCGCTTTGCAGAAAGGCCGAGCATCAAATATTTATGGATTCTTCAGAAGCAAGATGCCAGCCCAAACATAGGGATTACGGAAAGTATGGGAGGCAGATTTGGATACATGTCTACCTCAGGATCACTGTTTCTCCAACTGGGGGCCACTGGTGTGGCCATCTAGATCGGCCTCCCTTACACAATCAATGTTTTTCTTGGCGCATAGGGCATTCCTTACACCGGTCAGATTGGCTAAGTGGAGCAAAGGAGCGTCCCAATATTGCTGGACATGCCACAAGGAGCTTGGAACGTTACGACATATGATATTGGATTGCTCAAGCCTTCAGACGTACTGGGGGGCCGTTTGGAAGAAGATTCAGCAGGTGTTAAACTTTACGCAACCACTGTCCTGGAAGATAGTAGTGTTGAGAGCTACAGCAGGAATACCCAATGTTGATAAGGAGAATTTCTTTGTGCTAAACTTTATGTTGGCGCTTGCTATAAAAGTAATTCTCATGAGGTGGAAAGATCCTGCGAAGTTAGGCTGGCTGTACTGGTGGAATTTAGTCTGTCTATATAGCCGATATGAAAAGGCATACAACAATATTTATGCCTCCGGGGGCATTGTGGGGGAAGGAAAAAAGTGGTCTGCACTAGATAGATATTCGAACGTGGATGGTTGCTAGGCGGTGGGGTAGTATGGGCCTGCAAGGTGTCGGGGGGAGGGGGGATGGGAGGTTACTTACTTAATGCCTGAATAAGTGTATGTGTACTAGGAGTTTGGTTATGTTGTGTTATGTCTGTAATGTAAAATGTAAATATACTGAATTAAAAAAAAGAAAAAAAATAGCAGTTCTCTGTGTTAAGCAAAAATAATCGGCAAAAGGATCTGTTATTGCAAATTTCAAAACCAAATGTAATACTATAGGGTATGTTTACTAAACCACAGTACATTTGTACAGCTAACACGGCATATTAGTGCAAATAGCATGGCATTAGCTGCAAAAACCATGTGCCCAGCATTTCCCCAGCAGACACCACACCAACAATGCAAACCCGGGATGCAGATAATGCCACCCATTGAGGTGGTGCTCGTTGCGCATCTGCTGTCTGGAACTCCGACGGTTACCATGTGCTGAGCTTGTCTGCGGTGACACATGTTGCAGACGCGCCACCCTCTGTCAACATCCTGCCCACTCATACAGATACTGCAGAAAATGCATAGTGCAGAACATCTCTGTGCTGTCTGTGACCACGTGTCATCCACCACGTCAACAGATAGTGCAGCCTGGTAAACATGCCTCTAACTGTAAGCTCACTGACCCACTTACCATGGGGTTGACAAATAATGGCTCAGAGCTACAGCATATGCTAATTGGTGCCCCTTAGAATCTTTCCTTGAGAAGTGCAGTTGGATGAGTTGTTTCGCTGCAATCACAGGCATGGATAGGGTCGACGTTTGGTTGTTTATTATTGTATTGTAGTTTATGTTTTACATTATTATTTCTAAAATTTTCTCTTCCTTGCTAAGCACCCTAGTGGATTGTCGGGTTATTAATGTTTTGAACTAAATTAATACATAAGTAAGAAGAAAGCTGAATGCTGTTTCATCCTACATATCAGAGTTTCTCAAGCCAATCCTGGAATACACCATTGCAATCAGAATTTCAGGGTAGACATCCATACAATGAGTACGCTTGAGACTGATCTGCATGCAATGGAGGCAATACATGCCATTCTAGCTCATGCATAATCCCCGTGGATATCCTGAAAACCGGATTGGCTAACGATACTCCAGGACTGGCTTGAGAAACATTGCTATAGATGTCATGCTCATTATTTAGAATATATGAGGACAGCATTCACTGATGAATTGCAAGCAGAGGAAGCCACTGAGCATTGGCTGGATAAAGACCCGTTGACACAAAGTCTCTGAGAGGTCCTCAAATAACGACTTCCAGTGTGTTGAAATGGATAATATGTATCCTTTCCGGGGCCACTGAGAGTACCTATTTGAAGCAAACTGCTGAGACGGGGATTAAATATAAAGCCTATTTTTTAGCATATGTCCATATCGAGAGTTACATGAGGGATCTGTTTGTGACATGCAAGTACAGTTATCAAATTTTGAGATAGGAAAAATCAAATCAAGAGTCAGCATGCGCCTACATGTACTGGACTGGCGAGAAATTATTAGTACTGTGATTGTTTTTCTAGGACATTTCCCACATTGTAATTTTGCCGTATTAATGTAAATTCCCGCAAGCCCAATATTGCTCTCCTCTGCTACTTTATACTGTGGCGCTTAAGATGTATAATTAGAAGACCAATTTACAGTATTCATCTCACAGGGATGGTGCAATGATGATGACAGTGAAGGGTGTCTTACATAATTAGAAAAAAATGTTTTAAAATACGCCATGGCTTACCACTGTAATTTATACTGCCGAGTGTACTGCTCTTATTTTCTTGTTAGATATATGTCTTGCAGGCATTACATATTATTGATATTTGTAACACATGGTGTACTTTTTTAAGAACATTAAAGATTTCAAGTTTTATTTTCAAATGCTTCAGCAGTTAGTTGAGCTGCTGAATTTCTAACAAGGACAACCAATCCCCTTTTACAAACCTCTGAAGGCACATTTTAGATACTGTAGTATGTGGAGATCAGAACTGAGACATCGAGGTCGATGTACTCAGTTCTGACGGTATTTTAGCAATGGTTCTGCTAAATGTGGAGTTGTTTTTAACAGAGGTAGAAGGAAGAGCAGAAATGCAGACGGATTTATATCCATTTTATACTTTTACATGTGGGAAAAATCAACAGAGGAAACCGGGCAACTTATACATGTAATTGGCAGCATTTCGCAACTTGCACCTGTACATGTCGGCACCTACCCGTCCATTATCAACCATATCGTGAACGTAAGTCGTATAGATGTTGCTAGTTAATTACAGAAGATGCTATCTTTAAGTCATTTCAACTTGGGAGTGGAAATAAACTAGGGGGTTTAAGAAGGACGACCCACTTAATCTTTTGGGAAAATTTCTTCAAATGGGTTGGTTTTGCGCATACTGTGATAGTCATGAACCTCAATCCTAAGCCAGGGTATGTAGAGTGTGGTCTCAGTCTCTCAAATTTACAGCTAATGCTTGGCGCAACACTTGCATCATGCCAAAGAGAGCCTCTTTCTGGAGTCATAAGATGTAACATGCATGGGTAATTTATCAAGGTGTGTTTGGGAATTCTTCTTAATCAAGCTTATAGCACCCAACACAATGTTAAATAACTTGGTATCTTTCTGCAACATTTTCTTGGTCTCTGACTGCATTTCTTGTTACTTGAAGGTCTTCTCTCTCTCCACATGATTCACAGAGTACTCACTTGGAACTGACACCTTATACAGTTCTGGTGTTCTTCTCCTTTATCACTATCTCTGTCTTCCTTTTATCTAGTTTTTTATTGGTTGGGAGTATCCCAGGTGATCATAACCTCTTCATTTTCTGTAATTCTCTTACGGTCATGATCCCAGTGCTTTTCAGGCACAGTGATTTTGTAGTGCTTATAGAGTTTCTAATGGCTAAGATGTGCTACTTTATTGTATCTTTCTGTATAGAAATTTTCTGCCTTCAGAACTTTGCAGCCAGCTATGAGGTGAGTTACTCTTTCTAGCTCTTTCTTGCAGAATTTATGTCTGTTTTGGCAGTTTTTTCAATGCTCACTGTAAACAATATTGTCTGCAATCAGCTAACCTGGGCTGTAACTATCAATCTCTCATCCTTTGGTTTCAGTTCACCTCTCCTTTACCGTTCATATGTCCGTTCTTGATTGACAGAGTTCCCTGAGTAACACCTTGCATTTCCCACTGTATTTGTGGATTTGCAACTTGTTTTTTGCAGTAAAGGGCTGGCTTTGGTACGTCCCCCCCCCCCCCCCCCCGTTTTTGCGTTATTTGATCAATTTCACACATTGTGTGTTAGAACTTTTTTACTCATGCAAATTGATTATATGCATACTAATTCAATGCGTTCACAGTTTATTTTGCTCACACTAAAATCTTTAAGGTGCCAAAATGAACCGAATATGCTCTAATGAATAAATATCCCTGGCCCTTACCATACCCCACAAATGAGTTGCTTCACCAGATGTGGCTGTAGCCAGCTGCATATGTTGGTTGCCCAATGCTGTTTGCTCATCGACCTGGCAAGTGCTCCAGTATTGACTTGTAAAAAACAGTTTGAATAGTCTGTTCTCCCTTCCCCCAACTAATATAAGCTGTGATAATACACCAATATTAACATACAAGTAAAACAAAACAATCAGTTATGGTAAGGTTGAAAATGGCAGTGCACCAAAAAGAGGGCAGAGGAATCGCCCAATCCACCTTCATTTATAGGTCAACCTCCAGATCCCACTTCTGATCCATGCTCCCTGAGATGTCAAACCAGCCCAATATGCAGAACACCCCAATACTTGGTTTAAAGCACACGGGAACAATAAGGCAGCCTAACTCTGTCTCCCCCAAAGCTCCTTGAGATTGTGGGTGATATTAACCAACATTTGTGCCAAGCTCCATGTTATCCCGGGCAGCCCTGAACCCAACTTCAGTTGCTTCTCCCCACCTTCCAAGAGTAAGACTGTAATTTTCCCTCTTTGATTAAGAAATGTTAGACTTGCAAGAAAAACAAGACAGCACAAATGGTGAAAATAAGAATGAAAACTGGCCAAGTGCCCTAGTAGCTGTTTAGCTCCCTTGGAAATAGAATCCTTTCAATTCAGACACTGGATTTCTGTTTGAAATGCTTTGGATTATTTCAAAGTGCTATAAATTTAGGATTGCCTTAAGCTCCCTGATTGAAAATGGCCAGGCACCAGTACTCAAACTAATGAAAGTGTGCCTCTGCTCACACTGTCCCAAGGAGCATACAAAACCATTGGATAGTTACTCCATTTTACAAAAACATTGCAGCTAGGCAGCAATTTCAAGAGTCTGCAAATAACATTTTAACTAGTGCTGGGGACCTGGATTGTTCTGCACTCCCAGCATAGGGGGCCCAAAGCTCCTGACTCCAGATCCTGAGCAACCTAAGGGCAAGATAGGAGGTAGTGCTCAGGGGTCTTGGTTGGATGATGATTACGGTTCATTTTGCTTTGTGTCCTTGCTTTTCAGACATATTTTCACTCATTTCACATGCTTGTTTTATTTATTTATTTTTTTTAATATCTGCTAATTGACTTAGGGGCCAATTCTGTTGTAGACGTCCTGCCCCTGTACGGCCGGTCAAAATCTGGGCATGCAGTGGTAGCACCCGTTTCTGATCCTACGGGAGCTAGATGTGCCCATGGCATTAGAGTCGGGTCTACTGGCCTGGATGTGTAGGTTGGGCCCTGATTCTGATCGGCCAGATATGCGGCACCTACCCGGCTAACTCAGCCAGGCTCCTGAATGGAGCCGCAGTGCCATTCAGGAGGCGTGATCGCCAGCTGCCACCGAAAACCTCCTTTTCCCACAGCCTGACCCACGATCCGGCCTCTCATGGCCAGGGTCGGGCTATGGGGATGCTCCTGCATCCCTCACCTGTTTGTTGCCACCAGCCATTGCTGTCACCCCGCATCCAGGGGGACTTATTCCACCTCTGAGATGGAATAAGTCCCCCATCTAACAGGATCGGCCCTGTACATCTGGAGTCATGGCCCGCCCTGCCCTGCCCTCATTCTGCCTCCAGACTGCCCCGTTCCGCCCCTGAACAATACTGCTGAATGTATGGGGAGCCTTTGCACTGGGATTCGCAGGGAGGATAACTGGCAGCGATGTACGTCCAGATAGAATATACATCCCTGCTATTCATGGTGCACAATATAAGTCATAGGTTAGCATGTATATTAATTCATAGGTTAGCATACATTTAATTAATTTTTCTGCACACTAAAATTTTAAAAGACACTGATGAATCAAGTACATACTAATAAATGCACATCCCTCATTCTTGGGAGTTTCCCTACACTTTAAGTTCTTGGCTGTAAGAAGATTTTGGACCAGCTGTGCCCAAGGCCGGCCCCAGAGTTGGTTCATAGTGTTGGCACCCTAGGCAAACCTCTCACCTTACTCTTCCCCTGGCTCTCAGAAGCTCATGTTTAGGTTTGCATGCCCTGCTCTTTGCTGCCCTCCAGAAGCTGCCGCTCCAAGCAACTGCCTAGTTTGCCTAGTGACTGGGCCGGTCCTGGCTATGCCTCCCAGGATATTTGTTTATTTTATTTATTTATTTTATTTAACAGTATTTTTAAACCGCCTTATCTTATTAATCAAGGTGGTATCACAGCAAACAATCGAGTAAAGTGAGTGTGTTAAACATGCAGTGAGGGTGAAATTTAGTTGAGTGTGTGCTGTATTGTGTGCTAGATTGGGTTGAGCTATGTACAAGGTGTGTTGTATTGTGTGCTAGAAGGTTTGAGCTATGTACAATGTGGGCTATATACAGTGGTGCTAAAAAACATTTTCTATACATACAGTGTTTAGGCGGTATTTTGTGCTGTTATACATTCTCTTAGGTTATGTGATGTGTCCATAGTGTTCTATGAACAGCATGATTTTTAGCTGTTTTCTAAAGTCTTTGAGGTCTGTAGTTGCCCTCAAGTCGTCCGGTAGTTTGTTCCATATTGTTGGAGCAGCCATGGAGAGCGCTCTGTCTGTTGTGTCTTTGCGTGTGTGTTTGAATTCACTTGGGGTGCTGACTCGGTTGTGTGTTTGTTTTCTTCTAGGACGTGTGCTGGTGTCTGGTTGTATGAGGGTGTGCAGGCTGTTGGCTGATGTGTGCTGATTTATCTTAAATAGGTTTATGATAGTTTTGTATCTGATGTGTGCACCGATTGGGAGCCAGTGTAAGTCCTTTAAGGTAGGTGTGATGTGGTCCTGTCTTGCAGTACTGAATATTATTCGTGCTGCAGTGTTTTGTGCCAGCTGGAGTGGTTTGAGGGCTTGTTTCGGTAGTCCAAGGTATATCGGATTGCAGAAGTCCAGTATTGGGGTAATCAGTGCTTGACAGACGGTACGAAAGTGTTCTGGGGCGAGGAGTGGTTTCAGCCTCCTGATGATTCGCATCTTGTAGTAGACGTTTTGGATTGTTTTATCTATGTGTGGCTTGAGGTTTAGTCTATTGTCCAGAGTAACTCCGAGGTATCTCACTTCTGATCTTATTGGTATAGTAGTGTTTTGTATCTTGATATTTGGCGGGTGTATGAAGCTTTGGTTCTGAGTGATGATTAAAGCTTCGGTCTTGTTGTAGTTTATTGCGAGGTTGTTGATTTGACACCAACTCGTCATTTGGGTAAGGCAGTCTGTTATCTTAGAGAAGTCCGGGTTGTCGATTGATATCAGGGTGTATATCATGAAGTCGTCTGCATATATTGTGTATTGAATGTTGTTCTCTTTCATGATGTTGCATATTGGTTGGATGTAGATGTTACATAGGAGTGCTGAGAGTGCGGAACCTTGAGGTACTCCTTGACGGACATTTATGGGTCGGGAGGTGTTGTGTCCCACCTTGACCTGTAGCTGTCTTTCGGTTAGGTATGAGTGGAACCATTTCAATGTGATACCGTGTATACCAGTGTTCTTTAGTCTTTCCAGGAGCGTGTTGTGGTCCACTGTGTCGAAGGCTGAGGAGATGTCGATGAAGATCATTATAATTCCATTCCTGGTGTTGTCAATTATTCTTAGGATGCTGTCGAAGAGGTAGATCAGAAGCGTTTCGACTCCATGGTTGGGACGAAAGCCGTGTTGGATGTCGTCGAGTGTTTCATGTTTGTCGATGTGTTCCTGGAGTTGCAGTTGAACCGTTTTTTCGATGATTTTTGCCAGGTAGGGTATGCTGGAGATTGGTCGGTATGTTGCTGGATCCTTTTTGTCGAGAGTTGTTTTCTTTGTGATTGGTCTTACTGAGGCAAGCTTTAGTTGCTTTGGCATGAGTCCTTGAGTGAGTGAGTTGAGTACTATTTTATGTATGGTGTGAATGAAGTTTGATTTGGTGGCTTTGACCCATGATACTGGGCATGGGTCCGTAGGAGCAGTGCTTGTGTTGATTGTAGAGATGATGTGGGATATCTGCTCTGTTGGGGGTGAGTAGAATGTGCCCCAGGTCTTGGTGTGTACGTCTGTCCTGGTGGTCCCTATGTTCCACAAAGGTTGCTAAGGGAGCTCTGGATGACATGGCATACTAGCTGGGAGATTGGTAGAAATTGTTGTCCCCAGTTTTAAAGAGGCAGTGGTGATGCAAGTCCTGAAGAAGATGGTGTGTAGTCACAGGGCTGGCACAAAGGTTTTAAGTGCCTCAGGTGAAACTTCAGCCTTGTGCCTTTTCACACTTAGGACTTAGATCCCTAGTGTCCTTCCAACTATTTTGATTATTGAACTCAATTGTAATCATCTCGATAGCATCCCTCCCAGAGCAGTCCATGAAAAGCATATCTGGCCACCACACTTTTAAATATTGAACTTTGTTTATTAACTATATGTATAATGAAGGATATTTCCAAAAGCCACTTACCAGGTTAAATGAGCTATTTGCATCTATTGCCAATTCCTCCTGCAGGTAAAGGTCTGCGCTGCTGCTTCTGAGTTTGTAGGACTGGCAGCACCTGCTGCTTTGCTTTGACTGTAGCTGCTCTCTGCTGTCCCCCCAGAAGCTCATCTATTGTGCCTAGTGGTTGAGTCGGCCCTGTGTAATGACTATCGACTGGTCTCTAATAGTCCATTTTGAGAGAACTTATTGAGATATATATCACCACAATACTGTCATCTTCTTTGGGCATGATCAGAGGGCTGAATTTCTGAAAGTTCGGATTTCATGCAAACGCAGCATGGAAGCAATACTAGCAGCAATCACTTGTGAGATCCTGTGCATTACTGAATGGGAGGGGGAGGAATCTGCAGATGTTGTGGTTCAACTGGATCTTTCTAGTGCTTTCAGCCATGCGAATTATTCCGTTCTGCTGGTGAGTTGTCAGGAATTGGGTTTTGGAGAGTGCTCTAATGGTTCTCCTCTTCTTTTGTTAGATCACTCTCAGATAATAGCATTCAATGCGATGGGGTTCTCCTCACCTGACGAGGTCTGCCGAGACCGTTCCCAGGGATTGTCACTTTACCTGCTCTTATTAAAAATAAATATGCTTTTGGTGTGATTCATTCTGAATATGGACTTTATTGTTCATATTTATGCAGATGACACACTTTTGCTGCTGCCTATAAGTGGTGATTGGGATGAGGTGATTTTGACTTTGAGTAAAATTGTTACTTAGATTCTGGATGATAATATTGTGTTGAACAAAGATTTTATAGGGTAGGCAGCACTAACTTGTCCCTTTGCCAGTGAGACCCATGGTGGAGGATTTGGCAATCCCTTGGGTGAATTGGATTCATAGCTTCATGGTGAACTTGCATGATATCTAGTTCCTGGAGCAACATTTTTCAGTAATATTTCAACTACCTTTGTAGACCATGAGAATAATGAAGAAATCGTGTCTTTTTTTGGAATCAGCAGCTTTTAAAACATCTGGTGATTATGCCGTTGGACTGCTGCAATGCATTGTGTATGAGGCTTCCACTAAGACTTCCACATAAGCTTCAGCGAGTGAAGAATATTGCAGCCAAGGTAGTTATGGGTAACACAAGACGAGAAAAAGCTTCTCCCTCGCTGTAGAGGTTGCGCTGGCTTCCTACTGTATTTCAGGACAAATGTAGGCCCCTGATTAAGCTGCGTTATGGCATATTGCACATCACTTTGCAAACTGACATGCATTAAAGGACAGTAACATGCATTATTTGCCAATAATGCAGCTAAATGTGATTTTGTTTTACCACAATGCATGCTAAATGAGCAATGGAGAATGCAAATGCATAGCTTGTAGTAAATTTCACAAGCTGTGTTACTCAGTGAAAGTGAACAATATCTCAAGAAGGATGTTAACTTTCTCTTGGGAGCATCAACCTTCTAACACGTGAGCCAAGGAGCAAGTTAAAGAAATGTCGGGGGGGGCGGAGCCCGATGTCCAGCGGGATGGTCGCATAACGCTGAGGCTCCGGAGAGGCCTACTCAGAATCCTGAATTAACACCGGACATACTTGAATTTCTGCTCTGATCTTGCCGGGGCACATTGGTGAGATGGCGGGGACCAAACCCACGCGCCTGGAATTTGGATCTCCAGCGGCTTCTCACGGCAAACGCTCCAAAACTGAACCCCCGTCCCCGCAGAAGGGGCTGGCTTTGCGCGAGGGCCCCGAAATGCAGCAGGAAATCCTCGCAGAGATTAGAGGGGTTAAGGACCTCGTGCAGTCAAACGGTGAAGCACTCCGAGCGCTGCGGGAAGATCTTGGTGTACTGCAAGGCAGGCTAGAGGGGCTTTCTTCGCGTCAGGACAAAATGGAGAGCATATTAGACTCCCATGCGGTCCGGCTGTCCAAACTCGACAAAGTTGAACGTCAGGTGCGGGCCTTGCAGAAAGAAGTGGAAGATGGCAATAATAGAGCGCGCCGCAACAACCTACGACTCGTGGGCATACCGGAGGGAGCGGAATCGGGAGACATGAAGGAGTTTTTATGTAAATTCCTCCCTTCCCTGCTCCAAATCACCTTTACCAAAGAATTGGAGATCGATCGCGCCCATCGTGTACCCACAAACATAACGCTCAACAGGAAGACCCCGCGGCCTATCATCTTTCGACTTTTGAGATATCAACATGTGGAACAAATTCTCAGTGCCTCTCGGGCAAAGGGCCATATGGAGTTTGAGAGCCACAAGATCTCCTTCTATCCTGACTTGGCTAAACCCACGGTCGACCGCCGAAAGCGCTTTCTGGAATTCCGGCCGAGGCTTCAACAACTACAAGCACGCTATGGCCTGATGTACCCGGCCAAGCTCCGAGTCACGCTTCACAATCAGACAAGAACATTT
The DNA here is from genome assembly GCA_033557465.1 of Ichthyophis bannanicus. Lineage (NCBI taxonomy): Eukaryota > Metazoa > Chordata > Amphibia > Gymnophiona > Ichthyophiidae > Ichthyophis > Ichthyophis bannanicus. Next base: position 724,258,483 of record CM066032.1, read on the forward strand.
GAGGACCCTGATCTACTAGCGGAGTTTTTGGATTCTAAAGAAGCCGACTTGATGCACTGACTTCCAGAATATTCCTGCCAGTATTCTCATATCCGCTGTACCTGCCATATTGGATTTGCCGCGGCTCAGCAAAGAGTCTGTCGAGGGCGGTTTGTTGCCTTATTTTTGATGATATCTGTGACCCGACTCCATCTACCCATAGTAGCCTCGATGAGTATCAGAGACAGTGTTAATTATGGACTCTGGTGTTTCTTTTCTTTTTATTATGTCTCTATCTCCTCTCTAGGGCCTCCTCCCGCAGACATATGGTCGCCATATTCATTGGGGGTTTTGCTTCTTCTCTAAGTTACTTTGGTACATACTTTTCAATATGGGGTGTATTGGCCAGCATACTTGGTGATTATGTCATTGTTGTACAGATTCTGATTATGTTGTATGTTTTCAAGCGCCCTTATCTAAAATGTCTATTACCGATTGATGGCACCATGTAAGATTTTCTCATTGAACGTAAAAGGAATCAATAATCCGATAAAACGGAAGAAAATCCTAAGCTATCTAAGTCATGAAGCTGCGGACCTGCTTTTCCTCCAAGAAACGCATTTAAATTCGAAGGAAACTTTCAAAATCAATATTAAACCTTACATGGTGGCCGCCTATTCCCCAGCCGTTTCTAAGAAATGTGGGGTTGCCATACTGGTTAGGAAATCTCTGCATGCTACTATTATTGCGACTAGCTCAGATACAGCAGGTAGATGGTCCAGAGTTCACCTCAAGAGAGGTAACCTTGAAGTTACATGTATATGCCTTTATGCTCCTAATGTGGATGACCCTGCCTTTTTTGCTACCATTGCTCAGGTTGCGCAGACCTCTGCTAATACTTCATTGATAATAGGGGGGGATTTCAATTTAGTTCTTGATCCCCTGATTGACAAATAGCCGCCTAGGACAAGTGGTCCCCCCAAGAGTCACATCACGCTTACCTCTGTGATCAAAGATCTTGCTTTAGTCGATCTATGGAGGTTACTACACCCCAATGAGCTTGACTTTACCTTCTTCTCTTCCCCTCACAAATCCCAGTCTCGCATAGATTTCTTTCTAATATCAAAACTGTTAGTTCCTCAGGTGGACGCTGCAAAGATTCACTCCCAACATATTTCAGATCATGCTGCTATTTCTTTTCAATTACACACTACTGCACCCCAAGGGAATTCGGGGGCCTGGTTCTTTGATAGAGCCCTATTAACTCAGCCAGAGTTCCAGTTAGAAATTCGAGCAGCCCTACAGGATTACTTCCAAACCCTGGTACTCTAGGGGGATCTGGACACCCCAACAGCTCTTCTCTGCAGCTCGTTGGAAAACCTATTCTGATTTACAAAAGGAATTTGCGTTACCAGCGAAACATTACCTTCAATTGATGCAGCTTCAACGCTGCCTCAAAAGTGCTCAAATCATGCCGCCCTCTGTCCCTACTGAGGACGGGCTATTAGAACTAATTCACTCTATTAGTAGTACACATGGGGTAGCCTCTAACTTTTATAAACTATTATGTCAGGGTACAGATACTGCCACTTGTAGAGCCTAACAAGCCTGGGAGCGCGAACTGCAAACCACTTTAACCCCTGTGTAATGGAGCGTTTTCTGGAGCAAAATAGTGCGGGTTTCCCGATCTGCCTCAGTTACCCAAACTCTCTTCTTTTTTTGCACATAGATGCTCTTATACTCCAGAAAAAATAGCCAAATGGAACACAACTGCTAGGGACCAGTGTTGGTCTTGCCATACTGATGTGGGAACCCTCGCTCATGTTATTTATGAATGTCCTCAACTACAGGTTTACTGGGGGCGGGTCTGGGGTCGTATTCAATTTATCTTACACCTTCACGAGCCTCTTTCTTGGAAGATTGTGGGACTCCGCTCAGTGGCGGAGGTCCCCTCTCTTCCTAAGAAGGGTCGCTTTCTCCTTGATTTCATGCTGGGTATAGCCATATGTTTAATCACGAGGAATTGGAAGGATAGCTCTCGACTTACTGTCAATGACTGGTGGAACCTCGTCTGCTTATATAGTAAATATGAGCAGATATCTCGGAGAGCTATTCCCCATACCCAAACTCATTCTCGCTTGTCTAAATGGCAGATGCTCAATGATTATGTACAATCTGCTCATTGCTCCGACATGTCTGTTTAATGTACACTCATCATGTTTCAGATCACCGTTAGGTTTTGTAACACAAAAAAGTCAGTACACGCCCGCTTCGGGAATGATTAGTTTTCTAGAGAAGAAGCAGGGGGGAGGGGGGTGGCAGGGGTTTACTTTGGTGTATGTATCACATTCTATGTATGTATCTGTCTTTTAGCTGTATGTCTTCCTTTCCTTTGTTGTTATAAAACGAAAATAAAGAATTAAAAAAAAAGAAAAAAAAGAAATGTCAGAGTAAAAAGAAAATGTAGACGCCCACTCCAGTCTCTTTCTGAAATCACCAATGTCCCCATAGTCCACCCCCAACCCTTTATTTAATATATCAGGGTGGCATCAGCCCTTAATCCAACCAACCCCTGCCCCTTTGACACTTACTGTGTCATTCTTGAGGTCTGCTGGGTGGCTGGAAGAATCCCTGTAGCTTCTACCCTGGCAGTTCCCTTATGGAAAATGGCACCTTTTAAGCCCCTAGCGACTGTCTTGCTAGGGTTCAGGCTGCCAAATAAGGAAATGTTGTTGGTACATGCCTAGGAAGGAGTTGAAGTCAAATTAGCAGTCACGTTAGGAGGTCTGACAGTGCGAGACACTCAGTTAAGCATAGAAGCAGGAGTTTTCTGTAGCAGGGCCAAAACTTCCATTACACACTAGATCGAAGTAAACTACCCGAGGCTCCAGAAAAAGGTGCAAACATGACTATTTCTGGAGAGCTGGGGGTGATCCCTTCATTAATTGGGCTGGTTGGGTGACTCTTAAAAAAATATGTAAGCAACAGGACATGATTCTCTTAGGGTTATCATATCACCAGCATTAAGCCAAGATTCTGTAGTGCAGACCAATGAAGAGTCTGATTCTACAGTTCTTTATGCTGTAAGTGCAGTTTTTGCTTGCGCCACCCTTACAATTGGTCTGGTGGAAGAAGGCAAACTAAGCGGTCACCTAGAAAGCTGGCCCTCCGGGGGCACCCATTGCTGCTGCTGTCGCCCATCTCAGGACCTACAGCAGTGGCAATGGCTGCAAACAGCCCCCGTGGTGCTTACCTCACAAGATTGCTGCCACGGGGCCGTTTGCTTCTGTCTCCTCGGACCATCCAATGCCGACTTCCTGTTTGCAAACAAGAAGTCGGCATCGGGTGGCAGAGACGGTGGAAGCAAGCAGCCCCGTGGCACCGAAGTTGTAAGGTAAGCACCCCGAGGCAGCAGTGCTGGGGGCAATGGGTGCCGCAGGAGGGTTGGGTTGCAAGGAATAAGGTTTGCCTAGGACATCTCATCTCCTTACGCCGGCCCTGAGTGGAAAGGGAAAAGGTCTGGAGATTTCCTTTTATTTACTTGGATTTAGTTCACTCCTTTTCAGTACTAATTCAAGGCTAGTTACATTCAAGTGCAGTAAGTACTTCCCTGTGCCCTGAGGGCTTACAATTTAAGTTTGTACTTTAAAGTGTGGCGTACCTTGGGGTGCCATATTGCCATCTAGCTTATTCAGTCATTAGTTTGTGTCCCTTATTGGATATTATTAAGCTTTAATTGGATTTACACCAGTGGCATGTGATTGTGCCACTGAATTAGTGTGGAGGTTCGTGCTAAATTTTGGGGTCATGTGCATCCATCCCTCTGCTGATAGTATAATGCTACTGTGCAGCACTGCGCTATCCAGCACACACCTGCACTAAATGCCACCCACTAACGGCAACAGGTGTGGTTAGCGTGCACCCAAAAAGAAAGTGGTTGTAAACAGCTGTGAAAGAGAAGTCCAATTGTCACATAACAAGTACACAGCGATGGCTGCCTTAAAATGAGATCGGCCTTTTACTAAAAGCACACGAGCAGCCAGTCTGAAACACCACCAATAAATTAGTTAATAGAGGTGGATGATGAAACTGATCATTCAGCACATCCTTGGTAGCCAGCAACAACTTTGTCCTGAGCACAGGGCAGACTTTTGTACACAAAGACAATCACTTCAGATTTCACACTGCTGCAGATCCTGAAGACAGACAAGGCTTCTTTGTGTGGATGCACAGGTACTACGAAAGGATGCAGAATACAACAAAGTGAGCACAGGGCACTGCAAGAAGACTGGAAATCTCCGTTCTTTGAAACAGAGAAAGGGAGAAAGAAAGACAATCCAGGCGCAGGAGGTGTGACAGGGCAAGTGCTATGGCTTTTCCCTACAGGTGCATATCTAGGGTGAACTGCTGAGACTAAAGCAAGCAGGTGGCCAAAGAAAAGATCCAAAAACCCTGTGGTGTTCCTCTACCACAAATTAAGCAATGAGCTAGAAAATCTGCAGCTTACTCTTTTTCTACTTTATGTCTTGACATTGAACCATCCTGCCTCCTGGGATAGGGAAGTTGGCCGGCCATTCTTGATTCTGCTAGTGTTGATTCTATGGAAGGTTTTCTCTAAAACATGCATCATTGTCTCCCCCATGTGTCATATAGTCCTCCCATACATGGAGCGTGGCAGTCAAATGTTGCTTATGTATTTGGAAGCTGATATACTGTTATGCATTAGCATAAATGCCTGCATTAAGAGGGGGGGGGGGGATTCTATAAAGGGCATGTGGAAAGGTCTGTGCTATTTAAGTGGGCATGTCCCTATTCTAAAGGACTTAAGTGCGTGAATGGGCACTTAGGCATACCCTTTAGGTGGTCGCTATTCTGTAAGCACGTGTGTACTTTCAGCTGGGGTGTGCAGGGGGTGGAGCTTGAGTAGAGCATAGATGGACCTAAATTTACATGTCTAAGCTATAGATTAGTAGAACTTGCGTGTGTTGCTGACCGGTATAGGCGCTGTGACTAGGTTTGGACACATCAGTATACCCCTGTTCTATAAAGTAACATATGCTCCCACTTTACTTTGTAGAATAGGCCCCATAAAGAGATGTGGCAGCACACGTTCATGGGAATTTATAGACTTGCTTTCCACATATGTGCTAACGCTCATGTACAACTGCTGTTAAGAAATGATAACTGCAGGACAGCTCTTTCCGCTGTTTCCTGAATGATAGTATTAATTTGCAAAAAAATTAACCTCCTATAATTATTAAAATATCCTCATTTTTAGATATACCACCTGGAGATACTTTTTGACTCTGACATTTCAAAATATCAACAGGCTTGCAGTGTTTTTTTTCCACTCCTTTTAAAATGAACCTTTTTGTTTTAGAACAGGTGATACAGATGATAGACTGTAATATTTATTTAAAGGCTGCTGATAATGGTTTTACAATCTGTTTATCCTCTCTAATAGAAATGTTTAATATTTAATGTCACACCCGAGGAATTATTTTTAAACACTGCGCATTTTACAATTTTCTTTTCAATTCAGCAGTTTTTCTCATGAGTGTGCTTTACTGTTATATCATATTTTATGGGAATACGAGAACCCACTTTTTGTGTCTTAAAAATATTAATATATAATAAAATTTGCTAAGTAAAGCTACAAATAGGATCCCGTTTACTTTATTTTTAAGTTGTTTCCATTTGGAAAGTCCTTATTTGGCATAAGGCTGAATGGGTATGTTTACTAAAGTGTCGTAGGATTTTCACTTAGTGCACCTTAGGTACAAAATTTAAGGTGCTGTAAGCGCAAAGCTTGCGCAGTAAATGCAGGGGCATGCTCAACCTCTGCCCTGCATTTACCACATAGGGCAGAATTTGCCAACACAGGCCCCTGTTTGTAGACCTGCAAACCATGTAAAAGCTGCTGAATGGGATATTCATTGGCACTAACATGGTTAGTGCTGCTGGATATCTGTGGGTGTTGCTGCTACAAGCATGGATGCTAAGGGGGTCATTCTGTCTCACGAATAGTGGGGATGGACATCCCATTGGGCCCTTCATCCCCGCTATTTGCCCCCTGCCGGCCCCATATGAATAATGCGTTTGTACGGGGAGGTTTAGAAGAGGGCTGGAGGGGGCGTTCTGGAGGCGGAGTGAGGGCAGGGCATGGGCAATCTGCGACCCCGGACGTACAGGGCCGATTCTGAGGTTGGCTCTGTACGTCTAGGGCCATGAACTTAGACAGCGGACTTATTCCACCGCAGAGGTAGAATAAGTCCCCTTGGACTTCGAGGGATGCTGCTGCCGGGCCTGGGTAGTGAGGTAGGGGGTGCAGGAAGTTCCTCGCAGCCGGACCCTGGCCATGGGAGGCCAGATTAAGGGTCCAGCTGAGGGGACCAGAGTATATCAGCGGCCGCTAGCATTCGTGGCTCCTGAATGGAGCTGCAGTATCTTGGCAATGGGACGCCATGGCACTGCGGCTCCATTCAGGAACCTGACTGAGGTAGTCAAGCAAGTGGCTGTGCATGCAGGCCAATCAAAATCGTGGCCCGGCCTTCAGGTTCAGGCCCTAGCCCCGATTCTGATCCTGTGGGCATGTCTACCCCCCACCCCACAGGATCAGAATCAGGTCTACCTCTGGGCGCCCCAATTCCAATCGGCCACCCAGGGGCCTGAACGCCACATTGGAATGTGCCTTCATGTGTTTAGCATCGGGGTGTGTCTGGGACAAAGTGCAGACAGCACCGGCCGCTAACTGGGTCGCAGCTCAATATCGCCACTGCCTAGTTAGCTTCGAGTCCTGCAGCAATGCAGATAGTCAGTGGCCCTGGCATTGAATATCTGGGGTTAGACTTCAGCAAACCACAAATATGAGACTTATGCTACAGACAATTTAAATTTGGATTGTTGTGATTTTCCAAATATTCTTATATCGACAAAGCCAAGGTCTGAATTAACTAATGTGTAACTAAAATGGCTGCAAACTAGGGATCTGAATTTAAACATGCGATTATTACTGAAAGATAAAGCAAGCACATAATGGAAATCATTAGTGATGTTAAATATTCTGACGGTGTGTGGGAACTAATAGGAATCAGGAATTAAAATACATCTTTTAAAACCTTTAAAGCCAAACACAAATTTGATGTCTACCTATGGTGCTACCAATAGGCACTTTGGGGAACGTTTTCTAAAGAGGCTCCTATTTCAGGTGGTAAATTACTCACCTAAAATGGACTAGCTTAGTCATTTATCCACAAATGTGGCCACATAACTGCAGATGACTTCTCACGAAATGGCGCCCAGGGAAAAGTAGGCACGTTGATTAGATGGAGCATGCTTTGTTTGTGGAAGCTCTCATGGGCAGAGTTTGAGTGCAGCATGGGTAGAGGGAACAAATACATGTGAGGTTTACAAACTACTACAGTTCACATGCATACTTGAAAAATATAGCGGCAGATGTTTACAGCAGTTATAGCCTTAAGGCACAGTCTCTGCCATCGATACTAATATTTTATTAACAGAAGTAAAGTAGGCGCCTATTGTCGTACTGAAACAGGTTCCTCCTTATAAAATCACCCCTTTGAGGATAATTTAATAGCAGCTCACTAGATCAGGAGGGCAAGCATTTACCCATTTTAATTCTACTGTATAGAGATGCATAGGCACGTATCTGTCTTTATAGAATATACCAGCACTGAAGCTGCTGAAATCACGGCATGTGAGCGGAACCTGGCTGGGGTATGGGCAACCACAAGGATTTGGTCAGCTTGCAATAAACAGAATACACACCAAAGCAAGTTCAAGGCAGGTTTGATCTTCACTTAGCCTAAAAGTACACAGGCTATTTTACATGCATCTTTAAAAAATGGGCAAGTTCCCTGCACTCACTCTTTGTGGGAGTCCATGGGTAGACAGAATATGAAGCATCCATGGAGCACTGTTCCCTCTAAGCTGTGCGCATGTGCGCGTGCACACACCTCGTCGAGCGAGCGCACATACTTTACAACAGAGCGCACAAAAATTACGGCTCTGATTCTGATAGAAAACAACACAGACGTCTTAAAATTTAAAAGTTGTTGTGTATTTACGGTTTTCACAAGTTCTACAATATTTTCTAGTGCAATCAATGTGGTGTACATACTGTATTCTGAAGTGTAGTCAAATTTTAAAGTATATAACTCCGAGTGTCGTTATGTGGCGCACAAAAATTTAACCTTCCTTCAAAAGCTGCACAGCTGATATTTTATGCGCACACAACATACAGAAAATTAGAGAGAACATTGCCATGGAGAGAAGAACACACAGCCAACTGTAAGTAGACATGGACCTGGAACCCAGAGGCAGGAGTAGCAGAAAAAAAGGACAGCTGAGTTCACAGGGCTCAGACCAGGAGCAAAGAGCATGGATATGAGATACCACAAATAAGGATCCAGTCCTAGTGCAGCCCAGAGGAAGGGCATATGAACCTTTCCTCTCTGGGCTGGCCCTAGCCAGAGCCAATCAGACAGGCATATAGGGAGGACATGACAAGAAACAAGAGGGCATACTTATCCCGCATGAGAAACATAAGTGATGGGAGTAGAGCTCCTCCTACAGACAGGGAGGCTTATGTACAACATAGCTCAACCCAAACTCCCTGATAGCCCTAGCAGAATGCCCCCTCCTGATGGCTCCTCTGGGGCCTTAAAGCCTGATCAATTGGGGCATTCATACAGCAATCTCTAGATACCCAGGAAAAATCTGGGAACCCAGACCAGCCAAAGAGGTACATGGGCTTTTGTAAAGCTGGGCACAATTGAAGAAAAGTCCCAGACCAGATGAAAACTTGAGCGACTCTTTGAAGTTAGTACTGGACTGGAGACAGCTGCTGCTGTTTTTGAGCTTGGATTGCTTTCAGTTCCTGCTCCAATCCCTGAAGTCAAGGCAGGATCAAGGGCTTGGCTCCCTGGAGCCAAGGCATCAGCAAAGGTCTCTGTAAACAAGACAGAATTAGGATTATCTATTGTCAAGGCATAATCTAGGGGGTCTGGACTAGAAGCAAGGCCACATGAGTCTTAGAAACAGGAATCTTTGGCAAGTCTGAGCCTGGCTCTCTGGAGCATAGCTCATAATTATTGGAATCTCTGGTGACAGAATCTTTAGAGTCTTAAGATTCATGAAAACTAGACTGTCAGGTGCAGAAGCAGAAACAACCAGGGCTAGAGTTTCTGATGCCTAGCCTCTGGTGCAGAAGCAGGAATAACCTAGGCTGGAGTCACTGGAACTGGTATTCATAGTATGAGAGCCCCTTAAACCAGGATTGGAGTCATGGATGTTGAAATACTGAAGGCAGGATTCCCTGGAGCAGGACCTAGAGTCTTGAAAACAAATGACACTGGAGCAAAGGCAGCTGTAGCCTAGATTGGAGTAGCAGGAGCTGGAGTCTTAGAAGCAGAACACTTAAGCAAAGGCAGCGGCAGCCCAGACTGAAACACTGGGAACTGGAATCTTGGAAACACAATTTGAAGCTACAGAGTTTGGAGGCTTTGAAACAGGTGATGGCATTCCAAACCTGAGGATCATGACAGTAACAAAGTCTTTCAGATCACACAAATGTGGTCTATTTTCACCTAACAGAGAAGCAGATCAATGTAAGTGTTTTCCTTTGAGGAGAATATAAGATATCCAGTACTGGTTCAGATCAAGATCCACCAAGCCCAGTATCCTGTTTCCAAAAATGGCCAATCCAGGTCACAAGTAGCTGTCAGGTTTCTAAAAATGTACATAGATTCCATGTTGCCTATCCCAGGGTAAGCAGTGGTCCTCTTTAATAATGGTTTATGGTCTTTTCCTTCAGGAACTTATCTAAACCTTTTTTAAACCCAGCTAAACTATCAGCTTTTACTACATCCTCTGGTAATGAATTCCAGAGTTTGATTCCATTTTCAGTGAAATAAGATTTTCTCCGATTAGTCTTAAATGGGCTACACTGTAGCTTCAATGCGTGTCCCCTAGTCTTTCTACTTTTTGAAGAAGTAAACAAATGATATATGCTTACCTGTTATACTCCATTCATTATTTTATAGACCTCTATCATATCTCCCCTCAGTCATCTTTTTTCTAAGTTGAAGAGCCCTAACCTTTCAAGCTTTTCCTTGCAAGGGTTTCCTTCCATACCCTTGACTATTTTGGAGGCTCTCCTCTGTACCTTTTCTAATTCTGCTATATCCTTCTGAAGATATAGCAACCAGAATTGCACACAATATCCAAAGTGCGGTCTCACCATGCAGGGCCGGCTCGTCCATTGAGCGATAATGTTGTTCGCACAGGGCCCCGCGCTTCAGGGAGCCCCATGCAAACTCCATTACCGCACAATGGACAGCTGCAGAGGGAGCCGGGGAAGCCCGCATGAGACCCCGGCTCCCTCTGCACAGCCGCCAGCGTGAAGAGCCTTTTCCTTCACGCTGGTGGCTGTTTCAGTGAAGCCGCGAATGCTGGGAGAGGTTAAAGGGCTTCCCAGGCTCCCTCTGCAGCCCCTTAGATGGCCGCGGGGCACTTTGGAAGGGGGGGGGGGCTAGGACTGGATGGGCTGTGATCAGGGGGGAACGTGGACAGGAAATGGGCTGTGATGGGGGGGGGAAACGGACTGCAAATGGGCTGAGATGGTGGGTGGGGGAATGGATTGCAAATGGGCTGTGATGGTGGGGGGGGGAATGAACTGCAAATGGGCTGTGATGGTGGAGGGGGCTAGGACTGCAGATGGGCTGTGATGGGAGGGGGGTGATTGGACTGCAAATGGGCTGTGATGGTGGTGGGGGGGGGGAAACCTGGACTGGAAATGGACTGTGATGGTGGGGGGGGTGTCTAGGACTAGAAATGGGCTGTGATGGTGGGTGGGGGAAACTTGGACTGGAAATGGGTAGATGAAGAGCTGGATTAGGACTGGAAATGGGCTGATGGGGGCTGGAATAGGACTGGAGGTGGGCTGTTGGGAGCTGGAATAGGGATGGAAATGGGCTGATGAGGGAGCTAGGGTTGGAAATTGGCTGATGGGGGAGCTTGGAATGGAAATGGGCAGATGGGGGACTGGAATGGAACTGAAAAAGAGCATATGGGGGGCTAGGACTGGAAATGGGCTAATGAGGAGCTGGAATAGGACTAGAAATGGGCTGATGGGGGGAACTTGGACTGCAAATGGGTGATGGGCTGGAAAAGGACTGGAAATGGGCAGATGGGGGCTGGAATGGGACTGGAAGTGGGCTGATGGGAGTTGGAATAGGGCTGGAAATGGGCTGATGGGGGAGCTTGGAGTGGAAATGGGCTGATGTGGAGGCTTGGGAGAATGGGACTAGAAGGGGGCGGATGCTGGGTGGGTCTAGAACTATAAGGGAGCTGATTTTGGGGGAGGACTAGAAAGGGATGGGGAATGAGAATGGAGAGGGAAAAATATATTTTGTGTGGGAGGGAAGAAAAGTCTATGATGGGCCGGGTATTGGGAGAGTAAGTGGGGACTGAGAATGGAAGGGTGAAATTTGAGTGGATGATAAAGGAATAAGGAAAGAAATGAGGGAAAGAGCAAAAGGGGGAAGATCAGTATGTTAAAGCAGATATAGAGCAAGAAAATGGAAACAAATCTAAAAGAAGAAAGGACAAATGGATAGCTCGCAGAAGACACAAAGAAACCAGAAGAAAGTGACTGGAGCAATTGCAACTGAAAAAGAAAATACACAAACAAAAGGTAGAAAAATACTTTTTTATTTTGAATTTATTAACTGGAATATATCAGCTCTGGGAAATGTGCATCATTAATGTCTTTTGTGTTTTGTTTAGTACAAGAGGAAATTAATTTATAGTTTTATTTCTCCAGTACATCCTAAGTTTGGCTTTTGGGGTTCCCAGTTTAATTGTCTTCCTATTTCTAAATTGTGATCCGTTGTTCTTTGGTGACGGTCTATGTTCTGCATTTTAACCAAGCTGAGGTATTCTGTTCATGTAGTTTCTATTTGACCGTGCCACTTGTTCTCTTTCCCCAGTAGGAGATGCATTGGTATTCTCTGAGATGTATTGGTTTAATATTTGCAGTGTTGCCTTTTGATAAGTAGGGTTTGGTGCTTTGTGAGTCCTGGCAGAGCTGTTATGATATGGTGAATCTGCTATGAGTTCTAAATGGTCAGTGTTTATAGTAACGTAGAAATCTGTTAGTCTGTCTTTATCCAGACACTTATTAAGAGGCATGTTTACTAAAAATGCATATTAACATTATGCAAATATTTATGCAAATGAGGCTCCATATGCACCATGGAACAATACAGAGCACGGAGACATTATAATGTCCTTTGTTTTATTCTCCATTCCTTTCCTTATGATTCCTAGCATTCTACTGTATTTGCTTTCTTGGCTACCGCTGCACACTGGACAATGGGTTTCAATGTATTATCTATGATGAGGTCTAGATCCTTTTTCTGGGTGGCGATTCCTAATGTGGAATCTTGCATCATGTAACTATAGTTTTAGTTGTTCTTTCCTAGGTGCATAACTTTGCACTTGTTCACATTAAATTTCTTCTGCCATTTGGATGCCCAATCTTCAATTTTTCAAGGCCGTTTTGCAATTTTTCACAATCCACTTGTATTTTAACAACTTTGAATAATTTTGTGTCATCTGCAAAATTGATCACCTTACTCATTATTCCCATTTCCAGGTCATTTATAAATATGTTAAAAAGCAGCAGGCTCAGCACAGATCCCTGAGATACTCCACTATTTGCTTTTCTCCATTGAGAAAATTGGCCACTTTGCCCTACTCTCTATTTTCTATCTTTTAACCAGTTCCTAATGCACAATAATACATTGTCTCCTTTCCCATGATTTTTTAAAATTTCCCCAAGAGTCTCTTATGAGGGACTTTGTCAAAGGCTTTCTGAAAATCCAAATAGAACTATATCATCCGGTTCACCTTTATCTACATGTTTATTCTCATCTTCAAAACAATGTAAGAGATCAGTGAGACAAGACTTTCTTTGACTAAATCCATTCTTTCTTTCTTTCTTTCTTTAACTGTGTTTATATACTGCTGATGTACTAGTCTAAGCGGTTTACATAAAACAACTTTGTCTGGAGTGGCTTACATGGAACAGTAATGACATAGTGAATTACATGGAGCAGTAAATAATTGTGGTATAATATAAAGTAGAAATATAGAACAAACATCTAAACATGTTGGAATAATGTTATATAGTGGGGAGGAAGGTGAGGATTGGGCTGGGAAAAAGTTAAAGGGGAGCTAGGGTAGGGGGGAGCTGGGATGCGATGGTTCCACTGGTAGCTCTTAGTAAAATCGGCAGCTATGTTTTGTCATCAGTGAAGTGTTCATGAAATAGGTACAGTTTTAGGTTTTTCCTGAAGTCTGTGAGATCATTTGTGGCATGGAGACCATCTGGTATTGCGTTCCACAGTGCTGATGCGAAGAGGAAGAAAGCCCTTTTAGATACTGTATGGTAGAGCTGGTTTTAGTGTTCAATGTAGGTATGTACAGTTTGTTAAGGGAGTTTGTTCTCCTGTCTCCATTATTAGGTGTTTCTGTATTAATGATTGGAGGAAGGTGGAAGACAGTCAGTGGAAGATTTTGAAGATTGTGTGGATGGACTTGTATTTGATTCATTGAGTGATAAGCAGGCAGTGCAATTATTTGAGGAGTGGGCTTATGCATTCCATTCTTGGGGCATTGCAGAGGATTTGTGTTGCTGTATTCAGGGCTAGTTGAAGGGGCTAGTTGCAGCTTTAGGTAGGCCCTGTAGAATGAGGTTATAGTAATCAAAGTGAGGGAATGTGAATGCTTGAAAAACCATACGAAAGTCATTCTGATCCAGGAGTGGTCTGAGACGTTCTACCGTCTTGGGCTTGTGGTAGATGCTTCTTGTAACATTGCTTATGAGAGGGGATAGTGTGAGGCATTGATCAAGAGTGACTCCTAAGTAGCGCACTTCCAATTTGACCTGTAGTTGGGCTCCAGCAATGGTTATGTGAGTAGGTGGTGTGAAGTTGGTGTCTTTGGAGATATATAAGATGTTAATTTTCTTGTAATTAATAGTCATGTTGTATTCAGCAAGCCCATGTGTTATGGAGGTGGAGCATTTCTTCATAAGGGTGATGGTTGTGTTTGTGGTATTGATTGGAGCATAAACCATGACATCATCTGTATATATGTGGTAAAGTATGTTGTGCGCTTGAATGATTGAACATATTGGTTGAAGGAAGATGTTGAATAACAATGAAGATAGAGCCAAGCCTTGAGGGACTCCCTGTTGCTATAAGTAAGGAGCCAATATTTCAGTGCCCATTTTTACTCAGAGTTGCCGATCTGTTAGATAGGATATGAACCCGTTTAGCATGGTGCCTCTTAGTCTGACTGTAAATGTTGAATGATCAACCCTCAACAGAGTCTAGGACCAGAAGGAAAATCAGTCAAAACACTCTTGAAATTCTAACCTCAATTTGTAAAACAAAGCAAGTAACCAGCAACAGGGCCTTTACTTACACTGCACCTACACTATGGAACTCTCTACCAGACACCATTAGGTCTATCAATGACCTTAAGACCTTTAGGAAAGAACTAAAGATGCATCTATTTTCTGAACACTATAATAACAATGTCTCAACTACATTTTTCCCCTCCCTCACACCCAATACGTAATTCACATTGTGGATGTGCTCCACCCAATATCTCTGTCCTTGGCAGCAACTTTGCACATAGTTAAAATATATTAGTCTGTAAGATCAGTTCCTTGTAAATAACTCATACTATTATACATGGATGATGTTCTCTACCCAATGTTATGGATCCAGGAAGATACTCTATACATAGTTATAAAGTTTTATGGTTTGTAATATTTGTTCTCTGGTTTGTTCAGTGTAAGCCGCCTCTGAGCTCTGTAAGGGGTGGTATATAAAACTAAATTAATTAATTCATTCAAGGTCACTGCCACACTTTGCAATGCTGCTCCATTAATAGGGGGAAAAACAATTCAACCTATCAGTTGTGGAACTCATGTTCTCCAAACTTCCAGACAAAGGCGACCCGCACAAAGGAAGCCCATGAGAAAAAGTAGCCAAAAGTTCCTTAACTAATAAATGAAACTGTGTAACTGAAACAAGGATCAACTCATCAAAAAGTAGAAAGACTAAGGGACACACAATGAAGCTACAATGTAATCCATTTAAGACTAATAAGAGAAAATATTTTTTCACTCAACGCGTAATCAAACTCTGGAATTCGTTACTGGAGGATATAGTAAAAACTGTTAGTGTAGCTGGGTTTAAAAAAGGTTTGATAAAGTTCCTGGAAGAAAGGTCCATAAACCATCATTAAAGAGGACCAGGGGAATCCACTGCTTGCCCCGGGACAAGCAGTATGGAACCTGTGTGACTTTTTGGGAACCTGCTAGATACTTTTGACATTTATTGGCCACTGTTGGAAAAAGGATACTGGGCTTTATGGACCTTGGTCTGACCCAGTATGGTATTATTTTTTATATCATTGCTATCTGAGTACTGCTGAAGAACCAGATCCCGCACAACCCTAAATAATTGGAGGGAAGGATTAGTACAATTGTTGATCACTGCTAAGTGCTTTCTGTACTTTTCTAAGAAGGTTTTTATAACAGTGGATAACCCTACACTCCCTTTTATGATGGTCAGATCCCTCTTTCCTCCACCTCCGAACTGCCTGATGATATAACTGTATAGCTTTCCTCAGAGGGTGATGAGGATTATACCAAGGTTGGGTTTTCCTCTGTTTTAGTCTTGCAGTCTGTAATGAAGCCAACTGCTCCACAGCATCCTTCAAGGCTCCATTCCACTGTGCATTAACATCTTGAAAAAGTTCTTTATTTTTCCAAAAAAGTAGTGTGTTAGGAATTTGACAGGATGACAGGTACTGAACCTCACTCTTGTATGCAGCAATACTACATTACATAATGGTGGTACTTGGTGTTTCATTGTATTAGGAACATTATGTTCCTCAACACAATCTCAAAATAAATCATAACAAAACAGAAGCACGCCACATCACAAGAAACAAACAATTCAATCCTCCACCCACGATTATGATAAACAACACACCACTCACAGTCAAAACCCCTATCCTGGGCATCACACTCAACCAAGATTTCAACTTTCAGCCACAGATAAGTCATATTACCAAGTCTGTCTATCTTAAGCTCCACATACTAAAGAAGCTACACAAACTCCTCTCCCCACTGGACTTCTGTGCAGTCTGTCAAGCAATTTTTTGATTACTGCAACTCCATATACCAGGGCCTGCCCAAGAGCACCTTATATCCTCTGCAACTAACGCAAAACACTGTAGCTAGAACCATTTTGGCAAAATCTCAGCAAACTTGCATCACCCCACTCTTTAAACAGCTGCACTGGCTGCCCATCACATGCAGGATTAAATACAAAATCATGCTAAACACCTACAATATCTTAAACAAACATTCAGCCGTCAGCCTCTCTCCACTACTAGCAAGCAACAACTCCGTTAGACCCAGGAGAAATGGATGCAAGGAATGAGGGTGAGATATTGTTAAGCAGTTTAAAGATCTAATATTGCCAATCCTTTTCTGCCTCTACGGATTAAAAATGTTTTTCCCAGATTTTTGGAGAATATCCTAGAGCTTGTTAATTTGAACTTGGTACAGGGTATTGTTCCGGATTCCTGGAAATTTTCTGTTATTAAGCCTGATTTGAAAGATCTGACATTAGACCCAGTTATGCCTTCTAGTTATAGGCCTATTTCTAATCTTCCATTTTTGGCGAAGTTGACAGAGAAAATTGTGGCAGGTTATTTCCAGCCAGTCAGTCTGGTTTCCGGTCAAACTATAGTACTGAAACATTGCCAGTGGGTATGTATATCGAGGTTCTCAGATCTCTTGATGTTTGTAGACAAGTTTTGATGTTTCAACTTGACTTGTAGGCTACATTCAACCTAGGTTATCATTCTCTTTTGCATGACAGGTTAAAGGAAATTGGAATTGATGGTACTGCTTTTGTTTGGTTTTAATCTTATTTTTCTCATTTCTATAAGGTCATGACATGCAATGATGTCTCTCAACCTTCTCTTCTCTCCTGTGGGGTCCCGCAGGGGTCAATTCTGTCCCCGATGTTATTTAACATCTTTTTGACCCTCTTGCATAATTGATTCAGAATAGGGGTTTTGAGGGTCTATATTTATGTGGATGACATCCAGATCATTATTTCCCATGAGTCATGGGATTCGACTTTTCAGACTGTTCTTTGTTCTCACTTGGGGGAAATTGCATGCTGGTTTAACTCGCATCAACTAGTGCTCAATACAAGTAAATCCTCGGCCGTATGGTTTAGTAAGGATGGTTCACTGCCAATGTTTTTCCCTTGTATGTGTGACTCTTCTATTCCATTTAAGGAAAAGGTTGTTGCTTTGGGAATTACTTTAGATAATAATTTGTCTTTCTGGCCACAGGTTTCTTCTCTTGTGAAGAAGTCTTTCTATAAACTTTGTATGTTGCTTTCAATTAGGTGTTATTTGGATATGAAGGCACTGAGAACCCTTATCTTAATTTTAATTATCAGTTGATTGGATTACTGTAATTCTTGTATCTTGGACTTTCTCTTTATATGGTGAAACGTTAACAGTTAATTCAGTGGCAGACCTACATTTTTGGGGCCCTGAAGCTTGGACTGTTATGGGGGCCCCTTCGCAACCAGCAAAGAGGTATGGGTAACCACTGTTATCTTGTTCAGTGAGGTTGTTCCACTACAGATCCCCACAAAGCTTTTAAATATTTAACCACTACATCTCAGATTTTGATTAAAATTGCTGTACTGGATTATTTCACATGTCAAAGTCACTGGTGTGAATAAGAACTTCCCATGCCTTTTAGTTTTCAAATTATGGGAGGATGAAAATTAGGGAAATGTTTTATAATTTTAATAAAAGTTTTAATTTGTCATAAATGTTAATAGTGTTTTAAATTATTTATAATTATATTTAGAATGAAACATCCTAAATTTGAACTTTTTTTCATTTACAACTAGCCTACATGATACTTTAATAACCTTTTAATTTTTATTTTAACTATTATTTTGTATTGAATTACACTATATTATTAATATTATTAATTTTTAAAAACCCTCTCTCATACAGTAGACCCAAAATTGTTAAGCAATGTTTACTTCATTAGTTTCATAGTAGAGCCGCCCCTGAGTTAATTCAGAACACAGCCATTAAAATGCTTCATGGGGCTAAGAGATTGGACCTTGTGACTCTGCTTTTAGCAAGGGATCATTGGTTTCCAATTTCTCAACAGTTGGCACTTAAAACCTTGATGTTAGCACGTTGTGCTTTCTATACAGATTTGCCACAATACTTCTCTTCTCTTCTTGTGCCTTATACACTATCTAGGCAGCTGCAA
Source organism: Ichthyophis bannanicus (assembly GCA_033557465.1). Taxonomy (NCBI): domain Eukaryota; kingdom Metazoa; phylum Chordata; class Amphibia; order Gymnophiona; family Ichthyophiidae; genus Ichthyophis; species Ichthyophis bannanicus. The sequence goes on from CM066032.1 coordinate 724,276,892, forward strand.
GTTTCTCAAGCTCATCTTTTACTTGTTCCTTCTATAAGACAGTTGTCGTTTGTTCAAACTAGGTATTCCACTTTTATTTGTAATGCCCCAGCTTATTGGAATTCTCTTCTGGCATGTTTTTGTTGTCTCTTTTGTTTCTGACAGTATTTTATATTTTTGTTTAGGAGATTTGCTGTTGTGCTATTATATTCCCTTCCTTGTGGGTCTTTTTTTATGACCTAGCATGATTGTTGTATGTTTTTTATCTATTGTAAAATTTGCAATGAGTACAATAAAGTAAACATCAAAAAAGCAATCCATCTGCCATAACAACAACCAAAATCACTCAAAGTAAATAAACAGCAGGTTGCAAAAGTCTCACATCATGGGAGGACAATCATTGGATAAGATCACAAAAATTCAAAATAAACCCCCAATTTACTATCCAGCCAAATACAACTAAACTAACCCATAATCAAATAGGAACTTTGTCCACTACAAACCTTTCTAGGTTTGTTGTATGTTTATAGTTGGTTTGCTTTAGTATTGTAAACCGCTGAGATGTACACCTTTGTGCTTTTTACTAGCAAATGCTTTTAATAAATAATAATAAATATAATAAAGGAGCAAAGGGAGAGCAGTGGAAAGATATTCAACAGTTACCCATTAAGTTCTATGTTTAGTTTAGACCTGATTAAAGGCAGGTCGAAATGAAATGTAGGGAAGCGGTGCAATGAACATATAATGGGGGTAATTTTAGAAGCCCTGTTCATGCTTTGGACATCTGAAAATGGGCTGAGAGACATCCAAAACACAGAGATGTCTCCAGAGCCATTTTAGAAGCTGGCTTTGGGGATGTTCAAGTCTGAACAAGGGCGTGGAGGAGGCATGGCCGGGACATACCCAGGATCCTGGATGTCGCCCCGCCTGATCTCAGAAACGTCATGGATGTCTGGTGCCATCTCTAATGTTAGACCTGCTCCAGGCACAAATAAGCACCTAAAACGTTTTAGCTGAAAAACATCCAGAGAGAGTACAGAAGAAAGCACCCCATCATCCCCAGCAGCAGTGGGATTTGAACCCTGGCTGCCCTGTTACTAACCCACTATTCTAACCATTAGGTTATTCCTAGAGATCCAGGTTCTGAAATACAGTTCTGGGGATGTTGATGTAGATTTCCCTGCAGACATCCATATCAGTCCGGCTTCCTCCAGGAAGGGGGGGTGAGCGGCAAAGAGGCCGCGCCCGCGCAGGGTGCGCTCTTTTGAATGTGGCTCGTTGCCTGCCCCCCCCCCTTTGCCATCCCCCGCCCCTCCCCCCCCAGCCCTCGGCTCGCCACCGCGTGCCTGTGCCCGGCTGCGTTGATTCGCAGCCGGGTCTCGACCACATTTGTGAAATCACGTCTGCACCTGGACACGCCTGCTTTTTTTCAGACATTCTGGCTTAGACGTCCCAGATTGCACTTGGAAGATCCTTGTAAAATCCCCCTCAATATATATATTCAGTACTGCTGATTATACCTATATTGGTGCTGAATATATGTATTAAGTTAAATGCCAGTGTTTAAATTATTACCCATTGATGCCACCACTGAACATTGACTTCATGGCTTTTTGAAGCAGCTTCGAGACTAGATGATGTCGTGCAGTCTACCCCTCAAGCCACACTGCGATGTACCAAAGCCGATATACAGCAGAAATTCCCAAGTCAGTTCTAATACTACGATCCTTTGCCCACATGCCTCTAACTTTGCACAAGTCACCAAGAAAATTACCCGACCCATAAAATGTCATTCCCTGTGCTCCCTTTAGAACCTTCCTGCTCAGATGGTACCTTACCACATCATCTCACTTCACCTATTATGCCCTATTTATTTCCCTGATATATTATCTAATTATAAAGTCTGATGTAACTTATAAATGTTGATGTAGATTCTAACTTCTTGTAACTTGTTTGAGCAATTTAATTTGAAAAGTGTGTAATAAAAGATGATTTTAGCGCATATCTTTGACTGATTTCAGAAGTCTATGGAGTATTAATAGACACAGCAATAAAATACCTCAGTTAGTGGGAGGAATTGTACTCAACAATCATAGTGCTGAATCCAGTGCGCCCAAGTCTTGTTTTAAGTCCATAATAATATGCTGTCTGAAATACGATATAGTCCAGTCATTTACAAATTGAGTAAATATATCATGTCTTCGTCTTCCCCTGTTTGTTTCCATCTAAATATCTATTATTCATATGCCATCTGAAAAGCCACTGTTACAATGTTTCTAAATTGCAAATAATTTTGCATTATATACATCTCTTTTGGAAGAGATTTCCCACAGCTGTGGCTCCCTGCGATCACTGGGGACATTCCTCTTCCAATTGATAGCAAGCTCAATGCAAACAAACCAGCTATAATAGTACGGAGAAAATCAAGAGAACAGCTTTGATAAGAGAGGTTGATAACAGAGGTGTCAATGGTAAGCAGTTATTCTGCGCACCGTGTGGCGACAAGATCATGAAGTACCAAGCAATGCTGTCAGAGACCCAGAAAATGCGACAGAAAGATACGGAAATATTTCCCATTATTCTGGGTCTCACAGATCTGATTAAAAGCAAATCTTCAAGCACACTTTGATAGGTCGCCTATACATGTTACATCCTACAAACTCCAGAAGGAAGCTCTCTTAGGCGTGACCCTTTGGAGTAGTCCACTAGTGCATGAGCTTAACAACTCCTCTAATCCGCATGGTCCCCTTCTGTCTGCAAACTTCACCACGTGAGTACTTCCAACACTTCAGAACAGCCATTCACTCTCCGCCTTGGTCCTCTAACAATTCAACATAAATACAAGCTGTAACCTTCTACCCCAGGGCATGGTAGAATTTCTTAGCCACCTACTCACCTACATCAGATATCACCAACTGCAATCCATACAAATGGAGCTGAAACAGCACCTACTTTACTGCATCTTACTAGCACTCATACTACTTGCCACACATACAGTTGCTTACTCAATATATCCACTACCCATCCTAGTCATAAACACCTATATACGCAACAGGTTAACTACTTTCCAACAAAGGACACATAGTAGACAACCACACAATATTAACATTCCAACAATCATTCTCATCAAACTTGAATCAAGTACTACACATCCTCAAGAAACCTCATCCCACCCTCCCCATCTGAGATGCACACTCATTAGCACATATTTAGTGCAGAACAAAATCCAGCTCCTCTGACTTCATCACAGAAATTCAAAGTGATATTCTATGGGTCACCGAAACATATTCAAATGTCCCAGAAACAAACATAGAGGCGGAGGAGTGCTCATCATTTCCAAGAAGCAATTCAACTTTCGCCATCCAGCAGCACAGAAGAGGGTTTGGACATGATCTCCATTACAAACAAATCGTTAACATTCTGCCTAACATATAGATGCCGAAATGCTCGTGCAGAGGAACTAGCAATCCTACTGGAAAAAGTCTGCAATCACAAGCCACAGGCCAACAATACAAATCACCCCCTCGATTCCCTTCTCCCAACCTTATCACCCCTCCCTCACGCCAACCACATCACAGCCATCTCCCAGCATCCTTAATTTCTACTTCCCTCCATTCTCTATTAAATTTATACTTGTTCCTTTTACTTTGAGAAATGTTCTACTTCTATGTTATATTGTTCTTTTTCCATATTCCCTGCATACTGTAAAGCCCTGTGGATGTATGTTTACATGTAAACTACAGTGACTTCTAGATACAGCGGTATAGAAAAATAGCTAAAAAAAACAAGTAAATAAATGATGCAAGTATTAGGGTGAGAGTTAACAGTACATTTTCCAGAATAAGATCATATTTCATATAACATGGCTTAGGAATGAGACTCGTTACTCATGGTTTCCATATAATTAACCAACTAGGAGACAGACATTACTCCTGAGAGAAGATCCTGTATCAGCATATATCTAATAAGGCCCAGTTTGCACAGAATACAGAGATTGGATTTGAGATGTCTAGGTCAGGATGGGCTCAGTTCTAGTAATAGTTTATAAAAGACCCTGTAAAATGCATGTAAGGATGTATGGGAATGCATGCAATACACAGCGGGGAGCAGCCATGTGGAAAAAATAAATTGCATGAACTCAGCTGCTTACATGTTGAGGTTCTGGCAGTATCTTGTGGAACGTCTGTGTGCACGTGGCGCTGCTTTCATCTGCGGCTGACCTATTTTACAAATCTATATGTCGAAGGGCTGCCAATTCAGTACTGAGACCTCAACTGTTAGGGTTTTTTTTTTCCATTTTGGAGGCAGAAATAAACAGCAGAGAGATTAAGGAGAATTATTCCCTTAATCCCTTTTGTAAGGCCCTAGTTGAAATGAAAATATTTTTTTTTTAAATCTGTGCATGCCTCTGAGTTGGTGCAAAATCCAACAGGGAATTTTTTTCCCATCTACATGTATGCCCTTTATAAAGTGGGGAATACAAAGTCACACCCCTACCACACCCTCTTGAAATCTCTGCATGGTGTAGATATTCATGCGTAAAAAGAAAAATAACTCAGACCACATCCACATGTAACGTTTGGACATCCGAAAACAGGCATAGGGATATCCAAAGCACAGAGACTTCTCCAGAGCCATTTGAGAAGCTGGGTCTGTGGATGTCCCCAGCATGAGGACCAAGTCTGAATGGGAGAACTATGGAGCCATAGCTGGGACATTCCCAGAAACCTGGATGCTGTGTCTGTTCTCAGAAATATCCCAGCATCCAGCATTGCATCTAAGTTTAGACCTGTTCCAGGCATAAATAGGCATCTGAAAAGTGTTCATTTTGGCTGAAAAACATGTGGAAGTCAATTCTGAATGGGGCTCATCTGGCCGGTTTGGACATCCAAAATCTGGATGGGCCAGATTTGTACCTGATTCTGCACCTGCGGGAGTTATTCCCATGGGAGCAGAATCGATGCAACCAGTCTGGATGGGCAGGACGTGCCGCCCCCCCCCCCCCCCGCCCGCCTAACACCCCAATGCTTCTGCATGGCAGCCGGTGCTGTGGCACTGGGGCACTATGCAGAAGCCTGATCACCTGCAGAGATTTAAAAACGTATTTCCCCACTGCCCGATCCCGATCGGGCCTGCCAAGGCCAGGATTGGGCCGTGGGGAACCCCCTGCTGCTCCTCACATGCCTCTGAGGTGGAATAAGTTCCCCGGCCATCTCAGCTTTCCTGGATGTAAAAGGCCACGACTGGAATCGGCCCTATATGTCTGGATTCAGGGTCCCACCTCTGCTCTTCCTTGACTCCTTCTCTGGTCCTTCCCTTCCCGCTCCCGTCCAGAGCTCCCTGCACATCTCTGGTGTATGTGTAGGGAGCTTTGGGCATGAAACCGGGTCCAGGAATCTAGCAGGGGATATAAGTCCAAACCACATGTATATCCCCGGTAAGCGTGGTGCAGAATCGACCACCCCAGAGGGTACAGAGGAGGAAGCATCCCATCACCCCCAGTACTCAGCACAATGACAGCAGCAATAGGATTTGAGCCCTGGCTTACCTGTTCCTAGCCCATTACTCTTCTGTGTACGAGTGTAAATGTCCCCACAAACATCCCATAGGATACATTAACTACATAAAACAAAGAACTATTACGTTAAAATAATATACACAACAGTGAGAGTAAAAGAAAATATAAAACAATTAAAAGGTAAGGCTGAGTGTACAATCAAAAATGACATATGGGTGATTTAATTTAAGTCTATTTTTCATTATAATCTTTTGTTCACATGTTCTTTTGTGAGTGTTCCCTATTAACAATACATTAGGCTTGCATCCGCCTGGCTCTAGATATACCTTGTATTATTTCCTTCACGGGGTTTTTAATTTTGAGCACGCAGTTTACTAAGCTTTATGCTGTTCCAATACTAGTGTTTTGAGCATACTTTTGGCTTTGATTGTGCCTGGATTTAACGTTGGATTCTGCGTACCTCTTACCCATAAAATATCTTTCTTTTGAAAATATCTAATGGTGATGTGGCTGTTCTTTGCGGATTCAAGTGGTTTTACTTTTTGACACATACACAGTGTGTGAGTATATAATTTTTCCCAAAATTGGTTCCTTAAGTATATTTGTCCTCCTCATCTCTCCTCTCTTCTTTTTTACATAATCTGTTGTCTGGTTGATCATTTACATCCTTAGGGCGCTTAGATATAATGTACCAATGCAAAACAAATGGCCCAATTGTTTGTTCCTTTATGCAAAGATGTCCCTCTTACTCCTTAATCATAGGCCATTTTTGATTGTACAATCAGCCTTACTTTTTAATTGTTTTATATTTTATTTTACTCTCACTGTTGCTTATATTATTTTAACATAATAGTTATTTGTTTTATGTATTTAATGTATCCTATATTTTATTCATGGTTTGTTTTTGGTTTTGTTTGATATTATCTGTTTTTTACTTTGAGGTTTTACCCCCTGAGGAAGGCATTTGCCGAAACGCGTCGGGGTTTCTAATAAAGCACTTGTGACTGATCCGCGCATTTCGCTTCTTGTGTGCTTCTTTAGTTTCTGCGAGTGTGCTCAGTCTTTTGGTGACCTTCTAGCTCTCAGCGGGCATGCTAACTGATTAAAATGCGGTCAGTTCGATATTCCGTGGCGTAACAGATTAGTGCCGCTGAATATCCCCAACTGGACCAGTCTGTGGGTGAATCGAGGGTGGTAAAGGCCCTTTCCAGTGTGTGGTGTTATTCAGCCACTAGCTAAATAGCTAAACCACTTAAAGTTAAGTCAACTGAATAGCTGTCCTAATTTTAGCCAGTTTTTACTAACCAGTGAGCCCAGATATTCTGTGACATAAACTCGATATTGTCTTCCACCTCTATATCTGGTTTTAAAGCGACAGCAGCTAGGCGCTTTTAGCTAGCTTAGCCACCGCCATCGAAGATGCCTCCAATGGTTATAACAATGTAAAAAGATTCTCTTTCCCACCTTATTCATGTCGGATTGTAGAAGTTCTCATCCTTTAATAGATTAATCAACTATTCTTGCATGATCTACACACAGTATGCATATTAATGTACCATGTGGTTTTCAGACAGACCAAATAGTGGATCTTTCAATCTTACCGAGTGAATGACTTTGTAACACGACTGAGAAAGGAATAATATATGATATACAGTAAAAGTACTGCTTTAATCTTAGATTCATTAGGAATATTTTTTAATTGATTGAAACATTCTCTCTTTTGTTCCCAATTTTATTTTGAATTTCAAGAATAGCAATAAACACATAATAAGAAAATATTAAATACATTACAATTACAATTTTTCCATATAGAATAAATAAATATAAAATAAAAAAAATACATTATTTGTCAGATAAAAAATGATCAAGTGTTCTCGTCTCAACTTTAAGTATATTGCCAGAAAATAAGGAAGCGGCACCCTCCACCTTCGTGTTAAGCATATTGAATGCCATCAGGCCAACAGAAAACCTTCTCTCTTTTGAATTTCAGGGAATCTTCTCTCCTTACTTTTAACCCCACTCCTTTGAAGACATGTAGACCTCTTTACTCATTCATAAGAGCAATGCATAGCACTACCATGCTTATTCTTTCGGTTTTCCTATAAACAGAGAGAAATGCGGGAGGCTGAATACCTTATTAAAGGAATGCACAAGGCTACGGTGCTTTGTCATCCTCTATAAATCAGTAAGCCATTGCTCCACTGGGTTTACAATGTTTTCTGTTCCTAAAAAGAAGCTACTGTGATTGCAGCGAGAAGCCTAATGGCATTACAAAGGGGCGATGGGGAGTGCTTGGAAGAAAAACATTGCATGCAGTTGTTTTCTTTTGGTGACATTTTGGGAAACAGCTGCTGTTTCCTGGAGCATAAAAAATAAACTGAGGATAGCAATAGAAAGCCAGCAGAGAGTGTGACATTCTAGATAGCATTGGTTCATTCACTCATGCCGTCCCTATGGGAAAATTGACAAGTTTGCCCCTTCCTGTGTCCCTCCCCTCTGTATATTTCTCACCAACTTTGAAAAGCAGGTCTGATGCACACTTCGGGTCTGCTACCATTCAAATTTTGGTTCAGCTAGGAAGTAAATAAGGAGCACACACATATGACATCATTTTTGAAGGCTTGCGTGGCATTTGCAAATATAAGTAATGATTCTAGAAATGTTACTGAAGGTCAATGCCCACAGTTTTCAAAGGGACATATTCTGGGATCGATTTTGGTGGGCCTGAGAAGTCTATATATTTCTAACTTTGCAATATATGCATACTTTAAAAAATCTAATTGTTGCAATTTACATCTGCTCTGTGTCAGCTAACTGCTCCATTGGAACGTAGGAGTTGCAGGAGTGATTGAAGGGGCAATAGTGCTTACCTCTCTGGTGTTCAATACCACCTCAAAAATCTAAGAATTAGCATTTTGAGCTTAGCTTCTTAATTGACTCTTCTTGAACATCGAGGTTTGTAAAATCTGTGTTTACATGTGTAAGTGCAACCACTTACATGCATATGTTGCAAAATTACCATTAACACGTTGTTAAAAGGGAAAAGCAACCCCCAAGCCTTGAGAGGTTGGAATAATTGCAACCCACAGGACAAAATAAATAGAAAGGGCAGTAAAAACTACATGTCCCTACATCCCTAGAGGCAAGGGAAGTTACCAGAGGGAATTCTGGGAAAGGAGAGGCCCTGTAGGTAGGAGAAAGTCCTGTGAGTAATGTGGGTGGGGCTTCCATCCTAAAGGAAGCGACAGACCTTCAAAGGTGACAGTTGGAGGACGACACAGGGATAGAGGTGGATGAACTGTAGCTAAGCAGACGAGTTTAAATTTTTATCTACAGAGGTGGATACCCTAGATCAGGGGTCCCAAAACTTTTTTTTACTGTTGAATCCTTGACCTTTTATCGACCCCTCCATTCTTTTAATTAATAAAACTCCATACAAGTCATCCTTAAAGGATGTTTTATATATATTTATAAGGTGACATAAACATCATATCATAAATTAAATAAACTGAATAAACCTCTTTAGTACTCGCCTGACATCATTAATGGAGGGATGCGGTTCATGATCTCTGACAAGAGCACTAATATTTGGTTGTAGATTGGTGAGCTTTAGTCTTAATTCACCACATTCTTCTATGTTCAGTTTGTTCCTCTGCTTTGTTAGGACCGAATTTACATGGTTAAAACTAGATTCAACCATATAGCAACTTGGGAATGCAAGTAAAAAAGGGTTCACCACTGCACAAAGTTTGGGATATTTATTGACAATATTTACATTACTCTAGAAGTTACTGAGGCTCATACTTTTGAACAGTGATTTAGCTTTGAGATCCACTGAGTGTTCATTGAGTTCATCTTGTAAGTCATATTCAATATTTACATTTTCTGAATAAAATGGCGTAACAATCCAGTCAGATATATGCTTTTTCTCCAAGCCCTTAAAGCGCACTTTAAAGTCTTCCCTCAATTTTTCAAGGTGCTTTATGTATATACAGTATCCAAGTCATCAGAAGAAAGAACATGATCGTCTTCTTCTAGTTGTCGTAGGTTCGAAAAGTACTGAAAATCTCTTTGTAGCAATGAAGATTTACACAGGTCTAGTTTGACCTGGAAGCCTAAAAGGATTGTTCGAGTTTGAATAATTGTTACATCTTTACCTTGCAGACGGGTCTGTACATCATTAACTTTTGAATATAGGTCTGCCAAATAGTAAAGATGATTTTTATTCTTTTTCAATTCATCACATAGAAAGGAATCAATATCTGTAAAAAACTCCATGTTGAATCATACAACTCAACAAGTCTTTGCAAGCTAACACCTCTTGAGAGCCACCTCACTTCAGTATGCAAGAGTAATTGGTTCGCTAATTCATCATTTTTGTCACATAGTTTGGCAAACAATCGTGAATTAAGTGGATGTGCTTTAATTTTATTTATAGTTCTAATGCACACCTTTAGGGCTATCCAATCCTGCTCTAGCAATACCCAATCTGAAAATGAGTCAGATTTGTGCATTTTTTTATAGTTGAGTTACAGCTGTTTTTTTATATGAGATTCCCAAATCCTAAATTATATGACTCTAGCTGATCGGCCCAAGATATTGTGCCGAGTTAACAATTTTTAATGAACCGTGCAATGATGTGATGTTGATCGACCCCCAATCAACCCTTGAGTGATTTTTGACGACCGGAAATGCCTCATCAACCCCTGGAGTTGATACTGACCACTTTGGCAACCCCTACTGTGGATCAAGTATGAAACAAGGAGGTTTGTGCAGCAACCAAGTGAAATGGTGACAGAGTACAGCAGGTAGGGGAAACTACTTGTTTCTGGACAGAGTTTGTTTGGATTTCCTAATTGGAAGCAAATGGGTATTGCTGGGACACCAGACTCTTATTGGAGACATTCATGTCCAAGCTATTGAAATGACTTAAATATCTGGTAATATGGAGATTGGTTTGTGAGGTCTGCTGAAGAAAGACATTCCCTGTCAAGCAAGTATTTTGTAAATATAAAGACTCCAAAGGCCAAGCAGGTAGTTGGTAGCAGGAGTTTCAGTAAATAATACTGTGGGAAGTGCATTTCCATAACAGTAATTATCTGTTAATGTGGGGGAGAAATACAATACAGATTCTACTGGTTGCTTGAATAATCTTAATGGTGGAATTGAAGTGCTGTGTAACTGAGGAAACAAAGAACTGCTAAATAAGCGGGTGGACAGAAAATTATCTTGCAGGATAATCTGGTGGGTAAGCCCAACCTGTTCTTTTTTTTTTGTTCAAAGTGATTTTTTTGAACCTAATATGACTCTGTTAAGTAGGACTTTGAGTAGGAAAATTGGAGACCCAAAAGTCGCCAGGCCATCACAACATGTAAGTACCAGCTGTTACATGTTAAAAACACAATTGATGCTGCTCTTAATTTGGATGTGTTTTGCAAAATGCTTGTTCCTGATATAGATGCTGCAAACTACACATATATTTTTATGGTTTAAAAGTATTTTACACGAGGTTTCGCATTCAAGAAGCCTTTTGTAAATGGTGAGGAAATTATGTACATCTTGACTTAGATGTCTCTTTCACTATCTAAATGACCTAGGTAAACATGGCCGTCATGTCACACAGACATATTCAATGATCCGGTGAGCCATCTGAGACCGATAGTCACAATCAGCTCGGCAACTCAGTACAGCAGCCTAGTTTACTTTCTAACATTAGGTGCCTATATGATCTTATAAAACTTTTCAGAATATAGTAGTTTTAACTTTAATTGCTGAAACACAAGAGTCTAAAGTTAAGACATGCATAGGGATACCAAACCTGAGGTACCTAATTTAGGCAACTGGTGTTGGAAATTCAGGATTGAATGCTTAGCTTTATTTCTCTGCAATGGTTCAAAGCCTCCCAGGTGGCCCCTGCATTTGAGGGGGCCTCAGTGAAGGATGGAGCCCCTCTTACAGCTGCCCTTGTATCTTCTGAAGTATATTTCACACATTCTGGGGGTCCTTTCAAAATTGTTGCTTGGGGGCCCACAATTTGAATTTTCACCACTGTTTCTCTGCCCTTGCCATCTTTGACCTTGCCCCCTTTTAAGGCATCTAAATTTAGGTAACCTGTGATTTTAAAAACGCATTTTAGATAGTACATGGAGGTCAAAACTGAGATGTGCTGGTTGGGACATACAGAATTCCAGAAATTTTGCAAAACAGGCTAGGCCAATGTGGAGTCTTTTCTAAAGAAAGTATAAGCACAGGCATGTTTATTTGTCGACAGGTAGAGCTGGAGGAACCATTTCACTAATTTACACATGGGAAAATCAGTAAGGGCAACCCAGTAACTTACACTTGTATGTTTTGTTTTGTTTTTCTGCAGCTTACACGTGTAACTTATTTTGCAAACCTATGTATATAAATACTGCCAATCAGTGGTGCAAATTCCACTCAAGCAGCCCCTGCAAGGGGGGGGGGGTCTGGGCAGAAAGTGGGCTCACACAGGGCAGGCAGCTCCTGGTGTGCCGCAGGCCCGGAGGTTGTTCCTCGTCAGGTCGAAATCGCACAATAACAGCTACGCCACGAGACATCAGCCCGGCAGGGAACAGCTGCTGGGCCTACAGCGAATTTAGAAAGGCAATGAAGTAAGTTTGCCGCTGCTGCATGGGGGGGGGGGGGGGGCTGCACGGCAGGGTGCGCCACCACCACGACAATGGGGGCCCTCAGCAACATTTTGCTTAGAGACCCCTCATTGTAACTTATGCCATACTGCCTATTAACTACAGAGGCCACAATCTTTAATTCATTTTAGTTTGGAGAGGGAAATAGCCCCTTAATCTTTCCTGTAAAAGCCTGGCTGAAACAAGCAAGGAGCAGCTGTAAACCAGAGCATGGACAACTTTGTTCATGTACGTGCATTCCCTATATGAAATGGAGAATACACATGTAGACCACACCCTAGCCGCACCCTGACTCCTCTCACAATTTCCACTTATATTGAAGGCATCCACATGCAAATTTTGTCCTCTCTAAAATCTCCATTTACATGTGGATGCCATTTCCGCATGTAAATGTCGGATTTTCTGTGTAGAAATTATGAATACGATTTCTAAAGTAACCCCACGGGCTCATAAATTTAGATACTCAGAACTAGAATATTTAAATTCAAAAGTCAGAATGCCTAATTCTTAGAAGTCCTTTTACTAGAATTTATAGACTAGGCACAATTAACACATATGAAAATGTGCCTTAATCCAGCCGTCCCTTACAGAATTACCCTTCTAGCCCTCTTGAGAACTGCCCCGTCTGTTCCTTGAAATGAAACTAAAAACAAAAAGGAGGATCTGATATAGCTATAACCTTTTTTTTTAGCATGGTGACTCATGGCCTGCTAAATGCATTAGCTCTGATCACCTGCATTCTGTATATGCGCAATTTCCTGAATTGTTAATGTGACAGTCCTTTTTTTGCATCTGGTGCTCTCTCTCAGGAAGAATAGTGTTTGTGAAGATCACAGAATAAAGAGCTATTATTATATTTAACATTTCCAATTTAAAATTATCCATAGAAAGTCTGAGCTTATGGAATGTTTGTTGGTCTGTATCGTTCCTTTTCTGAAAGGGTCTTTCATTTTGTATGTAAATTGGGTTATAGCTCAGGAAATATTGTGCCTGAACTGATGTCAGGCAGCCTGTGACATACAATCCAGGATTTACGGACCTGCATGAAGTCTACTGTGTCTTGTATAACAGAAAACTACAAGATACTTTAAGAATAGAGGACAGATGTTTGTTTCCAGGAAATACCAGAACATCTGATGACCCCTTTGCGGGCTTACTTAAGAACGAATGCTTTCTATCAATAATTGTCGGCTGCAATCATAATTAGTATCTAAGATGGACCTATACAAAATATAATAATCCCTAAGTTATTCAAAGTCCCAGCATGCTATTTGGTAATTCTACACTGCTAAAGATATCTTACTCTCTAAACAATATATAGCATAGCAATCAATAATACTTTATTTCATATTAATAATATTTATTTATTATTTATTTATTACAATTTCTTATATACCGCACTATTGTCAGCGCGGTTTACATACAACAAAATGACCATAACAAACTGTTTGGCTTCACATAGAACAGGAGAAAACAACTTGGATAACATGCTTATGCTTTACATAGAACAGGAGTAATAACTTGGATAACATGCTTATGCTTTACATAGAACAGGAGTAATAACTTGGATAAACGGGGAATGCAAACTAAACTACTTACATATGTACAATGAGATCGAGTATTGGGAATTCAGTGTGAACATGTGTACAATGGAGTTGATATATTAACTTGAGGGGGTGAGGGAGAGGCACTTATGTAGGGGTAGGGTTAATCTGGTAGTATTGAGTAAATAAATGGGATTTGAGAGCCTTTCTGAATTGTGATAGGTCAGTAATTGCACGGATGCCTGGTGGTAATGCGTTCCAACATTTTGGGGCATAGATACTGAATGCCCTGTTAGATGTTGCGGTTGTGTACTTTGTTGAAGCCTTTGGAATTACTAGCACATTTGTAGATGGGGTTCTCCTTGTTCTGTTGGGAGGAGCTGGCTGGATGATGTTGGTTAATGAGGGGGAGGTGATGCCATGGATAGATTTGAAGGTGAGTAACAAAGATTTGAATGTAAGCCTTCCTTGAACGGGGAGCCAATGAAGTTGTATTAGGATAGGCGTTATATGGTCGCATCTTGCTGCTCCTACTAAGATTCTGGCTGCGGCATTCATGGCAAGTTGCAACGGATTTAGAGATGATTGAGGGAGACCTTGGAGAATAGCGTTGGCAAAGTCAAAGTGTGGTAAGATAAGTGCTTGGTATATTGTCCGGAAGTCTTCAGTGCTTAGAAGGGATTGCAGGTGTCTGAGTGACCGGATTTTGAAGTATACGGCTCTGACTATGTTGGATATATGGGTTTTCATATCTAGTCGTTGGTCGAGGGTGACCCCTAAGTACCGAATTGCTGATTTGGTTTGGAGCTCAGCTTCTTTAACTTTTATATGAGTTGGGGGGCAGAATTTCTGGTCTCTGGTGATAAATAGCACCTCAGACTTTTTGTGTTGGATCCTGAGGTTTTGTGATAGGAGCCATTCGGAGACTGTATTGAAGCATTCAATCAGTGGCGAAAGGTCCATTTTTTCTGTGGAGAATGGCATAAATAGGAGGATGTCATCAGCATAAATTAGACAGTCGACCTTGAATGATTCGATAATGTTGAAAATAGGTTGCATGTAAATATTAAATAATAGAGATGAGAGGGAGGACCCTTGGGGGACGCCTTGTCGCTGATGGAAGGGTTCGGAAGATCTTGAACCTGATTTTACATGCTGCCATCTGCCATCAAGGTACGATCTGCACCAATCGAGGGCGACGCCACTTATGCCCTTTTCTTTTAGTCGTTCTATTAGCAGACCATGGTGTACAGAGTCAAAGGCTGCCGCAATGTCTATAAAGATGAGGGCGAAACTTTGATGGATGTTGTCGATACCTGTGACGATTTTATTGAAGAGAGAGGTAAGTAGGGTTTCGACGCCATGGTATTCCCTGAAGCCATGTTGCCGATGGTCTAGTGGGGAGGATAAATCTATATGGTCTTGCAGTTGCCTTTGTGCTTCCTTTTCGATTATTTTGGCTAATAGAGGTATACTGGCTATGGGTCTATAGGATTCAACTTTGCTTGGGTCCAGTTTAGGGTTCTTTAACAGAGGTCTGATGGATGTTTGCTTGAGTGGTGCAGGGAAGGATCCATTTGAGAATGATAGGTTCATCATTTTTGTGATAAGTGGGCTGAGTTCTGATCGTAAATTTTTAATCCAATATGCAGGGCAAGGGTCAGTTTGTGCAGTCGTGGTGTTGAGTGCTGCAATAGTATCTTCCACATATTTCTTGGATGGTGTGGAGAACTTATAAAGTAAAGTTGGACTGGTGGTGCCTTGTGCTATGAACGTGTTAACTTCATCAGTTTGAAGTAGCTTGGATTGTAAATGGTTGGCAAACTCTTGTGGGTGGATCTCTTCGGGATGGCTTGGGGATGGTTCCTTAGAGAATGATTTAACTAGTTCGAAGAGGTCACGAGGTTTGTTTAGAGATCTTTTGAGGGTGTCAGTATGGTATTGTTTCATATTTGATAGGATAGCCTCTTTGTAGATTGCAAGGTGAGTTCTGTAAGCTGACAGGTCTCCGGCTGAGTGGGAACGCCTCCATCTTTTCTCTAGTTTCCGTAAATGAGAGCGGGAGATACATAGTTCAGGAGAGAACCAAGGAGAATGTTTTCTATTATTTACGATGTTGTTCTTCGTAGGTTTTTGGGCAATAGCGCTAAGATTCTTATTCCATGAGGAGATTAAATTGTCGAGGTTGAGGGTTGCATTGTTGTATAGGGGAAGAGTTTCAGCCAGTATGAGATCTTTGTTGAAGGCTCTGAAGTTTCGAGAAGTGGTGTTGCTTAAAGTTCCGTTGTTGTGTAGAGAGTTGTTGTTGATAGGTATGCTGAAATTGATAAGCTTGTGATCTGACCATGGTACAGAAGTGAGTGATGTTACCAGCTTTTCATTTGGATCTTGTAATGACAGAGGGGCAAAGATCATGTCCAGTATGTTCCCTTTGGTGTGGGTGGGTTCGTTGATGATTTGGTGTGGGTGGGTTCGTTGATGATATGAACTGAAACAAGCTTCATAGGGGAATTTTATAGATTAGCTCTAAAACAATCCCCTCTGGTGTGCGAGGTTATCAGTGTATAGTATCAGGACAATATTCAAAGGGATTTCTCTAGGTTAATTAGTGTTTATTTAATCATGGAAAACTCTCTTTGCACTCTGCTCTGGGACCTTGACAAGAAAACGTAGGAAAGCACAAGGGTATGGCTGGGATGGATCAGGGAAAGCAAACACGGAAATGAAGCTTAGAAATCGCTGCATCTGCTTTTCACTGATTTAATGCACACATTTCCACCTGCAAAGCATGCAGGTAGATGCTTCTGGCGGAACAGGGCCACCGGTATAATTTCAACGCGAAACTTGCTCATGCAGCTGCTCAGAATTGCCCTCTACTTGTCCTAAATTCTACCTTCAGCTTAGCAACCTGCTGCAATCCAGCCCCCCTGAATTGGCAAAAATGTGGTCTAGATCAAAAGTGTGAAAAAATATTTTGTAGCAGGACAAGCACCAGGGAAACTGCAAGGAATGAGTGAAGCGTAGACGAATCAATTGAAGAAACTGTCAGTCATGATCAGTCAATGGAAATTCACATCAGTTCTAATAAAAATGCCTGAATCACAGGATAGGCCACTGTAGTGACTCAGTCTACACAAGATGCTACAGTAAAGCAGGGGAAACTGATGCAAGGGAA
Organism: Ichthyophis bannanicus; assembly: GCA_033557465.1. Lineage (NCBI taxonomy): Eukaryota > Metazoa > Chordata > Amphibia > Gymnophiona > Ichthyophiidae > Ichthyophis > Ichthyophis bannanicus. The sequence goes on from CM066032.1 coordinate 724,293,776, forward strand.
TAAAGGATGAGGAAATGATTGAAGCAGAGACTTGTTATCACCGAAAGAGGTGGATTAGTCTCCTGAGATTTTTCTAAATCCTACGGAGGCCTGGCATAGTGGTAAGAGTAACTGCTGGAAGGAGGGAAGCCAATGTTCAGGTTCCACTGACTGTCACTGAGGCCTTGGGGAAATCGTTTAATCCTCCATTGCCCCAGTTACAAAGGTAGGGACCCTTTTAATAAAGTGCATGATGTGGTTATCATGTATTTCAGCCACATTAGCCACTTCTACAGGCATGCAGGGAGCGTTACCATACAGGAAGGGCAATTACTGTGCGCTGAAATGCGTGTTAACTGTGCCCTGGTGATGAGACAAGGTCTGGCAGGACTGCAATTTACAGTCAGGGCAGACACTAGTAGTGCACATTAATCCCCAATACTGTAGTTAGGTGCACCCTCCTTATCACCACCTCAGTAGGTGCACCTGTGGTAATTGCTAAGGGTCGGAACGCACGCTACGGGATTTTCCTGTGCAGTGTCCATTAGGCACATGCTGGCCACGTCCAGAACAATTACCACAGAGGTTTTGCATTTACCGTGCATTAGATTTAGCGCTAAACATATGGTAGGTACAAAATCCTATCACTATAATAAAAGGGCTCCTCAGATTCTAAGACCTCAGGGACAGGGAAATGCCGATTGCAACACACCTTGAATTAGTACTGGAAAGGCGAGAGCTAAATACTAATAAGCAGATAGTTCAAGCTTATCCATGCAACATTCCCGCTGAGCAGCGTGTTCCTGCTGGTTTATTGCAACCACACTTAGAATTACAAGGCACAAGCAAATCTCAAAGAATAGGCAGGTCAGGGGTGTGAACAGAATGTGCCTGACAGTTAACATGCACATGAGTACCCAAATGCACTTAACACCATCTACTGAGCTGATGTTAGGGGCATCCACGCTAATGGCAACATTGACGGCACACGCTAGGTCCCCCCACGCTACCTGCAATCTGCTCACATGCCCCTTTCCACCCCTACACCTTCCATTCAGCACCCCAATGCACTAGTGGCAGTTAGCATGCAAATCAGCATGCAGCGACTGCCATGCCCCCACGGTAACAATTACCGTAGGTCCAAACAGGCATTTACCGCATGCAAGAATGCAGGTTAACTACGTAGTGAACTTTTATTAAGGAGGTCCTTAAATGCATTAGTGGCATGCGTCAATGTATGAGCTGAGATTGTATGAGCTGGTTTTGAAACACCTTCCACAGCATTTCTATTTTACCTGGTCAAAAGTATGCGCATTATGAAAATAAATGCATGCTTTCAGCAGACTAAAATTGCACTTACCCCAGACATGACCGCTTTAGGTAGGCCATTTCTATGTGCAGAAATAGGCACTTAGAAACTTGGCCCGGGTTATGCATGCGTAAAAGTATGTGCTGTTGATGCGAGGGGCATAGTTTTATGTGGTAAACGCATAGGCGCTCCCAAGGGCAAAGGTTAGCATTACCAGATAGATACATATATTATATAATAGGCTCCTATCCAGGCAACCTTAGATGGAGAATTTCACCTGCCTCGGAGTGGGGAGTGGGGGGGGGGGCTCTTAGGCAGGCAGTTTTATAAGTCTTTATGTTTATTCAAATTTGCTTGACAGCACTTCAAAGAAACACATCAAGGCAATGTACAGTGGCAAAGTGATTCTGAATAAAAACAGAAAAAAATAACAAAGTCACAAGGCTAAATATAGCATACAACAATTGAGACATTGATGTGCAAAGAGCAAAAACAAGAGAGATAAAGAAGGGACAAACAAGAGAAGGCAAATGATGTTGCCCAAAGAATGTAGAAAACTCTAAAACACTTTGGTGGGGATATTCAAAGGCATTTACGTGGTTAGCAGACTTGCAAGCCATGTAAATGCCGCTCACTGGGATATTCAGCGGCACTAACCTAAGCAACTCTTAACGTTGGGACATTCCAGGGGCAGAGTGGGGCTGGCACTGTGGGTTAACTGGGCAGCGGTGATATTCTGCTGCTGTCCAGTTAACCCTAACTGGCTAACATTAGAACAGCTGAAAGGCCGTACCAATTTTAACGGCTTTTGCAATCCGGCCAGCAGGTTGAATATTGCCGCTGACCTGATTACAGATATGGCAATCCGGGCAATCTGAATATTCAATGCTGGGGCCCAAATAGGGCCCTGGCATTTAATATCAGGTTCTTAGCTTAAGCGGCTGTAGCTAGCCATGTTAAAATGTCTAGCTGCCTTCGCTATTGCTGAAAATCTTCCTCCCTCCCCTTCATGACCAGCCCTGGTTGATATGCCCATTTCAGAAGGGAAGCAAATAGTTAATTTAAACTGAAAGTCAGGGAAAAAACCAAAGGGGGTCTTTTACGAAAGGGCACTAAGGTGTTGCACCTAACGCACCAATAGCTCCCAAACCATGGTATATTAAGTGCAACACCACCGCGTTCACTATCAGGGGAGTGAATAGCATTTCCTCAGCAGATGACCTGGAGGCCTATCTCCTAACAAGCACCACATTAGCGTGAGCGCTCTTAACTCCACCTACTGAGGCGGTACTAGGTGAACCCGCACTAATGGAGCAGGACACGGTTAGCGCCCACCGGACATGTGCTACTAGCTACTGCCCCTTAGTAAAACAGCGGAGTTTGAATCTGGGATAAGAGGTGCAGGTTAACAGTGAAAATGAATGCATGGTAGTTGCTAAGCCTCTGCATTAACTGTTGGGGTCTTTCCCTACATTTTGCTATTCGTTAATGCAGAGGGAAAGTTATTTACTGTGCGTTTACTGAATGATAGATAATGTGATGCAGTTGGCTCCCCCTATTCAAATGACGGAACTGTGCCTGTATTATCTACCATGTTAAGGTGCAGCCCCCACCCATTATTCACCCCTTTCCACGGAAATGACTGTGCGTTAACTGCATGAGGGCATCCAAGTCTAAACGCAGGCATGACTGGGGCACTCCTAGGAACCTGGACGTCCCCACCTGATCTCAGAAACATTATGGATGTCAGGGATCGTGTTTAAGTTTAAGTGCTCATTTTGGCTGAAAAACATCCAGAGAGTATAGAGAAGAAAGCCCTCCATCGTCCCCAGTACTCAGCACAATTTCAAGGAGAGCAGCATTGGGCTTTGAACCCTGGCTGTACCTGCTTCTAGCCCATTACTCTAACCATTAGGCTATTCCTAGATGGCCAGGTTCTGCAATATCATCCCGGGGATTGCCATGTAGACTCCCCCACAGACACCCATATCAGGCACAGCCACATTTGTGAAATCATATCTGTACCTGGACGTGTCTGGTTCTGTTCAGATGTTCTAGCTTAGATGCCTATATAAATGATTAATAGTACTAGTAGTAGCAGATGTCCAAGACTGCATATGAACGCCCCTTCTAAAATCCCCCTCTTCATGTTTGAATCTTTTTCAAGTTTTCTGGCCAAAATTTGAACATTCTTTGATTCATTTCAGAAATGAGTGACGGGAAAGTTTGATTAATATGAGTAAAGGTTTCAACATGTGTATATTAACATGCACATTAATTCAGAAGTTCTATGCACATAAAGCTGATTTAATAAGCATTCTTTACATGCCTACAAATTTCCAAAACAAAAGTGGAAACAGAAAACACGTCATAAAAATTACCTCATAAAAGGAGATTTAATAGGAAAACCACCAAAATGGTGCATGGCTTGCAATACAAGCCCTAAACAGAGCTCAATTCATCTTGTTTCAAATAAAAAAATTACAGCCAAAATTTAAGTTCCACATCAAAAGAATAAAATTATTCATGTCTTAGATTTTGAAGAGGTTGTTTAGAGGTCCTGAACATCTTTAAAAACTGTAACAGAATCTCTTCATTCGGGATTTTAGGCTCACTCCAACTCTCTAGCACACAATACATTACCAGACTAATAGCGACAATGAGATTCATTCTGTCTTTCCCGGCATTCTAATTGCCTTTCCAGTAACATTTACAGCAGGACGGAAGAAGCACAGTGCAACAAAAGTATAATAAGCTATGAAGCATTTGGACCAAAAAATACGAAGCTCCACTCCAGTGTAACTACAACCATCTGGAGAAGGTAGAAAAACTCTACAATATTTTCACTTAAGTTGTACATGTTCTCTATATACTTTTAATGTGGCTTTTTTTTTTACTTTAAAACTTATAGATTGTTAAATCAACACCTCAGAACAGTGTACAATAAACATTAGTTAAATAATATAGGGCTCATTGCATCCCAGACGTCCAGCCCCTCTGTACGTCTGGTCTGAGCGGACGTACAGAGGGGCTCGCGATTCTGATCCCGCGGGGCACATCATGACTGATCCTGCGATCAGTCATGTACGTGCAGGCTGGGACTGCGATTCAGTCTGGCCTGCACTTACATGACTAACTCAGTCAGGTCTCCATTTAAAAGCCGCGATGCCAGCCACCGGAAAAAAAGGCTTATTCCCCGCAGCCCGACTCCCAATCTGGCCTCCTAAGGCCATGGTTGGGCTGTGGGGAATGTCTCTGGCCCCCCCCCCCCCGCCCCTTCTGAGCCCCGGTATTAAAAAAAAAAAAAAACACGTCCAGGGAAGTTATTCCACCTTGGAGGTGGAATAACTTTCCGCACATGTCGTCGGCCCTGGATGTACAGGGCTGACATTAGAATCGGCCCTGTACATCCAGGGCCGGTGACTGCCCTTCCAGACTCTGTCCCCCGAGACGCCCCTGCTCTACCCCCATCTAACTTCCCCGCACAACCGGCGGTGAGGTTAGGTGCCGGATGAGGAATGCGCGAATAGTGGGGACGGACTTCTCTTTAGGATGTCCACCCCTCACTATTCGTGGCACAGAATAACCCCCTATATAATTAACTACTGCACACGTGTACAGCACAGTAACAATGACAAGTCCATTTCTTATGTTCTTATGAAAGTGTGGTGGAGGCAATACATATGTATTTCCAGTTTTACAAAGGAAACTAATGTGTATGACAAAACATTTCCAGATTGGGTTTTATACCCGCTCTGGGGCGTGAATAGATTTTTTAAAAGTGCTTATTTCGGTCAGGGCTTTACATGAGTGGGACGGTACTTCTCCTTAAGCCCTTATTGTTTATTTCCTCCTCCAAAATGAAACATAAAACATTGCAGCCTCAGTATTTAATTGGCAGCTCTTATATGGTATATGTAGATTAGCAAAATGGCCCAGCTAGATGTGGAAACTGCCAAGCTGGCTATGCTTTCCCACATATTGATCTGTAAAATGGTTCCTGCCGCTGTTTGTGGTGGCAAATCCATGTACACTCTTTCATGCTCCTAAATATATTTTGCAAAAGGCCATCTGCCTTTGGAAAAGCCTTTTGTAAAATAGTGCCGGAACTGAGCACCTGACAACCTGGATCTCTCAATTCCGATTTCAACATGCTGTGTAAAATGGGCCTACACAGGTGTTATGGGATGTATGAGAGAGTACTTCAGTTGATATAGATTTTATACATTTTTCAAGTATTTTTATAAAAAAAATTATAAATATAGGAGCAATTTTATAAATATTTTGTTAGGAGTAAATACTGTTCTACATGTGTAAAAGGCCTCTTATATAATTAGTCTATACGTTCTGTGAGTAGAAGTATGCATGGTGACAAAAGGTGCACATTTTTATACAACTCTGTGTAGGCATTTCAGGAACATAGCTTGGGTAGAGCACAAGCATTATCTTGATAAGCATTTAAACTAGGGAAAGGGATGATGGATGGAGGACAAGTTCAGGACATCACTCCCAGCAAAAACATAATAACACTTGAAACAGCCACACTATTAACCCACACACCAATGGCAAGTGGTAAGAGGCATGTAGAACAAAATCCATGCAAAATACAGGCAAGCCAGTCAACAAATGCTGGAAAGTAATGAGCACAAATGCTTGCAGGCTAGCCAACAAAGTTCCTGACCTGGAAGCCCTAATGGTGGAAATGGACTTGGACATTGTGGCCATTACAGAAGCATGGTTTAACAAGTCACATGAATGAGATATAGCCATAGCTGGCTATAATTTATTTAGGAGAGAGACGCCGTGCACGGAATTGAACGGCCGGCACGGAAGTCATAAACTATGGAGGTAGATGCTACGCTCGAATACTAATGATGGCTATTCCATGACGAAACGTTGGATTGTGAAACGCTACGGCGCTATCATATAGGCGTTGGGAGAAAAACCTCAGAAATGATTCACATTCGAGAAGAGCCTCATCTATTTTTCAGATAAGCATCTTTGAATATATATTTTCAATAAGAGTTAAAGATAATCTCTGTTTTTACACATAATAAGAAAAAAAAGCAACGTCTTTTTGGGTCATTGATGTGAAGTTTAGAGCGCAGTTTCACTTGAATATATGTGTGCAATAAGTCGCTCCATTCTGGTTCTGAGACCCAGTTGCATGACAAAATTTACTAAAAGAGGAGATTATATTATGGAATAAGATTCACATCATCTCTTGTTGAAGAAGTAGAGCTGATTTTTCTATATCGTTTACCTGTTGGGTTATACAGCTCTGGGAAGTGACATTAAATGTTTGTTGTTTGAAGACACAATGGAGTAAAACTGTAAACAGTGATTGAGATGCGCCACCTAGTGGGAACATGAATTTATACCTAGAAGCCCCAAAGTATGTCAATTGACGCATTCAAGACAATTGCGTGCGTCAATTGATGTACTTTGGGGCTTCTAGGTATAAATTCATTTTCCTCCTAGGTGGTGCATCTGTCATTAATTTTCGATGCACATATTTGAACATCTTGACCTTGCTAACAAAGTCATGGAAAATGACTGACATGGTTCTAGCAGTGGCACTGGTATACAATTTCAAAGATGCATTTGCGTCAATTGACGCACTTTGGGGCTTCTAGTGTTAAATATTTAAAAAGTATTAATGAACAAACAAACTTTTTTCAAAGATCGGGAAGCTACAAAACTAGACAGCATAACATGAAGCTGCAAGGGGGTAAACTGAAAAGCAACATCAGGAAATACTTTTTCACTGAAAGAGTGGCAGATGCTTGGAATGCCCTCTCGGTGGAAGTGGTGGGGTAAATACAGTGACAGAATTCATAATGGCATGGGACAGACACCGTGGTTCCCTTTATAGCAACAGGATAAAATCAACATAACCTTAACTGTCTCTGCTATCTCAACAAATAGGGGTGATCCGCATGGAGCAGCAGGTGCACCTACTCTTGCCACCTTGCTGGGCAGACTAGATGGACCATGATGGTCTTTATCTGTCATAATATACTATGTTAGTATGTTACAAAGTGCATGTAATTTATAACATGTGCAGTACTATGCATTCTTCATCAGCGTACAGTTACAGCTGCTCCCAAAAAGATGTAATGTGTACAGGTACATCATTTCTGCGATTCTACTAGTTTTCTGGGGCTATTTTATAATGACACATCTTTAGGGACCTCTTACTAAAGTGTAGTAACCAGTTAACACATGAATTAGCACACACTAATGATGAGCACGGTTCTGTGGTAACTGTTACCATACTGGAGATGACAGTGAGCACTAAATCCCACATTAACTGCTCATCACGTGATGGAGCAGGAACTAGACATTTACCCCAAGATGTCCCTAGTGTCGGGGCAGGAGCGGAGGGGATCATTCCTGCCCTGTTTCCATTTGGGCTCAAAATGGCAGATCTGACTCCTAGCGATAATCTCATGGCAGATTGACCCCTAGTGGTAGTACAATGAGATTAGATCTGCTCCATCCACTAGACAGCGGAGATATCATGGAGTAAGTGCCGAGAGTGAGGGGATCAGGGTGGGCTGAAGATGGGGTATTGACCCAGCCAGTGCTAGGGTTTCTGGTTCCCCCCTGCAACTTATAGTTTGGTGCCCCACCTTCCTTATTATTATTAATGCTGGCTACACCCCGCCCCCATAAGTACAGAATAAGTGACCACAACCCAAAAATAAACATATGTAGATAAAAATTAAACTGCTACACCCAAGAAGTCAGATTCTACATACAGTGCCACACTAGAAAAATAAAAGGAGTTGCATTTCCCTGTACTTTATAAAATATAAAGTTTGAAAATTAAATTATTTTTTCTACTTTTGTTGTCTGACCATTTTACTCCCGCGGCTATGAGAAGCTGCAGTGCCACAGAGTTCCTGGAAGTTAAACAGGGGAGCTTCCTATCTTGCACAGGAGACAGGAAGTGTCCCTGTTTAATCTCTAGGGATTCAGCTGCACCGGTATCTGCAACTTCTCACAGCAATGGGCGTAACGGAAAATGATGGCCGTGGAGAGGTGAACCAGGGCGCCGGTCTTGGGGACTCATCGGCTCCCTCTGAAGCTGTTCATGCACATGCAGGGCCCCTCATGCCTGGACATGCCTAGGGCTGGTGCTGCTTAGGGGGTGGAGGACAGCGCCCCCATGCATGCTTACTCCTCTTACCATGTAGTGCTGGCCCTGGTTGTAGCCAGAGGATGTTGTAGTCAGAGGGGGTATTGTGTTAGGGGGGCTCAGTTGCGAGGGATTATGATGAAGAGAGGGAATCTGATCAGGAAGGTGAGAGTGGGACTGAAATGGGATTATGATTTGGAGGGGGGGGGGGAGGATGGCTCTGCATCAGTGATTGCATGGGGAGGGGGGTGAGTTGGGTTGTTCTTGGTCATGGCTGTGTGATGTTTTTTCTGGCTCCAGGACCCACATTACACGCCTAGGCAGATAGTACTGAAGCACGTAGTAGAGGCCGTTTGGTAACTGTCTGCCCTGTGCAATAAATGCAGGGCAGATGAGTTTACAGATGCAGAGGTCTATAAAATAATAAACGGAGTAGAACAAATAAACATGAATTAGTTGTTTACTCCATCAAAAACTACAAAAACGAGGGGACATGCAATGAACCCAGGGCTGGCCCCAGACAGGAGCCCTGGCCGTGCCACCCCCCTCCCTCCTCACTGAGCTGTGCTGCTTTCGCCGCTGGCACAGATTCTGTCTTCTGGGGGACCTGCAGTGGCAATTTAACGTGGCAGCTTTGTCACCACTTTGATGCCTGCACAGGCAATGTGTTTTGGCACATGTGACCTGCTGCTTCTGATCCTCCTCCAATAAGATGTTGCGTCGTAGGTGGGGTCAGAAGAGGCAGGCCACGCGTACTGAAGCACATGGCCTGTTACAGGCACCAAAGGAGTGGTACAAAGCCTCCATGCTCCCTGCCATGGTCTGTTGCCCTCGGTGATTGTCTAGCCCACCCAGTAGACAGGCCGTCCCTGAAGGAACCCTCAGAGTAGTGTATGTCAGACTAAGGGGAGAAAATACTTTTTAACACAATGTATAATTAAGCTCTGGAATTTGTTACCAGAGGATGTAGTTAAAGCTCTTAGGGTAGCTGGGTTTCAAAAAGGTTTGTACAAGTTCCTGGAGGAAAAGTCTACAAATCATTACTAAAGAGGACTGTGGGACATCTGTCTACCTTTTGGCATCCTGCTAGGTTCTTGTGATCTGGACTGGCCAGTGTTGGAAACAGGATACTGGGCTTGATGGACCTTTGGTCTGACCTGGAATGGCATAGCTTATATTCTTATTTATTGCAGAGGCTTTGCACCTACTGCATTTTAAGATTTTTGCCTGAGGTCCAGTAAGTACAAAAACTTTCCACGCTTTGGAAAACATGCCCCTGGGTTAAGCAGCTTTTCACTTGCAGTCTAGATGTAAGCCTAATTTTGGCCAGCTAAGCTAGCTGACTAGTGCTGAAAAATCATGTTAGTCAGCTAATATTTGCTTCACATTTTTGAGCGCCTACATATGACTGCTCAGCAGGCATTTTCAGAAGGGAACGTTTAGCTAGCTAAATGCCAAAACCAGCAGGCTATAAACACTTAAAAATGTGCAACACTTTCATAGCATTAGAGTGAGCTGATAATTCGGTAAAACCTGTTTCTCTAATACAGAAAGGTTTCTAGCATGGAATGAAAAGAACTTTGTCATTTATCTTCCTCTTTCTGACATCCTTATATTTTACTGGAAGATACTGGAGTGTCTCATTCTCACCATGGGAAGAATTCTTGTTATGTCTTTGCAATGTCTGTATAAACAGCACCAATTAAAAGAATAAGTGCTGTGGATAGCATTTCTGTTTAAGTTGTCAGTTCTTTCAGGTGAGTTTACTTTAGATCAGTGGAGAAAGTTCTAGTGGGGGGGGCCCTCCTATTTTCACCCCCCTTCCCATGGTGCTGCCCCGCTCTGGTGGTGGCATGACCACTCCCCCCTCCAGCGGCAGCAGAGGTGGAGGCCCTGCACGGCAATCCTACTTAAATCTGTTTGCTGCGCTGCCTCCATTCCAGGCCCAGAGGTGCTCTTCCTGGGCTGCACTCTGGTGGTAAGCTAAAAGCCAGGCCCTGAAGGGAGTCATCACGCATACAAATAAAAGTGAGTTTGCCGCACTGCCTTATGGGCACCTTCTTGCCCAGCCCCCCCCCCCCCCCCCAGCATTGCTGGAGCTGCATGAGTGGATTTACACCGCTGCTTTAGATAAATTCTAGGCACTTTATTAGGGGTATTGCATGCATTCTGGAGCCCATAGCTGTAGCCCAAGTGGTATTTGGATCTAGCTGCAGAATTTGCCATTGCCATAAAATCAACAGTTTACGGGGAGCTGCTTCTCTCCTTCAGACAGGTTGGAATGAGAATTGTTGTCGGACCATGCCCATGTGCCCCATCATAGCAGATCTCTCTCTCATCCTCCTCTAGATCTAAATTCTCACTCATGTTCTTTCACTGGGCATCCATTCTCACCTCTTTTTTCCATGAGCTGTGACTCTCCCTGTCTTCTGAGAGCTTTCATTTTCTCGCCTCTCTCCTCTCATGACCTTTTGCAATCACCCCTCCCCCTCCGGGCCGCCACTCATCCCCTTACTGTTACAAATTCTGCAGCAAATATTCCAGATGGGCTTTCCTTTACATGGCATCGATGATGTGACTACTTTCGGCATCAGGAGTGCTGAACTAGGAAAATAATGAATAGGTTTAATTATCTTGTTTAGAAAAGCAGTTGCTAGGGAGTTTACATAAATATGTCCCGTGGGGATGGCAGGATATAGGAGCAGAAATAATATGGCACATTTAATAGGTGTGTGTCCATGAAGAGTACAAAATATTTCCAGAATACTCACAGTGAAACTAGATACGTCTGCAAAGTTTTCAACATTTTAGATATTTTTGGAATTATGTATGAGAAGTTAATGACCCATTAGAGAGCGGCTGACCTGTGTTTAGAGATCAGGAAAGGGATAGTAACAACACAGGGAAGTAGTGACAGGACAGGATACCTACGGCTCCACAGCAGGAATGGAAAATGAATAGCTGGTTCATTTATTTACTTACACGTATTGCCTCTATCAGGAGACCAGAAACGATTTGCAATATTTAAAATACAAAAAACCTATCACACAAAATCCATAGTTCCACCTACCCACTCTATCCTTAATCCAATATTCGCATATGCGGCATCTCCATTCTGTACAATTAATTCACCACCATATCATCAATCCATCACCAACCTCACCTACCACTTTCTAATTCCATACATAAAACCATACAGCACGGTCAGCAGAACCGTACCGAGGGTCGTGCGAATGGTTTGGTTGCACACGGTGCAAGCACAGAAGGGGGCACTAATATCATCACTGGGCTTCCAGGAAGCTCAAAAAGAATGAGCTACTGAATGTGGCTGGGTGAAGGGGAGGCACCAGATTTGTTAGTCGCGCGGGGTGCGTTTCTTGTTTGCTACGGTCCTGATTGTCAGTACAATCTCAATCATATTGCACCTCTGGAAACCTCATATATTCGAAAGGTCATTAATTCAAATAATATCATAAGCTTGCTGAAACAGGCAGGTTATTATAGCTTTTCAGAACTGCAAATCAGTACAGCTGAGAGTTCACTCAGTGGTTTATTCTACCATACAGACACTGCTTTTGAAAATGTTCTATTCCTAATCATAAATGAACATTTTGAACTAATTTCTGGTCCACTGATCACAAGCTCTTCTCTGGCATTCATAGAGGCCAATTCAAAAACATGCCCGATTTCACCCTAATTACACAGCTGTGGGTATAGACGTGCCTGCGGTTGGCACGAGCAAACCACTTTGGAGAAACACAGGCCCCGCTGTTATAACAAGACATGGCTATACGCAGTTAACCGTTTGGACATCCCCGCACTCACCATATTCTGTTTCCGATCCTGCCCAACTCCGTCATATACCCGTGGATGTCTGACGGCCACACCTCCTCTGTTAAAATGTGCATCTCCTAAGCTGCTCCTCTCATCGACAGTGTTGTGCTGATGCAAACTACACATAAATCCTGATGATACATAAATGTCGATGCAATCTACACTAAATATACTAGTTTGTTCCATGCCCAGAACAGTGCAAGGTTATCTCAGTGCACTCAAAGATATAATGACTGCAACTGGAAAGTGATATGTTTGTCATGACATACCTTGCATCAAAACATACATGGCAGTAGAAGAAACCCTTAGTTATTCGTTCATTGGTCATCTCTAAAACCAGTCTTTATAATGCTAAGTACAGACCCTTACCAACCTCTCAAAAACCTCATTCAATTTTGCAATTCCCCAAAGGATGCATTGTATTGCTCAGTGACATAACAATGCTCTTCAAATGACTATGGCTGTCTATGGCATCTGTTTCCCACATATCTGGGTACTGGTATTTCACACATGTGGCTATGCTGCCCCATACAATGTCCACTCTCTGTCCTGGCTTACGTTGGTCTATATACGTCTGCTATCTGTGGGGCAACCCTGCCTGCCTTCCCACAGTCTGCTGTGTGGCAGTGCTCCTCTGGTCAGGCCTGTGAGGGCATGGAAGGGGAGATCCCTGTGTCATCGTACCAAGTAGCTAGCCTCCAGATATATCACCACTATTGCAGCTCTCATAGATCCTGGACTGGGTAAGGATGTAGGCCTCATGGAACAATCTGGGTAATATTGGCACAACATCAGTCATGTCTCCCAATACCTGGCACAGCGGATGTATGCCTGCTCTATTACTATCAACAATATATGATCTTGCTAGAGTACCTTTTGAAGCATATTCCAGAAAAAATCACAAACGATTCTCCATAGCTAAATGTCAAAACAAATCCTTTTTAATAAGAGACCCTCAGAATAAGAGCATTCAACAGTACAGACAGCACTAATACATGCTCAAAAGAATCATCATTGGTCTCTATAAATGTGCAGAATAAATGCTCTTATTCTGAGGGTCTCTTATTATTGAAAGGGATATGTTTTGACATTTAGCTATGGAGAACGTTTTGTGATTTTTACTGCTCTATCACACTGGCACCTGTTGATGCTGCGGTCATCCGTACGGTCCAGGTACTGACCAGGCATTTAGGTCCCCCTGAATTGCAGATGAGCACACCGTGCAACCCTCAAACCAGACACACACACACACTCTCACTGTCAGTAACAAAAAAACATACTTCTGACAAAATGATGCATTGAACCTATAAATAACAACTGGTATAACATAATAGCATGGAGTCCAAGGACTGAAAATATGATCTCCATTTCTCACCCAAACAAGGATCCTTTCCATACTCACTCACATGCTATTCCTACATCAAGTCCATTTTTCAGGACACAGAAATTGTTAGAGTCCCCTAGATTAACTCCTTTAGCACAAACAGCAATGTCAGCAGGGTCAGAATAATTACTATTGCTCTTCTTAATATTTCTTTCAGGATAGTTGTTAATGCCTTTTTAGCTTAAAAGGTTCCCACACCTCTGATTTTTGTCCTTTATAAATGCATCTTGTGGTGTTTTTCCATACTGCAGTCCACCAGTTTAGAACAGACTAGTCACCACATTTATACAAACACAGCAGAATATTTTCTAAATACTGGCCTTATTCCATGTCTCCGGCAGATATAACGGGCACGTCTGCGGGGACCTCCCAAAACATACACAGGCCTTTCCTGAATACATTTTATATGTCTCCGCAGCAAACCATGCCTCTGTTCCGCCCCTTCTGCACATGTTCTGAGATCCCCATGTTAGTGAGATAAATGTCTGTGGGTGCTATACACCAGAATACGCTCGTAGACATTTTCAGCAGATAAACGTCCCCAGCACGCGTACAAACCCTTATTCAGTTTCTGGAATGACCTCCATAGTGTTTTACTCAAGTAAGTTGATGTTAACCCATATAGAGGCCAATTCTGTAGGTGCACGTCCGGGTTGTCTGGACATCCAGAAATCCGGACGGCCCAGAGATATACTCAATTCTGCTCCTGTAGGGGCTAGATGTCCCTGTGGGAGAAGAATCATTGTATAGGGCCTGGACATCCAGGCCATGCCCCAATTCTGGCCCCCCCAGACATACAGGCACTTCCCTAGCTAACTCAGCCTGGCTCCATGCAGGAGCCCCGATCACCCGCACTGCACAAAATGCTCTATTCCCGCTGTCAGACCTCCAATCGGATCTTACGAGGCTGAGATCAGGTGGCGGGGAACCCCCTAAAGCCACCTATCTGGTTGTGGGGGCCCGAATAAATTCCCCATCTATCCTAGTGAACCTGGACGTACAGGGCCGTGACTGGAATTAACCCTGTACATCGGGGTTGTGTGCCCCGTCCCAGCCAGCCCACTCTCATCCCCATTGCCACCCCTGCCTGCCCCTGTCCAGAGCTCCCTGCACATCTCCTATGTATGGGCTTTGGGCAGAGAATAGGGGCCAAGGTGAATAGCGGGGATATGCGTCCAAATCGGACATACATCCCCACTATTCATTGTTCGGAATGACCCCCATAGTGTTTTTTTAAGCCAAAACTAGCATTTTAAACTGTAATCAGAAAGAAATTCACAACCACATAGGCATTATGTGACCAAAGTTTCCTAATCCCCTCAGCTGTTGTATTTTGTATCAGTTGAATACACCGTAAACTTTGGTTGGGCAAGCCAAAAGGCACAATATTGCAGTAATCTAACTATATCAATATTAGCATTTAGGTCACTACTGTTAAATCTTCAAACAGAAAATATGAACGCAACTGGCAAATCACCTTGAGTTGTCAAAACAATAACCAAACCAGAGAAGAAATATGTGAAATCATTGTTAACAGACTACAAGACCTCACTCTGAGGTTTTAAATAGGAATGTGCATTCGTTTGAAATGAAATGGGAAATATTGACATTTCTTTTGTCAGTTCATATTGCGGTGGATTTTCATAATCATTTATGTGGTTTACAAATCTGCAAATCACCTAAATAGAGCTCAGCGGGATACTCAGTGACATTAATGCGGTTAGTGCTGCTGAATATCCCCAGGCGCCTCCACTAAATGCACCTGTGCTAGTTGGCTAGCATCGGGCTGTTCTGGGGATAGAGAGAGGCGGCAGTCAGGGATAACTGGCTAGTGCCAATATTCAGCCACTACCCTGTTATTTCTTTTTTTTTTTAACTTTTATTTTCATTTTGCAACAAACAAAAGAAACAACACACCAAAGGAGACAAAACAAGTATACAATAAGGAAAAGCAAACCCTATTACCCCCCACCCCCATGCTTCTTCTCTAAACCGACAGTATCAGCATGTGAGCGCTTCCAAACAACAGTGATCGTACATCAAAACGAACATAAATAGTATCTGCGATACAGAATGATCACATGACAGAGATTTATACAAATTTAAACAGTCAGATGAGAGCATTTAGCATTGTGAACATAGTCATTGAGCATCTTCCATTTAGACAGATGATGGGGGGTCTGAACGGAAGAAGCAAACATACGAGGTATTTGTTCATATTTACTATAGAGACAGACATGATTCCACCATTCATTGGGGCTCAGATGGGAGCTATTTTTCCAGTATTTCGTAATTAGGGAGATAGCGATGCCCAGCATAAAGTCTAAAAGGAAGTAAGCCGATTTTGGAAGAGAGGGGATCCCCGCAGCTGAGCGGAGTCCCACTATCCTCCAAGAAAGGGGCTCTTGAAAGTGCAAAATAGATTGGATACGACCCCAGACCCGACGCCAGTAATACTGTAGTGCGGGACATTCATACATAACATGAGTTAGTGAACCAATGGCCGCATGGCATGTCCAGCATCTATTGCCCTGGGAGGTGTTCCATTTGGCTAATCTGTCAGGAGTATAGAAACACCGGTGGGCTAGAAAGAAGAGTGTCTGAGTGAGTGAGGCGGATCGGGAGACCCGTGTCACTCTACTCCAGACGAGGCTCCATTGCTCCGGGGTCAAAGTTACATGCAGTTCCCGCTCCCACGCTTTCTGTGCTATAGGGGTACCTCTATTTACAGCATTACATAAGGTTTTGTAAAAGTTAGATGCTACACCCGGTGAACTCCCGATAGATCGGATAGTCTCCGACAATCCCTGGGTATGGGATTCCGATGGCGGGAGCACCTTAGCACTCCGAAGACAATGCTGTAGTTGCACCAACTGAAAGTAGTGTTTCGCTGGGAGGCCAAATTCAATTTGCAATTCGCTAAAAGTTTTCCAGCGACCATCATGGAACAACTGGTTAGGGATCCAAATGCCCCTAGTGTACCAGGGGCTCCACGCCATCGGTTTATTTTGTATTTGAAATCGAGTATTGTACCAAAGCGGGAGTCTGTCTAACGGACAGAATCGGGAGTCTAGAGATTGCATAAGAGTATTAAAGGCACCTAAAGTGTCTAAAAGCATTGGTGGATAGTGGGAGTCTGATGGGAGAGTCATACCAGGGAGATAAGTAAGAGGAATCGGTTTGCAAAGGTCCTCCTCTATGTCTAGCCACACAGGTCTACTCGGTGCTAGATCTTCCAGCCAACGAGCGCCTTGTTTGAGAAGAAAAGAGTGGTGATATTTCAGAAAATCAGGGAATCTGACACCCCCATTTTCCTTATCTGCTTGCAATTTATGCTTCGCTATCCTAGGTGTCTTATTTTGCCATAAGTATCTAGTCAGAAGGCCCTCTAAATCTTTATATGTACGTCGAGGTAGGAGACAGGGCAACATTTCTAAAATGTAATTCACTTTAGGAACAATCATCATTTTTATGGTTTCTAGGCGACCCCACCAGGTAAGTGTTAAAGGAGTCCAACGGTGAGTAAGCGCCCGGACTTTAGAGGTTAAGTCTTTGGCATTAAAGGAGATAGCGTCTTCCAAAGGAGAGCAGTAGTGAACCCCAAGGTATTTGACCATGCGAGGTTGCCATAAAAAGGGAAAGGATTGCATATCTGCCTGATGAATCAGAGGATTTAGTGGAAAGGCTACCAACTTGGTCCAATTTATCTTATAACCCGAGAGTTGTGAATATTTACCAATTTGCTCTAGGACAGCCGGCACGGAGTCTAGAGAGACAAAGAGCATAAGGTCATCAGCATATGCTGAAATTTTGATTTCCCTATGAGAGAAGGGGACTCCATGAATCCCCTCCGATTGCCGGATTAGTAAAGCTAAGGGTTCGAGTGCAAGATCGAAAAGAAGTGGAGACAGTGGGCATCCCTGGCGAGTACCACGTTGAAGGGGAAATGGCTGAGATTTTAAAGCATTAGCACAGATACTGGCTGTAGGCTGTGCATACATGGTGCGGAGACAACGGAGAAAACCTTCTCCGAATCCGTACCAGCGGAGAGTTGCAAACAGGAAGGGCCATTCTAAGCGATCAAAGGCCTTCTCAGCATCAAGTGAGAGGCCAACCAATGGTCGATCAAGATTAACTGCGGTAGTCAGTACATGACATAGAGTCCGAGCATTGTCAGCAGTTGATCTACCGGGAATGAAACCGCATTGATCTGGGTGTATTAAAGTAGACATCCTATCAGAAAGCCGGGTGGAGAGAATGGTGGCAAATATTTTATAGTCCGCGTTTAGGAGGGAAATTGGACGATAATTAGCTGTTAGTTGCGGATCTCTCCCCTCTTTCTCAAAAACTACTACATTTGCCATTGAAAAGGACCCAGAAGGAGATCCCTCCTCGGCCAGAGCAGAAAAATAAAGTTTCAAAACTGGAGCTAAGTCAGCGTTAAAGGTTTTGTAGAATTCAGCAGGGAGACCGTCCGGGCCTGCAGCTCGACCTGTGGCACATCTCTTGATAGCAGAATGAATTTCTGATAAAGTGAATGGTTTGTCCATGGCCTCTCTATCTTCGTCAGATAGGGTCGGTCATTGTACCCCTGAGAGTAATCGTTCAAATACTTCTGGCTCAAAATCACATTCAGATTGATAAAGCCGAGTATAAAAATCACGAAAGAGTTCTAAGATTTCTGTATCTTTAGTGACCAAGCCCCCCCCCCCGACGGATTACAAAGAGCGGTAACACGCTTGGCTTCTTTTTGACCCTTCAGGGCATTTGCTAACAATTTGCCAGCATGGTTATTTTCCCGGTAATACATCCCTTGTTGTGATTCAATATTTTTAGCAGCAGCAGTATACAAAAGCTGATTGTATTGAAAACGAAGGCGTTGTAAACGGAGTAAAATACATGGGTCAGTACGGGACGTGAGGAGACGCTCCCCAGCTTGTATCTGTTGCTCTAGAATCAGTAAGTGTTGCTTTCTTTGTTTCCCCTGTCGAATTTGATAGCTGGTTATAGTTGCACGGATAGATGCCTTAAAACCCTCCCACCAAGCCCAGCTCGCTGTGTCATGGGGTGAGTTAAAATGAAAATAATCTTGGATAGCGGCCTTTATGTCAACCTGAAAATCTTTTTGATCTAGTAGGGATCTATCAAAAAACCAAGCTCGGGGAGGATCATCTCGCGTAGTGACACGTAATGAAAAAGATATGGCAGCATGATCTGAAATATGGAGAGGATGAGTCCTAGCCGTGTCCACTTGAGAAATCAGTGCTTTGGAAATGAGAAAGAAATCTATTCTAGATTGTGAGTGATGGGGGGCAGAAAAAAAGGTGAACTCTAAGTCGGAGGGGTGAAGCAGCCTCCATATATATCTACTAGCGCAAGATCTTGCATCAGAGCTGTAAGGGTAGCAAGACTCTTGGGTGGACTACTCCTTCTAGGTGGTTGTCTATCTATCAAAGGGTCTAGCACTTGATTGAAATCGCCACCAAGTATTAATGGAGTATTGGCAGAGGCCTGTGCCAACTGCGCAATACTTGCATAGTAAGCAGGGTTATCCACATTCGGGGCATAAATACAAATACACGTGAATTCACTATCTCCAACCTTAAGGTGTGCACGGGCCCATCTACCCTCCTTATCAGAGCTAGTATCCATTACAGTAGCTTGCAAAGACTTCTTAACCAAAATGGCTACCCCACACCGTTTGGAAACGGCGGGAGAATAGGCAGCCACCATGTAAGGCTTAGCATTGAGTTTCAGTGTTTCAGCGGAGTTTAGATGCGTTTCCTGAAGAAACACTAAATCAGCATGCTCATGGTTAAGATAGCTAAGGATTTTCTTTCTTTTGATTGGGCTATTGATGCCTTTTACTTTAAGTGATAAGATCTTACATAAGGCCATTCAGAAAGGTTAAAAATTCTGAGCATGATAACGCACACAATTTCACAATGTCCCTCAAATTAACTGTATCTGGCTGTACACATGACATGATAGAAAATAAGCTAATGTAATACAATGAAGCGCCCCACATTAAAAAAGAAGAACCGCGGTGCGGTAGAGAAGAAGCAAAACCCCAGAAATTACTGGCGACCATGTGTCTGCGGGGAGAAACCCCAGAGAAGGCCGTAATTGAAAACATATAACCTGTATAACTGTGCGTGCTCCGAATCCAACCGAGGCACACATCATGGAGGGATAGGAGACCAAGAAAGTCATATATGGAAAGAAAGAAAAGTCCAGGTAGTCTCTGTGCTTGGCTATGACCACCGCGTCGGGCCCTTCAAGATGGCGGACAGAGCCGGCAGATAATAAGTCCAAGTTGTTGGATTAGCGCATCTGCTCTGCTTCTTTGGAGTCTAAAAATGTTGATAGTAGATCAGGATCTTCGAATGTCCTAGTTTGGTTGTGGAGAGTCACTCGGAGCTTCGCTGGATACAACAGGCCAAAGCGAGCCTGTAGCTGTTGAAGTCGAGGGCGAAAAGCAAGGAGCCTCTTCCGACGGTCAACTGTGGGCTTTGCCAAATCAGGGAAGAAGGAGACTCTATGACTTTCAAACTCCAGATGATGATTCGCCCGGGCAGCATTTAGAATTTGTTCCACTTGTTGATATCGCAGTAATCGAAAGATAATAGGCCGGGGGGTCGTTCGATTGAGCGCCATATGGGTAGGAACACGATGTGCTCGATCAATTTCCAGATCTCTATGAAAAGTGATCTTCAGCAAGGAGGGAAGAGTTTTGAGCAGGAATTCTCTGATATCTCCTGCTTCCGCCCCCTCTGGTATTCCTATGAGCCTCACATTGTTGCGACGGGCTCGATTATTGCTATCTTCTAACTCTTTTTGAAGATTCTGTATCTGGCGCTCAGCCTTGTCCAGTTTGACCAAGCGCACCGCGTGCGAGTCGAGGACCCCCGCCATGTTGTCCTGCCGTAATGAAAGACTTTCAAGTCGGTCCTGGAGCACACCGAAGTCTTCTCGCATGGCTCGAAGCGCTTCTCCGTTGGACTGCACCAGTTCCTTCACGCCGCGTATTTCCTCTAAGATCTCCTGGTGCATTTCGGGGTTTTCCCGAAGTGAAACCATCTTCTGTGGGGAAGACACCTCTGTTTTGGAGCGTTTTCCGTGTGAAGAAGAAGGAGACCCGAAGTCCAAGCGCGCTGGTTTATGGGCCGCCATCCCCCCCGAGGTACCCCGGTAAGTTCGGAGCAAAATATTAAGTTTATGTAGGTATTAAGTCAGGATTCTGAGTAGGCCTCTCGGGAGCTTCAGCGCGAAGCGTCTTACCCGCTGGACATCAGGCTCCGCCCCCCCACTACCCTGTTATTTCAAAGTGGAAAAAGTTAGACACCTCAAAGGCTCGTCTAACGTTTGCTGTTTTAGCTAACTGGTCAGCGGCTAAATATCGTCGCTAGTCTGTTAGCTAAAGCTCTATCTGGCCAAACTAGATATTCAATGCCAGTGGCCAGATATGGCCCAGGCATTGAATAGCTGGGTTCAGAGTTCAGTGGCAATGACTAGCCACTTTATCAGTGCTAGCTGCTGTTGCTGAATAGCCCCCAATTATTTTTGATCCATACAAGACATGAAAAAAACCAAAATTCTGTTTCTTTTTCTCCAGTGTCATCAGAGCCTGGTCTCAAACCTGTGACTTCTTGGCTACAAAATAAAATCAAGCATCCTGTAGAAAAGAGCTATTATGTCTCCAAGGGGGCTTGCTCTAGCCCACCTGCTCTTAACTGTGTCTTGTATTTCTGATGATCTTCATTCCGGTTTTCTGATTAGCCCAAAACTTGATTGTTCTTGAGCTCTGTGGAAAACCCTTCCTGGATTTTTTGTCTTTTGAATCTATTGTCTCCTGCTGTAGAGTCTTACTCCAATAACTTTTCTGTGAAAACATGTCTAAGTATCCTATCAGAGATATTTACCAAGCTTAATCCAGATCCCGGTTGTCCAGTTAGGAAGTCTTCATTTGAGGAGGTAGAAGCAACAAGTCATAGAGAAAAGGAGCAGCAACCCAGTCCTGCAGAGTTCAGGTAAGCACTGTGTGGCCATTTAAATGGATTTGCTGCTGTTGCAGGTCCTGGAGAGGGGCAGTTGGTTGGGAGCATGAGTTTTAAGAGGCTACTACATCTCTTAGTTCCCAATTACCAAGTGCTTCCCAGGAAAACGTTTCGTAGGTGATGATCTCCAGCTTGTATAACACAGGTACACTACCAAAAAACTGCCTCCAGTTTTGCAACTGATTCCTATAGATTTTGGGGTGCTGAATCCAGGAAAAATAGCCAAAATGTTCCATCACGTCATGTTTTCTTGCAAAATTAGATTTCTTACCCATATAAGGAATGTTCACATAATTTCTTTTTAGCCGACTGCAGTTTATTTTCTTGTCCCAAAATAGAGGTTGTAATGGTTAACTAACTAGAAACACTCCCTCATGATATTTTAGAGTGTTTTGTATTCATTTTATACATTAACAGGACAATTGGGAGGCGGGGGGCTAAATCCAGTACTCGCGTAGGCGCATGTTCTTTCCTGTTCGCCTCGCCTCGTTCGCTCGCTCGCTCAAACACGGTGGTTGCGACATGAACGTTCCTGTCAAATTTCAGTTTCTTGCAAGTTCATTATTACCTTTTGTTTGGTCAGTCGTAATCCAGCTTTATTCCGAAGTGGTTCACTACAGTTGTAGTTTGCAGTGCTGTGTATTTGTGATGGCTCACAGAGCCAGAGGTTGCGTCAACTCTCCGGACAGTTTTTGTTTTATTTGTGGGGAATATACCGTGAAAACGCGGCAGAGGAACATTTCTGCATTTATTAAAAAAGTATATTTCGCCTATTTCGGTTTGAAGTTAGGCGATCAAGACAAACCGTGGGCTCTTCACAAAGTGTGCAAGACATGTGAGGAAGATCTACGCTTATGGATGAAAGGTAAAAAACAAGCATTTCGTTTCGGAATACCTATGATGTGGCGTGAACAAAGAGACCACAGCAGTGACTGCTATTTTTGCTCTTGCATTGTGAAGAGATACAACTTAAAAAAATAAGAACGTAATAAGTTACCCCAACCTTCCCTCAGCAATTAGGCCTATGCCTCATAGAAACGAAGTACCTGTGCCTGAACCACCAAAATCTTTGGATCATATTTGTGTGGACGGTTCTGATCATGATGAGACTCATCAGATGGCTTTTCCCGATGAGTCCAGTACTTCCGAGTTTGAAACTGAACCAGATCCGAAACCTGAACTTTTCTCTCAAGCTGAATTGAATGATTTAGTCCGGGATTTAGGACTCCCAAAAGATGCTGCCCAACTGCTAGGTTCTCGGCTTAAACAGAAAAATCTATTGTCACCAGGAACAACTTTTTATTGGTACTGCAACCGCGAGACACAATTTTTGAAGTATTTCAGCAAAGAGGAAGATTTGGTATTTTGCAACGATATATACGGAGTGATGGAAAGTTTAAACTCAAGTATGATCCTGCTGAATGGCGGCTGTTCATTGATTCGTCAAAAGACAGCATAAAAGGTGTTCTTCTTCATAATGGCAACACATTCGCTTCAGTTCCTATTGCTCACTCTGTTATTCTCCAAGAAACATACGAGAATTTGGCCCTGATTCTTCAGAAGATTCGTTATGATGAGCATAAGTGGATGATTTGTGGAGACTTTAAAATTCTATCCATGCTATTAGGGCAGCAATCCGGTTTCACCAAATATCCCTGCTTCCTTTGCTTGTGGGATAGCCGGGCCCGCGACCTACACTGGGGGAAAAAAGACTGGCCAATTCGGGAGTATTTGAGACCCGGTGAGAAAAATGTTCTTCATGAGAGCTTGGTACCTCGTGATAAAATTCTATTACCACCTCTCCACATTAAGTTGGGTCTCATTAAGCAATTCATCAAGTCCCTTCCAAAAGATGGTGAGTGCTTTCGGTACCTTTGCTCAAAGTTCCCCCGACTTTCTGAAGCAAAGCTAAAGGAAGGAGTGTTTGTTGGCCCTGATATAAGGAAACTCATTTCAGATGGAACATTCGCTGAAACGATGTCTGAGAAGGAAAAAGAAGCCTGGGATTCCTTCAAGGATGTTGTTCTCAAATTCTTGGGGAACAGGCGGGATGAGAACTATAAGGATATTGTTGCCAGGATGCTCAATGCCTTCAAAGAACAAGGCTGTAACATGAGCCTGAAAGTCCATTTCTTGCACTCCCATGTGAACTACTTTCCCGAAAACTTGGGGGCGTACAGTGAAGAACAAGGTGAAAGGTTTCACCAGGACATCAAGGACGCAGAGAGAAGGTACCAAGGAAGATGGAACACCACTATGATGGCTGATTTCTGCTGGTTGCTGCTGCGGGAAACCCCAGATGAAAAATACGCCAAGCAGCGCACCAAGAGAAGCATTCGGGGGAAGAAGAAACGGGCCCACCAGGAGATTGATTGACCCAAGAATGACTTTAAAATCTAAACTGTGTTGACAAATATCGTGTTTTTACTAAACTTTGAAATAAAAATTTGCTAGTTATTACCACAGTGTCGGATCTCATTTATTAGAATTTTATTTTCACACCATCGGGTGTTTGTCTTCATGTATTGCAATGGTGCGGTTTGCGTTTTCTATTCTTACATACATACCTGTACAACATTTTTTGCACATTTCTTTGCTTTGCTTTGTGTCTAACCTCGCTCTTATATGCTCAATGTTTGTGCACATGTATGTGGCTGTTTTAAGTGCAGACAATTTTGCTACCATCACAGTGTGTTTTGTTGACATTACTCTATTCTTATGTGCTGCCTTGTTACAATTTTCTTTATTCTTATTTGAATAACTACTAAACAATTAGTATAAAGAATTCATCCAAGAAACTTTTATCTCGATCGCACTCAATCTGAAACGTTCACCTCAAACTGCTAACCCAATGTAGCAAAAAATCTGTACGTGATGGAGCAAATTGGTTACCAGATTTGGATTCAGCGCACCAAAAAACGTAAAAATCAATCGAAACATTAGAGGCAGTTTAAAAAAATATATTTTTAGTGAACCTGTGTAATTAGTGCCATGCCTGGCTCGCCAAGCAAGAGGGTAATAACCATGATTTCATTAGTGAAACCTGTAGAGTCAGAATGCTACACATGCCTATCTCTCCCTGATGGTAAACTGGTGTTAGCAGGATGAGATGGGGCAGGCTGTAGGTATAGTGAGAGGTGTACCAACAGCAGGATGCAGGTGTCTAAAATATAAAGCAAAAACCTGATTTTGAGCTTACATCCCAAATCCGTGTGGTATTTGTAATTGAAATCAATGCTGCAGATCCAAGAATGCATCAGGATAGGGTTAGGACTGACCTCAAATTTCCCTCCTGCAACTGGGGAACTTGATAGTTTTGTTGCTGCACCTGATAATAAAATTCCCTAGCCAAACAGAAAAAGAGAGAAAGTTCTCCGCAGGAGGGCACAGACCAAGTGCAAAGCGGAGATGAACTACCGCCACACCAAAGGAATAGAATGCCAGGTATCATAAGGAAAGGAATGGAAAATAAAACAAAAGATATTATAATGCCGCTATACCGTTCCATGGTGAGACCGCACCTTGAATATTGTGTGCAATTATGGTCGCCGTATCTTAAAAAGGATATAGCGTTATTAGAAAAGGTTCAGAGATGAGCCACCAAAATGGTAAAGGGGATGGAAGGATTTCTCCTATGAAGAAAGGCTAAAAAGGTTAGGGCTTTTTAACCTGGAAAAGAGACGGCTGAGGGGAGATATGATAGAAGTCTATAAATTAATGAACGGAGTGGAACGGGTAAACGTAGATCGATTGTTTACGTTATCAGAATATAGAAAGACTAGGGGACATGCAATGAAGCTACAGGGTAAACTATTTAAGACTAATAAAAGAAAATATTTTTTCATTCAACGTGTAATCAAACTCTGGAATTTGTTACCGGAGGATGTATTAAAGGCTGTTAGTGTAGCTGGGTTTAAAAAAGGTTTGGACAAGTTCCTGGAGGAAAGGTCCATAAACCATTATTAAGAAGGGACCCAGGATATCAATGCTTGATGTTGGAAAGGTGAGGAGAGCAACAAGCAGCCCTCCATTACACGTGATTGGGTAGCAAGATCAGTGCTGAAAGCCACTGGGGCATCAGGATTGAATAAATAAGACTCAGATCTTAGAAGTTCTAAAGTCCTTCACAGATGACATGGAGGAACTGAATTCAGGAAGGGCCACTCTGACTGTTGTCATCCTGATAGTGAATATCATAAAGGCAATTTTAGTGGGTTTTTGACAGCAAGAGAGATTGACATCAGGCTTTGGTGCTGTTAGACACCTTGGGGGTCATTCCATCCTGGACGTAAAGGCCCTCTGTGCGCTCAATCTGAACCAGACGCACAGAGGGAGTCGCAATTCTGATCCCACGGGGCATGTCTAGCCCTGCGGGATCAGAATCGCAAACAGGCCTGTACATGCAGGCCGGGACCGCAATTCAGCCTGGCCTGCATGTACAGGCCTTGCCTGGCTAACTCAGTCAGGGCTTTTAAATGGAGCCACGGCGTCATGGCGTCTGGTTGCCATGGCACCATGGCTCCATTTAAAAGTCGCAATCTCTGGCCGCCAGTACCCAAAGTGCTTTCCCTGCAACCCGACCTCCGATCTGGCCTCCCAGGGCCAGGGTCGGGCTGCAGGTAGTGTCCTCTGCCCCCTGCTGCCTCTTCCCAGCCCCAGTCCTGCCCTTTCCTCTGCATCGGGAAAGTTATTCCACCTCAGAGTCACTGGCCCCAGACGTACAGGGCCAACATTAAAATCAGCTCTGTATGTCCGGGGCCGATGACTGCCCACTGCCCACCCTAACACCATCCCCGATCCGCCCCTTTCCCGCCCCTCCTAGCTTTATGTGCAAGGAAGAAGGACGGGGTCAGGAAAGGGCATGAATACCAGGGATGAACGTCCCAATGGGACGTCCATCCCCGCTATTTGAGGCTCAGAATGACCCCCCCTTGTAAACAGAAATACAAAAAAGTTTGAAACCCTCATCAAGGAAGATTCTTACATGCTAGCCACCCTGTGTTACACACGGGTAAAAGGGAGTGTCACCCTCTAGTACAGCAGTTCCTAACCCAATCCTCGGGTACCCCCAGGCCAGTCAGGTTTTCATGGTACCCACAATGAATATGCATGAGATAAATCTGCACACAATGGAAGCAGTGCATGCAGATCTATCTCATGCATATTCATGGTGGATAAATCTGTGATTAATGTGGAAGAAAGAACACCAGAGATAGAGGGGCAGGAGGAATGTAGCAAGGAGAAAAGTGAGTGCGCTGGAAAGGTGCTGGCAGCATGAGCAGTAAGTTACCATTTCTTCACCCACAGAACAATCTTTACTGACACAGGTAAGAGCTACAATTGCTTGGTGTCTTCATGCCACTTTTCATGTCCCTTACTACTACTATTACTACTTCTAATCATTTCTATAGCGCTACAAGGTGTACTCATTGCTGTACGTATAGTTGTAAGACACAGTCCTGCTTATCAGAGCTTACAATCTAATCAAGCAGAACATCAGAAAACTGGGGACGAGAATATGTTAAGATACACATAAATAGTGAGATGGATAGCAGCCTTTTTGCAAGGCCGTAGGTTTAGGGTATGCTGGGGCATGGATAGGTCTATGGTATGTCAACTGGTCTGTGGAGTCCCACAAGGCTTGGCATTATCTCCCTGCCTTCTTTAATATTTTTATGAGCCCTGTGGGACAGATTGTGAGAAATCATGGTTTTCACTATTTTTTTTTATTCAAGTAGTGGTGGTTTCCGACCAGTCAATGGAGATTACTGTAGAGGCAATAAACATCTGTTTGGAGGAATTGGAGGTTGGCTGAAAGCCAATCTTCTTGTACTGAACACCCAAAAATCAGTTTTTAGTATTTGGGGGGGGGGGGGGATGAGAGAAGATGGGGAGTTGAAGGAAGGGCTGAGAATTGCAAGGGTTAGACTAGCTCAGAAGGACATCTCTAATTTGGGGTGGTGATGGACTCTGATTTGAATTTTCAGTCCCAGGTTTTGGCAGTGATTTGGAGAGCTTATGGGCAACTCAGTTTGGTGTGGCACCTGCAGTTGTTCTTAGATGGGGTGGATTTGCGAATTTTGATCCAAACATTGGTAATCTTGGTGTTGGATTACTGTAACCTGCTCTATGTGGGGCTACCAAAGTTTCTGTTACGGAAACTGCAGGTAGTGCAGAATACGGTAGCGAGGGTCATTTTGGGAAGGTCCAGGCAAGAGTTGGTAAAGCACAGGTACTTACCTGTAACAGGTGATCTCTGGGAACAAGCAGGAATAAGTCTTCACATATGGGTTTCGTCGGTACCGACGGAGCCTGCGCGGGAACGCTCCCCAGCGTCCAATCAGAAAGCTTTTGGGAGCATCCCACAGTGCCTGCATGTTGCCTTCCCGCCTTTCCCAACTGTCTCTCCTCAGTTGAGTTTTAGAGCTGAGACAAAGAGAGAGAGAGAGAGAGAGAGAGAGGGAAAGGAAAGAGAGATAGAGAGAGAGTCAACTCCTAGGGGAAGTGGATGGGTTGTGAAGACTTATTCCTGCTGTTCCCAGAGATCACCTGTTACAGGTAAGTAATTGTGCTATCTCCAGAAACAAGCAGGAATGAGTCTTCACATATTATTTATTTATTTTTATTTATTTATTTAGCTGTATTTATATCCCGCTTTTCGCCGGGTCAAAGCGTATGGGGACTCCCTAGCTTTAGATGCCAGGGAGAGATCCCAGAAGTTGTGTGTCCCTGGGACAGGGCTGTACTTCCCCACCTGGATCTCTGGCATCCCATGAGGGATGATGGGTAGGAGTTGATTAAGTATGGAACAGGTATTTAAGAACAGCCTGACCAAACAAGGCATCTCGGCGGGAGTCCTTGTCCGAGCAGTAATGGGCTGTGATGGTATGAACCGAGGCCCAAGTGGCTGCTCGACAGATGTCGTCGATAGACACAGAGTTCAGATGAGCCATTGAGGCTGCCATGGCTCTCACATTGTGAGCTGTAACATGGCCCTCCAGAGAAAGGTTCTTGCTCTGATAGGCGAAAGAAATACATTGGGCAATCCAGTTAGAAAGTGTTCTCTTGGAGACTGGTTGTCCGAGATGAGAAGGATCAAAGGCAACAAAGAGTTGGGAAGACTTTCTATGTTGCTGTGTCCTTTGTAAGTAAAAAGCTAGAGCTCTTTTACAGTCCAGAGTATGAAGATTCCTCTCTGCACTCGATGCATGAGGCCCTGAAAATAAGACAGGTAGGTAGACCTCCTGGTTGAGGTGAAAAGGCGAGACCACTTTAGGCATAAAGTGTGGATTAGTCCTAAGGACCACCTTGTCATGATGGAACCTTGTATAAGGTGGATTAGCTACTAGTGCTTGCAATTCACTGATGCGGCGTGCAGATGTGATTGCAATGAGAAAGACAACCTTCCAAGAAAGGTATTTCAAGGAGGTGGTAGCTAAAGGTTCAAAAGGCGGCTTCATAAACTGACCAAGAACCAAGATTAAGTCCCATGCTACCGGGGGTGGTTTAATGGGAGGCTTTGTTAAAAGGAGGACTCTCATGAATCTTGCCACAAGAGGATGAGAGGAAATAGGCTGTCCATTTAGAGGCTTAAGGGAAGCTGCAATAGCACTCAAATGGACTCTTACTGAATTTGTCTTAAGGCCTGCATTAGACAGATGAAGGAGATACTCCAGCAAAGATTCCAGAGGTATGGTAAGGGGGTCAAGACCCTTCCCAGAACACCAGATGGTAAACCTCTTCCACTTGAAAGCATAAGAACGTCTAGTGGAAGGTTTTCTGGAAGCATAAAGAACATCTTTCACTTGTTGAGAAAGATGAAGATCCTGGAAATCTAGGCCTTCATCAACCAAGCCCTGAGATGCAGAGACTGGGGATTGGGATGCCATAACTTTCCGTCCTCTTGAGAGAGGAGGTCTGGAGCAGACCCTAACTCCAGGGAGGGAGCTTGAGAGAGATGTAGAAGCAGAGGGTACCACACTTGCCGTGGCCAATGTGGAGCTATGAGAATCATGTGGCCCCTGTCTCTCTGAAGCTTGAACAGGATTTTGGGAATTAGGGGAATGGGTAGAAAGGCATAAAGGATGTCTTGACCCCAGTGAAGGAAGAAAGCATCCCTTGCCTGAGCTCCCTGAGCCAGAGTTCTGGAACAGAACCGGGGAAGTTTGGCATTCCACGGACTTGCAAAGAGGTCTATGTCCGGGGTTCCCCAAATTTGGAAAATCTTGGATACCTGGTCCATATGTAGGCACCACTCGTGTGGAAGCAGAACTCGACTGAGTCTGTCTGCCCAAGAGTTTTGAACCCCTGGAAGATAAACTGCCAGAAGATGAATGTGATGCTCTCTGGCGAGGGCCCACAGTTGCAAAGCTTCATTGCAAAGCGACAGAGAGCCAGTTCCTCCCTGCTTGTTTACATAGAACATGGCTACCTGATTGTCCGTGTGGATAAGGACTGTCTTGTGGCTGAGCAGGGTGTGGAAAACTCGCAGAGCAAGAAAGATTGCTCTGAGTTCCAAGAGATTGATGTGTAGACAAGTCTCTTGTGGGGACCAGATGCCCTGGGTGGAGAGGTCTTGAAGATGAGCTCCCCACCCCATTGGAGAAGCATCTGTTGTAAGAGTTGCTTGAGGCAGAGGCTGTTGAAAGGGGGACCCCAGCAACAGGTTTTGAGGGGACTTCCACCACTGGAGGGACAAAATGAGGCGACCTGTGTTTGCTATTTTGTCTGACAGGCAGCCTAATGCCTGGGTCCATTGGGTGGATAAAGTCCACTGAGCTGCCCTCATGTGAAGGCGAGCATATGGTACCACATGTACGGTGGATGCCATGTGGCCTAGCAATTGCAACATCTCTCGAGCAGTTAGCAGGGGCTTGAACTCTGCTTGAGAAGCTAACTGCTGGGGAAGATAGGCTCTTGCCCTTGTAGTATCCAGTACTGCCCCTATAAACTCCAGGGACTGAGTAGGGGTCAAATTGGATTTTGGGATGTTTGTTACCAGCCCTAAATACTGAAGGATAAGCATTGTGCAGGTTAGAGAAGTCTTGGCCTCTGATTGAGTGGGAGCTCGAATGAGCCAGTCGTCCAGGTAAGGGAAGACGAATATTCCCAGGGTGCACAGAAAAGCAGCTACCACTGCCATGCATTTCGTGAACACCCTTGGTGCAGAGGCCAGACCAAAAGGGAGCACTCTGTATTGATAGTGCTTCTCCTGAAAAAGGAACCGAAGGAACCTTCTGTGAGTTGGATGGATGAGAACATGTGTTTACGCATCCTTGAGATCTAGAGAACAAAGCCAATCCTGACTCTGAAGGTATGGCAGCAGAGTTCCTTGAGAAACCATCTTGAATTTTTCTTTGACTAGGAATCTGTTCAATTCTCTCAGATCTAAGATGGGTCTGAAGCCCCCTGTTTTCTTTGGAATAAGAAAATAGGGGTAGTAGAACCCTGTGCCCTGTTGTTGAAGATGCACTTCCTCTATTGCCCCTTGGGCGAGAAGAGTGGCAACCTCCTGTTCCAACAGGCTGAGGAGGGAGGTTGGAGAATTGAACTGGTGCACTCTTGTGAAAGGGGGCAAGCTTGAGAAATGAAGTTTGTACCCCTTTCTTATGATGGAGAGTGTCCAATGCTCTGCTGTAATTTGCCCCCACCTGGGAGCAAAGTGACATAACCTTCCTGGAATGGTGGAGGGCTCTGGTCCTTCTAGAGTCAGGAAGGCTAAGTTCTCTAGCAGAAAGTCAAAGGCCCTGAGGGGGCTGAGGCTGCTGGGCTGGAGCAGGCCTCGCAGCCTTTGCTTTGCTCTGTTTGGAGGATTGCTGACGTTTGGAAGCTGCAGAAGATGCTCGCTGACTATAAGCAGGATAGAATCTTCCCTTTTTAGAAAAAGGTGTTTTCTTGAACAACCTTTTCTTAGCAGGAGCAGCTGTGGATTTGGATAGTCTATCCAAAGCAGAATCCTACGTGCACCTATGGCAATAGCTGAGGCTCTGCGTACGCATTCAAAGGAGTCGAAAGCTGCACGGTTGGAGAATTTGGAATATCTTGGGCATGTTTAAGCCCAGTGAGAAAGTCTTGCCTTTTATCTTCAGACATAAAAGGACTTAAAGTTTGCAGATGGTCAGTGACTTCTTTTAAGAACATTCCCATGTAGAGACTATAAGAATTAATTCTCGCAGCAAGCATGGAAGCTTGGAAGACTCTTCTTCCAAAAGCATCCAGGGTTCTACATTCACGTCCTGGAGGATTAGAGGCATGTCTTTTGGCACTTCTAATCTTTCTCATAGCAGACTCAACCACAATAGAGTGGTGAGGAAGCTGAGTTTTATGGAAACCAGGACAAGGAGGGACACGATACATGGTATCCAACCTGCGAGAATGAGGAGAGGTGGTTAGAGGTGCTTCCCACATCCTCAACATGAGATCATACAGAATCTCATGAATAGGTAAGGTAGCTGCCTCCTTAGGAGTTTTGGGATATTGTAAAATATCTAACTCCTTGGCTCTGGGCTCTGTCTCAGGGGCCACTGTGATAGAGAGGCCCCGAGCCACCTCTCTGATAGTCTTGAAAAGACAAATCCTCTGGAGGAGACATCCTTCGTTTAGGAGAGGACTCCTCCTGTGGAAGAAGCATCACTGCATCGACCGAGTCTTCAGAATCCTCTGAGTCTTCAGAGGAATCGAAGTATCGTCTGTCCGGATGCTCTTGCAAAGCCCGATACCCGTACCGACTGGGATCGGTATCGGAAATACCCGGTACCGGGGTATCGGTACCGGAGGGCTTCAGAGGACCAAGTACCGGCATAGCGGACACCGATGCCAATGTCGATGCCACCGGTACTGGTATCGGTACCGATGGCGATGTTAGAGCCGGTACCGGCAGAGTAGTCTGTTGCGGTACCACGGGTGTCGATGCCACAAGGAAAGCCGCCAGACTGCGTTCGATGGACAGAATCCTCTGATCCATCGACGCCACCAATGTCTGGAAGTCGGTACTGGTGGGGGCCACCGGTACCCCAGAGCATGACACCAGGAGATCTGTCGAGGCCACGCAATCGAGATCATCCTGGAACCCCAATGATGATGCTTTAGAGGCCGAAGCCTCCCGCCGGGGTAATTTTGCCGGTGCAGAATCCTCGAGGGCAAGGCCAGAGGCATCTCGATGCTTAGAAGGAGATCTACCCTTCGAGGACCGGTTGGATTTATGTTTAGTTACCTGAGATCCATGTGAGGAAGAAGAAGCCCTGGAAGACGTCGATGCCACCGAAGCCACATCAGAGGGAAACAGGGTACTGAGCTTGGCAGCTCGGTTCTGTAGACCTCTTATAGACATCATGGAACAGGACACACAATCCGTTATGGAATGGTCAGGACCTAAACATTTTAGACACCATTCATGGGTGTCAGTGACGTCAATAGTACCGCCACATTTTGTGCACTTCTTAAATCCTGAGGCAGGCTTTTCCATATTGAAGGAAAAAAAGTTTGGGGCCTAAGGCCCAAAACTGAAGTGCACCTGAAGAAAAATAAAGGAAAAAAGGTTTATTTTTTTATTTTTTTTTACAAAAAGAAAAGAACAAAGACCGGCGGTACCGGTACAGCGTCGAAGAAGGCAGATGCGACAGAAAAGAATAAAGGAAAAAAATAAGGAAATTCTTCTGCGGTGCCAGGAACACAACCTGCTGGCTCCGCGGAAAAAGAAGAACTGAGGAGAGACAGTTGGGAAAGGCAGGAAGGCAGCACGCAGGCGCTGTGGGATGCTCCCAAAAGCTTTCTGATTGGATGCTGGGGAGCGTTCCCGCGCAAGTTCCGTCGGTACCGACGAAACCCATATGTGAAGACTCATTCCTGCTTGTTCCTGGAGATAGTATGTATTGGTTCATTTTGATTGGCTTCCCATAGAACAGCATGCTGTATTTAATGTTGGTGTCTACATTTATGACTGCAGAATCAGGGGCCAGGTTATCTGTGGGAGGAGCTTTTTTGGTATTATCCAGGGTTGTAGTTGCGGTTGAGTCAAGGTATGTGGTTGGTGGTTCCTGTCCTTAAGTGCATGAGACAGAATTAGTGGAGAATGAGGTGCTTTATGGTGGCCGCCTCTAAGAACCAACTCCTTCTTAGTTTGCAGGAGGAACAGAGTCTGCATTTAAAGGGCTGAGAACCTTCTTGTTTCCTTCACGAGTAGTGGGGTGCAAAGAGGATAGGGCTGGTTGGTAGCTGTAGTGGAGGGATGAGATGCAGAGTTGCCTTTAGTAGTTTACTTTGTTTAGGCTTATGAGGCTTGTTTTTTAATGCTTTGCACACTGCCTTGAATGTGTTGTGCATATGACAGTATATAAATGTTTCAAATAAATAAATACAGGTCTTAGTAGTGTATTCAGAAAGGAAGGGATGATTTTGCTGATGTTATAGAGAAATAAGCAACAGGTTTAAGCTCTCTGTTAGATGTGTTCAGAGAAAGAGTGTAGAGTCAAGGATGACCGCAAAGTTGTGAGCTGAGGAAACAGGGAGGAGTATAGTGTTATCCACAGAAATAGAGAAAGGAGAAAAGGGGGAGGTGGGTTTAGGGGGAAAGATAAGGAGCTCAGTTTTGGCCATTTTCAATTTCAGATGGCGGTGAGTCATCCAGGCAGCAGTGTTGGATAAGCAGGCAGAATACAATAGGAGAGAGAAGAAAACCAGGACAGAACAGAGTCCCTAAATCCAAGTGAGGACAGGATATTGAGGAGAAGGTGGTGATCAACAGTGTCAGAAGCAGCAGAAAGGTCAAGAAGGATGAGTATTGAGTAAAGTCCCTTGGATTTGGAGAGGAACAAGTCACTGGAGATTTTGGCAAGAGCTGTTTCTATAGAATGTAGAAGACAAAAGCCAGATTGTAGAGGATCCAGACAGCAGTGGTGAACTGCTTGTTCAAGTAATTTTGAAGCAAAGGGGAAGAGAGAGAGAGGGGCTGATAACTGAAAGGACAGGTAGGGTCTAGGGAAGGCTTTTTTGAGGAGAGGTGAGGTATAACCATAGCATGTTTGAAGGTCGCAGGAAAAGTTGCAGTAGGAAAGTGATAGGTTAAGGATATGACAGATGGAAGTTGTGACAGAAGAAGAGAAGGAGCTTTGTAGATGCATGGGAGTGGGATCAGAGGAGTAGGTAGTGAATTTGGAGGAGGACAAAAGATTTTCAATTTCCTCCTTAGTGATTTTAAAAAAGAAAGAAGGTGTGACAGAAGTTGAGGGAAGGCTTTGGGATTGAAGAGGGGGAAGGCGGGATGGAGGTGATCCTACTAATCTTCTGGACTTTGTCTTCAAAATAGTCAGTTAAAGTCTGGGCAAAAAGAGAAGGAAGAATTAGGGGAGGAGGGGCCTTGAGGACAGAACTGAGCATAGCAAAGAGATGGCAAGGATCAGAGGCAAGAGAAGTAGTTAGATGGACATACTACTCTTGCTTGGCAAGTATCATGGCTGACTAGAAAGAGGTTGGTATGAATTTAAAGTGTAGGATGTCAGCAAGAGTGTGTGCTTTTAGCCAAAGGTGCTCAGCTGAGTGGGCACAGGAAAATAGATAGCAGGTTGTTGAGGACAACCAGGACTGAACAGTATGCCTCACAGGATGTGGAATGGGGTCTTCCTGCCTCTCTAGATGTTTTCTAGAATTGTTGCCTCTGTGGGATGTGACTCCCAGCAAGTTTTAAGCAGGTTTCAATAGAAATAGCTAGAAAAGCTCACTGTAGAGTCCATGATTGCTTACCCCATTGATGTTACTGGACCTGAATTAAATGAAGAAAATTATGTTTTTGGAATCTGCATGTGAGCAAAGGTTGGCTGATCCAAACACAGACTGGACTGAAATTTTCTCCAGTGCAAAGTGCTTTTAAGAAGGGATTTTCATGGACAAACATTTTTTAAGTTCATGTCACACATTTGTTTTAATAAAAATGTTTTACCCTGTTAGAGCTTCATGTGTTCATCAATTTAATACATGTTAATTCCTAGGGTAATAAGCATTAAATTGATTTAGTGAGCACTAAATATTTTAAGGTGCTGATGAACCAAATGTGTTCTAATGGACACACATGCCCACTGTTTACTAAACTATGGAATGCATAGTAAAACTCTCTCATTGAATAGATACTTATTCACTCCTGTTGTATACTTCATGGTATTAATGTTATACTGTTTTGTAACTGATGGGCTTGCAAACAGAAGCTGCTGAATGGCTTCATCTCCTCTGAGTCTTAAACTGCGTCTCTGGAGAGGATCCAGACCCAGAGTCCAGCCATTCTGAATTTAGCCAGAGCTGCTTATTTTATGGGGAAATAATCTGTCTATAAGAACCAATGGGTTTGCTCTGCACTGAAAGCTTGGACATGTTTCTTTCCTATCTTAATCCAAAATCGTTATTTCTTGAAGATATTGCTTTTTCCAGATAAGCAGATTAATTTTAATGCAAAATACTTCTGTCAGCCCTGCAAGGATGCTTAAAATAGATTTAAGACACTTTAATCACAATAAACCATTTATGTTTGGGAGAAAATAAGCTTTTGTACATTTTTTTTTGTAAAATGATTTTCAACATTGACATTGTACTTTCTTCAGCCATTTTCCTTTTTATATTATGTCAAAGGAAATATCAAGCAGGATAATGTGTTGAACAAGGGTTTGATTATCAGGACTCTAATGTAGAATGTCAAAAAAGGGCTTATTTTAAGCCTAGTTTGTAAAGGTGACATAGGCACCAGAAACAAGCCCAAAAGTGCACAAATCTCTCACAAAAGAGCATGTTTACTAAAGATTACCAACACTAAGGGGTATGTTTACTAAATTGGGCTGACGGTTAAACTGTTAGCCCGGTTTAGTAAACATACCCCTAAGTGCTGCTGTGGCTCTTTTATTTCTGTGGCAGCAGTAGCGCTTAATGTGCGTTAACCTTCCGTAATCATGCCCCAAATTTACATATGCTCAGAGGTAGACATAAATGTGTAGGGACACTGTGTAGACTCACCTGATTTCTAAAATATGCATGACCAGCAGGAAAAAGAAGGTGATAGTGCCATTGCATGAATGTTTGAGACTTTATTTGGAGTACTATGTATATACTCTGGGGGTTATTCTGAGCCATGAATAGCAGGGATGGACAACCCAACGGAACGACCATCCCCACTATTCTTGCCGGCTCCTGCCCCTGACTAACTTTCCTGCGGTTGAGCAGGGAAGTTAGACAGGGGTGGGAAGGGGCGGTCTGGGGACGGAGTCTGAGAGGTCACCGGCTCTGGACATACAGGGCCAATTCTAATGTTGGCCTTGTATATGCAGGGCTGGAGACATGTGCGGGGAAGTTATTCCACCTCCGAGGTAGAATAACTTCCCTGGACGTTTTGGTTTTTGCTGCCGGGACATGGATTTTATTTATTTATTTATTTTATTTATTTAGAGAACATTTGTATACCGCTACTTCCAGCGATCAGCAGCGGTTGACTATACATATCAGGAGGGGTAATCAACAGTTAATACAGAATGATTGCATGCCAAGGTTCACACTGGGTTCTCACTGGATGAGGCAGGGGGGCCATAGGACATTCTCCCCAGCTTGACCCAGGCCTTACGAGGCCTGATTGGGGGTCGGGCTGTGGAGCATTAAATTTATTCTCCGGCAGCCAGCATCGCGGCTCTTCAATGGAGCTGCGGTGCCATGGCAACATTACGCCATGGCGCCGTGGCTCCACTGAAGAGCCTTGACTGAGTTAGCCGGGTGTAGTCATGCATGTGCAGGCCAGATAGAATCGCAGTCCCAGCCTGCATGTGCAGGACTGTTTGTGATTCTGACTCCGTGGGGCTAGATGTGCTCCACGGGATCAGAATCGTGATCCCCTCCATGCGTCTAGTTCAGACTGGATGCACAGAGGGGATCTACATCTGGAACAGAATCGGGCCCTATAAACAGGATATAAACAGGATATAAACAGGATATAAACAGAATGGAATTGATCCAGAGGGTGGCTACAAAAATGGTCAGCGGTCTTTGTCATAAGTCATATGGGGATGGGTTTAAAGATCTCAATATCTATACTTTGGAGGAAAGGCGGGAGAGGGGTGATAAGAGATATTTAAATATCTCCATGGCATAAATGCACAGGAGGTGGTCCTCTTCCACTTAATAAAAAACCCCTCTGAAACGAGGAATGGTGAAATGAAGGTGAAAGGGGATACACTCAGGAGTAATCTGAGGAAAAGGTGGTGGACGTGTGGAACAACCTCTCAGTGCAGTTAGTGGAGACAAGAACTGTACCTGAATTTAAGAAAGCATGGAGCAAGCACTCAGGATGTCTGAGGGAGAGGAAGGGTTTGTACAACTTAATACTTATGCATGAGCAAACTGGATAGGCTGCATGGTCTTTATCGGACTTCATTTTCTACGCTTTATGTAACCCTGCTCCAGCTACACCTATGCGTAATCCACATCTGCACAAAAGTAGAAGCAGTCCTTCCTTATGCTTACTTTTATATGCATATACCCTCACGCAGTTATTATAAGAAACCTCTTCCAAATATAAAACATGTTTTATACATGGGGAAAAGCTTTAGAAAAATTAACCCGCACATACAAAATCTTGGATAATGTCAGAATGCTATCAAAATCCCTTTGCTTATTTAGCTGATCAGGATGCTCAGTGGCGCTCTATGGATTGTGCTACTGAATATCCTTCCAGACTTCCTCAGATTGTGCCAGGATGGTTCAGAGCGGACCCTTAAGTTATTTAGATAGTGGTGATATTCCCAGTCTGCTTTCCAGATAACTGTCTGCATAACCTTAGGACAGCAAAAAAGCAGTTGGAAAATTGTCAAGATGGCTATTGGGATTTTTTTTTTAACATGCTTTCAAGTCAATGCTGGTTTTCTTGGCAAGGTATGACTGGAAGTAGATTGCCAGACCTTTCTTCTGAGGCAACAGAGAGTAAAGTGACTTGTCCAAAGCCACAAGGAGTGGTAGTGGGAATCAAACCCAGATCTTCTGGGTTGTTGGCTGTTGTTCTAAACACTAGGCTACTCTTCCACTTGCTGTATAGATAGTTTATTTATTTAACTAGGCTTATATAATGTTTTTCTACCAGTCAAAGCAGCATACATTCAGGTACTGTATATATATTTTTTTCCTTCTCCCTGAAGGGCTCACAATCTATGTTGTTGTACCTGAGGCAAGGGTTAAGTGGCTTACCCAAAGTCACAAGGAGCACCTGTGGAAATGGAAACCCCCCAGTCCTTCCAGCCCAAGGTTGCTGTCCTCCAGCCTGAGGTAATTTGCCCCAACCATTAGGCCACTTCTCCCTAGTGGACTGAATATTACTACTACCTGGATACGCTTGCCCCTCTAGCCGGATATTCAGCACCGATCATCATCCTGGCAATGAATATTTGTAGTCTTTTAACCATGGTGGACAGTGATTTAAAAAGCAGTGACCGTTGAAGCCGAATATTGATCTCTTCCCCACAACAAACCACTCCTACAAGAGTACATCTCTCATGCCATTCCCAAAAGCTTGAAGAAACAACTTTCCTTAACTCTTTTACAAAAATCCCCCAAATAATCATTTTCTACAAGCACAGTCAGTGGAATGGGATTCCATACTCAAGGATTCACTTATTGACATGCCACCAGAGCATACACTGAAGCTCACTTAATTGAGCAGCTCCAGTAGCCTCTGCTGAGAAGAATGAACAATCTTGAGGTTGACGAAATAGAGTAAAAGCAAATAAATCTGATGTGAAGTGAAACGATTGACAGGCCCTTGCATGTCATGGGACTTCAACAATTTCTGAAGCTTATAAAGCTGGAATATTTCAATTTTGGAATGAGTGGTTTTGAATAAGTTGTCTTGATTACTGATTTTTTAGCCATTTTCAGAAAATATCTGGAATATTAAAGATCGGAATAATATAAATTACAAGCATTATAAAGATAATAAAAAATTGATTAAATGTTGACTAGGGATGGTTAAAAGTGCTAAGTGAGACCAGGAATAATACCTAAAAAGGTATGCAATGTATTTGATCTTGATACTGAGATCTTTTCCCCTCTTTTTGATTTTTTAGAAATCATTTTATGAAATTTGATGAATGTGTCCTATTATAAGAATAAAAATGATTAGTGAGAATTTTGCTTATTGCAAATGATACATTTCTCATAGATTAACATTTTTGTGTTTGGAGCCTCACCTCACCCAACTGCTCCAGTATCCCCTGCTGAGAAGAATAAAGTTGCTTACCCAAGATATAAGGGATCAACCTTCTTCCATTTGAGAATCTTAAAAACTAAACACAATGACAAGCTGTATTCTGGAAAACACAGCCAGTCAGTGCAATACTTTTAAAAGATGCATCACATGATCACACCTCTTCCTCCCCCAAATCAACCAAGCAGACATATTTTGAACCACCTTCAATTGATGGAGTAGTTTCTTTATCAAATCACAACACAACTTATTGCAATAAATCAGTCCTCAATGCAAGCATAATCACCCACCTCAATAACCAGCATATCCACCACAAAAGGTGCAAAGCAGAAAAAGAAGACTTGACAATTGAAGAAACCTGCTTTTCCAATGACAACCTCTCATCCAGCAAATCGCACAAACTACGAACTGCTTGCTTAAACATGATCTGAGAACTTTCCATCATCTCGACGTCTTTGCACAAGTACAGCCTCAGAAATGAATACACTACTTATACACAGGTTGGGAGAGGGAGGGCCCTGAATGTTGAGTTAATATACGTTTAGCTAGTCCAAATTGTAGAGACCAAAGAAGGAAGACAGCAGCTGTAACTGACTTGGAAAAAAAGAGTCCTATTGTCCAGACGATCATCTTAAAGCTGGGATATATCTTAGCTAGGGCAGGATAAACAGAAACAATGAGGCAGGTGGGGTAGACTAGCAGGTCCTTATATTGAAGTGATTCCATTAATTTATCCAGAAGTGAAGTCAGACTAACTAGCATGTAGTTACCACTCTGATTTCCCTATTTCTGTTTTCATATAGAGCGAGAACCTCTGCTCATCTCCAGTTCTCTGGAACAATTCCCGTGTTCAGAGGCTGGTTAAACTGAAATGTCAATATGCTTGCTAGGTTCTCAGAGCTCTTTCCACGTTCTTAGATGTATCACCTTTAGATTGTGCTTTTTTCACTTTTACTTTTGTTAGTTCCATGAGAACTGGTGTTCTGTAAATGGAAAGGTATTATAGACCACTTTATCTGTGATCCTTCTCCAGTATCTTCTTTGGTGAAAAATGAACAGAAGTATTTTTTCTATATTTCCGCTTTTCCCATGTTACCTTCCACGCATTCTTCCTTTTTAACTCTTTCAGTCCCAAATCTGCACTTCCTCCTTTCACTAACAAAGCTGAAAACGTCTTACCATTTTACTTTACTGCATTAGCTATTCTTTCTTCCATTCACACTTTTCATATGTCAGCTACCATCTTTGATTCCTTTAACTTTTCCAAATATTATTTTCTGAGATTCTGTGCTCCTTTCAAATGCTAATCATTTTGCATTTATTGTACAGGTACCTCTTTTGAATATCAGTTTCTATTGCCACTTGCTATTATGTTCTTTCTTAATATTAAATATATTTTCCTTACAGTGACTCCTTTTAATTTAGCATGCTGTTCTACTCCATATGCATGTTCTCACTCTACCAATGTCTCCAAAGGTACTTCACCCATCTTAACTACAATGGTACTCTTGAAATTAGGACACAGAAGGCAAAAAGGGGTCACACGGAAGTCAAACTGATGATGGAAGTTGAAGCTTCAACTTATTTTGGACATTTTAAATGCCCTTCTCATTATAAAGTACTAGGTCAATATAGCCCCCTCTCCCTTGTTGATTTTTGTATTACTATTTGTCTGTGATCCCCTAAATGTAGTCGTGTGGTACTACCACTAGGGATCAATCATTACAGGGTTGAGGGCACCATTTTGAATCAAGCACTGGCCTGGATGGGAGTGAATGGGAATTACTCTTGTCTGGGTCCCATGAGACCTCAGACTTATTTAAGGTAAATCCGGGGAGGGGGATGTGGGGGTTTGGATTGAGATCTTGTGGGGGGGGGGGTGAAGGGATCTTAATGGGGGGGGGGGCATGGGAGGAGTAGGTGGTTTGTGTAGGCAGGGGAATATTTTTAGGGAGCCCTGACTGTTTTCTGATCCCTTCAGGAATGCAGCCTGGAGCATCAGGCTGCATGATAAAGGCCCGATGCTCCTGGCTGGGAAAAATAATGCCACCTTTGAGCTGAGGTTCTTTTTCCAAGAAAAATGTTACTTGTGGTGATCACCACAAACAGCATTTATTCTATTTGAATACTAATAAAGTGTTTTGCATGCCTTGCATCTCGTTAGTTTTACAGTGTGTTGCAGTACCCAATTGTGAATTATGGTAAAATGACATCTTTTTGCCCTTTAATGGACAAATATTGTACATTATTCTGATAAAACATTTTAGTAACTACTCCCCCCTTAGTGTGCACTAAATGTTTTAAGACATGCTAACAGGGTCTCCCTTCTAATTGATTTTGAGTCAGAATGTTCTAGTCAACAGGTGGTAGATTAAAATCTTCTAGGAACATCTCCCTTTTCCTTGCAGTCTTATGTATATTTCTACATTATTAAGCATGTACACAGCAAATGTTCTTGGTTTAGTTCAATCAGCCATCTGGTTTGTCTTTGGACTTCAAATTTGGTTTTCTGATCATTCATTTCCATTAAAGTGAACGGGGCAAACAATTTTGCATACTAAGGGGAGAATTTTATAAAGAGCTGCCTAGATTTATGCGTGAACAACTTGTATAATTCAAGGTAGTTTAGTCATCTTCATATGTAATTGGGCACTTTCATATGTAAATGATGTGGTCATTATTTTGTAAATAAATGCATACATGCATGTGTATCTCACAGTGGGCATATCGGAGCAGAGTTTGGGCGCATAAAATTATAGAATCCTATATTTGTGCATGATCCTTACAAATTTTGATGTGGACATTTATACCAGCCTTGGGGCTGGTGTACGTGATCTTACCTTAATTTAACATGAATTTTTGATAGTAATACTTAATAAAGTCAAGTATGTGCTTACTTGACTTTATAATGGGCTTTAAATACATGCTTTATAAGATTACACTCCAGCAGAGGTATTTTCCATCCATTTTTAATCAAAATTGCTTACAACTTGCTGGTAGGCATCTGCCACAGAGAAAACGGCACTCAAAGACTACAAGAGTGGCAAGAAGACCCCATGGCACCAAAAGCAGGGTTGGACAAGTTCCTGGAGGAAAGGTTCATAAACCAAAGAGGACCTGGGAAATCCACTGCTTGCCGAAGTACAATCATTGTAGAAGCTGTGTGTATTTTTGGAAAACTGCCATGTGCTTGTGACCTGGATTGGACACTGTTGGAAAGAGGATACTGGGCTTGATGGACCTTGGTCTGACCCAGGATGACATTTCTTATGTTCTAATGTTCTTAAGTGTCTCAAGCAATGGAATGAAAACTCCAAGACAAATGGGGAGGGAAAAACAGCATCAGCATTAGCAGCAGGACCCCAAAAACAGGGAGAGGGGTAAAACAGCACCAACATTAGCAGGAAAACTCCAAGGCACCAAGAGTAGAATAAAGGGGGACCAACATTTGCCGGAAGCCACCAGGTGAGGAGAAAGCTGCTTCAATATTGGCAGGAAGACCACAAGGCATGGAAAAAAGAAACTCCAAGGGGATAAGGTCAAGGTTGGGGTTTTATAGGAAAATAAGCCTGTTTTGAGGAGGTGTGTATATAGTAGTAGTATTCAAGTGACTCCACAGACAGGCTGGCCCAGGGGAATTTGGTGGCAAGAGTGTACTTTCTGTTGCACTGCCAGAGAGACTATATGAAAGGATTATATCTCTTCTTTGAAAGGAAGATTGGAATGCAATCTAAACATTCATTTGTATTCTGTACTGTTCTCCAGGCTATCAAAAAGGAGCTGTTGACCATCCTAAATACCATTTCTGGGTTAATAGGAATTTATAACTTGCAAAATCAAATCATGAAACAATGGCAAGAAGACCCAAAGGCAATGGGAGAGGTCTGTCTGAACTCCGC
This sequence comes from Ichthyophis bannanicus, assembly GCA_033557465.1. Lineage (NCBI taxonomy): Eukaryota > Metazoa > Chordata > Amphibia > Gymnophiona > Ichthyophiidae > Ichthyophis > Ichthyophis bannanicus. Next base: position 724,337,599 of record CM066032.1, read on the forward strand.
GGCACATATTGGAGTACTTTATCATTATGATCTTTCCAATAAGATTGAGCAGCTGATTCAGTGATATTCATATCCTCTGGCCATGCCAGTTTTTACCCCTGACAAAGGCTTTGCTGAAATATGGCTGTACCGGGTGAATAGTATTCCTAATGCTCTTCAATATATATCTGTTACCACCTCACTCTGGACTTATACACTGAATTTCAGTGGCCAAGTAAGCATTAGTGACATCAGTACTCAAAGTCTCCTAAGGTAATCGAGTGCATACAATTTGTTAGCCTAGGTCCAGGAGAAAATGTTATCCTGGAGGGTGCTTGGTAATTGGGGTCTAGGAGATGCAGTAATCATTTTCTCTCTGTACTGTGGGTGGAAGAATACCCAAAGGAACCACAGGAAGAGGAGAGCAGCTCAGGTAACAGTGCAATGAAGATACAAGGCACCAAGAAAGGTGCAAACTGGGCAGAGGAGGAACACTGGCACCTGCATATAGAGACACCGATAAGAACATAAGAACATAAGATATGACATACTGGGCCAGACCAAGGTCCATCAAGCCCAGTATCCTGTTTCCAACAGTGGCCAATCTAGGTCATACGTACCTAGTAGTATCTCCAAAAGACACAGGTTCCACAATGCTTGTATTGGGTCAAGCATTGGTATCCTGGGTCCCTTTTTAATAATGGTTTATGGACCTTTTCTCCAGGAACTTGTCCAAACCTTTTTTAAACCCAGCTACACTAACAGCCTTTACTACATCCTCCGGTAACAAATTCCAGAGTTTGATTACACGTTGAGTGAAAAAATATTTTCCCTTATTTGTCTTAAATAATTTACCCTGTAGCTTCATTACATGTCCCCTAGTCTTTCTATATTCTGATAGCGTAAACAATCGATCTACGTTTACCCGTTCCACTCCATTCATTAATTTATAGACCTCTATCATATCTCCCCTCAGCTGTCTCTTTTCCAGGTTGAAGAGCCCTAACCTTTGTAGCCTCTCTTCATAGGAGTAGCCTTCCATCCCCTTTACCATGTTGGTGGCTCTTCTCTGTACCTTTTCTAATAATGCTATATCCTTTTTAAGATATGACGACCAGAATTGCACACAATATTCAAGGTGCAGTCGTATCCTTTGTTTTATTTTCCATTCCTTTCTTTGATACCTAGCATTCTCTTTGCTTTCTTGGCCACCGCTGCACACTGGGCGGAGGGTTTTAACATGTTATCCACGATGACTCCTAAATCTTTTTCCTGGGTGGTGGTTCCCAGTGTGGAACCTTGCATCGTGTACCCATAGTGTGGGTTGTTCTTTCCTAGGTGCATAACTTTGCACTTGTCCACATTAAATTTCATCTGCCATTTGGATGCCCAGTCTTCCAATTTATCCAGATCCTCCTGCAGTTTTCCACAGTCCTCTTGGGTTTTAACAACTTTAAACAGTTTTGTGTCGTCTGCAAATTTGATAACCTCACTAGTTATTCCCTTTTCCAGGTCATTTATGAATATGTCAAAAAGTAGCGGACCCAGTACAGATCCCTGGGGTACTCCACTATTCACCTTTTTCCAATGGGAAAATTGGCCATTTAGCCCTACCCTCTGCTTTCTATCTTTTAACCAGTTCCCGATCCACAATAGTACACTGCCTCCTATCCCATGACATTTTAGTTTTGCCAAAAGTCTCTGCAGCCCCATCCACTTGGAATTCCCTTCCGGAGGACCTACGATCTATAACCGAAATTATGGAATTCCGTAAAAAACTAAAGACCTATCTATTCTCCATGCACTACGGCAACACAGATAATCCCTCGATATATTCAGATAAAGGCTAAAAACATTTGTCTGAGTAATACTAAATCCAACAACTTAACAGACAATACACTGATCTAAAAACACTATGATTCAACTCTAAAGTGCTAATAACTTGTAATTGTATATAGTTTATTGTACATAGTTTACAAGCCAGTTTTGTGCTGTTATGTATTAGCTTGTGCTGTTAACCATTATATTGTTTATTGTTACAAAATGTTCGATGTAAAACCAAGCTCTTGCTTTGTGGATTGTTGTTTTATTGTGAACCACAACTGAACTCTGGAAGATGCGGGATATAAATGATTGTTAAATAAATAAATGAGGGACCTTGTCAAAGGCTTTCTGAAAGTCCAGATATACTATATCAACTGACTCACCTTTGTCTACCTGTTTATTCACACCTTCAAAAAACATATCAGATTAGTAAGACAAGATCTTCCTTGTCTAAAGCCATGCTGGCTGTCTCCCATTAGGCCATGACTATCTACATACTGTGTAATTTTGTTCCTTATGATAGTTTCTACCATTTTCCCCGGTACTGATGTCAGGCTCACCGGTCTGTAATTTCCTGGATCACCCCTGGAACCCTTTTTAAAAATTGGCGTTACATTGGCGACCCTCCAATCTTCAGGTATTACAGATGATTTTAATGAAAGTTCACAGATTATTAATAGCAGGTCTGCAATCTCATATTTCAGTTCTTTCAACACTCTTGGATGTATACCATCTGGTCCAGGTGATTTGCTACTATTCAGTTTATCAAGTAGTTGCAATACATCTTCCCGGTGTAGCGATATTTCTCTCAATTCCTCTGCAGTATCACCTTTAAATACCACTTCAGTCTTGGGTAACATCCCTACATCTTCCTCAGTAAAGACCAAAGCAAAGAATTCATTCAGTCTCTCCGCTATAGCCTTGTCGCCTCTTACTGCCCCTTTTACCCCTCTATCATCTAATAGTCCAATTGACTCTCTCACAGGCCTTTTGCTATGAATGTACTTGAAAAAGTCTTTATTTCGTGTTTTTGCTTCCGTAGCAAGTTCCTTCTCAAATTCTCGCTTTGCCTGCCTTATCAATGCTTTGCATTTAACTTGCCAGTGCTTGTGCTGTTTCCAGTTTTCGTCATTTGGCTGTTTTTTCCATTTCCTGAAAGATGCTTTTTTTGGCAGCAACAGCCTCTCTGACCTCACCTTTAAACCATGCTGGCAGTTTTTTGGACTTTCTTCCACTTTTCTTAATGCATGGAATACAGCTGGTCTGGGCTTCCAGTATAGTATTTTTAAACAACACACAAGCTTGATGTAAGTCTTTAACCTTGCATCCGCTCCTTTTAGTTTTTTCTTAGCTATATTCCTCATCCTGATGATAGAAGATTTACAGTTTCGGCAGGGATGATAGCATAATAATGGTGTATCACATGGGTCATGTGTAAACAATGTTAGGAAGAGGCAGCTTTATCGGAGAATGGAGAAGTGTGCAACAGAAAATGTATGTCTGGAACCTCCCAAATAACATCAGCATGAGGCAGAGTAAAATCTGTTCCTGCAGTAGCCAAAACATTGTCTTTCTAACAACTTTTTAATTTCTTCTGCAACATGAATTAGAATATTAATCAAAGCACATTTAGCAACTTGCAAAGGTAAACAAAGAACATCTTGTTGGGTATTAGAAGCAGGTCCACTAAAGCTGTATACTACTGCCCATCTTGAAAATACTTAGCTAAAACAAACCAGTCCATTGTATTTATAAGGGTTCACCACATTCTTACAGTACATAAGAACATAAGATATGCCATATTGGGTCAGACCAAGGTCCATCAAGCCCAGTATTCTGTTTCCAACAGTGGCCAATCTAGGTCATACATACCTAGCAGTTTCCCCAAGGGACACAGGTTCCACAATGCTTGTATTGGTTCAAGCATTGATATCCTGTGTCCCTTCTTAATAATGGTTTATAGACCTTTCCTCCAGGAACTTGTCCAAACCTTTTTTAAACCCAGCTACACTAACAGCCTTTACTACATCCTCCGGTAACAAGTTCCAGAGTTTGATTACACGTTGAGTGAAAAAATATTTTCTTTTATTAGTCTTAAATAGTTTACCCTGTAGCTTCATTGCATGTCCCCTAGTCTTTCTATATTCTGATAAGGTAAACAATCTGATAAGGTAAACAATCGATCTACGTGATATAGAATTTTTTGCTTTAGCCATTTAAGTAGAGCAGCGGATCTCAGTTGAATCCTTGGGACACACCTAGCAAGGCAGGTTTCAGGATAACCATAATGAAAATGCATGAGACATTTGCCTAAAATGTAAGCAGTGCATGCAGATCTCTCTCATGCATATTCATGTTCCTTTTCATTTTTTGGCCCCTTCAGTTAACTTCTAGACCTTTTAACCCTCTCCCAGAAGAATTTGAACATTAATAGAATAATCCTAATAAATACTCTAACACACACCCTTCCCATAATGAACAAGCCACCCCTGTAGAAATCACAAGAAAATATCCTATATACAGTCACAAGAAAATATCCTATATAATGTGATATTACTGACCTCTGTAGAAATAACAGAATGGCAGGGTGATCACAGTGGGCAGCAAAAGCTAGAAAGGCACCAAAAATGGCAAAGCATACAATGAACAAGGCACCAATTCTAGAGAATGAAAATATTTTTTTTTCTTTTTTCTTTTTCCTCTTTACTCTTTCTTTTTGCCAACAAAACACCTCAGTGGAATAAAGAGTATGGCAGGGCAGCTGAAGATGCCAGGCAGCAACAACTGGAGTGACACTAGCAACAATACCAGAGGGCAGCGACAACAAACAGGAAAGCAATCTGGGCAACTTCAGGGCCTGCAGCAGGTAAAGCAGGCAGCAACTCAGGTTTCAGCACCCAAAGTAAATATATAGTGAGGAGTGGTAGACTGGTAGCTAGCAAGGCACTAAAGGCAAAGAATTTGGGCTACTGGGTGGGAATCACTTTGGTCGAACTGTATATTCAGTTCTCTTCCTACTGTAGTCATATGGAAACTGAGGAAAACCAAGCACAGGAAGGTCTGTCTTTAGGAAAATTTATCATTTCTCTAAGTCTTAGGCTAGTCATGAATGATGGGACTCATAGTATCCTTGCCATGCCTGTTTACTTCCCATACTGCTTGCTAGATAGGAAAGGAAAACTTGGTGATCTTATCCATTATTGGCCAAACTACGGACTTGTGTGCCAGTATGCCAACAACTCTTTGTTTCTGACCTTGACGGACTCTTATAGGGTACCATGGCATAGAGGTTTTTGTAAGAGTTTCAATCACCACAGACTAATGCTGGTCCATGTCGATTACTGCTGTAGCTAGGGCCTGGATAACAAAGATGTAATACAGCAATTTGATAAACTAAAGAGTACCAAATCACCTGGCCTGGATGGTATATACTGAGGTTCTGAAACTACTCAAAAATGAAATTGTAGACCTACATATTAGTAATCTGTGAACTATCATTAAAATTGTCTATAGTACCTGAAGCTTGGAGAGTGGTCAACGTAGCGCCAATTTTTAAGAAAGAGTTCCAGGAAAACTATAGACCGGTGATTGTGACGTCAGTGGCAGGCAAAATGGTAGAAACTATTATCAAGAACAAAATTCCAGTACTGAATGTATAGATAGTCATGGTATAATGGGATAAAACAAAGATGGATTTAAAGGAAAATCTTGTCTCACTAATCTGCTATATTTTTTTGAAGATATGAATAAACAGGTGGATAAAGGTGAGCCAGTTGATATAATGTATCTGAATTTTCAGAAAGTCTTTGACAAGGTCCCTCATGAAAGACTTTTGAGGAAATTAAAGAGCCATGGGATAAAAGACAGTATGGTACTGTGTATTGGAAACTGTTTACAAGATAGAAAAGAGAGAGTAGGATTAAATGGCTGATTTTCTCAGTGGAGAAAGGTGACTAGTGGAGTACTCCAGGGATCTGTGCCAGGCCCACTGCTTTTTAACAAATTCATAAATTATGGACTCTGGCAAACTCTTTCCTCCAGCTCATTCACTAGCTTCTCCTTCAAGAATATTGCCTTGGCCAGACACTTAACCATCCATTGTCTTAGGTACAACATGTAGATTGTGAGCTGATCAGGGGGTGTTAGGACTGGAAATGGATTGATGGGGGTTAAGAATGGAAATAGGCTGATTGGGGGAGGGACTAGGACTGGTAATGGGCTGATCGGTGGGGTTAGGACTAGAAATGGGCTGATGGGGGGGCTAGAACTGGAAATGGGCTGAGCAGGTGGGGTTAGGGCTAGAAATGGGCTTATTCTGGAAATGGACTGATTGGTGGGGCTAGGACTGGAAATGGACTTATCAGCGGTGGTTAGGAGTGGTAATGGGCTACTACTGGAAATAGGCCGATGTGAGGGCTAGGACAGGAAATGGGCTGATTGGGGGGCTAGGACTGGAAATTGACATCGCGGGGTTAGGACTGAAATGGGCTGATAGGGAGCTAGCAATGGAAATGAGCTAGGACTGGCAATGGGCTGATTGGGGGGGCTAGGACTGGAGTGGGATGATAAGGGGGATAGGACTGGAAATGGGCTGGGATTGGAAATGGGCTGTTGGGGGGAAGGGGAGGAGAGTGCTGCTTGCCCTGGAAGAAAATTAGGAGCTAGGGCTACAAATGGGCTGATGCAGGGGGATGAGAGATTAGGACTGGAAGGGAGCGGATACTGAGAGGGTCTGCCAGGGGAAGGAGAGGGAAGGAAGAGAGCTGACACAGGGGAAGGAGAGGACTGGAAAGGAGCTGATATGGGACGGGGAGGAGGAGGCTGGAAGGGAGCTGACACCTGGGGATTTACTGAAAGGGGACTGGAAGGGAGTTGACACTTGGGGATGGGAGTGGTAGGTAGCTGGGGAATGGGGAGGATGCTGGAAGGGAGCTGACATGTGGGGATGGCACTGGAAGGGGGATGGACAGGAATGGGGGGTTACTGGAAAGAAACTGACTGGGAGGGTGGCACTGAGAGTGGACGTGATGGTATTTGGACTTGAAGGGACCGGACAGTTGGTAAGGAGGGGGACTGGAAGGGAATGGACACCAGAGGCAGTCTTGAGAATGCAAGGTGGTTGAGATTGGAAAGTACTGGGAGAGGAGGATTGGAAAGGGGTCTGATACTGGGGAGGATTACTGGGACTGGAAAGCTGATGGAAGGAAGTGAAGAAAACAAAAGATAAGAAATGGCAGATGGACCACAGACCTTCCCAATCTGCCCTCTGGTCATCCACCCTCTCCACTGCCCTCGATCGCATAGCTCCCCTGCGTCCTCGTTCATCACGTCGCCGGCCCACACATCCTTGGTATCATAGCGGTCTTCGCCTCTTGCGTTCCCACCTTCACAGAGCCGAGCAGTTGTGGTGCAAGGCTCCTTCTCCAACCACGTTAGCACTCTTTAAGTCAAACTATTCCTATTACTGCTCTAGCGTACATCTTGCTAAGCGCACTTATTTCTCCAACGCTATTTCTAATGCCCCAAACCAGACACGGCATCTCTATTCCACCCTCAAGTCTCTCACTTCCCTTTACACCTCAGCTCCAGTTGCTTCGGCCCATCCCTCTGTCCCTCCTTCACTTCTGGCCACCTTCTTCAGTGACAAGATTTCCTCTCTCAGAGCATCTCTACCTTCTTGTCCCACTCCTATTCACTCTCCCCCTCCAGTCGCCTCTCCCCTTCCCGTTTCTCAACTCTCTCATTATTGGGCCTCTTTCTCCTTGATCACTGCCCCTGAGCTTCATCGACTCATTTCTTCCTCTAGGAAAACCTCCTGTCCTCTTGATCCCATTCCCTCTTCCTGGCTTCTTGCCCCTCCTCTAGAGCTTCTTCCCTATATTCTTACTATGTTTAACTCTAGCCTTTCCACAGTGACCTTTCCTCGCTCTTGGAAACACGTTTTGATCCGCCCTCTCCTCAAAAATCCTTCACTTGATTCCTCGGTCCCTGCCCATTACCGCCCGGTGTCCAACCTCCCTTTTCTCTCTAAACTGCTGGAAAAATTTGTCTTTGCACAACTTTCACATCATCTTGACTCTACTAACTTTCTTCACCCCCGTTAATCTGGGTTCCGTCAGGGTCGCAGTGTTGAAACTGTCTTGCTTGCCTTCACTAATGCACTGCATGTAGCTCACGATCATGGTGACATCTCGGTGGCGGTTACTCTTGACCTTTCAGCTGCTTTTGATTTAGTTGACCACTCCCTTCTTCTTCTTCGCTTACGGGAAGCGGGTCTCTGCAGTGTTGTCTATCGCTGGTTTCACTCTTTTCTCTCCTCTCGTTCTTGCACCGTTCTCTCCTCTTCCTCATCCACCCCCTCCTCTGACTCCCTGCACCTCCCATGTGGGGTTCCGCAGGGTTCTATCTTGGCTCCCCTTCTCTTCAATCTTTTCCTGGTCCCCCTTGCTCTTCTAATACATGAGTCTGGAATATCTGCCTTTTTTTTACGTGGACGACATAGTTCTGCTCCACCATACTTCCCCCTCTTGTCCGGATCTTTCTGTATTGAACTCCTGTCTTTCTGATGTAGCCAATTGGCTAACACATAATTGTCTCCACCTGAACTTAGCTAAGACAATCGCCATTTGGTTTTCTCACGGTAGCCCATCTCCTTCGGTGGCCCCCTCTTTCTCCGACACCCCCGTCCCTTTAGTCACTACCTTCTGATACCTTGGTGTACATTTCGATTCTGATTTATCATTTCATGCACATATCTCGCACATTACTAAGACCTCTTTTTTCTTTCTCCATCAAATTCGGACAATCCGTCCCTTCCTTTCCCCATCAGCCCTCACTACTCTACTGATATCTTTAGTCATGTCACGTGTGGACTTCTCCAATTCGGTTTTCACTGGTCTCCCCAAATCCCAATTGCTGCGGCTTCAGCGGATTCAAAACACTGCAGCTCGTCTTGCTACTCACTCCACTCTCCGGGATCACGTCACCTCTCTGCTGTTCCGCCTCCACTGGTTACCTATCCCCTTCTGCACTCAATTCAAACTGCTCACTTTAGTTCATAAAGCTCTCCACACCAGTACACCACAATACTTAACGGATCTCCTTTCCTTCCACTCCCCCAGGCACACTCCTCGCTCTTTCCATCTCAATCGCCTTTCCCTTCCCTCTCCCTCCCGTGCTCACCTCCAGTCCACCCGTTCCTCTGCCTTCTTTTTTGCTGGCCCCGCTCCTTGGAATGCCCTCCCCACTTCCCTCTGTTTGGAACTCCAATATACCACTTTCAAACAAAATCTAAAGACTCATCTCTTCTCCCTGGCCTTTGACCTCCCTTCTCCCTTTGTGTGATATCCTCCCTCCCTCTTCTTCTTATCTCCCCCCCAGAATTTGCTACCTACTAATGTCCTGTCTTGTCTCTCTCTCTCTTCTATTCTCCTATCAGAACATTGTAAACTTTTCTTTCTATTTCGTTGGCCATTGGCCTCCTTTTAATTGTACACCGCCTTGATTGTCATAGAAAGGCGGTTTTTATCAAATGAATAAACATAAACATAAACAGACCACAGAAAGAGAGCTAAGAGCAGAGCAGATGCACTACAAAACATCATAACAAGGGATATCAGCAATAGACCAAGAAGAACCAATAACGACAACATGATCGGCACACCTGCAGACTATCACAAAACTAAACAATCATCTTCAAAAAGAGCACCATCACTACTGGCATCCACACTATGGAACTCCCTCCCAATGAGCCTGAGAGCATTAGATGACCTCACAGAATTCCACAAAGACCTCAAAACATTTCTATTTATAGAAACATATGAGCATCCAGGCAACACCCCATACCCAAACTGAAATACCTCTTACGCCGCCAACTAAGCACGCACCCATCCTATCCACACACACAAGTTTATCATACTATGTTACTAAATACCTTCATGTTATATGTTACCTTTATACTGTCTAAATGCTGTTGTGCAACTGTACTGTCTAAATGTTTACACGTACCCTAATGTTAAATGTAACCCTCCAATTGTGATGTGACGCGACGTGACCACCTTGATTGAAGGATAAGGTGGCATACAAATCTGTCTAAATAAATAAATAAGAGAAGACAGGAAAGCAGAAGCCTCAAATCAGGACCAGCATGATCAGAGAATAAAATGGTCAGACAACAAAGGTAGAAAAAATAATTGTATTTCATTTTAGTGACTGGACTTTGTACTATCTTCATATTTTACACAGTATTGGGGAACTGCATCTCTTATTTATCTGATGTTGCACTGCATGCAGAGTCTGGCTTCTTGGGGGTTTCAGTTTAAATTTTGTCTACATATTTTTATTTTTACTTAAGATTGTAGTCACTTATTCTGTACTTGATGAGGGTCTATGGTCTGAGTGTGTGACTGAGGCCAGGTGTTCTGTTAACATGGAGTTTGTACATAAAGATCTATACTGTACTGTAGTAATTTGACTTGTTCAGCTTTTCAAATAGGTGTATGGATGTTCCAGGGCCCACTGTAGTATTTTCAGTGAAGCTTTTTTTGGATGGGCTCCTTATGTGAGTTTTGGAAGTTCGTGCTGATATGGTATAGTAGATTTGCTCTATAGATACTCAGTGACTTTGTTGTAGGGTTTTGTATTAGTTACCAATATGCCTGGTACTGGAAAATGTTTGTTGTTGTTGTAGTTGTTAGTGAGATGATAAGAATCAGATTTTATTTTTAAGATATTGAGTTCTGTGGGTGAATGTCCTGGCTCTGCTCTGCACCCCATGTTAAAGAGGGTTCTGTGGATGCAAAATATATGTTGAAAAAGAAAAAGCAAGAACCATAACGCAGTTTATAACAGCAAAATAAAAATGAGTTATAATTTAGTTTTATAAACTGTGCTGTGGTTCTCACTCTCTTTTAGTTCCTTGGTGTGTAACCATCTTGCATTTCCTCCATATAATCTAAAGGGCTTTTTGGTTTAGTTCAGTCCCTGATTGGAGATTTGAAAAAGCCCTGCCCCCTCTATTGGGGGGGGGGGGGGGCACCATCTCGTCCTTTGCCTCAGGCAGCAGATTGCCTTGAGCCACCCCTGCATGTGATTAAACTTTGTTGCAGTCGATAACAGATGAATTGCTGTGTTTTGAATTAACTGTAATTTTTTTATATTATAAGAGCAACGATTACAATAAATTGCATGACAGCAATCAAGTCTACTACTACCACTTCTGAACATTTGTATAGTGCTACAAGATGTACGCAGCGTTGCATAGACACATGTAAAAGACAGTTCCTGCTCATCGGAGCTTATAATCTAGTCAAAACAGACAACACAGTAGCTGTAGACATGGGATACATCTAGGGGGAATGATAAGGAAACACAAAGGAGATCAGGTGAGTCAAGATCCGAAAGAGATATAAGTCTGGCTATAACCATAGCATGAAGAAATGAATGTAGAGTATTAACAAAGAGAAAAGGTTTAACAGAGCGTATCCGACCTAAAGCAAAAAAAAGAATGAACCGCCTCAGCAACTTGAGCATCAAAGGAGAGCTGGAGTCAGAGATGATTCCAAGATGAGTAAGTGTATTTACCAATGATACTGCAGTACCTAGCATATGAGGACTATGTGATAATGCAATGGCACTCATTGAGATCCAGAGCGCTTGAGATTTCTAATGATTTAATTTCAAATCATGGTGCAACTGAGGCTAGACATGAGTTAATAGCTGTAACATCCGAAGACCCAGGAATTGTAGAGTGGGAGACAAGCAGGACTCATCAGCATAACAAAAGGCAGTGACATCATGATCTTGTATTAATGTTAGAAGTGGTGCCAAAAAAATATTGAATAGCACTGGAGAAAATGTGGAGCATTGAGGAACCCCACAAAGAAATGAAGATGGTATAGACATGGAATTGCAATCCATTGAAACTTGGAACAAACAGTCCTCCAAACATGAGACAAACCATTTAAGAATTGTGTCTGAGATGTCATTTTCAGCAAGCCTACACAGCAGAAGAGAATGATTACTAGTGTCAAGTGGTGCATTGTACTGGAATATGATACTCCCTTTCATCTGTGGGCCCACAGGGTGGCTAGCACTTCAAAATGCTCCTTCATAAGGAGTTTCAAACAATTTCCACTTCCAGCAGCAAGGAGTCCATCATCAAAACCTCTGATGTCAGTCCCTCTTGCTGCACAAAACTCTCTAGCATTACCTCCGGGATATTCACTATTGAAATGACGACATTCAAGATGGCTCTTTTTGAACTCAATTCCTTTATGGCATCCATGAAAGTTTCAGGACTTCTATGACCTGAGTCATATTTCTCCAATCTGGGTGTCCCAAGGGGCTTTCAATACCATTCTCAGTATCTAATGACATCCAATGAATGGCTGCCTATTGCTTCTCTAAGCTCTCCAGAAGGCGAGAGGGAATTCCACCCTGCCATCAATCTGTAAGTGCCCCATCTGCTTCCTTCTTCGGATGCAGTTCATGTCCACCTTTCACAGTCTGGTAGAAATATCCTATTTCTGGCACTACTCAATCAGTAGCTTCAGAACAGGGCTGCAGCTTCCCTTGCTCCAAGGATTAGTGAGCTTCATTTTAAAATATGCAGCAAGTGTGTAAAGCATTGGATATGGATAACATAAAAGTACTCCTCCTTCACTGCCATATACATTTTCTTCCCAACATTTATTTTTATTTATTTATTTAGTATACATTTGTATACTGCTACTTCCAGCGATCAGCAGCGGTTTGATTACAGATTGTAAATTATGACAGGAAATTTTTGAGGTATAAACACATTGATTAGACAGGAAAGCACAGCACACAGAGAACTATTTTACAGGGAACATGGGCTAAGGAGGGTTAAGTGGCTTGCCCAAGACCACAAGGAGCACCTGTGGGACTAGAAACCCCAGTCCTTCCGGCCCAAGGTTTCTGTCCTCTAGTGGGATTTGAACCCCTGACCTTCCGGCCTGAAGTACCTTGCCCCAACCACTAGGCTACTCCTCCACTCCATCTCTTAGAAGCTAGCCAGAAACCACAGCCATCTATCATTGCCCTTATTTCTGCTGAGATATGGACACATGTATGGCAATTATCCAGCACTTGGATGTACAGCCCAGTCCACTTGTACCCTGCTGCTGTTGTGCCCCCACTATATCTACAGCTTTCCCCTGCCTTATTTAGCTGATGAAATGTCCTTATTTGGCAGCCTAACCCATAGTGGTAGTAGTGTGAGATTATTGCTAAGGGTCAAGGATGCCATTATGAACTCAGGCTCAAATGAAGGAGTGGCTGGGGATGACCTTTGCTTCCACTATGCTATCAGGGGCCCCAGTAAGAGTCAAGAGTAGGATCAGAGGGTGGGGAGCTTGCTGTTGGAGGGGCAGCTTGATGTCAGGGAGGGCAATCGGAGGGGGTGGGGTCATGATGTCTGGTTTTAGATGAGGCAGTTCTGATATTAGGGGAGATATTGGGTGGCCTTCTTGATGTTGGGGGAGGTGTTAGGAGTGGGGGGACATGCGTGGTTGTTGGGGGAGTGGAGACAAGTGATGGTATCAGCCTTTTCTCCTGCCTCTTCAAGCTGGCACTTGTGCATACCCAGGGGCAGGTGTGAAGGCCAACATCTGAATTTTTTGGCCCCATGTGTGTTCCACTTGTAAATGAAGACTACAGGTCTGGATTTTCAGCTTGCCCAAACCACGCTCTGTCCATGCCTCCACCTTGCCCCCTTGAAATCTATGCATCCTCTGAGTTTTACACATGCAAATAGTGGCTTTCCAAAATCGCTATTTGCATGTGTGTAATCTAGATGTGTAAATGCTGCCATTTACGCCTTTAGAGGCTGCTAAAATTCATTTATTAATACTTCTGTTATTTTTCCTGTGGATATTCTTACACTTATCCTCCTTGTTGTTTATGGATAGCTTTGGTTGTGCATTTTTCCCTGCACCCATTTGTTTGTTGGGGGTGACAGCCATATTCAAAAGATTTCACCTCCCCCCCCCCCCCCAGCCTCCAGATCCAGTTTAAATGCTCATCACCATATGAACTGAAAGGTTCATTTAGAATCTTAGTTCTCCTAGTTCAATAATATAGACAATAATTGTAAAATCTTACATTCTCTCCCTCTCTCCCATATACTGTAACGCTGTAGCCCCAAATAAATCTAAACTTCTCTTCCTTATACCAATCCTTTAGCAATGCACTGAGGTTCCTTGTATTGTGACATGAACCAGTCTTCTGCCTTGCCATTCACAGAAAGAATACTTCAGAGAATGTTACTGTCCTTGACAGCTGCTTAAGACCCTCCTCAAATATCCTGAAATAATTTTCTGTTGCACTGACTTGCTTTCTGCCCTTTCATTTGTCCCCAAGTGGACTATGACAGTCTCTCTTTCCCTTCCTTCTGTTTCATTAGTGCTGAAGACTATATTTTATCTCAGCTAGCCAAGAAGCCCCCAAAGGCATTTAACAGTCTCACTTCCCTCCAGTCCTGCCCTAGATCTATCCTTCTGATGACAATCACTGACCAGGAGCTTTTTCTTCTTCTGAGAGGAAGATATTTGCTAGCCAAACACTAGAATTGCAGCCAGGAAAAGCCCCATTTCAGTCACAAGGTAGAATCAGTGAATGATAAAACAACAATAATTCAGTAATTATAAAGCTGCCCAGCAACGATTTTGCAAGGGAAAATGTTAGAGTCCTTTTTCATGGAAAGTGCTGTAAACAGGAGCAAAGAAGGTAGTTGCTTTTCCACAGCATTATTTGAAAGTACAGAAATAGGAAACCAATTTAGCATCCACGTCTTTAAGTCTAGTAAGAGAAAGCTTCATAACACTGAACTTTTATATTTGGAACAAATGAATGAAATAGAAGAAAAAAAGATTTAAAAAATTCCTTATGCCAGGTGTTCACAAATTTTGTTTGGATTTTAAAGTCAGGCCAAAATCTTGGGAGCTCGGTGGCTGTGATCCCCTTGCACCCCATTTCCTCTCCTTCCCCCATTGCCTCCATTCTCCACTGAGGTGCCTCCATTTGCAAACTCCTTCATGTCTGAGGAGGGTGCAAGAGTTTGAAGAGAGGCGATAAAGTGTGTCTTATGGTAGCAGGGGCTAAATGAGGCATCTTTAGACAAAAATATATAGAAAGCAAGTGCCATATGTGTATGTGTGTGGTGCAACGGTGGTTTGTCTGTCTGTGCATGGGATGTGGTGGTGGGTGCCTTTGTGTGGGCCGAGTGTAGAGCTGCGGTGCATGTGTGTTTGCTGCAGAGCTGTGATCTTGTCCACTATTTATGTGTATCTTCCCATATTCTAGTCCCCAGTTTTGCAATGTTTTTTTTCATTTTGTTTAGACTGTAAGCTCTGATAAGCAGGGACTGTGTCTTACATCTATACATACAACACTGTGTACACCTTGTAGTGCTATACAAATGATTCATAGTAGTAAGTGAGGTGCCTATGTGTGTGTGCGAGTATGTGTGTGTGTCTGTTGTGCGGAGGTGCGGTGCATGTGTGTGTGTGTCTAGAGTGCAGATGTGGAGTGTCTGTGTGTGTACCCGTGTAGCTCGGGTGCTTGTGTGCATTTTGGGGGACGGGGTGAATACACCTCTTGGCATATACAATTAATAATCTCAGAAGCAACGCACATCAAGGGTAGAACACTAGACCTAATATTTATTCCTGCTAACTAGCCTCATCAACGCCTCTCCTCCATGACCCTAAGTTCCTCAGTGCCCTGGTCAGACCATAGGCTTATCACCTTCTACCTCCCAAGCAGCAACAATCAACCCACAAACGCGCCTCCTCCTTCGCATACCCGGAGATTTCGGACATTTGACAAAGATTCATTCATTGCCACACTCCAACCACTAACACAGATGAACCTACAACAAAACAGCCCAGGCAGCCTTGATGACCTTATCGCACAATGGAACTCCCACATTTCATCGTACGCCACCAGGCCTCATAGCACACCCAGAATCAAGAGATCGCACCTAGTACCATGGTTCACACCAGAGCTCAAATCAATGAAAAATAAGCTTAGACGACTGGAGCGCAAGTGGAGACATCGCAAGAACCCAGATACCCATCTACCATATACCAAGATCCTGATACACTATTGTGCCTTCACTCTGCTAAAGAAGAAGGAACATCATACCAACCTACTCAACTCCTCTCTCAACTGACCTAGAAAATTATTTGAGATTGCCCAGCACCTCATCAAAGCCCCCTCAACCACGAAGACCACTATAGCCATTTCACCAAATGAGATGGCCCAACATTTATAAGCCAAACAAGCACATGCCTCTGCACCTGCCACACCACCCAGCTATGCAAGCAACGTTACAGACACCGCTGATACAGAGACATGGTCAACCTTTAGCACCATTTCTGACAAACAACTAGAGAACATAATATCAAATCTCAACAGCACCACTTCTCTGCTAGATACACGCCCATTCTCATGGATTAAAATATCTAAGCAGGAGCTTATGCCAGTCACCCTATACATTGTCCAGTCATCACTTGCACTGGGATACATGTTGTGTATCCTGAAACAAGCATCTGTTAGACCATTAATAAGATCCCACACAATCAATCCAGCTGTCCCACTTCTTATAGACCCATCTTGAACATCCCCTCCCTTGCCAAAATCATTAAGAAGGCTGTTCAGCTCCAAACACAAGATTTCTTATAACCCCATCCCCCTCTTGATGAACACCAACATGCTTTAAACCTTTTTGCAGCACCAAAACCCTATTGACCTCTCTCCTCAACACACTAATCAAAAGCATAGAGAAGACCACACAAGGTTTCATCCTAGTGTTCCTGGACAAATCTGCAGCCTTTGACTCAATCATACACACACAGCTCATATTATGTCTCCACGAGATTTATCTACGAGGCAAGACCTTATAGTGGTTCCAGGTCAGAATAGGATCACAGACCTCAAGCACATTCAAGATCCTTCAGGGTCTATCACAGGGTTCAGCCTATCTTCATTGCTTTTCAACATCTTTATTTAACCCCTCTGAAATGTCATTTAAAGCTACAAAATCCATTACCACATTTATGCTGATGACATTCTAATCTACATAACATTCTCCACCAGCAACCCCAACTACTCCATAATCAGCAGATGCCTAGAGGCAGTTACAAACTAGCTAAGCCTCCACAATCTACTCATCAACCCCAATAAAACAGAAGTCCTGCACATAACTAGGCACCCATCCTTCTCTCCTCTGACCACAATAAATCTTGCAAACCTAACATTGCAAGTAAAGCAACAAGTAAAATACTTGGGCATAACTCTGGACCAGTCCCTGAACTTCAACGCCCACATTAAGCAGGTTACAAAAGCAGTATACTACCGCATCAAAACTCTGCGGAACCTCTGACTTCTGCTTGACTTCAGAAACGTCTGCAAGGCCTTCATCACCCCCAGCTTCGACTATGCTAACATCTATCAGGGCCTGCTGAAATACACACTACAACCTCTACAGTTTGCACAGAATGTAGCAGTCAGACTCATCATTAGTACCAATTGTCACGCTCCCATAACACCTATACTGAAGCAACTGCACTAGCTACCATCTGCAGCAGAGTGAGATAAAAAGTGGCAATGATAACTTTCAGGACCATCCTCCAGCTATCAACTGACACCCTTCAGGCTCTTCTTCACAAGCCCATATGCCAGAGATCATGGAGAAGCGCAAACCATACTCTCCTTGCAGTATCAACCTCAATCACACGCACTAGTGCCTCCACTACTAATAGAGCCTTCTGCTTTTATGCACCAAGCATTTGGAACTTACTCCCCTCAGACCTTCGCTCACTCATGGACCTTGGAGACTTTCGCTGCAAGTTAAAAACATTTATTTTTATGGAGTATTTTGGCTCAGACACCTAGCCACCCTCATTCTGGAACATGGGGTGCGGAGCTGCACATCCCGCTATGTGCAACCCAACAATCTGCTTAATGCTTATTGACCCACTGGTTCTCCCTGTACGTCCTGAGCTTCAGGATGGGGAGATTTAGTGGGGGGGGGGGAGGGGGGGGAGGAGGCGGGATCGGGGCGGAGTGGGGATGGGCCAGACCGGCAGAATGCACAAGGCCAATTCGTGTCACGGCCCTGTATGTCTTGCTGGCCTGCCAGGATGTGTGCAGCTAATATTACCTCCAATGTGTATAAACTGCATTTTTCAGAAGATCAGTGCAGGGAGCCGGGGCTGGGCGCAGGGGGGTCACTGTTGCCCCATTCCGGCTGTGGCAGGCCAGACTTGGGTCGGGCGGGAGGGATCATGGAGGTTGGAGTTGTGGATGCTGGGGGTGCCTGCGGGAAGGATGTCTCAGCAGGCCGGAGGAGCATGTTGGACTGTCCTCGGGCCCGATTCTGGCTCCCGCGGGAATGTTTAATTCCCACAGAGCAGAATCGGATCCTAACAGCCCCGTCTTCGGCAGGGACATCCGAATGGCCAGGATGTACCACTCCCAGAATTGGGCTCCATGTGTCTTTAAAAAATGGTCTAAAAACAGGTACCTTCTCCCCCTCCAGACTTAGGAATCCTTTTTTATGTGCTAACGACTTAGGAATCATTTTTTTTGTGCTTAACAAGAGTAATTTTATAACACGTGCAAATGGTTTTATTGTACATTTAAAATAAAAAGAAATTAGAAACTGGGGCAGCAATACCTGAGTGACAGTCCTGATGGGTGCTAGATGGTTTTCATAAATTTAAAAAACTTTCTCACTAGCTGTATTAGTTCTCTCTAGCCTTCAGATACAGTCCCCTGGCTCATAACCTCTCCCTTAGCTCATAATCGTACCCAAATCTCCATGCCCCCAATTCGATCTAATCATTCCACCCTTCTGATTTCCCCCATCTTCTCCACCTCTCCCTCAGCTTATCCTAAGGATCTCACTGGAGGAAAAGGGACTGGAACAGTCCCTAGTCATTCCTACCTTGCCAGCACCATGATCCAAAATTGTGCTGACTAACTTAATCTGGCATGGTTTTGAACAATGTTCAGTATCTGTACTGCAAAATGATACGTACTTGGGGCAGCTGATGCCATTTTGGAATATGATGCTGGGGAGAGGGAATTTTGCAGTCTGATACACTATAGAGCCCTTTCAGCTAGCTTTCAGCCAGAGATCATTGGCAAATTTTCCACCGCACAAAGTTGTGGCTGAAAATTTACATAGACCTATACTTTCAAAATGTTGTCTCCCAAATTCAGGCCTGCTCTTTAGTAGTAAGAGAATAAATGTAGCCACCATGTACTGAAAATCATTCTAACTTCCCAGTAAGCTGGTTCAATCCTGCTGCAAAGGCGCCTCAATGTGGTCTAGTCTTGAATGTGCATGTTGTACATGAAATTATGTGTTTTTCTTATAAAATAATCACTATGGGGCTTCATTCATCCAGTTTTGCATGATTTCCAGGGTGAATACCTGGGAAAAATCAGAGTAACATAGTATATGATGGCAGATAAACACCAGTATAGACCATCTAGGCGGCCCAGTAAGATGGCTAGAGTGATTGTAACTGCAGCTCCATGCAGGTCACCCCAACTCTATTAAAAACTATTTAAGTTTGCTTTGATATTATCCTCTTGCTATAAAGGGATCCACTGTGTCTGTCCCATGCAATTTTGAATTCCGTCACTGTATTTGCCCCACCGTCTGTCGGGAGGGCATTCCAAGCATCCACCACCCTTTCAGTGGAAAAGTATTTTCTGATGTTGTTTTTAAGTTTACTGCCTTGCAGCTTCTTTATATGCCCTCTAATTTTGCGGCTTCCTCTTTGCAAAACGTTTGCTTGTACATTGATACCTTTTAAGTATTTAAAGGTCTGTATCATATCCCTCCTGTCCCTCTTCTCTAGGGCATACATATTTTGGTTAAGTCTCTTCTCACACGTCTTCTGGTGCAGGCTCCAAAACATTTTGGTCGCCTTCCTCTGAACCATTTCAGGTCTTTTTATATCCTTTGTGAGATATGGTATCCAAAACTGAACACAATACTCCAAGTGAGGCCTCATTGACGACTTGTAAAAAAGCATTAATACCTTCTCCTTTCTGCTGCTTATTCCTCTCTGTATGCAGCCCAGCATTCTTCTGGCTTTATCTACCGCCTTGTCACATTGTTTTGCCTCCTTGAGATCTTCATACACTAGCACTCTGAGGTCCCTCTGCTTGTCCATGCACGCCAACCTCTCTCCCCCAATCACATATGATTCTTTTGGATTTCTGCATCCCAAGTGCATGACTCTTGGGATGCAGAAAGCTTTCCTCTTTTTGTCAACTCCCTCAGAAGTGTCCATTCTGTTGCAAATTTTTGTGTCATCTGCAAAAAGGCAGCCTTTTCCATTCAGTCCTTCCACACTATCACTCACAAATAGGTTAAACAGTACTGGTCCAAGGACCGATCCCTGAGGCATGCACTTTCCTTTCTCCTGAGTGAGTTCCATTTACTATCTTCTGTTTTCTGTCAGTCAACCGATTTCTTTTTTTTTTTTTTTTAATAGTAGTTTTTATTCAGTTTTAACATATAAAATAACAATACAAACGAACGATCGTAATATAGCAGGATACAAGCAGATGCTAGTGATCAAAATAGCAAAAGAATATAATAACTTGAACAAGACAGTACAATAACGTTAACAAGAACTAGTATCAGTCCATGCCAGCACGCCACCCTCCCTCTCTCCGTTCAATGTGGTTACAGCAGAGACCATTCCACAAGGCAGCCTCCAGCAATCACTTTCATCAAACATAATTTTGTAAAGCTGACCATTTCTTACTTAGTTTACCAGACCATGGGTTCTTGGCTATATAGATCTCTTCGTAGGTCTTATGTAGGATTAAGAGACTCCACCAATGCTCGAAACAAGTTTTGTCGAGATTCTTCTAGTGTATTAGAACTATTTTAAGCGCTATCCCGAGCATTAGGTCCAGCAGTTTACTATCCCATTTCATCAGAGTAGGTTCCAGAGCTATGGATTTATATATCACTATCCGATAAGTGATAGGAGTTTGTAAGTTGAGGATCTGTGATATGCGTTCCCAAACTCTGTTCCAATATATTTCCAGGGATTTACAATGGAACAACATATGTGCCAGTGTCCCAATTTCCATGTTACAGGACCAACATCGATTTCCCTCCTGTAGTGTCCATTTCATTTTCTTAGCCGGTGTAATATACGCTCGATGTGCTATAAAGTACATAGATTGTGTGAGAGACGCTGCTCTCGTGGCACGTATTTGAGTTCCCCAAAAAGTGTCCCAATTTTCCGGAGGTAGATCTTGACCGGTTTCAGTAGCCCACACCGACTGTATCTTAGAACATGTCTTGTCACTTTTGGATCGGAGAATCGCAACACATCTCGAGACAGCTTTGGCATCTGTTTGTAATTCTTGAAGCTTCTGTCGCAGTGGCCATCCTGTACGTATCAAGACAGGTGACACACCCGCTTTGCTCATGCAGTATCGGAGCTGACACCATTGGAAATAGCATGTATTAGGCAATCGGAATTCCGTTCTTAATCTGTCAAAGGTTTTAAATGCACTTCCATTGATCAGTTGTCCAATGGTGATAAGATCATGTTCCACCCATTTTTTCCATAAGACAGGCTGCCCTCCGATGATAAGGCGCGGGTTCAGCCATATGGGCATATCTGCGGCGAAGTCATCCCCTCCATCGATACATGATGCCAATAATCGACAGGCATGCTGTGTTTCTCGGATAATAGCATTATGTGGTGCAGTCTGGTCTACTACTGTGCCTACCAGTAGCCATGTAGGTAGGGGGGAATGAAGGGCCCGCTCCACACTCAGCCATCTAGGTCCTTTATCCGTGTCGTCAGAGTCGACCCATTGAGCACCCTGCTTTAAAAGAGAGGCAGTGTGCAGCCAGCCGAGATCTGGGAAATGGACACCTCCTTGTGTATTAGGTAACTTCAGTTTCCAGGCAGCTATTCGAGGTACTCGGTTGTTCCATAGAAAGGCTATCAGTTGACTATTCATTTTCTTATAGAAGGCTGACGGGAAACGTAAGGGTATCATGCTTAATATATAGCTGAGTTTAGGTACCAACATCATTTTTATCGTTTCTAGCCTGCCCCACCAGCTCAAATGAAGGGGGGTCCACTTGCAGATGTTATCATGTACAATTTCTTGACACATCTTAATGTTGATTGCGACAGTCTCTTCCAAGGTGGTGCCATAGGTCACGCCCAGGTATCTAAAGGATGACTTCTCATATTGAAAGGGGTATCCACGCATCATTTCTTTGCTGACCTGTTCATTCAGAGGAATAATTGTTGTTTTATTCAGATTTACTTTATATCCGGATATCGCTGAGTATGCATCTATGAGTTGCAGTGTTTCAGGAAGGTCTGATGGTTGTAGAAAAATGAGCAGGTCATCAGCATATGCTGACAATTTACAGGGACCATCAGCTAACTCAATTCCTTTTATGTTTTCCTTCTGTCGGAGCGCTATTAATAAGGGTTCCAGGGCTAAATTAAAAAGCATCGGTGACAGGGGGCAACCCTGTCGGGTCCCTCTTTGCAACTGAAAAGGGGCTGAGAGATGTGAGTTGACCGCTATTCGAGCTGTGGGTTTGGTATATAACAATTTAACGCGTTTTAGGAACTGTTCTCCTATCCCAAACCACCGTAGGGATCGAAATAGAAAGGACCATTCCAGTCGATCGAAGGCTTTTTCGGCATCCAATGCTAGCCCTATCAGGGGCTCGGCCTTGGTCTTGGCAGATGCTAGTACATGTGCCAATAATCTTCCATTATCTGTAGTGGATCTGTTTTGTATAAATCCACATTGATCCTCATGTATCAAATCTTTTAAGATCCGTCCTAATCGGTTAGCAAGCACTTTAGCATAGATTTTATAATCAGAGTTTAGGAGAGAGATGGGTCTGTAATTCTCTATCTTTTGTGTATCCCTGCCCGGTTTCGGGTGAATTACCACCACAGCCTCTGCCAGGGCTCCAATCTCTGGAGATTCATCTTGCAGGCCACTGTAGTAGATCTGTAGCATGGGAGCCAATTGAATGCAATATTTATTATAGAATTCCAGTGGGATACCATCTGGACCGGCGGCTTTGCCACGAGCCATCTGTTTGATCGCATCTTGTATTTCAGTTACTGAGATCTCTTGTTCCAGCGTTCGACTTTGATGACTGGTTAATGTGGGTCCTACTATCTTGGAGACAAAATCTTCAAAGGCTCTGTCACTACATTGGGTATCTGAGCGATATAGTTCCTCATAGAATTCTTTGCAGCGGTCTAGTATTTTGTCAGATCTCAGGAGAAGGCCCCCGGAATTGTCCTGCAACGCCGCTATAGCGGTCTTGCTGGTTTTTGGTCTGAGCTGCCGAGCTAAAAGGGATCCAGAGCGGTTGCTTTCATAGTAGTATATACTACGTTGTAGCTGGATACTACTCAGTGCTTCTTTGTTGAGGAGAGCATTATATTGGTATCGCAATTTTTGGAGTCTAATCAATATCATTGAGTCAGCTCTTTTGGCTAGTAACCTTTCCCCAGCTTTTATTTGGAGTTCCAATTCATCTTTTTCTTTTTTCCTGGCTTTACGCCTTCTAATGGTGTAGGTGGTAATATGAGCTCGTATGGTCGCTTTAAAACCTTCCCACCAGCTCCAGATGGAGGTATCAGTGGGTGAATTATATTTAAAATAGGTCTCAATTTCCCCTGACAGTAGCTGTACAAAGGAGTCATCTGCTAGTAGGGATTTATCAAATGTCCATCTTGGCGGAACATGCTGTGTAACGTTGGTATTCAACACTAGGGAGACAGCGGCGTGATCCGATACCGTTGTAGCATAGATCTCTGCGGACAACACTTGGGGCATCAGCTCTGTGGACAGTAGGAAGAAATCGATCCTTGTTTGGGTATTATGTGGGATGGAATAAAATGTGTAGTCTCTTTCTTGGGGATGAAGTAGGCGCCATGGGTCTACCAAATGTAGCTCTGTTATGATGCCTTTAAGAATCGCCTGCGATTTGACTTTGTCTACAGCCCGATAGGGCGTGCGATCTAACAGTGGATCCAAGATGACATTGAAATCGCCCCCTAATATGATATTGGTGTGAGCTGCGGCTGTAACTTCTTTAGCTATCAGTTTGAAAAAGTTAGGGTCATCGAGGTTGGGCGCGTAAATATTGAAGAATGTGTAAAGCTGTTGATTTATTTTCATCGTCACTCTGGCCCATCGACCTAGCGGATCAATCTGTGTGTCGGTAATGGCGGATTGCAGGAATTTGCGCACTAATATTATTACCCCCCCTTTGCGTTGAGTGGCAGAGGCCGAGGCCGCCACCAGGAAATATTTAGAGGTTACTTTCTGCGATTCAGTATCTGTTAAATGTGTCTCTTGTAAGAGGGCAATATCTGCTTTTTTTTGCTGGCAGTACGCTAAAATCTTCTTTCGCTTGACAGGGCCAGTAATACCTTTTACATTTAACAAAAGCATTAAAAGATCACTAGACATCAACGTTGGAATAAGCTGTCTTATAGGTGAAAGCTATCCTATGGATAGGCCTGCCGCGTACTTGCATTTTGCGTGTATGTGGAGGGTTTTGTACTGGACTGGACTGACACAAACAACTGCATAACTGGCAAACATTGTATCGCTAAAGTGAACACAATCCACTGAAACAGTAACCAACCCCGACCTCCCGTTGCCACCCCTACATTTCAAGCAGAAATATCTGTTTAATTAAAACTATTTAGAACAACAGAAATACAATCAATGAGGCGTTTAACAAGGCTTAAGGCGTTCTAAAATTTGTGAGAACGCACGGCCGCACCCCCTGAGTATATGCTGAGTTCTCTACACTGCGTGAGAGATCAGAATATTGACCTCAGGTTTCCATACCGCATTTTTCTTGTAGGAAAGTTTTCAGTTTTTCAGCTTCAACAAAATTCCTCGTTTCATTATGCAGCGTGACCCGCATGGTTCCTGGGTAGTATAGCCCGTATCTTGCCTGTGCACTTTGTAGCATGGGTCTACAGGCCAGCAACGCTTTTCTCCGATCTACCGTTGCTTGCTCAAATCCGGATAGAGTGCCACTTTATGTCCCTGGATTTGCAGTGATCCGGCCTTCTGTGCAGCTTGAAAGATCTGTAGGACCTGTGGGTATCTCAGTACCTTCATTATGAGTGGGCGCGGGTATCGTGTATTTTCAGCTTTGTGTGTTGGGATTCGATGGGCCCGTTCTAGTTCAAAAGGCCTTGCAAAGACAAGCTGCAGCATCTCCGGTATGGTTTTTTCCAGAAATCCAATCGGATCGGTACCTTCAGCGCCTTCAGGGACTCCAACAAGGCGGATATTATTTCTACGGGTATGGTTATTTTGATCTTCAATCAGATTTTCTATGTGCCGGACTCGTTTGACCAAAGGGCCCAGCTGTTCTAATGCAACGCCATGCTTCTGGGTTTGTAATTCAACTGCATAAGTCGAGTGGTGATGGTGAGGAGTTTCTCTTTTACCTCCAGCAAGTCTTCTTGAATCATGTTCAGTGAACTAGAATTGGCTGCAATCATTTCTTTAACGCATTTCAATTCCTGTAGCACTTCACGTAGGCCACCGGCAGTCACTCCCTCCTTCTCTCCCGCGGCCATTTTCTGCGGGGAACCCACTTCGGGTTTGGATCGTTTCGCTGCTGAGCCGGATCCCTGTGGAAATTCCAGCCGGGCAGGCTTCAGGGATGCCATCCAGCTGTATTGCGGTGTTATTGATGTAGGTAGGGGGTACAAACTTCAATGTAATACCGGGATATGTTCAGGATTCTTGGGCAGCAACGGGAGCAAAAATTCAGGCGTCCATTCTGTTCAGTGGCTAGCTCCGCCCCAGTCAACCGATTTCTGATCCAGTTGACCACATTGGGACCTATCCCCAGGTTGCTCAGTTTATTGGTAAGCTTCCTATGAGGAACAGTATCAAAGGCTTTTTTGAAATCCAGATAAATCACATCCATTGCATGCCCTTGATGTAGTTCTCTGGTCACTCAGTCAAAGAACTCAATCAAATTTGTTTGGCATGATCTTTCTGTGATATAAACCATGTTGCCGCAGATCTTGCAATCCAGTGGTTTCCAGAAAGTCCACTATTTTTTTCTTTCAAGAGCGCCTCCATTACTTTTCCCACCACAGAGGTAAGGCTTACTGGCCTATTGTTTGTCACCTCTTCTCTATTGCCACTTTTGTGAAGAAGTACCACATCAGCCCTTGTCCAGTCCTGCAGAATTTCTCCAGTCTGCAAGGATCTATTATCCTTTGAAGGCCCTGCGAGAACCTCTCTGAGCTCTTTCAGTATCCTGGGATGTATCCCATCCGGTCATATGGCCTTGTCCACTTTCAGTTTTACAAGCTGTTCAAAAACATCATCTTCTGTGAATGGCGTGGTATCTATTCCCTTCCCATTTGTATTTTACTGAATAGTAGTTGTCATAAAAAAGGTCTCATTAGAGGACAAATGAATGCAGCACTCACAAAGGGCAATTTTGTAATAGGGTGCCTAGCTTTGGAGGTTGAGAAGGTGCCTGTTTTTCTCCTATTTTAT
Source organism: Ichthyophis bannanicus (assembly GCA_033557465.1). Taxonomy (NCBI): domain Eukaryota; kingdom Metazoa; phylum Chordata; class Amphibia; order Gymnophiona; family Ichthyophiidae; genus Ichthyophis; species Ichthyophis bannanicus. The sequence goes on from CM066032.1 coordinate 724,364,014, forward strand.
AAAGACGCATAGGTGCCTACGTGTCTATAAAATACTATTGCAAATCTTGCAACAATGGAAGCTAGATTGAAGGCAGGGATATTATAACTGCTTGAGAGCAGATGTAAATGTCTGCACAAAGATTATTCAAGTATGCGTGTAGATTAACCTATTGCAGGACTGGCCTTAGCAATTGTAGGGCACAATTTGGACCATTTTGGTGGGGTCTCCTGGATTTAAGATTATTTGAAATTAGATATCAGCAGAGCTGGTGCAAGGATTTAAGGTGTCCAAGGTAAGTCCTCCATCCTGCAACTCCCCTCCCCCACCGGATCCACCCCTGCCTCCCCTCTCTGGGGTCTGCAAACCATGACACAGTGCTTACCTACACACTCCAGCACTGTGTCGCAGTTTCATTCTCCTATTTTTGGCAGGTCTGCCCCCTCCAATGCAGATTTTCCATTTGTGCAACCGGACATCTATGTCAGAGGGGGCAGATGCGGCAGATATTAGGAGAAAGGAACCACCACACAGCGCTGGAGTGAGCTAATTAAGCGCTATGTTACAGTCTGTGAATCATTGCTGCTACTGCAGACCCTGGAGAGGGGCATCAGCAACAGCAATGGGCACCTCTGGAGGGACGGTGCTCTAGGCAACTGTCTGGTTCACCTACTGGTAATGCTGGCACTGGCCTGGTATCAGTAATACATACTATTACATTGTATCAGTGCTGGCACTCTTATGCACAGCTCTTTCAAAAATACATGAGGAACATGGGTCAATTTTAGCAAATGCTGGTACTCCATATCACCACACGCCCCTCAAAAAAAGTCCTGCATTGTATTAAAAAAAAAAAAATCTTAGAAAGAAATCTCTTACATTACTTTCTACAAACTTTCAGAATTTTGGCGAAGTTTACGTTTTTTGCTTCAAAGCTGGAGGTGGCAGCCCTATTACAGGACCCCCTGTGAACTCGGGGCCCCACAATTCAGTTGGTCTAAGGCTAACCCTCACTTATTGCATTTCACAAGAAATGTATGCTACACAAGTGGTATGGTGTGCTTAAGATGGATCTAGTTGGTCTTGCATTGTTTAAATATTGGATATTGCATATTTTGCAAGAATTAAGTATATTTCTCAGAGCACCTTGTTGATTACCTGTGGTAAGTGTTAGCATCTATATGTGCATGCATTCTTTTGTGCTTATGTCAGTATTTTATAAAAGCAAGTATGCGCGTACTTGATTTTATAAAATAGGTGAAAAATAGGTGCATGAGAACACATGTTGATTAGATGTGACCTTATAAAATGACCCTCTTAGGGTGGTTAAAATAATGCGCCTGAACTATTATCAGCCAATGGTAAATGGTCTTGAAATTGAAGAATGATATAGTAAAGTTCCTGAACAAATTTAGGGAGAGCTGGCAATGGTAGTCGTTACCTGATGGTCCCCCCCCCTCCCCCACCTTTTATATTATTGTATAGATAGAAAATTGCTTCAAACTGTATAAAACTCTAAGAGCTATTTTACACTCACATTATATCACATGAGAACCCCTGCTCTAAAAATATTAACCAATCTCTGAGGGTTCCTGCAAACCCCAGGGATAATTATATAACCCGGGGACTTGTGGCAATAATGAAAGCAAAGTTATACAGGCAGTTTTGCTTTTATTATTGCCTAATGAAAAAGTACCTCTGTGATCGTGCCTCCTTTCTCTGTGGATGATTTTGTTGGGCAAAACAATACATGTGCTTTTGAATAACAATGATCATTTACACATGTTCCGATCTCTGCTCCGGGGAACACCTCTTCACTCTATGGGTAAAACTACATCTGTTGCTGGATAGTGTGAGTGCCTTTATCTGTGGAGAGTTTGGGCAGTAATCAAAACCCTACTTTCTGTAGGTAAAATAGCATTTTACCACTCCATGGGAGTAATTTTATCACTACACAGATGCTTAATTAATACATGCATGCATACTTTATCCTGTATGGTTATGGGTGCATTTTTAAAATGCAAGTTATATACACTTCTATTTTTTTAATTTTAATTTATTTTTTATTTTTCAGTTTTTATTAATTTTATAAACAACAAGATACATTAACATGCGATGTACCATAGTATAAACAATAAAGCACACTCATCTAGCATCAATGCTGTCTTAAGCAACTCCCGCCCTTAAGGCCCTCTGATGTCTCCAACACAGCATTCCACCCAAAGAAGGAGTCTCATATGATCAGTCTCATTACCTTGATGAGAACCCACTTGCCACTCCATCATTCACAGAACATCCTCCAAGTAGCCTCCATTAGCTCTCTCTGTGTATGGCTATCAGCTTATTCAGATAAAGGTTTAGCCAGCCTATCACAGAACCACTGTACATCAGGTAGCCTGGGCTGTTTTCAGCACAGTGCAATTTCTTCCTTGCCATCACAATACAGCATTTCAGAATCCCAAACTCTTGACAAACCCCCTTTAAGGGTTTCTTTTTTATTATATTAAATTGTTAGCTCTCTGAGTGGGAGCTCTTAAAAGGGGTTTTTGTACATTTTTAAAGCAAGGTTACTTTCTTTTGGTGCTTTAGTGGGACTTTCCTTGAGCACCGTAGGTGGTTGAACTCCAGTAACCTCCTCAGCTTTGGGAACTGCTAACACCTAATCAGGAGTTAGTGGGCCTGATTACCTGAGAGCAGCTGAGGGCCTGCATAAAAGGCTCCAGTGCCCTGCCCTGTTCATGCTTTCTTACAGAAGCTCTCCAGATCAACCAACAGTAAGGCTTTAAGGGTTTGTTTTTTATTATATTAAATTGTTAGCTCTCTGACTGGGAGCTCTTAAAAGAGTTTTTTGTACATTTTTAAAGCAAGGTTACTTTCTTTTGGTGCTTTAGTGGGACTTTCCTTGAGCACAGTAGGTGGTTGAAATCCAGTAACCTCCTCAGCTTTGGGAACTGCTAACACCTAATCAAGTGTTAGTTCCCTCCCTACCCACCCCGACTCCCACCCACCCCTAGCGATTAGTCTTGCTTTATAGGGCACCTCCCAATTTGACAAAGCACAGAGAATGGGACCAGCACATTTTGAATATAATTAAGGAGATTTAACTGCTTTTTCTCTGAAAGGACAGCTGGGAAACCGGCTGGTACTTGGTAGATCTCTCTTTTTTGCTTTAACAGATACCTAAGCTCCACGAACAGAACAATGGCTGGGAAAAATCGTATCGCTAAAGCTGTTGCCCCCATTACAGCTTCTGCCTCGGTCCAGACAGAGGTCCTAATGCCAGTTGAAGGACCGGTTCCATGTGAAGGGTGCCTGCATGCTGAAGCTCTGAGGAAACAAGTGGAGGAACTCAGAGAGGAGGTGGCGAGGCTGAGGAGCATTGATGAGATGCTTCTTGCAGCAACCAAGCTCTCCAGCAGAGGAGAAGATGGGTGCCAACAGAATGTCGATGGTTGAACACAAGTCACCAGGGCCTGCAAAATCACCAATCCAACTTCTCCAACCCTTGAATTGAAGAACCATTATGCAGCCCTGGAAGTGGAGGAGGTGAAAGCATCCCTGGAAAGTGAAGAACCAGTGCTCAAGTACACCAAAGTTGCAGAATCAGTGACCACAAGGAAGCGAAGGGTAGTGGTGGTTGGAGACTCTCTTCTGAGGGGTACTGAGGTGTCCATCTGCCGATCAGACTTGATGTCCAGAGAGGTATGCTGTCTGCCTGGTGCCAAAATCCAAGATGTTACAGAGAGTTTGCCGAGACTCATCAAGCCCACTGACTATTACCCAATGTTGCTAATCCATGTTGGAACAAATGATACTGCCAGGTATACCTCGGAACGTATCAAAAGTGACTTCATGGCTCTGGGACAGAGGGAGAAGTAGTTAGGTGCACAGGTGGTGTTCTCTTCAATCCTCCCTGTTCAGGGTAAAGGCCAAGCCAGAGAGGCTCGCATCCTGGAGATGAATGCATGGCTGCATGGATGCTGTCATCGAGAGCGTTTTGGTTTCCTAGACCATGGGATGCTGTTCCAAGGGTTGCAGAGCAGAGATGGCATCCATCTGTCCAAGAAAGGTCAACGCGTCTTCAGTAGTAGACTGGCTAATCTACTGAAGAGGGCTTTAAACTAGATCCGTTGGGGATGGGTGAAGAAAGCCCCCAGGTAAGTGAAAGCCCCCAGGTAGGTGATACATTAAATAACTTTATGGGAATGGGTAACAGGGGTAACATATGGAAAGCAGTGTGTATAAATGCCCGTAGCATGGGAAATAAGATCTCTGATGTTTAAGCTTTGGTGGGAGTGGCTGACTTGGATTTAGTGGCAGTTACAGAAATATGGTTCACAGAAAACCATGATTGGGATGTAACTATACCTGGCTAAACTTTATTCAGAAAGGACAGGGTAGGAAGTAGGGGAGGAGGAGTGGCACTATATGTAAAAACTACTATTAAAGCTTTGGAATTACAGAGCTTAAAAGGGAGAGGGGAGGCATTGGGGGGTTAAACTAGAAAGAGGGAAAGAGAAATCTATTTACATTGGTGTGATATACAGACCTCCCTCACAAGAGGAAGAGGTGGACAGAGAGTTAATTGAAGACATGCGCAGCATTGCTAAGAAAGGGGAAGTGCTACTGATAGGAGATTTCAATATGCCAGATGTTGATTGGCACATTCCTGCTGCAGTATCATCTAGAAGTAAGGAGATCCTGGATTCTCTACAAGAACTAGTCAGGCAATTGGTAACAGACCCCACACGTGAAGGGGCCATACTGGACTTGGTGCTTACCAATGGGGAAAGTGTTTCTGATGTTGTAGTGGGAGATCATTTTGCATCCAGTAATCACCAGATGGTGTGGTTCAGTATTAGGACTAGGGCTGTTAGAATCCATTCAAAGGCGAGGATCTTAGACTTTAGGAAGACTAACTTTGCGAAGATGGGCCAATACCTCAGGGAGTCATTAGCTGGATGGGAACAGCTGAGGGATGTAGAAAAACAGTGGGAAAAACTGAAAGGGGATATTTTAAGGGCAACCAACCTTTTTGTTAAAATGGTAAATAAAGGTAAAAGGAAAAGGAGACTGCTATGGTTTTCGAAAGGAGTAGCTGAAAAAGTGAAGAAAAAGAGGGAGGCCTTCATGAAATACAAGAGATCATAGAGAGAGGAAGACAGGCATCTGTATTTGGAAAAACTTAGAGAAGCTAGCAAAGTAGTCAAGAAGGCAATAATTCAAAAGGAGGAGGAAATAGCCAATGCAATAAAATGGGGGGATAAGACATTTTTCAGATATATTAGTGAGAAGAGGAAGGGCAAGAGTGGTATTGTCAGACTCAAGGGTGCAGGGGAGGAATATGTAGAAGCTGATAAGGATAAAGCGGAATTGCTTTACAAATATTTTTGTTCTGTGTTCACAGATGAAGAACCAGGAGCAGGACCTCAGAAAACACCCACAAACAGGAACAGAAGCAAAGGACATCTTAAACAATTTTCAAAAGACTGTGTTCGTGAGAAACTATCTCAACTTAAAGTAGACAAAGCGATGGGACCGGATGGGATACACTCGAGAATACTGAGGGAACTTGGGGACGTTCTAGCAGCTCCACTGACTGACCTTTTCAATGCCTCGTTGGAGTAGGGAGTGGTGCCAAAGGACTGGAGAGAGGCTCATGTGGTGCCTTTACACAAAAGGGGAAGTAAGGATGTGGTTGAAAACGACAGGCCGGTTAGTTTAACTTCGGTGGTGAGTAAATTATTGGAAACGCTGCTGAAAGAGAAAATAGTGAGGTTTCTGGAGTCCAGCGGATTACAGGATCCAAGGCAGCATGGATTCACCAGAGGCAGGTCTTGTCAGACAAATCTGATTGATTTCTTTGACTGGGTGACCAGGGAGTTGGACCGAGGGAGAGCCCTAGATGTGGTGTATTTAGATTTCAGTAAAGCCTTTGACACTGTTCCTCACAGGTGACTTATAAACAAACTGTGCACCCTAGGGATGGACCCTAAAGTTACTGCTTGGGTTAGAAATTGGTTGGGTGGGAGGCGACAAAGAGTACAGGTAAATGGGGCTCACTCTGAGGAGAAGGATGTTACCAGTGGTGTGCCCCAGGAATCTGTCCTTGGTCCGATTCTTTTTAACATCTTTGTTAGTGATATAGCGAAAGGGCTTTCAGGTAAGGTTTGCCTCTTTGCGGATGATACCAAAATCTGCAATAGAGTAGACACCCAGGAAGGGGTAGATAACATGAGGAGGGATCTAGCTAAGCTTGAAGAATGGTCTAGAATTTGGCAGCTGGGATTTAATGTTAAAAAATGTAAGGTCATGCATTTGGGCTGCAGCAATCCAAGGGAGCAATATATTTGTCCAAAAAGAAGAGCGGGACCTAAGCGTGGTTATGTCTGATGATCTTAAAGTAGCTAAACAGGTAGAAAAGGCGACGGCAAAAGCTAGAAGGATGCTTGGGTGCATACAGAGAGGAATAGCTAGCAGCAAAAAGGAGGTGATAATGCCTCTGTATAAGTCTTTGGTGCGACCTCATTTGGAGTATAGTGTGCAATTCTGGAGACTGCACCTTCAAAAGGATGTGAACAGGATGGAGTCGGTGCAGAGGGTGGCTACTAAAATGATTAGTGGTCTTCATTATAAAGCATATGAGGACAGACTGAAGGATCTTAATATGTACACCTTAGAGGAAAGGCGGGATAGAGGTGATATGATTGAGATGTTTATATACCTCCATGTTCAGGGAGAGAGCCTCTTTTAATTGAAAGCAAGTTCTGCTACGAGGGGACATGGGATGAGGGTGAAGGGAGATAGATTCAGGAGTGATATGCGGAAATATTTCTTTACGGAAAGAGTAGTGGATCCATGGAATAGTCTCCCAGTGGAGGTGGTAGAGATGAGGACAGTAACTGAATTCAACAAAGCATGGGACAAACACAGAGGATCTCTAAAGGTAAAAAGGGGACTGTTGTAGTTGTTATGGAAGGACAGACTAGATAGGCCATGTGGTCTTTTTCTGTCGTCATATTTCTATGTTTCTATGTTCCCCCTTTCCTCCCCCCCTTGGCAGAATAATATAATGCAACAAGTGTATTTTTGGGTCCTGAGACAACTGTCGCCCCACAATCTCCTCCATTACTTCAGTGCAAGCTTTCCAGAAACATCTTGCCTCTGGCCATTTCCATCACATATGATAGTATGTCCCACTTGGCCACACATATACCAACATAAATTCACGCCCCCCCTAAAAATGTTGTCATCCTCACAGGAGTAAGATACCACCTGTAGAGAAGCTTAAGCCCATTCTCCACAAAAATGGCAGAGATAGATATCTTGGCAATATTCTGGAATATTTTCCAGCACTCTGGCTCATAAAAATTATGACCCAAATCCATCTCCCAGTGCATCAAATGCTTAAGAAGGTCTAATGGAGATTCTGAGACTCACACAAGTCTTGGAAATAATCTCCTTAGATCCCATACTCCCCAGCAGAAAGCCTCCAAAAAGAATTTCTTCTTGCAAGTCTATTTACCTCCCCCCCCCCAATCTGGATATAATGTTGTATTTGCATGTAGTCAAATCTATCTCTCCAGTGTAAATTATAGGTCTCTCTCAACTTTTCAAATGACATCAGCTCACTCTGATCAAACAACAACTCAGGACAATCTAGTCCCACTCTTTCCCAGTTCTGGAACACTTCAGGCTTATTGCCTGGAGAAAACTCTGAGTTGTATTTAACCAATGTCAAATAAGAAATGTTCTTACTCTTCTGAAGACCTTTCCTGTATCTCCCTCATATCCACCATGTATGAAAAACATATGGGTTCACCCCCTTGTCGATACTTCCTAACTCTCCAGCGCCCATACTAAATGCCCCAATTCCAACCCCTCCCCCCCCCCAAGCACTGATGCTTCTTCTATCATCACTCATTGCTTCTCAGGGTTCCTTGTTCAGACCCACACTGCCTGCATCTGGGCCAGTACATAGTAGCTTTAAAATCTGGTATAGGAAGCCTCCTTGACTACATGACTTAGAAGGACAGATCTCACCACCCAAAAAAGCATGGGACAAACACAGAGGATCTCTAAAGGAAAAAAGGGGACCGTTGTAGTTGTTGATGTGGAAGGACAGACTAGATGGGCCATGTGGTCTTTTTCTGTCATCATATTTCTATGTTTCTATGTTTCTCTGTACCTTTTCTAATAATGATATATCCTTTTTAAGATATGGCACCCAGAATTGCACACGATATTCAAGGTGCGATAACACGATGGAATGATACAGAGGCATTATAATATCTTTGGTTTTATTCTCCATTCCTTTCCTTATGATTTCTAGCATTCTATTTGCTTTCTTGGCCAAGAGGGTATGAAATCACAGATGCCAGTGTTCAACTTTTAGGCACCAGTGCAACCTGCCACCTGTGCTTTATCAAATCCTGGTTAAGTAATTTCCCCAAGGGGGACAGTGGGATCTCAATCCTGGTTTATGCTGGTTCTCAACCCACCGCTCTAACCACTAATTTGATCCTCCACACAATCTCATATTTTGGTTCTTTCAACACCCTCGGTTGTATACCAGCCAGTCCAAGTGATTTGCTACTCTTCACTTTATCAAATACTTGTAATACATCTTCCTGGTTTATTGGCATTTCTTTCAGTTCTTCTGATACATCACCTTTAAATTCCATTTCAGGCATGGGTAACTTCCCTACATCTTCTTCAGTAAAGACCGAAGCAAAAAATTCATTCAGTTTCTGCTATGGCCTTATCCTCGCCTTAGCACACCTTTTACCCTCTATTATCTAATGGTCCAACTGACTCTTTCACAGGTTTTCTGCTATGAATGTACTTGAAAAAGGTTTTATGCGTTGTTGCTTCCATGGCAAGCTTTTTTGAATTTTTCTCTTATCTTGCCTTATCAATGCCTTGCATCTAACTTGCCAGTGCTTATGTTTTTTTTCCCATTTTCATCATTTGACTCATTTTTCCATTTACTGAAAGATGCTTTTTTGACTACAACAGCCTCTCTGACCTCACCTTTAAACCATGCTGTCAGTTTTTCCACCTTCCTTCCACTTTTCTTTTCTTTTTTCAAATTTTATATTTATGCAAATTTTACAACTTACAAGCTATTACACTTGATCAAGAAATGTGGGTAACCTAAGATACAAGCACACAGCAAAACATGAAATCTACTATAAGCAGAAAAGAAGGAAAAATATGGCTACCCATCTCCCCAGCCCACAAGGAGGGAAATCCAAGATGAAAAAACAAATAAGCATATACAGCAAGTTCTCCAAGGAAGACTGAACTGGCATAATCAGCCTTACTCAGTGACATCTGTAGGAGAGTCAGTTACCCTGTCTCCTAGAGATTGACGGGCATGTAAAAAGGAAACCAATTGTGAAGGAAACAAGAAAATATAAGATTGCCTCTGGAACTTAACAAGACACTTGCAGGGGTATTTCAGGAAAATAAAAAAACCCTGCCCAGCTACAGTACTTGCGGACGCAGGACAAGAAATTCCTGCCTGCGGCCTGAGTCTCTTTAGCCAGGTCAGAGAAAATATGAATCCTACAACCCATAAAGGAAATATTCCTTTTCCTATAAAACATCCTGAGAAGCCACTCTCAATCTGATATCAAAGCTAATGTTATCAAACACGTAGCAGGAACAGTTACCTTAATTTCAGACATATTCACTTTCTCCAATACATTCAATGCATCAGCTAATTGAGGGCCAGGGATCTCCGCCGAAGCGGGGACCTTCTGACCAGATGGCAAATAAGAAGCTTTAACCAACAGAGCACAAGATTCAGCTGAAACCCCCAATATTTCCTGTAAATATTTTTTAAACATATCTTTAGCTGTTACATTGGGAGCCTTCGGAAAATTAATTAACCTAAGTTTAGCTAGATGATTAAAATTATCCAGCTGTTCTATAGGAGTCTTCAGGTAATTAGAGTCTTTAATGAAGGCCTCAGAGTGTGTTTCCATCACATTTAAACAAGAAGTTAAGTATGTTACTGCAGATTGCAGTGATTCTATAGACTCACTATTCCTTGCACAAACCTCAGCAGTTCGTTGGCTCTTCACATGCAAAACTGGAATCTAAGGTGTAATAGCCTCCCCAAGAGCTTGAAAGATTATAAGGTAAAGTGTTCTGGTCATTGTAGCTCAAAAACAAACATTATACCATCCGCTTACAAGACCCAGCGGATGGTATAATGGACAGGATCCAAGATGGCTGCATCTTGAATGGCTGGTTCATGCATTGACTCTGGCATGGGAAAGAAGAAAAAGGTAAATCACTGCCAATGATCCCAGCTGAATCTGCTAACCTCCTCTCCAGTTGCCTTGGAATCTATTGACAAGTTTGTCCACAGAGAACAGCATCCAGCGATTGATCGAGTGGCAGTTGGAAACCCGGCTGAGGGGCTGTTGGAACGTTCAGTCTTGTAGTCCCCTTTGAGCAGTGAGCTCACGCCCCCGGAGACACAGAAGCCCTCTAAGCTGGTGTGCCCTAGTGTATCCTCAATTTGAGAGGAGGCCATTGGTGCTGCCGATACAGGGGGTCCTTGATTCTCACTGGGGTCGCCCATCGGAGGAGGAGTGGAGGCTGAAGGAACTCCACTGGATCAGCATCTAGGTGTGATACTGAAGAGAGGGAATTTGTCAGTTATGGCTGATTTAGCCGGTTCCCCCCCCCCCTCCAGAGGAGACCATGGAGTCCTTGGACTTATGAGACCTTCCATACCTTAAAGTATGGAATATATCTGATCTGGGCTTCCAAGATAGTATTTTTAAAAACACCCATGATTGATGTAAATCTTTAACCTTTGCAGCTGCTCCTTTTATTTTTTTTCTTAACTATTTTCCTCATTTTATCATTGTCTCCCTTTTGAAAGTTTAAAGATAGTACTGTGGATTTCCTTGCCATCCTTCTATTTATTAAATCAAATGTGATCATGCTATGATCACTATTGCCAAGTGATCCCAACAACCTTATCTCTTGCACCAGATCCTGTGTTCCACTAAGGTTAGTTTCCCAAAACAGTTTCCCCCCTTGTTTGTTCATGAACCAGTTGCTCCAAGAAATAGTAATTTATTTCATCTAGAAACTTTATCTCCCTAGCATGTCCTGCTATGACACTGACCCAGTCAATATCGGGATAATTGAAATCACCCATTATTACTGTGCTGTAACTTTTGTTAGCTTTGCTGATTTCTTTTAGCATTTCATCATCCATTACTTCATTCTGGTCAGGTGGTCAGTAGTATGCCCCCACTGCCATCACCTTCCCCTTTTTACATGAGATTTCATTGATTTTATATGAGATGTATTTTGTTTCCTGCAAAATTTGTATCCTGTGTGACTCAATGCCCTCTCTAACAGAGAACAACCCCTCCACAAATTTGATATAGTATGTACCCAGGTATCACAGTGTCCCATTGGTTGTCCTTCCTCCAGGTCTCTGAGATGCCAATTATATCTAACCTTTCATTTGGTGCTATATATTCTAGCTCTCTCATCTTATTTTCTAGACTTCTCGCATTTGCATAAAGACATTTTAGAGGTTGTATTTTATTCATATTAGTCTGGTTATCGGTTGATGGGGGTAATTTGGACTCATTCAGCTCTGCATTTAAGGACATCTGAAATATTTTATCTTTATTGGAACCTCTCTATCAGGATGCCCTAACTTCCCTCTTTTGCTAATATCCTTCAAGGAGACATCCTTCCGAACCATGCGCTCTTGGGCGATTGTCAGCTTTCCCCTGTTATCTAGTTTAAAAGCTGTTCTATCTCCTTTTTAAAGTTTAATGCCAGCAGCCTGGTACCATACCGGTTAAGGTGGAGCCCATCCTTTGGGAAAAGCCCCTCTCTGTCCCAGTTCCTAACAAATCAAAAACCCTCTTCCTTGCACCATCGTCTCATCCATGTATTGAGACTCTGGAGCTCTGCCTGCCTTTTGGGTCCTGCACATGAAACGGGAAGCATTTCAGAGAATGCTACCATGGAAGTTCTGGATTTCAACTTCCTACCCAAAAGCCTAAATTTGGCCTCCAGAACCTCCCTCCCACACAACATGGCTATATACCTTTCCCCTTTATCCCAGATTATCTTTTTTCTCCCCAATTCCAATTTTACACTATCAGGACCCCCATCCCAGCAGCCCTTTTCCTGAGGAATTAGAGGCAAAATATCTCTCAGGAAATTTTTTGTGATTCACTAAATCTTCATCTCCTCCGTGCAAATGTGTCTCTTGTATAAAGCCTATGTTGGCTCTCGGATGCTCCATTCACTAAAAAAGCATGCTTCATTTTGTGGGAGAATTCAGACCATTCACATTTAATACTATATTTAATAATTGCTCAGCCTTCCGAATCATCTAGCTACCAGCCACTCCCACTTTTATGGCCTCCTCTGTGTTCCACCAGCTACATCTTTCTCAACAACATAACCTACCTTCACCTTCCCTCCATCCTTCCTCCTCCTCACACCCAACTCCCCATCACCAGAGAGCACTCTCATGCTAACCTCTTCCTCCTCAAGGAAGGATGCACCCCTGAGAGCTAGGCCTCACTTCAATCACACACTCCTCCCCCTGGAAATCATCCATGATAGCACTGCCACAAACCTCATACTCTCACATCCACCCAACATCTCACACATTGCTCTTCACCCCACATGCACCCATTGCTCTTCACTCTCCATTCTCCTTTTGTCATAGTCCCTCCACACCCTCACTCCTACCCAGGGCCGGATTTACCTTGAGTGAGGCCCTACGCCAACAAAAATTGTGGGCCCCCAGCAGGGGCGGCCCAAGGGGGGTGCGGACCTCATTTGCATAAGGGGCCTCATTTGCATAAATATTTGCATAATGTTACCATATACTAACTTTTAGTAAACGTGCCTCTTAATGAGTGTATGGATAAAGAAAGACTAAAAGATTTCTACATTACTATAATCCAGTGCCAACTGCCAGACACATTAGGAACTACTACAAACACTGCCCATAGTAAACCCGCCGTATCCTAACAGCACTACCAGGACTCACAAAGCACCATACTCTACCAATCAAAAGGCAACACTGCAAATATTAAACCAATACATTTCAGAGAACAACAATACATGACCTACTGGGGAAAGAGAACAAGTGGCAATGTCAAATAGGAATTATATAAACAGAACACCTCAGCTCAGTTACACATGCAGAACATAGACCATCACCAAAACAAGTAATCACAATTTAGAAATAGGAAGACAATAATTAAACTGGGAATCCCAAAAGCCAAACTTGGAATGTACAACACTGTAGAAATAAAACTATACATTAATTTGCTCTTGTACTAAACAAAGCGCAGATGTTAATGATGCACATTTACCAGAGCTGACATATTCCAATTAATAAATTCAAAATAAAGAGATATTTTTCTACCTTTTGTGCATTTTTTTCAGCTGCAATTGCTCCAGCCACTTTCTTCTGGTTTCTTCGTGTCTTCTGCTAACTCTCCATCGTCTGCTGTCCATTTGTCCTTTCTTCTCTCTTCTAGATTTTTTTCCATTCTCTCTCTACATCTGCTTTAACATACTAATCTTTCTCCTTTTGCTCTTTCCTCATTCCTATTTCATCCACTCAAATTTTACCCCTCCATCCTCAATCCCCACTTACTCTCCCAATACCCGGCCAATTGTAGATTTTTTATCCCTCCCACACAAAATATTTTTCCCTTCTCCATTTTACTCTTCCAGCCCCATCCCATTCTAATCCTCCCCCAACATCAGCTCCCTTCTAGTTCCAGCCTCACCCAGCATCCATTCCCTTCTAGTCCCTGCATCAGCCCATTTCCAGTCCTAGCCATCCATCAGCCCATTTCCAGTCCTAGCAACCCCCCAACCCAATACCAGTCCTAGCCCCCCCATCACCCCACTTACAGTCCTTAACCCCCCATCACCCCATTTTCAGTCCTTAACCCCCCATCACCCCATTTTCAGTTTAAGCCCCCCCTATAACCCATTACCAGTCCTAACCCCCATCAGCCCACTTCCAGTCCTAACCCCATCAACCCATTTCCAGTCAGCCCCCCATAGCCCATTGCCAGTCCTACCCCCCCCATCAGCCCACAGCCCATTACCAGTCCTAACCCCATCATCCCACCTCCAGTTTTAACCCCCCAGCCCATTTCCAGTCCTAGCCCCCCATAGCCCATTACCAGACAACCCCCATCAGCAGGGCCGGATTTACGTATATGCCATGTACGCCATGGCGTAGGGCCCACAGCCGGCAGGGGCCCACAAAAAAAGAACCAGTTTTTTTTTTTTAAACTCAATTAAAAAAAAAAACCTGGTGGCTGCCGCCGCGGGGCCCCCTCTGCTGCCGCGGGGGCCCCGTCTACAAGCTGAAGCGGTCCGGTCGGGTCGGGTCTCTCTCCCTCCCTCCCTCGCTGCAGGCTGCGAGAGACGCGAAGATAGAGCGTCTCCTCGCGTCTGTGTTAAGCCCGCAGGGGCTGATGGGATTTTCAGCCCCTGCGGGCTTAACACAGACGCGAGGAGACGCTCTCCCTTCGCGTCTCTTGCAGCCTGCAGCCTGCAGCGAGGGAGGGAGGGAGAGAGACCCGACCGGACCCAACCGGACCCGACCCGACCCGACCCGACCGGACCGCTTCAGCTTGTAGACGGGGCCCCCGCGGCAGCAGAGGGGGCCCCGCGGCGGCAGCCACCAGGTTTATTTTTTTTAATTAAATTTTACTTTAGGCCGGGGGGGGGGGTAGGACTGGTAATGGGCTATGGGGGGGGGGTAGGACTGGAAATGGACTGGGGGGGTAGGGCTGGTAATGGGCTATTGGGGGGGTAGGGCTGGTAATGGGCTATTGGGGGGCTGGGGCTGGAAATGGGCTGGGCTGGGCTGGGCTGGGCTGGGGGGGGTTAAGGCTAGAGGTGGGCTGATGGGGTTAGGACTGGTAATGGACTGTGGGCTGTTGGGGGGGCTTAGAACTGGCAATGGGCTTTGGGGGGGGTTAAGACTGGTAATGGGCTGTGGGCTGATGGGGGCTGTCTGGTAATGGGCTATGGGGGGGGGCTAGGACTGGAAATGGGCTGGGGGGTTAAGACTGGAGGTGGGATGATGGGGTTAGGACTGGTAATGGGCTGTTGGGGGGGGTTAGAACAGTAATGGGCTTTGGGGGGGTTAAGACTGGTAATGGGCTGTGGGCTGATGGGGGTTGTCTGGTAATGGGCTATGGGGGGCTAGGACTGGAAATGGGCTGGGGGGTTAAAACTGGAGGTGGGATGATGGGGTTAGGACTGGTAATGGGCTGTGGGCTGATGGGGGGGGTAGGACTGGCAATGGGCTATGGGGGCTGACTGGAAATGGGTTGATGGGGTTAGGACTGGAAGTGGGCTGATGGGGGGTTAGGACTGGTAATGGGTTATAGGGGGGCTTAAACTGAAAATGGGGTGATGGGGGGTTAAGGACTGAAAATGGGGTGATGGGGGGTTAAGGACTGTAAGTGGGGTGATGGGGGGGCTAGGACTGGTATTGGGTTGGGGGGTTGCTAGGACTGGAAATGGGCTGATGGATGGCTAGGACTGGAAATGGGCTGATGCAGGGACTAGAAGGGAATGGATGCTGGGTGAGGCTTGAACTAGAAGGGAGCTGATGTTGGGGGAGGATTTAAATGGGATGGGGCTGGAAGAGTAAAATGGAGAAGGGAAAAATATTTTGTGTGGGAGGGATAAAAAATCTACAATTGGCCGGGTATTGGGAGAGTAAGTGGGGATTGAGGATGGAGGGGTAAAATTTGAGTGGAAGAAATAGGAATGAGGAAAGAGCAAAAGGAGAAAGATTAGTATGTTAAAGCAGATGTAGAGAGAGAATGGAAAAAAATCTAGAAGAGAGAAGAAAGGACAAATGGACAGCAGACGATGGAGAGTTAGCAGAAGACACGAAGAAACCAGAAGAAAGTGGCTGGAGCAATTGCAGCTGAAAAAAATGCACAAAAGGTAGAAAAATATCTCTTTATTTTGAATTTATTAATTGGAATATGTCAGCTCTGGTAAATGTGCATCATTAACATCTGCGCTTTGTTTAGTACAAGAGCAAATTAATGTATAGTTTTATTTCTACAGTGTTGTACATTCCAAGTTTGGCTTTTGGGATTCCCAGTTTAATTATTGTCTTCCTATTTCTAAATTGTGATTACTTGTTTGGTGATGGTCTATGTTCTGCATGTGTAACTGAGCTGAGGTGTTCTGTTTATATAATTCCTATTTGACATTGCCACTTGTTCTCTTTTCCCAGTATTCTCTGAAATGTATTGGTTTAATATTTGCAGTGTTGCCTTTTGATTGGTAGAGTATGGTGCTTTGTGAGTCCTGGTAGTGCTGTTAGGATACGGCGGGTTTACTATGGGCAGTGTTTGTAGTAGTTCCTAATGTGTCTGGCAGTTGGCACTGGATTATAGTAATGTAGAAATCTTTTAGTCTTTCTTTATCCATACACTCATTAAGAGGCACGTTTACTAAAAGTTAGTATATGGTAACATTATGCAAATATTTATGCAAATGAGGCCCCTTATGCAAATGAGGTCCGCACCCCCCTTGGGCCGCCCCTGCTGGGGGCCCACAATTTTTGTTGGCGTAGGGCCTCACTCAAGGTAAATCCGGCCCTGTCCATCAGCCCACAGCCCATTACCAGTCTTAACCCCCCCAAAGCCCATTACCAGTTCTAACCCCCCCCAACAGCCCATTACCAGTCCTAACCCCATCAGCCCACCTCCAGTCTTAACCCCCCAGCCCATTTCCAGTCCTAGCCCCCCCCCATAGCCCATTACCAGACAGCCCCCATCAGCCCACAGCCCATTACCAGTCTTAACCCCCCCCAAAGCCCATTGCCAGTTCTAAGCCCCCCCCAACAGCCCACAGTCCATGACCAGTCCTAAACCCATCAGCCCACCTCTAGTCTTAACCCCCCCCAGCCCAGCCCAGCCCAGCCCAGCTCATTTTTAGCCCCAGCCCCCCAATAGCCCATTACCAGCCCTACCCCCCCCAGTCCATTTCCAGCCCCAGCCCCCCCAATAGCCCATTACCAGTCCTACCCCCCCCCCCCATAGCCCATTACCAGTCCTACCCCCCCCGGCCTAAAGTAAAATTTAATTTAAAAAAATAAACCTGCTGTCTGCCGCCGCGGGGCCCCCTCTGCTGCCGCGGGGGCCCCGTCTACAAGCTGAAGCGGTCCGGTCGGGTCGGGTCGGGTCGGGTCGGGTCCGGTCGGGTCTCTCTCCCTCCCTCCCTCGCTGCAGGCTGCGAGAGACGCGAAGGGAGAGCGTCTCCTCGCGTCTGTGTTAATCCCATCAGCCCCTGCGGGCTTAACACAGACGCGAGGAGACGCTCTATCTTCGCGTCTCTCGCAGCCTGCAGCGAGGGAGGGAGGGAGAGAGACCCGACCGGACCCGACCCGACCCGACCCGACCCGCCCCCAACCCATCAGCTTGTAGACGTGGCCCCCGCGGCAGCAGAGGGGGCCCCGCGGCGGCAGCCACCAGGTTTTTTTTTTAAATTGAGTTTAAAAAAAAAAACTGGTTCTTTTTTTGTGGGCCCCTGCCGGCTGTGGGCCCTACGCCATGGCGTACATGGCGTATACGTAAATCCGGCCCTGCTCCTACCAAAAAGGGATAAAGAAAAAATATGTCCCACACAGTCACATCTCTCTCAAGCAGGGCGACTCACTCCAGGTCTGGGCACCTCCACATCCAGTCCTGCATTGGATAACTTCAACTGCTTTCCTTGTACAGCCACTCTTTGCTATTTCTGTTGTTCACCAGCTGCTCTGTGCAGTCCCTCCAATTTTTACTTCCACTGCATTACATAAATGAATCCCAGGTCCTCCAGGGCAGCTCACACTTTATCCACTATGCACACTCTCTTAATGAAATCAGCAGCAGTAAACAGTCCAAATGAGAAGACCCAGCACTACCTAACATTCTCTTTCCGTAGATGTGCTGTTACCTCTTTCAAGTCTCTCCTTTACTGTAGCATGGCCACCGAGACATCACTAAAAAGTTCAATTGCTGTATTCTCCCATTTTAGTCTGCCCTGTTTCTGGGCAAACTTTGGGTACAGTTCCTTGCCTTTATAGTTGTCCAAGCATACTATATCAAGGTCTGCCAAAACAAGCATAAATCCCACTTCAACTAATACATAATACAGCAGTCAGAATCCTGACAGGAACGTCAAGACAACCCATCACATCAACTCTAAAGAGCCTTCACTGACTACCAATAGTCCAAAGGACAAAATACAAGGTCATAACCACCATCTATAAAACACATCAGCTCCCTGCCTGGAAGACAATCAATAGAGCACCCTCAACAAGGCCTGGAAAATCTGCAAACCAACACCTTCTAGTCATCCCCCCCTTCAAGAACAGGACCACACGGCAAACAAGCAATAGAGTCTTTTCCCTGCTTGCTCCAACAATTGGAACTCACTTCCGGAAACTATCAAATCACCTCAGTTGACTCAAAACCTGAAGAAACTATTAAAACACATCTGTTTATTGAACACTGGTCTAAATGATATCACTTAACTACACACACCATAACCCCAAACACGCTCTGTGAACATCTATAAATACCCGTTTTGTTAGCTACAAGTTTGCTTCCCTTGTTATATGTAATTACAACATATTTGTGTTTGTTGTTCCATGTAAACTGCCTTGGCATAAAGGCGGTATAAAAAGACCAGTTAAATATATAAAATAAATACAATAATGTTCCTTGGCAGCTCACTGCATTTTGGCCCCACACTGGTTCCCATGATAAGTTACCAGAGGATTTAGTAAAGGTTGTTAGTGTAGCTGGGTTTAAAAAAGGTTTGGACAAATTCCAGGAGGAAAAGTCCATTAAGAAACTTAGAAACAAAATGGCAGAAAAAGACCACATAGCCTATCTAGTTTGCCCTTCCATATCAACTACAATAGTACCCTTTTTATCTTTAGAGATCCTCTGTGTTTGCACCATGCTTTTTTGAATTCAGATACTGTCTTCTTGTCCATCATCATCTTCCCTGGGAGACTATTCCACGCATCTACCACCCTTTCCTTTACAATTTTTTATTAAGTTCCAAAACATTCAAGCAAAACAAGAATGAAAGTAACAGGATGATACATATAATACTATAAACATCGCAATAAAATATAAAATAAAAAGTAACAAATAGAATAATGATCCATCCTAAATTTAGCCCACAATTTTTAGGCAATCACAGGGGGGCTACAGGTAAAATAACTTATCATATAGAGGAAAAAAAATAATATCATAGCAAGGTGGAGACTTAAGCATCAGCCATGTTAGTTGTAGTATGCACCACAATACCTTCCCTTAGCTACAAGAAATTCCAATAACTGACTAGGCTCAAAGAAAAGAAAAAACTTACCATCAAAGGTAATTATTATACATCGAGAGGGAAATCTTAACACAAAACTACCCCCGAGGGAAATGTCTCTGGATCTATGACCCAGAAATTACAAATGGGTGACACGAGCAAGATCAGGAAACATATACTGTATACTTTAGAACTTAAGAAAGTAACATTGACATTTCTAAAATATGCTCGAAGAATCAAAGATTTATCAGGCGCCAAAGCTAAAGTCACAAGCAAGGTAGTTCAGCCGGTCACCATTTCTAATAAATCCTCCAAGAACGCTATAAGATCTCGGGCTCCCTGGAGCAGATTCTCCGAAGCGGGGCCCTGAGACACAGGGCCTACGGTTAGGTACTGTGCACGCAGAATAAGAGGCACATTTTCTCCAGGAAGTTTAAGCACTGCCTGGAAATATTTGCAAACCATCTCCAAAGCAGACATAATAGGAGATTTAGGAAAATTTAATAGTCTCCGATTATTTCTACGCACATAGTTCTCCAAATATTCAGCTTTTTTAGCTAGAAAGATTTTGTCCTTAACTTGAGCGGCACGGAGTCCTCGAAGATGTTCCAACTCCGTTTCTACACCGGTCAAACACAGAGCCTGGTCCTCCTGCAACTTTTCGCCTCAGCAATATCACTCCTCAACGAAAGAGAATCCACTTTCACAACTCCCACAACAGCCAGTAGCGAAGTGTTCATGGTAGCCACCACATCCCACAGTGCTTCTAAATTTATAACTGTTGGTTTTATCAAGCCTCTCAGACCTGGGATTCCATCAAACCCCCCGACCGCTGCTGCAGGTTCCCCAAAAAGGGGGCTGGACCTCCCTACTCCAACTCCTTCTACTGCAGTTTCCACGAGCCACGAGGGGTGAAGAAGCTGTTAAAGTCCCGCTGCAGCGCCCTCCTCACCTCCTCTAACCGGTGAGCACATTGGTATACCAGTGGGAGGCACTCCAATATCCAGGACAACACACCCAGGCGGGGGGGGGGGGGGCACGCTGCTCTGAAGACAGCCATAGCCCGGATGCACCCAGAGCCGATGGTTCAGTCACCGAAGGCTCCGCTGAAGACACCGCTCCACCAGTTGCCGCTGAAAATCTGCATGCCACCAACGTCCTCTGTCTGGCAGTATTGAATGGAGCCGACCCCGAGGGAAGGGAGGCCTGTTTTCTCTTCCAACACCCCATTCCAGAAGCAGCTGAAAGGACCGGACTAGAGCGGTGAGTGCAGAGTGTCTCAACGGCAGCAACACCCTGCCGCCATCTTGCCCCACTCCATAGCAGGAGGATTTAACCACCTTACTGATCTGAGACCACCCTATCTATAAAGAAATATTTCTGCATATTACTCCTGAGTTTATCCCCTTTCACTCTCATCCTATGTCCCCTCATAGCAGAGCTTACCTTCAATTTATGCCACAAAGGTATTTAAATGTTTCTATCATATCGCCCCATCCCGACTTTCCTCTAAGGTGTACATATTAAGATCTTTAAATCTATCCTCATATACTTTATAATGAAGACCACTAACCATTTTAATAGCCACTCTCTGCACTGACTCCAACCTGTTTATATCCTTTTAAAGATGAGGTCTCCAGAATTGCACACAATACTCCAAATGAGGTCGCACCAGAGACTTATGCAGAGGCACTATCACCTCCTTTTTTCTGCTAGCCATTCCTCTCCCTATACACCCAAGCATCCTTCTGGCTTTCACCATCACCTTTTCTACTTGTTTAGTTACTTTAAGATCATCAGACACAATTACGCCCAGGTCCCGCTCTTCTTTTGTGGACAGAAGTACCTCACCTTCTACACTGTACAGATCCTTTGAATTTTTGCAGCCTAAATGAATGAACCTGCATTTTTTAGCATTAAATTTCAGCTGCCATATTCTATACCATTCTTCAAGTTTAGCTAGAACCCTCCTCATGTTGTCAACTCCTTCCTGTGTGTCTACTCTATTGCACATTTTGGTATCGTCTGCAAACAAGCAAACCTTACCAGACAATCCTTCCGCAATATCACCAACAAAGATTTTAAACAGAATTGGACCAAGGACAGATCCCTGTGGCACACCACTGGTAACCTCCTTCTCTTCAGAGCTTATGTTTATGTTTATTCAATTATTTGATTAACTGCATCTTCATGACACCAGGGTGGTGTACATTATACAAAAGATAATCGGAAAATGACTAAAGCTGAAAAGGAAAAGGAACTAGAATGTAAGACAGAAAAGAAACATAGAAACATAGAAACATGACGACAGAAAAAGACCACATGGCCTATCTAGTCTGTCCTTCCATAAAAACAACTACAACAGTCCACTTTTTACCTTTAGAGATCCTCTGTGTTGGTCCCATGCTTTTTTGAATTCAGTTACTGTCCTCATCTCTACCACCTCCACTGGGAGACTATTCCATGGATCCACTACTCTTTCCGTAAAGAAATATTTCCGCATATCACTCCTGAATCTATCTCCCTTCACCTTCATCCCATGTCCCCTCGTAGCAGAACTTGCTTTCAATTGAAAGAGGCTCTCTCCCTGAACATTTATGCCACGGAGGTATTTAAACATCTCAACAACAAGAGATAGAGAGACAAGGAATTTTTAAGTTTGCCTCTTTGCGGATGATACCAAAATCTGCAATAGAGTAGACACCCAGGAATGTGTAGATAAAATGAGGAGGGATCTAACTAAGCTTGAAGAATGGTCTAGAATTTGGCAGCTGAGATTTACTGTTAAAAATGCAATGCCATACATTTGGGCTGCAGCAATCCATGGGAGCATTATAGTATAGGGGGTGAAGTCTGATGATCTTAAAGTAGCTGTACAGGTAGAAAAGGTGACAGCAAAAGCTAGAAGGATGTTTGGGTACATACAGAGAGGAATGGCCAGCAGAAGAAAGGAGATGATAGCGCTTCTGTATAAGTCTTTGGTGCGACCTCATTTGGAGTATTGTGTGCAACTGGAGACCGCAGATTGAAGGCAAGTTCTGCTATGAGGGGACATAGGACGAGAGTGAAAGGGGATACACTCAGGAGTAATATGTTGAAATATTTCTTTACGGAAAGAGTGGTAGATGCATGGAATAGTCTCCCAGTAGAGGTGGTGGATACAGGGACAGTATCTTATTTATTTAAAAGTTTTTTATACCCCCTTATCAGCATTCAAAGCAGTTTACAAGGAACAAAACTTAAACATATACATCATAGTAGGTTTAACTTTGTACATCAGAACAGTAATTAACTATGTACAGTGCAACTACTAGCAGTGGTTATTAACATTCAATGATTATTTACAATTCAGTTAATGGCAGATATCTACAGTGCAGTTAGCAGGTACATTGGATGTATCAAGTGCATGGTCTTTTTATGATGGGTGTGCACTTGAATCTTCTTGGTGTGACCCATAGTGCTCCATAAAGAGTATTGTCTTGATTCTTTTTCTGAAGTCTGCAAGGCCCTTTATATCCCTTATTTTTGGTGGGAAGGAGTTCCATAAGATCAGTGCATAATATGAGAAGGCTTTGTTGCTCGTTGATGTGTTGGTCTTGTGGAAATCAGCTGGGATGGATAGGGAGTTTTGGGTGCATCCCATTCTCTGCCTTGTGTCTGGGATTCTGTTTATTAGTGTGGTAAGGTGAGAGGGTGACATGTTGTGGAGTAACTTGAAGATAATGACTAGGCTTTTGTACTTGCTCCTACTGGGGATAGGAAGCCAGTGCAATTTGTGCAAGATTGGAGTGATGTGTTCAGATCTCGATGCCCACATGATTACCCAAGTTACTGTATGTTGCGCCTATTGCAACTGTGAAAAATGCATGGGACAAACAAAGGATCTCTAAAGATAAAAAGGGGATTATTGTAGTTGTTATGGACGGGCAGATTAGATAGGTCACGTGGCCTTTTTCTGCTCTCATGTTTATATGAATAATATGAAGACTTAAATGCCTTCATTTCTTTTATGCACTGACATGAGGTAACTCCACTCTTTTAAATTGGATGTGCACTGATTAGGATATGTATTGATTTTGCTTGGATTTTGGAGGAGTCAATCACCCCATCGGCCATCTCTCATGGGTAATGTCACTTCCTCTGTACACTTCCATTTTGAGAATTGCCCTAGGAAATTTATATTCTGACATTTATACCTGCTCTTTAGCACAGACAAATTTCCTGAATTTATGAACATATGGCTGCATTTTCAAATGTATGCAAATATATGCAAACCCCTCTCCAAACACACCCCTAGGAATACCTCTGCTCAATGTGGGTAAGCTGCCCTCGTAAAAGATAACTTTGTATAGGTCATCTGGGTCAGAAAACAGACATTTAGGTCCATGCATGCAAAAAGCCCTAATATTTTAGAAAAGACTTGATGCACACTTATTTAAGTCCACAGAAAGTGGAGGAAGGCACGGCCACACCACTGATGTTAATGATAAAAAGAACCCTTAATTCAAAACCTTCAAGGTTCAAGACCTGACGGCCAAGTTTCGGCTGTCAGCCTGCATCAGGGGTCTGAAACATGAATGTATAAATTTGTCATAAAAGAACACAGATAAAATGTAATAAATAACAACATAAAAGAAAAGTGACAAATATAAAATAGATGTAAAATTAAAGACAAGAGCTGTGCCTTCCTCCACTTTCTGTGGATTTGCTTGTGCTCTGCAGAGGTCCCACCTCTTGTTGTGTTCCCTTTGTCTTGGTTTTAGAACACTTTAAAACAATAATAAACCCCATATATGGGTACCATTCCATTCATTGTGGTTTCCAAAATATGGAGCCTTTTGAAATATATGTATTGAATCACCAAGGAAGCATATATATTGGCAGTTTGTTTCCCGAGAGATAGTACTTGAGAATACCGCTCAGGATCATGGGAGCCATTTTGAACTCTGGCTTCAATGGAGCTGGTTCTTGCTCTCCAGTAAACACCAGAGACCTCCTGGTAAAAGCTGGAAGGGGGGGGGAGTAGTAGGGGTTTGTCTTGGAGGGGTCAATTTGGGAGTTTAGATGTCAGAAGGGATTCAGGGAGTTACTGATGTGAAGTCAGGGAGAATCTTACATCTTACTCTGGGGGAATGCTGAGGTGGCCGATGGGGGAATATTAATATCAGAGGGGGTTTCAGGAGATGTTGTTAGGAACAGCGATTTTCAAAAACTGCTCCCATGCACATTTGATGGAAAGATGGACCTTTTTTCTCCATGTGCAGTTTTTTTAAATTGATGCTCAGGCTAGACATGGTGAGACATCAACAGGTACTGCTGCATATCCCCATACATATTTTACAAGAGGTTCTATGTTTGGCACAGTCTTTGTAGAGTACAGTGGAAATTTTCCACATCCCCACCAGGATGTATTAATTCCCTTCTCCATGACCTATTTAAAAATGGGTCCCAAACTAAGCACCCACTTGTCTTCTATCTTGCTTTCTAAGGGGGACATTTATAGTAGGACTCCTATGTGAAATGTTTAAAAAGGCGCCTATTTTATAAAGGCAACATAGGCACCGATGTACCTCTATAAAATAGGCTCCCAAATCCAGCTCCAAAGGAGCATAAATGCCAATGCACAAATTTACACCTGCTCTGAAGAAGGTGTAGACTTGTGCATGACATCTATGGGACATATTTAGTAAAGTGCACTAATGGCTAGGGCAGAGTTTACTGCACACTAAGTATGCCACAGAAACTGTTCCCACACTCTAAAATGGCCAGCGTGATAAAAATCCAGCACTAACTGCTTGGCATGTGAAGGGGCGGAGACTGGGTGGATAAGGGGCGGAGACTGGGTGGATAAGGGGCGGAGAGTGGGCATTGACTGCACATTGCGGTTAGTGCAGAGGTGAATAACCCATGATAACTGTCAATGTTGCAGTTAGTGAAGATGCAATGGCAGTGTGAGGATATGAAGTGCCCTAGGCAAACCTCATTCCTGGCACCCTGCTCTGCTCCTGCCCTTACCCCTCTTCAGGATCAGCAATGGCTTTAAACAGTTCCACAGTTCTTTCCTAAACATTTGTCTCTGCAGTACTGTTCCTGCTTCCGCCCCTCTGATGCAGACTTCTTGTTTGCATGGAGTTGTGCGCACCACTTACACTCTGCCCAAGTACATGTGTTGTTTAGAAAATACTATAATTTACACTCATACTCGCAAAATGTAGGCTTGGTCATTTATGTGGAGGCCAATTCCACATGGGGCAAAAATCTGGATGGGCTGGCTAGATGCTCCCATGGGAGCAGAATCAGGTGCACTGGGCTTGGATGGGCAAGACATGCCCCAATTCTGGCCCGCTATACGTTCGGTGCCCTCCCTGTCTAATCCTCCCAAAGCCCTTGCATGGATCTCAGTGCCATGGCATCCCATTGCCATGGCATCGGGATTCCATGCAGGAAACCCGATTGCCCGCATGCCTACAAATGTCCCTTTTCCCCGCCGCCTGACCCTCGGAGTGGCCTACCATGGCCGGGATCGGGCGGCGGGGAATCCCTACTGTTCCTCATCCGGGTTCGGCAGGCCACGGGTGTCGATCCCCTTCCTCCAGGGGGGACTTATTCCACCTCCAAAGTGGAATAAGTCCCCCTTCTAACTCAGCAGTCCTGACATTCAGGGCCACAACCGGAATTGGGCCTGTACATCTGGAATCAGGGTCCTGCCTCCAACCCACTCATGCTCCTCCTCTGGTCCACAGCCATACAGAGCTCCCTCCACATCTCCCCTGTATGCTCAGGGAGCTTTGGGAAGGGAATCCAGCACAGGCGTTAGCGGAGATGTACGTCCAAACCGGACAAACATCCCCGCTAAACAGTGCTCAGAATCTACCCCAAAATCTCTGATCTCACCTTAAATTAAGGCATGGTTTTGGCAATTTCCCTTGTATTTTGTAAAGAAAAGTAGGTGCCTCCTTTTTTAAGTTAATTTATTTATTTAACAAGTTTTCTATACCGCCTTTTCCTATAATCAAATAAAATAGGCTTAAACTAGGCACATCTTGACTGCCTTAAAGTAGGCATCTTTTATACAATTACCCTCATATGCAAGTGGCATCACTTCACGAACGCCAGACAGCTGACCACAATTCCCCCTTCCAACTCGCCAATAAACCCCAGGTTCAAGTGAGAAGTTAAGCAAGATGTTTGCAAGTCTCAAGGAAGGTGTAAATGCCAGCAGGGAAATTTGAGAAGGTACACAGTGACGAACCACCCAGTCACACCTGGAAGATGCCTCCTGTACTCTTCTGCACGCTGTGTCACAGATGTATAAGTACTGCCTGGTCTATAATTACCACATGCTGATATACTTCTTACACATGCAAACAGCATGTAAATCTTCAAAAATGACTTCTAAAGCCTGCATAGGTGTAATTCATGCACATATTGGATGTGCAAATTTATCAGCACACTGCTATATGCTCAGAAGGTTTTTTTTAATTGCCTTCCCCAGGTACAGCTGTGCCTCTGATTCTCTAGTTCTTAAACCCGGGATACTATAGATGTGGAGGATCCTTGTTTCTGAGGTTTTTATAATCTTATAATTTTGCTTGTCTTATTGAATTATCTGCATGCTTCATTGTACACAATACAAATTCCAAAAGGTTGTCTGTGAAGCAAGCAAAGTGTGTCAATCTAACATTTTGTCGGGTCTCGCACAACCAGGGAGGATAAGTATAATTGAACTCCCAATGTGAGCGTGACCCATTTTAATATTTTAATAATGCAAAAACCCAAAACGAAGTTTGAAAATAGCTAAACTTAGCTTAAACAGTCCAGAATTCACTGCTACCGCATTCCGCAGGCACGCGTGTTTCGGACTGAATAGCCCTGCTTCAAGTGCGACCCGCTTCAGAAAAAAGAATCTGGTGCCAAAAAACACCACGTCCCATGGCTCGTATTTCACAGTGCCTGCAAACCTTATGATTGGCTGCTGAAAATGACGTGCTACGAGGAGAAACCAATGAATGGAAACATGAATGAAAAAAAACAATGAATGGAAACATGAATGAAAAAAACTGAAAAAAATGTATGAACCTACAAGCTCCCCCATTCCCCATTTTTTTGTTTGAGCTTTCCCAACTCCATATTTAAACAAGCAGGTTTCTACAGGAAGCTATTTGCAGGAATTTCTCTAAAAGCTGCCACACAAAATGATTCCGGAAGACAGCCCACAGTTCCCTCATGAAGAGCACAATCCAGAGACCACAATGTAAGAATCAGTTGGCACATCGATGAGGAAATGATGGAACGACAGGCAAAATGCATTGCCCTGTGAGTCTTGACCAACATGCATTTCTTCCTTTCCTCCACGTTCAGTGTTCTATTTAGATGGAATAAGCAGAGAAAAAGAGCTAATAGTGACATCAGTCTTTTCTTTTGTCTGTCATTAAGAATGTGAGAGCAAATTCTCATTTTGCAAAGTTCTTTGTGAGTAGCCAAACATGTTAGGCTCCTTTTGACACCTTCTGCCATTGATGTTAATGTAAGGAGGCTCCCTGTATTTATTAGTTGTATAGTGTGCTGTATTTCATGTGTTTGGGTGATTTTACCTGCGTTCTATCTTTAATTATGAGTTTGAGAAGAGGATTTCTCTATGTGGATGATGTTCAATTGTGTATCTCTTTGGATGATGAGGAGGCTGGTGCATTAGCATAGTTGAAAGCTGGGTGGACCTCCATTGCTGAGAGGCTGGGAAATAACCAGCTGGACCTTAAAATGCAGATAACTGAAACATACCAGTGGGAGAAGAGAATTTGAGGTTTGAGAGATAGTAGTTAGTGTTGCAATGGGGGAATACTGAAGTGTTAAAAGAAGAGAGATTTAGGATGGTATTTTGATCAGTGACTCTGAGGTAAGACCCAGGTGACTCGCAGGGTGCGTGTGGCATATGGAAAACTGAGGATAGTGTGAAAGCCATGCCCTTCATTGCAACCAGGTATGTTTAGGCTTTTGGTTCAGAAGTCAGTGTTCCCACTATTAGATTATTGAAATGGTCTCTATCCGGAGCTAGCAGACAGCTCCTTCGCCATTTACAAGTAACTCAAAATAGAATTGCCAGGTTGTTTCAGCATCCCCCTTGTTGCCAGTTCAAGAGAGGCTAGGTTTAAGCTATTGTGCATGGCCTTTAAAGCCTCACAGGTGAGCATTTGGCTAGGAAATTGAAGTAGTACATACAGTATCAGGCAGGCAACTATGATCTAGACAGAGAGCATTGTCGGAGGTGCGTCAGTCAAGTCTTTCCAACTGACATTCTATCACCTCCTTGCAATTGTTACCTGAATTATCTACTAATTATGTTATAGTTTTGCTTTCATTACCTATAATGACTACTACTACGTTAAGTTCTTTGTTATGTGCATCTTATTCTTGTTCCTTGTAAACCACTTTGATTCATTGATTAAGCAGGTATAAAAAAACAAATAAAGAAACTTAAGCTTAGAGCTAGGGTCTTTTCAATTGCAGTACCAGAACTGTCAAATAATTCCTGAGGGATTACATAATGAGATAAATCTGAGTGATTCTGAAAAAAATGTGAAAACATGATGCTTCCCTAAGTAGGGGGAGGGGGTTTAACTACTGCTAGTGAAAGGGCTATCATGGTGGAGCGCACAGAGGGAGAATAGGGTTAGATTTTTTTTTTCTAATTTAGTATTTATTCATTTAAATTTCACAACTTGTATCTACAAATGGTCAACTAGTGCATTCAGTATCAAGCCCAAATACACAGGTGGACTACCACCCATGTTCAATGTCCCCCCAACCCCCTTCCCTCCTCAAACCCACCCTCTCTGCTACTCCGACCCTTTCCACCTCTTCCCTCTCACATACCCCATACCTTTAAACATTGGGACCTTTAAACATTTAACTTTTTAAACAGCAACCCTGCCACCCTCTCCCTTCTCCCACCAATGCTCCACTCCCGTCCCCCTCCCAATTTCATACCACTCTCACACTTTTGTGTACTTTTTAACAGTATGCTTTCTGTGTGCTTCAATCGCACAAAAGCCCCATAGTTGCTCCATTCTCCCCACAACTTCCTTTAGCGGGGGTAGATCAATGTTTTTCTATCATCGGAAAAGGCTCATCCAAGCTGTAATTATGCAATACCCCAGAAATACCCCTAAATCCCCGCCTCCTCCCTCCACATCCTCGTTCAGGATAACCATAGCAGGTGTAATTGTTACCTGCACCTTGGTGGTGTCCTCAATTAAAACATTCCACCTGTCGCCAATAGCCTTGCACCTTCAGACAGCTCCAGATCATATGTAGCAGGCCTCCCTGTACCCCACACCCTTTCCAACATGCATCTGATCTGTCTGGACAGATAGCTTTCAGCTTGATCGGGGTCCAATACATTTGCAATCAGACTTTATAACTATGCTCCAACATTGCAGTCTCAGGTGCTAACCGGTGTGATCTTTCATAGATACCATCCCACCTAGTTTCATCACATGACCCTACTAACTCCTCTTCCCACTGCTTTTGACTATGCGCTATCCCCTTCTCTTTTTCACTCAGGAGTTTATACAATCTTGATAGTATCCTATTTTGTGACCCCCCCCCCCTCTGTCCCATCATTTCCTCAAATGGAGTGGGCTTGGCTAACCAATTTTGTTTCGCTTCCTTCTGCTGCAGGAAATACCACATTCGTACATATGCATAGTGGTCTGTCTGCTCCAATTGATATTGTTGCTATAATTCGTCAAACCTTTTAATTGACCCTTCAGCCCTGATTACTTGGCCTATTTTACACAGCCCATTAAGCGCCCATCTCTTATACACCCCTATCCCTTCCCCTGATCCACACTTCGCTACCATTTGAATATGTTTCCCTCGAATATGTTTTCCCGCCAATCAAATACCCTTTCCATTTCCTCCACACCTGGGAAGTAAGCTCCCGAAAGGGGTTCCCCTCCACCTCCCCCCTCCTCCCGTATCCGGGATCCCATATCCATGCTTCTATATTCACTTCTTCTCCCTCTTACATGTGCACCCAATCCGTATTTTCTATCACATCTCGCCCTGCAAACAACGCGCGGAGTAGCACCGCCTCATAATACCGGGGCAGGCAGGGTTCTCCCATCCCATCCTCCTCCTTGAGCTTATACATTATAGCCCTTGCCACTTTCGGACATTTCCCTCCCCATATAAACTGCATAAGGATATTTTGCATCCTGTCCATTTCCCTTTTTGTCACCTTATATGGCAGGGACATGAACAGAAACAACAACCTTGGTAATATGTTCATCTTCACTACTGCGATATGCCCCAGTCAAGACAAGTACAGTCCCCTCCATTTAAAAAGATCCTGTTGAATTTTATCAACCAGGCCCTGGTAGTTCCAGTGTTTAATGTTCAATATAGGTTTCCCTAACTGAATCCCCAAATATCTAAAACTACTCTCCACCCACTTAAATTTAAAGTGCTTCTTCAGACTCTCCTCCACTCTGGGCAGCAAATTAAACCCCAGCACCTCCGTTTTACTTTGGTTCATTTTGTATCCTGCTATACGTCTGTACGGCTGCTAACAGCACCGGCATCGTTAGTAAAGGCTGGGTTAAAGTAAAGATAATGTCATCAGCAAACAATCCAATTTTTTTCTCCTGCCTCCGAATACGAACCACCTTTATATCTACTCCCTGCCTGATATATTCTGCCAATAGATTTTTTTAAATGTTTTAATGTTATTTTATTATACATTGTTTCAATGGCTTTCTCGAAAGCATGCAGGCAGTATATAAAAATTCTAAATGGATAAATCTCCTACTATTTGCAGTTTTATGATTATTATATGTATTTATTGTAAACCACTTTGGTACCACTATGTGAAAAGTGGTACGTCGCATATTTAATCAATCTAAACACTAAAAATATCTTGAAAATCTTTGCAAGAAGGCAAAAATTCAACAATATAACAAGCCTCGTTTTAGTCTCCAGAGGCTAGTTAGGGGTTAATTAGGGGTTAACAGGTAACATCCTGAGGCACTAATTGGGCATTTGAGAAGTTTAGTAGAGCTTACTTGTGAAGGAGTTTAGGAGTGCCAGAGAAAGAGAAGCTGATAAGAGTTGTTTGGCAGGAAGATAGTGAGAGTAAGGACTTCAGCAGAGCTATCTAGCTGGTCATAAATCATTTGAGCAATATACTTGCAGATTCAACTAAAAGTGACACAGGTGTATATAGTCACACAACATTTTTGTAAGAGATATTGCAAATATGCCATCGGCAGCATGGGCCACTTATTATGATTTTAGTTCCCATGCCTAGGGGCACACCACAAGTGAAACTAGAATAAGCATCTCTTGATTATTGCAACTCAGGGAAGAAGCGCAGTACAGAGCAAATTAGGGGGACTTCTGGGGCTTGCATGGCCACTCCTGCTGCTACATTGGAGGGGAGATGCTGTACTGTAGGGGCTTTTATTGGGATTCTTTCACCTATGTTGTAGTACTTGGGGGGAGGGGGAGGGAAGGAGAGATGGGAGATGCTGCATTGTTTGGAAGTGGAGAGGGGGAGATGCTACAGTTGGGGGCAAGAGAGGGAACAGGTTGATGCTGGACTAGGAGGGAAGAAGAGAGGAGATACTGGATTTCCGAGAGAGAGACAGGACAAGTAGATGTTGGACAACAGAGGTGCCAAGGAAGGGAAAGGAGGAAGCTGTTAGAGATAGATGTAGGGAGGGAATGGAAGAATACAGGACATGTGGACAGCAGGCACTGGAAAGAGTTTCATTTCATTTATTTATAATCCACTAAAACACTACTAAGCAAAGATCAATCATTAACTTTCATAATAATATAATTAAACAATGACAAGCATAACACAAAATCCCAAATAAAAGCAACTTGAAACAGATCCGTTTTGAGCTTTTTGTGAAACTTTGTACTCTCTCTCCCTCCGTAAATCAATGACCAGATCCTTCCAGGACTCTAGTCCCATTATTGAGAAGGCACATATCATGGCAACCACCCGTTGAGCTGGAGACATAGATGGTACAACCAAAAAATCTTTCAGACTAGAGCAAAGAATGTGATTAAGTATGTTAGACTACATCCTTTATTTTAGCACAATGGTATTATCTCCATGCAGGATTTTATAAATCATTGTCAAGTTCTTAAACTGCACTCTATTTTACTGGCAACCAGTGAAACTCAATAAGATTTTCAGAGACTTGATCTATCTTACATAATTAAAAAATTACTCACACAGCTACATTTTGAATCAACTGTAATGAACTCAGTCACCTTTTAGATAACTCAACATAAAATATGCCTAAAAGACAAAAGACATTAAAGACTACTACCATATGAAAATTTTCAAAATCTAGAAAAGGTTTCAGGCCACACACCATCAATGGTTTCAAAAACTGCTCTGAGTAGCTGGGCCATCATAAACTCAGAATCTAGTACAATACCTCAGGGCCGGATTTACCTATACGCCAGGTACGCCGTGGCGTAGGGCCCACAGCAGGCAAGGGCCCACAAATAGGGTTGCCAACTGGCCGGTTTTCAGCCGGCCTGGCGCAGAGGCAAAACCGGCTTTTCTCCCACCCCGCAGTAAAAAAAAAAACCCTTCCCCGGGGCGGCCCACACACCGGAGGGCTTCAGAGGGAGCCGGGGAAGCCCGCGCGAGGCCCCGGCTCCCTCTGTACAGCCGCCAGCGTGAAGAGCCTTTTCCTTCACGCTGGCGGCTGTTCCTGTGATGCCGCGATTGGTGGGAAAGGTTAAAGGCAATGCCCTTTAACCTTTCCCAGCATTCGCGGCTTCACAGGAACAGCCGCCAGCCTGAAGGAAAAGGCTCTTCACGCTGGCGGCTGTACAGAGGGAGCCGGGGCCTCGCGCGGGCTTCCCCGGCTCCCGCTAAAGCCTCAGACAGCCGCGGTTTTGGGGGAGGCCAAGGACTGCATGGGCTGTGATGGGGGGTGGGACCCGGGCGGGGAAAAGGGGTATGAGGGGGGAATTGGAATGGAAATGGGTGGGGATGGGGGGGGGGGACCTGGACCGGAAAAGGGATATGGGGGGGGGCGTGGACTGGAAAGAAATGGGCTGTAATGGGGGGGGGGACCTGGACTGTAAAAGGGCTATGGGGGGGGGGGAGGGGAAATTGACTGGAAATGGGTTTTGTTGGGGAGTGGTACAGGGACTGTAAAAGGGCTGGTGGGGGGACATGGACTGGAAATGGGTTGTGATGGGGAGGGGGACCTGGACTGGAAAAGGGCTATGGGGGGGGGAACTTGGACTGGAAATGGGCTATGGTGGAGGGAGGGAGGGGGAACTTGGACTGGAAATAGGCTGTGATTAGGGGGACTTGGACTGGAAATGGGTTGTGAAGGGGGGGGGGACCTGGACTGGAAAAGGGCTATGGGGGGGGGCATTGGACTGGAAAGAAATGGGCTGTGATGGGGAGGGGGACCTGGACTGGAAAAGTGCTAGGGGGGGGGCGGGGGACATGGACTGGAAATGGGTTGTGATGGGGAGGGGGACCTGGACTGGAAAAGGGCTATGGGGGGGGGGGGCATGGACTGGAAATGGGTTGTGATGGGGAGGGGGACCTGGACTGGAAAAGGGCTATGGGGGGGGGGCACTGGAAATGGGCTATGGTGGAGGGAGGGGGAACCTGGACTGGAAATAGGCTGTGATATGGGGGGCTAGGACTGCAAATGGACTGTGATGGTGGGGGGGGGGTAGGACTGCAAATGGGCTGTGATGGTGCGAGGGGACTCAGACTGCAAATGGGATGTGATGGGGGGGGCCTAGGACTGGAAATAGGCTGTGATGGGGGACTTGGACTGGAAATGGGCTGTGATGTGAGGGCTAGCACTGGAAATGGGCTGATGAAGAGCTGGAATAGGACTGGAAATGGGCTGATGTGGGGCATGGGAGAATGGGATTAGAAGGGAGTGGATGCTGGGTGGGTCTAGAACTATAAGGGAACTGATTTTGGGGGAGGACTAGAATAGATGGGGAATGAGAATGGAGAGGGGAAAAAATATTTTGTGTGGAAGAAAAGTCTATGATGGGCTGGGTATTGCGAGAGTAAGAGGGGCTTGAGAATGGAAGGGTGAAATTTAAATGGATGATAAAGGAATAAGGAAAGAATTGGGGGAAAGAGCAAAAGGGAAACAATCAGTATGTTAAAGCAGAAATAGAGAGAGAATGGAAAACATCTAAAAGAGAAGAAAGGACAAATGGATAGCTCGCAGAAGACACGAAGAAACCAGAAGAAAGTGACTGGAGCAATTGCAACTGAAAAATAAAACGCCCAAACAGAAGGTAGAAAAATACTTTTTATTTTGAATTTATTAGCTGGAATATGTCTGGTCTGGGAAGTGTGTATTGATAACATCTTTGCGTTTTTGTTTAGTGCAAGAGGAAATTACTTTATAGTTTTATTTCTCCAGTGTTGTACATTTCATGTTTGGATTTTGGGGTTCCCAGTTTAATTATTATCTGACCAAGGAAGTTAGCCTACACGTATCCTCGGTAATTTTTGTGGGTGGGGCTGGGGACGGGGCGGGGGTGGGACTAGGGGCGGAGAATGGGTGGAGCATGGCGAGCCACAGGTGTCGGGTTTTTCTCGGTGAAAAAGTTGGTAAGCCTACCCACAAACAAGAGTCCCCAGGACAATCATATTCTTTCCATCACTGAGAAACTTCGCGGCTGAGTTCTACCGTCATCTCCAGGTAATTTTTTCGTTCATTTCATCTTCAGTTCTACAGCTCGGAACTTCCGCTGATGGAACTGTGTTTGTGGGTGTGTTGGGTATAGTCAGAGTGCGAGGCGGGGTTGTGCGAGCCTGGATCCCTCGCTCTCTAGAGAGAGTTGAAATTGCTGCAGCCTAGCTGAACAGGGCCATCCGCGAGCTTCTCCAGGCCCTGGCATGAAGGGGAAAGAGGAAAAGGAGAGTGGGGGAGGCGGGAGGCGGGAGTCCGGAGAAGAGCACTAGCGCTCAGGAGCAGGGAAACAGACTCTTCGTCACCCGCAAGTACCAGGAGGCGGTGGCCTGTTACACCAAAGCCATAGTGAGTACCGGGGAGCAGTGACGGCCAGGTCCGTTTCCTGTAGCTGCTGTAGTACCACCGGATCATTCAATGATCCTCTTCCCCGATGGATAAGACATTTTTTTAATGTATTTCTTGAATTCCGATGCTGATTTTGTCCCTATTGCCTCTTTATGTCAGGCAATTCTATACATCTATTGCCATTTCTGTTTTGGTAAGTTGATCTCGTTTTTATTTTTTCTGGGGGCCCACAATTTTTGTTGGCGTAGGGCCTCACTCAAGGTAAATCCGGCCCTGCAATACCTAGATATTTTACCTCGGACTATAAAATAATTTTATTCCAAACAAGGCAAATACTTCCTAGTAACACCCCTTTTATAAAGTGTAAAATCACCATGGCTTCAGTTTTGCTGCAATTAATTAAAAGACCATTTGCCTTGAGCCATTTAGCACCTCTATTAAAATTTTTGACTAAATTCAATTTTGAGATAGAATCCTTGACACTAAAAGGAACAAACAGAAGAAAGACAAGGAAAGCAGAAGAGAGATACTAGAACCAAGATGACTTGAGAGAGAAAAAAACAAAAATTAGAAAAAAATATTTCACTTTGAATTTACTAACTGGAATATGTTAGCTTTGGGCAGCAGAGTCACAAACCCCACCTGCCAAATGTATTCCCAGCTCTTTCTAGCTGAAGATCCTAAATCCTGATGCCAGGACCTGGTGTAATCTCCCTTGGAGGTACTGGAGGTTTTGTCTCCAACAGTTGGATTGCTCCTAGTGGGAGA
Source organism: Ichthyophis bannanicus (assembly GCA_033557465.1). NCBI lineage: Eukaryota > Metazoa > Chordata > Amphibia > Gymnophiona > Ichthyophiidae > Ichthyophis > Ichthyophis bannanicus. Next base: position 724,400,208 of record CM066032.1, read on the forward strand.
AGAGGGCCTCATATTCCATTAAAAAGGCACAAAGCATAATAAGCAATTCTAACTACTGTCATGCAAGGTTAACATCTGGCAAAGCATTAAAAACTATTAGGGATTTTGAGAAAAAAAGGGGCTATGGGGGGAGGGAGAGGGAGGGTGTCAGTGTACCACAAAGTAGAATGGACACTTAGACGCCAACATCCTCACTCCGAGAGAGATTTATTAAATGATTGATTCGTGAGAAAAGACAACAACTAGTTGATGGCTCGATCCAATGTGAAACTGGGAATATGAGGAGAAGGAATGCTGAGATCATGGAGTTATGATGAATCAGAGTCTGAGTATCGGAGAAGGATGGGAAGGGACTCTCTGCTGCTTTGAAATAAGGCAGGATACTGAGCCCTGAAGAGAAAAGAGGAAGGGTATCTGTTAAAGTGATCTGAGAAGTCAGACAAAACCACTTAGAACAGAAAAAAGGCTGAATGAAGCAGATAAGAGAAACTCCTCCTATGGCAGCGCAGAGATTGGAAACCGTGATGAGTTAAAACCTTGTAAGCAAACTGTAGCTTTATCTCCAAGATAATAAGCAAAAACACTTAAGGCTGACCTTATCCTCATGAGCAAATAGCAGCTTTTAAAGTGTAGATTGCCTACACCTGCAAACAGTGATTTTAGAAAGCTGCTAGTCATGCATGGTAATCCATACCAGGTAGAGATTGCAAGAAAGCCACATGGGGGAGCAGCGGCTTGGGTGGGTCTAAAATATTTTATTTATTTATTTAGCATTTTTTATATACTGCATTTCCAAAGGTCAATGTGGGTTACATGGAACAATTTAAAGTTAACATTACATTGAACAGAGAATATTAACATAGAATGAAAATGTTTTAAAAATTCTAACAATGGGAATAGAACAAGTGATAACTATTATGAATTAAACTATGATACATGATTGTGTGCCTATGGCAAGGTGATATTTAGGGAAAGGTGCAGGTATAATGAATTGATTAGTGATTCATATGATTAACATGGGCATGGCGTCTGATTCTCGAGTTCTGTATGTAGACAAAGCAAATTGTATGGGAGTGCGGATGCGGGTGGAGTCAAATTATTCTTTGCCCTCAAAATGCTCTTTGAATAGTAGAGTTTTTAGTTCCGTTCTGAAATGGTAGATGTCCTCTATGTTTTTGAGTTTTGCAGGGAGGTTATTCCAGAGTCCAAGTGCATAGAGCCCTTGCAAGGCCCTTGCTCAAGTTGTTTGGTTACATTTCAGTTTTTCTATAGGCACGCTTAAAGTGTTTTGCGCACGTGATCTCCTGCTTCTGTTTTATGGAGGTCTTTCAAGCATGTTTTGTAGGTAAGTGGCAGACATCTTGTGTAGGACTTTGAAAATGGTCATGAGAACCTTGTATTTTATGCGGCAAGGAAGGGGGAGCCAGTGTAACTTTTTTAGGATAAGAGTTATATGATCCATTCTGGATGCTCCCTCTAGAACCCTGGCTGTCATGTGCTGGGACATTTGTAATGGTAGTAAGACATATTAATGAACGCCCTGGAAAACGATATTGCAATAGTTTATATGTGGGAATATTATAACTTGAAATACAGTACTGTTCAGAAGTCATTGGCTTCAAGCAGAGGCCAAAGGTTGGAGGGTTTTTATCTTCTGGTGAAGCATTCTAGTGGTATTGTTGATTTGTGTTTGTAAAGTGAGACATTAATCAATTGTTATTCCAAGGTATTTGATCTCCGTTTTAACTTTCAGCTCTGCATCATTGACCTTTAGGTCTGATGGCAGGGAGAAATTTTTGTCCCTTATTATAAAGGGTACTTATGTTTTTTAAATTTATTTTGAGGTTATGTTGTAGTAACCAGTTGGAGACTGCATTGAAACAATCTATTAAGGGTGCGTAGCAGGCTTTTGTTGTGGAGAAGTAAAAGGGCGCGGGCAGGGTCCCGGAGCCCGCTCGTAACCGGGCGCCCGGCCCGAAGCGGGACCCTGCACGCGCGTTCAGGGAGGAAAGGATGCGCGTCAGCGTAAGCACGCTGCGCGCATCATTTAAAGTGATTGGCTCCGCTCGAGGTTGAGCGGAGCGGAGCGAATCAGTGCTGCAGGAGCTGCATGTGCTCCGGCGTTTGCAGCATGGCCGGAGCACATGCGATCGGGTACCCAGGAGGCAGCCCACCCGCCCTCCCATTCTAGCAGGGTGGGGGGGGAGCATATGTGGGGTGTCGCAGCTGGGGGGGGGGTGTTTCTGGGCGGGATCCCAGAGGTCCGGGCAGGGGCGGCCCAAGGGGGGTGCGGGGCCATGTGCGGAGACTCGGTGCGGGACCTCATTTGCATAAGGGGCCTCATTTGCATAAATATTTGCATAATGTTACCATATACTAACTTTTAGTAAACATGCCTCTTAATGAGTGTATGGATAAAGAAAGACTAAAAGATTTCTACATTACTATAATCCAGTGCCAACCACCAGACACATTAGGAACTACTACAAACACTGCCCATTTAAAACCCATAGCAAACCCGCCGTATCCTAACAGCACTATCAGGACTCACAAAGCACCATACCCTACCTATCAAAAGGAAACATGCAAATATTAAACCAATACATTTCAGAGAACAACAATACATGACCTACTGGGGAAAGAGAACAAGTGGCAATGTCAAATAGGAATTACATAAACAGAATACCTCAGCTCAGTTACACATGCAGAACATAGACCGTCACCAAACAAGGAATCACAATTTAGAAACAGGAAGACAATAATTAAACTGGGAATCCCAAAAGCCAAACTTGGAATGTACAACACTGTAGAAATAAAACTATACATTAATTTGCTCTTGTACTAAACAAAGCGCAGACGTTAATGATGCACATTTACCAGAGCTGACATATTCCAATTAATAAATTCAAAATAAAGAGATATTTTTCTACCTTTTGTGCATTTTTTTTCAGCTGCAATTGCTCCAGCCACTTTCTTCTGGTTTCTTCGTGTCTTCTGCTAACTCTTCATCGTCTGCTGTCCATTTGTCTTTTCTTCTCTCTTCTAGTTTTTTTCCATTCTCTCTCTACATCTGCTTTAACATACTAATCTTTCTCCTTTTGCTCTTTCCTCATTCCTATTTCATCCACTCAAATTTTACCCCTCCATCCTCAATCCCCACTTACTCTCCCAATATCCGGACAATTGTAGATTTGTCTTCCCTCCCACACAAAATATTTTTTCCCTCTCCATTTCACTCTCCCAGCTCCATCCCATTCTAATCCTCCCCCAACATCAGCTCCATTCTAGTTCCAGTCCCACCCAGCATCCGCTCCCTTCTAGTCCCCGCATCAGCCCATTTCCAGTCCTAGCCCCCCATAAGCCCATTTCCAGTCCTAGCTCCCCCATCTATTTGCAGTCCCATCCGAGTCCCTCCATCAGCTCATTTCCAATCCCAGCCCCCCATGAGCCCATTTCCTAGCCCCACCATCAGCCCATGTCAAATCCTAGCTCCCCTCCACTCAGCCCATTTCCAATCCAAGCCCCCCATGAGCCTACTTCCAGTTCTAGCCCCTTCATGAGTCCATTTCAATCCAAACCCCCACCACAGCCCATTTCCAATCTTAGCACCCCCCAACAGCCAATTTCCAGTCCTATTCTAGCCCCTCCATCAGCCCATTTCCTGTCCTAGCCCCCCCCCCACTCACCCATTTCCAGTTCTAGCTCCCTCCCCCTCACAACCCATTTCCATCCCAAGCTGCCGTCCCCATCAGCTATTTGCAGTTCAAGCCCTCCTTCCACTCAGCCCATTTCCAGTCCTAGCCTCCTCATAGCTCATAGTGGAGGAGTAGCCTAGTGGTTGGGGCAAGGTACTTTGGGCCGGAAGGTTGGGGGTTCAAATCCCACTAGAGGACAGCAACCTTGGGCCAGAAGGACTGGGGTTTCTAGTCCCACAGGTGCTCCTTGTGGTCTTGGGCAAGCCACTTAACCCTCCATAGCCCATGTTCCCTGTAAAATAGTTCTCTGTGTGCTGTGCTTTCCTGTCTAATCAATGTGTTTATACCTCAAAAATTTCCTGTCATGATTTGACAATTTCCAATCTGTAATCAAAAAAACTGCTGCTGATCGCTGGAAGTAGCGGTATACAAAATGTATACTAAATAAATAAATTACTAGTCCTAACCCCCCATCAGCCCATTACGTCCTAACCCCCCATCACCCTATTTCCAGTCCTAGCCCCCCATCAGCCTATTTCCAGTCTTAGCCCCCCCCATAGCCCATTATCAGTCCTAACCCCCACCCACCACCACCACCAGCCCACTTCCAGCCTTAGTACCCCCATGGCCCATTACTAGTCCTAACCCTCCCCCATCAGCCCACTTCCAGTCTTAGCCTCCCCCCATAGCCCATTACCAGTCCTAAACCCCCTTTCCCCCTATCATCCCAAATAGCCCAAAGCCCATTACCAGTCCTAACCCCCCATCAGCCCATTTCCAGTCTTAGCCCCCCCATGGCCAATTAACAGTCCTAACCCCCCATCAGCCCATTTCCAGTCTTAGCCCCCTCCCCATAGCCCATTACCAGTCCTAACCCCCCCCATCAGCCCACTTCCAGTCTTAACCCCCCCCCATCAGCCCACTTCCAGTCTTAGCCCCCCCCCATGGCCCATTACCAGTCCTAACCCCCCCGCATCAGCCCACTTCCAGTCTTAGCCTCCCCCCCATAGCCCATTACCAGTCCTAAACCCCCTTCCCCCTATCATCCCAAATTAAAAAAAAAACAAACAAACTGGCTGCTTCTGCCTTGGCAGCATCAAGAGTTCTGCCGCGGGGCCCCCCCTGCCCGGCAGAGCCTCCCTGCATCATCAGCTACCTTCAAGTCCCAAAACGCGGGCTTCTTTCAGAGCCGCGAGAGTTTCCTTTCTCGCGGCTCTGTTAATCCCGCCGAGGGTGATGGGAAAGGAGGCTTATCAATAAACTCAACAGCTTGGGGATGGGTCCCAAGGTGGTGAACTGGATCAGAAACTGGTTGACTGACAGACGACAGAAGGTGATGGTAAACAGAACTCACTTGGATGAAAGGAAGGTGATTAGTGGTGTGCCCCAGGGTTTGGTCCTGGGACTGGTACTGTTCAATGTATTTGTGAGTGATATTGCTGAAGGACTGAATGGAAAAGTCTGTCTATTTGCAAATGACATGAAAATTTACAACAGAGTGGACTCCCTGGAGGGAGTGGATAACATGAGGAAATATCTACAAAAGCTGGAAGAATGGTCTAATGCTTGGCAGTTAAAATTTAATGTGAAAAAGTGCAGTGTCATGCACTTTGGAAGCAGAAACCCAAGGGAATTGTTTGCGATAGGGGGTGAGAGGTTGGTATGCACGGACCAGGAGAAGGACCTTGGAGTGATTGTTTCTGAGGATCTCAAGGTGGCAAAACAGTGTGACAAAGCGGTGGCAAAAGCCAGAAGGATGATGGGTTGCATACAGAGGGGAATTACCAGCAGAATGAAAGAGGTACTAATGCCACTATACAAGTTGCTGGTGAGGCCTCACTTAGAATATTGTGTTCAGTTTTGGAGACCATATCTCGCAGAGGATATAAAAAGACTGGAAATGGTTCAGAGGAAGGCGACCAAATGATTTGGAGCCTGCGTCAGAAGATGTATGAGAAGAGACTTGAAGACCTAAATATGTACACTCTGGAGGAGAGAAGGGAGAGGGGAGATATGATTCAGACCTTTAAATACTTAAAGAGTATTAACGAACAAAAAAACCTCTTCCAAAGAAGGGGAAGCTGTAAAACTAGACATGAAGCTGCAAGGGGGTAAACTGAAAGGCAAAGTCAGGAAATACTTTTTCACTGAAAGGGTGATGGTTGCTTGGAATGCCCTCCCAATGGAAGTGGTGGGGGCAAATACAGTGATGGAATTCAAAGTGGCTTGAGACAGACACAGTGGATCCCTTTATAGCAACAGGATGAAATCAAAATAAACATAACTCTCTTATATCTCAGCAAATAGGGGTGACTTACATGGAGCGGTGGGTACACCCCTAAACAAAGGCATGGGGAGGGGTGACCTACATGGAGCGGCAGGGGCACATACTCTTATCACCTTTTTGGGCAGACTAGATGGACCATACTGGTCTTTATCTGCCATCATATACTATATTACTATGGTTGTCCCATGTAGTGTTAATTACTGCCTTATTTTGTCTAGCATATGGTATTGTGGCATATTCAGTAAAGATCTTATTCCAGTTTAGAATTAAGATCATCCTGGTTGTTTGAGTCATTATCAAGTGCTGGGGGTAATTTATCCAAGAATGATGGTTTGTCAAATTGTTCGAAGCGGCGTCCATATTTGTTTTAACATTGTTGTGGTGGTTTGTGAGATTGCTTGGAAGTTGGAAGGAAATCAGGTGGTGGTCTGACCATGGAATTTGAGTGACTTTGTCACAGTGTTAGTAGTGTGGTTGAGGAATTGTTTAGGAGTGAAAATTAGATTTAATGTGCTTCCTCCACTGTGGGTAGGGCTGTCGACAATCTCTATGAATTCTAGGGACTCCATGACTTCTGAGAAGACTGTCGATTTTCTGAGTGTAGTGTAGAGAGGTTGAAGTCACCTAATATAATGAGCTGTTTGTTTTGTGCTGAGTAGGAGCAAATTATTTCCAGGATGCTAGATAGGACAGTATCGTTTGGTTTTGGAGATCTGTAAGCAAGGCATACCGCTAGGTGTTTGCTTTCGATGAGGACCAAGTCAAGGCCTTCTGTACTGATGATAGTTGTGGTGGAGAAGTTGAGTGTGCTCTTTGTGGTAAAATATTGATGTGCATTCCCCATTTTACAAGGGGAACTTTATCTTTATTTTCCACTTGATATACCGCCCAGGCAAATGCATCGGGGTGGTTCACAATAAAAGGTTGCTGCAAAGATAGAGTGAAAAAGAACACCATTAAATGACAGGAGAGAAAGGAGACAGGATCAGCAGATAAAGAAAGAGTTAATGTGTATTTAAAAAAAATTGTATGTCAGCATTTACACCTGCCCCTGAGAGAAGCATACGTGCCTTCTTGAAGGGGGGGATAGATGCAAATGCAAAGGCCAGTATCCCTCTGCCCCCTCCCCAACATCAGGGCTCAAAAATGGCACCCGTGACCCCTAGTAATAATCTCACGGTACTGCCATTAGGGGTCATGGGTGTCATTTTGAACGCAGAGTTCCAATGAACAGAAGTAACTGGCGATCACTCCTGCTCCCTCTAGAGTAACAGAGACCCGGTTAAGAGTCAGGAAGAATTGGGGGTGGTGTGTGTGGGGGGGTGTTAGCCGGGGAACCATCTGCGGGCTTGATGTCATTGGGGTTGGGGGGGCTTGATGTTGGGGAGCAAGGCTGAGGGGGCTTGATGCTGGGCATATACATCAGGAGGCATTGAGGCTGGGAGGCAGCATGTCAAGGGCAATGGAGATGCATACTGTCAGGGAGCAGTCATTTTAAAAAAGCTGTTCCCATGCACATTTAGTTAAAAGCAGCATGCTTTTCCCCTCTCACATTTCAGCTTTTTAAAATGGCTGCTCCTGCTGGATGTGGTGAGATATCAATGCTCAGTCCTGCACATCGTTACACAGATTTTAACAGAGGCTCTGTGTTTGGTAGAACCTTTGTAAAATACCATGGGACCATGTCCTAACCTGGACATTTTATTTCCCCTTTCAACGCCCTAATTAAAATTGGCCCTTTTAGTGATCTAATGGGTGAGATACAACTTACTGATATGTGGAGAAATAGAATATCTGCTTAGAGGGGAAGGGATTAAGGAAAACCTCTCCAGTAGCCTGAAGGAATACTTCACAGTAAATGCTGATAGGCAGATTTCCACAGGTAATGATAAGGAAAGAATAGATTGCTTTGGCAACACTCAGCAAGGGAGTGGGGAAACTGGAGGAAAAGCACATCATTAGTGAATTAAAGGGGCTTGGAAATGCAAATAATATGAAAGAGTTTGTGCACATTCAAGATTTAGAGCTCAAATTGACTCACTTATTAGTGACAGGATCTAAAGAAGTATTCTTGAAACCAAACAGTATTTCTATAAAAAGGATAACAAAAACTTAAAATTCAATGTTTCAACAGTTTATTAACTCAATGACAACTTTATCAGGGGACTTAGTCTCACGTGCTGGAGATACAGGGAATCCTTTGTTAGAGTGGGAGAAGACTTTAACAAAAGAACTGGGAAAATGGAGTCAGATTCCATAATCATAGAAGAATATACCTGTAAGTGGAATGTAGGAGTTTTATCTATGTACTCATGAAAAAAAACTCCTAGTAAGCAAACTATATCTGTTTAAGCCGGGGAGGGGAGGGAATAGAGCGTTTAGTTTAATGTTTACTCCAGCATACTTACACTCATATGGGAGTAACAAGGATATTTAGCTAGATAGTATCTCAGTTACAGATGTGGTCAACATTATTGGCATCCTTGCAGTTCAACCCTTTAATGTACAATAGCTCGTTAAAGAAAAGTGGCCAGAGACTTTGGACTATATATGCACACATATTTGACACATAAAAGAATCAAATAAAACAAGACCAATTAAAAAGGAAATAGTAGGAAATTGTATAAAAAACTGAGACATTGTCAGGACATTATTGGCACCCTTATAAACAATTCAAATCAGTTTGAACAGAAGAACCACATTCCCATTGCAGTAAAATTAGACACACTTGTCAGTACTCGCATGACTTGAATCAACCAATGAATGATGGCTCTAATGTTTAAAATGGCCACATTCACTCCCTGTTCAATTTTCACAATGGAGAAGAAAATGGAGCTGCCTGAGACCATCAGAAAAGCCATTATCACCAAACATCAAACTTCAAAGAGGTACAAGGCCATCTCCAAAGACCTTGGGATTCCTGTTGTCTACAGTTCACAATGTTGTTAAAATGTTTTCTGCACATGGAATTGTCAAGAATCTCTCAGGATGTGGTGGAAAGAAGAAAATTAATCCAAGAAGTCTTCAAAGGTTAGTACAAAATGTTGGAAAAATACCATGCACCTCATTCAAAGAGCTTAAGGCTGATCTGGAGCAATCTGGAGTGGTGGTTTCAACCTGAACCATATGCTGCGCCCTAAACAAAGAAGGACTTCATGGGTAAAGGCCAAGGAGGACCCCACTGCTCAAGGACAGACATAAAGCATGCCTGATCTTTGCCCAAACTCACCTTGAGAAACCACAATCCTTCTGGGAAAATGTTCTGTGGATAGATGAAACCAAACTTGAGTTCTTTGGCAATGCAGACCAGCGATACATCTACAGATGAAGAAATGAAGCTTATAAAGAAAAAAACACCCTTCCTACAGTTAAATATATTGGAGATTCCATAATGTTGTGGGGCTGTTTTGCTGCCTTGGGAACTGGAGGCTTGCACTGTATTAAAGGAATCATGAAGTCAGAGGATTAAAGGAATCATGAAGTCATATTTTAGAGGGAAATGTGCTACCTAGCATCAGAATGGTAGGTCTGGGTCAAAAATCATGATGGCAGTTGTGTCTAACCAAGATGGCAGTTGTGTCTAACCAGTAGTCGGAATGAGGCACAGTAAATAAACATCTAACTCAACTCCATCTACTCTCTGTGTCAAGTGTGATGGTCTATTACCAACTGATATATCAAAATCTGCATCAGAGGAACAGAATTGCTGGCATAAGAACATGGCAAAAGAAAAATCTTTGGAATAAATTTCTACAGCAGGAGTTAATAGATTCACAAGCAAAAGCTCCACTTAGCATTTTCCATAGAACTCCAGACCAGACAAACTTGGGTCAATCAAGAACCATGAATGAAGATCATTTGCAGAGTTAAAAGCACGCTGGCTAAAACTAACCCCCATGGAGACATGATTGCTCTTCTTCAAGATGCCGGACAATGACCTAAAACATGCATCCAAAAGTACAAAAGAATGGTTAAAAAAGAAAAAAAAAAGGAACAAATGGACTGTTTTAAACTCGTCAGCAATGAGTCCTGACCTCAATCCAATCAAGAACCTTTGGAAAGAGCTGAAATCTGCCATTGGTAAAAGGAATCCTGAAAACATTCATGAGCTGGAATAAATCATAGTTGAAGACTTGTAGAAACTACCAGCAGACAGAAGTACAAAACTTATAGATGGCTACAAGAAACGTTTGGAAGCTGTCATCACTGCCAAGGGTTGTGCAACAAATGAAGGGTGCCATTAATCCTGTCCAGGTCATATTTTGATTTTTTTTTCTCTGAAATGACTACATCTAAGTTGCACGGATATCTTTTTATTTGTTGTACACCTTTTAACATTCTATTAAAATATTATGATGACATACAGCTGAAATAGTTCCAATTATTTCTCAAGATATTGTACACAACATGCCTAAAATGCAAGGGTGCTAATAATGTTGACTACAACTGCATATACCAAGATAGGAAGCATCACAGGGGAACTGTTTATGTGTGTACTGAATGATCTAAATTGAGTTTGGTGTATGCATTCTTTAGATGAAATGTTGACAGAATTGTCTTTTATCTATGATGAATAGAATCCAGTAAAGATTATTTAAGAAAAAAATAATATTAGGGATGTGCAGGTTTTTTGCCATTTCATTTCATTGGTTGTTTTCTCTCTCATTTCGATTTTTATTTTGTTCATTTTCCTTTCATTACTTTCAGTTCGTTACATTGGGCTGATTTTCAAAATGACTTGCCCAAGTAATTTTAGTTGTTACCATTGGTTTTGGTAACACAAACCACTTCAATTTTGGATGAATGACTTAATATCCAGCGAAAAGGTAACCATTTAAACTTGGGAGGAGTTAGAACTGTTCTGGGATGGAGCTCAAAGTTAACTGGATAAAGGTGATATTCAGCTGCTATCTAGTTCATCTATCCATTTATCTCAGCCACAGCTATAGCTAGTCTAAGATAATCAAATAAAGATATCCAGGGACTGGTCAAACTCTAACCTCTCTCCACTAATAAAAAATTAACAAATGCTTGCATACCATGAGGGCCCTATTTTTCTCTTCCTTTATACCATGTTGCCACAACCTCTTTTCTTCTGCATTCCACCTGTAGTCCTGTAGTTGTGAAATCCCACCACAGCAGGAAAATTCCTCTTCCCTCCTCAAAAGACCAGCGATCATTATGGTTATAGAGTTGTTTCAAATGACATAGTTTGAAAAGCACTGCCGTTGACATTTCCTATTATTTATTATTACATTTATTATTTATTACATTCTCTTATATACCGCGCTATTCTGCATCAGTGCGGTTTACATCGAACAAACTGAAATTACATTGAACAGGGCATTATAACTTGGAGATAACTATTTTACAGGGAACATGGGCTATGGAGGGTTAAGTGGCTTGCCCAAGACCACAAGGAGCACCTGTGGGACTAGAAACCCCAGTCCTTCCGGCCCATATGACCCTATTTTAACAACTGAGACCTCAGATAATGATGAAATCAAAATGGTAGGTCTCTAGCTTCTTTTCCCTCCATCCAGGAAGGCAGCAGCAGTCGGCACAAGTTCCCTTGTGTCAGTGAGGGCTTACCGACCCCAGTACTCAGCATGGGTTTCCAGTCTACCAGGAGGAGGCAAGGGACTATGAATGTTCACTGGCTCACAGACCACATGCTGACTGCTAACTGCCTCTACTTGGCAAAGGTCACAGTGAAAGTCCAGAGAGAAGGAGAAATGGCCATGTTTGTGACTTCATCCAGTGATGATGTGACCCCATCCAGTGATGATGTGACCCCATTTGGAGTCTCGACTCCAAGTTTGGGAACCACTGGTCAACGGACTTTCCTATATTCTTTCATGTCATTTTCAAATGAAAACTGAAGAAAACCCCCAAAATCTCAGCTGTCAGTCCTTTTTTTTTTTAAATTTAAACTTTTTATTGGTAACAAATCCAGCACATAACCAAACACATAGAGCTTCTAAACATTGAACAGCTAACAGCACCAGGAGCAAACCCCCACATATAACCCCCATTACAATATGCAAATCCACTTAAGACAGTCACAAACACAAACCCCCCCTGCAACCCCCATTACACTATTCAAAACAGCTTATTACAAGCACAATCACAATGCCCGAATCCCCTACCCTCCCCCATCAGGCAAGTCCACCAAAGGCCTCCAACAGCTCTTCAACCCCTCCGCCGTCGGATCTGTCAGTTTTATTTATCCCCAATACCCCCCCGAGTAACGCCCATTACCCCCCCCCTGCCCCCCCACCCCCTCCACCCCTCACCTCCCCCTACCCCACCCCCCCTTTAACGTCCCCCCTCACCCCCCACCCCATCCCTCTCCCCCCCGCCCCCATTGTGCCCCCCCTCCACCCTATACCCCCCCCATAATCATCCCGCACCTTTACCAGCCTCCGCACCCTCCCCCCCCCAGAACACGTTGCAAAGTACCCCACCGTTCCTCAAACCCACCCAACCGCTGTCTACGGGCTGCCGTTAACTTTTCCATGAGCACTATCTTCCGAAGGCGTCCCTCGAACTGCGCCACCGAGGGCACCTCCCTGTGCTTCCATGCAGCAGCAATCGCACACCGGGCCGCACTCAAACAAGCCAGGACCATCTTACCCCCCCCGCCTCTCATCTCCCTCTCCCCAGAGAGACATCAACAAAATAGTAGGCTCCATACCCACTGAGACCCCTAATTTCTCTCGTAGCCACCCTGTAATCCAGCTCCAATACTGCTGGACCTGCTCGCAACCCCACCAAATATGCCAAAAAGTCCCTATCTCCCCACAACCCCGCCAACACAGGGGGGAGACCTCCGGGTATATCCGGTGCAATCGCGCTGGTGTGTAATACCAACGCATCAGCATTTTATAACTATTTTCCCTGGCGCCGCTAGAGCTCAAGCCCCGCGTAATCTGATCCCACACCTGCTTCCACTCCACCCCAGATTAAGTTCTAGCCAGATCCCTTTCCCAATGCACCATATATTTATGCTTCCCGCCCTCACCCCCTTTAAGCGCCTTGTATAAACCGGACACCAAACCCCGGGAACCACTCTTCCCGTACCACAAAGCCTCCAACCCGGAGATTTCCACCTCCACCCCAGCTAGCTCCCCCACGTTCTTGAGATATGACCTAATTTGCATATAAGCATATCTGTCCCCTCGATCCAGCTTAAATTCCCCTTGCACCTCCTCAAAACTCCGGACCACCCCCTCCTCCACGAGTGGAAAGCTGCAGCCCAAGCCTTTCCTAGTCCACTGGTCAAACCGCCCCCCTTCCCAACCCGGGCGGAACTCTTTCCACCCTCTCCATGGAGTGATAAGCGAGAACACCGTTCCCCGCCGAGCAATATCCGCTCCCCTAGCCTTATCCCAAATCCGAGCCACCTGGCGCATCCCAGGAGAGCCCTGCCCCAGGTCACCCCTCACCCCCCGCGGCGCCCATAACCAAGCATCGATACGTCCTCCTCTAACCCGCCCTTTCTCCAAGTGAACCCAGGGGCAATCTTCCCCCCCCTCCCGCCATCCCAGCGCATGAGCCAGTTGGGCCACCCAGTAATAAGCCCGCAAATCAGGCACTCCCAAGCCCCCCTACTCCTTAGGGGAGTACATCACCGCCCTCGCCACCCTCGGAGGTCTCCTCTTCCAGATATAACTGAATACTCGCCGCTGAAGGCTCCGCAGCACCCCCACCGGTATCTCCACCAGCAGCGCATGAAACAGATACAGTAGACGGGGCAGGACATTCATTTTAATAGCCGCGATTCTCCCCAACCAAGAAATCTCCATTCGCATCCATCCCGCTAGATCACTGTTTATCCGGCGAAACAGCCGTGGATAATTAGCAGCAAACAAAGTCTCATACCGATCCGTGATCTGTACACCCAGATACCCCAAAGAGCCCTGCACCCAGCGCAACGGAAACATACTCCTCAACCGCCCCTCCTCCGCCTCATCCATCCTTATCTTCAGCACCTCGGTTTTGTCCACATTCATCTTAAACCCGGAAACGGCCCCATACCTCTCCACCTCCCTCATCACCTCTGGCATGGAAGCCAGCGGAGAGCCAAGGAAAAGCAAAATGTCATCCGCATACAAGGAAATCTTATGCTCTCGATCCCCGCAACACAACCCTCGGATCCGATCATTCCGCCGAATACTTTCCGCCAACGGCTCCACCACCAGCGCGAAAAGCAATGGTGACAGCGGGCAGCCTTGACGCGTCCCACGTCCCAAAACAAAATCCCGAGAGTACCGCCCATTAACCTTAACCCGCGCCCTAGGGCCTTGATATAGCGCTCCCACCCACACCAAAAACCGCGGCCCACACCCCACCTTCCGCAGCACCTGCATTAAAAACCCCCAGTGAACCCTATCGAAGGCCTTCTCAGCGTCGATAGACATCAAGAGAAGATCCTCCTGCTCCTGCCGCGCCTCCCAAACCACTCCGATGGCCCGCTTAATGTTATCTGCGGCCTGCCGCCCCATAATGAACCCCGCTTGATCCACCTGGACGATCCCCGGCATCCACCCGGCCAATCTCCCTGCCAAGATTTTGGCCAACAATTTAACATCTACATTTAAGAGTGAAATAGGTCTATATGAGCTACACCGTCCGGGGTCCTTCCCTGGTTTTAATAATATGGTGATCCCTGCCGTCAACATCTCTGGGGAAAGTCCCCCCCCTCCACGAGGACCCCATTGAACACCCTCCGCACCAAATCCCCAACGTCCCCCCAAAAAACCTTATAAAATGACCCAGTTAACCCATCTAAACCCGGCGCCTTCCCTGCCACCAAACCCTTCACCGCCCTCTCCAATTCCTCATGAGAGATTTCTTCCTCCATCTCCGCTACAGCCACCGCTGATAATTCAGACATAGTTATACCGCCAAGATACTCCTCTATCCCCCCTCCCTCACCCCCTCCATCTCCCGATATAACTCCTGGTAGTATTCCTTAAACCGCTCTTGTATAGCATCATCCCCCCTGCGCATCCTCCCATCCTGCCCCTCTATCTGATATATGGTCGCTGCCCCCTTTTGCTGCCGCAGTTTCCGTGCCAACAATCGGCCTGACTTATTCCCAAACTCATACTGCACCTGTCTCACCCCTTGGAAGATATGTGCCACCTTTTCCGTCTGCACCGCCCGCAATTCATCTTGCACCCTCTCCATCTCCCCCCGATCCGTCTGAGCCCCTGTACTCTGATATCGTGCCTCCGCCACCTTTAACTCCATCCGCAGTGCATCCTCCCGTCTTTCCCTCTCCCGCTTCCTCCGCGCCCCCCACATAATAAATCTCCCCCGTACCACCGCCTTCAATCCTTCCCAGACCACCCCCTCCTTCACTTCCCCCATGTCATTAAAACACAAATATTCCTGAATAGCTTCCCGCACGTCAGCTACCACCGCCCCATCCCTAAGTAATCTATCATTCAGCCTCCAAAACACTCCCCCCCCTTTCCACGGACTGTTAAGAGTCACCACTACTGCCCTATGATCTGACCAGCCCACCGGTTGAATACCCCCCTCTCTTACCTCCTTCATCCACGTCTCATCCAACAGCAATAGGTCTATCCGACTCCAGCTGTCATGCGGAGCTGAATGTAAAGTAAACTCCGCCCCCCTCGGATTCAGGGCCCTCCACATATCCACAAAATTAAGTTGCCCCATCATTTTATGTAACTCAGCCCTATCCTTCCTCCCCCCATCCCCCCTCCGTGGCTGACGATCCATCCGTGGATCCAACACTAAATTAAAATCCCCCCCCACCAAAAGCTTCCCCTTCCCTGCCCCTTCAATTAGACGCCCCACTGTGCGCCAAAACCCACTTTGCGGCCCATTAGGGCCATACACCACCGCCACCACAATACCCTTCCCCCCCAATTTCCCTGTAATCCCCACCACTCTCCCCTCCTCATCTTTAAAGGACCCTTCCACCTTAATCCCACACCCTTCCCGAATCAAAATGGCTACACCTGCCTTCCTGCCCCCTACCCTATTACATGAAAAGAACTGATATGGGTACTGTCGGTGCCGCATGCGCCCCACCTCCCCCGCCCTCAAGTGAGTCTCTTGAATCAGGACCACATCCCACTTATCCCGCACCACCTCTCGATAGAATAAACCCCGCTTAGTTGGAGAGTTCAACCCTTTCACATTGATAGTCCCTATCCGCACCATCTATAGAACACCCCCCCCCCTCCACAGCCTCTCTTGTGTTCTACCCCCCCTTCCCCCCCCCACCCCCTTCCCTCCCTAATCCCCCCTCCCCTCCCCCCATCCCCTTCCCCCTCCATTCCTTCTTCTGACCCTCCCGGGCGTCCCGTCCCAACCCGTCCCACCTCATCCCCCCAGTGTCCACCATTCCCATCCCCCCTCCATCCAGACAACACACAGCAAGTAGCAAACAATATCAACTTATCCCAGAGGCCCATCAATCCCTCCACCCACCACTCTCCACCCCACCTCCCCGGCCTCCCCCTCCCCCCATATACCCTATGAGTCCAGTGTCCAAACCCTAAGAAGGGAACTCTAACTTCCCCCCTCAGAACCATACTTGAAGCCGGCCCACTCCAGGCCCTTCAATCGTCTCAAGTATCAGTCTCCGACACAGTCCTTCGCCGTTCCCTGGACATCCGCTGCAACCGCTTCCCGCGCTCTCCAACTTGTTGCCATTGTGCGCTGGCGGGCCGCTGCTGCTTGCTTGGCCCCACCGGACCCTTCTGCTGATGCTCCATCTCTCCCATGTCAGGCAACCCCTCACAGCCCAACTCACGGAGGGTAGACCACGCTTCCTCCGCAGTTTTCACTTTGCGGTTAACTCCATTCACAGAGAGCAGGACCCCAAACGGAAACAACCAGCGATAGCGCATATTCTGCCCTCTCATGTATGCCGTAATCTCCCACATCTCCCGTCTTCTGTCCAGCGTGCCTTTAGACAAGTCATTAAAAACTTCAATCTCGTGGCCTTCCCAGGCAATGTGCCCAAACCTCCGGGCCACACTCAGTACCTGCTCCTTCATCGGGAAGCTACTCACGCAGGCTATGATGTCCCGTGCTTGCTTTTCCTGCCGGGGGCCCAGGCTGCGATGGGCTCTCTCCACCCCTATTTGCTCTGTACTCACACCAACAACATCACCCCGCTGCAAAATATGGCCACAGAGTTTCTGGACTACTGCCACACAGTCCTTGGCTGCCATATCTTCAGGCACCCCCCGGATCCGCAAGTTATTTCTCCTAGCGCGATCCTCCAGCTCCTCGATTTTCTCAAGCAGCTCATTTTGCTGACTCTGGAGATTTTCCTGCACTGCCACCACTCCATGCAGCTCTCGTGCTGACTCCTCCACGTGGCTCTCCAATTCCTCCACGCGGCCGCCCAGACTCCGCAACTCCTGCTGGATAGCCTGCAAGGTGTCCTTTACCTCCTTCCGCATCCCCTTAATTTCCTTCCTCATCTCCACCTTAAACTCCTGCAACCAGCGGCAAAGGGGTACCTCCTCACCCCCCTCCGTATCTGTGCCACCGTCCTTGCCAGAGCTCCCGCCACGCGCTCCACCATCAGAGCAGGCTGCATCTGCCGCCGCCGCCGCCATCAGCTCCCGGCGCACATATGGAGACTGAAAACTCTCCAATTTCTTTTTTGCCGCCATCCGGCTACTCGCGGCTCTCTTGCCGACCACTTTCACACTGGGGGAACCACCTCAGAAGCCACCACTCTCGGGTTTCGGACAGAGCTAGACGTTTAAGCTGCCATTAGCTCCGTGACGTCACCGGACGTTTTCAGCTGTCAGTCCTTAATAGCATGTAAGGGATCCCTCCACGACCCTTACCGATCCTACATGTTTTGTGTGCAGGACCAAACAATTTCTAGCCATCGTGCTTTAACATCTCCACCATTTTAGTTCTGCCTACTCTCTATATAACCTCAGTGCATAGGATGTAAGGTGTGGTTTTTTTTTTAGTGTGGTTGTTGTTTAGGTTTGTAATTTATGCTTGGTTTCAGTATGGTATGTGTGCAGAAGCTCATCCCTGGGCTCTCTTTTATTTTCTTTTGCGTCCTGTGTGGAATTGGCCCTTTATTCTTGAAGTGTCTGCTTGTAAAGATTGGAAAGCCTGTTAGAAGTTTTACCCAACCCTGAATGAAGAGAGAGAGTTAAGGAGCTGGCTTGCAATCCAAGCCTAACCAAACAAGTCAGAGTGAAGGAGCTGGTTGGCTACCTGAGCCTGACAGAGGAGTTTGCTGTACAGAAGAGCTGCCTGCTGGAAGAGGTACAGTGGGGTGACTGTTTACAAGGTACTGTATACAGAGAAGATTAGAGGAATAGGATCCCAGTGAGAAGAGCGAAAGGACTTTGTAATCTGCCAAGTGCATAGGAGCCCTAACCCAGGATCCTTCTACTGGCAGCAGAACTGATAAATATTTAAAGTGGGATCACAGACACAAGTAATTCAAATGAACACAATCTGTGATACCAAAGACTGTATTTGTCATACAGAGCTCATTTGCTTGGTACCATTTAAATCAGACAGTTTGTTTGAAGTAGAGAATTGGAGCACCCAATTCTGAGTCAAGAGTCTCTTTAAATGTCTTCACCAAGGACTTTGAAAGGATGTCCCTCCCCCCCATGGAGCACTTGCTTACTGGAGGTAAGAGTGTTTGCTAGCTGAGTGAAGGAGAGGGAGAGAGCCCAGGATAAAATTGTGCTGTGAACTGGCCCCTGCAGGATCAGACTGCTGCCCCAGGGCAGGGGAGGGAGGGGCGGTATATGCACATGCACAAATAGTGCACACTACTGAGCAATAGTGCTCACTATCACTCATGCACTATTCCTCAGTAATGCATACTATTTGCCTACAGCACACACTATTAAGTGATAGTGTGCACTATTAACATTTCTGCCAAAACAAAAGCTAAAACAAAACAAAATAAAACACAACTTCTCATAACTGAGATCGGAAACTAAAACTGAAAACTTTTGGCTTGCACACCCCTAGTTTAAATCATAGGGAATCCCCAGGATTACTGCCCTCTTTGGGAGGGAAGAGGAATTTCCCTGCTATGGCCTGGTTTTGACAGCTATTGTTGCTGGAGAGAGGGGGTAGGGAAAGAGGTTGCAGCAGCACATAGGTTTTTAAGTATTAAAGGGTGGAAAGAGGGAGGTAGTTTTCGCTGTGACAGCATGTTGTTTTTTAAGTTTCAAAACATGGAAAGAGGGAGGAAATTGTACTATAATAGTGAGAGAAGGGGTTCTTCCCCTTTCAGTTTTTCCCATTTTAGGACTTAGCTGCTTAGTATCTGATTTTCAGCAGTGACCAGCCAAGTTTATCCAGGGAACTTAGCTGATTTAAATCTAGCCTGTCAAATTTGGACTGGCTAAATGTAGGAGAATATTCAGCTGAAAACCTAACCAATTAGAGTCAGCTGAATAATCCCCTAAAGCTAACTATTGCCAATGATTTTACCTGCTCAGCAACTTACTGAATATTGATCAAATCTTCTTTCTATTAACCATTAAGCAGCAAGCTCCCTTCCCCATGGATTAATCTGCACCACTAAACGTTTAAAACAAGTCTCCCTTTTGCGTCCCTTCCTTCCTTCCAAACACCCTCAGGCGCGCCCCTTATCTTACCGATCCCAGGGTCCTAAGGGAGGAGTACTGCTTCCCCTAAGCCTTTCTGACAATATTTTTGGTAAAAGGAAACATATATTAGAGGCTGTTATCAACCTGCGATATGCGAGCTACAACAGATATGACCCTTTGAATAGCTCTGCTGTGCCACCCTTTTCTGACCTGCAGCAGAGTATAAATATGGAAGAATCACACTCTGCTGTTTGTTGCCTGACAGCTAGAATAGTCAAAACTTGGATCCTACATGGGCTATATGAGAGGCACAGGAATGCACACCCTTGAACATTAAAAAAGGCGGAAAAATGTGCGGCTTGCATGTAAACACGAAAAGGATAGTTTACGTAAATTAGGTCTCGGCTTAGGAATAAGCTACACAAGCATGTGCCTAGAGCGCCAAATTTTGAAGGCAGACGGGACCCAGATTCCACTTGCTTTAGGACTGTGCTCTGATCCCTGGGGTAGAAACTTCCCCTTCCCACCATTGTCTGGTACCGTGCAGGGGCACCAACATCTTTAATATGGCCCTGGCTTAAATAGTTCCCTGAAAGGAGGGAATAAGGATCAAAGAATGAAGCATAAAGGGAAACCGTGCAATTTAATCAGACATGGGTGTGATGCACAATGGAGCTCACGAATAATAATTCAAAGATTGATAAATGCGTGAAGTGAAATAATGTATAAGTACAGTTATTACATCATTGTAGAGCACACAAATATATCATGAGCATCTCAATTAGTAAATTACTTCAACATTAAATTAAATTGGTTAGAGACAAAAGAGTGAAACTGAAAGCATAGGTTTAAATCAATTAGTAAAATAGGAGTGCACAATTGGGATGAAATAAGAGGCATAAAATTAATTAGAAATAACAAAAGTTAAATGGAAAGCTGAAATCAATAGGTACAACTAAAGGGTCAGTAAATTAATGAAGGTATAAATGAAAAGGGTAGGACATGAACAGAATAATATGCTCAACAAGTGCATAGTTCAAAAGAAACGAATCTGATTAGAATAAACAATAAGCAAATCAAAGACACAGTAGCAGTGAAGTTAATGGGCCCAGGAATTAATGAATGTATTACGAGCAGAATGAATTAACTCAGTCAATGTGGTAGTAGAGCTGATTGACAAAATGACAGCATAGTCACATAAAAAAGAATAAGAAAAGTGAAGGATCAAGAGAAACCCAACATACTTCAGCTCCACAATAGGAACCTGCCTGAGGAGTATCTGCTATTTAACAGAAAAGAAAATCTATGAGGCTGTGAAGAATAGACCAAGTCCACTTGCGTGGCCCTTTTCTATATACTGTATTTCGTTATGTTGCACACTGCTTCATAGCCTTTTTGGGAAAGGTGATTTAATAGATTGACTAATAAATATACATGTGATATATTTGTATGCACACTGCATTAATAATTTGCAAACTTATCTCATGCATATGCATTAGGAATATCCTGAAAACCTGATCAGTTGCTGACCTCCCTGAGGACCAGAGTTCCCTACCCCTGCTTGAAGTATTTTCATTAGACCTGCACATATCCATGCCAACACTTATCTAAGAAGTCTAGAATAATGAATTGATAAACTAGTGTTAGTGGAATTTATGCTTATCTTAAAGTCTGAGTGAGAATAAAATTATTAATTTATAAGGGCAGGAATAAAAAATGTATTTACAAGAATAAACTAGATGTCTACTATAGACAGTGAGATCATCATGGGATCTTAAAAGGATGTGAGCTCTTAATCATTCATGTCACAGATAAGCAACAGATCAAACACTGGGAAATATGGATAATAAAAGAAAAAAGCACTGTATTCAAGGGGAGCTAAATAAGGGAAATGCATGAGAACAATATATACAGAGTTATTTTAAGCACCAGAATGTTTAGAAATATAAAGAACAAAAGTTAAGAGTTGTAAACGGGGGCGCTGGGTGAGAATGTCCACAGTCTTGGCAAAGGCAAATATTAATATGACTTGCAAAGGATTGTGGGAAATGTAGTCCATTCATACCAGAATCAGCCGTTCACAAATAAATGAGTTGTGCTTGCTCGAGTGTTAAGCAAAGAAAATATATTTTATTTATGGGGTTATTTCTCCCACACAGATATACTTGGTAGCACAAAAGGATACTTGCTTTCAGTATTATACTTTGGAAAAACAAACAAATCAGGAACAACAACTGAACTTCTTAAGCAATCAATCAAACAATAAAGACCTTGATGGGAACAGAAAGGTCTTTCTGTGGGCTCATGCTAATACCTTTTAGCAGTGCTCCAAAACCAAAACCAAAACCCAAAAAGTAATCAAAAACTGTTCTTTTTCAAGGATAACTTCTTGTATTTTCACACACCCCCAGAAGTGTCCTTTTAGAGCCCACGTGCAATTATGCAAGGCTTAATTGCTAACCATTAACCAGCTGCAAGCCTCTTGGCTGGTTTACTTTCTATGCGTGGCTCAAATCCTACACAAAAGCTTTCTTGTAAACTTTTCTGAGTAGATAAAAGAACAATATATATTTCTTTTTGATGGTTGGTGTATTTGTGAAAGTACATTACCACAGAAGCCTAGATAGAGAGCAATCCATGTATTCACTCTGATCATTTAAAATATCTCCTTCTTCTTCAATTATCATAGGATCAATATCATGGACTGGTTCAGGGGAATTTCTTAATGGAGCACTCTCAGGACAATACTTGTTTCCCTGCTGTCTTCCAAGTGAAGAGCTAGGGCAAAGATCAGTGTTCATACCTGAGCTTCATTTGCTGTTAGAGTCCCTCTCCAGATATCCTGGCCAGTATGTAGTCCAGTTTTTATATCCAGCCTTCCAATCAAGATCCCTGGACACTGGGTCTCTCTTCACATACCTTCTTGCTCTGGTCTTAGGGCCCCTTCCAAATGCAGCCGTCTCCCTCACAGGTGCCGTCCGGGGATTCCTGGCTCTGTTACCCCACTCCTCTGGTTTCCTCCAGTCCAATGGAGTATGCTTGCCTCTGGAATGACTCCCAGCACACGTACTGCTATGGACTCCTTTAGACCTCCAAGATGCTTTCCTTTTCTTTCTTCCACGCTGCCTCTTGCTCTCTCTGTCCTGGAGCTCTGGGTTCCTCTGCTGCCTCTGCTCCTGCTTCTACTCAAGCTGATTCTGTGTAGAGTAGGTTTTTCTTTTAACCTGTTTAGAGGGACACTCCACCCTAGCACAGCTCAGCTGTGCTGAATCAAGCCCTGCCCTTGGAGATGAGGGATTGGGGATTACCTCATAGTCCTCCTGATTGAACACACGTTTCCCCACTTCAGCTCTTCTAGTGGCTGTTTTAAACCTGGTGCATTCTGGGACTGGTAGTCTTTTATGGAAACATTCTGTTTTATTATTTCTACCAGCAAAGACAGGTTGCTTGTTCAGAGCCAATTCACCTCTATTATAGCTCCTTCCTGAACTATGATAAGCTTCCTTATCATAGAGTGGAAGAACATACCTAGTGCATTAAGAAAGCAAATTCCTCTCAAGGGCTGAACAATGCAGCTCAGTGACTGCTGACCTAAAAAAGACTCCTAGAGCATTCACAGCTTTGTCCAAGTCTGCAAAATCACTAATCGGTATTTCAGGTACCACCTTCATAGGACACAAACAGGCTTTGCCCAGTATCCCCAAAAGGTTCTTTCCCAAATGTGTGGCCTAGCTCTACTGTCCTGGTCACTTAAGCCACCTCTGACTGGTCCCAAAATAGCATTTTAAAAAGACATAGTACAGTTCTGAGAAATATGTTTTAAAGATCATGTTGGCAAGTATATACTGTAGAGAGTGAGAGCACTAATGAAAGCCAGTACTGCAGATAAAACTATGTGTGTAGGTCAGCCATGCTTGTACATTCACCTGTACATGTTTATAGATGGTCTTGGGGTGAGGTTAGGATGGGAAAAGCAATTACATTCATAATTTAGGGTACTGAAAACTATGGGGGTCTTTTACTAAAGGGCACAAAGGTGTTGCACCTAATGTGCTAATAGCTCCAAAATCATGACACATTAGGTGCAAACCAGTGGGTTAACTATCAAGGGTGTGGATGGCATCTTCCAGGCAGTTAACAGGGAGCCCTGTCCCCCAACACGCCCCACATTAATGCCGGTGCATTTACCTCCATGTACTGAGGTGGCGTTAGGTGAACCCTCACTAATTGCATAGGACGCAGTTAGCCTGTCGTATGTACTCTGTGCTAACTGTGCAGAGCTCCCCATGCACACTCTCCACCCCTAACCCTCCCACTCATGTCCCTAAAGTGGGATGCATAATTAGCATAGGAATCGGCTCATACCATCACAGCCTCACACTAGCGCTTTTAGCATGCTCCAGAAATGTGCTGTACGCCCTTTAGGTAACCCCCCCCCCAAAAAAAAAAACAAAAACCCATGACTACTGACTTAAAAAAAAGTACCACAGAAAAAGTGGGTGCAAATCGGTGCAGGTAATTTTCTGAGGGAGGGCAAACAAAACTAACCCGGGAGTTTTCCTTCAGTCAGCAAAACCTGTAGGTAAAAGCTTTCCACGGGGTTTTCCTGGCCATAGAGAGTTTGATTATCTACCTAACTATACCCAGTGGTTGAAAAACAATGGAGGGGATATCCAGTAGCTGTGGCCTGCAGCAGTGCTTTATTTGCATATTCAGTGGTGACAACTCTTTATGTATCACCATTGCTCTGCATAAACGTTAGGTCTGTTTTTTTCCTGGCCTAATTTATGTGTAGATTATACAGAGCAGCTGAAATGGACTGCTTTCCAGGCAACATTTTGGCAGGTCCCCTGCCTGTCTCTAGCCCAGCCTCCTGGTTAATGCATACTTTTATGCATATAACCCAAAGCCAACTGTGTAAGGCTTTTTAAACATATGGCCCATCATGTTAGCTAGAAATCTCCGTATTTACACTTGGTAAGAGATCCTGTACTCATACTTGAGTTTTTATCAAATGCTAAGTCATTCCTAGAGCGGTCTTTCTAGTAATGCTGCTAAATCCTCTCCATTCAATATCTGTCACAAGTACCAAAGAGCTCAACATGTATCTGACAGTGAAGCTGACGTTTGTCATGGTGAGAGGATACTGTACCCTGCTGAGTCTTTAGCTGGGCTTTCTCCGAGAGCACTATCACTGCAGCATCACACTGCGGAGAAATTGAAAGATGGTTTAAAAAAACCCCGTTTATCATTTGCACATCAAAAATCATGTTTTTGGTTTTCTTGCAATAATGCTACAGCTAAACTGCACCTTAGCCCATGTGGTCCGAGGAGTGTTCCTATAGTTACTGCTGGACGATGCACAATGGGATTTTGCTGTTTGTTTATAGTTTGGGCAGAAATGACTTGAGTTATTTTATTTGCATGTGCATGAGACATGACACTGGGGGGTATGTTTACTAGAGGCCGTTAGCTGCTACCACAGCACTAACGTGGAAATATCACTTGGTGATAGCAGCTAACACGGGGAAAATGCAGATATAGTGGTGATTTCCCCTGATGTCTGCGTTTCACGTGATGGTAAGTGCAGGCTTGGGTGCGTTTAGGGTGCAGAGTGGGCATGCCTGTGATGGGCGATTACCGCAGGCATTACCAGCATGCAGTAATCACCAAAGTTTGCAGGTTGCACGGATGCAGCTATCACTGTCTCAACGGGTAGTGATAGCTCTATCTGTGAGGCTTGCCTTCCACGATCCCAGCATTTCCTCTGTAGTATCTGCCCCCTGAACTACTGAGTTACTTTTGCAGCTAATGCCAGCTTTTGACATCTATTGCCTGGCCTTTGCTGCAAAAGACTAACACGATTTAGTAAACATACCCCTAGGACTGAGCAGTGCTGGCTAATCACCAGCCAGACTTGCTAGGCGCTGTTCTTTGACACCAGCATGCCACACTAACATTTTGTTCTCAGCTGGCTTGTTTGAAGAGGCCTCCAAATTTTATGAGGATGATTTTCAAAGCTCTTTTCTAACCAGCTCATGTGCTTCTAGCCGGACTGTAAGGAGAAGTTCCCAGAGGTATTTCCAAAATTATGTTTAAAGTGAGGGGAGAAAAGGTGCTATCAATAACACTTTCACAAGCACATGCACCGTTTGACCCTGCCGGCCCCCCACATAAAAAAACAGTAATAGAAACAAAAAAGGTACAAAGCATACAGATGCTTTTAGCTTGTGTGGTTCACGCTGAGCTTTAAAGAGAAGGCACTCAGTTTCTCACTGAAAATTGCCCTGAAGTACGTGATAGAAAACAGCCTTTACAAGGATTTTGAGGAAGGAACCCACCTGTCTGCATTCACAGCGGAATACTAGCTTAGATTGTTAAGCCCACCGGGGACAGGAAAATACCCACTGTACCTGAATGTAACTCACCTTGAATGTCTGAGAAAATATGGGAGATAAATCCAGCTCCCTTTCCTCTTTCTCATTCAATTTCTTTTTAATCAGGGTTGCTTATTTTTCACAGCTATGGTATCTACCTTTTTTAACTCTTTCTCCACTGCATTGCTGCTGCCATTAAATTAGGAACCTGATTTATAAATAATTTTCATGTTTATGCAATTTCTTGATATACTGCTAGGCTGAAGGGCATTAGAGCGGTTTACAATCACTACAAGCAGGTACTGGATACATTCCCTGGTTCCCAAATGGCTCACAGTCTATGTGTACCTGGGGCAATGGAGGGTTAAGTGGCTTTCCCAAGGTGTTCCTATAGGACTAGGGACCCCAGTCTCTCCAGCCTGACATTGCTGTCCCCAGGTGGGAACTAAACCCCTGGCCCTCTGATGTGAGGTACCTTGTCCTAACCACTAGGCTACTCCTACCTCCCATGCAGCACCGTATCTAGCCCTGTGCGAGCGGTGCAGGTGCAAAGGCCTAAGGGGCACATTTCAGCTGTCTGCTGTTGCCTGCCGCTACCACTTTTTCTTCTCTCAGTGGCGGCAGGCAACAGCAGACAGCTGAAATGTGCCCCTTAAGCCTTCTTGCGGCACTCTAAGCAGGTCTGGTCCCTCCCTCCTCTGATGCCGCGTCAGAGCAGGGAGGGACAGATCTGCTTAGCACACCGGTGACTTGCACAGCGGCGCGCCTCTTCTCTCCCACCGCTGTCCAGAAAGTAGCTAGATGGAGGTGTGTGGGGGAGGGGCACCTGATGTGCAAGTCGCACAGGGTGTGATTCACGCTCAATATGGCCCTGCTCCCATGTAAGCAGAAAACAGGCTGTGAGCATGTGGATTTTATATATTACTTCCTAACTTAATAAATGACCTCCCTCTTCATACTGAATGCACTTTTACTTGTATCCTGTCACTAGACTTTGCCTGAGTTTGTGAAATCTTCCTGGGGGTTTCCAGGAAGGGCATACGATATGGCCCTAAGAAGCTTTGCCATGATGCACAACCCCTTCAGGAAACAAAAGAATAGCAGGTGTCCCCTGATCTGCATCCCGGATCAGCCACTCTGGGTATAGCAAAACAGCAGATAAGCAATAGGTGGATCAGCTTACTTAAAGTCTGGGATTCGCAATTTGGGATCCTAATGATTTGGAATTAGTTTTCAGAGACACGTGTTGGAGCGAAGCGACAAGTCACAAGAGGTGGTGGAGGGGAGAGGGTGAAAGAGGGGATTTTAGGCCAGGGGATCTGGAGTGATGGTTATGGGATGACGGTAGGCTGGGCGCTTTTCATTGGCTGCTGCAGACACAGTGCCAGCAACATCCTATTAGCAAGAAATTTACCATGTACCTGATAGATTTCTGCCTGAGGTACTTTTCTGGGAAGCCCATGGCTATGCCACAAGCCAGAGCAAACTTGTACTCTTTTAGAGCTGTACAGTTGATGGATTAGTAGATATTTGTCATGGGATTTTTCCTACCTTCCTGAAAATCCTCCAAGGACGTTTCCAGAATTAGCCCCATTTTAACAAGTACTACCTCTTATTGGATTCATTAACTAGTACTAATAATTGTAATAATGAAACCTGGGTTATCAGCTTGGATGCAAACTCCTGAGACTGAGAAGCGAAAGGTTTGAAATTGGCCCATATTGGTCTTTGAGGAATAAAAGGGAAAAGAGAAAGCGCAAGTCGCTGTGCTGGGAGTGAAACATGCTGTCATTCTCCGCATACTGGCTCAGAATGGTTGTCTTTTCTGTTAGTATATGATAATGATAAATTGCATTTCTAGATGACCTTCCTCCCCTCCCCACTTTGTCTGTTGTTTGCTCAGCCCCCTTTCCTCTCTTAGACAGAGATTTGCTCAGCGCAACCTTTCTTGCTCTAAAACCACGGCAATGAGATCGAGCATATTCAGATGTGCTAGGGAGACTGAAATGGCACATGAATAAACAGAATTCATTTCTGCACAATGGCACTTTGAAACACAGCAACAATCTCAGCTTCAGAAGTGGTGGTGGAGGCGCGGCGGGCAAATCGGACTCATACATATTCACTGTGGATATCCCAAAAACGAGACAGGGCCAGAGAACCCCTTCGCCAATCTTGTAGTCTTCTTGGATAGATTGACTCAAGCTGGGATGACCTAGGGTCAACAGTATAAGGTATAGTCTGAGAGTCATTGTGTTTCACTAATAGCATCGATCAGAAAAGGTTCCAGGAACTATATAGTACATGTGAGGGACTCATCCCAAGGCCTTAACATCACTATTAAAAACACTGGCACTACCAGAGGCAAGAAATATTGCTGCCATTTTGGAAGTTACTGTTGCTGAACAATTTCTCTGACTCCTACCTAGCCTGGATGCCATGTTCTTAGGTATGAATCAACTGCACAACCTGGAGATGGTGGCATTTAACAGAGATGATATTGTTTTGGCTTTAATTGTGCCCACAACTATTTACAGAACTATAGGATGTGACCCCCAGGTAAGGGGCTCTAGGGACAGGATAAAGTGGATACAGACACCATAAGGCCTAAAGAATCTTAGAATAAAGTCCCAACGAATTGGCACAGAAAAGAATGAGTCAGAGTCAGTCACTCACACAAGGTCTTTTTATATTACACTTTGTTATGACTAATGTGTGTTATTTTAGTACAGCATGCACCAAGTGCAATTTTTCTGCAGAAAGACGTTAATCGAATTTTGTATAACATAACAAGTCAAGAAAAGGCAGAAAGACCCCAAAGAAAGTGTTCCTTGGATGAGACCAGTGCTGCACCCACAGAGAGAATAGAAGGACCTGTACACTGAGAAAGATACCCCGATCACGGGGCTAGAGCCGGGCCAACCATCAGACAAGCTAGGCAGGTGCCTACAGCAGCAGCTTCTGCGGGGCAGCAAAGAGCAGGACTTTTAAAGCTAAACAATTGATTCTGAGAACCAGGGGGACATAGGGATTAAGGTGCCAACACCTTGACCCAACTCTGGGGCCAGCCCTGCACACAGCTAAGGGATACGTCAGATTTTATGACCTCTAATTTCTGTTAGGCACAAGTCGAGCATGTCTGCAGATTACAGTGCCTGGACATAAGTTTCAGCTCTGCACTAAAAGTCACTGAACATTGCATTCAAACTCGTGCAGAACAGAATGAAAAAAACCTGAAGATGCAAAAATGATATATACTGCATAAGAACAGCAACATGCTGCGGTCATCAGCCAGGGTAAATATTATTATATCCATTCAGTACAGTAATAGGCGCAGAACAAACAGCACATTCCACACCCACCCTTCTGCTGCTCTCTCCTAGCACAACGCTATCCTCCACCCCATGCCCGGTGGCTTTACATATTTCCTTTCAGCACTGACATCGAGGGACCGTAAATGCTTGTCCGCCCTTTTATCTTTTTTTTCTAGAGCACTGCTCTTCCTGGTGATATAAGACAGGTCTTTTGTGACCCAAACACCACACCCTTTGGTTTCCTTATATAATAAAATAACCACTGCACAACATTTTAGCATAGCACTATTTCATCTTTTTTTGACACAATACGTTTGTTAAGTTGCCTGTGGTCCCCTACCAAATTATTGCTCTTAAGTCTATCGGCTCCTCGGTGATACACAGATCCCTGGAGATGGGAAATGGTGAGTTCAGTTGCTTGTCCAAGCCACTTGAGGGTCTGTATAAAATGAGTTGAGCAGTGAGGCTGACAGTTAAGGAAGCCACGGGAAATAAATCACCAAACAGCAGTTTGGGAACAGTGAGCAGCTTATGGAAATTACTTATTCGCTCATCTGTTTTTTAATGGTTTTCACCTTAAGGGATAAATGGCATACATTCTGTTCGAGACTCAACATCTAAGCTAAAATAACAAAAATTCAGGGTGAGAGCGAGAGAGTAATGCATATTAGTTTCTACACGAGGCAATCTTGCTGTGCAAAATGACTGACATTTGCATTTCTCCCGCAGCCCTGTATATCATACGGCACCATTTCTGGCAGAGCTAGGCTGCTTGATTATTATATGCCGAAATAAACCATCACCAGTGGTCCCGTGGTGAAATTTGGTGGCAGGGAGGGAAAGAGGTGGGATATGGAGGGCACTGCTCACTTCCTCCCTATAATACCCGCTCTTGCTTTAGGTCAAATAGCTTCATTGGGGACCACTAACAGCTTTAATTTTCTCTCTTTTCCTCTGTAAGCATCAATCTATTTATCCAGAGGTCACAAATCTTACACAATATAGAATGAAATGCAAAACAAGAAAAAGAAAATAGCACCGTTTTGCACTATGACTTCTTTTTTACCTTAGTTCAAGGGCTCTCTACTGGTTTAAAGGAAGCCATAGGCGAAGCGTATGGCTGGTGGTGATATGGTTTAATCTCTAAAGTGTTGTAATTCTCTGTAAATGTCTTTGACGGAAGAGCAGGAATTGCTTGCTGAAATGCCCTTAAACCCTTCTGGCACAGAGACTGAGGGGCAAAGACTTGGAAAGTATCTTTGAAAAGGCAGAAGGGTGAGACACATCGTACAGAATTCAATGACTGCAAGATCGCAAAGTTGCTTATCTGTAGAAAGTGTTGCCTTAAAACAGCAGTTTACCGGTTCCACACGAGAGCCACTGGATTATGCTTGGTGCCAAAAGGATCAATTATTCTAGAGTTTTCACTGCTCATGTGTGGCAGTTGCTGGGCTGTTGTGGTCCCATGCCTCCCTCTCTGTTTTATGTACAAGTAACAGGGTTGTTTTTTTTTATAACTTTATCTTTATTAACAATTTTTTTTATTTTTAAACATACATAATGTTAGCAGTACTCACCCCAACTTTTCACCCATAATACAGAGAACCAAGAAATCAAGCAGGGTAAACTGTAAGTTATCCTCAGTACCCTAACCCCCCCCCTCCCACTCATTTCCTTTCCCCCCTCCCCAGCTTATTATATATAAGTCAAACCCCACCTCATTCTCAATCCTCCCCTCCTCCCCTCCTCCCCTTATATGTGCTATCTATCCGCTGGGTGCAAATGAAGCAATAGAGGTTTCCATTGCTTATCAAATTTCTCTCCCTGATTTCTTTTAAGGGCTGTTAAACGTTCCATACTCAACACCTTGCATAATCTGAGGGTCCAGTGTGACAACTCAGGCACCCCGCTTAATTTCCATTTCCAAGCTATTTCACATCTAGCTGCAATCAAACATGCCCGCATGGGTTTATTCCATTTGTTGGAGAGGTTATCCGGCCACCTCCCCAACAAAAACAGCTGGGGACATAATTCGGGTGTCAACCCAAAAATCAGGCCGAGCTGATCCCGAATCCCTGTCCAATACAGTTTTATCGGGGGGCAGTCCCACCACATGTGTAAATACGTTCCCCGGGCTCCACAACCCCGCCAACATTGATCTTACACCTCCGGGAACATCTGATGGAACCGGACTGGGGTGTAATACCATCTCAGTAGAATTTTATATGCATTTTCCTGAATCTTGGTACATATAGATGATTTGGCAGCTATTGCATATATCTTCTTCCAACAATCCCAATCCCACTCCACCGCCAAATCTTTCTCCCATTCCTTCATATAAGTGAACTTATCCTCTGTACCTTTGGTCGAGCGTAAACTGAGATATAGCCCACGGATCAGCCCCCGAGATTGAGAGTGGCCCATCCAGAGGGCCTCAATATCATTCAATCCCTCCTGTAGCCTGGCCTTAGGGATCTTCTGACGCAAGTACTGGGTTACTTGCAAATAGGCAAAGAAGTCTCTATTCTCTAAATGATATTCCCTCTTTAACTGCTCAAAAGTTTTGATAGTGCCTGCCTCCGTCAATTTCACAAAGGTATCTAAGCCCCACGCCTCCCAAGCCCTAAATATACCATTTCTCCCTGGTCCAAAAGCAGGAGTGGCCCTAAATGGAGCCAGCAAAGATATCCCCGGTTTCTTATTTATCCTACCCCATCCTCTCTGCCATTCGCACCATAGGTGGCGAGTATAGGGATTCTTTGTCCAGTCCCCTTGAAGAAGGCCTTTTTGCAACCACGGTATGTAATGCAACTCGTATTCAAGCACCCCATGTTGTTCAAGAGAGAGAAAGCACTTAGAATCCACCGGCTCCCTCCATTCCATAACCTGTCGCAGTTGTGCAGCCAAATAGTCATCTGCAATGTCTGGCATCCCCAAGCCTCCCTTTTCCTTTGCACTATATAAAACCTTTCTAGCTATGCGTGGGGGGCGATGTCTCCATATAAAGAGAAATAATTTCCTTTGCAGCTTTTGTAATACAATGCGTGGGATTTTAAGTGGTAATACTTGAAAAAAGTATAGCAGCCGCGGTAAGACCGACATATTAATTACTGCTATCTGGCCCAACCAGGAGATTTCCTCCTTATTCCATCTACCCAAATCCATTTCTATCTGTCCAATCAGTGAAGGGTAGTTGGCCCTATACAGGTCGTCTGAATCATTGGTCAGGTGCACCCCCAGATATTTGACCGATTTAGAGGCCCAGCGAAATTTATAACACTCTTGCAAATGCCGCACCAAATCTGCTTGTAAATTGATGTTCAAGGCCGCAGTTTTGTCCCAATTTATCTTGAAACCTGCAACTAACCCAAACCGCTTTAATTCTATCATAAAATTTGGTAAGGATATCAGCGGATGTGTAATAAACAGTAACATGTCATGCGCAAATAATGCTAATTTGTGCTCGGTCTCACCTATCCGCAGTCCCCTAGCATCACAGTTTAGTCTTAAGTTCCCCGCCAATGGTTCCATAGTTAATGCAAATAATAAAGGGGATAGTGGACACCCCTGTCGGGTGCCCCATTGTAATTGAAAAAAATCGGAATATTTCCCATTGATTTTAACCGTGGCTACTGGATTAGCATATAAGGCTTTTATCCATTTCATCATGTTGGTCCCGATACCAATTTTATTCAGCACTTCAAAAATAAAATTCCACTCTACGCTGTCAAACACTTTTTCAGCATCGACCCCTAACACTAACAACCTTGTTTTTGCTGCCGGGCAACCCAGATAGCCTGTAATGCTCTTCGAATATTGTCCCCCGTGCTCTGTCCTTGAATAAACCCAGTCTGATCCGGGTGTATAATATTGGGTAGGACACTCCTTAATCTGTTTGCTAAAATTTTTGCTAAGATTTTCCCATCTGTGTTCAGCAAAGATATCGGTCGGTATGATCCACATAATGTTGGATCCCGACCTGGTTTTGCCAGGACCGAGATCCCTGCCTGTTGCATCGACGGAGCCAAAGGGAAGCCCTGCAACACATCATTATATATCCTTTGTAAAACCGGTGCCAATTGTGCCCCGAATTTTTTATAAAAGACTGCTGAGAACCCATCCAATCCTGGGGATTTATTTAATCCCAGCCCTTTAATTACTTGGAGTATTTCTTCCAACCCCACATTCCGATTCAATCTTTCCCGTTCCGAATCAGATATTTCCGGGAGATCTCCCCCCCCCCCCCCGCCAAATATTCTCCTACCTTTGCGACTGTACCCTCCCCTTCACTAGAGTATAAAGTAGTATAATACTGTACAAATTGTTCTCTAATTTCTTTAGTTTGAAAATGTAATTGATCTCCGGGCCCTTTAATTTTTATTATAGTAGAGCGCCTCTCTCTATCCCTAAGCTTCCTAGCCAAAAGTGTACTGGCTTTATTATTGAATTCGTAGTAATGTTGATTGACCCTTCATAATTGGTAATTAATGGATTCCATCTGTAAAGAAATTAATTTTGTTCTTGCCTGTTCCAATTTTTCCCTAACCCGTACTCCTCCCCCTCGTTTATGACGCTGTTCCAAATCGGTGATATCATTCTTTAATTGATTTATGTTACCTTCCCGTTCCTTTTTTTTCCAGGAAGCCCATTGTATTAATTTCCCCCTTAACACAGCTTTTAATCCATCCCATTGCATCCCATATGCAATCTCCTCTGTGTCATTTATTCTAAGATATTCACGAATTTCTTCCTCCAGACTCTGTAGCACTTCCTTATCCTGCAAAAGGCTTTCATTAAGCCTCCAAAAAGATCTACCTGTTCTATCCCTTTCCCCACCAAGTTCCACCCAAATCGGGCCATGATCCGTCCAAATTATGGGATCTATTTCTGCCCGAAGGAGCCGTTGAGTCCAATAGTTGTCCCCCAGAAAAAAATCAATTCTACTATAACTGTGATGCACAGGTGAATAATAAGTATAGTCAACATCTTGAGGGTGCACCTGTCGCCATAGATCATATAATTGATAATTCTTCACCAAATCCAGCAGTTGTTCCCTCCCTGTAGTGCCTCCTTTCAGGCCCGACTGTGATCTATCCCTTTGTGGGTTCAATACCTCATTGAAATCTCCCCCCATTAACTGTGCCCCATGCACTTTATCTTTCAGTCACAGTGATAAGGTACTCCAAAACTTAGATTGGGAATCATTTGGACCATACACATTAAGAAAGGTAACTTCCTGCCCATTTAGCTCCCCCCAAATTAACAGTACCCGACCTTTCACCCCTTTTACCACTCCCCCTAGTTGAAAGGATACATCCCGCCTCATCATCAGTGCCACTCCTGCTTTTTTATGTGTTCCTTCTGCATTGAACCAGACTTGAGTGTAAGTCCCATGTCTTAACAAGTATTCATCCTTTGGCAGTAAGTGAGTTTCTTGCAAAAAAACTACTTGCCATCCCCCCCTTTGTGCCTCTTTAAACATTGCCTTCCTCTTTTGCGGTGTGTTTAACCCTCTCACATTCAAAGACCCCACTTTAAGCCCCGCCATCAAAAGGGAACTGAATGCCAAGCTCCATTGCTAGCTCGTGGCGTGGTGTCCTTCCTCCCACCCTTCCCCAACCCCAACCCCAACTCAGTCCTTTCCCATCCCTCCCCATATTGAGTACCCCTCTTCCCCTCCCCCCTTTATCCCCCTTCTTTTACCCCTTCTGTCTCCCACAGGTCACCTCCTGTGGCTCCTTCTTGAGGAAGAGACGCACCTCCCGGGACCCCTTTGGATTAAGGCCCCCCCCCCCGTAGAACTCCTCCCATCCTATATTCTTCCCCTTACTCATACTCCCGCCCACCAACCGATATTTACCCTCCCCCCTTGAACCTCCCCTATTCTCCTCTCCCTGCCCCTCCCCCACCCCAAGCTCCCCCCTCCCTGCTTCCATTCCTATCTAAGCCCTGCTACCACAAAATACTGCATCTAACACAGCTCACTTATCCTCTAACACCCACACAACTACTTATTGCAACTATAACACAGATGCATAAAATAATCTATCCAATATAGTGGAGGGGGAAACTCAATGTCCATCCAGCTAGCTTCTCCGCTTCCTCCGTTACTCAAAGCCAGGATTCTTCTTCCATCTCCATGATGATCGATACTGCCTGCCAATCCTAAAGCACAGGCAACACGCAGAGTTTAAGTTCAAGTTGTAAGTCCTAGTCTCTCTTTCTTTCCCTCTTCACTCCACTGGGAGAGGTCCAGATAAACGGTGCAGACGTCGGCCTCCAGTCGGGATCCGTTGCCACTTCAATTTCTCCAACAATGAAGACTGGTCGCTCTCTTG
Source organism: Ichthyophis bannanicus (assembly GCA_033557465.1). Lineage (NCBI taxonomy): Eukaryota > Metazoa > Chordata > Amphibia > Gymnophiona > Ichthyophiidae > Ichthyophis > Ichthyophis bannanicus. The sequence goes on from CM066032.1 coordinate 724,435,823, forward strand.
CCCCAGTGCCTCCGGTTGTACTCGGGTCCGAGGTAAATTCGGAACTTTGGCCTTCTCCAAGCTCAGCCATGCCTCCGATAGGGTTTTAACTCTTTTGATCTCTCCTCCCATCTCAAATTGGAGCCCGAAAGGAAATAGCCATTTATACTTAATTCCTTCCTGCCATAAATACTCCGTCACTGGCCGCATCCCCTTTCGACGCAGTAAGGTTGAGGGGGCCAAGTCCTGAAAGATTTCAATGGTTTCATCATGCCATTGCCATTTGCCTTTATTTGCTACCTTTCGCATTATCTCCTCCTTCAATGGGAAACTAGTGAAGCAGGCAATAATATCTCTTGGGCGGTTCCCCACTGGAGATCTTAAGGCCCGGTGAGCTCTTTCCAAGCCAATCTCTCGTTTTCCTGCAAGCTCCTCCTGAAGCCCTTCATCCAACAGGGCCGCACAGATCTCTCGGACTACTTGATTCGCTTGCTTATAGTGATCTCCTTCTGGGACCCCCCGTATCCGAATATTAGAATGTCGTGATCGATTTTCAAGGTCTTCTATTTTATCTCGCAGCTCCCCACTCTCAGTTTGCCATGTGCTGTGCATACGACGTGTAGTCTGTGCCGCCGCAATCACTTCGTCCACGTGCTCCTCCAGTTGATCCACTCGCTGCCCCAGTGCAAGCAAATCCTGCTTAAATTCAGATAGTAAGTCCTTCATCTCATGCTTTACCCTGACCACCTCTGTTTTTATTTCCCGACACCAGTGCCACAGATCTCCCCATGTGCACTGTTCTGTAGCATTCTCGGGCTCCTCCGCCATCTCCGCCTCGTCTCTCTCACTGCATTCTGCGGAAGGTGACAAGGCCACATAGGAGGATCGATATTTCTCCAACTTTTTGCGGGCTGACATTGGAGCAAGTACTATTGCTGCCTCTACAGATATATTGTGTATTATGGGGGCGCCTTCTGTTCTTACTTTTTGCTAAATTTCTCTTCGTCCCGAAGAGAGCTCCGTGTTCAGGCGGCCATCTCAGTCGGTGACGTCACTTCCTCCTCCAAGTAACAGTTTTGACTAGGGAAAACACATGTTTCGGATAAGCAGCTTTATCAAATCCCACTAGCAGAACGCCACAGCTAGGGTTCTAAAAAGAGGGAACGACATTTAATAAAAGTTAAAATAATCATTTTTCTAATTGGTCAGCAGGGAAGAAAATCTTAAATTTATAGAATGGATTCTAGGAAAGATGGAATTGGTCCTTATTCCTCCTACTGGTCATGAAGAACAGACAGATCGTACCTACTAAGAAAGGGGAAGTGCTACTGATAGGAGATTTCAATATGCCAGATGTTGTTTTGGCACATTCCTGCTGCAGTATCATCTAGAAGTAAGGAGATCCTGGATTCTCTACAGGGAGAACTATTCAGGCAATTGGTAACAGACCCCACACATGAAGGGGCCATACTGGACTTGGTGCTTACCAATGGTGAAAGTGTTTCTGATGTTGTAGTGGGAGATCATCTTGCATCCAGTGATCACCAGATGGTGTGGTTCAGTATTAGGACTAGGGCTGTTAGAATCCATTTCAAGGTGAGGATCTTAGACTTTAGGAACACTAACTTTGCGAACATGGGCCAATTCCTCAGGGAGTCGTTAGTGGGATGGGAACAGCTGGGGGATGTAGAAAAACAGTGGGCAAAACTGAAAGGGGGTATTTTAAGGGCAACCAACCTTTTTGTTAAAATGGTAAATAAAGGCAAAAGGAAAAGGAGACCGCTATGGTTTTCGAAGGAAGTAGCTGAAAAAGTGAAGAAAAAGAGGGAGTCCTTCATGAAATACAAGAGATCACAGAGAGAGGAAGACAGGCATCTGTATTTGGAAAAACTTAGAGAAGCTAGAAAAGTAGTCAAGAAGGCAAAGATTCAAAAGGAGGAGGAAATAGCCAGTGCAATAAAATGGGGGGATAAGACATTTTTCAGATATGTTAGTGAGAAGAGGAAGGGCAAAAGTGGTATTGTCAGACTCAAGGGTGCAGGGGGGGGGGGGGGAATATGTAGAAGCTGATACGGATAAAGCGGAATTGCTAAACAAATATTTTTGTTCTGTGTTCACAGATGAAGAACCAGGAGCAGGACCTCAGAAAACACCCACAAATAAGAACAGAAGTGAGGGACATCTTGAACAATTTTCAGAAGACTGTGTTCATGAGAAACTAGCTCAACTTAAAGTAGACAAAGCGATGGGACAGGATGGGATACACCCTAGAATACTGAGGGAACTTGGGGACGTTCTAGCAACTCCACTGACTGACCTTTTCAATGCCTCGTTGGAGTCGGGAGTGGTGCCAAAGGACTGGAGAGAGGCTCATGTGGTGCCTTTACACAAAAGTGGAAGTAAGGATGTGGTTGAAAACTACAGGCCAGTTAGTTTAACTTTGGTGGTGAGTAAATTATTGGAAACGCTGCTGAAAGAAAAAATAGTGAGGTTTCTGGAGTCCAGCGGATTACAGGATCCGAGGCAGCATGGATTCACCAGAGGCAGGTCTTGTCAGACAAATCTGATTGATTTCTTTGACTGGGTGACCAGGGAGTTGGACTGAGGGAGAGCCCTAGATGTGGTGTATTTAGATTTTATTAAAGCCTTTGGCACTGTTCCTCACAGGTGACTTATAAACAAACTGAGCACCCTAGGAATGGACCCTAAAGTTACTGCTTGGGTTAGAAATTGGTTGGGTGGGAGGCGACAAAGAGTACAGGTAAATGGGGCTCACTCTGAGGAGAAGGATGTTACCAGTGGTGTGTCACAGGGATCTGTCCTTGGTCCAATTCTTTTTAACATCTTTGTTAGTGATATAGCGGAAGGGCTGTCGGGTAAGGTTTGCCCTTTTGCGGATGATACCAAAATCTGCAATAGAGTAGACACCCAGGAAGGTGTAGATAACATGAGGAGGGATCTAGCTAAGATTGAAGAATGGTCTAGTATCTGGCAGCTGGGATTTAATGTTAAAAAATGTAAGGTCATGCATTTGGGCCACAGCAATCCAAGGGAGCAATATAGTATAGGGGTGAAGTACTTTTGTCCACTAAAAAAAAGCGGGACCTGGGCATGGTTGTGTCTGATGATCTTAAAGTAGCAAAACAGGTAGAAAAGACGACAGCAAAAGCTGGAAGGATGCTTGGGTGCATACAGAGAAGAATGGCTAGCAGAAAAAAGGAGGTGATAGCGCCTCTGTATAAGTCTTTAGTACGACCTCATTTGGAGTATAGTGTGCAATTCTGGAGACCGCACCTTCAAAAGGATGTGAACAGGATGGAGTCGGTGCAGAGACTGGCTACTAAAATGGTTGGTGGTCTTCATTATAAAGCATATGAGGACAGACTTAAATATCTTAATATGTACACCTTAGAGGAATGGCGGGATAGAGGTGATATGATTGAGATGTTTAAATACCTCCATGGCATAAATATTCAGGGGGAGAGCCTCTTTCAGTTGAAAGCAAGTTCTGCTACAAGGGGACATGGGATGAGGGTGAAGGGGGATAGATTCAGGAGTGATTTGTGGAAATATTTCTTTATGGAAAGAGTGGTGGATCCATGGAATAGTCTCCCAGTGGAGGTGGTAGAGATGAGGACAGTGACTGAATTAAAAAGGCATGGGACAAACACAGAGGATCTCTAAAGGAAAAATGTGGACTGCTGTAGTTGTTGATATGGAAGGTCAGACTATATAGGCCATGTGGTCTTTTTCTGTCGTCATATTTCTATGTTTCTATGTTTCTAAAACTGGGGACCATGTACATGCTCTGTCCTAACCCATACTACTTGGTTAGCAGAGGATTTATAGCACACATCAGTTTTTAGTGTGTAATACATTTTATTCCTTGGTGCATGGTGAATCCTGCACTACCAGGTAGCGCACTTTAGTAAGCATGCCCCTGTGTTTTTTCTGCAAAAAAGGTTTTACCTGCAATAAAAAAAACTGTTAAGAAACAGGGGATTTAGGAGGGCAAGATAGCGACAAGAAAGGGTGTGTGTGCTTGAGATCCTTACACCAAGAGTTTGTTTTACCTGAGCAACCTACGCCCCAGAATGGGGCAGAGGAAATGCAAACAAAAGGGCTTATCTTAGGCACTGTTAGAGCTGCAACAGGTGCTCAGGCTAATTTTGAGGCATGTGGAGTTTGGGCCTAGGGAAGAGAAGAAGCCTCTTTGGTCAATCTGGGGAGTCTTCCCCGGAAAGGTTGAGCAGAATGGGTTGTTTTTTAGCCCCGGCGACTTATAAATAAATTGAGCTCCCAAGGGATGGACTCTAAAGTGACTGAGTGGGCTAGAAATTAGTTGAGTGGGAGGTGACAAAGGCTTCAGATAAATGGAGCTCACTCTGAGGAGAAGGATGTTACCAGTGGTGTGCTGTAGGGATCTGTCCTTGGTCCAATTCTTTTTAACATTGTTAGTGATATTGCGGAAGGGCTATTGGGTAAGGTTCTCCACTTTGCAGATGATACCAAAATCTGCAATAGAATAGACACCCAGAAAGGGGTAGATAACATGAGGAGAGATCTAGCTAAGCTTAAAGAATGGTCAAGAATTTGGCAATTGAGATGAGATTTAATGTTTAAAAATGCAGGGTCATGCATTTGGGATATGAAAATCCAAGGGAACAGTACAGTACAGAAGGTGAAGTACTTCTGCCCATGAAAGAAGAGTGGGACTTGGGAAAAATTTTTCTGATGACCTTGAAGTGTCTAAACAGGTAGAAAAGCCAGAAAGATGCTTGGGTGCCACAGAGGGAGAGGAATGGCCAGCAGAAGAAAGGAGGTGATAGTGCTTCTGTATAAGTCTTTGGTAAGACCTCATTTGGAGTATTGTGTGCAATTCTGGAGACCACATCTTCAAAAGGATGTAAAGAGGATGGAGTTGGTGGAGAGGTTGGCTACCAAATGGCCAGTGGTCTTTGTTATAAGACATATGGGGACAGATAAAGATTTTAATATGTATACTTTAGAGGAAACGTGGGATAGAGGAGATATGATAGAGATGTTTAAATACCTTCATGGCATAAATGCACAGGAGGAGAGCCTCTTTCAAGTGAAAGAAAGATCTGCGATGTGTGGGCATAGGATGAAGGTGAAAGAGGAATAGACTCAGGAGTAATATGTGGAAATATTTTTTCCAGAAAGAGTGCTAGATGCATGGAATAGTCTCCCAGTGGAGGTAGCAGAGACGAAGACCATATCTGAATTCAAGAAAGCATGGGACAAACACAGAAAATCTGTAAAGGTAAAAAATGGGACTATAGTAGTTGATATGGAAGGACAGACTGAATAGGCCATATGTTTTTTTCCTGTCATCATGTTTCTGTGTTTCAATGTTTACTGATGAAATAGAGCACACAGAGAACCCAAACTATCATACAGGTCAATTCTCTCTCTTTTTCTTTATTTATGTTTTTTGTATTTGATATAGAGTCATTCAGGCACAAAAGTGGACAGCATGGCAGTTCACGAAGAGTAAAAGGCCATAGGTCAACAGACAGAAAAAGAAGATATCACAAACATAAAAATACTTGACATGAACAGCTATGTCCAACAGAAAAATAAGGAAAAATAAGACTAAGGAATAGAATAGCACAAAAATTAAAATCTACTAAGACTATAGGAAAATTATATGAGGATGGTGCTGAGGAAAAAAGGGTACCAGATCTATATCCTATAGGGATGAGGTACAAAGAAAGACACAGAGGTTATCTAGGTAGAATGAGTGATGGTCCAGAAGGAGATTATACTAAATTCTACTGAGAAATGGGTTGCCAGTGTTGCTCTATCAAAAAAGGTGTAGCATGATCTGTAGGCTTAGCCCAATAAAGAGTTTAACTGTTGCGTTCTGCATATTTTTGCAGATGTTTCAGGGAGTATTTGGGAACTCCAGTGAGCAGCATGAAACAATAATCCAACTGCATCATTATAACAGGCATGTCCAACTTCGAACAGGTCGTGATCTACTTTTTCCGGCCAAAATTGCCGGTGATCTACCACCATGAAAATTAAGTTTCAAATTCATTTCAAAATTAAATTTTAACCCAATAAAGTTGGAGGATTCCCCCCCCCCCATTTTTAATGAACCTTCTGTCATTTACTTGGATGTGATCAGCTGTTAAGGAAATTAAGCAAAAACAAAACAGAGAGACGAAGATCCAGTAAGAACTGCGAGGGGAAATAGAAAGTAGATTTTTTTCTTAAAGTTTTATTGAGTAATAACTTTCTTTAACTGTCTTGATAACTTTCTTTAACTTTTATTGAGTAATTTGTGTTAAATTTAGGTCGAGTATTGATCCAGGCTGATCTTACACAATCTTTAATATTTCGCTCTTGCTAATTAGTGAGACATCTGAGCCTACATTTCATCCACCAGCTTTTTGAAGTTGGGTAAATATTGCGTGAGGGTCAGTCTCAGGGAATCCTGGAGATGTTCATCTGTCATGTTGGAATGTTGTGTACTCTTTGTCATTTTCAGATGGGGAAACGCAGATTCACACAAATAAGTTGAACTGAAACAGGAGTGTAAGCTTCACTGCATCTTCTCAAGTTGGGAAATTTGTCTCTAGGCACTAACTTCCAAAACGATTCTTGCTCAGCATGGGTCTTATTTATTTTATTTATTTATTACAGTTTCTTATATACCGCGCTATTTAGAATCAGTGCGGTTTACATCATAACATAACGACCATAACGCCAAGCTGTCAGGTTATACATCGAACAGGAGTACAAACTTGGATAACAGGGTTAACTATATACATAAGCTATTTACACTGCAGATAATACATGTAAGGGCCATTCTGGATTGGGTCATTTCTTGGGAGGGATAATATTTCGTTTTCAAGAGATGGCTTGTTCAATGAGTAATTTTTACTGATAGCAGCTGCAGTTCCTTTAATGTCCACATCTACTTTGAATGGGTATGACAAGTACTCCACAACTGTTCCAATTTTTTGGAAGTCACAGAATCTATTTTCGAATTCCTGGATAACAGAACAGATTTCTGTCACATGCTTCTCGTTCTGAAAAACAAAATTTGGATATTGTCCCAGATGGTCCTGCGTATTAGGAAAATGATCAAAAGTGTTGTTTGCAAGGTCAGTCATCATTAGCTCAAATTTGCTCTTGTAGGATGAAACTGTACTCATCATCTTGCCAATGCATTTGCTTTTACCTTGTAGTTCAAGGTTCATATCACTTAGTTCGCCTGTAAAGTCAGCGAGAAATGCCAGATCACATAACCACTCCTCATCTTCCAACTCTGCTTGGTCATCTCCCCTATCTTTCAAAAACCTATCACATTCAGCAAATCATGAAATCTTTGCAGCAATTTGTGCCTACTTAGCCACCTTACATCTGTGTGCAAAATGATTTCCGTTGCCCCTTTATCAAGAGTAAGATTGAAAAGCCATTTTTGAAGTGATCTTCCACAAACTGAATTTACAATTTTGAAAGTGATGTCAATGAGTCTTTGTATTGAGTCTCTTGCTTGCCAAAACTTGCTGGTGAATGATGCAGTGGTAATAAAGGAAATCTGGGAAGTCATCATGCTGTCTACAGAGGGCTACAGTATGAAACCGTTAACCTCACCTGTCATTGCTCTTGCTCCATCAGTAGTGATAGAAACAAGTCTATGCAATGGAAGATTACACTTTGTCACAAAAGAATGGAAAGAACTGAATATTTGGACACTCATCTTCGTTATACTGGGGTGGCTGGATGTAAGAAGGCCATATCTGCTAAGTTAGTATAAACACTGGCTGAATCTGGTCCAAAACCGTCACTGTCCCAAAGTATTAAAGATCAACAGGAACTGAAGACCTCTGGATGATGTGCAATACAAGGACTGGAGATGCCAAAACCACACATGCAGTTCTAAAAGTAAAAATAAGAATTCATCATACTGGTACCAATAATCAAATACCACCAAACAATCATCAAAAAAACTCAAACACCTGTCCAGCAAACCAGATAAAATCAAATACCGCCAAACAAGTTCAAATACCACCACACACGATTTAATAAATTCTGCACACAGTGTATAATCAACGCAAAGGCAAGGTGAAATAAAATTGCAGTGTAGAATCAATGCAAAGGCTAGGCAAAATAAAATTGCAGAGGCAAGCAAAGGTCACAGTGGTTTGAACCAATTCGAAGGCAAGGCATAGACAAGTTAGAACAAAATTGGAAAAGCCCGCCAAAATCACCAAATTCTTGACACTTTGTTGTGTCTGCCTGAAAACATTTAATGAAAGCGAACTATAAAGCAACCAAAGACCAGCACACGACACAACTAATACGGTAAGTGTATTCAGGTAAAGCCCGGGCAAATGGATATCGCCCGGTATATAACACACTTCTGAGGGGTGTTGGGGTGGGGGCAGGGATGGGTGATTCTGAGAGGCAGGAGACCAGGTATTGTGCCGGGCCTGTGGCGTCTCATTGCGGGACGCAGGTGGTGGCCTCCTGGTGTACCCACAACTATTGGCATGAAAACAACAAGTGCCCCCAATACACCCGCAGGCAAGATTCCCGCAGGCAGGGAAAAAAGACAGGCAAAGGATCAGCAGTGGCGGCAAGCCCTCGGCAGACGACCTGCCAGCACGAGCTCTCTCCTAGCGATGGGGCGAGCTGCTGGAGCCAAGTGGGGCTGGCGATGTACCTCTGACCGCTCTGCAATCTACAGGTAGAACGTGATCTACCTGTTGGACATGCCTCATTTATAACAATACAATAAAAATGCCTAGGGACCTAGAATCAAGGAGGGTCGCAGTGATCTCAGTTTCTGCTGGCATTTTATACATGTAAAGACAATAGATACATACTTGTGTTTATAAAATAGGCTTAATATAGGTACCTAAAAACACTCTGAGTACTCCTTTGTAAAATGACCCACGTGAAGTACATAAACACGTTTACATCATCTTTGGAGGTACTATAAATGTAAGCCTTTGAATCTACCTGCTACTGAGGCTGGTTCTGAGTTATAAAGGCACATAGGTGCCCATTTAGTGCCAATAAAATAGGATTAAAATAAATGCCTTTTTGCTGCTCAAGCAGACATGCTTTTATAAAATTATCCCACCCAAGGCCAACATTGTTTTGTAGCATAGTTATACTTGGTAGAAATAATTCCACTCTAATGTATCAAGGACAAAATTCCATTATTGCACCTATTGGCAATAGTATTAAAGCGACAAACATGAGGTTCTTTTGAGGATTTATTTACTGCACTGAGAAACTGAAGTGTTAAACTGAATATTCCCCTCAACATTCACTCACTCAAAGGAAGCAGATGAAATCAAGCAGATCAAGATAGAGCATACTACTACTACTATTAAACATTGATATAGAGCTACAAGGCATATGCAGCATTGTACAGACACACATGATAGTCCCTGCTCATCAGCGCTTACAATCTAACATACATGAATAAATGTGCTTGGTACCCCTAGAGAAATTAAATTGAGGTTCATTTCAATACCAAGTCAGAACTAGCGTGGCTGTCATTAAGTTAACGTGGCAGGAGGGGATATTTAAAGGCATTTATGTGGTATGCAGACCTGCAAACTGTGTAAATGCTAGTTAGTGGGATATTCAGCTGCTGACTGTCTGCAGGTGCCACCGCTAGATGATCTGATGCTACGCAGTTAGCATCAGGGCATGTCGTGGGCGTTCTGGGATGGAGCAGAGGCGGTACCCATTGCTAACCAGGCAACGGTGATATTGAGCCACTGCCTGGTTAGCGACCCGCAGGTAAAGTCAGGCACGGCGAATGCTCAATATCGCTACTGCCCGGTTAGCTTCTGGGGTCTGGGGCTACCCAAGATATTCAATACCAGTAGCCAGATATGGCCCCGGCATGGAACGTCCAGAGTTAGTATTCAGCGGCAACAGCTATGTGCTTTAGAAGTGCCAGCCGCCGCTACCGCTGCTTAATGTTGGGACTGTAATTATGATTTCAGTGCCAAATGGAGAGTAGTACAAAACCTCAAACTCCCTCAATCACCAGTCGTTCGCTCAAACCAGTCATATCCACCTCCCACATACCAAGATCTCTGACTTCTTGGCACTAAGCACAAGCTGATCCCCTAACCACTCCATTACCTCCTCCAAACAGACATTCACCCGCAGATTGTTTCTTTCATATAAAATAGTATACATATACTTTTCCCTTTACAGGTACTGGCAACATTTGGAAACAAAATGATGTGCTTAATTCCACTTTGGAAATTGCCTCAGAATTTATGTACATGCTAATATACAAAAAAGCAAAAAAAAAGGGGTCAATAAAGAAGATCCACGGAGTAATTTTATTTAGCCCAATGTGGCTGTGTTTCAGCACAGTTTCCCTGCAATCAAGGGCAAAATAATATAATCCATCAAACAATATAACCAAATCATGGCATCAGCAAACCTCATCGCCATGCAGTCAGGCTAAATAAAATCATACTGTAGCTCTTCTTTATTGACCCCTTCTTTTTGCTTTTTGTCATGGACCTTTTTGGTAGGGGTTATCCCCTGTTCTCCTCTTTTCCATGCTTATATACATGCATATTTTCAAACTTCTGAACTTGAATACAGATGCCTCCGTAAACTCGCCCAGAGGAGCGCCTCCATGCATTCTAGGAAAACTTACGCCTTTACAGGCTGTGCATTAGTAATTTTATATGCATATCGGGGGGGGGGGGGAAGGAGCAGTTTGAAAAGTCTCTGCTTTATCTGCAGAAAATATTTTTAAAATTGTCCTTTGAATGCAAACTGGAACTTGCATAGTTAAGCTAAATTATTTTATTTATTTATTTATTTAACAGTTGCTTATATACCGCTACCTTCCACAGATCAGGTGCGGTTTACATAAAACAGGTAAAGAAACAGTGTAACATATCTGTTTTTACATTAAACATCGTTTGAATTATGTACATCTTAACTTTAACAATTAAACTTTAGAGAACTATGTACAATCAACGGATGTTGAAATTAAACAAGGAAGGTAGCTATTTACAAGCATCGTAAACTGTATAAATGGTCCTGTTTTCATGGGTCATTATGGTATTAAGCTCAAAGTGTTATATATTATCCCTTTTCATTTTGGTATTGGGAATTCGCAAGTGGGCCGTAGTGGGAGCTAAATAGGTGAGTTTTTAATGTTTTACGTAGTTCTTTAAGATCAGATAAGGCTCTTATATCTTCAGGTAGGGAGTACCAGAGTATAGGGGCTGCATGGGAAAACGCTTTTTTATTTGTTGTTTTTTTAGTCTTTGTGAACTCTTTTGGAATCCTTATTTTATTGGTGTTGCATCTTCTGTGAGCAGATTGGGGTGTGTCATTTATAGAGCGCTACAAGGCATATGCAGCACTGTATAGACACTTATAGAAGACAGTCCCTGCTCGTAGATCTTATAATCTAGTTAAGATAGACAGTTCAATACAAGAGAAATAAGGGTTCAATAAGGAGAGGGACACAAGGGGAACAAGAGATTAGGATGCCTTACTGGCCTCAAAGAGGTAAGCCTTCAGCATGGATTTGAAGAGGGAGAGAGATGAGACTTGACGTAAGGATAGAGGAAGTTTGCTCCAGGCATAAGAAGCAGCAAAATGAAAGGATCAAAGTCTGGAGTTGGCAGTAGAAGAAAAGGGCAAGGAGAGAAGGAAATCAGAGGAGGAGTTAAGTTCACGAGGAGAGATGTAGGGAGAGAGGAGACAGGAAAGGTAATGAGGGGCACTAGAGTGAATGCATTTATATGTTAGGAGGAGAAGTTTGAAATGGATATGGAAATGGAAGGGGAGCCAGTGAAGTGATTTCAGAAGAGGGGATACATGAGTGTATTCGGGGTGGCGGAAGATTAGCCGCGCAGCAGAGTTCTGAATAGATTGAAGAGGAGAGAGAGAACACTGAGGGAGACCAGCAAGGAGGAGGTTGCAGTAATCAAGACAGGAGGTAACTAAAGAGTGGACAAGAGTTTTAGTTGTGTGTTGAGAGAGGAAGGGGCAGAATTTGCTAATGTTATAGAGAAAATAATGCAGGTTTTAGCAATCTGTTGTATATGTGTGGAGAAGTAAAGAGGAGTCAAAGATGATTCCAAGGTTGAGGATGGAGGAAACAGGAAGAAGAAGAGTATTGTCAATGATGATGGAGAAACGAGGAAGGTGGGAGAAGGGTTTTGGGGGAAAGATAAGAAGCCCGGTTTTAACCATATTAAATTTCAGTGGTAAGACATCCAGGCAGTGATGTCAAATAAGCAGGCAGAGATACGAGCTTGGAGTGTAGGAAAAAGGTAAAGCTAAGATAGATTTGAGAGTAATCAGCATAAAAATGATATTGAAAGCTATGGAAAGAGAGAGGGCACCAAGAGACTGGGTGTAGAGAGAGAAAAGGAGAGGGCCAGGAACAGCCCTTGGGGTACACCAACTGAAAGAGGGATGGCAGTAGAGAAGGAACCACCAGAACAAACACTGTAATAAATAACTCATTCCCCTTAAATAAGTCGTTCCTCTTCCTCAGTTGCAAAGGATCTGTTATTAGCAACATAGAAACATGACAGCAGAAAAAGACCACATGGCATATTTAGTCTACCCTTCCATATCAACCACTACAACAGTCCTGTTTTTGTCACACTGCCTTCATAGATTTGTAGTTCTGACATTCTTGGAAAAATCTAAAAAAACAATCTATACATTGAATGAGGACACAACTTGAACTAGATCAACCTTTGGGTTGAATTAGGGAGTGATAACAATCCTAATAGATTCATTGTTCCCTCAATGTTTTGGTTTCCTACCATGGCTTTCAGTACCATTTTTTTCCAAATGACTTACAAATCTACCTCTGCACTAGAAATTTCACCAAGAATGGATGTTTCCTTTAAGATGCAGAGGAACCCTCCACACACATTCCTACCATGGGGGGTGGTGTAGCTATATCACCATTTCAATCGCAAGAGGCAGATAGGTCCACTGAGAATCCAGCAAAATTTACCTACCCCTTGTGACTGTAGCTGCAACATTGCTACACCACTCTTACGGTAGGAATGTTGGTGAAATACTCCCACACAGCTTAGCAGTAATGTTGTCAAGAATCCAGTCCCAAATCTCAGCCCGTTTATCTGACATTGCCTTTTTGAATCTCACCACCACCTTAACCTTAACATGGCTTAGATGGAACTTGTAACTTTCCTCACATATCCGCTTCCTCTCTTATTTTCTGTCTCTGTAAATGGCACTGTCATCCTCCAGCCTGTTACGTTAGATAAATGTTATTTCTTCTTCTTTAATATTGCGTATCTAACTACCTAAGCCACATTAAGTACAAAAGTTAATCCACAGTAGCTGCAAAACTTCTGAGGTACAGTAATTGTTGGGGTGTATGCAATACTTTGGGAAAGGCAGCCATACTGGTAACTCAGGGCAATGGTTTCAACTGCTCGTTGATGTCATGGCTACATGACATGACGGTTAGCTACACTCCTGGAGGTGTTGTTAACTGTTGCACATTATCTGCTATGTTGTTGTTGTTGTTAAGTGCCATCGAGTCGGAGTTGACTCATGGTGACCATCTGGATAGCTGTCCTAAATTGTGTTCGGTCTTCAGTCAGGTGGCTCATTGTTGACAGACTGGTACCCGTAGCTGCTGTTATTGTATCAATCCATCTCATTGTTGGCCTTCCTCTTTTGCGTGACCTTCTATCTTGCCAAGCATGATGTCTTTCTCTAATGATCTCTCTCTTCGCATGATGTGTCCAAAGTATGAAAGTCAAAGTCTTGTCATCTGAGCTTCTAAGGAAAGCTTAGGTTTGATCTCCTCTAGTACCGACTGGTTTGTTCTTCAGGCAGTCCATGGTATACACAGTATTTGCCGCCAGCACCATAATTCAAAGGCATCAATTTTCTTCCTGTCTATCTTTTTCACTGTCCAGCTTTCACATCCATATGATGTTATTGAAAATACCATGGCTTGAACAAGTCAAATCTTTGTATGGAGAGAGACATCTCTGCTCTTGAGAATCTTATCTAGGTCTTTCATAGCCATTCTGCTAAGAGCAATGCGTCGTCTGATTTCTTGACTGCTTGTTGCTTCTTTATTGATAGTTGATCCAAGTAAGTTAAAGTTGTTCACAATTTCAATTTCTTCTCCTTCATCGATGAACCTGTTGATTATGCCAGTTGTCATGATCTTTGTCTTCTTTACATTAAGATGCAGGCCCATTTTGAGACTATGTTCTTTGATTGGGAGAAGCAAATGTTTCAGATCATCTTCACTTTCAGCCAGTAATGTGGTATCATCAGCATAGCGAAGGTTGTTGATGAGTCTTCCACCAATCTCCATACCTCTGTTGTCTTCATACAATCCTTCTTCTCTGATGATTTGTTCTGCATATAAATTAAACAGGTAGGGAGAAAGTATGCAGCCTTGTCTTACACCTTTGCTTATTTTAAACCATTATGTTTCTCCTTGTTCCGTTTGAACTGTTGCTTCTTGATCAATGTACAGATTGTGCAAGAGTACGATCAGGTGTTCTGGTATACCCATGCTTCTTAATGTGGCCCAGAGTTTCTCATAGTTTACACAGTCAAAAGCCTTGCTATAGTCGATAAAGCACAAATAGATATCCTTTTGGTATTCTTTAGTCTTTTCAAGGATCCATCTGACATCCGCAATGATGTTTCTCGTTCCTCGCCCTTTCCTGAACCCTGCTTGCACTTCAGGTAGTTCTTGTTCCAGGTATGGTTGTAGTCTCTTTTGAATAATCTTCAGTAGAATCTTGCTGGCATGTGGGAGCAGAGCGATTGTGCGATAATTTGCACAGTCAGTTGGATCACCTTTCTTTAGTATTGGTATAAACACAGATCTTTTCCAGTCAGTTGGCCATGATGTTGTCTTCCATATTTCTTGGCAGAGCCTTTTAAGTATGGTAACAGCTGCATCAGATTGCTGTAATACTTCTATGGGAATGCTATCAATGCCTGGTGCTTTGTTCTTTGATAAGGCTTTCAATGCTGCTTCAACTTCTTCTTTCATCACCAATGGTTCCCGATCATAATGTACAGGTTGAAATGTCTGTTGATCCACTTGATCTTTATCATATAAAAACTCTGTATCTGCTATACTAGACATTATTGCATACTTGGAGCCCATGTTAACTGCAAGGCACAGCCCCACTCGTTTCTCACCCATCAGCAGTTAATAAACATGTCACATTGACAGCACACCTTAACACGTGCTAAAACTCACTTTGAGTATATATACTGGTTTAGTAACTAGAACCCCTACATTGCTTTCCAATTCTTTTCCACATACCTCCTCTTCTATCTCCCTGCACCCTTTCCCAGGGTCTCTTTCAGGAAAATCACTCTTATCTGTGCCCTTCTTTTCCATTACCAACTCCTGACTCCACTCTGTCCATCTTACTGTGCCAATTGCCTGTTTGTCATGTATGCTAGCCATGATTGGACTGTAAATTCCACTGAATTGTTTCTTACATGTATCTGTATAGCGCTGTGTTTAGTAGTATTTCAGAAGTGAAAAATAGGAGTTATAGAAGGTGATAAACCTACTGCATTTGAGGGTAATTTTATAGCACTAGGTTAAGGCAGCCAAAGTATGCCTATTTTAACCCTATTTTATAAAGGCCAGTAGGTGCCTATGGTGGTCATTTTAAAAGGCTTAGACATGATTAGGAGGTCTGAAAATGTGCATGCAGATCTCCAGATCACTGAGACATCCCCAGAGTCATTTCATAAATGGCTTTTTAGCACATCTCCACTTTAGGGACGTCCAAGTAGGCATGAGGCATAGTGGAGGCATGCCCAAGGTGGGGCGACAGACGTAGTCATCCCTGATTGATTTCAGAAGCCTCAGGGGTGTCTGCGACCTCATCTAACTTTAGACCTGCTTCAGGCATGAATAAGCATTAGGAAAGTGTTTGTTTGGACCCTAAAACATCTGGCTGATGTAGACAAGATGGCACTCCACTACCCTCAGTATACTTCACAACCACAAGGATATTTTTTGTGTAATTAATAAAAGTGTTCAGTATTTGCAACACCACTGCATATCTCTTAGACCTCCCCAGGTACTGAATGCTAAACTGGGGACATCTATATAGACGGTCCCATAGAAGTTAATATTGGGCATGTCCGTGTTTGTGAAATCATGTCTGAACTTGGACACGCTTGCCTTTTTACAGACGTTCTGGCTTGGAGGGCCCCAGATTGCACTTGGGTGTCCTTTGTAAAATGTGCCTTCACATGTCATTATAAAATACTAGTGTACGTGGCAGAGAGCACACCTTCCCTTCAGCTGCAGACATTTTATAGCAGGTACACATGAATTGCATATAAAGAACATAAGTATTCTCATAAATTAAGGTATTTTATAATCAACATGCACGCTAATGAACTCAATATTTTATAAGAGGCCATTAACACACACACTGACACATACCTGTATTAATGATTTATAAAATTACCCCATTATGCATAATTGCTAGACTTTCCATGTCAATGTGAAGCACCCATGTGTGAAGAAAGAAGCATATGTTGAAAGAAAGGATTTTAAATTATTCTTTTTTTACAATGTAGGTGGCAATCTTGATACAAGCACAAGTGCCAACACAATTTACAATCTGAGCAATCTTGAAATATACAGGCAGCCGTCTACGTAGGAGGACACCACACAATTGTTTCTGAAGAAAAGACCGAAGATGGAACCATGTTCCAAAGATGCTAGAAGGGAAAGATAAAACCGGTCAAGTTTTTAAACCATAAGGAGACCGACTTAGAATATGTAACATTTTTCAATGTGTATTTATGAATGTTTCGTGTTCCGTGATGTGATGAGAAAATACGAAGCTGTCTTGCTGGTCTATGTAATCTTAGTTACTCTGTAGGAGGAGTTAATTTGGGAATGGAATCCTCCTTGTCTTTCATGCAGGGCTGCCTAACTTATATCCCAAAAGATTCATTCAGGCTGCCACTCTTGGCTCTCTGAAGTCAGATAACAGAACAGCCCACACAAGGATTCATGTGGGAGGTATAGATTGCACCTTGGGTGAATATCCTCTAAGAGCTTCTTATTTGACAAGTTTAAATGCTGCTTGGTGCTAAAAGCCAGCACTGTGCTTTAAAAACAAAATTATCTATTTTTTTAATGACTTATGCAAATTGAAGTTTTGCAACAAATTCTTATGACAAATATAAGATGTGGTTCTATAATTTAGCATGAAAAAAAATATTCTTCTAGTTTGACACAGTCCATCATAGCATCTTTTTTGTTTTGAGTTGTGCATTTTGAAAGCTTTGTAATGAAGAAGGGACCATACAGTAATGCAGTTTCCTGACGCAGAAGATAGAGATCTTCGAAACACATGTGTCGTCGCAAGGCATTCTGAGTCATTAATATGATAAGTTGAATTTTGTAATCTTTGAAAGTGGCTATTGGCTATGATATAATATGTAAACAGGACCATTGATGAAACAAGAGAGCTTGAAGTGAATGAAGTGTCTCTTGTATCAGTTTTGATGGTCCTAAAAAACCTTTTTGTTGTGGAGTATATGCTAAGACTGTGTGTTGAATTGAATTTTATAAGGGCAACATATGTACCTGTGGTCATTTTAGAAGTTTTTAATGGCATCTACACATGTAAATAGCTGCTTTAGCATATATAGATTGACTGCACGTGTAAATGGTGATTTGAGAGCACAATTCAGGGCCGCCGCAAGAATGTGATGTGCCCTGGGTGAGTTCTTAATCCAACTGCCCTACCTGGCCCCACCCCATCCCTGCTGCCGCCCCTTTCTGGGACCTGTAGTGGCAGCAACAGCAGTAAAACAGCAACGCAGTGCACTTACCAAAAGCTTCCAACATTGCGTTGCTGTTACTGTCCCTTTGACTAGCCGCTTCTGACAGGACATCTGCGTGTGAAGGAGCGGAAGCACTGGCCAAAGGAGCAGTGAGGGCAATGCAGCCTGGAGGCATGCACTAAGCACACTGCACTGCTGTTTTACTGTCAGCGCTGCTGCTGTAGGAGCCAGAGAGGAGCTGCGGTGGTGGCAATGAGCCTCCCTTGGAAAGTTGGCATTCTAGGCGACTGTCTAGTTCACCAAATAGGCAGCGCCGGCCTTAGGACTCTAAAAGCAGTATATCAAATTTAATAAACTAAATGAAATTTACATATGTTGATATTGAATTCAATTGATATTGAATTTATATGTTGACATTGAATTCAATGGGGCCGCGGATCCGATATCGCAGGGAAGCTGCTACCGCTGTTTAGTAAACATACCTCTTGATCTTAAGCAAACAGAATGGCCCAACTAATTTTGCAGAGACATATATTTATTTTATAACATACACACATCTCACAGCTGCTGCAAATAGTTTTTGACACATTTTAGTTTTTACAGTTGTAAAGTATTTGGAGTCCTTGTTGGAACTGATCTTTTGAGCTGACTTGCTTAATGCTGGTATTGCTTACTTGGGAATGCTTTTTTGTAGTGTTTATAGAAAAGCCATGCTGATACATGATACCCATGCCCACTCTGATGTTACAACTCTTCTGATCTGATATCACCATGCCAGCTCACCCACAAAGGGGAACAAGCAAAAGTGTATGCCCTTTGTGAGCCCTTCATGAGACTGAACTAGTTTGAGTGGAATTTGTATTTATAATATATATATGGTTGTGGAATGGACTATTCAATTGTATACTATAGAAGATAAAGTCAGGGCTATTCGCACTATGTTGGGGAGAGGCCTGTATTGCCGGCAAATGAGACAGCCTCTATTTAAGAGAAATACTGGTATATGTTTGTTTTTATTTTCTTTGGCTGTAACACTTACTGTTCTGGTAGCTATGGGTAGACGTCAGCCCTGTGGGTGAGATTACACCTAGTCATATGGGTTCACAATGGGAGGGGCTACGAGCAAGGGAATTAATTACCTCGAGTTTGCAGATATTGTGGAACAGAGCTCTAAAATGTGCCTTATTAATGCAAGGCCAGTACGCCACAAATTATCCCTTCTTCATAACTTAATTGTATATTGCAGTCTTGATATTCTGTTGGTGATAGTAAAAATTCATCATTTATGCCAAAAGGGATATTTGGGTAACACAAGTTCAAGTACAGGGAGAAAAAGGGAGGTGTGGTGTTAGTGATTTATAGACAATTATTGCTGGTGAGACAGTATTATTTGCATAGGGTGGTAAGTGGAATACCTATGGGTCGGCAAACTGCCAGGGATAGGACTTCTGGTGCTATATAAGACCCCCTGGAGATTCCAGAGTCCTGATTCAGACATTTGGGCTGGTTACAGAGACATCTTTACCTTGCGCTAACCACGATGTGCAGTCAATGCTTATACTCCGCCCTAAACCCACCCAGTCCTTGCAGTTAGCATGGGATTTTTAACACACTGGCTGTTTTAGTGTGCAGCAGCAGTCACCACAGTCTAACGTTAACTGCTTAGCTAAAGTGCGCATTAACTATTAGTATACATTAGTAAATATGCCCCTTTGTGTTTGTTGCTTATTTGTATATTGTTTTGAGCCTTTGGTTAGGTGATTATTTATTGAAATAAACTGAAATTTACTAGCATGCACAGTTAAAAAATTCTTCCTTTGCTGAATATGATGTGATGAAATATCATCAATAAAATATCCAGGTGGCACAACAGCATTAGCTCTTGCAATTTTCCAACATAAAACCCCTCAATCTAAAACTATAATTTTGCATAACACCCAATAACAGATTTACACATTAAGGAAAATATGCTGCTTTAAAGGCCTAACTAATTTATGAAACATTTTCCCCCCAGAGATGGAATAGTCAAAATGCCATAGTAAATCAGGCCCTGAGAGGGTAATTTTATAACTGGGTGCCTAGTTTCAGGCACTCAGAATGTACCTATCTTAAGCCTATTTTATAGAGAAAAGCAGGCACCTAGTCTTTTTTTAATAAAATAGGAGTATAAGTATGCAAAAATATGCTGGTATAAATGCCCATGGCTAGTTTTAAAGAATGCACATACATTTTATAGTTTTATTTATTTATTTACATGCGTACCCTTTTTAGCGACATCATCAGAAAACCGCCTGGTGTGGTGTACAACACAATAAAATATCACAATACAAATACAAAAAAACAAACAAACATGCCATCCCACTCAAAAACCAACCTACAAAAGAGTCATTAAACCCCCACCACACTACTAAAATCTTTCCTAAAAAGGAAAGTCTACGGCCCTATGAAACAATCAAAAATGATTTAAAAGCCAAAGCTCACGAGGAAGAAAGTTCCATAACAAAGGATCTGGACTAAAAAAGTCTTATCCCTATGCCGACCCTTCTGTATCACCAACAATCTATCAGACTGTCAATCGGGAACTTACATAATCAGGCGACAAATTGTGTGATACTTTATACACCAACATCAGTACCTTAAATTCTACACAAAATATTACTGGCAACCAGTGCAACCAAAACAAAGTAGAGGTCACATGATCAAACCTCCATAAACCTTTAACCAACTTAGCAGCAGCATTTTTGCATCACCTCTCTTTTCCTTTCGGTCATTCCTCTTTCTATGTACCCAAGCATCCTTCTAGCGCTGTCACCTTTTCTACCTGCTTGGCCACCCTAAGATGCTAAATAATTAGGCATTAAGAAGGGTCTAAATCAGGTATCAATCATTCAAGTTGTAAGGCCATGGAATCATTTACCTGGATAGACAGTTGGCCAGCTCCTTTTGGTGATTTCAGTATTTGCTGAAGGTATAATTATTTGTGCAACTATCCCAATTATAGTTCAGAGTGGAGGCTGTATTGGAACATTGAATTATTTGTTGTCTTATAATGTGGTGATTAATAAGAGGCCCACAAAGTAACTTGGTTGCTCTTTGGCTACCAATGCACAAGTTACAAATTAACTATAATAAAACAGAAGTACTATATATCACTAGGGATAAGACCTTCACCCCTCCAACTACACTAAAAATCAATGAAGCAACACTGGAAGTTAAGAATGAAGTACAATATCTGGGAATAACTTTAGACCAGTGGCTAAACCAAACCACCCACTTCAACAACACGACCAGAGCAATCTGCACCAAAATAAAAACCTTACAACACTTGCGACCACTTCTATTCTTGAATGACTTCCACACAGCCCTACAAGCTATGGTTTCCCCACACCTCAACTTCTGCAATAGCATCTTCAAAGGGCTCCCAAAGCAAGCCTTACACGAATTGCAGATGGCTCAACATACAGCCATCTGACTCATCTACCAAGCTCCAAAATCTGAATCATCACTCCTGTCCTAAAGCAGCTTCACTGGCTACCGATTGCTAGCAGAATCAAATTCAAAATACTACTAAGTACTTTCAAAATACTTCACAATCTATCCTCAACCTACTTACAATCTCTTTCAGTTTGCATCAGTCAGCAGAACAATTAGTCCTCATGCAAGAGGGCTTTTGTGCTCTTTGCCTCCAGTCTTTGAGATTTTCTCCCAGAAAAGATAAGAACCACTCCGGACCTACCATCATTCCACAAGCACCTCGAAGCATATTTATTCATGGAACACTTTGAAGGGACAATAACTTGATCAAATACCTGCCCAGTTTAAAACTCTCCCAAGATACCCTCCCTATTACTTCACCCCCTGCCTTACAAACCTACACCCAGATGATGCCATCGCTTTGGCCCCATTACATCCTTTAACCATGTTACAAACTCCTGTTATAAGCGTTATGTAATCTTGCTTAGATGTATACTCAATGTTAAAATGTTCTTTGTATAATCTCAAGTTATGCTTGGCTAATTGTATCGATGTTATCTGTGAACCAGTTTGATTTTTGTTAAGGAAATCAGCATATCCAAATGTATTTATTTATGTTTTTAATCATATTTGATACTGTATTCATGCCCAACCAAGGGCTTAAAGCAGCTCACAAAATAAATGTAGGCATACCAAAACCAGTTCCAACAGCAACAAGCACTCCCCATAGACCCCACATGCCCCACTAGTCACCTTCCTTCGCCAAACGCCTCCAGATACAGCCAAGCCTTCACCTTGTTTCAGAATCACAGAAAATGCAGCTCTTCCTTAACACCCACAAGCAGGAGCAAAGCAGCATAAGACGCGACCCCTCAGATCCTGCTCTTCTTTCATGTACAGAAGAACTCCTCCCCCTCCCACCGCTTCTTTGAGTTTTTACAGTCCAAAGGCATGCCCCTGCATTATTTAGCATTAAAGCTTAGCTATCAAATTCTAGACAGTTCCTCATTCTAGACCACTCACTAGATTCCTCCTTCTGTTATCGACATCTTCCAAGCTGTCTACGCTGTTACAGATTTTGGTATTATCCGAAAAGAGGCAAATCTTTCCCTACAACCCTTCTACAATATCTCTTATAGACTTGTTGAAAAGAACCAGACCAAGATGAGGACCCTAAAAGCTCCTAATGGTACATGCGTTGTCCACTTCTTACCCTCTTTCATTACTTTCTGCTATGTATAAATCATTAAAAACTCAAAAGAGTAGAGTGCTATATGCTATCTGTTCTGACAAGCACAGCTCTTCAGCCCTGGGAGAGGGAGAAACCCTGAGTGCAAGTTGTACCTAAGCTGCCCATAGTCCTTAGAGATCCCATGGGTAAAGAGTTTTGTTTCCCGGAGAGGGTGGAGGGTAGACTATGTCCTAGAGTTCCTTCCCTGTGGAGGGGACAGTTGGATACACATCAAGGAGGAAACTATATTAGGATCCCTGATGGGAAGATGGGAAACAGTCCCTAAGGCCACAGCGGTTTACTGATTTTGGTGGAGGGGCAGGTGATTCAGCTGTTTCTCATGCAGCCAGAGAGGAGTGAGTGGCTGAGGTTCCTCTGTGGAAGTATGAGAAAGGTGTCCTGGTGCCCAGGGTGGTGAGAGGCGTTTCCCTTTCTTCTGGACCTCTCAGCCCCAAGACTTACCAGAAAAATCAGAGTGGACCTTGGAGACTGAAGGTAATGTGGATCCTGGTGTAGATTCACAAGAAATGAACTACCAGGAGGCAGGGCCGACCCATCTATTGTGCATGAATGTTCTTTGCACAGGTCCCCTTGCTGTGTGCAGCCTTGCCTGGCTAAGAGACAAGTGTGAGACAGTGCATCCATCCCATTGCTGCCGGTCCCCTTCCAATTCAATCTGGTGGCCCCGCTCTCCCTCTGATATCTGATTTGGTCCTCTTGAGTCCCGCCTGGCCGGTGTGCATGCCGCACAGTGATCCAACTCCGTTTTTTTTTTGTTTGTTTGTTTGTTTTTTCCATCATGCCCCTCGTGCTAGTGCACTGTGTTGCCTGACATGCCGCCATTCGCTACAGAAGAGGGGCACGTAGATCCCAACTCCTCCCACTCAGCACACCTGCAAGTGGTGACTTTTTCTGCAAAAGTGCGTGGTCTAGTCCCTAGCTCCTTTGTTGCTGGACTCAGAGAACGGAAGCAACAAAAATCACTTTGGCCTTCGGAGGAACTTAGGATTGGAAGGGGGCCCAGCATGAAGGGGGGCCACATGGGGTATGCCACACCACAACAATGGGGGGCCCTCAGCACAATGTTGCTTGGGGGGGGGGGCCCTCATTGTAACTTAGGCTGCAAGTCCCTCTTCCATAAAAGTCCTAATTCCTTCTTTTCTTTCTCTTAGTGGTTTAAGTGTTTTCTTTTTTTCCTTAAGTTAACTTGATTGGTTTAGAAATATAGACAAAGTTCGTTATATAGATAATGATTTTATTTCTTCTTGGTCTCACTCCCTTGTTGGTATTTTAGGTCTCCCTTTGGATAATTAAATAAGTACTTTATCGGCATCTCTGTTTATTTTTAATGTAATCTAAAAATTGCCTATGTGGTGCTTGGCAATTAAAATCGTGCCAAATCAGGGTTGTAACACTTACTCCAACTGTGGCATGTCCAAAGATAATATTATAGCTTTTTCATGTTCTAAAAAGCAGTAGCCTGTTGAATTAGCAGTCCATAATATAATTTTAACCTTAGTGCCCTGGTGGTAATTTTTTCCTCACTGACTCTATTTGTTGTACATAACATAAAAAGTTTTATGTTGAATCAAATGGCTCCTGTTTTTATTAGTTTATGTATGGGCATAGTGTTTGGTAACACATGATGGGTTTAATTGTATAATTTTATTTTCCTTCAATGGTATGTGCCTCTTTTCTTAGATATATTAATTTAGTACTTAATGGGTTATGTTTAATTCACAATGGGGGTTAATCTGTGCCATGAATAGCGGGGATGGACAGCCGTGACTAACTTACCCGCCTGTTGTGTAGGCGGGTAAGTTAGTTGGGACAGGGAAGGGGCGGAGTCTGGGTAGTCATTGGTCCTGGATGTACAGGGCCAATTCTAATGTCGGCCCTGTATGTCCAGGACCGGCGACATGTGCGGGGAAGTTATTCCACCTCTGAGGAATAACTGAATCGCAATCCTGACCTGTATATGCAGGACTGTTTGTGATTCTGATCCCACAAGGCTAGATATGCACCGCGGGATCAGAATCGTGATCCCCTCTGTACTTCCGATTCAGACCAGACATACAGAGGGGTTTGACATCTGGGACAGAATCGGGCCCAATATGTTTTAATCTTTTATTTGTTTGCATTCAATTCCTTTTTCTCAATCTTTTCTCCCCCTCTTCCCTTTTCCTCCTCTCCTTCCCCCTTCCCCTCCCCTCCCTCCTCCTCCTCCCTCTCTCCCTCTTCCTCCATCCTTCTTTTCTCCTCCCCCCTTCCCTTCCCTTCTCTTCCCCCCTCCCCTCCCCCTCTTTCCTTGGAGCTCACAATTCTGATATAGATGGAGAAGATCTGTTTTTGGAACTACAGCAATTATCACTTTTTGTTCAGGAATACAGCTCTGCTCTAGAAGTCCTCAAATATCTTCATAAAAGCCGTCTGTTGGATGCATATCCTAACACATCCATTGTACTAAGGATTTTATTAACTATGCCAATCACGGTGGCAACAGCAGAGAGCAGCTTTTCAAAGCTAAAAGTGATCAAGACCTATCTGGGATCTACAATGGGTCAAGAGCGGCTTGTTGGCCTTGCACGCATTTCAATTGAGAACACTGTTGCTCAGGCACTGGAATTTTCTGATCTAATTGATGCTTTTGCAGCAAAAAAGACTAGGAAGGTTCCACTTTAAGCAAAATCAAGATGTACTAAAACATAAGGCTATAGATACGGTAGTCGCTTTCAAAGCAGAGTATTTCTTTATCCTTGGTAGTTATTGGTAGTGCAGGCTGCATATAGTGGTTTGCAGTGTTTTCCAGTTGGAAAATTATTCCTTGCTTCATGTGAAAGGTATAATGGACTATAGCATTTGAGGACAGCATCTAAAGAAGACTATTTACTATAACCTATGGAAGTTCAACGCCTGATTGTTAGTCTTGAATGCTGCTATTCTTAATATACATGTTTGGACTGTCATGGTTGGTTACATAAATATGTATTTGTTCAATAATGAAAAAAGCAACTTCTGTTAAATTATGTATTTAAAGAATTATGGTGCTATGGCTGCTTAACAAATAAGAAGCACTGTAAATAATAAAAGTGAAACTGATTGCTCTTGGATACTGCAATGCAATGCAATGTGTGCCTTCGAGTCAGTCCTGACTCCTGGCAACCCTGGATACTACCCTCTGGTTTTTCTTGTCTTGCATAATGCTAAAGCTCTCTTATTGTTAAATGTTACTTTAAGAGGCACAAACCTCCTATATTCCTGTACTATTAGGCACATAACTAATACATTTGAGAGAATAGACTGAATGGGAGCATTAGTACAAGGTCATGCAAATATTTATGCAAATGAGGCCCCGCAATGAGTCTCCACACGTGGCCCCGCACCCCCCTTGGGCCTGCTCCTGCCAGGAGGTAGGCTATGACCACAGTGAGTTTATTTTTCCTTTTTGTCTCCAA
Organism: Ichthyophis bannanicus; assembly: GCA_033557465.1. NCBI lineage: Eukaryota > Metazoa > Chordata > Amphibia > Gymnophiona > Ichthyophiidae > Ichthyophis > Ichthyophis bannanicus. The sequence goes on from CM066032.1 coordinate 724,461,803, forward strand.
TAAACCAACTGAACTGAAGGGAAAGGGTATGGAGGGATGTACACAGTCACTGTGCAGAACAGGGCTGTCACAGGGTGAAGCGCTTTGTCCCCACTTGCTCTGCTCGCTCCCAGCCATGTAGTGGAGAGAACGAGTGCACGTGTTTTGCTGGTCTTTGTGCTGGACTCATCACTGTGTAAACCAGTTTGGGCAGAGGTTTATTTTTGGGGGAGGGGGAGACTTTATTAAACTGTTTAACCCAGAGACTTAGTTTAGTTTGTTCAATATTTGATATACTGTTTTTTGTAACTAAAGGGATGATTCAAAATGGTTTACAATAAAAATAGTTACAATAGAACTAAAGAAAGGAAGAAAAAAGTTAAATCCGTCATACTATTAAGGGAAGCGAAGTATAATCGGCCTTCTTAATCAAATAGTTTCAGTAGGGAATGCTTAAAGTTTTTAATACTACTGATGGATGGGATTTCCCTTGGCCCTGTGGGGGCAGGGGTCGTTAAGCCCAGGCAGGAATTGTGCACTTGGAGAAAGGAAAACCTGGACTGGCTTAATTTAAGGACATAGTAGCTGAGAAACAGCCAGGACTTGACAAAGAATTTTTTTCCTGCTTTTGTTTGGACTTACTATCCCAGTTTAAAAAATTGTAAGTTAAGATATTAAAAGACTGTTGTGGGAGTGAGACAAACCCAAAGAAGAGGCAGACACTGGAACTTTGGTATTAATGGTGCTATTTAAAATTCATTGAAGAACAGAAAAATCTCTTGGAGACTGTCAGCCTTATAGCTAGCTTATTGGAGTGCCGCTTGTGTAGACTTATAAACTCATACAAAATCCCAAAGCATGGCTTCTTGTCTAGACAACAGGCAGATCCCTGCCCGTGACACTGCCAAACAATAAATCTCCCATCTTCTTAGTTTATCAAGGCAAGAATCTGAGAGAAAGCCCATCTGACTGAATCTACAATTAAAAATTAAAATCTCCATGATTTACTGGAAAGAGTGGCAAACAAAGTATTTGATCTGTTAATGCACCTGATGATCGATGGATCTTCAAAGAGAATTTAACTTGCCAGACAAATGTTTACATCAGTGGATGTTTCTTTCTTTTCATAAAATGACTTCATAATTTTGATAAATTGATGCTACTGAACCATCTCTTGCTAGTACAGAAAAGTATGGGACCGTGATTTGCATTCATAGTTGAATAGGAACGAATGGTATCATTGTTTTCTATAACTAAGGCCAGAGCTCCCATTAGGTGAACTAAGTGTCCCCTTAAGCACCAGCCCTCCAGGAGCACCCATTGTCACCCCCCCTCTTGGGGCTTGCAGTGGCAGCAATGGCCACAAACAGCCCCATGCCACTTACCTTAAAACGTCAGCATCACGGATGTGGTGAAAGTGATTTAAAGATGACTACTGATTATGCGTCATCAGTAAGTCAGGGGTTAATGAAACCCCAGTTTTGTAGGAAAGAAATACCTGTGCAATTTTCTGAGAAACATTTTGCATAACTATATCAAGTGAAGCTTATGAAAGGGAGTCCTGATACAAGGAGGTAGATAAGGAAAAGCTTCTTCCCATAGCAGCTGTGCTTTTTCTCATAAAGTGAAGGTCATCTACCAGAATTTTGAGCTTCTGAACCATGGGATGGGAGATGTCCCTCCCTTGAGCATTTTCAGGCATCTGGCCAGCATCTTGATTATGTTTAATGGATAGTTGATCCTATTCTGTGTGTATGTCAACTGATAGAAAATTACTGGTTGCTCTTGCAACAAGATAAAATGGGTACCTTTTTCAGTCAGGAGAGAGGGAAAAGGAGTCTCACCTATGGAGTGAATGCGCTCACTGCCTAGGATTTTCCCGACGGAGAAGTCTCTCTTGCCTGGCTGGATCTGGGACTTATTCAGTCTAAGGGTGGCATGAGATGAAGCTCATGGCTCTATCGGTGATGTATCATTTTCTTGTATCTTGCTGTTTGTAGATAAGTGAATCACCTGCTTTCAAGTTATCTTTTCTACCTAATTATATGTGGATAAGTGAGCTACTTGCTTTCAAGTTTCTTTTTTTTTTATATTTTAGAAATAAATAACAAGCAGCTTAACTTTTGATATTCCTTTCTTGGCACTAAAAATTGATTCCAAACCTCTTCCTTCTTTAACTCTCCTCAAGCTTGCTATGATAACGGAGATGGAATCCCTTCCTATTGCACCATTTAGTTCCACCGTGCATCTATGAGCTGGTTGTTTCTAAAGACGTAGGTCCCTGGTACTGCACTGCAAGTTCTCTGGGTTCTGATGTCACTGGATTTCTGAGATGTTACTCTACTTCTCTGGATCTTCTCTCTTCCTCTGGAGTATTCTTACTTCTTGACTCCTTCCCCTTTTCACAGTTAGTGCTGCTGTCCTCCTGAGTAGTAGGGGTACTGGTAGGGTTTGCACAACCACAAAGGAAACTTGCTTAGCCTTGAGCCCAAGAAACCTTCCACGCCCTTTGCTCTCTCCTGACCTGTAGCTTCCTCTGGATGGTATGAGGGGCTGGGGAATAGCCACAGCCTCCTACCTCCCTCCCCCAGGGCAGGCTGTTCACTCCACTCTCATGGAAGAGTGGCTTTGCAAGTGATTTATATATGAGTTGGATTTTTCCCTCCCAGGGGAATCTCCTCCCAGGATGATATAACTGGGTAAAAGTAACCTCCCCTGTTCTGAAAAATGCAAGGCCAGCTACAATGCAGTAATTCAGTAGAGCCACTGAAGGTCTCTGCTACTGTTAAAGGAGCAGAAGTTAACGAGTGGAATGAGAGAGGTAAGAGATAGAAATAAGAAGAGGAACAAGGATGTAAAGAGGGGAGTGAGTGGAAAGAAGGGGAAAAGGGAGAAGAAAGTATATTCAAAGGGCTGAGTGGAAGACCGTGTGCCCTCCTCCACACATTGCTATGGCTGGCAAATCCATCCACTGCTTCGGGAGACAGATACTGGGGGTGAGGTTATTTACCTCACCCTTAGGATCCTTCCTTCTGCATCTCTTTCCCTAGCATTTGAAATCACAGAAAATGCCAAGCATGGTCCCCCTTCCCCTTTACTCCCTTCTCAGCAAACTCTTCTCTGAGGTGGACCCCACCCCCATCCAGCCCTCTCTGTGATTTCAAATGCCCTATGTGGCATGACACATGAAAGGTTTGCAGTCCCTTGTTCAACAGGATGAAGTCAAAGAGGATGCAAGTGATCAGGCAGCTGGATCTGTGGCCAGGGTTTAGCCTAGTGCAGGCGTTCTTAACCCAGTCCTTGGGACACACCTAGCCAGTCAGTTGTTCAGAGTAACCAGGGCCATACCAAGGGCTGTGTGAGTGGTGCAGCCGCACAGGGCACAAGTACAGAAGGGACACTGATATCACTGGGCTTCCAGGAAGCTAAAAAAATAAAAAATGAGTTATTGGAGATAGCTGGGTGGAGGGGGGGGGGGGTACCAAATTTGTTAGTCACACAGGGCTCATTTCTAGCTTGGTATGGGGTCCTGAGAATAACTACAATGAATATGCATGAGAGAGATCTGCATCCAATGGAGGCACTGCATGCATATTCATTGTTTATTCTGAAAACCTGACTAGCTAGGCGTGTCCTGAGCAGGGCCGGCCCGTCCATTGAGCAAGAATGTTTTTTGCACAGGGCCCCACGTTTCAGGGGGCCCCGCACCAAGAGCATTCTGCTTGCAAAGTAAATTTAAAAAAAAAAAAAGCTGTCTGCTGCTGCTGCCGCCACAGCGGCAACGGCAGAATCGCATATCCCATGCCCCCCCCCCCCCGACAGAACCTGCCCTCCCTGCATCAGCTCCGTCGGCTTTCAGAGCTCGAAGGGAAACTAGTTTCCCTTCCATGGTTCTGTTAAGCCCACAGGGGCTGATGGGACTTTCCCATCAGCCCCCGCAGGCTTAACAGAGCCGCGAGGGAGAAACTCTCCTTTTGCGCTCTGAAAGCTGACAGAGCTGATGCAGGGAGGGCAGGCTCTGTCGGGGGGGGGGGCCCGCGGGATATGCGATTCAGCTTTTTTTTTTTTTAATTTTCCCTGAGCTGTTGGGGTGGGAGTTAGGACTGGAAATGGGCTAATGGGGTTAGGACTGGAAGAGGGCTGATAGGGGGTTAGGACTGGGGCTATGGGGAGCTAAGTCTGGAAATGAGGTGATGGGGGTTAGGACTGGAAGTGAGCTGATGGGGGTTTAGGACTAGTAATGGGCTATGGGGGGGGGGTAAACTGAAAATTGGGTGATGGGGGTTAGGACTGGAAATGGGCTGATGGGGTTAGGACTGGGAGTGGGCTGATGGGGGTTAGGACTGGTAATGGGCTATGGGGGGGCTTAAACTGAAAATTGGGTGATTGGGGGGGTTAGGACTGGAAATGGGCTGATGGGATTAGGACTGAGAGTGGGTTGAGGGGGACTTAGGACTGGTAATAGGCTATGGGGGGGGGGCTAGGACTGGTAATGGGTTGGGGGGGTTCCTAGGACTGGAAATGGGCTGAGTGGAAGAGAAGGCTTGAACTGCAAATACCTGATGGGGACGGGGGCTTGGAATGGAAATGGGCTGAGGGGAAGGGGCAGCTTGAACTGCAAATAGCTGATGGGGAGGGGGCTTGGAATGGAAATGGGCTGAGGGGAAGGGGGGTTTGAACTGCAAATAGCTGATGGGGAGGGGGGCTTGGAATGGAAATGGGCTGAGTGGAAGTGGGGCTTGAACTACAAAAAGCTGATGGGGAGGGGGGCTTGGAATGGAAATGGGTGGTGAGGGGAGGGAGCTAGGACAGGAAATAGGCTGATGAAGGGGGCTAGGATAGAACTGGGAATTGGGTGTTGGGGGGAGCTAAGATTGGAAATGGGCTGTGGTGGGGGCTTGGATTGAAATAGACTTATGGAGGGGCTAGAACTGGAAGTAGGCTCATGGGGGGCTTGGATTGGAAATGGGCTGAGTGGAGGGGAGCTAGGATTTGACATGGGCTGATGGTGGGGCTAGGAAAGGACTAAAAATGGGCTGATGGGAGGCTGGTATTGGAAATGAGCTGATGGAGGGACTTGGATAGGACTGGAAATGGATGGGGGAGCTAGGACTGGAAATGGGCTGATGAGGGGGGCTAGGACTGGAAATGGGCTGATGCGGGGACTAGAAGGGAGTGGATACTGGGTGGGGCTGAAACTAGAAGGGAGCTGATGTTGGGGGAGATTAGAATGGGATGGAGCTGGGAGAGTGAAATGGAGAGGGGAAAAAATATTTTGTGTGGGACGGAAGAAAAATCTACTTTTGGCTGGGTATTGGGAGAGTAAGTGGGGATTGAGGATGGAGGGGTAAAATTTGAGTGGATGAAATAGGAATGAGGAAAGAGCAAAAGGAGAAAGATTAGTATGTTAAAGCAGATGTAGAGAGAGAATGGAAAAAATTAGAAGAGAGAAGAAAGGACAAATGGACAGCAGATGATGGAGAGTTAGCAGAAGACAGAAAGAAACCAGAAGAAAGTGGCTGGAGCAATTGCAACTGAAAAAAAATGCACAAAAGGTAGAACGATATCTCTTTATTTTGAATTTATTAACTGGAATCTGGGAAATGTGCATCATTAACATCTGCGCTTTGTTTAGTACAAGAGGAAATTAATTTATAGTTTTATTTCTACAGTGTTGTTGTACATTCCAAGTTTGGCTTTTGGGATTCCCAGTTTAATTGTCTTCCTGTTTCTAAATTGTGATTCCTTGTTTGGTGATGATCTGTGTTCTGCATGTGTAACTGAGCTGAGGTATTCTGTTTATGTAATTCCTATTTGACATTGCCACTTGTTCCCTTTCCCCAGTAGGTCATGTATTGTTATTCTCTGAAATGTATTGGTTTAATATTTGCAGTGTTGCCTTTTGATAGGTAGGGTATGGTGCTTTGTGAGTCCTGGTAGTGCTGTTAGGATATGGTGGGTTTGCTATGGGTTCTAAATGGGCAGTGTTTGTAGTAGTTCCTAATGTGCTTGGCGGTTGGCACTGGATTATAGTAATGTAGAAATCTTTTAGTCTTTCTTTATGCATATACTCATTAAGAGGCATGTTTACTAAAAGTTAGTGTATGGTAACATTATGCAAATATTTATGCAAATGAGCCCCTTATGCAAATGAGACCCCGCCCCGAGTCTCCGCACATGGCCCCGCACCCCCCTTGGGCCGCCCCTGGTCCTGAGGACCTGGTTGAGAACTCCTAGCCTAGAAGGTGTGGGGCCCAGATTGAACCAGTTAGAAAACTGAAGAGCTGGGGAAATGGGTTGGGCTCTTTAGACCATCTCCTTATGCACCTCTTAACTGCAACAAAGCCTCTTCCCAGAGTTAGCAAGTTTGGGAAGAGTATCCCTGTATGATCTATAGATAAGGTGCCATCATTTTCTCCTTCATGAAACTTATATTTTATCATCAACAGAAATTCTACTTTCTAATTATTTTACGTAATAAAAGCATACAGTTAACTAGGCAAACAGCTTTTCCATGAAATGATTGGTCTCCGCCAACTCAGTAAATCATTGCTCCCACGTTTCTGCTTGGCACATTGCAACACTTTTTTCAGAATATTTTTAAAATCTCTGAAAACATCCCACTTTGAGCATCTATTTTAGTCTTCTCACTGGAAACAAATTTCATTCTATTATTCTCTCAAATCTGCTGAATTGCATATGCATGAAAAGCCAGGGTAGCAAATTCCTATAACTCATACATTTGCACACCCACACCCCATGACTAACTATATATGTGGTTTATTGCCTACAAGAATGTTCATGGTACTTATAAGCAGGCACGGCAACAGAGAATAATTTTAGAATGAAGGTATGCCCTATAGAATTCTTAGCAAAAGCACCTTTTGCTCCCTAAATCCAATGAGGGCCAGCCCAATCCCCAGCAAACAAGGCAGCAACTGCTTAGGGGATAGCAAAGTGCAACTGCAGTCAAAGCAAAGCAATATGTCCTAACAACCACACAAACTCAGAGACATCAATGTGTTCGTTGTCCTGCAGGAATAATGGGCAACTTGCAAATACTCCATTTACCCTAGTCAGTGGGAAATTGTCCCTCATTATGTATATATTTACTGAACAGTGTTTAATATTTTGATGTTAAATATATTTTTATAGGATTGTTCTGGGAGAGATGGTGTTGTGATGAATATAGTTGAGTTCAATGATCAAAATCTTGTGGGAGGGGGCAGACAAGGTGCTAGGGGGTCTAAACATTAATTGTGATAGGGTACAAAGCTGAAGGCTTACATAGACCACTGCGCCAGCCCTGAATCCAATCATGTAACCAAGAAATATAACCCAAGATGCAAGAGAATTGCTTCCTGTAACAGTGTCGCTGCATATGGCTTTCATTTGGAAGATGTTGGATGCACAAGATGCAGAGAAGACTAGCAAAGAAAAGCATAGCGGCCACTCACATGCAAATGACTGAAGGAAATACACCATTCCCCTGAACTTAATACCAACAGCACACCTTCTGCAACAAGACATAATCTGGTTTTAGAATGGCAACATAATTAAGAAAATACTTGACATTGAATGATATATTCTCTTAGAGCAAATGGAAACTAAAAGTATTACATATTGTGGCAGGGCTAGCCTGTCTCAGAGTTCTGGGAGGAGGAAAACTCCACAGTACTAAGTCCCAGGAATCCCCCACAGTCAGAGACACCCATTCAGGGAGAAGGAAGAAGAGCCCACGGTAAGCCAGAGGAGAGAGAGCTGGGCTACATCCAGCCTGGGACTTAGGGATCACTTAGAGATCTGTATTAGAGGGGTGGAGCTAAGGATTAGATGGTTTCCCGGGGACTGAGGAAGAGGGTGAAGCTGATAGTTCTCCCTGGAAGAATGAGGAGGATATAAGTCAGCTCCCCAAGCATCATGGGGCTTCTCCAGCCTGGAGTCAGCCCCCACGTAAGCTTACCTCAGTTCCTGAGATGCCAGAACCTATGGAGCTGGGACAAGCAGAACCCTGGGACTGTATCTTTGACTTTGAGGACATGGAATATCAGGAATTCGGACCTTCAAGTGTGTGGGTTTCCTGATTTATCTTATGGCGGATTTGGACTGGGCCTAGGAATGCCTAGGGTAGGTGGGGGAGGATGGCTTCCCCAACCCTACTCCAGCCATTGAGAAGTAAAGGTTTGCCCAGTGGTTTAAAACTGTGGAATGGACTGAACTATTGACGAACTGCCGTTGATGTTATGAACTGTTAATAGCTGAAGGGATATTGGCGAGAAACCCTCTAGATGTGGCTGAGCCAGTAGGGGCCTTGCCACCCTGTGTGGTATTCAGGAAGGCATGCCCAGCTAATTCGAGCAGTGAATTGGGAGGAAAACACCTTGAGGCTTTGCCTGTTACTACAGAGACTACTCATACAGTAACTGAGTTTTTGTTTGTTTTCTCTTATCTCATGCACTGTTTTGCTTCTGGCTGAGAACTATTGGAGTGGTGGATCCAAAATTATAGCACAGTAACAGCTAAGCCTTTGCATTCACTGTTGGGTGCATTCCCAGCATTTGCAGTTAAAGTGTAGTTAATCACCTGTAACAGGTGATCTCTGGGAACAGCAGGAATTTAGTCTTCACATATGGGTATCGTCGGTACCGACCGAGCCTGCATGGGAACGCTCCCCAGCATCCAATAGGAACGCTTTTGGGAGCATCCCTCAGCACATGCATGCTGCCTTCCTGCCTTTCCAACTGTCCCTCTTCAGTTAAGTTTGTAGCTGAGTGAAAGGATAGAGGTAGAGAGGAAAGAAACAAAGAGGTAGAGAGACAACTCCTAGGGGAGGTGGGTGGGTTGTGAAGACTAAATTCCTGCTGTTCCCGGAGATCACCTGTTACAGGTGAGTAACTACGCTATCTCAAGGAACAAGCAGGAATGTAGTCTTCACATATGGGGACTCCCTAGCTGAAGATGCCAGGGAGATAGCCCCAGGAAGGTGCCACCCTAGAAAGGTGGGAATCCTTCCTCCCATGGATCTCTGGCATTCCACCAGAGTTGGTGGGTAGGAGTTGAATTAGGTCTGAAAGAGATTTTGAAGAACAGCTTGGCCAAAGAAGGCATCCCGATGGGAGGATTTATCCAGGCAGTAGTGGGCAGTGAACGTGTGTACCGAAGCCCAGGTGGCTGCTCGACAAATGTCATTGATAGACACAGAGTGGAGATTAGCCATGGAAGTTGCCATGGCTCTCACATTATGAGCTGTGACATGGCTTTGAAGAGGAAGACCCTTACTCTCATAAGCAAAGGATATGCATTGGGCAATCCATTTAGATAAAGTTCTTTTGGAGACTGGAAGTCCCAAATGACTAGGGTCAAAAGTTCTAAAAAGTTGCGAGGACTTTCTATGTTGCTGTGTTCTCTGTAGGTAAAAGGCTAAGGCTCTTTTACAATCCAAAGTATGAAGGTTTCTTTCTGCATTAGAGGCATGAGGCCTCGGAAAAAATACAGGAAGATAAATTAATTGATTTAAATGAAAAGGCAAAACCACCTTTGGCATAAAGTGTGGATGAGTTCTAAGAACAACCTTATCAACCTTAACAAACCTTTTCTGGCTCTTTTTCGCAGCTCTCTCTTTTTAAACATTTTATTTGATTTTATGTATTGTGAACCGCCCAGATGCTAATTGTATTGGGCGGTATATAAAGTTTTAATAAATAATAAACAATAATCATGATGAAATCTAGTATAAGGAGGATCAGCCACTAAAGCTTGCAGTTCACTAATGCGATGTGCAGAGATGATTGCAATTAGGAAGATGACCTTCCAGGTCAAAACCTAAGGGTTGTAGTAGCTAAAGGCGACTTCATGAGTTGCCCGAGAACTAGATTTAGATCCCATGCCACTGGTGGTGGCTTAATGGGAGGTTTGGTTAATAGAAGACCTCTCATAAATATGGATATGAGTGGATGAGAGGAAATTGGATGTACATTCAGAGGCTTATAAGAACTGCAATTGCACTAAGATGGACTCTTACCGAATTGGTCTTTAGACCAGAATTTGATAAGTGAAGGAGATACTCTAGTATCAATTCTAAAGGTATGACAAGGGGGTTTAATCCCTTCTTGGAGCACCATATAGTAAAACATTTCCACTTGAAGGCATAAGATCTTCTTATGGAAAGTTTTATAGAAGCCTGAAGGATATCCTTTACCTGTTGGGACAGGTTAAAATCCTGGAGGTCAAAGCCTTCAGCAACCAGGCCGTGAGATGCAGGGACTGGGGATTCGGGTGCCATAGCATCCCATTCTCTTGGGAAAGGAGATCTGGAGCATGCCCTAACTCCAGAGGTGCCACTTGAGAGAGATGTAGAAGCAGGGGATAGCACGCTTGGCGTGGCCATCGTGGTGCAATGAGAATCATGCGACCCCTGTCTCTCTGACGCTTGAAGAGTGTTTTGGGGATGAGGGGAATGGGTGGGAAGGCATAAAGGAAGTCCTGACCCCAGTGAATGAGGAAGGCATGCCTTGCCTGACAATTGTGAGCCGGAATCCTGGAACAGAACCGGGGAAGTCTGGCATTCAGTGGACTTGCAAAGAGGTCTATATCTGGAGTGCCTCAGAGATGAAATATCTTTGCCACCTAGTCTAGGTGGAGGGACCACTCGTGAGGCAGCAGTACTCGACTGAGTTTGTCTGCCCAAAGGTTTTGAATGCCTGGAAGATATACCACTAGAAGGTGAATTTGATGCTCTCTGGCGAGGGCCTATAGTCATAAAGCTTTGTTGCATAACGACAGAGAGCCTGTCCCGCCCTGCTTGTTCACATAGAACATGGCTACTTGATTGTCCGTCTGGACTAGGACTGTCTTGTAGCTGAGATGGGCGTGGAATACTCGAAGAGCTAAATAGATTGCTCTTAATTCCAGAAGGTTTATGTGTAGACCAGCCTCCTGTGGAGTCCAGGTGCCCTGGATAGAGAGATGATTCAGGTGTGCTCCCCAACCCACCTGTGATGCATCTGTTGTTAGGGTGGCCTGAAAGAGGGGTTGATGAAAAGAAGACCCCACCGTCAGATTTTCTAATGATTGCCACCATTGGAGAGACAAAATTAGTCATTGAGAGTTTAATATTTTGTCTGATAAATGACCTGTGGCCTGTGTCCACTGTGTGGATAGGGTCCACTGAGCTGCTTACATGTGGAGGCGAGCATATGGGACTACATGAACTGTGGATGACATATGTCCCAGCAACTGTAGTAGCTCCCGAACAGTTAGGGAGCATTTCCCCGCTGCTTGAGAAGCTAGTTGCATTATGCAAAGACACCGGGCCTGTAGAAGGAAAGCCTTGGCCTGTCTGGTATCTAGACAGGCCCCTATGAATTCCAGGCATTGGAAAGGAACAAGTTGGGATTTTGGGAAGTTTATTACCAACCCCAAGTATTGGAGGATTTGCATTGTCCGAGACAGTGCAGTGCCGGCCTCTGCAACTGTAGGGGCTCGAATGAGCCAGTCGTCTAAGTAAGGGAAGACGAATATCCCCAGGGTTCGCAGAAATGCAGCTACTACTGCCATGCATTTCGTGAATACTTTTGGTGCTGAAGCCAGACCAAAGGGAAGAAACCTATACTGGAAATGTTTTCCCCTGAAAAGGAATCGTAAGAATTTCCTGTGATCTGGATGGATCAGAATGTGAGTGTATGCATCCTTTAAGTCTAGAGAGCAGAGCCAATCCTGGCTTTGAAGGTATGGCAGAAGAGTTCCTAGAGAAATCATTTTGAACTTCTCTCGAAACAGGTATTTGTTCAATTCTCTGAGGTCTAAAATGGGTCTGTGTCCTCCTATTTTCTTTGGAATAAGAAAATAGGGGGAGTAGAACCCTGCACCCCATTGAAGAATGGGTACCTCCTCTATTACCCCTTGGGCAAGAAGTGTTGACACCTCGTGATCTAGCAGGTCATCTGCGGAGGTTTGAGAATTGAATTGCTTTAGAATTGTAGGAGGAGGCATGCTGTGAAAATGAAGCTTGTACCCTTCTCCTACAATGGACAAAGTCCAATCTTCTGCTGTTATTTGATGCCATCTCTTGGCAAAGTGGCATAACCTGCCTGGGATATTGGGGGGTTGGGGACCCCTCAGAGGCAGGAAGGCTAAGCTCTCTAGGAAGGAGTCAAAGCCCTTGAGGGGGCTGAACCTGCGGAGCTGGTTGGGCTCTCGGGCCTTTTGGCTTCTTTTGCTGTCTAGTTTGTCCCTTTTGGGCAACCTGACCCTGAGTGATTCTGCTGGGTATAGGAAGGATAACATTTCCTCTTTTTGCTGAAAGAGGGTTTTTTATAAGGCTTCTTTTTGACTGGAGTGGCTGTAGATTTTGACAATCTATCTAGACTAGTATTGTCAGCATCTAACTCGTTAGCCTTTTCCTGCCAGTTCTTGCCAAAGAGATTCTCTCCCATGCAAGGAATGTTGCCTAACTTGTCCTGTACCCAAGTCTCCAAGTCTGATGTCTGAAGCCAGGCAATCCGTCGTGCGCCAATGGCAATAGCAGAGGTTCTGCTGATGCATTCAAAGCAGTCAAAGGCTGCACGATTCACAAACTTGGAAACCTCTTGAGCATGCTTAACTAGAGCAAGAAAGTCTTGTCTCTTGTCAACTGGGAGAAATGGGCTCATAAGCTCCAAGTCTCCTGTAACTTCCTTGAGGAACATTCCCATATATAGTATATATGAACTGATCCTAGCTGAAAGCATGGAAGCCTGAAAAGTTTGGTGCCCAAAAGCGTCCAGAGTCCTGCATTCATGACCTGGGGGATTGGATGCATGCCTCTTTGCACTTTTCATCCTACGCATGGCTGACTCCACCACCATTGAATGGTGTGGCAGCTGAGTCTTTTGAAATCCAGGACATGGCAGAACTCGATACATAGTATCAAGTCTCCTAGAATGAGGAGATGTAGTCAGAGGTGTCTCCCACATTCTGAGCATCAAGTTATGCAGAATTTCATGGATGGGCAGAGTGGCTGCCTCCTTTGGAGCTTTAGGATATTGGAGAATTTCCAATTCCTTTGCTCTGGGTTCGTCTTCAGGAGCCACCGTGATTGAAAGGCCCTTGGCCATATCACAAATAAAATCCTGAAAAGACATGTCCTCTGGAGGTGACATTCTGCATTGGGGAGAAGAGGGATCTTCTGAGAGAAACCCTCTAGTACCCGCAGAATTGTCAGAATCTTCGGAATCGGAGGTTTCAAAGTAGTCCTGACCATGATGCTCCTGCAAAGCACGGTCCCGGTATCGATCAAAGTCGGTACAGAGTTGATCTGGTACCGATCTGTCGATTCCAGCCAAAGAAGACGTGGGACGAATTCCCATTGGGGCCGGTACCGTCGGTACTTATATCATCGGTACCGGTGTCTGCACCGTTGTAGGTACTGGCATCGGTATCGATACCGGTGCCCGTTGGACCAACGGTACCGCAGCTGAGAGAAGAGCTGCACTGCTGCGTTCGATAGCAAGGAACATCTGGTCTATCAACGCTGCCGATGCCTGGGTGTCGGTACCGGTGAAAACGGCCGGGACCCCTGAGCATGGCACAGGTAGTTCTTGCGAGGTCGAGGCCTCGAGAGCAACCTGGAGCCCCATTGATGCTTTGGAAGCCGAAGCCTCCCGCCGGGGCTGCTTTGCCGGTGTGGTTCCCTCAAGGGCAATGCCCAATGGCCTCTCAATGCTTAGCAGGAGAGCTACCCTTTGAGGACCGGCTTTTATGTTTAGTTACCTGAGATCCATGGGAGGAAAAGGAGGCCCTTGAAGATGTCGATGCAATGGATCTGGCATCCGAAGAAAAGAGGGTACCGAGCTTTGCAGCCCGGTTCTGTCTTCCTCTTTTAGTCATCCCCATACAGGAGAGACATTCAGATGGAGAATGTTCAGGCCCTAAACATTTAAGACACCAATCATGGGTGTCAGTGACGGAAATGGTACCGCCACACTTAGTACATTTTTTAAAACCACTAGTTGGTTTTTCCATGTTTTAGGAATATGGGGCCTAGTGCCAAAAAAGAAAAGTTTCTGAAGAGAAACAGTTCAAAGTATACGTTTTTGGGGGTTTTTTTGGAAAAGAAAAGAAAAGAACTGGCGGTACCAGTAAGTGTCGTGCGGAGGCAAACGCGACCACAAGAAAACAATTTTAAAGACGGAATTTTCTGCGGTGACAGGGTATGGATCCTGCCAGCTCCACGGAAATTGAAAAACTGAAGAGGGACAGTTGGAAAGGCGGGAAGGCAGCGCGCATGTGCTGAGGGATGCTCCCAAAAGCGTTCCTATTGGACGCTGGGGAGCGTTCCCGCGCAGGCTCCGTCGGTACCGACGATACCCATATGTGAAGACTACATTCCTGCTTGTTCCTGGAGATCACAGGGACTATTGAATTGGTGTTAAATTCTTTGCATTATATGCTGCTTTAATAGTTAATTGAGTCTTCAGCTGTCCTAAATGAATCTGCATTTTGGATGATCTCTGAAGCTAAGCAGGATTGGGCCTAGTAGTACTTGGAGGGGTGACCACCAGGGGTTATGAACTCATAGTGCAGAAGAAAAGTCTGGCAATCTACTTCTAGTCGCACTTGCCAAGAAAACTAAGGGGATGGGTTGTCAGGAGTCAGCATTGACTTGACAGCACACATTACATTGCATTGCTTATCATACCATACATGAAAGGTAATTTTATAGAGTGGCACCTATTTAATGCATGTTTTCATGAGCCTGTTTTATATAGTCAAGTACACACTACTTAACTTCATAAATACTGGCACAAGCAGAAGAGAATGCACCTCTCAGGTTCCATCCAGATTCTGCCCATGTGCACATTCACCATGAAAGTTCATGCCATGCAAACTACACATGCACTTTCATGCTAGTCGGCAGTTATGAGATCATTTATGCTAAGTAGTCACTTATGCAAATAAATTACTAAAATACAGGCATTTATGTGTGTTGTTAGCACCTAAAACTTTGCACCTTCTTATAAAATTACTCCCATAAAGTGTAAGGTACAGGCCTCACCCTTTACTTTTCATTCCCCATTCAATTGTACATTTGTCAGCTAATGTAGGAATTACTCTATGGTAAGGGGGTTATTCTGAGACACGAATAGCGGGCCCCACTATTCATGCCAGCAGCAGCCCCCGGTTGCGCGGGGAAGTTAGTCAGGGGTGGGGAATGGGTGGCCCGGGAGCGGAAAGTGGGTAGGCAGTGGGCGGTTGATGGCCCTGGATGTACAGGGCTGATTCTAATGTCAGCCCTGGACATCGAAGGCTGTCGAAATGTCCGGGGAAGTTATTCCATCCCCGGGGTGGAATAACTTCCCTGGATGTTTCTTTTTAGCAAAGCCGGGGTTCAAATTGGGTTTGGGGAGGCCAGGAATTATTCCCCACAGCCCGACCCTGGACTTAGGAGGTTGTATTGGGGATCGGGCTATAGGGAATAATCACTTTAACCCAGCGGCCAGCATTGCGGCTTTTAAATGGAGCAGCGGTGCCATATGATGCCATGGCGCCAGAGACCATTTAACAGCCCTGACTGAGTTAGCCGGGCTGTGGCTGTACGTACAGGCCAGGACTGAATCGCAGTCCCGGCCTACACATACATGCTTAGTTGCGATTCTGATCCTGAGGGGCTAGATGTGCCCCATGGGATCAGAATCATGCTTCCATTTGTATGTCTGGCTCAGACCAGATGTACAAAGGGGAAGTATGTGCAGGTCAGAATCGGGCCCTAAGTGTTAATTCTGAGGCACATGTTTACTAAAGAACATGCCGGTATTATGTGTTTGGGCCATGGAACCTGCACAGATGCCCACGCCACCTTGGGGGGCATCCCCCTGCTGTTGGCACTTTACAAGGACATGGAACCCTGGAAAGCCAACACGTCGATGCATCTAATGTCACCCATTTAGATGGTGTTACGTACACCCATGCTAATGGCAACAATCGAGGATAGAATGTGCCCATTATGCCTGCGCTAACCACAATATGCCATCAATGCCCATGCTCCACCCTGTCTCTGACCAATCACGTGCTAACCTATTAGTGTGAGATTTTCAGCATGGGGCCCTGCTCTGACTTTTAGAGTTGAATGCTTTCTACATGTTAAACCCCATGCTAGTGGTTAGTGTAGTTTCATAAACAGACCGCTCAGTGCAGACTTGTACTAGCAGTGCGATCTAAATTTCCACATGAATTTGAAAATGTGTATTTATAGGAGTGGAGGAGTAGTCTAGTGGTTAGTGCACTGGCTTGGTAACCAAGACATCAGCGTTTGATTCCTACTAGCACACCTTGTGGCCTTGGGCAAGTCACTTAACCCTCCATTGCCTTGGAAGAAAGGCCTGGCAATCTACATCTGGTTACATTGCCAAGAAAACTCAGGGGGCAAATGCAGTGACATAATTCAAAATGGCATGGGACAGACACAGTGGATCCCTTTACAGCAACAGGATGAAATCAAAATAAACTTAATATCTAATTTCTCAACAAACAGGGGTGTCCTACACGGAGCGGTGGGTTCACCCCTAAACAAAGACATGCATGGAGCAGCAGGTGCACCTACTCTTGCCATCTTACTGGGCAGACTAGATGGACCATACTGGTCTTTATCTGCCATCATTTACTATGTTACTATGTAACTCAGGAGCTACTGGGTCACCAGGAGTCAGCATTGACTCAAGGCATACATTGCATTGCACTGCAATTCAGCTGCAGAAGAGGAAGCTGTGGTCATGTTGTACGAGACAGTGATGAGCCAGGATGGAGCTGCTCCTACAGATTCTGGCAGAAGTTAAACAGCAACAGCAACAATGTCAGCAGCAGTTTCAACATACCCTGCTGGAAGGGCAGCAACAGCAGCAGCAGATACAAGACCTTATTCAAGCACAGGGGGCGCTACAGAAGATCAATTGACCCAGGCCCTTCAGAGACCGCAACTGTAACCTACAGCACAAGCGTTTTTTTAAAATGATGGCAGAAGATGAATTGGACCCAGGGCCGGATTTACCTATACGCCATGTACGCCATGGCGTAGGGCCCACAGCTCGCAAGGGCCCACCCGGGGCCGGCCCACACACCGCAGGGCTTCAGAGGGAGCAGAGTAAGCTCGCGCGAGGCCCCGGCTCCCTCTGTACAGCCGCCAGCGTGAAGAGCCTTTTCCTTCACGCTGGCGGCTGTATCTGTAAAGCCGCGATTGCTGGGAAAGGTTAAAAACAATGCCCTTTAACCTTTCCCAGCATTCGCGGCATCACAGATACAGCCGCCAGCATGAAGGAAAAGACTCTTCACGCTGGCGGCTGTACAGAGGGAGCCGGGGCCTCACGCGAGCTTACCCGGCTCCCTCTGAAGCCTCTCAGACAGCCGCGGTGCTGGTCGGGGGGGCCAAGGACTGCATGGGCTGTGATTGGAGGGGGGGACCTGGACCGGAAAAGGGCTGGGGGGGGGGGGACTTGGACTGGAAAGAAATGGGCTGTGATATGATGGGTGGGGGGGGAATCTGACATTAAAAAGGCCTAGGGGGGGGGGACTAGGACTGGAAATGGGTTGTGATTGGGGGGGGGGGGACCAGGACCAGAAAAGGGCTATAGGGGGGGGACGTGGAATGGAAAGAAATGGGCTGTGATGGGGGGGGGGGACCTGAACTGTAAAAGGGCTATGGGGGGGGGGGACGTGGACTGGAAATGGGTTGTGAAGGGGAGGGACCTGGACCGGAAAAGGGCTATGGGGGGGGGGACTTGGACTGGAAATAAATGGGCTGTGATGGGGGGGACCTGAACTGTAAAAGGGCTATGGGGGGGGGGGGACATGGACTGGAAATGGGTTGTGATGGGGAGGGGGACCTGGACCGGAAAAGGGCTATAGGGGGGGGGGGACTTGGACTGGAAATGGGTTGTGATGGGGGGGGTGGACCTGGACCGGAAAAGGGCTATGGGGGGGGGGTAACTTGGACTGCAAACGGGCTGTGATGGTGGGGGGGGGGGGACTAGGACTGCAAATGGGCTGTGATGGTGCAGGGGGACTCGGACTGCAAGTGGGATGTGATGGTGGGGGCTAGGACTGGAAATAGGCTGTGATGGGGGGGGGCTAGGACTGGAAATGGCCTGTGATGTGAAGGCTAGCACTGGAAATGGGCTGATGAAGAACTAGAATAGGACTGGAAATGGGCTGATGTGGGGCATGGGAGAATGGGACTAGAAGGGAGTGGATGCTGGGTGGGTCTAGAACTATAAGGGAACTGATTTTGGGGGAGGACTAGAATGGATGGGGAATGAGAATGGAGAGGGAAAAAATATTTTGTGTGGAAGAAAAGTCTATGATGGGCTGGGTATTGGGAGAGTAAGAGGGGCTTGAAAATGGAAGGGTGAAATTTAAATGGATGATAAAGGAATAAGGAAAGAATTGGGGGAAAGAGCAAAAGGGAAACAATCAGTATGTTAAAGCAGAAATAGAGAGAGAATGGAAAACATCTAAAAGAGAAGAAAGGACAAATGGATAGCTCGCAGAAGACACGAAGAAACCAGAAGAAAGTGACTGGAGCAATTGCAACTGAAACATGCCCAAACAGAAGGTAGAAAAATACTTTTTATTTTGAATTTATTAACTGGAATATGTCTTTTTTAATGTATTTCTTGAATTCCGATGCTGATTTTGTCCCTATTGCCTCTTTATGTCAGGCAATTCTATACATCTATTGCCATTTCTGTTTTGGTAAGTTGATCTCGTTTTTATTTTTTCTGGGGGCCCACAATTTTTGTTGGCGTAGGGCCTCACTCAAGGTAAATCCGGCCCTGATTGGACCACTTTTTTGTGAACTCTGAATGAACCACATGCATGGCCAGGTGGCCGAAGGTGACATGGACTACTTATTTGGGGAATCTGATGACTGCAGCACTCAGACTGCATTCCAGGATGCCAACCCAGATGGGTGAACTACATATGCAGCTGTCAAGGCCACCATACTGGAAAGGGCCAGCTGTACCCCAGAGGCCTACTGCCAGTGATTCAGAAAGGGGGGGGGGGCTCTTTTTGGGAAAATACTAGGTACTTGTGACCTGGATTGGCCACTGTTGGAAACAGGATACTGGGCTTGATGGACCTTGGTCTGGCCCAGTATGACATTTCTTATGTTCTTATGCCCAGATAAGAGAGCTCTATTGATTGATTGAAGGATCTTGCATGGAAGTGGCTGAAACCAGAGGGTAAGATCGGGCCTGAGATACCCAAGATTGTGCTATTGGAGCAGTTTTTGGAGGGCTTGACCATCCCAATGAAACAGTGAGTACATCAGCACTCCACGCTTATACCAGAGAGTGCACTGGAAATAGCCGAAGGATATTATAAAGCCTAGCCGGTGACTGAAGCAGACAGTGAAGGGGAAGAAGTCACCTGTTAGCCCAGGAGGACAGAAGGGGAAGCCCGAATTGATGCTGGCTCCCATGTTCTGACCCCTAAAGTCACCTCCTAGGTAAGAGCAATACCTGGGATATTTAATAGGGAATTTGGCAGATATGACCTCAGTTATGGAAGGTGGATGCCATTGCCTAGGTCCCCACCCTGAAATCAAAGAAAGAGGTTTGTGCCTTTCTTAGGGTGATTGACTATTATCGCTGGTTTATCCCTAATTTTGCAGAGGTAGAAGAGCCATTAACCAATCTCCTCCAGAAGAGAGCTCCTGAACGGACTCAGTGGTCCCTGGATCTGGACTTCTAGCATCTCAAGAAGGCTGTGCACTCTGAACCCATCCTGATTAGCCCTGATTTTTCTCTACCATTTATTGTGCAAGCTGATGTCTCAGAGGTGGGCCTAGGAGTCATTCTGGCCCAGGAAGTCAGGGATGAAGAACATCCCATACCATTGATTAGCAGGAAACTGCTTCCTCAGGAAGAGCATTATGCAGGATCAAGAAGGAAGCCCTGGCTGTCAAGTGGGTGCTTGAAACCCTCAAATACTACCTGTTCAGCTGTCTTTTTATGCTGGTAATGAGCCACCAACCCCTCAAGTGACTGACTTGACATAAGGAGTCCAACGACCATATTATGCAGTGGTATTTGAGTTTCCAACCCTACAAGTTTCAGATATGCCATCAGCCTGGTTGGACTCATCTGAACATGGATTTCCTTTCACGGATAGGGGTCCCAGGTGAGGCAGGTGCTCAATGGGGCATGGTTGAGCTGAGGGGTGTGTGTGTGTGTGTGATGGGGTATATAGAAATTTATCAGTCCTCTCCAAAGGGATTTTCAGCAGTCCCCTTTAAGAGAGTCAGCAGCCTAGAGTTCAGGGCTGGGAGGGCATGTCTCACAGGGAGTGGTTAAAAACCCAGTAGGCTGCAGGAGGGAAAGAGGCTTGTGGAGTCAGAAGTCCTTGCAAGGTAAGCCATGCAAAGGAATTCTGAGGTAAGAACTTTAACTTGAGCTGGAGGAGGGGCTGGCAGAACCAGCTTTGTGAGGTTTAACAAGCTGGGACAGAATAAAAGTTGTTTTGTTTTCCCTGACTGCTATCTGTTCTATGTTTTAAAGAAAACTCCTTACCGCCGTATGCCACACTTACCACAAACTTCCTACATGCTCTTTGTAGAACCACACCCATAAAGTATGTACATGTGTATTTTATAAAATATGCACATTGTGGCTTTACCTATACATTGAGGCATTCCTAACAGGGGCTATACATTTCAAGCAAAGGTAAGAGTTTATTCCTTTTAAAATACTAGCTCTCTGCCTTGGAGATCTTAAAAGGGTTTTGGTACATTTTTAAAACAAAGTTACATTCTTTTTGGTGCTTTAGTTTAAAAGGGGACATATTTTCTTTAGTGGGGTAGGATTAAAACTCTGCCTTAGTATCTTTCTCAGGTCTTTGAAGCTATTGACACCTCGTCAGATGTTAGTCCCCTCCCTACCTCCCCCCCCCAACTCCCACACATCCCTAGTTAGCAGTCTCGCTTTATAAGGCACCTCCTCAATTAACTACACACAGGGACTTGGAACAGCACATTTTGAACACACTTAAAATAAATGTAACTGCTTTTTCTCTGAAAAGACAGCTGGGAAACCAGATGGTACTTTGATAGGTCTCTCTTTCTTTTGCTTCAACAGATACCTAAGTTCCACCAACTGAACAATGGCCAGGAAAAATCGTATTGCCAAAGCTGTTGCCCCGTTAAAACTTCTGCCTCTGTCCAGACAGAGGTCCCAATGCCAGTTGAAGGACTGGTTCCATGTGCAGAATGCTTGCATGCTGAAGCTCTCAGGAAACAAGTGGAGAAACTCAGAGAGGAGGTGGCGAGGCTGAGGAGCATTCAAGACAGTGAGAAGTACATTGATGAGATGCTTCTTGAAACATCCAAGCTCTCCAGCAGATGATTAAGATGGGAGCCTATAGAATGATGAAAGTTGGACACAAGTCACCAGGGCCTGCAGAATCATCAATCCAACTTCTCCAGCCCTTGAACTGAAGAACCATTAAGCAGCCCTGGAAGTGGAGGAGGTGAAGGCATCCATGGAAAGGGAAGAACAAGAGCTTGAGCACCCCAACATTGCAGAGTCAGTGACCACAAGGAAGTGAAGGGTAGTGGTGGTTGGTGACTCTCTTCTGAGAGGTAGTGAGGCATCCATCTGCTGACTAGACTTGATGTCTAGAGAGTTATGCTGTCTGCCAGGTGCCAAAATCCAAGATGTTATGGAGAGTTTGCTGAGACTCATCAAGACCACTGACTATTACCCAATGTTGCTAATCCATGTCAGCACAAATGATACTGCCAGGTATCCCTCTGAGCATATCGAAAGTGACTTCATGGCTCTGGGACAGTGGGTGAAGCAGATAGGATGCAGGTGGGTTTCTCTTCAATCCTCCCTGTTGAGGGTAAGGACCAAGGCAGAGAAGCTTGCATTCTGGAGATGAACGCATGGCGAGTGGATGGGGTCGTCGAGAGCATTTTGGTTTCCTGGACCACGGAATGTTGTTCCAAGGGTTGCAGAGCAGAGATGGCATCCATATGTCCAAGAAAGGTCAACATGCCTTCAGTAGCAGACTGGCTAATCTACTGAAGAAGCTTTAAACTAGATTCGTTGGGGATGGGTGAAGAAAGCCCCCAGGTAAGTGAAACATTAAATATCTCCATGGAAATGGGTTGAAGGGGCAACATATTTATTTATTTTATTTATTTTTTATTTACATTCTCTTATATACCGCGCTATTCTGCATCAGTGCGGTTTACATTGAACAAACTGAAATTACATTGAACAAGGCATTATAACTTGGAGATAACTATTTTACAGGGAACATATGGAAAGCAGTGAGTATAAATGCCCATAGCATGGGAAATAAGATCCAAGATGTTGAAGTTTTAAATGGAGAGGCTGACTTAGATTTAGTGGCAGTTACAGAAACATGGTTCACAGAAAACCATGACTAGAATGTAACTATACCAGGCTATAGCAGAAGGGCTGTTGGATAAGGTTTGCCTTTTTGCGGATGATACCAAAATCTGCTATAGAGTAGACACCCAGGAAGGTTAGATAACATGAGGAGGGATCTAGCTAAGCTTGAAGAATGGTCTAGAATTTGGCAGCTCGGATTTAATGTAAAAAAATGTAAGGTCATGCATTTGGGCTGCAGCAATCCAAGGGAGCAATATAGTATAGTGGGTGAAGTACTTTTGTCCACTAAAGAAGAACGGGACCTAGGCGTGGTTGTGTCTGATGATCTTAAGTAGCTAAACAGGTAGAAAAGGCAACGACAAAAGCTAGAAGGATGCTTGGGTGCATACGGAGAGGAATGGCTAGCAAAAAAAAGGAGGTGATAGTGCCTCTGTATAAGTCTTTGGTGCAACCTCATTTGGAGTATAGTGTGCAATTTTGGAGACCGCACCTTCAAAAGTATGTGAACAGGATGGAGTCGGTGCAGAGGGTGGCTACTAAAATGATTAGTGGTCTTCATTATAAAGCATATGAGGACAGACTGAAGGATCTTAATATGCATTGGCTCCCAGTTGCCGCCCGCATCATATTCAAACTTCTCATAACCACTTTTAAACTCATTCACAATATCGCACCATCCTACCTCGACAACCTAATCACTATCCAACCACACAACAGGAACAGAAGAACCATAAATCGCAACACTCTCTGTGTATCAATCAGCATAAGAGCTGTCAAAGCAGAAACAAGCAATAGAGCATTCTCATATGCAGCACCAATCCACTGGAACCAACTCTCTCACGAGCTACGATCAACGAATGATTTGCGAGACTTTAGGAAAAAACTCAAAACCCACTTATTCCAGGTTCACTACCACCTGACTTAGATTGCGACACCCCTATGCTCGCTGAACCTAGATGGTTTCTGACTGCCGCAAAGGCATTTAGTAAGCCGGTATTTAACCTTGTATATTTGTATATTTCTGCCCCCACCCACACCCCTACAATTAAATGTATATTTAGATTTGTGAGCTCTCATCTAATGTATATTGAAACCAATTGATCTTCCTATGATGTGTAAATCAATACTCAATCTAACTGTATATCTTAAAAATTCACTGTATTGTACGATACATTATGATTATGTAAAGTAAACCGCTTCTGATCATAGGAAGTAGCGGTATACAAATGTTTACTAAATAAATAAAATAAAAATAAATAAATGTACACCTTAGAGGAAAGGCGGGATAGAGGTGATATGATTGAGATGTTTAAATACCTCCGTGGCATAAATGTTCAGGGAGAGAGCCTCTTTCAATTGAAAGCTAGTTCTGCTACGAGGGGACATGGGATGAGGGTGAAGGGAGATAGATTCAGGAGTGATATGCACAAATATTTCTTTATGGAAAGAGTAGTGGATCCGTGAAATAGTCTGCCAGTGGAGGTGGTAGAGATGAGGACAGTAACTGAATTCAAAAAAGCATGGGACAAACACAGAGGATCTCTAAAGGTAAAAAGGGGACTGTTGTAGTTGTTGATATGGAAGGACAGACTAGATAGGCCATGTGGTCTTTTTCTGTCATCATATTTCTATGTTTCTATACTTTATTCAGAAAGGACAGAGTAGGAAGAAGAGGAGGAGGAGTGGCACTATATGTAAAAAATAATATTAAAGCTTTGTAACTACAGAGCTTAAAAGGGATTGGAGACAAACTAGAAAGAGGGAAAGAGAAATCTATTTGCATTGGCATGATATACAGACCTCCCTCACAGGAGGAAGAGGTGGACCGAGAGTTAATTGAAGACATGTGCAGCATTGCCAGGAAAGGGGAAGTGTTACTGATAGGGGATTTCAACATGCCAGATGTTGACTGGCACATTCCTGCTGCAATATCATCTAGAAGTAAGAAGATCCTGGATTCTCTACAGGGAGAACTATTCAGGTAACTGGTAACAGAATCCACACGTGAAAGGGCCATACTGGACTTGGTGTTTACCAATGGTGAAAGTGTTTCTGATGTTATAGTGGGAGATCATTTTGCATCCAGTGATCACCAGCTAGTGTGGTTCAGTACTAGGACTAGGGCTGTTAAAATCCATTCAAAAGAGAGGGTGTTGGACTTTAGGAAAACTAACTACCTCAGGGAGTTGTTAGCGGGATGGGAACAGCTGGGGGATATAGAAAAACTGTGGGCAGAATTGAAAGGGGATATTTTAATGGCAACAATCCTTTTTGTTAAAATGGTAAATAAAGGTAAAAGGAAAAGGAGACAGCTATAGTTTTTGAAAGAAGTAGCTGAAAAGGTGAAGAAAAAGAGGGAGGCCTTCATGAAATACAAGAGATCACGGAGAGAGGAAGACAGGCATCTATATTTGGAAAAAGAGATACTAGCAAAGTAGTCAGGAAAACAAAGATTTAAAAAGATGAGGAAATAGCCAATGCAATAATATGGGGGGATAAGACATTTTTCAGATATGTTAGTGAGAAGAGGAAGGGCAAAAGTGGTATTGTCAGACTCAAGGGTGCAGGAGAGGAATATGTAGAAGCTGATAAGGATAAAGCGGAATTGCTTAACAAATATTTCTGTTCTGTGTTCACAGATGAAGAACCAGGGGCAGGACCTCAGAAAACACCCACAAACAGGAACAGAAGTGAGGGACATCTTGAAGAATTTTCAGAAGACTGTGTTCATGAGAAACTAGCTAAACTTAAAATAGACAAAGTTATGGGACTGGATGGGATACACCTTAGAATACTGAGGGAACTTGGGAACATTCTAGCAGCTCCAATGCCTCGTTGGAGATGGGAGTGGTGCCATAGGAGAGAGGCACATGTGGTCCCTTTACGCAAAAGCGGAAGTAAGGATGTGGTTGAAAACTGTAGGCTGGTTAGTTTAACTTCAAAGAAGCATGGGGCAAACACATAGGATCTCCAAAGGAAAAAGGGGACTGTTGTAGGGGACTGGAAGGGCAGACTAAAAGGCCATGTAGTCTTTTTCTGTCGTCATGTTTCTATGTTTCTACCTGTGCTCCGCTCAGACTCCACCCCAGAACATGCCTATATATGGGTACCATAGAAGTATACACCTTCTTGTCATCATGCACAGTTTTACATGTATAAAAAGCCACAAGGTCTTTATGTGCAAAAAATCCTTAAATAAAATTACCTCCTTAGTGACTGCCATCAAATGTACCCTGTATAATGGACATGTTTTTTAAAGTGCTTGCTGGTAGTATGTGACTGTGCTGCCAAATTAGTATGGAGACCCATGCAAATTTTTTTTTTTTTTGGGGGGGGTGTATGTGTCCATTCCCCTGCTGATAGCATGATGCTAACATGCAATAATGCAATAACTGGCATGCAGGTGCACTTATCACCCACTGATATTTATTTACTTGTTTTATTTATTTGTAGTCTCTTTTATACCGCGCTATTCGACATCAGTGCGGTTTACAATGAACATAAGAGTTGCACATCTCAATTTTGTGATTTGTGCTTACAGTGAAACAGGTATAATAACTTGGGTATACATTAAACAGGAAAATTAAACTTGGGTATGCATTAAGCAGGTATAACAGGTAAAATAGGGTATAAATAACATGGCATTAAGTGCATCTGTATTAATGGCAACAGGTACTGTTATAGAATTCCCACCCAAAATGCCCATGATAACTGCAATACACCATCAATGCCCACATTATGCCCCTGTCCTATCCAGTTGCCACCCAATTGCATGCTATCTAGTTATCATGGGATATTTAGTGCACCCTTAGCGTACATCAGACCCCATACTTGTGGTTAGTGCACTTATTAAACATGCCTTTAAGTCTCTTAAAAATATTGACCCCAATTATTTCAATCCTGCATAATTTCTGAGCTACATAAATGTTGGATTGTCTAGAGATGTTAGTTGGGAAGAACTTTTTTCTCGGATGATTCTGAAATAAAATATTTGGGTAGGCTCCGTAAATATTCAGATCAATTGCATATAAATGTACTCCTTATTTTTGCATGTCTCTGAATATCACAGAATAGAAATCTACCTGTCTTCTTGTACTCGCTTATTGTCTAGAAAATGAACCTGTTCTTTTTATGATCTGATGTACTAATTATGATGATCTGTAACAGGTGCATGTTAATTATATGAAGTCTCTTTGTGCTTTTTATTTAATACCTTCCTCAACATGCCCATCTTTTAATGCTCAGAGCAAAATAAGTTGTGGAAGTGGAACTCTAGTGTATGAAAGGAAAAATGAGAGGAAATCATCTCAAAATAAGTACACTGTATTTGATTACAGGCTGTAGTCTTTTCTATTCTATTCTATTCTATTCATTTGCTATAACACCTTTCAAGGCCAACAACACATCAAAGTGGTCTACAGAAACAAAAAAGGTGTAGAGAAAAAAGAAAAAGAATAGAAAAGAAAAACCTCAACCTAATCTCACATGTCCAAGTCATAGGCTTTTTATAAAAAACTGGTTTTTAGTTTATTCTTGAACCTAAGGAAACATTTTTCAACCTTAAAGTAAATTTGTTCAGCATCCCAAAGAGTGGGACAAGGAATATAAATGCTGTTCATGTAGACTGAAACTAAATTTGAGATGCAGTGGGGGTGGCCAGAAGATGCGTTTGGGAAGAATGTGGCATCCTATAAAATACATATGGAAGTTAATGATCTGATAAATAAATGGGTGCATTAGTATGGAGTGCACAATGTGTCAGACTTGGACTTTATGCAATGCAGTTTAATGAGCAGAGAAGTGAAATTTATTTATTTAGTCAGACTTGCATACCGCATTTCCAAGGATCAATGCTGTTTACAGGGAATATAACTGAACTTTACATGAAACAGGATTTCTTAGAACAGTTAACAGCAAACAGTTTAAGGCATAACATAGATTGAACGGTATATTTAACAGAGAAGGATTTCCTAGATTAATTATAGTTTAAGAATAATATAGGACATCAACAGTGTTTATAACATACAGTAGTAACTATATACAGGTAGAGAGTTGCGTACATTGTGGGGATACTGAGATCAGAATGAGGGTTAATACATTAGCGTTAAGGGTTCATAGGTAAAACGGGATTATGTTATCCATCAAAATGCTCTTTAAAATGGTGTGTTTTAAGCAGTTTCTGGAAGTCTGAGAGGATATGGGTGTCTCTGATTTGTGGTGGGAGTGTATTCCATAGGCATGGGGCATGCAGGGAGAATGCCCTGGAGGAAGTTGATTGGTTATGTTTGCTTAGTTCCTGAGACAGGTTTAGGAGGTTTGATGTTTTGCATCTCCTTAGGTGGTTTTCCAGGGTTCTTGATATGGAGTGTGTAAACAGAGGATAGTTGGTGGATAACTATGAATGTTATCATGAGTGTTTTATAGATGATGCAACTAAGGAGAGGTAACCAGTGCAAGTCTTTTAGTATAGGCGTGATGTGGCTAGTTCGAGGTGAGTATGTCAGAATATGTGCAGCTGTATGTTGAGCAAGTTGAAGTGGGTGTAGGGAGCTCTTTGTGAGGCCTTGCAGGATGGCATTGCAGAAGTCTAAGTGTGGTAGTATCATTGCCTGGTAGACTGTTCAGAAATTGAGGGGCTCAAGGAGAGATCATAAGTGGTGGAGCGATCACAGCTTGCTGTAGATGCATTGTGTTATTCTATCTCATTACTCCTAAAAGAAGCTTGGTGGCTGCAATTTGAATCATCTCTAATTCTTTAACAGCTGTGAGTGGTAATCCATTATTTTTTTTTTCAATAAACTTTATTATATAAATAAAGTAGGCATTACAATCAAGTCCACGTCAAGAGGAAAACTACCCAGACTACAAAAGGAATTCAAATAGAAATACAAATGACAATATAATTCAAATAACCACATAAAACAACAAAGAAAACAATACCATTAAAGAAAAGGATCCCTTTCTTACCAATCTTAGTCCTATTATACTAGGAAAGGAAGGAGAAATTATTCAACCATTTTCCTTACTTGTCAAGAAAGCCTCCAATTGTCCAACATCGAGAAAAACATATTTAACACGCTCATATAACAAAATACATTTGCAAGGATATTTTAGAAAGAAGGAAGCCCCAACAGCCAAAGTCCAATTTTTCAAAGCCAAAACAGCTTTCCTTCGATTTTGAGTGAGTCTACAAACATCCCGGTGTGGCAAAAGGAGAAGGAGGAGTTTGGCGTCCCCCCTCCCCCAGGCCGATATAACAGCCTCGACCCGTCGCGGAACGCAACCCGCGGGCGTGTACCCGTTGGTGCGTGCCCGAAGGGGCATGACCAAAGGGGCATGCCACGCCCCTTTGGAGCCCCTTCGGAGCCAGAGGAGGTGTCTGTAGGTTCTCATGGGTAAGAGGAGGAAGAAGTTGTTTCCAGCTCTTGGTGCTAAGTCCGCAAAGACTGTTGGCCCAATGGATCGTCATCTGCTGAACGCCAGAGTTGAACAACCGGAGAAAGATCTACTGGGTGAATATGTGAGTACTGTATCAGATTTATCTCTTAATAAGCTGGGTGTTGCCCTACCCGGACAGGAAGGGGTTGCTGAGGTTTCCCTCTCCAGGGAAGAGTTACCTGGGGTCGACCCTCTTGATGTTCAAAATCCCTCTTCTTTGTTACAGACGTTGGGGGATCAGAAAGTCAAGCTACGATCTCCACTGGAGTTTTCCTCAGTTGTTTCTGATGTGACTGCCCCTGTGGAGGTCTCATTACGTGATGTGTGGGAGTTAGTCGCACGTATGGAGCTTTCGCTCCACGCTTCTCTCTCCCAAGTATCGCAGTTCTCCAAGGAAGTTGTGCAGAAACTTTCTGATCATGAAGTGTTGCTTAATAAACATAATAAATTGTTAAATAAGTTGGAAGGTCAGGTTTCTGTATTGGAGGCTGCAGTTACGTCTTCTATTAGGGATAGTGTTGTAATACATCACCAGTTAGAATCTTTAGAAAATGCTATTTGTTCTAGAAATTTGCGTTTTTTAAATTTTCCCTGTACCCATTATCTTGCTCCTATGATATTGTTGCAGAAATATTTTAAGGAGGGTTTTGTTAATTGAAGATGTAGAGTCTATTAAGTTTTCTTCGGTTTATTATGTGTCTTTGGTGTCTTCTGGGGCGACCTCCTCTCCAGAAACTAAAGAGGGAATCCCACTGCA
The DNA here is from genome assembly GCA_033557465.1 of Ichthyophis bannanicus. Classification (NCBI taxonomy): domain Eukaryota; kingdom Metazoa; phylum Chordata; class Amphibia; order Gymnophiona; family Ichthyophiidae; genus Ichthyophis; species Ichthyophis bannanicus. The sequence continues at coordinate 724,491,368 of CM066032.1, forward strand.
GCCGAGTCCTTGGATGTTTCTGATTTTTTGGAATCTTCTATGGATGTGATTCTGAATCGAGCTACATTAATTGTTTCTTTCTTGTCACTTGCGGATAAAAATTTAATAATGCAAATGTATTTCTTGAAAAAGGATCAAGCTTTTTGTGGTAATCCTATTCAAATTTTTCCATTATATTTTTTTAAGTGCCATCAAATCAATGCTGACTCCTGGAAACCCAAGAGCCCCTAGGTTTTCTTGGCAAAGTATGACTGGAAGTAGATTGCCAAGTCTCTTCTTTCAAGGCAATGGAGGGTAAAGTGACTTGCCCAGGGTCACAAGTGCCAGTGGGAATTGAACCCTGATCTCTTGAGTTCATTCCCACTCCTCCACTCCATCCATTATACAGTATCAGGACTTACAATAATCGATTCTTGATATTACCAGAGCATGAATCAAGGTTTTAAAATCATGAGAATGTATCAGATTCTTAACAGAATGAATGCTGTATAGGGGGAAAATGGCGATTTCACAGCAGAGAAACGTTGAGAGTAGAATGAGAGATTTGGACGCCAAGTGAAATAACAGATTTCCAAAGGGCAAATGGGGGTGTCTATGATATATGGAATCTTGGAGGGCTGAGGTGAGGATTTGTAGATTCAAATTGTTTCACATCTAGTGCTAGTTTAGAGAGTATGTAGTCTAATTTACATATTGCATGCTGATAAATATTCCAGTAGTGTGTTTAGAAGGTTAGATGTCAAACTTTGAAGGTTGTCTATCCAACATTAGTAATAATGGAGTATGATTTGCCTTCAGTTAGTCTCTTGTCATGCTTGATGCAGATTAGGATAGTAACATAGTAAATAGTGGCATATTAAGGCCACTTGTCCCATCCATTCTACCCATTCGATCCAGTCAACATTGTTGTAGCTAAGGGTATATTCCAGTTGTCATCAATACATGCTCGACTGCCAATGGGATGTTGTTCCTTATCCAAGTCAGCTTTTTATACTTTGCTTCATCCTTGGTTTTGGACCACTTTGGCTAAATAAGCACACATGTTTCCATACTTAAACCAACATAGATCCCAAACCCCTTAATGTGTTTTTTTATTTAAACGCTTAGCCCTGTTCATACCACTCACTTCCTTTTACAGAATGAATTTTCAAATTGCCCATGTAACTGTAAAGTAGGCAGATGTTTAGTGCACATACTTTATGCTAGTTTTCAAAGGCAAACCACCTAGGCTAACAAAATATGTAGGTATGAAGGGCATGCAGACTTTGCACCTGCTACTATATTTGTATGAATGGCCAAGCAAGGACAAAACAGCATACAAAAAACTGAGTAGAATACATGCTGTTTTCCATCACTGACCTAAACAGTCTCACAAGGACAATCTGAAGAACCGAACATAGCACTCAAAGACAGGTTACTGGATTTCACAGCAGTATAGAAAATGACAGCAGATAAAGATTGTTTGTTCTATACAATCTGCCCATCTACAACACCTGCTCAGTTCTACAAACCCTTCCTCTCCCTTTGTTTGTCCCATGTTTTCTGGTATTCAGATACTGTTCTCATTTTAATCATCTGCAATGGGAGGCTGTTAGACAAATGCACCACCCTTTCCATACAGAAATATTTCTTTACATTACGCTTTCCGATTTCACCTTAATCCTATGACCCCCCCCCCCCTTATTGCAGTTTTCTTTTTATTGAATGATACTTACACCTCCTGTGCATTTATACCTTGGCATATTTAAATGTCTCTATTATATCTCCCCTCCCCTGCCTTTCTTCCAAAGCATGCATTTGTAGGTCTAAGTCTGTCCCCATATGTTTAGTTTAGTGCAATTTAGTTAATTCATTTGCTTGCTATCCCACCCTTCAATTAAAATCATCAGAGTGGGCTACAATTAAAATTAAGTTTACCAAGAAACAAGACATAGACAAATAGAGGGGAAACAAATTACAACACAAGCACAAACATATACAAAAACTGTAAAAATAAACATCTAAGGGAAAAAAAATTCAGGCAGGATAAAGTGCAAAAGAAACTAAGAAACCATTGTGGAGTCATATCCATCAGGTCTCCAAAAGCCTTTGAAAAAATGTTTGCATACCTTTTTAAAATTTGGAATAAGAGGTCTCTGTTCAAAGAAATGGGGGCAGAGAGTTCTATAGCTGGGGATCCACAGGAAAGAAAGCCATTTGCATCATATGCCTTAGGACAATTTTAATAGCCGGTTTCTGGATCGACTCTATGGTGTGATTTCCAGAATTGCACACAATACTAAAAGTGAGATCTCTCTAGAGACTTATGCAGAGGACCTACCAGTCCTCTCTCTGTGCAAGCAGTCATCCATCTGGCTTTTGATGTCGCCTTATCTATCCATCCATTTGGTCATCTTATCATCATATGTGGTTTCACGTTGCCCAATATTCAGCTTCCATCCCGGACTTCTGATTTTGTATAAATGAAGTATGCATGGGGGGGGGGGGGGAAAGAGTGTGTAGCTACAGATTGGGCAGAATTAACCCACGATGCAGCCCCACAGATGGAGGGTAAGTGCTGTGTTGCGGTTTCAAGAATAATTTCTGCCGCTGTTGGCAGAAGGGGGAAGGAGGGGGAGAGGCAGAACGGGTAGCCTACCTAGGGCGCCTCCAGTCCTTACACCAGTCCTGATTACTACCCTTTGTTGCCTCCCACTCAACCAGTTCCTAAAGCAGTCCTTCACTTTAGGGCCTATAACAAACAAGATAGAGTGGAGGAGTAGTCTAGTAGTTAGAGCAACTGCCTAGTACCCAGAGGATCAAGGGTTTGATTCCCACTGGACTCCTTGAGACCTTGGGCAAGTCACTTTACCCTCCATTTCCTCAGAAGAAAAGGTTGGTAATCTACTTCAGGTGATACATTGCCAAGAAAACCCAGAGGTAGCTGGGTCACTATGAGCCAACACTGACTGGATGGCACAAAAACCAAACAAACAAAACTCCTTCTGTCACTCTCCCCTGATCCTACATTGTGGCCACCCAATCAGGTTTTGACAGAAGAATCTGATCAATTTCTTATCTAGGATAGGATTAAGGCATAGACAAACCAGGAGGAATCCAGCCAGAAGCACAAGAAAAAAGGTTAATGATGAGAGAAAGGAGACTCAGAACAGAGTACCAGAAAGTAGAGATGGAGACAGGGGATCTGGAAATGCAGGAGAGTGAGATAAATGAAGGGCAGGCCAATAAGTCAACCAAGGAGTAAGGAGAAAGACCTGTAAATGGAGGTATTAATGGTTGAGTTCTTGGCTCATGTGAAAAAAGATGAATATTCTGGGTTTCAAGACAGGGAATGATTATCCAAATTGAATTTAACACCTAAAGTAAAGAGTATGATAAGAAGAATAAAGCAATTACCTATATAAAGGGACCATCTATTGACATCACATAAATAAATTGCATATAAGATTGTGCAGCAAAAATTACCGCGGGAATCTTACCAATGAATACACAATGCCAGAAGAAAAAGAACAATAATTCCTCCTCGGAAAAAATGCATTGAAGGAAAAATAAATGACTAAGTCCAGCAGTGTCCCCACTAGACAGATCTCTGAAAGTATTGAGCCCAATATTCAGCCTGTAGCAGTTAGCATTTTTAAAGTGCCTGGCTGCCACGGGCAAAACTGAAACCACAATCCAAATGTCTTCTGGTGCTGACTGTCCAGTTTTGGTGGACTGGCGCTGCTGTCTGGCAATATTCGGCAACTCTCCTGATAGCCCAGCCACATAATGTTAAGACAACTATTGAAATGACCTAACTTTATGCTGGCACTGTCGAAATAATGCCGCAGCGGTTAGAAGAGATGGTCAACGGCACTGTCTGGCTAGTGCTGCTAAAGAACGTTCTTGGCGGGATTTATCCTTAGCGGGCCCATTAAGATCATCAAAGATAATTAGAAATATGCAAAACATCAGACTGAAACATGCTGCATTAACAGAAGACCTTAAATACATAGGGCTCCGATAATAAATCAAAAGTAGCAGCCAAAGCACTAAACTGTAGAGATATGAAGAAAACAGAAAAGGAGCGGGACTAAAGTAAACTGCTTACAGAGAACCCAAAACTGCTCTACAGGGCACTGGGGAAAATCATTAGCACCATGAAAACATCAACTAAAGCTGAAACAGAAACATTCTGGAAAATCCTAAGACCTAGTAAACAGCAAAAATCAATTGATCCTGCAGCTAGACTTAATACCACAATGGCTAATAAAATGAAGAACACTTTTCCTTCCAAACGGAGAGCCAAGTAATGTTCCAAAAAGTTACAGACCAATAACTTGTCTACCTACAATCTCTAAGCTGTTCACCACAGTAGATGCTGACAGACTGTATGATCATATCGATTCCAGTAACATGGCAATAGTGTAGAAGGGCAATAAGAGGACATATATGGAGTGAAAGACTAGTCAATGCTGCTAAGAAAAGCAGGCCATCTCCGTGCAGCGTGGAATGATTATAAGAAAGCCTCCGGTCACATCCCACACTCTTGGAGAATAAATCGCCTTGAAATATGCAAAATAAGTCCTGGATTGATCGAGTACATCAAGTTCACAAGGAGAATGCAGCAAACCACACGCCTCCTGAAATATAAAGATGGACAATTTGTCATTCCTAGTATCAAGATCCAGCGAAGAATATTGTAGAAAGACTTCCTATCACTACTTCTGTTTTTATAGCATTTAAGCCACTCAGTACATGCATTAACTCTTTTGGATATAGATTTAGCATTAACCCTAAAGATGACAATGACCCAGAGGTAACTTCACTACAATTACCGCTACTACTTATTATAGCATTCCAAGGCATACGCAACGCTGTACACATACATCTAAGAGAGAGTCCCTGCTCAATAGAGCTTACAATCTATGGAAGAGACAAACACAGCAAACAGGGGATTAGGGCAGAACTAAGGGGAAATGGTTATAACACACAAGGGTAAACAGGAGAATAAGAGTCACACTGATGTATGCATTCAATTAAATATCATACAAGCAGCACCTAGGGAGGGGGACCAAAGAACGTTTTCTGCTGTTACAGCTCACAGTTTCAGTGAAGTCTGCATAAGAGTATATACCTCAGTGTTTCTACTCACAGTATGACATCTTCTGCTATGTATAGGTGCTGGGCCATAGCATAGTGACATTCCCCTTGCAGCCCTTTAATTCTGTCAGGCTGCAGGAATGCAATGCCTCTGGGGTTACCAGGACCTGCAACACTGCGGGAAGCAAGGTGCTTATTGCCTTCTTCCTTTCTTTTTCTTCTTGCAATACTAATTGTTCCCAGGCAAGCTGCTCCATGCTCGGAGCTTTTTTTTTTCATGCCTGGTCTCAAGGGACTCCTTCAGAGATCCTCAGGAGGGGAGAAGGTATCAGCCCATGCAGGCGGAGGTCTACAACCAAACCCTCAAACTCTGGGTGCAAGAGCTTGCATACAAGTCAGCTGCCCTACCAGTACCTTCTTCAGCCTTACTGCACCAGACACATCTCTCACTTGTAAGAGACAGAGCAATACTGGTTAGTTTCCTCACTGCACCAGCATATATAGGAAATCTAAGCAGGCTTGCTCTGTCTCTGCCTGCTGGTAGGAGGTAGAAACAGAGCAAACCATTGATCTAGGCTGGCCTGGCATCGCTTGGACAAGAAGGAATAAAGAAATGCAGTGGGAAATAAAAAGTGTTACTCCAGGATCCATTCTTTGATTAAAACCAGACATATGTATGGCTAAAGATAAGCAAACTGAAATCTTAGGATTGTTAGTTGCAGCCCAGGACAGTGACTTATGGACCAGAGAGGCTTGGCAATCTACTTCCAGTCATACTTTGCCAAGAAAACCTAGGGGCTCTTGGGTTTCCAGGAGTCAGCATTGATTTGATGGCACTTAAAAAAATATAATGGAAAAATTTGAATAGGATTACCACAAAAAGCTTGATCCTTTTTCAAGAAATACATCAAGTGTAGAAAAAGCTGGACTAACTGACATATGTAGATTCTGTAAGGAAGAGGCGGAAGCAATTGCTCAACTTGTAGTTGGCTATAAAGTTCTGATACGAGAAAATTTCTATACAAAAAGGCACAAGAAGAAAGTAAGTCTCATCCACTGGAAACTTTGCAAACTACAACATTGCTGTACCAAAAAAAATGTTGAGATCATGACTAAGAGAATATTCCCATTCCAGCTGATAAACCTCAATGCACGAAAACCATATTTTGTGGCAAAATATCAAAACACAAGAACAGTAGTGATAGAGTGGTCTGAGCCAAGTGATTATTCTGGGCATTGAGTGGAGAAAGCGAAGACCTTCAAGTACTAAGCAATGCAATCAGGGCAGAAGGATATTTTGCATCGTACTGGGTGCCACTGACTTGATTAAACCCACCAACTTGATTAAAAGGAATTTTCAAGCACACCTTGATAGGTTGCCTCTGCATGCTACATCTTGTGCACTCCAGAAGGAAACTCTTTGGCATGATACAAATACTACGGTGAGGGTTAGCAGTAAATTTGAGAGACTGAAATCACATGCCACATGCCCTTGAAGTGAGGTTCATTACTGCCATCTTATGCACAAAACTGAGAAAAGGAAATAGAAGTACTAGGAACTCTTTAAATATAAATTTACTGAAATCCAATAAGGCATGTTTTACAAATGATGTCTAAATGCCCGCTGGGACATCCAACCAGAATGCCTGAAAAGTTCAGACACAAGTTCATAAACATGGACAGGCCTGATATGGATCTACGTAGATGTCCCCGGAATAGTATTCAAGACCGGGAATGTCTAAGAAACATACAACAGTGGTTCATACACAACAGAGGTTTCCTCATCACACTACAAATACTGTAACTGAGGAGAGTACTGGGGATGGTAGAGAGCCATCTTCTCTTCACCCTCTGAAGTTATGGCCCAAATGAGCATTTTCTGATGCCCATTCATGCCCAGAGCAGGTCTAAACTTGGATGAGGTGGTAGACATCCACAGCATTTTTAAATCTAGTGGAGAAGTTTAAGTCTGCAGCATCACCCCAGACATGTCTCTGCCACACCTCCTGCCTATCTGGATGTCACCACACTGGGGACATCTTTAAATACTATTTTCAAAATAGCTTCAGGGACATCTTCATGATTTGGACATCTGTGTGACTGTTTTCAGATGCCCAAATAGTGAATAAGCCTTAAAAAAATGACCACCAAAGTTAGAAACACACAAAAACTACCAGTCCAGTCAAACCTGAAATTGTTTAATTCAGATCCAGTAGTTTACTAACTGTGGTAATTGTTAATAGCCCCTTCATGTTTTGACCTTAACAGCCTGCATCAGGAGCTCATAGATAACTTACACAAACAGGGCTGATATCAGGGTATTGGGTGCTCTAGGTGAACCTTCAGCCTTATGTTCCCCCTCAGAGATGATGATTAATTATCAATGACCCTCTAAAATGTTTTCCGATTACCCCAACGACTCTCTAAAAGTGTATAATTGGACATTATGGGGGTTATTTGTGATTTGGACATCTGAAAACAGGCATTCAGATGTCTAAATGAGAGACATCCTCAGACCCATTTGAGAAATCTGGCTATATAGATGTCCCCAGCGCAAGCACATCCATGTAGCATGGAGGTAATGGCCAGCCAGATCTACATGTCTCATAACATAGTTGCCCTCCTTCTGAAATACTCCAGTTGGCACATCCAAGTACCCGTTTCTGTAGCTGTGCAAATCAGTGATGTCCACATTTGTGAAATGACCTACACTCATGCATGTACCTGGTCTTGCTATCTGTTTGAGTCCATCACCAGAACTGGTTAGTGGGACGTTTATCTTTCCAGGTGGAGACAGAGTGATTTCAGAAGGCACTTATGCATGCCTCCCTTAATTGCTGCCACTCCCCTGGATTTTTGGATATTGTGCTCTGGACATCCCAGATGTTTCCTAGAGTCCCTTCTAAAATTCTACTTCACGCTTTTAAATATTAAACTTTGGGTATGTGAGTGTGCCTGATTTCCGTGCAAGTAAAGAATGTGTTGATGGCTTTTTGAGTTTGTATAACTGTCAAGATCTAGTGTTTTGCTTAGACTGCTGCTGCCTTTTTCTGCCCCCCAGAAGTAGTTGCTCTAGGCGATCACCTAATCTCGCCTAATGGCTGCACTGACCCTGCACAAAAACTAGACAGCTGGTATCATATGACAATGGGAGCATCCATAATAAATCAATGGTTACAAAGGCAGCCCTTAGAGGAAGTCCTAGAGTCTTAAGCCACATCAACACACCTTTCCTGAGTTTTGTTTGATCTTTCTGACAAGGTGGTAGATAATTGGAACATTTTGATACAAGTATTTTTGCGGCATATATGGAAAGCTTCCCCAACACTGTCACACACAGGAAAGGTCTATTGATGCACTTTAAGACCCAAAGATCAGTTTTTTGCAAATTATCTACATATCTCTGAAGCAGGCAGCTATGCCAAAACATGTCAGGCTATTAACTCAACTACCTCTCTAATTGGACTATTGTTTCAAATTCAACTGCACTCTTGTTTTAAAAACTGGGTTTAAATAAACTTATATTTGACATTTCCTGCTAGTTCTGTCTACCTCTGCTCAGTTCATCAGGATTTGCTGCTGTAGTTGAACTTGCCTCTGGTATTTCTGGATGAGCAAAACTAAGCCATGTGGAGGCAATGCCCCCATGAAGAAGCACATCATCCAATGATCAGCTACTCCATCATCACTTGTGACATATGCACGGGCAAAATGGCTTCCTTGTTCATGCTGGTGATACCTCTAAATCACAGGGAGATGCATTTGATAGTGCACATTGCTTTATTAGTGTGACTTAAAAAAATTTAGGAAGCACTAAATCAGTTTAACAGATTAACCTGTGAATTAAGGTGCATTAAGTTGTTTAATGCACATTATAAAGTTCTAACTCACATTAAACCATTTTTATTAACTGAAATGTGAAATAAACGGAAAAAATCATGCCGATGAAGAAAGTTGGTGCTGAAGTCACATGCTATTAGCTGAGTATGTGTTTTTTGTAGCACGCTGATAGTGAGAGACTTCAATGCCAGTATGCAGCAAAGGGTGTGTATGCGAATGAGCTGTGTGCTAAACTTCATCATAAAGTTGAAAGGAAGGGAGCCAACGCATGCACAGACACACAAGTAGCTGTATACTCATATGTGTGTCAAACGCTCACACACAACATGCAGGTTCTATTGGTGTTCACCCTATTTCACCCAAAAACATATTTTAGGAAATCATAATGGAGACCTCAAATAAAAGATAAATATAAATAAAATAAGTCCAAAAGACACACAAGGATATGAAGCAAAAAAAACATTTTTCTTTAACACTGAACTTCCACTTATATGCTGAAAAGATATACACAGAAAATTTTCATATTGAAGGTGACTGTTCATCAGTACATAGCCTGAAACAGTCTTTTTCTACATGTGCAAGAACCATATTAGCATATCATTTTAATATACACAACTCATTTAAATACTCTTGACGCCATTGTGTGCACAGACTTCTACTGGTTATGTGCTGCTCTTCCTAGACATCTCAGCAGCATTTGATACAGTGTCCCACCAGATTCTGCTTGACCAGCTCAACAACATTGGGGTTCAAGACAAGCCACTCAAATGGATCCACTCCTATTTCTCCCAACGGACTCAGCAATTAAGAATTGCACACCACTCCTCAACACCCTACATCCTTCCCCAAGGAGTTCCCCAAGGTTCTGCAATCTCCTTCTTTCTCTTCAATATCTACATCAGGCTCCTCTGCTACACAATGTAAAAGTTTAACATTGGATACCAACTTTAAGATTGTAAATAGTTACCCCCTGTTATCCAAGTTTAATCACCCTGTTCATTGTAAACACAAAGTACCCAAGGAAATGTGTAGTTCTATGTTCACTGTAAACCGCGCTGGTATTGAATAGCGCGGTATAGAAGAGACTGGAAATAAATAAATAAATAAATATGCAGACGATATAATGATATTTATTCCATTTCACACCACTGCTCCTGATTACTCCAACCTAATCGCCTGCTTCAAAGAAATTGACTCCTGGCTACAACACCATAACCTAGCAGTTAACTTCAGTACGACTGAGATCATCCATGTGACCAAAGGCCCCAACTTCATACAACCTCCTATCATCAAAATTGAGTACACCGTACTACAAGTCAAGTCACAGGTCAAGTATCCTGGATCACCAACTCAACTTTCAACCACATATAAAGAACACCACCAAGAACATTTACTTCAAACTCCGAACCCTCCATAACTTATGCCCCACTCCTCTCACCTGAGAGCTTCTGTGCAGTCTACCAGGCCTCCATTACACCCTTGCTTGACTATTGAAATTCCATCCTTCAAGGTCTACCCAAAGACACCATCACCTCTCTACAGCTTGCCAAAAACACAGCAGCACGCACCATAGCCAGAGTCTCCAGACACACTCATATCACTCCAATATTGAAATCCCTCTGCTGGCTTCCTATTGCATCAAGGATCAAACATAAGGTCCTCACTATCATCTATAAAACACTTATCAACACCTCATCTGAGCATCTCCAAATGCTCATCAGGTGCTCAAACTCCAATAGACCACACAGACAGAGCATACTCAACCTTCTTCTTCCCCCACCTCAGTTATGCAAGAGCTCACAACTTGCATGTATGAGAGCCTTTAATCTCTATGCTCCCACCCTTTGGAACTACTTACCTCCTACACTACAGAGCATTAATTCTCACAATGTCTTCAAAAAACATCTCAAAGCACACCTTTTCGAAGAGCACTATGGATCATCCCTTACAACTGACTCCTAGCAGGAATTCCTTCCTCTCACACTGATCTTTCCCATTTCCCCACCCCGTTAATCAAGTAACTGACATCTAGCCCAAAACCAGCAGAACAACTTCTCTTTCACAGCATCACAAGCACATCATTATAAAAAAATAATATAACATAAGCTCACTATACTACAAGCCCCCCTGCTGTTTCATAAGCTCATTGCAATATAAGTTCTAAAGTTATAATGTTCATGCATATTCCCCCATCCCCTTGTTACTTGTTGTTCCATGTTAATAAGTTTGCTGAACACTGCATGTTCAATTCTTCAATGTAAACCGTTCTGTTTATTCTATGTTAACCGTTTTGGCTAGTAGAAATACTGTATATTAAAACTAGTTAAATAAATACATACATACTTTTCCTTTGCTGTTTATGTACACGTTAATCTCTTTTCTGCAGTTGGTGTGGCAGAACTTGTGCATATAAGTTGCGTTATCTGAACACAAAGGACGCGTTAGTCTTTCTGTATCAGCCCGAATGTTTGAAACTCTCGGAACAAGTCCAAAAAATAGCCCTAAAATGAACTGATAATTTTTGAGTTCACATCTCTACTCAATTATGTGAATAATACATGATTGTAAAGGAGAAGCTGGAAAAGAAAGTTAAAAGCTAAAAAACAAATGTCTGCTCCCTGAAACCAGACCCGCATGACATTTCTCATTGAGAGCTATCTCACTGGCATTTTGCAAGCATTATCATTTGATAAACAGCAGTCACACAAAGCATCTTGCACTTTTACAAATGTTTCCCAGGCATCACTCCTACACTTTAGTATGTCTTTGACTAAATCTTTGTCAAACTCTTCTGCTTCCGTTGGCGATATTAGACTGTACTAATGTAAATGAAAGTGCTATTTCCTCTCTTCCCACAAATCCTCCTTCACTAGTTTGTACCTCTTGAATTTTTGCACTACTCCTTTCCTTTTGGCCTACCCTTTCCTTAACAGAGTCACCATTTAATTCACTTAAGTGCAAAGAAATAAAGGTCAGTAAACAAGCTGCAGGCAACACCTTTTTATTAGATTAACATGCAGTAATCCAATAGCATAGTCATGATGGGTTCTACTGTATGTGCTCCACAGGAAAATGAAGAGAGGAAAAGAGCAGTCACCAAATTTCTAACCCCAGAAACTCAAGAATAAAACACTAAGAACAAGTTGAAAAATGTACATTTGTTGTGTAACACAATGATATGTTTCCCCAATTTGCAGAATCGGGCTTTTCGGAGGTTCATCATTTAATTAGCTCACATCTTTCCAGTAGATGATCAAGGCAAGTTATATGTAGGTACAGTAGATATTCCCCTGTTCAGTAACAATCTAACAGGCCGATGCACAAAACTAGCTGGCCTTTAAGTACAGATAATGCCACTTTTAAGCACACTAACTGCTACCGTGAAATGCAGAAAAGAGATGGACGCACACAAACGGCAACAGAAAACCTGGCGCACATATAATACCAAGAGTATTTAAATGTATTGAAATTATAGGCAAATCAGTTGCACATAATAAACTGGCATGCAAATATTGGCTGCGTCCGATGCAGAGAAATATGTAGAGGATTTTGCAACCAGCCTTAATATTTTTATGCCTGGGTCTGGGGTGGCTTAAATATCTAGTGCGCCCCCCCCCCCCCAAAAACAGTATTTTGATGGCTTTCCATGATGCCTGGATAATCTGAGGGGAAATGTCAAAGATGATCCAGGCTTCGGGGAAAGCCTCCTATGCCATCAAGATACTGTCAGAGGTTGGTGCCCCCGACAGAAAGCAAATCTCTGGTGGCTCAGTGGCCCTGAACCCTCTACCCCCACCCCCATAAAAATGAACCTGGTAACCCAGCAGCCACAAACCCCCACCCCCTTCTTGGTATCTTTAGGAACAAGCAGGAGTGCTGCCCAAATGCTCTCCCTGTTGCTCCATCTTGAAAAATGGACCCATGCGGTGCACCATGGAATGATACAGAGGCATTATAATATCCTTTGTTTTATTCTCCATTCCTTTCCTTATGATACCTAGCATTCTATTTACTCTCTTGGCCGCCGCTGCACATTGGCAGAAGGATTCGACGTATTATCCACGATGACATCTAAATCCTTTTCCTGGGTGGTGGTTTCTAACGCGAAATATAACTTTGTACTTGTCCACATTAAATTTCATCTGCTATTTGGATGTCCAGTCTTCTAATTTATCAAGGTCATCTTGCAATTTTTCGCAATCCTCGTGGGCTTTAACAACTTTGAATAATTTTGTGTCATCTGCAAATTTGATTATTTCACTTATTATTCCCATTTCCAGGTCATTTATGAATATGTTAAAAAGCAGTGTACCTAGCACAGATCCCTGGGGTACTCCACTATTCACCTTTCTTCATTGGGAAAATTGGCCATTTAGCTCTACCCTCGGCTTTCTATCAGTTAACCAGTTCCTGATCCACAACAGTACACTGCCTCCTATCCCATGGTTTTTTAATTTCACCAAGAGTCTCTCATGAGGGACCTTATTAAAGGCTTTCTGAAAATCCAGATACACTAAAAAGAGAGAGTGAGAAAGAAAAGGGGCCATAGAGAGGAGCTCAAGAAGGAGAAGGAACTGGGATCCATATTCTTTCCATAAATATTCAAGTCATACAAGTAAATGAGTAATAGAAGGACAACTTTGCAGAGGAGGAGGAGGAGGAGGAGAGCCTGAGAGTACTGTCACTTGGAGGAACAAAGTCAATGTCTGAGAAGAACCCTAAGGAGAGATGAGGAGAGGAAGAACAGAGGAAGAGTTGCCTACTCTCCACACAGAATGAACCCCAGAAGCAGTTTATTTTTGGCATAATGAAAATATTAAGGTAATACTAGCATCACTAATTAGACAACCAGGATCTGGATTAAGCTTAGTACATGTCTAATAGTTTACTTAGACATGGTTTCACAGAATTTCTGTCACAAGAACATGGCAAAAGAAAAGCTTTGGAGCAAATCTCCAAAAAAAGGAGCCAATAGATAGTGAGAAAAAAAGTCATTTGAGTTTTTTTATTTGCCTAAAATCTCTAGTAACCTTTCAGCTACCTTTTTCAGTTAGGCAGCAGCCAAAGTTATTTTTTAATTACCGGTAATAAAATTTCCCTGAAATTAAAATTTATTAAAACAAATAATGAAAGAAAATTTTACTTATTGGAACAAAACAAAATTTAATTAAATAAATCAAACCTGCAAATGACACAGGGAACTAAATGAAATGATTTTTTTTTCCTGCACACACCTAGTCTCCACGAATAACTGGGAAGTAAAGTACTCATTAGATTTGATGGAATTTCTGTGCTCATTTTTATTACTGCAACCTTTCTGAGGGTTAAATTAGACAAAACTCTTTCCTTCCATCATCACATTGATGGTATGACTGGAAAAGCAGCAGCCCAGATTAGCTTTCTGATGAGACTGTGTAGTCATGGTTGTGGAGTGAACTCGATTGGCCCAATATTCAAAATGACCATACCCATATAGCAGTGGGAGATATATGGATAAGTCTGCTATCTGTAAATTATCAGTGGTACCATACAGTTAGTCCTACTGAAAATTTCCTCTGACCACTCAAGCAGTATCCATAAAGTTCAAGCTGGTTTCACTCTGCTATACCAATAGTGGCAATATTCAGCCACTATTTTATATAGCCAAGTGGCTTAAGTTAGGACTGAAGAATTTCTGTGTTAACTTAAATTGCTTAGTTAAATGGACCATGGCTGAATATTACTGTTATGTAAATAGTTATCAGTGAGCACTGCCTATACATATTCAGTGTCACTACCTATCTAGATAGCGGACTGAGTATCAGTGAATTTTTAACCTGCGATGGCCAGAAGTTTTTTTAAATTGCTCACTGCCATGGCTGAATATTGTGCTGTATTATATTCTCTGATATGTATGCTCCAACTGTGCACTGTAGATCAGACTGGGCAAAAGTGCACACACAAAGGTGGTTATACATTTGAATTCTGTCCTTTGCGTATAAGCAACTGGCTGTGTCCATTTCATCATCAGAGGAGGCCATGTGGAACTAGGGTGTCAGTATTTAAAACCACTAACAATCTGTTTCACCCCTTCCATGAAATATCATTAATTGTCTGCTAGCATAGCACCTTAAGAGCTGCAAGCCTTTCTGCTGAGTAGCTCAGGCTTTTATTCAACCAAACCACTGCCAGGGCAGGTATGAATGGATATTGAATAAATGGAGGAAAGAACAACTTTCTGGTAAGCTGCAGCAATTCCTGTTCATCTTCATTTCCCAGTGAGAGAGCAGACTACCACGTAAGTAGGAGTACCATTTAAATGGCTTGCAAACAGTCATTGGGAATTTAAACTTCTATGTTTCTACATTTGGCAGCGTCACTACCGGCACTGAAAACCTTTTAAAAAGATGTGCTTCAGGTGGACCCGTACCTAGGGGCCACACCAAAGGGCTCTTAGGCACGGCCTTTAAGAGTGACCCATAGAGTGGCCCAGATTGATAAGAGAGTTCGTTCATAGAATGTATTTCCTCCATCAAAGTGGATATACATCCAGCAAATACACTCCCATCAAGCACAAAATTACCCAGCATGAAAAGCCTTGATAACATGTTGTTAAACAATACAAGAATCCACCCTGGTAAATAATCAAATCACAGCAGCATTCCTGACACTATAGTACAAGACTTAAAAACACCATGTACAGAACTCTAACAGAGCTGGAATGATGAGGACCACTGCCAATCCTTCACATATTGCACACAACACAAAATAAATTCATTCATTTTCCTATTTGCTCTCGTAGTCTTCACCATACAGATCACACATGCAGAAACAGTCACTCATGAGAATCTCATTCCAATTATAAGACATAACACAAATCATGCATTGACACTGTGGAAATATCAAGGATCAGAAACTTGAGCGCACTTAATCAGGATCAAGCCTATTCATGACGTTAAAGCTCATTACCACACAAACAACTCCCACCAATTTAAAAATGTGTGCTACTAAATGCATGTTCCACATGCATTTAGTTCCCAATCCTATCTGAATATTTCAATGATTTGAACCTAGACATCATGTGCGCCACAGAATCCTGGCTTATAGACAATGACACTGTCCTAATGAACCGACTTTTGACAACAAACCTCAATATTGCCCAGGACTAACCACAAAGTTGTAGGTGTCTTTATCCTATCCAAACACCTACACCTTTGCCACATCAACGCGATATCAACTCAAGGCCTTGACATGCTGATAGCAACACACACCTAACCATCTTCCTACTATATAGATCACACCCTGAATCAGGAGAGCAACTCTTGAGTTTCCTCCAAAACACTTGTGACCTATCTTCAAATAGCAAATAAGTAATATTAAGTGACCTCAACTAACCATCAATTCTAAAATAAACTACTGACTCCTTCATGGAGGCAATGGAAGCATTGGAATACACACAAATTGTAAATGAACCAACACACAAAAAGGAAGGGACCCTCGACCTCATCTTTGTCAACAATCGCTTCATTCAATCAAATCATCTCTGGCCCCCCAATTGCCCTTGCATTTCCTTGGTTTGACTACAAAATACTCAACTTCCATATACCTTATGATGCAACCCCATTTCAAGATCACAATTCTCTGCCACCAACAAGAAGATTTAAAAAATGGGATAAAGAAGACTTCCTAAACACAATCCTACCACAGCTAGATACAAACTCCACTGATCTTAATTTAGTACAAAACTGGAATGATACACTATCCACCGTTGAACTCAGAATCATCAAGCTCAAACTACGGAAATTAGAAAGAAAATGGAGACGCTCTAAGGCTAAACCAGACTGTGAAATCTATAAGGACATGCTACAAGAGTATCAAACTAACATTAATAAAACAAGTTCAATCAGCCATCCCAGAGAACTCTGACATAGTAAAATCAGTCCTTCATAACCCTACTCAGAATTTCAAAATGGAAACATCACCACAAATACTAGCCACACACTTCCACAACAAAGCTATCAATGTGGACAATCTACTGCCCACACTTCAGCAGCCATCAACAGCACATTCCACCCTTGGAAAAACTTTCACCTAATATCCCAGGACTAACTAGAAAATATCATATCCAGCTTAAACACAACAACCTCCCCATTAGACCCATGTCCGGTGAGCTGGATAAAGATAGCTCACACAGAACCTGCTCCCAAAATCACAAATCTCTCACCCACGGCTACATGCCACCTAGCCTAAAACAAGCCTCCATATGGCCTACACTCAAGAACCCTAAATTAGATCTAAGTTCATACCGTCCAATCTCCAGTCTAACATTTCTCACCAAGATCATTGAAAGAAAATATACAACTACTACTGTACAGCTCCAAGACCATGTCAACACTTATGTTCCCGTTGACCTGCCACAGCGTGACTTCAGGACCAACCATGGAATAGAAACCCTTATCACCGCCCTCATAGATAGCCCTGATGTGGTCTTTGAATCTCCAATGACAGCCCATGTTCTCATCTTTTTGGACATAATTGCATCCTTTGACTTGGTATCCCATAAAGCACTCCTCCACCACCTTCAAACACAGCTTCAAGTAAAATCCAAAGAATGCTATCTTGGAATCACCCTGGACCAAGGACTAACACTGGCTAGTGGCTTGGACATCCACCAACAATGGCTTAGACACCCCCACCCTTGTGATATTCTGAAAAGTTGAACATCTATGATGCCGCTTGCCCCCCCCCCCCCCGTTAGAAACATTCATCCCCTAAGCTGCTCCTCTCACTGATGGTGTTGTGTTCATGCAAACACATAAATACTTATCATACCTAAATGCAATGCCAAAAAGACTAAATGTACTAGCCCATTGGATGCCCAGAATACTGCAAAGTAAACTCAGTGCAGTCATTGATATAATAGCAGCGTCTAATGTCATATGTTTGTCCTGACATAATGGCCATCAAAGCATACATGGCAGTGTGAAGAACTCCTCAGTTAAACGTGCATTGGGCATCTCTGAAAATGGTCTGTAGAATGCTAATTATGGACCAGTAGAAATAAGCAAAGGATCTCTATAGCAAAATGTGAAAACATATTCCTGTCAAGAAGGGACCAGTAAAACAAAATGCCAAAAATGGAGCAAATCATCAACTTACCCTAGAGTAAATATCTCATAGCTGATGCCTAAAAGAAGGGCACTCTTTACTCTAGGGCAAGTTGATGTTTTGACCCCATTTCTGGCATTTTGATTTACTGGTCCCTTATTCCTGACAGGGATAAGATTTCATATTTTGCTATAGAGAACCTTTGCTGAGTTTTCTGACCCCATCACACTGGCACCTGGTGATGCAGCGGTCATCCCTATGGTCCTGGTACTGGTCAGGCTCTCATGTCCCCCCAGAATTGCAGCAGAGCACACAGATCCTCCTGTGCAACCCTCATACCACACACAAACACACTCTCACTTGCACTCACATTAAACATACTTCTGCCAAAATGATCCCCTGCACCAATAAACAGCTGGTATAACATGGTGTTCCTGGACTGCAAATCTGATCTGGTTTTCTCACTAGAACAAGAATCTTTTCTATGCTCAGTCACATACTAGCTCTAGTTCCATTTTCCAGAACAGAGAACATGTTAGGAAACCCTAGAATAGATCCATTGGCACAAACAGCAAATGGCAGCATAGCCAAGAAAAACACACTTGCTCCTCTCAGTATTTTTGTAGGGGTGTTTAATATTGTTTCTATACCTTACAACCTTCCCTCACCTCTGCTTTCTTTTCTTTACACCTGCATCTTGTGTCCTCCAGACTGCAGACACAACAGTTCATAGCATTCTTGTCACAACCATTCTTCAATATGGGACGCTTTGAGCAGAGCAGAAATTTTTCTAAGTCCTGCCTTTATTCCATGTTTCTGCAGGAATAACATGGACATCTGTGGGAAACACTGAAGATGTACACAGGCCTCTCCTGAATACACTATATATGTCTCTGATGCTGGCTATGCCCAAGTTCTGCCCCAGTTCTGCCCCTCCCGCCCACGTTCTGAGATCCCCGTGCTAGCGCCATGTACATACAGGACCGCAGGGTTTCAGAATACGGTCCTAGAAAACATCTACGCCTCACATCCAAGGGGCTTATTTATGTTCTGGAATGACCTCCTTAATATATATATTCATTATGGATGATGTATACATTTTCTCCCAGATACCTCTAACATAAGTCCATTTATATGATTAATGTTAATGTTTTGACTTGTTCCTTGTATGTTGTGTTCAACTGTTCTATGTAAACCTCCTTGATGTTCTGCAAAGTGCTATATAAAACCAACTAGATAAATAAATAAATGCTCCTTTTTCAAGGTCATCCCTTCAAGTGGTACAGAGTCCTTGCCAATTACTGCAGTCCTGGTAGTTCTTTTAGATGAGAAAGAACAACCTGTTCCTAGGCCCCAGGGAACTGTGACACCATTGCTCACAGTAAGTCTTGACACCAGGAAGTGTTGTTCCAATCAAAGAAAATGTTTACCATTGCAAACAGGTGATAAGCAACAAAAGTCAGTCACTCATTTGTACAGATGAAAACTACAGTGCTTAGACCTCATGAGTCCCTAGTGGCTTAGCTTATCACACAAGAACAATTTAGTGACCTTCTCTTCCTTTTATAGACTCTCCCTTGAATACCCACATCCTGCAGCTTCTTAGAGTGATGTTCGATCCTTTGACCTTGGATTGATGCTCTCTTCTTAATGCAAGTGCAAAATTCTCCATTAGCTCACAACACCAATACATCAAACTTCTCCTTTGTCCAAGGAAAGGGGCTTATTCGTCCTGCTCTCCTACTTGAAGGCAATCTTCCTTTTCTGTCCTACTATGCTCCGGCATCTGACCAGCAAGAATGCTGCCTCTCCCACTCCCAATAGGAACACCATGTACAGTTTTCAACAGTTTGTGATGACTGAATCTATGTCCAGTATTATATGCCCTGCAATAAGAAACCTTGGAGGGCCTGATATTTGAAAGCATTTATACAGGTTACAGACCTGCAAAACATGTAAATGCCGCTTAGCGGGATATTCAGCGGCACTAACACAGTTAGTGCCACAGAATATTCCCGATTATCTCCACTACACAACCCGATGCTAACTGCTTAGCATCGAGGTGTGTTGTGGGAATTCCAGGGGCTGCAATAGTCGTTAACTGGGTTGCAACGATATTGCAGCACTGCCCAGTTAGCAACTTGCAGCTAAAAGATAGGTGCAGTAAATGCTTTCCTAACCAGGGCTCTACAGATCAACAAACAGTAAGGATTTGAGGGTTTGTTTGTTTGTTTGTTTTTATTATATTACATTGCTAGCTCTCTGACTGGGAGCTCTTAAAAGGGTTTTTTGTATATTTTTTAAAGCAAGGTTACGTTCTTTTTGGTGCTTTAGGGGAACTTTCCTTGAGCACAGTAGGTTGCTGAACTCTAGTAACCTCCTCAGGTTTGGAAACTGATAACACCTAATCAGGTGTTAGTTCCCTCCCTACCCACCCCGACTCCCACCCACCCCTAGTGAGCAGTATTGCTTTATAGGGCACCTCCCCCTTTAACAAATCACAGAGAATTGGACCAGCACATTTTGAATATAATTAAAGAGATTTAACTGCTTTTTCTCTGAAAGGACAGCTGGGAAACTGGCTGGTACTTGGTAGATCTCTCTCTTTTGCTTTAACAGATACCTAAGCTCCACGAACAGAACAATGGCTGAGAAAAATCATATTGCTAAAGCTGTTGCCCCCGTTACAGCTTCTGACTCAGTCCAGACAGAGGTCCTAATGCCAGTTGAAGGACCAGTTCCATGTGCAGGGTGCCTGCATGCTGAAGCTCTGAGGAAACAATTGGAGGAACTCAGAGAGGAGGTGGCGAGGCTGAGGAGCATTCAAGACAGTGAGAAGTACATTGATGAGATGCTTCTTGCAGCAACCAAGCTCTCCAGCACAGGAGAAGATGGGTGCCAACAGAATGTCGATGGTTGGACACAAGTCACCAGGGCCTGCAAAATCACCAATCCAACTTCTCCAGCCCTTGAATTGAAGAACCATTATGCAGCCCTGGAAGTGGAGGAGGTGAAAGCATCCCTGGAAAGGGAAGAACCAGAGTTCAAGTACCCCAAAGTAGCAGAATCAGTGACCAGAAGGAAACGAAGGGTAGTGGTGGTTGGAGACTCTCTTCTGAGGGGTACTGAGGCATCCATCTGCCAACCAGACTTGATGTCCAGAGAGGTATTTTGTCTGCCTGGTGCCAAAATCCAAGATGTTATGGAGAGTTTGCCGAGACTCATCAAGCCCACTGACTATTACCCAATGTTGCTAATTCATGGAGGAACAAATGATACTGCCAGGTATACCTCAGAATGTATCAAAAGTGACTTCATGGCTCTGGGACAGAGGGTGAAGCAGTTATGTGCACAGGTGGTGTTCTCTTCAATCCTCCCTTTTGATGGTAAAGGCCAAGGCAGAGAGGCTCGCATCCTGGAGATGAATGCATGGCTGCGTGGATGGTGTCATCGAGAGCGTTTTGGTTTCCTAGACCATGGGATGCTGTTCCAAGGGTTGCAGAGCAGAGATGGCATCCATCTGTCCAAAAAAGGTCAACGCATCTTCGGTAGTAGACTGGCTAATCTACTGAAGAGGGCTTTAAACTAGATTCGTTGGGGATAGGTGAAGAAAGCCCCCAGGTAAGTGAAAGCACCCAGGTAGGTGATACATTAAATACCTTTATGGAAATGGGTAACAGGTGTAACATATAGAAAGCAGTGTGTATAAATGCCCGTAGCATGGCAAATAAGATCCTTGATGTTGAAGCTTTGGTGGGAGTGGCTGACTTGGATTTAGTGGCATTTACAGAAACATGGTTCACAGAAAACCATGACTGGGATGTAACTATACCTGGCTATACTTTATTCAGAAAGGACAGGGGAGGAAGAAGGGGAGGAGGAGTGGCACTATATGTAAAAACTACTATTAAAGCTTTGGAATTACAGAGCTTAAAAGGGAGAGAGGAGGCATTGTGGGTTAAACTAGAAAGAGGGAAAGAGAAATCTATTTGCATTGGTGTGATATACAGATCTCCCTCACAAGAGGAAGAGGTGGACAGAGAGTTAATTGAAGACATACGCAGCATTGCTAGGAAAAGGGGAAGTGCTACTGATAGGAGATTTCAATATGCCAGATGTTGATTGGCACATTCCTGCTGCAGTATCATCTAGAAGTAAGGAGATCCTGGATTCTCTACTGGGAGAACTGTTCAGGCAATTGGTAACAGATCCCACACGTGAAGGGGCCATACTGGACTTGGTGCTTACCAATGGTGAAAGTGTTTCTGATGTTGTAGTGGGAGATCATTTTGCATCCAGTGATCACCAGATGGTGTGGTTCAGTATTAGGACTAGGGCTGTTAGAATCCATTCCAAGGTGAGGATCTTAGACTTTAGGAAGACTAACTTTGCAAAGATGGGCCAATACCTCAGGGAGTCATTAGTGGGATGGGAACAGCTGGGGGATATAGAAAAACAGTGGGCAAAACTGAAAGGGGGTATTTTAAAGGCAACCAACCTTTTTGTTAAAATGGTAAATAAAGGCAAAAGGAAAAGGAGACCGCTATGGTTTTCGAAGGAAGTAGCTGAAAAAGTGAAGAAAAAGAGGGAGGCCTTCATGAAATGCAAGAGATCACAGAAAGAGGAAGACAGGCATCTGTATTTGGAAAAACTTAGAGAAGCTAGCAAAGTAGTCAAGAAGGCAAAGTTTAAAAGGAGGAGGAAATAGCCAATGCAATAAAATTGGGGGATAAGACATTTTTCAGATATATTAGTGAGAAGAGGAAGGGCAAAAGTGGTATTGTCAGACTCAAGGGTACAGGGGGGGAATATGTAGAAGCTGATAAGGATAAAGCGGAATTGCTTAACAAATATTTTTGTTCTGTGTTCACAGATGAAGAACCAGGAGCAGGACCTCAGAAAACACCCCCAAATAGGAACAGAAGCGAGGAACATCTTCAACAATTTTCAGAAGACTGTGGGGCTTGTTTACAAAGCCGCGGTAGCGGTTTGCGATCGTAATCGGAGCCGCGGCCCCATTGATTTCAATGGGGCCGCGGCTGCGATCGCGATCGCGAACCACTACCGCGGCTTTGTAAACAAGCCCCTATGTTCGTGAGAAACTAGCTAAACTTAAAGTAGACAAAGCGATGGGACCGGATGGCATACACCCTAGAATACTGAGGGAACTTGGGGACGTTCTAGCAACTCCACTGACTGACCTTTTCAATGCCTCGTTGGAGTCGGGAGTGGTGCCAAAGGACTGGAGAGAGGCTCATGTGGTGCCTTTACACAAAAGTGGAAGTAAGGATGTGGTTGAAAACTACAGGCCGGTTAGTTTAACTTCGGTGGTGAGTAAATTATTGGAAACGCTACTGAAAGAGAAAATAGTGAGGTTTCTGGAGTCCAGCGGATTACAGGATCCGAGGCAGCATGGATTCACCAGAGGTAGGTCTTGTCAGACAAATCTGATTGACTGGGTGACCAGGGAGTTGGACCGAGGGAGAGCTCTAGATGTGGTGTATTTAGATTTCAGTAAAGCCTTTGACACTATTCCTCACAGGCGACTTATAAACAAACTGAGCACCCTAGGGATGGACCCTAAAGTTACTGCTTGGGTTAGAAATTGGTTGGGTGGGAGGCGACAAAGAGTACAAGTAAATGGAGCTCACTCTGAGGAGAAGGATGTTACCAGTGGTGTGCCCCAGGGATCTGTCCTTGGTCCGATTCTTTTTAACATCTTTGTTAGTGATATAGCGGAAGGGCTATTGGGTAAGATTTGCCTCTTTGCAGATGATACCAAAATCTGCAATAGAGTAGACACCCAGGAAGGTGTAGATAACATGAGGAGGGATCTAGCTAAGCTTGAAGAATGGTCTAGAATTTGGCAGCTGGGATTTAATGTTAAAAAATGTAAGGTCATGCATTTTGGCTGCAGCAATCCAAGGGAGCAATACATTATAGGAGGTGAAGTACTTTTGTCCACTAAAGAAGAGCGGGACCTAGGCGTGGTTTTGTCTGATGATCTTAAAGTAGCTAAACAGGTAGAAAAGGCGACGGCAAAAGCTAGAAGGATGCTTGGGTGCATACGGAGAGGAATGGCTAGCAGAAAAAAGGAGGTGATAATGCCTCTGTATAAGTCTTTGGTGCGACCTCATTTGGAGTATAGTGTGCAATTCTGGAGACCGCACCTTCAAAAGGATGTGAACAGGATGGAGTCGGTGCAGAGGGTGGCTACTAAAATGATTAGTGGGCTTCATTATAAAGCATATGAGGACAGATTTAAGGATCTTAATATGTACACCTTAGAGGAAAGGCGGGATAGAGGTGATATGATTGAGATGTTTAAATACCTCCGTGGCATAAATGTTCAGGGAGAGAGCCTCTTTCAATTGAAAGGAAGTTCTGCTACGAGGGGACATGGGATGAGGGTGAAGGGAGATAGATTCAGGAGTGATATGCGGAAATATTTCTTTACGGAAAGAGTAGTGGATCCATGGAATAGTCTCCCAGTGGAGGTGGTAGAGATGAGGACAGTAACTGAATTCAAAAAAGCATGGGACCAACACAGAGGATCTCTGAAGGTAAAAATTGGACTGTTGTAGTTGTTGATATGGAAGGACAGACTAGATAGGCCATGTGGTCTTTTTCTGTCATCATGTTTCTATGTTTCTAAAAGCTGGCCTCTTTTACCTGTAGGAGCTAACTGGGCAGCAGCTCAATATCGCCGCTGCCTGGTTAGCTTCTTCGACTGTGGAGGCTCTCCGGCGACCCCAGATATTCAATGCCAGGGCCACACATTACCCCAGCATTGAATATCCACAGTTAAAGGCGGTGGTGACGGCTATGCACTGTAGCAGCACATGGCTACTGCAGAAGATTATTGGGCCCATAATATTTGGTATTCTAGATGTACGATATCCGCCAAATAGTTTTATCTGGACTCTCACTTTTTTCTTGGAATAGTGAAGCAGATAAGTATTCTTTGCTCAGGTTAAGAGAGCCTGAATTTCTATTCTGGGACTGTTTCTCTCAGTCTGTCTCCACTGTTTTCTTATAGGTTCCAATTTTCAAAAAGCATTTACATGGTTTACAGCCCAGGAAATGCACTTACACGGTTAATTTATTTTATTTTATTTATTTATTTAAAGCTTTTCTATACCGCGCTCTTTAAAATCAGTGCGGTTTACAAGTAACATTCATATGCACAATGCAGGTAGTAACCTGCATTGTACTTATATTGAACAGGTATTGTAACTTGGATTTAGAACTGGGGTAACTATATACAATCTGAGCAATGTGTCACTGAGCTGTTGTAGCGACATGATGTGCTCTAATAACTATGTACAGGATTGCCAATTAATGCGGTTGCCTCATCATGATGAGGGTGTGCTGGTGGTTAATGCCTTGAATATCCCCTACTAATCCCCTACATGCCCCGATGCTATCCGGGGGCACGGCTGAGGTGGAGACTGTTGCTAACCAGGCAACAGCGATATTGCATGCTTCCCGATTGGCGATCTGCACTTTAAAGATAGGCGAGGAAAACCTTTGCTTATCTTTAAGATGCAGGAGCTAACCGGGCAGCATCCAATACTGCTGCTGCCCGGTTAGCACTGGCAGCTTCCTGTTTCTGCAGCCATCATCGCGGCATTGAATAAATGGGTTAGGGCTATGCGCTGAAGAGGTGCATAGCCCCTCCAAGATCCGGATGACTCAAAATTGGGCCCATAGCCTTTTGTTAAGAGACAAAAGTTTGGCGAGCAGTGTAATCTACCTTCAGTCTGGAATGCTGATGTGCATTGCTGCTTTATCTACAAACGACTGCTGCTTCATGGCCGCTAAGGGAATATAGTCTTTACAGGCGAGACAGAGGAAACATACTCAAGCCCCAAGGGAAGGGGAGGGTGTTATGGCTTATTCTGACTGACCTAGATTAGTGTAGCTGGGAATACAGGGAAGCACTTGCTCTTTCGAAATACTGTATCTCCATATTTTTATACTAATTAGTACAGAAATTGCTATGCCCTTTTTTGCAAGTCTCATCTCTAGTATTATGTTTTGGAGGTGAGATCTGTCTTGAAAATGTTTTTTTGAGTTGGGGAGCTTCGCTAATGCACATAGGGAAACAGCAGGCATCAGCCTCCGGTACGATGATTGAGATCACATTCAAAGAGTTTCAGGTATTCAAAAAGAGCTTTTGCAAGTGATATATAGATATAATTATAAACGATTTAGATTACTTGTAGAAATTTCTAGAGAACTTGACTGATATCAGAAAGATACACAATCTGTAAATTTTCAAGACGACCATTGCTGGAACTGAATAGTGAATCCCTATACAGAATGTCACCTTGACATTATTATTTATGTGGATTTAACTCACATGTTAAGTTGAAGCTCAAGATTAGTTACTTTCAGGTACACTAGATAGTCTCTGTCCCCAGGAGGCTTACAATCTTAGTTTATACCTGAGGCAATGGAGGTCTAAGATCACAAGTTCTGTCTGTGGTATTTGAACCCTGCCTTCCCAGGGTCTCAGCCTGTTTTAACCACTTGGCTATTCTTGGCATATGATACTTGCAAAAGTAAGATACCACAGATCTGATCTGTCTTTCCATTTAATTATCAGTCTTCAGTCATAGTTTCAGCCTCATGTGCAGCTAACATCCATCTCTCTGATTAAGTCATGGACACACACCTAACAGTGATGTTAATAAAGAAACCAAAGACAGACACTGGAGTGGATTTTTGACAGCTCTCTCAATGAAATTTGCTGTTGTAGTAGCAAGCTACATTATTAACCTGAGATTTAAATTTATGCCTGACAACCAAAATGATAGCACAGCTCATTTTTCTTAACAAGAGTTAGTCCCACATCTCTAACTTCCGTGTGCCAATAGAGAACACATCACTTCAGCTCCAATGGGTCCTGCTTAACAGGTCCGCACCAGAGAAAAGTCAAATTGAATGAATGTTCACAAGATTCTCATAGTAAAGTAATAATGGGAAAACATGGCTGCAGCATTATTTTCTCTTTTATGAACTGTTATGTAAACATCTTCATGGAGGGACACATCCGTTTCATTGTGAGTGTTGAGAAGAGTTCTCCAGTAATGTCACAGAAGGAAAGAAAGCTCTCGAGCTGGCGTGGTCACCTTTGACATGCTGGAATTACCCTTTGAGTGTCATGCCAGAATTTACTCTTGCAGTTTTTACTGGTTACATATGGTAATATACATACTGATTGACGCCATGTTGAGCATCACAGAATGCACTGTGCTGAGTCAGGTGCCACCATTTTGAAAAACGGGAGCATGTGAGCAGCAGTCCTGCCTCCCATCACTGAAGGTAGTAGGGAGGGTGTGGGAGGACACCCATGGGGTAGCACTCTGCACACTCACATTTATTGGTTGTCGGAGGAGGGGGTCTAGTGGCCACTTGGGCAACCAATATATATTTTTTTGGAGGGGATAGGGTGGGGTAGGGAGGGAGTAAGGACCATTGGGGCCGTCAATGTTTTCTGGGCTGGAATCAGGGATTGTGGGGGTGGCCACTGGTGTTGCCAGTTATGTTTTTTTGGTGATCAGGAGGGGGAGGGGGGTAGGAGCAGATCAGCAGGGGATCGGGATTCTGGGTTCTGCTTTGGTCATCTGCCTGCGTCTGTGAGCAAACATTTTTTTGTTTTCCTTGCATTAGATAACTGTACACTGAGCTATAGGTTGTCTGCATTGGTCTGCAACACAGGGTTTCTTCATTGCCCTATGGGTATGCAAAAAAGTGATAACCCAATAGTACAACTAGACCCCCATTTGAACCATTTTTTAGTTAAGGAGGCTATAGGTTACCATGCACTGCAGCAGGTCAACCAGACTTGCTTTGTTTCTCACTCAGCTGAGTTTAAAAGTCGCTTGAGCAAGATCATATTTCATGCATTTAGGTTTGGTCACAGTTATATATTTTCATATTCTATTACTACCACTATTAAATATTTAGATAGTGGTGCAACGTGTATGCAGTATTTTACGGTGTTTCCAGGGTGACATAAATCCCATGCAAGAGAAGGGGCAAGGTACCACAGGGTCAGACCGCCTACAAGGACTTGCGGCCTATGCACTGAATTTTATTACTAGAGACACTGCTGCTGAATCACTGGGAAAGAAGAGAGTCTAGGCAAGGAGCCAATCAAGGAAGGGGTAATCCTCCTCTAATAACTCTTGGAGGAGAAACCCCTTCCATCCACTTGGGTACTTACTGCCCAGTATTTAAAACTTCCCTAAATCCACCAGTAAACACACACAAATCATGATAGAAGCACAGCACTGGAAATGCAGTCAGAGAGTTTTCTCAACATTTGAAGCAGGATTGTCTACAAATCAGCAAAAAGGGTGGAATTAGCACAAAGTTGAGACCTGTGAACAGTAGCATCAATTGTCAAGATTTTAAATCTGCTGAACCTACAAATATGCATCTTTAATATACATTCATAACACAGGTCTGCGACTAAAAAGCTGTTTGATTATTTTCATCTAATTTTCATGTATTTTGGTGTGCTGAAAACAAATAAAATATTGAAAAACTCCTAGAGGTCATGATTTGCCACAACATGCAAAATTGTCTTCAAATGTATCCATTTTTTTCAAATTACTATTAATTAATTCAAATTACTATTAATTAATTCACAAAAGTGCATTTAAGATATAAAATGCCAAAATACCTTAAGGGGGTTGTCCGAGTTATGTAAAAAATAAAATAGCACTGTAAATTTGATGGTCAGCAAAATATACATAAGCTAAGCAAGTTTTAAGTAAGTGCTTCTAATGGTAGAAGGGGTTAATCTTTCCTGAAGAATCCAGTGGGAGGGAGACACAGGGCAGATAGCAGCAGCTCCGGTCAGTGCAGGAGGGCATGGCCAGCACTGTGACGTCTCGTATACAGACACAGAGCTGCTCTCTCCTGCATGCCACACTTGTGCACGAATCATCATCAGGTTCTTGGTTCTAGGCTGTTCACACTTTTTCATCGCAATTCGTGTTAGCTCGTCATTCTTCAACCATTATGTTATGGCTCTGCGAAAGTGTATTAATTTGCCAGACAGTTTCTGTTTCATCTGTAGTGAATATACAGTGTTGAAGCAACAGCAGAATATTACAGACTTTGTGAAAAAAGTATACTTTGCATACTTTGGACTAAAAATTGGAGATCAAGATAAAGTCTGGGCGCCTCATAAAGTGTGCAAATGGTATGTTGAGGACCTCCGAAACTGGTTCAAGGGTAAGAAAAAATCTTTCCGTTATGGGATTCCTATGGTATGGCGAGAGCAAAAGAACCATAGTGATGACTGCTACTTTTGTTCATGCGATGTGAAAGGGTTTAATTCCAAATGGAAGCATTCCATTTCATACCCCAATCTTCACTCGGCCATTCGTCCCATCCCCCATGATACAGATATACCAGTACCCAAGCCCCCTGCCCCCTTGGAAGAGATACCTAGCTCCGATGAAGGTGAAGTCATACCTGAACCAGATGACGAATCAAGTTCTGACTTGAAGATGATACAAGACCAAAATTGTTTTCTCAGGAGGAGATGAATGATTTGGTAAGAGACTTGAATATTCCCAAAGATGCCGCTGAGTTACTCGGATCAAGGCTGAAAGGCAGGAATTTATTGTTGCCAGGAGTGTCATCTTCATGGTTCAGACATCGTGAAAAGGAGTTTGTTCCTTACTTCGCCCAGGAAGACAAGTTGGTTTATTGCATCAATGTCGAAGGTCTGATGGGTCAATTTAAAATCCAATATGATTTAGAGCAATGGCGTCTTTTTATAGATTCTTCAAAAAGAAGTCTCAAAGCAGTTTTACTCCACAACGGTTTTTACGCTTCCATACCTGTACCATTCCGTACACTTGAAGGAAACCTACGAGAACTTGGAATTGGTTCTTTGTAAACTTAAATATGAAGACCATGGTTAGCAAGTGTGTGGGGGCTTGAAGGTCTTGTGCATGCTGCTCGGGCAACAAGCTGGGTATACCAAATATCCTTGTTTTCTGTGTCTATGGGACAGTCGAGACCGACAAAATCACTGAAGAGTTGGCAGTCGAGGGTGCTAACAGTCGGTGAAAAATATGTCCTCCGAGAAACTTTGGTACCTTCCCATAAAGTTCTTCTACCACCTCTCCACATAAAATTGGGATTGATGAAGCAATTCGTAAAATCACTTCCAAGAGATGGAGAATGCTTCAAATACTTTGTAACCAAGTTTCCAGGCCTGTCGGAGGCAAAATTGAAGGAAGATGTGTTCGTCGGACCAGACATTAGAAGGCTTATAGTTGATCAAGAGTTTGTCAATACCATGACGGATCCTCAAAAAGAAGGGTGGATTGCATTTAAAGAAGTCGTACAGAAATTTTTAGGCAATAACAAAGATCCTCACTACAAAAAGATCGTCGGACAAATGCTGAAAGCATTTCAAGCTTAAGTTGCCTGATGAGTTTGAAAGTGCATTTCCTCCAGTCCCACCTTGACTACTTTCCTGAAAATTTGGGAGCTGTGAGTGAGGAACAAGGTGAATGATTCCACCAAGACATTAAAGAGATGGAAAGGAGATACCAGGGAAAATGGAGCATTAGAATGACGGCAGACTACTGTTGGATGCTTCAGAGAGACATTCCAGATGCTACTCACAAGCGTAAATGCACCAAGATGAGCCTCATAAGGAAGAAGAATCGAGTTTAGTGTGTGTAAGTGAGCTCATTTCAGTTCAAAAAAGGATTTTCATGAAATATTGTAATAAAACTTTAATTTTATAAGTCTATTTCCATTTATTGTGAGGTATTGCCTTATTTAACATAGTTACCTAAATTGTCAGGAAACGTGA
The DNA here is from genome assembly GCA_033557465.1 of Ichthyophis bannanicus. Taxonomy (NCBI): domain Eukaryota; kingdom Metazoa; phylum Chordata; class Amphibia; order Gymnophiona; family Ichthyophiidae; genus Ichthyophis; species Ichthyophis bannanicus. The sequence goes on from CM066032.1 coordinate 724,522,233, forward strand.
TGTCCTATGACAAAATGGAGGTCATGTTCGGATTCAGCGCACCAAAAAACATAAAGATTACGTGGAATAACCAAAACAGCTCTCGAAAAAAAATTTTTGAATTATAATTCAATCTTAAAAGAATAAAATATGAAAAAATCCATCAATATTATGAATATTCAGAGACCAAAAAAATTCATTGTCATATTTTTCAGATTTTCTTTCCTAATTTTCAGGGCATTTTTTTCAGTTCATCGCAGATATTTGTTTTAATAAAATTTGATAACATACTGTACATTAGAAAATTTTAATGCTTCCAATTCAGATGTACATTCATTAATTTAAAGCTTTGAATTAAGTCGATTTTGCATGCACTAACATTTTTAAGGTGTGCCAACAAATATAGTAGACCCCTCCTCTATAGTGAACAGTATGAGGGTCATTTTGGAAGCTCTATTCATCCTTTGGAAGTCCAAAGGCACGCATAGAGATGTCTCCAGAGCCATTTTAGAAGCCAGGTGTGTGGATGTCCCCAGCGTGAGGACATCCAAGTCTGAATGGGGGCGTGATAGAGGTAGGGCTGAGGAACCTGTTTGCCCCTGCCTGATCTCAGAAATGTCCGGGATGTTTGGTATCACATCTAAGTTTAGAGATGTTCCAGGCATGATCAGCAATCTGAAAAGTGCTTTTTTAGCTTAAAACATCCAGAGGGTGTACAGAAGAAGGAATTCCATCATACCTACTACTCAACACAATTTCAGTGATAGCAGCACTTGGATTTGAAGCATGACTTCCCTGTTCCTAGCCCACCACTCTAACCATTAGGCTATTCTTAGACATCCAGGTTCTGAAATACTATTCTGGGGATGTCTATGTAACCACATCCACAGACATCTAGACAAGTCCACTTTTGTGAAATCAAGTCTGCACGTGGACATACCCAATATTTTTTGGATGTTCTGTCTTAGATGTCCCAGATTGCACTTGAACGTCCCTTCTAAAATTCTCCTCCACATCCCATATTTGGATTAGAAAAGGCTAGCCATTTTGATAACAAAATTTTAAGGAGTTTCCTTATGAACAGTAAATACGAATAGAGGAATAGGTTTGCAAGGAATGTCATTTTCTAGGGAGAGGAAGGGGGAAGGGGAGAAAGGGGTAGAGAAGGAAGCTGGAAGAGATCCATATTTGCTTTAAAGTAGCTGGGGTGCTGATTTGGCAATTGGGGTTGACTTGCAGATTGAATTGTTTTAAGATGATTGAATTATGAATGTATATGAAAGAAGACTGAATGGACAGTAGCCAGGGTTGAAACTTTGACAATTGGTGCTATGGCTTACAAGTTTCAAACCTGTGCTAATTCAATCCCTTTGTTACCATGTGTCCAATATACATACACATTTTCATATATCTAGGTTAGATACAGCATACATTGTATTTCACTGCATTGTATCAAGGGAAGAAGGGAATGGCACGTTTCCTTATAGGTCATTCATTCAAGCCTAGTCAGTGTTATTAGCATTAAATGTGCCTGATATATCTGGGCATTTGATACACCCTTAGCCATTATAACCTCAGAATCTAGGATACCCCTCCACGTCTATGCAGTAACTGCTGACCCCAGGTGTGAATACTCCCTGCCATTAACTCATACAGAACCTGTGATATCAATTTCCTACTCCCAATTCCCTATTATCTATAGGGAGGATGAATGGATCTTTCTCAAAAAGGTGAGCAATACTTAAAGGTCTCTCATCTTATGGCCCTGGCCCAGGAATAAGTCCCTCTCATCACGCTTCTTTTCTTCAAGATGAGTTTAGACCACAGCCAATGTCTTCCCTGTTGTCCTCCTCTATGGTAGCTGAGCTTGTACTGTATAGGCAGCAGAATAGAGTGAGCCACCAGGTTCAACCAACTTTTCACCTCATGCGACATCAGCAATTAGGGCACTTAGGAGGCAGAGCTTGGCTTGCTGTCCCCCCCTCCCCCCTTCCAAAAAGATATTATTTTACTTCTAGAGCTCATCAATTGTCAGAATGAAGGCATTAATCCCAAAAGAGGACAAGTGGCAAAACTGGGGAAGGGGAATGATTCTTCCAGCAGCTATAGGTAGTACATAAAAAAATAGAAAGTAGAAAAAAGGATAAACTTTAATGACAGAAAACAGATCACTGAACAGGGATTCGTCTCTAAACCTTCATATGAGGTTTTGTATTTATGTAATTTAAACCTTTCTAGTTATATGCAAAAACCTTGGTCCCCTGCTCAAACCGTATGTTTCAATGAATTCCTAAGTGAATAGAAGCTGATATCTTCTACAATGTACAACATTAAACACATCATCTTTCTGCAATTTCTTATACAAAATTACTATTTATTGCTGCTTTTAAAAGATCAAAAACAATATAAAAGGCAATATGGCACATGCAAAAGTTTGATATTCTTCTAGTTGATTCATTTCTAGTTTATTTTTTTTAAGTTGTTCTAAGGCCTAACTGGTCAATTGAAGTCCTAATGAGTCAATTACTCAGGCAAAGACAATATCACAGTAGGACATTCTAACCACAGTTGGCCTTCTAACCTCTGTGGTTGTGTTTATTGTTTTCTCTACTTTCGACAATTCTGGGCGCTCTTCTAAGTAGCTCTCTAAGCATTTGGAAATAAAGATAAACATAATTCACTGTTACAAAGAAGAGAATGCTGCAAAAAATCTCTGAAGCTGCTAGCTAGCAATTTCAATTGTCAAAAATATTGTTAAGTAATGGAAGTTACATGGAACTATGAAGTAAAGACAAGATTGGAAAGACCAAAAAACATCTGATAGGACTGACCAAAAACTGGTCAGATCTGCAAAACAAAACCCAGAGATCACGACAAACAACTTGGTGAAAAGTTTAGCTGTCACTGGATTAGTTGTCCACAGTACAGCATTGCTTGTACAAACATAATCGGAATGAGTTAGTTATTAGAAGGACACATTTTCTATGACCTCATCACAAATGCATCATATAACGTATGCAAAAAGAAAACCTTGATAAACCTGAATGGCAGATGACATTTGATGTGGGCAAGTGCAAAGAATAATAGCCCAAATTATAGCTACATGATCCTGCATTCCACATTAGGGGTCACCTCCCAGGAAATGATCTAGGCATCATCGTAGGCAAAACATTGAAACCTTCTGCTCAGTGTGTGGCGGTGGCCAAAAAAAACACAGAATATTATAAATGTTTAGTAAAAGAATAAAGAAGAAAACACATGAAGAAGCATTTTAGAAAGGGTGTCCAAATGCAATCTGGAACATCCAGAGCAAAACAAGCCTAAAAATGCTGGGAACATCTATGCTTCTGCCTTAGTTTTTTGTAGCGGGGCATCCACATTGGTTACATCTATCACATGATGCTATGCATACAGCACACAGACATCCATCGGCGTGGCAAAATGAAAGAGCCCACATTCTCCATTGTGTTCTTGAGAGCATCCTGGACATGCCTAAACTATGCCCCGTGCTGATTTAGACATTCTCACTCCAGGGACATCTGTAAAACCACTTTCTACAATGACTCCAGGGCTGTCTATATATGTTGGATGCCTGTATGCAGACATCCAAAGCATGAATAGGGCATCTAAAATAATCCCCATAATATCATGTTACCTCTATATTGCTCCATGGTGCAACTGCACCTTGAGTATTGTGTGCAGTTCTGGTCTCTGCATCTTAAAAAACATGTATAGCAGAAGTAGAAAAGATAAAGGGAATGGTGAATTAAATGATAAGAGGAATGATGGCTCCCTTGTGAGGAAAGGCTAAAAAAGTTGAAGGTTCTTTAGCTTGGAGAAGAAATAACTGAGGGGAGATATAGATGTCCATAAAATCCTGAGTGAAGTGGAATAAGTAGGTATGAATCGATTGTTTACTTAAAAAAAAACAACACAAAAAAACAAAGATTAGGGGACATGCCATGAAGTTATTAAATAGCATATTTAAAACACATAGGAGAAAATATTTCTTTTCACCAAATGCAGAATGAAGCTCTGGCATTCAATGCCAGAGGAAATGGTAAAAGCAGTTAGCATAGCTGTGTGTTAGGACAAATTTCTGGAGGGAAAGTCGAAAAACTGTTATTAAGGTAGATGTGAGAGAAGCAGCATGGAATCATGCTACTTTTTGAGATCCTGTAAACAAAGGAGGAAAGCAACCTCAACAAACAAGAATGCAGAAGGAAGGAGCAAGAGAGACCACAGTCACATACGTCATTGAAGACCCAACTTGGCCAAGTTTTGGTAACTATACCTACATCAGAGGTCAACAAATAGATCAGCTGACTGCAATATAATCAATAAACACCAAAATGAAAAGCCGGAAAGAAACAAGTTGCTGAAACTTGGCCTAGTCTTCAATAAAGTGTTTTAATAGAAAACCATCTCGTGTGACTGTGGTCTCTCTCTGCAGCTTGGTTTGGTGACTTTTTGAAATCCTGCCAAGCACTTGTGGCCTGGATTGGCCATTGTTGAAAACAGGATATTGGGTTTGATGGACCTTTGGTCTGACCCAGTATGGTAAATTTTATGTTAAGTTCTGATATTTGTTGAATTGATGAAATAAAAATTGAACTGCTGACCACAACCAGACTACATTAACATACCACTAATATATACATATGCTAAGTTTTAGTACATAGGCCCCTAAATATGTGTAATTTTACCTACTTCAAAAGATAGCATAAAATTATGTGAATAAATGGTGTAATGTTGATCATGTAACTTTTGAAAATATATGCCATATGCATAAATTCATAATACATCCACAGAATGCACCTTTTTTATGTAGCCCAATTTATGCACATTATGAACTTATATTGATGCAACCGAGAATCCTTTTTGGTGAATGGGACAGCTTTTACATATGGGGGCAATTTTGAAAAGCTTTTTCCAAATGTAAAGCACGTTTTACATGCAGAAAGGGGCTTTTATAAACTTGATTGGGGGTGCAGCATAGGAAAGTGCCCAGGAATAGTATACCTACTTTCATGCAGGGGCATCGTTGGCACAGAGCTAGGGCGGAGTTGTAATGTCCACACATAGGGGCATTACTAAAATGAACTACTGGGTAGCATGAGGTTCAGTGCACAAAATGTGTGCCACGGTAAGAAGTACCATGTGCTGAAAATGTGGCTGCACTAAAAATCCCACGTTACCCGAGTCGTACGGTTCTGGGGTGGAGCATGCCTATTGCGGGTAGCGTGAACATTTTTGGCCCATATTCCCTGGTGATAATGAAGTCAGCACTAGAGCCACTGCATGTCCATGATTACACCACTTTTCAGCAGGGATTGTCCAAGGAACTAGAAACAGACCATATCTTTTCAAAATTAAAACTATTTTTAAGCTCCTCTGACCCAGGGAACTATTGTTCTATCTCCAATTTACCATACCTTTCCGAAATAACTGAAAAATGTCTCTCTCTTCAACTTAATCATTTCATTGAAAAGAAAAACCACCAACATTCTCGTCAATCAGACTTTAGCCTGGCTACAGCACCGAGACCCTAATTACCGCCCTATTAAGTGACATCCTACAACATCTGGACTTTGGCCAAGCTGCAATCATAACTTCAAAAGACCTATCTTCTGCTTTTGATTTAGTTAATCATCAACATCTCATCTCTCATTTTAATGACTTTAGACATAGATGGCAAGGTCTTAATATGGTTTACTTAATTTCTATAAAATTGCATTTTCCAAGTATCTTTCAACACCAACTAGTCCCCTCAGTACACGTCATCATGTGGAGTCCCCTAAGGCTCCCTTCTTTCCTATATTAAGATATTATATTAAGATATAATATAGTTTGTCAACAGTCTATTCTGACGACAGAATATGATACACGTGAAAACAACTCTGATGCAGTCGCTGATGGCACTTAGCACACTGGTACCAAGTGTGTGTTCCGCAGACCATCAACTTGCATCGACCTTGAGATGCAGCCTTTGTTAGGACATGATCTACACCGTCATATCTCACCTCAGTAAGGACTTGTCTTGGCAGAATTGGTGCATTACAAAATCTGGCTTGCAACAATGCACGAACAATGTAGCGAAGAAATTCCAATTGATCCATCTCCCCACCTGTTTCGGTGTGCACCCTCCAAGCTGCTACAGCACAGATATTGATTGAGTGAGTGCAGAAGTAAAATCACCACTTCTTGCCACGCATTGATGGGCGGTATTCACTCAGAAATCTGTCAAGAATATCAACACCCCCATTTTCTTGTTGTAAAGGACAATCATTTTTGGACAGTCGACATGAATATGTTTTTTATCAACACGAGAGTAACGTCGCTTTGGTACAACTGGAGTAACACCAACAAAATTGGATGCAACATAGACAGGCTTGTTATCCTTCCATAGAGTCACAGTAACATTTTCAGTGCCGTGATAGTAGTATGCACCTCTCACTTCCCTATGAATGCGTGCAGCTTGCATAATGTTGCAATCTCAAAGTCGGTTTTCTCGAATTGTTCCAGTTGCTCGAAACTTTCGCTCCTTTAGTTCTTCAAGTAATTCTACAGAAGCGAAGAAGTTATCAAACATTACAGTGTGGCATGCTGGTTCTTGAGTAACAGAAAGCAGTTGTTTGACAACATGACTTCCAAGAGTATCACCTTCAGTTGCTGTTGAATCTTTTCCAGTGTAGAGTAAAATGTGGAATGAAAATACAGTTGATGATGCCAGGACCCAAAATTTGTATCCAAACTTTACGGGCTTATTTCACAAAAACATTTTGGCACTGTGTTTGCCAAAATACGGTAACATTTGTTCATCAACACTTAGATCTTCCTTGAATACTTCAAACTGCTGTTCAACATGTCAAATAAAGGTCTTACTTTAGCTGCCTTTTCTCTTGGGTCTAAATTCTCATTGTTTGTCAAATGTAAATTCCTCTTGATTCCCTCAAATTTGTTTCTTCTCATTGTGCTTGAAACAAGCTGACAGACGACATCTTCATCCTGGCTCCAAAACAAGCGCTGACGTGGTAGAGTATGGTATCCACTCAGCAGATGGATTCCTGTAAATCTGGCCATTTCTTCTTCAGTCACATGAAATGCGTGGTCATTTTGCTGCCTGGCATAGGCCAAACTCTGATCTACCAAATGTTTGTTCATTTCACCCGTGTAGAAGATCTTAAACAATTCAAATGGAGTTTTTCCTGCCACACTTTCATCAAATTGTATTGCAGGGCATTCCTCAATTGGCTGATCTCTTTCTTGCTAATTGCGAGTGTCCAATTTCTTCTTCTTTTGATGTGGCTTGGTAACAGATCTTCTCAGTTTGCTGTCTCTTTCATCTGTTGTAGAATCATTGGCTTTATAATCCACTACAACATCCCCAGGAACCTCGGAAGGGATAGCAATTCCTTCTTCACTCTTTTCTTCATCAGTTATATTACCCTTCTTTTCAGGAGGAAGTAGGACCATATTTTCAACTTCTGTGTCACTGTCTTCCAGAAACATTTCACATGCTTCTTTGAGGAAAAAGAATCACATAATGCGTCGATATTACGCCATTGAAACACCTAGCACAGAACGTGTGACAACAATTAGTCTCAACAACATATTAGCCCAGCGTATGAAAAACATACAAGGCCGATATATGCACCAATAACTCGGACACTAAGGGGTATGTTTACTAAACCATCTTAATGTTACCGGCGCTAGTTGCAGTGTTAATGTGCAGAATGCCATATAAGGTAGTGGGCAGTCCAGAAGTAAGGTCGCAAGGAAACAGTATCGTGCGATAGTGCGCGCTGTGGCACGTTAACGCGCGTTAACTCTAAGTTCATGCCAGCGCAGTGTTAGAAGCTATAAAGATGTAGCCCACTGGTTACTGCAATGACTGTGGAGGCAGAGGTCATGGGTTTGATCCCGCAGTGGTGTTATGTAAGAAGGCTGTCTGAGGCATTTCCTTTTTTAAATTTAAATCAGTGCTGTCTGAGGCATTTTCTTTTTTAATTTAAATCAGTGCTGCCAGCAAAAACACCCTCACAGTGCTGTAACCTAAGGTGCAGCATAAAGCGTCCTATAAGGCACTCCATAGGGCACATTATAAAGTGCACTGTCTGCCAAGGCACCTTATAATATGCCCTATAGGGCGCCTTATGAGGCACCTTAGGCTATGGCACTTTGAAGGTGTTTTTGCTGGCAGCACTGATTTAAATTAAAAGGAAAAGCCTCAGGCAGCCTAATAAATAACACCACTGTGGGATCAAACCCATGACCTCTGCTTCTGCAGTCATTGAAGTAACCAGTGGGCTACATCTCTATAACATCTAACACACCGCTGGCTGGCTACAGAAAGACTGCAGGTCACCACATAAACTGTCTGCTGTGGTTACCAGGATAGGGTCAACCCACCTGTACCCATGATGCACTGCACATGCAGATCAGCAGCCTACATCTGATCACAAGATGGGGTATGCACCTCTATAGCACCCTGGCCTGGTAGGGGGAACTGACCGTGTGTGTTACTGGCACAGAGTAGCTACAGACTGTGACATTGTGTGGTTCCTGTGCTCACTCTGAGGGCGAGGTGGGGTGCCCAGCACCAGGTCCGCAGCTCCTGGCTTGCCTGAGGTAGGCTGCGCTGCAGGTTCCCATCAGTGCCAGTGTGTGATGGGTAGTCCTTGCAGGCACACCTAGGATACACCTGTGTCCATTTGTATTTCCCAGACCGTCTAGCCCTTGTGGACTATGATGCACCCAGAATAGTGCATATCCTGTGTGGTTGCCATGGTCACATGTTATAAAAGAGAAGGGTGGTGGTTGCACCCAAAATCGGATTATGTAGCACCACCCAAACTGCTCTCCGTGGGTCAGGATCTCCCACCAACAGATCCACATTCTACATCTCTGCAATGGTGGCAGTAGAGGGGACCATCAATCCCAGTCCTTCTGGGGAATAGGCACCCTTAAAGGCAGTCAATGCAGATCTGTACACATCACATAGGGCACTGGCAGACAAGCCTGGGAAAGCTCAGCTTCCCCCCACCACTATCTAACATTCACCAGCAGAGGGGACAGTCAGTCTCCACCTGCTGCACCCTGCAAGGTGTTCCAGTCATACACATGCTAACTGCAGACAGTCTACTAGCAAGTATATAGTGCATGTTCCTGGAGGAACTGTGTGCATCCACAAATGGGATGTGAGCACACACACCAAGCAAGTATGTCAGTGATTGGGCCCCAGAAAAAGAAACTCATAGATATCACTTGAGAGAAATACTGTATAGCACTATGGGGGAACCTAGCCATGCCATAGTCATTGCTCAGTCAGGGTGAGAGTGACTCCCCAGCATGACATGCTGTGGCCAGCCTGTCCGTGCAGGTGGTGGTCGGGAAGTACAATGTCCCAGCCATTGCCCTATGCCCTGTGCAGTTGCAGCCTGCCCAGGCTGCCCTGTCTGTGCCATACCCACAGTACCTTGCTCCTCATTATGCACATTGGCAGGCTAACACTGGAAACAGTGCAAGCATTGTGGGCTCAGTAAGGTGTAGGCAGCCACAAAACACTGATTAGACATACACACACTCCCACAACTATTTCAGCATTGTGCAAATATAGAGGCGGTTGGCAACTCTGGCCACCACACCAGTCCTGGGCACAGTGCAGGCATTGCTATGTTACTCAATACTGTTAGGGTCACTCCCCGGGATGGCAAACACTGTCAGAAACCAAAACTGAAACACACTCCACAGATATCAGAAAGGTTGCTATGCTGCCTCTCTGTCAACAAATTGTGTTTAACTTAGGATTTGTTATCTGCCATTAATCATAGCAACCTTTTGATATATGTGTAACATGTTCCCAAGTTTAGGACGGCATTGCTAAGGTATGCACGTGCTAGTATTGGGAGATGCTGCTCCACGCAGGACCCAACAGCCTGCCTCTCCATGAGGCTTTGGATAGTGGAGCCTGTGGGTGTGGGTGTTTGTGCCCTTGTTGGCCGCTGCTCTAGGGCAGAGGTTCCCAACTCTGGTCCTGGTGGGCCAAACACGGTTCAGGTTTTCATGCTGTCCGTAATGAATATGCATGAGATACATTTGCATAGAATGGGGGCGGTGCATACAAATGCAGCACAGGCATATTTATTAGGGACAGCATGAAACCTGAATGGTGTTTGGCCCTTCAGGACTGCAGTTGGGAAACTCTGCTCTAGTGATTGCACATGTTTATGGTGTCTGTGCCCTATAGGGTAAAATATAGGCGTTTATGGCATGTTTATTCAATCTGCAATAAAGGTTCCGTCTTTATTACCACAGTCTAGTACTGGGTAAAATATAGGGACATGGTTTGCAGGAGCCACAGCTGGGACTTGAACCTGTGACCTTCTGCCCCTGAACACACTGGCTGTGTGTACTGCATCAAACTGTTGCCACAGAGGCAGATTATTCCCTGGGGATACCATTACTGTACATCAGACAGACCTTGTCTGTTGCAGTGCACAGCACCCAGCTAAATGGGGCTTGGCCGTGGTCTGCTGTGGGCAGATGCCACTGCCCCCTCCACCACCAGCACCCCTCTCCCAACATGCTGACATGCCCTTGTGCCGGTGGTGCTGGTGGTGTGCAGTCCCAGGCCATCCAGTGTGCCAGTAGGCGGCTGCCTATGGTGCGTGATATGGGGTAGGGGTGTCTGCCTAGACATCCACGCTTCCCTCCGGCACTGCCTGCCAATGTTATGTGCCTTTTGGGGTACTTGCTGGGTACTGTTCCCTGGGATACTGTGGAACACACACTTGTGGCCATGTTTGCCCTTGGTCAGTTGCTGTCTTGCTGGTTTTCCGCTTCTACATTCCTATGTGTCACCTAGGCATCTGCCTAGCCCATCCTGTGCCCAAGCTGCACCACTGCATGTCCTGCCTGCAGCCCCCTGTACCCCTTTTGCAGCCTCACCGTAGTGCCCTCTCGTACTTGGGCACTATGATGTTGCTGCACATGTATCACTGCTATCACTTTTCTTGGTTTCCTGCCTTTGCTGCACATTGCTGACTGAAATGGTCTCTCTCCCCTGCAAATGTGCCTGTAGCGTGAGGTTTTCACTGGCGCTACTTTTTAGACCTCCATTTCATGGCATTAGTGTGCATGGAGTCTCTCCCCGCCCACTCTCTGCCCACTGACCCCCTATCTCCGCCTCTGGGGAGCCTTACTCCACCCTCTGCACACCTTACCGCCACCGGAGACGTTATCGCACGATACATGATGTTCTCGTATGGTAATGCGCCATTATCACGTGATAATGTCTCGTATCACGCGATAATGTCGCAGCTACGCCATTAGCGCCATTTAGTAACAATACCCCTAAGTAACTTATAGTTATCTAAACCTATTTTCTAAAGTCTACAAATCCATAGAAAACAGTATCAATGTGGATCACCTCTGCTCTACACTCATTAATTCATGCTTTGATCATTTCATATCTCGATTACTACTGTACCATATGGCTTCTGATTATCTCTAGAGTAAAAAGCCCTGCTCCCTAGCACACAAAGTCTTTTACTCCAGCACATCACAGTATCTTTCTTCTGTGTTAAATGAATACATTCCCCTAAACCCTCCTCTCCCCTTCCTCCTTTCTCAGTCTGTGGATAACTCTACTCTTCCCTGTTTCCTCGGCTCATAATCTTGGGGTCATCTGTGACTCCTCTCTCTCTCCTTCTCCACACACATCCAACAGATAAAACCTGCCTTTTATTTCTCTATATCAACAAAATTCACCCATACTTTTCTGAACACGCTACTAAGACACTTATCCACTCCTTAGTCACCTCCTGTCTTGACTATTGTAACCTACTCCTTACTGGTCTCCCTCTAAATCATCTATCTCCCCTTCAATCTGTTCAACACTCTGCTGCACGGCAAATCTTCCGCCACCCTCATCATGCTCATATTACCCCTCTTCTCAAGTCACTTCATTGGCTCCCTATCAGTTTCTGCATCCAGTTCAAACTTCTGCTGACTAAGTGCATTCACTCAGCAGCTCCTCATTACCTTTCCTTTATCTCTCCCTACACCCCTCCTCAGGAACTCCGCTGTTCTGACAAATCACTTCTATCTGTGCCCTTCTCTTCTATTGTTAACTCCAGACTTCATTCCTTCCACCTTGCTGCTCCTTACGCCTGGAACAAACTACCTGAGTTGAAAAGGGCCTATCCTTGGTGCCAGCCAGGAAGGGGTGCACCTCTGCCATGCCGATATGGTGGAACCAGCATGGTAAACCTATCTTAACATGATGGGTGGCTTGCTGCACTGCCTTCACTTCCAGCCCGGCAGTTCTTCCCTCCCAGATCAAAGTCTTGCGAGAAAGTTAAGGTAGGTTTTCTGTGCTGGCACTGCCATATTAGCTCAGTCATTGTGGTTGCCTTGTGCCACAAGGACGGGGCACATGTGCTGCAAGGGGAGTCACCCACAGGGTTTGGAACACCACTAGTTCATGGTACATCTCAGTTGCATGTGCTAACCGTGCTTGATGCTGGTAACACGGGTGCAACTAATGTCCATTTGCCATGTTAAAGCATGACTTGTCTGTGCTAACTGAAGGGGGACAGATGTACACCCCCCTGTAGTTAACTATAAGCCCCATGCTGGTGAGTGGCCTAGTGGTTGGGGCAAGGTACTTCAGGCCAGAAGGTTGGGGGTTCAAATCCCACCAGAGGACAGCAACCTTGGGCTGGAAGGACTGGGGTTTCTAGTCCCACAGGTGCTCCTTGTGGTCTTGGGCAAGCCACTTAACCCTCCATAGCCCATGCTCCCTGTAAAATAGTTATCTCCAAGTTATAATGCCCTGTTCAATGTAATTTCAGTTTGTTCAATGTAAACCGCACTGATGCAGAATAGCACGGTATATAAGAGAATGTAAATAAAATAAAAATAAATAAATAATGTGGCCCACAAACACATTGCTTGCACAAAACTTAGTAAATATGCCCCTTAATGAGCCTTAACCTTGGGTCTTAATGCACGTTATGAACAAAACCTTAGCCCAGGTTAGTAAACGGGCCCTTAGTCGTGTGAACAGATAAAATTCATCTGTTTAAATGCTGGCAATATTTAGAAAGAGAGGCTTTTCTGATTGGAGCCCACTGCTGACTGCATACGTCTTTTTTAATATTGGGCACATTCTAACTAAGCTTCTGAAAGGGTACCACTGTGCATGCTTACTTGACAGATCTGTGATTGGTTAACAGTACTCCTTAGGCTGCCACTTACAGCCAACTTGCTTGGAGGTAGGCCATAGAAATTAAGCTGAGTGCATCCAGTTAGGATAGAGCCAGAGACCTGATTAGGATGCCAAGGGAGATGGAAGTAAGTTCTAAAGGAAGGAATAAAAACTGACACAAACCCCTCTGTATAGTTTTTCTGACAGTTTGATGAACTGTTTACACATTCCAAGATGATAGCTATGCAATTTAATAGACTTTTTTTTTACCTCTGTTGCACAGCTAGTGCCTACTTGACCTTCACACATAGACTTTTTTTTTACCTCTGTTGATAGCTCTGCTTTGTATCATACACTGAGAAGATTTGAATTTGTGGAAATTTGTAATTTTAGATGCTCACTCTAGGGTATTAAAGATTTATTCTATTTGGCTCACTAAAATGATAGACTATACTTGCCCCACTTTATGCATTTCAGCCCCTCTAATTTCATATGGACCTAATCTGCAAGACAGCAATGCAAGTAAGACTAAAGGTTGGCCCTGTATGTCCGGGGCTGGTGGCTTGAACGGGGAACTTATTCCACCTCTGAGGTGTAATAAGTTCCCCTAGTTGGGAAGAACAGACAGGCCAGGGGCTGGTAAAAGGTAGCAGGGGACAGAGGACATTCCCCACAGCCTTACTCTGGCCTTGGGAGGCCAGATTGCGGGTTGGGCTGCAGGCAATGCTGCATTGTTACTAGCGGCCGGGGACCATGGCTTTTGAATGGAGCCGCAGTGCCATGGCGATTGGAAGCCATGGTGCCAAGGCTTTTGAATTGAGCTGCGGTGCCATGGCAACCAGATGTCATGGTGCTGCGACTCCATTGAAAAGCCCTGACTGAGCTATCCAGGCAAGGCCTGTACATGCAGGCCGACCCGAATCAGGGTCCCGACCTGCATGTACAGGCCTGGACGTGATTCTGATCTGGCGGGACTAGACATGCTCCGTGGGATCAGAATCCCAGCTAACTCTGTGCATTTGGTTTTAACGGGGCACACAGAGGGCTGGGGCATTCATGTCTGAATCGGGCCCAAAGTCAATAAAGTTGCCTATGTGTGAAGGTCAAGTAGGCACTAGCTGTCAGTGCAGTTTGTTGGAGTGAGCTGAATGCATGCTGGGATATGTGTTGGTTTCCATGCTAACTGTCCATAGCACATTAGGGGAACAAATGGGCAGGTTTGGGGTAGAGAGTGGGTTGGGAAAGTGCCTTACAGTTAATACATGGACTGTAAGTTGACAATTAGCATGGGTGCAATTATTACCAACTCAATAGGTGAAGACAAGTGCACTCACACTAATATGTCAAGTATTAGGGGACAGTACTGCGTTAACTGACAGGACCATGCTTTCCATGCCTCCAACAGTTAATGCAGTGGTGTTGCACCAAACGCACCATGGTTTTGAATGCTATTGGTACATTAGGTGCAAATCACATCATTCTTTAGTAAAAGCACCCCATAGGTGCCAATGTGTCTTTGGGGTGCCGTCCAGGCCCAATTCCCCCCTCTCGCTCTCCCCGTATGCCCTGAGCAGTAGGACAGGGAGAACTTGTGGAGGTGGAATCTGGGCTAAGTGGGGAAGGGCCAGCCTGGCAGGGTCAAAGGGGATGTGCTGCTTATTCCACTCTGATTGGACTCGGGGATACCCCCCTGGGGCTGGGTGTGGGGGAGTCCCAGCCTCCCCCCCAGGGCTGGATGCAGGAGAGTCCCCTCTTCCCCATTGCCAGCCATGGGTTGGGCAGCGGCAAAGAGGGGGGTCTAAGCTGTGGGAGTTGGGGGTGCCTGCAGGGAGGAGATCCCCACAGGCAGCAGGGGCACACCAGGCCGTCCATGGGCCCGATTCTGTGCACCACAGGAATGTTTTGTTCCCTTGGTCCAGAATCAGGTCCTAACTGGCCCATCTTCCTCAGGGACATCCGGACATGCCCATATGTGAATTGGACTCTTTGTGCCTTAATAAAATAGGTTCTCAGAGCCAGGGCCAGCACTACCATTAGACAAACTAGGAACCCATTGCTGCTGCTACTGTTCCTCTCCGGGACCTGCAACAGCATGGAAACCATGATGCAGCGCTCACCTAAACTCTCCAATTTATGCAAACCAGAAGTTTGCATCAGATTGGACAGAAGCATCAGATAATAGAAGGCAAGAGCTGCGATGCAGCACCAGGGAGTTCAGGTAAGCACTGCATCATGGTTTCCATGCCTTTGCTACAACTTCAGGCCCTCGGAGAGGGGCAGTAGCAATGGCAATAGTAGGCAGGGGGGAGGGCAGCAGCATGGAGGTGTTTCCTAGGGCACCTCTAATCCTTCCATACGCCCTGCTCAGAGCTATCTCCAATAGTGCACAAAGGTGGGTGCGTATCTTACGCATGTATTTCTCAGCTTCACCCCAGCTCTTCCAAAACTACTAAAATGCTCGTGTGCAGATCATGGGGCCCATTTACTAAAGAGCGCTACACAGTTAGGATGAATTTTGGCGTGCGCTAAATATACGTTGCAGCCCACGGTATCTGTTAGCATGCTCTATCACAGCCATGTGCTAATTCTCATACTAACTGCGCATTGCACATTTGAGTGGGAAATCGGTGGGTTAGGGGCAGAGCGTGGGCATGGTGAATGCTGCACAGTCAGCGCACATGTATACATGATGCTCTAATGGTGTATCTTGCAATTAACATAGGTGCAATTACCTCCATCTCAATAGGTGGCTATCTGCACCCACAGTAATAGCATCCCACATTACAATGCGGTGCCACACATTATCTATTGGGGAAATGTTGTCCCATTCCTGACAGGTAATGCGGTGGCTTCTTTTTCTTTCCCTTGCTTTGTCCCTGCCTACACCTTCTGTGTTTGTCTTGACTAGATTGTAAGTCTGATGAGCAGGGACTGTCTCTTACATGTCTGTGCAGTGCTGCGTATGACTTGTAGCGCTATATAGGTGGGAGGAGTGGCCTAGTGGTTAGGACAAGGTACTTCAGGCCAGAGGGCCAGGGGTTCAAGTCCCACCTGGGGTCAGCAATCTCAGGCCGTAGGGACTGGGATTTCTAGTCCTATAGGCACTCCTTGTGGTCTTGGGCAAGCCACTTAACCCTCCATTGCCCATGTTCCCTGTAAGTATTAACGTATGTGTCTCATATCCCCTCGTGTTAAATGTATCCCCCAATTGACCGCTTTGACCCAGTGAAAAGCGGGATATAAATACAGCTAAATGAAATGAAATGAAATGAAATATAAATGCTCAGCAGTAGTAGTAGTATTTAACACACTGGGTTTGCACATTATTGGTGTGTTAGGTGCAAAACCATACATAGCACACTTTAGTAAAAGGTCCTCCGTGTAACTGTAGGAAAAATGTTGCAGTGTGTCTACGTTTTTCATGTGTATAGCAGCATGCGAATTTATAGTAATCATTTTTCATGTGGAAAATTCCTTAGAAAATTACTCCAACCCCATGTCTGTGGGGGAAAAAATGGTTAGTGCATCATGTGCTTCGCTATTTTGTAACATGTTTTTCTTTCTACAGCTCTTGAAAGCTACTTGATTGCAAGATTGCATCTTGTCATGATAAATACAGGACTATTGAATTCTGAGCAAATAAGTGATCTATGAAACTACAGTAATTGCTGTTCTCTGAGTATGACAGATAATGTGATGTTTAGACTACATCAAAGCGATGACACCTAAACAACTCAGATCAAGCACTTGCTGTTAGAACTGTTGAGGGATATTTGATCTGAAATTGTTATGTCTCTTCCTTTCAGTTATGCCGTTTACAGAGTTGTATTTTGCTAGGTTTTGTCAAGATCGTATATAAAACAGCAGAATGTTGATAGGAAAAATGAACATGCCAGTTACATTTCAAATGTACTTTCAGATTGCAATTTTGTTCATTGATCTATGGATAAATTAAAATCAATCTGAATTAAGCATTCATTATAGGTTTATTCATTTTTCCATTGCTTTTCATTCAGTTATAAATTCTGCTTCAAATGATGTCAATCATACTTTTTATGCTTAAAGGGTAATTTTATAAAACTTGCCTATTGGCAAGAAGGCACCTTTTGATAGCCTTATTTATAAAGAACATAGGGCTTCTAAAATGAACCCCATAAGCACCTATTTGTGCTTTGGAAGTCCAAAAACAGGCATAAAGACAGGGGCGGCCCAAGGGGAGTGCGGGGCCATGTGTGGAGATTAATTGTGGGGCCTCATTTGCATAACTATTTGCATAACGTTAACATACGCTTTTAGTAAACATTCCTCTTGAGTGTCTGGATAAAGAAAGACTAACAGATTTCAACATTACTATATTGCAGTGACAACCGCCAGGCCCATTAGGAAGTACTATATACACTGACCACTTAGAACCCACAACAAACCCGCCGTATCATAACAGCACTACCAGGACTCACAGAGCACCAAACCCTACCTATCAAAAGGCAACACTGCAGATATTTAAGCAAAGAATACCGATACATCTCACTGGGGGGAAGAGAACAAGTGGGACTTTCAAATAGAAACTACATGAACAGAATACCTCAGCTCAGTTACACATGCAGAACATAGACCGTCACCACACAAATAACAAGGGATCACAATTTAGAAATAGGAAGAAAATAATTAAATTGGGAACCCCAAAAGCCAAACATGAAATATACAACAACACTGGAGAAATACGATTTTATTTTTCAGTTACAATTGCTCCGGTCATTTTCATCTGGTTTCTTCGTGTCTTCTGCGAGCTATCCAATTGTCCTTTCTTCTCTTTTAGATTTTTTCCATTCTCTCTCTATATTTGCTTTAATATACTGATCTTTCCCCTTTTGCTCTTTCCCCCATTTCTTTCCTTATTACTTTATCATCCACTCAAATTTCACCCTTCCATTCTCAATCCCAACGTACTCTCCCAATACCCGGCCCATCGTAGACTTTTCTTCCCTCCCACACAAAATATCTTTTCCCCTCTCCATTCTCATTCCCCATCCCTATCCCCTTCTAGTCCTTCCCCAAAATCAACTTCCTTATAGTTCTAGACCCACCCAGCATCCGCTCCCTTCTAGTCCCATTCTCCCATGCCCCCACATCATCCCATTTCCAGTCCTAGCCTCCCATATGCTCTTTTCTAGTTCCATTCCAACCCCCATCAGCCAATTTCCAATCCTAGACCCCCATCAGCCCATTTCTAACCTATTCCAACTCCCACCAGCCCACTTCCAGCTCTATTCCAGCCCCCATCAGCCCATTTCCAGTCCTATTCCCCCATCAGCCCATTTCCATTCCTATTCCAGCTCATCAGCCCATTTTCAGTCCTAGTCCCCCATATGCTCCTTTCCAGTTCCAGTCCAACCCCTCCAGCCCATTTCCACTCCAAGATCCCCCATCAGTCAATTTCCAATCCTAGCCCTCCCATCAGCCCATTTCCAGCCCTATTCCAACTCCTCATCCACCCATTTCCATCCTAGCCCCCCATATGCTCCTTTCCAAGTCTAGCCCCCCATCAGCCCATTTGCCGCCTTATTCCAGCTCCCAACAGCCCATTTCCAGTCCTTTTCCAGCCCATCACCCATTTGCAGTCCAAACTCCCCCATCAGCCCACCTCCAGTCCTATTCCAGCTCCTCATCAGCCCATTTGCAGTTCTAGCCCTCAATATGCTCTCCAGTTCCATTACAGCCCCATCAGCCCATTTCCAGTCATATTCCAGCCCTCATCAGCTCATTTCCAGTCCTATTCCCTCATCAGCCATTTCCAGTCCTATTCCAGCCCATCACCCATTTGCAGTCCAAGCTCCCCCATCAGCCCATTTCCAGTCCTATTCCAACTCTTCATCAGCCCATTTTCAATGCTAGCCTTCCCATCACAGCCCATTCCCAGTCCTAGCCACCCCACCATCACAGCCCATTTCCATTCCAAGTTTCTCCCCCCATTACAGCCTATTTTGAATCCTATCCCCCCCCATCATTACAGTCCATTTCCTGTCCAAGTTCCCCCCCCCCCCACCACCAATCACAGCCCATCCAGTCCTAGCTCCCCCTCTGAACAGCCCAGTGGCCATCTAAGGGACTTCAGAGGGAGCCAGGGAAGCCCGCGTGAGGCCCGGCTCCCTCTGCACAGCTGTCAGCATGAAGAGTCTCTTCCCTCACACTGGCGGCTGTTTCTATGAAGCCGCGAGTGCCAGGAAAGGTTAAAGGGCATGCCTTTAACCTTTCCTGGCACTTGCGACTTCACAAAAACAACCGCTAGTGTGAGGGAAAAGACTCTTCACGCTGGTGGCTGTGCAGAGGGAGCTGGGACCTCACGCGGGTTTCCCCGGCTCTTTCTGAAGCTGTCCATTGTGTGAGAATGGAGTTCACACGGAGCCCACTGAAGCGCAGGGCCCTGTGCGAACAACATTATTGCACAATGGACAGGCCGGCTCTGCATATAGACATCCCCAGAGCTATTGTAGAAATGGTTCTGTGATGTCCCAAGTATTCAGCACAATTTCAATGATAGCAGCAGTGGGATTTGAACCCTGGATTCCCTGGTCCTAACCATTAGGCTATTCCAGACATCCAGGTTCTAAAATACTGTTCTGTTTATATCTATTTAGACATCCACACAGATGTCCATATTAGGCACATCCACATTTGTGAAATCATGTCTGCACCTGGACATGCCTGCTTTTTTTTTTTTTCAGATAATCTGGCTTAGACATCCCAAATTGTTTTTGGACCTCCTTTCTATGAGTCTAGTGTCCCTTTACCAGTCAAGACAGCCATGGTTCCCTCTTCTGGAACTTTCTATCAAAGATAAAATTCATCTGGGGCTTGCATCTTACAAAGTCTCCCCTTAAGCCTCCTAATGTGGATGGGTAACATCTTCTACAGGTAGGAAACTTTTGTTCTAGCTGCACTCCACCCAAACACCAATATGCCTACAAAACGTCATATACAAATTAAAGGCATTCTTATCACTTGTAGTTGTTTATGTGGGGTAACTTTAACATACTGGCATATACATGCAAAAATGCTTTCATAAAATTGCCCCATCATTCATATCCACATCAGATTTTCAATCAAAGTCTGGGATCAATAGGAATTCTGACAGGAGTATTTTCTGTAAAATAGGTTCTATTAATTCTACATTGGGGGGGGGGGTTGTTTTTGTGTGTGGGTTTTTTTTTTTTAAATTTCTCCTGGTTTTAATCTACTTCATTTTGAATTTATTTCCAATACTTTTCTTGTACTTTCAGGGCTGGGCTTTTAAACGTTAACAAAGAGCCCCATTCACTTTGTTTCCTTCCAGGGCATTATTTCTCCCAGCTAATGGGAATTAATATATGAGAAGAAAATAAAAAAAGACAAATCAACCTTCCCAACTCTGCAGTTTCACTTTTTCCACAACTCCAAGAAAATCAGAATTGACTGCACAACTTCTAGACCGAAAAGAAGAGCTTTATTCACTGATTTTAGCCTGCTTCCATGGTTTCTAGAGACTCTTATAGAAGCCATTTGCCCCAAGTACTCTAGACAGTAGACAACACCCATTGTTGAATCCAATTCTCATATATACCTGTCCCTAAAATATGTTTAATCAGTGGGTGTGGGGGGGGGGGGCAAAATGGCATCCTTAAGAGTGGTTGTGTGGCTCTGTACTGTACTCTGCGTTCTGCTGTTTCCTTGATGGCAGACACACAGAGAAACACATGCTCCAGTCCCCTCAGCTGCAACAGATTACTATTCTGCAAGGCTGTCCCAAACAGCAAATTCGCTCACTGAAAAAAGCCAGTAGAAATGCATTTGAAGCAGTGGTGTCCATGAATGAAGAAATATCTTCAAAGGATATTATAATGCCTCTGTATCATTCCATGGTGCGACTGCACCTTGAATATTTTGTGCAATTCTGGTCGCCATATCGAAAAGAGGATATAGCTTTATTAGAAAAGGTACAGAGAAGAGCCACCAAAATGGTAAAGGGGATGGAAGGATACTCCTATAAAGAGAGGCTAAAAGGTTAGGGCTCTTCAACCTGGAAAAGAAATGGCTGAGTGGAGATATGATAGAGGTCTATAAATTAATGAATGGAGTAGAACAGGTAAGTGTAGTTTGACTGTTTACATCATCAGAATATAGAAAGACTAGGGAACATGCAATGAAGCTATAGGGTAAACTATTTAAGAGTAATAAGAGAAAATACTTATTTTCACTCAATGTGTAATCAAACTCTGGAATTTGATACCAGAGGATGTAGTAAAAGCTGTTAGTGTAGCTGGGTTAAAAAAGGTTTGGACAAGTTCCTGGAGGAAAGGTCCATAAACCGTTATTAAAAGGGACCCAGGATATCACTGCTTGACCAAATACAAGCACTGTGGAACTTTTGACTTTTGGGGAACTGCTAGGTACTTATGACCAAGATTGGCCACTGTTGGAAACAGGATACTGGGCTTGATGGACCTTGGTCTGACCCAGTATGGCATATCTTATGCTCTTATGTTCTTATGAATCCAGGTGGGCGAATGGCTCATCCTGCTCCAGGTAGCGACTCCCCCCATATTGTGAGCTTGACACCGAAGAAACCAGTAGAGATCTGGGTGGCATCGGAAAGGTACTCCCATCTGCTGGATGGAGGGTCAGGGCAATCATGGTAATTAGCAAGTGGAAACTGAGACTTCAGATTCCAGTTTTGGAAATAAGAACTGCAGATAAGTGAAGTTATAACTTCTTCTCTACTTAATAGTGACAGGGGATGGTGTTGTCATTAAGGGAACAGTTATTCCCGCACATAAGAAACCTATTATATATTTCTGGATAGTCTTTGAGAGACTCTTTCAGAGCTGCATAAATTGCTTTGATGAATGGTTCCATCATGGAATTTCAACAGAAAATTGCAACCCAAGTGTGGGAAACAAAGAACCAGGAGGATAGACTGGGGAAGTTGGAGGAGGAATGTAAGAAGGCTCAAGCGGTACAAGGTAATCTTAAGGATAAATTGGTCCCCTAATTTTTAAGTGAGTTTATATCCAATATATCATTGCAAAATGCAATGTGTGCCTTTGAATCAATGCCGACTCCTGGCGACCCAGCAGCACCTGGGTTTTCTTGGCAATGTGACCAAAAGAAGATTGCCAAGTCTTTCTTCAGAGGCAATGGAGGGTAAAGTAACTTGCCCAAGGCCACAAAGAGTGCTGGTAGGAAATAAACCCTGGTCTCTTGGTAACCAAGCCAGTGCTCTAACCATTAGGCTACTCCTCCATCCTTTAATTATTTATTTATTTGACTATATTTATATAACACCTTTCACAAAGGTCAAAGTGGTTTACAAATAACTTGTTTATACAGACAATGTTTACTATGAAACAGGCAACTCTGTACATTAAACAAGGAATATGATGTTTGGCCTTTGACATTTTCAAAAAATTGAGAAATTGTGTGGTTCACATACACCGTATGTATGGCCTATCCTTAAGGCTGTTTTTGTTTGTAGGACAAATACTCAAACAATCTTAAAATGTTTTAATATTGATTGTGGGCCTGATTCCGTCCCGCACATAGATCCTCTGTGCGTCCAGTCTGAACCGGACGCACAGAGGGGATCGCGATTCTGATCCCGCGGAGCATGTCTAGTCCTGTGAGATTAGAATCATGATCAATCATGTACGTGCAGGCTGGAACTGAGATTCAGTCTAGCCTGCACATATATGAAAAGCCCGAATAACTCAGTCAGGGTTTTTAAATGGAGCCGTGGTGCCATGGTGTCCGGTTGCTATGGCATCAGGGGTCCATTTAAAAGCCATGATGCCAGCCAACAGCCAAAACTGCCTATTCTCCGCAGCCCAACCCCCCGATCTGGCCTCCTAATTCCAAGGTCGGGATGCAGGGAATGTCCGCTGCCCCCCCCCGTCCCATTCGCGCCCCGGGCACAGCAAAAAAAAAGTCCAGGAAGTAACTTCCACACTCACGTCACTGGCCCTGGACGTACAGGGCCAACATTAGAATCAGCCCTGTATATCCAGGGCCAGAGACTGCCCACTGCCCTCCCAGACTCCGCCCCCTAGCCACCTATTCCCCACCCCCATCTAACTTCCCTGCACAACCGGTGGGGAAGTTAGTCGGGGCAGGAGCCGGCTATGAATAGCGGGGATGGACGTCCCATCAGGCCCTCCATCCCCGCTATTCATAGCACAGAATCCTCTGAGTGTCCATATATTTATATCTATTTAGGGAGACATATGGTCAAATAATTTAAATTGTGATTAATTTAAATTTTGATTAACCTGAATATCATAGTAATTGTTCTACTTATTTAAATTTTACTGTATGGTATTGTATTGTAATGTATAGTTTTTCTGTCCTCCCTCACTCTTAACATGCAAACCCTTTGTTGCCTTGTCAACCACTTTGATTGAAGGATAAGGTGGTATACAAAACTGGTTAAATAAATAAATACCCAATAACTCCATATGACATGTATATAGTTACCTATTCAATGCTACGCATATGTATATAGTTTACCCTGTTTTCCAAGTTACTTGTTCCTGTTCAATGAAATGACCTGACTTTTGTTCATTGTCGGATACCTTTTGTTTTATGTAAACCACGCTGATCGCAAATAGTGCGGTATATAAGAAATGCAAATAATAAATAAATAAATAATAAATAAATAAATATGTGCCATTCACAGTATGCTATAACTTTTTATAATTTTTATTTAAAATTTTTATTTTATATTTCAAATATTTTGTTAATGTTTTATGAATTGTTCATTTTGAGACTCCTTATATATTTATCCTTTTATAAAGTTTGAGTGCTAGCAATTGTCAAACCTTTTTTAAGCCCAGCTACACTGACAGCTTTTACTACATCCTCCGGTAATGAATTCCAGAGTTTGATTATAATTTACTGAAAAAATATTTTCTTATTAATCTTAAATGTGTTACATTGTAGCTTCATTGCATGTCCCCTAGTCTTTCTACTTTTTGATAATGTGAACAATCGATCTACATTTACAGATTCCGCTCCATTCATTAATTTATACACCTATCATATCTCACTTCAGCTGTCTCTTTTCCAAATTGAAGAGCCCTAACCTTTTAAGCCTTTCCTCATAGGGGTATCCTTCCATCCCCTCTACCATTTTTGTAGATCTTCTCTGTCCCTTTTCTATTCTGCCAAATCTTTTTTATGTTACAGTGACCAGAATTGCACACAATATTCAAGGTGTGGTCGCACCATGGAACGATACAGAGGCATTATAATATACTTGGTTTTATTTTCCATTCCTTTACACTGGGTGGAGGGTTTCAATGTGTTATCCATGATGCCTAAATCTTTTTTCTGGGTGCTGGTTCCTAATGTGGAACCTTGTATCATATACCATAATTTGGGTTATTGTTTCCTAGGTACATAACTTTGAACTTGTCCACTTTAAATTTCATCTGCCATTTGACATCCAGTCTTTCAATTTATCAAGGCCCTCTTGCAATTTTTCAGAATCTTCTTGCGTTTTAACAATTGAATAATTGTGGCATCTGCAGATTTGATCACCACACTTATTATTCCTATTTTCAGGTCATTTATGACTGTTAAAAATCAGCGGGCCCAGCACAGATCCCCGGGGTAGTCCACTATTCACCTTTCTCCATTGAGAAAATTGGCCATTTAGCCCTACCCTCTGCTTTCTATCTTTTAATCAGTTTCTGATCCACAATACAATGCCTCCTATCCCATTACTTTTTAATTTTGCAAGAGTCTCTCATGAAGGATGTTGTCAAAGGTTTTTTGAAAATCCAGATACACTATATCAACCAGCTTACCTTTGTCTACCTTCAAAAAAATATAACAGACAAGATTGGCTAAATCCACATTGGCTATGTACATGTTCAGTAATTTTGTTCTTTATAATGGTTTCTGTCAGTTTGCCTGGTACTGATGTCAGGCTCATCTGTCTGTAGTTTCCTGGATCACTCCTGAAACCCTTTTTACAAATTTGTATTACATTGGTCATTCTCCAGTCTTCAGGTACTATTGTTGATTTCAATGATAATTTACAGATTAATAGGTCGGCAATCTCATCTTTCAGTTCTTCTAATACCCTTGGATGTATACCATCCAGTCCAGGTGATTTACTACTCTTCAGTTTATCAAATACTTGCAATACGTCTTTCTGATTTATCAATATTTCTTTCAATTCTTCTGATATATCACTTTTAAATACCATTTCAGGCATGGGTAACTTCCCTACATCTTCTTCAGTAAAGACCAAAGCAATGAATTCATTCAGTCTTTCTGCTTCAGCCTTGTCATCCCTTAGCACTCCTTACACAATGAATTGACACAAATATAAAAATTTGTACCCATTAAAATATTCTAATGCATGTTAAATTTTTTATGCTAAAACAAATGCCTGAAAAAGCGCACAAAAAATAAAGAAAAAGCCTGAAGAAACTAGGTTGATGTCTTAGCCTTAGAATGTGTATATCCTAAAAAATGAGCCTTGAACTATTTTTTCCCATCTTGTGAGTTTGCAATATTTATTTGCAATATGGATAGAAGAAGCTGCCATAGCCAAGCTTCAAGCCTGTTCAAATTTGACTCAATGAGTTTAACAAAGGAGTAGCCAAATTGGCATGCCTAGGTCTCTTATCCAAGATTAAACATGGCTCAGAAGGTAAAATGGAATTTTACAGACATTAGCAGCCTGTTCATGCAAAATTTGACATATAAAAGCCCTCAAAAAATTAAATGTAATTTTCTCTTTTTTTGTAGAAATGTGCTTTATTACATTTTTATTGTATTAATCTGGGAGCAAGTTATAAGCAGAATAATCTCCAATTTGTAACTCTCCTCCTCCCCCCAACCAACCAGTTACACAAATTCATAAACACATCTGAAGACAAGTATCACTTTAAATAAATGTAATTTTCTATTATTGTGAAAATGTCCTTTGAAGCCTTTTTTTGCATGCCAGTTTTCTATATATTCATATTTAATGAGCTGCTGCTTTTCATGATCATGTATCACAGCTGCTCACTAATTTTAAGTGTAAATAAAATTTCAAAGGTAGCAAAGCACATGCAGAATTTTACTACTTACAAATGTCAAAAGCCCTTGTGGACACGCTGACTAATCCCTGCATTGTTCCATTGTGGTGACTCCTGAAGGGGAATGCCATAACAAAAATGATTCATGCCACTCAGTAATCACCAGCAGGCTGCTGGTAGGAAAATGTGGATCACTGTCAATGTTGAAGATACTGGAAATATTCAGCACCGCTATCTGGACTGTGAGTGGCGCTGCGTATCAGAAAGAGTGGGCAATATTCATTCCCCTATCCAGATAAATTTAGAACAGCCTTTTTACTGTCCTAAAGATACGCAGATAGTGGACTAAATATTGCTGCTATCTGGATCATTTATTTTTTTGACTTAGACATTTTTACTAATTGCCGAAAAAGCAATAATAAAGAAAATTCAAGGAACGAGTTTGAAAAAAAAAAGAGGCAAAGAAAAACAGTTTTGTAATCCACATCACAAGCAGGAACTTGGTTGCAAGCAAGCTATCAAAGCTCCACCAACTAGCACATGGTAGGAAAGAATCATATTGCAAGAGCTGTTGCCTCCATTACTGACTCTGCCTCTGTCTAGACAGAGATTCCATTGCCAGTTGAAGGATAGGTTCCATGTGCAGGATGCCTGCATGATCAAGCTCACAGAAAAGAAGTGGAGGAGCTGAGAGCAGAGGTGGTGAGGCTGAGGCACATTCAAGACAGCGAAAAGTACATTGATGAGATGCTTCTTGAATCATCCAAGCTCCCAACACAGGTGAAGATGGGAGCCTACAGATTGATGAAAGCTGAACACAAGTCAACAGGGCTTGCAGAATCACAAATCCAGCTCCTCCACCCTTGAATTGAAGAATTCTTAGGCAGGCCTAGAAGTGGAGGAGATGAAAGCATCCCAGGAAAGGGAAGAACCAGAGCTCGAGCATCCCAACGTTACAGAATCAGTGACCAGAAGGAAGCAAAGGCTAGTGGTGGATGGTTACTCTCTTCTGAGGCATCCATCTGCCGACCTTACTTGATGTCCAGAGGGATGTGCTATCTGACAGGTGCCAAAATCCAAGTCTACTGACTATTACCCAATGTTGCTCATCCATGTCAACACTAATGATACTGCCAGGTATCCCTCTGAGTGTATCAAAAGAATGATTTTATGGCTCTGGGACAGAGAGTGAAGCAGGTGCATAGGTGATGTTCTCTTCAGTCCTCCCTGTTGAGGGAAAAGGCAGAGATTTAGATGCTCTCATCCTGGAAATAAATGCATTGCTGTGTAGATAGTGTCATCAACAGTGTTTTGGTTTCCTGGACAATGGAATGATGTTCCAAGGGCTGCTGAGCAGAAATGGTGCCCCATCTGTCCAAGAAGGGTTGACATGTCATCAGTAGAAGACTGACTAACCTACTGAAGAGGGCTTTAAACTAGATTCATTGGGAATGGGTGAAGAAAGCCCCAGATATGTGAAACATTAAATATCTCTACAGAAAAGGGTAAAAAGACCAACATCTTGAAGTGGGGTGTATAAATGCCTGTAGCAGGGGAATTAAGATCCCAGATGTTGAGGCTTTAGTGTAACAGGCTGACTTGGATTTAGTGGCGGTTACAGAAACATGGTTCATGGACAGCCATGACTGGGATGTAATTATACTGAGGTATACCTTATTCAAGAAGGATAGGAGAGGAGGAATGGCACTATATGCAAAAACAGCATTAAAGCTATAGAATTACAGGGCTTAAAAGGGAGAGAGGAGGCATTGTGGGTTAAACTATTAAGAGAAAAAGAGAAATCAGTTTCCATTGGTGTGATATACAGACCTCCCTCAAAGGCAGAAGTAGTAGATGGAGATTTAATAGAAGACATATGAAGCATTACTAGGAAAAGGGAAGTGCTATTGATAGGTGATTT
Source organism: Ichthyophis bannanicus (assembly GCA_033557465.1). Classification (NCBI taxonomy): domain Eukaryota; kingdom Metazoa; phylum Chordata; class Amphibia; order Gymnophiona; family Ichthyophiidae; genus Ichthyophis; species Ichthyophis bannanicus. The sequence goes on from CM066032.1 coordinate 724,550,410, forward strand.
CAATATGCCAGATGTGGATTGGCACATCTCTGCTGCGGTGTCATCTAAAAGTAAGAAGATACTGGATTCTTTACAAGGAGAATTATTCAGGCAACTGGTAACAGAACCCCCACACATGAAGGGGCCATACTGGGCTTGGTGCTTACCAATGGGGGAAAGTGTTTCGGATGCTATAGTGGGAGATCATCTTGCCTGTAGTCAGTGATCACTAGATGGTGTGGTTCAGTATTAGGACTAGGGCTGATAAAATCCACTCAAAAGTGGGGGTCTTAGATTTTAGGAAAACTAACTTTGCCAAGATGAGCCAATACCTCAAGGAGTCGTTAGTGGGATGGGAACTCCTGGGGGATGTAGAAAAACAATGGCAAAACACAAAAGGATATTTAAAGGGCAACCAACCTTTTTGTTAAATGATAAATAAATGTAAAAGGCAAAGGAGGCCGCTATGGTTCTCAAAATAAGAAGCTGAAAAGGTGAAGAAAAAGAGGGAGGCCTTCATGAAATACAAGAGATCACAGAGAGAGGAAGACAGGCATCTATATTTGGAAAAACTTAACAAAGTTAACAAAGTAGTCTGGAAAGCAAAGATACTAAAAGAAGAGGAAATAGCCTATGCTATAAAATGGGGGAATAAGACATTTTTCAGATATGTTAGTGAGCAGAGGAAGGGCAAAAGTAGTATTGTCAGACTCAAGGGTGAAGTTGAGGAATATGTAGAAACTGATGAGGATAAAGCGGAATTGCTTAACAAATATTTCTGTTCTGTGTTCACAGATGAAGGTCTGGGTGCAGGATTTCATAAATCACCCACAAATTGGAACAGAAGTAACAAGGATCTTGAATGATTTTCAGAAGACTATTCAGGAGGAACTAGCAAAACTAAAAGTAGACAAAGCGATGGGACTTGAAGGGATACTTCCGAGAATACTGAAGGAACTTAGGGATGTTCTAGTGGCTCCACTGACTGAACTTTTCAATGTCCCTTTGGAGTTGGGAGTGGTGAGAGAGGTACATGTGGTCCCATTACACAAAAACAGTACGGATGTGGTTGAAAACTACAGGCCAGTTAGTCTAACCTCTGTGGTGAGTAAATTATTAGAAACGATGCTCAAAGAGAAAATAGTAAAGTTTCTGGAGTCCAGCGGATTACATGATTGGAGGCAGCATGGATTCACCAGAGGCAGGACTTGTCAGACAAATCTGATTGATTTCTTTGACTAGGTGACCAGGAAGTTGGACTGAGGGATACCCCTAGATGTGGTGTACTTGAATTTCAGTAAAGCCTTTGACACCATTCCGCACAAGCGACTTATAAACAAACTGAACACACTAGGGATGGACCCTAAAGTTACTGCTTGGGTTAGAAATGGATTTAGTGGGAGGTGAGAAAGGGTACAGGTAAATGGAGTTCACTCTGAGGAGAGGGAGGTTACCAGTGGAGTGCCACAGGGATCTATCCTTGGTCTGATTTTTTAAACATTTTTGTTAGTGATATTGTGGAAGGGCTGTTGGGTAAGATTTGCATCTTTGAGGATGATACCAAAAACTGCAATAGAGTGGACACCCAGGAAGGAGTAGATAACATGAGGAGGGATCTAACTAAGCATGAAATATGGTCTAGAATTTGGATTTTGAATTTTCATGCTAAACAATGCAGGGTCATGCATTTGGGCTGCAAAACTCCAATGGAGCAGTAGTGTGTGTGTGTGTGTGTGTGTGTGTGTGTGTGTGTGTGTACTTCTGTCCACAAAGGAAGAGTGGGATCTGGGCATGATTATATCTGACAATCTTAAAGTAGCTAAACAGGTAGAAAAGGCAATGGTGAAAGCTTGAAGGATGCTTGGGTGCATAGGGAGAGGAATGGCCAGCATATAGTAGGAGGTGATAGTGTCTCTGTATAGGTCTTTGGTGTGACCTCTCTTGGAGTATTGTGTGCAATTCTGGAGACCACAAGTTACAAAGGATATAAAAAGGTCGAAGTCGGTGCAGAGGGTGGCTACCAAAATGGTTAGTGGACTTCACCATAAGGCATATGGGGACAAACTTAAAGATCTCAATATGTATAGTTTGGAAGGAAGGCAGGAGAGAGAAGGCAAGTTCTTAGGATTGAAGGCAAGCTCTGCTATAAGGGGACATAGGATGAGGGTAAAAGGGGATAGACTTAGGAGAAATATGCGGAAATATTTCTTTATGGAAAGAGTGGTAGATGAGTATCATAGTCTCCCAGTGGAGGTGGTAGAGATGAGGACAGTATTTGAATTCAAAAAAAGCATGGGACAAACAGAGAATCTCTAAAGGAAAAAAAGGTCCTATTATAGTAGTTGATATGGAAAGGTAGACTAGATAGGCCATGTGATCTTTTTCTGCCGTGATGTTTATATGTTTCTATGAGTGTGAATATCCCAGTGGTAGACTGAAAACATTATGGGCATGTCAGCCCTCTGTGTGCCCGATTGGAACTGGATGCACAAAGGGAGCCGCAATTCTGATCCTGCAGGGTACGCCTAGCCCCATGGGATAAGAATTGTGACCAGGCCCATACGTGAGAGCTGGGACCCCGATTCCATCCCGGGCTGCACATACAGGCCTTGCCCAGCTAGCTCAGTCAGGGCTTTCCAATGGAGCCGTGGCACCATATCTTCCGGTTGCCATGGCACCGCAGCTCCATTGAAAAGCTGTGATCCCCGGCCGCCAGTTCCAAAGCTATATGTCCCGCAGCCCAACCCTTGATCTGGTCTCCTAAGGCCAGGGTTGGGCTGTGGGGAAGTCCTCTACCACCCCCCCCCCCCCGTCCTTACCGTGCCACAGACCTGCCGTCCCCCACCGCATTGGGGAACTTATTCCACCTCGGAGGTGGTATAAGTTACCTGTTCATGCTGACAGCCCCAGATGTACAGGGCAGACAGTGGAATTGGACCTGTACATACTGGGCCGATGACCACCCACTGCCAGCCCTAACACTGTCCCTGATCTGCCCCTTTCCCGCCCCATTTACTTTCCCCGTACAACATGTGGGGAAGGTAGACGGGATTGGGAAAGGGGCCGAATAGTGGGGATGGACGTCCCAACGGGACATCCATCCTGCAATTTGTGTCTCAGAATGACCCCCTATCTGGATAATTAAAAGGTGTGTTCACTCTGTCTTCACTCTGTCCCAGCATTATCCGGTAGCACCAGGGCAGTGTGTAATGGTTTTCAGCAATATTATGAGGTTTATTCTCAACCACGAATAGCGGGGATGAACGTCCCATTGGGACGTCCATCCCCACTATTCGTCTGCCTTTCCAGTCCCTGCCAAGCCTCCCCGTATGAACAGGGCCAATTCTGATGTGGGCCCTGTACATCCAGGGCCAGCAGAGTAAACAGGGAACTTATTCCACCTCTGGGGTAGAATAAGTTCCCCTAGATGACAGGTGACAGCAGGCCCGGGGCACATCAAAGGGTGGAGGGGGCGCAGGAGATTCCCTGGCAGCCAAACCCTGGCCTTGGGAGGCCAAATCGGAGGTCAGGCTGGAGGGAATGAATTAATTCATTGGCAGCCATGGATCATGGCTCCTGAATAGAGCCACAGTGCCATAGCAACCAGACACCACCGCGCTGTGGCTCCATTCAGGAGCCTTGACTGCGTTAGTCGGGCAGGTGCCTGTAAATTCAGGTCGACTGGAATCGGGTCTTGACCTGCACATACAGGCTTAGATGGGATTCTGATCTCATGGGGCTAGACATGCCTTGCGGGATCAGAATCCCATCTATCTCTGTGCGCCTGGTTCTGACAGGATGCACAGAGGCCTGGACGTCCACAATAGAATAGTTCTCCACCCGAATAGAGCCGCTGAAGATCAACAGATAAGTGTTTCTGGCCAGCCCTATCAATGCCATAGAACTTAGTAAAGAGTCCAACGACTTCTTTAAACAAATTTTATACTTTTTAGTAATCTAGGTTTAAGAAGTTATAATCTGTGCTTGTGAAGTAGGAAAAAACATCAAGATAATCTGTAGTGTCCAGGGACAGAGGCAGATATGTAACTGTAATGATGTCAATCAGTATCTGATATTAATAATGATGTTCATAGCAACAAGGCATCAGTATATAGGGCAGGCTGCTGAGTTGGTGAAGGAATGAATATAATGATTCACAGAAATAAAGTAGTTGAATGAATAACAAGGGATATTTTTATAAAGGTAGACAAGGATATGAGCTGAGAGAGCTAAAGGGAAGAAAGGTTATTCCTCCTCACCTCTAACTTCTCCTGAATCATTTTGTTAAGATTTATTCTCAATTTCCCTGTGCCTCCGCCTAAACTCTGCCTGTTCCATCTTTCCTCTTCCTGTGTAAACCTCTTAGGCTGTGACTGGTTTTGCTTTGCACGTTCTGTTAGATGCCACCTCTCTCTCTGTTACTTTCTCCTCTATGTTCCTCCCTTCTTGCAAGTGTTACATTAAAAGTAACAATTCTTACTTATGGGAGTAAGAAACATAGAAAAATGACAACAGAAAAAGACCACATGGCCTATCTAGTCTGTCCTTCCATATCAACAAGTACAACAGTCCCCTTTTTACCTTTATAGATCCTCTGTGTTTGTCCCATGCTTTTTTGAATTCAGTTACTGTCCTCATCTCTACCACCTCCACTGGGAGACTATTCCACAGATCCACTACTCTTTCCGTAAAGAAATATTTCCTTATATCACTCCTGAATCTATCTTCCTTCACCCTCATCCCATTTCCCCTCATAGCAGAACTTGCTTTCAATTGAAAGAGGCTCTCTCACTGAACATTTATGCCATGGAGGTATTTAAACATCTCAATCATATCACCTCTATCCCGCCCTTCTTCTAATCTGTCCTCATATGCTTTATAATGAAGACCACTAACCATTTTAGTAGCCACCCTCTGTACCGACTCCATCCTGTTTATATCCTTTTGAAGGTGCGGTCTCCAGAATTTCACACAATATGCCAAATGATGCCACATCAAAGACTTTTACAGAGGCACTATCACCTCCTTTCTTCTGCTAGCCATTCCTCTCCCCATGCACGCAAGCATCCTCCTAACTTTTGCCATTGCCTTTTCTACCTGTTTAGCTACATTAAGATCATCATACACAATCACGCCTAGGTCCTGCTCTTCAGTGGAAAAAGTACTTCACCAACTATACTATATTGCTCCCTTGGACTACTGCAGCCCAAATGCATGACCTTGCATTTTTTAACATTAAATCTCAGCTGCCAAATTTTAGACCATTATTCAAGCTTAGCTAGATCCCTCCTTCCTGGGTGTCTACCCTATTGCAGACTTTGGTATCACCCACAAAGAGGCAAACCTTACCAGACAGCCCTTCCACTATATCACTAACAAAGATGTTAAAAAGAATCAGACCAAGGACAGATCCCTGGGGCACACCACTGGTAACATCCTTCTCCTCAGAGTGAGCTCCACTTACCTGTACCTTTTGTTGCCTCCTATTCAACCAATTTTTAACACACGCAGTAACTTTAGGGTCCATCCCTAGGGTGCTCAATTTGTTTATAAGTTGCCTATGAGGAACGGTGTGAAAGGCTTTACTGAAATCTAAATACACCACATCTAGGGCTCTCCCGCAGTCTAATTCCCTGGCCACCCAGTCAAGGAAATCAATCAGATTTGTCTGACAGGACTTGTCTCTGGTGAATCCATGCTGCCTCGGATCCTGTAATCCGCTGGACTCCAGAAACCTCACTATTTCAGCAGTGCTTCCAATAATTTACTCACCACTGAAGTTAAACTAACCAGCCTGTAGTTTTCAACCACATCCTTACTTCCACTTTTGTGTAAAGGGACCACATGTGCCTCTCTCCAGTCCTTTGGCACCGCTCCTGACTCCAAGGAGGCATTGAAAGGGTCAGTCTGTGGAGTTGCTATAACCTCCCCAAGTTCCCTTAGTATTCTAGGATGTATCCCATCCAGTCCCATCACTTTGTCTACATTAAGCTTAGCTAGTTTCTCGCGAACACAGTCTTCTGAAAATTGCTCAAGATGCCCCTCACTTCTGTTCCTATTTGTGGGTGTTTTCTGATGTCCTGCTCCTTGTTCTTCATCTGTGAACACAGAACAGAAATATTTGTTAAGCAATTCTGCTTTATCCTCATTGGCTTCTACATGTTCCTCCCCTTCACCCTTGAGTCTGACAATACCACTTTTGCCCTTCCTCTTCTCATTAACATATCTGAAAAATGTCTAATCCCTCCATTTTATTGCATTGGCTATTTTCTCCTCTTTCTGAATTTTGCTAGATTCTGTTTTTTCGAAATATATATGCCTGTCTTCCTCTCTCTGTGATCTCTTGTAGTTCATGAAGGCCTGTCTCTTTTTCTTCACCTTTTCAGCTACTTCTTTCGAACACCATGTTGTTCTCCTTTTCCTTTTACCTTTATTTACCAATTTAACAAAAAGGTTGGTTGCCCTGAAAACATCCCCTTTCAGTTTTGCCCTCTCTTTTTCTACATCCCCCAGATGTTTTCCCCCAGTAATTTTAAAACAGTTCGCCTATGCTGAAAGTCCAAGAAGTTGCCTTTTCTGTCCCTACTTTATGAGTAGAATACAGGCATCTTTATAAAATAAGCACCCAACACCACCTCCAATAGTGTGCAAAAGCAAATGCCTGAAAGATGATATAAACATACGCATGTACTCCACTGCATGCACATTATCACTTCACTGCCACTTGAAATAGACAACAGCCTCGGGAATGCCCATGCACTGTACACTTAAGAATATATGTGATCCTTATGCACATATACAAATAATGCAACTTCAAGCTCACACTTCTGGGGAGGTTTCTGGAATAAAGCTTCTGCTATACCTTTCTCTATTCTGACATTGTGGTCTTTTCCTAACACTGCTTACACATGACCCAAATGATCAACCATTCTACCAATCATGTTGTGTGTTTACATCCTCAGCAGTGTCTTTGTACATAGATGCTAGTCTTCCTACTCTTTCTTGCTGCCTTGGCATTTCATTCCACTTCTATTGATGCTGTTTTACCCCTTCACAACACAATAGTTGCCATATTGGGTCACACCAAGGTCCATCAAGTCCAGTATCCTGTTTCCAACTGTGGCCTTTCTAGGTCATAAGTACCTGACAGGTTGCCAAAAGGCACACAGGTTCCACAATGCTTGTCTTGGGGTAAGCAGTGGATTTCCTGGTCCTCTTTAATAATGGTTTATGGACCTTTCCTCCAGAAACCTGTCCAAATCTTTTTTAAACACAGCTGCACTAACAGATTTTACTACATCCTCTGGTAATGATTCCCAGAGTTTGATTACATGATGAGTGAAAAAATATTTTCTTATTAGTCTTAAACATGTTACACTATAGCTTCATTGCATGTCCCCTAGTTTTCTACTTAACGGTGTAAAAAACTGATTTACGTTTACCTGTTCCATTTCATTCATTAATTTATAGACCTCTATTATATCTCCCCTCAACCATCTCTTTTCCAAGTTGAAAAGTCCTAATCTTTTAAGCCTTTCCTCATAGGGGTATCCTTCCATTCCCTTTACCATTTTGGTGGTTCTTCTCTGTATCTTTCCTAGTTCTGCTATATCCTTTTTAACATATGGTGACCAGAGTTGCACACAATATTCAAGGTACGGTCACACCATGGAATGATACAGAGGCATTATAATATCCTTGGGTTTTATTCTTCAATCTTTACTGATAGTTGATCCAAGTAGGTTAAAGTTGTCCACTGAATGGGGTGGAGCCTGATATCTGTCAAGATGGAGATGTAAGAGCGGTGCTCCGGAGGGCAAAGACAAGAATCCTGTTTTTCTGCAATATTTGATAATATAGCTCCTACCTACGTGGTTCCCATTCAATCCCGGATATGTCAAGTTCCAAGCAGACGTGGTTGGATTTCCAACTTTCTCAAAATGCTAGTGCAAAGAGATCCAAGATAGAACCTCTCTCACCTCACAAGATGGCGGTCATCCGTGATGGCCCTGAGACCTCGCAGGAGATCTTGGCTGAGATTCGGGCAGTCAAAGAAATGGTCAAATCCAATGGTAATCGCTAAGGGCAATGCAGGAAGATATCAATGCTTTGAGATCTTCGTTAGGGGCAAATATGACCCATTTGGAAAGATAGAGAAGGTGGTGGCATTGCATGAGGAGAGACCTGAGGCCGTTGAGAAGCAGGCCAAGTTGATTCGCTCACTGCAAAGAAAGGTGGAAGATGGCAATAATTGCTCACGGCGAAACAACATAAGGGTGCTGGGAGTGCTTGAAAGAGCAGAAGGACATGATTTGATATCTTTTCTGCAGGCTATGATTCCAGATGTGTTAAAGTTGCATTTCACTATGCCGTTTGAGATTGAGCGTGCCCATAGAGTGACTATGCAATCTAAGGCCATAAACAAGCATCCACGCCCAATTATCCTGAAAGTTTTACGCTTTCAACAAGTGTTGCAGATAATGGGGGCTGCCAGAGCACTCACAGCTTTGGAATTTCAGAGGCATAAACTCCTGTTCTTTCCGGATTTTGCGAGGACGATGGTGGATCGGAGAAGGAGTTTTTTGGCGCTGCATCCACACTTGATACAGCTGAAGGCCCATTTTGGATTGCTATATCCTGCTCGCATGAAAGTCACGCTGCACAACCAGACCAAGACTTTTGATGACTCTAGAGATTTATGTGCATTTCTGGAAGAAATAGAAATAGAGTCACCGATGGTGCAGTGAAGGACATATTATATCTTCTGTTTGTCACAGTTTTACGGCGCTTGTTTTTTGAGCGGTCGACTGGCCTGTGATCATGGGAAGGCAAATTATCCACGTAGAAACGGCACATAAGTGTGTCACACTGCTATTTCCTGAGACATTTGTGCTGTTCTGTCTATAAGACATTATTTTTACTTTTAAGATGGGAGGTGGGCAAGATTTGATATTCGGAGTATTGCAGGAGTGTGGGAGTGTTGGGCCATTGAGCCCTCCATATCTATCTTGTCCTAGTGGGCTCACCCGCTAAATTTTGTGTTTTATATAGCTCACTTGGAATGTTTTCGGTCTTTTTTTAAAATTTATTTTCTTTTCTTACTAAAGTTAGTTGTTTTTATTGCGCTTGATCATATGACGGGGCCTTTGCTCGTTTCTAGGGCTATAGATGCAGTCATACTTTAAAAGCGCTTGAAAAGTGTCCTATAATGTTAAATGAAAGGCTATAACACCAAATTATTTCTGTAAGTAATGAGTGCTTATTCAGTGATATATTTAGTATCTTCCTTTCTGGGATTGCGTACCTAAACATTAAGGGTATTAACATTCGCCACTAAGAGATGTTTTCTCCTCTATATGGTAGGATAGAAACTGTTGACATCTCATTACTGCAAGAGACAAATTTGAATGTAATGGAGTAATTGAAATTTGGCACGCCAGCCTGATTTCCAAGGAATTTCTACTGCCCATGTTACAATCTCACTCACCCTCTTTGACTTAACGAGCTCTAGTTATACATAGTAATGTGGTCGTCGGTCTGATTCTTGGTGGGGTCATTTTGAAGATATAAATATGTCTAACACTCATAAAGTGAATCATATAATAGGAATACTGCAAGTGTTCTTTCAAGTAAAACACGTTGTTAATAAGGATAGAACTTTAACTCTGATCTCACGGAGAAATAACCGCCTAGATTTGCTCGTGGGAAACTTGGATGTGAATAAGACTGGGGAAGGAGTTTCACTGAATAAATGGCCTATATTATGGCCTTGTTAATACAAGGTACACGATGGGTGGAGGGGGCCATAGCTACACGTGCAATATGTAAATGAGAATAAAATGTAGGTCTCATCAAGGAGATGTCAACAAATTTGGATAATTGACATAGGATTGACTTAACATTCAGTTGCATTACGCTTAACACATTTATTTATTTACTTATTTGTGTGCTTTTCTATACCGCCCCTTCCAGAGATCAGAGACGGTTTACAGAGAACATGGTAAACATCAATTACATAGAACATAACATAGAACACATAGAATTGTACTGGGTGGTGCTGGGATTCGTGGCCAATCTTTCCTGATCTGGGGTCATTTTTCAATCAGAAAATTGGCATTTTGTACTTATAAAGGAACTGTGGAAGGAGTGGCCTAGTGGTTAGGACAAGGTACTTCAGGCCGGAGGGCCGGGGGTTCAAGTCCCACCTGGGGACAGCAATCTAAGGCCGGAGGGACTGGGATTTCTAGTCCTATAGGCACTCCTTGTGGTCTTGGGCAAGCCACTTAACCCTCCATTGCCCATGTTCCCTGTAAGTATTAGCGTATGTGTGTCATATCCCCTCGTGTTAAATGTATCTCCCAATTGACCGCTTTGACCCGGTGAAAAGCGGGATATAAATACAGCTAAATAAATAAATAAACTGCCTGTTTGAATTAGCTCCATATTGGGGAGTGACCCTTTCCTGTTATTTCTAATTGGAAACATACTACTGAGTTTAGTAGATATTTATGATGTCGCAGTTACGTTTATGTTTCTCCGTAATGGAGTTCTGACTCTTTTATAGCCCTTGTAGGCCTTATAGGTTTGCAGGTTCATTTGGCTCCTGATGATCATAGGAGAATGCGAGAGACAGGGTGGGGTGGGCTATGTTCTGTCTTTAAATATCTTATGTCACAGAAAAGATTTGTGTATTTTAATTTATTGCAAATTGGTTATTTTTTGTTTTGTTTTGCTTTTCTGTTTGTATTTTGTTGGAAATTATAAATAAAGAAATTTTTAAAAAAAGTTGTCCACTGAAATCAGACAATGTGTTGCTCTTGGCAGAATGTCTATGAAGGACTTAGACAAGATTCTCAAGAGCAGAGATGTCTCTCTCCATACAAAGATTCAACTCATTCAAGCCATGGTATTTTCAATATCATGGATGCGAAAGTTGGACAGTGAAAAAGATAGACAGGGATAAAATCGATGCCTTTGAATTATGGTACTGTGTATCCCATGGACTGTCGAAAGAACAAACCAGTCAGTACTAGAGGAGATCAACCTAATCACCCATTATTACTGTATTGTAACTTTTGTTAGCTTCCCTGATTTCTTTCAGCATGTCATTATCCATCTGTTCAGTCTGGCCAGGTGGTCGATAGTACACGCCCACTGCCATTGCCTTCCCATTTTTACATGGAATTTCTATCCATAGAGATTCTACAGCGTATTTTGTTTCCTGCAAAGCTTTAATCCTATGTGACTCAATGTCCTCTGTAACAGAGCACAACCCCTCCACCAATTTGATCTACTCTATCATTGCAATACAGTTTGCACCCAGGTATCAGTTTCCCATTGGTTGTCCTCCTTCCACCAGGTCTCTGAGATACCAATCATATCTAACTTCTCATTTAGAGCTATATATTCTAACTCTCCCATCTTATTTTTTAGACTTCTAGCATTTGCATACAGGCATTTTAGAGGTTGCATTTCAATCACATTAATCTGATTATCAGTTGATAGGGGTAATTCAGAATCTTTCATCTCTGTACTTAAGGGCATCTGGGTAACTTATCTTTATTGGAACCTCTGTTTGGATGGCCTAACTTCCCTGTTTTGTTAGTATCCTTCAAGGATTTATTTATTTATTTATGTGTTTTTAATATAACGTTTTTCTAGAAGGCAAAACAGTTTACATAGAACAAATGGTTTACAAGGAACAGCTGAAGAACTTGTACAGGTAACTGTAACTTGGAACATAGATGAAAGCGGGCAACTTAAGCAATGGGGGTTGTCACCACCCCCCCCCCCCCCGGTGGCCGGTGACTGCAGGGGCAGGTTGTGCATTTAAATCAATTGTAGAAGTAAAAGACTCTTTTGGGCCAGATGCACCTTGGTCCTTGTAGTCCTTTCTCCTTATAGAAATTAGATGTGGATGCCAAGTAGAGAGTAAACAAAAAGCTTTTATTTCCCTTTTAGCACTGAGGTTCGCTAAGTAACAAAAGTAACGTTTTCCTTATTTTCAGGTTTGTGCCAAAGTGTTATTAAACAAGTAAAACTGCTACAGGTTTCACAGTTCCTTGTAGAATATAAAGGGTTTTCTCAACTTCAGAGTGAAATAAATAAACCAGCTCTCCTTTAGCTCAATGTAAGCAAAATCATTGTTAGTGCATGTTCTGGTAAACTATAGCTCTGGGAGTGACTCAAGGCTTCCCGCAACACAAATAGAGCAGTCCATTAATTCCTCCTGTGACAATGCTTCTAAATCCTCAGGCTCCACTTGCATGGGTTCCAGCTCATCTGTGCTTTCTCCTGTATTTGAGCTCTCCCTGGCTGCTATAGTGTGCAAATGAGTATTTCCTTCACCTATCCTCCAGCTGGGCTGTTCAAGGTTTTTCAAGTAGGAAGCATGGCTTGTTCTTAGGCCTCTATGGCGTGGCTTCCAGAACTCCTGCCTTCTTTCATTCCTCTCAGAATGGTTATCTGATTCAAAAGCCCTTCTAGGAGCTAAGTCTCTTTTTAGAATTAAAGTACCACTGTACCTTGGCTTCCTGAAGTCAGTGCTGCTGGTATTTTCCTTACCAGGTACCCTTCCTTGGATACAGTCTCCTTTACAGACTGTTTCTGTGAGTCTCCTGGGCACTGCTTGTCGTCCCTGAAGCTTGGGACAGCCAGGTAATGAATCCAGGCCTCTCTGCTTCTCAGTATGGGGGATTCCATTGTCAGGACCTTTCCTTCCAGTACCTTTAAGTTCCTTTCTCAATCCTTCTGGTGAGCTCAGGCCTCCCTCTAGGCATGGAGTCTCTCTCCCCTTGGATCCTGGCTTCTCCTGGAGTCTCTCTCCCTTGGATCCTGGCTTCTTCTCCTCTTTCTCCCCTCCTTAGTCTGGCTGCAGCTCTCTGCTTATAAAGCCATTCTCCTCTTGTGTTTCCTGGCCTGCTCTTCAGGTGCATCTGATTAGTCCCTGCATAATCAGTACTTGGGTGTGTTCGCTCAGCCTCTGCAGGTTCGTGCCTGCTCCCTCTAGCTGTGTTGCTATGCAATTGCAGCTCCTGCAAGTCAGCTGCTTTGTGAAAGACAGTGGTTTTTTTTCAAATCCAGAGTTTCACTAGCTTCAGCCCTATCACAGGGTATAACTTTAGGATATACTCGTTAGGATTCATTCTTCTGAACCATACGCTCTTGGGCGACTGTCAGCTTTCCCCTATTTAGTTTAAAAGCTGCTTATGGTTTATGGTTTAGGCACTTGATAATGGCCCTAACCCTTCCCTCCTGGGCATATGGACATGAAGAAACCTCCTTGCTGCTAGAGGGTTTTACATCACCTAGAGGTCAGGTTCTAGCTACAGGATCACTTCTTGTCACACCAGGATGATGCTGTCCTATCACATGACCTCTCTCCTCCAAGACAACTGAGAGGCTGCCAGACTGGAGGAGGGACTTCAGTACTACATCCCTGTAGGTCTCATCCATATACCTCTCAGGCATCTAGCATAATCCTAACATCCAATGCTACTTATCTCCAGTGATGAACAGTGGATTTCCCTAGCATTAACTTCATAATGGTTTATGGATCTTTCCTCCAGGAATTTGTCCAAACCTTTTTTTTTTTTTTTAAATTCTTTATTTTCGTTTTATAACAACAAAGGAAAGGAAGACATACAGCTAAAAGACAAATACATAACGTGTAATACATACACCAAAGTAAACCCCTACCACCCCCCTCCCCCCCTGCTTCTTCTCTAGAAAACTAAGCATTCCCGAAGCGGGCGTGTACTTACATTATTGTATTACAAAACCTAACGGTGATCTAAAACATGATGAGTGCACATTATACAGGCATGTTGGAGCAATGAGCAGATTGTACATAATCATTAAGCATCTGCCATTTAGACAAACAAGAGTGAGTTTGGACATGGGGAATAGCTCTCCGAGGTATCTGCTCATATTTACTATATAAGCAGACGAGGTTCCACCATTCATTGACAGTAAGTCGAGAGCTATCCTTCCAATTCCTCGTGATTAAGCATATAGCTATACCCAGCATGAAATCAAGGAGAAAGCGACCCTTCTTAGGAAGAGAGGGGACCTCCGCCACAGAGCGGAGTCCCACGACCTTCCAAGAGAGAGGTTCATGAAAGTGTAAGATAGATTGAATACGACCCCAGACCCGCCCCCAATAGACCTGCAGTTGAGGACATTCATAAATAACATGAGCGAAGGTTCCCACAGCAGTATGACAAGACCAACACAGGTCCCTAGCATTTGGGTTCCATTTGGCTATTTTTTCTGGGGTATAAAAGCATCTGTGTGCAAAGAAGAAGAGAGTTTGGGTAACAGAGGCAGACCGGGAAACCCGCACTACTTTACTCCAAAAAACGCTCCATTGCACAGGGGTTATAGTAGTTTGCAGTTCGCGCTCCCAGGCTTGTTGAGCTCTAAAAGTGTCCGTATCTGTACCCTGACAAATTATTTTATAAAAGTTAGAGGCTACCCCATGTGTACTACTAATGGAGTGAACTGTCTCTAATAGCCCATCCTCAGTAGGGGCAGAGGGCGGCATGATTCGAGCACTTTTGAGGCAGTGTTGAAGCTGCATCAATTGAAAGTAGTGTTTCGCTGGTAACGCAAATTCCTAAGCGTGGCGTGACTCTTGGGGGGACCACTCGTCCTAGGCGGCTGTTTATCAATCAGGGGATCAAGGACTAAATTGAAATCCCCCCCAATGATCAATGAAGTATTAGCAGAAGCCTGCGCAACCTGAGCAATGGTAGCAAAAAAAGGCAGGGTCATCAACATTAGGAGCGTAAAGGCATATACATGTAACTTCTAGGCTACCTATCTTGAGGTGAACTCTAGACCATCTACCTTCTGTATCTGAGCTAGTCGCAATAACAGTAGCATGCAAAGATTTCCTAACCAGTATGGCAACCCCACATTTCTTAGAAACGGCTGGGGAATAAGCGGCCACCATGTAAGGTTTAATATTGAGTTTAAGAGTTTCCTTCGAATTTAAATGCGTTTCTTGGAGAAAATCAGATCCGCTGCTTCCTGACTGAGGTAGCTTAGGATTTTCTTCCGTTTTATCGGATTATTGATGCCTTTTACGTTCAATGAAAAAATCTTACATGGTGCCATCAATCGGTAATAGACATTTTAGGGAAGGGCGCTTGATAACATAGAACATAAGCAGAATCTGTACAACAATGTCATAATCACCGAGTATTCTGGCTAATACACCCCATATTGAAAAATATGTACCAACGTATCTTAGAGAAGAAGCAAAACCCCCAAAGAATATGGCGACCATGTGTCTGCGGGAGGAGGCCCTAGAGAGGAAATAGAAGACATGTAAAAAAAGGAGAAGAAACACCAGAGTCCATAATAACACTGTCTCTGATACTCATCGAGGCTACTGTGGGTAGATGGAGTCGGGTCACAGATACCATCAAGAGTAAGGCAACAGACTGCCCACGCCAGACTCTTTGCTAGGCTGCGGCAGATCCAATATGGCAGATACAGCGGGTATGAGGAGGCTTGCAGGAATATTCTGGAAGTCAGCGCATCAAGTCGGCTTCTTTGGAATCCAAAAACTCCGCTAGTAGATCAGGGTCCTCGAATGTTCTTGTCTGATTGTGAAGCGTGACTCGGAACTTGGCCGGGTACATCAGGCCATAGCGTGCTTGTAGTTGTTGAAGCCTCGGCCGGAATTCCAGAAAGCGCTTTCGGCGGTCGACTGTGGGTTTAGACAAGTCGGGATAGAAGGAGATCTTGTGGCTCTCAAACTCCATATGGCCCTTTGCCCGAGAGGCACTTAGAATTTGCTCCACGTGTTGATATCTCAATAGTCGAAAAATGATAGGCCGCGGGGTCTTCCTGTGGAGCGTTATGCTTGTGGGTACACGATGAGCGCGATCAATCTCCAAATCTTTGGTAAAGGTGATTTGGAGCAGGGAAGGGAGGATTTTGCATAAAAACTCTTTCATGTCTCCCGATTCCGCTCCCTCCGGGATGCCCACGAGTCGTATGTTGTTGCGGCGCGCTCTATTATTGCCATCTTCCACCTCTTTCTGCAAGGCCCGCACCTGTCGTTCAACTTTGTCGAGTTGGGACAACCGGGCCGCATGGGAGTCCAATATGCTCTCCATTTTGTCTTGATGCGAAGAAAGCCCTTCTAGCTTGCTTTGCAGCACACCTAAATCGTCCCGCAGCGCTCGGAGTGCTTCCCCGTTTGCCAGCACAAGGTTTTTGACCCCTCTAATCTCTACGAGGATTTCCTGCTGCATTTCGGGGCCCTCACACAAGGCCGGCCCCTTCTGCGGGGACGGAGGTTCAGTTTTGGAACGTTTGCCGTGAGAAGCCGCTGGAGACCCAAATTCCAGGCGCGTTGGTTTGGTCCCCGCCATCTCACCAATGTGCCCCGGCAAGATCAGAGTAGAAGTTCCAGGTATATGAGGTGTTAATTCAGGATTCTGAGTAGGCCTCTCGGGAGCCTCAGCGTTATGCGACCATCCCGCTGGACATCAGGCTCCGCCCCCCCAAACCTTTTTTTTTTTTCACACAGCTACACTAACCTCTTCTACTACATCCTCCAGCAATGAAGTCCAAAGCTTAACTATGCATAAGAGAAAAATATTTTCTGCTGTTTATTTATTTATTTCCAGTCTTGAAGGACTGGAAAGGGGGGCTGTTACTTCTGGAGAGAAATCTGAAATTGTGAGTATATACTTCTGGGAATTTTTCTGAAAGGAATTTTTTTTCTTTTAAAGCTAATTAATCTGTGAACCCACTATTTTTTTTGTTAAATCAGTCAGGGCCTAGTAGCAACAGTTTAAGATTCAATTTAAAAACACAGAAGAGAACTTTCTGGTTACCTTTCATACCCAGTAGACAGCTGTAGTTTAAATTTCATAGTCACTCAGGGCCTAGCATCAGCAAAGTACTTTTAGTTTCAAATTAAAACACAGAAGAGAGCTTTCTGGGTAAATTTAGAATCCAGCAGAGAGCTTGTAGTTTAAATTTCATAATAGGTTAGAGCCTAGTAGCAGCAAAGAGCTATAATTTAAATCAAATCAGAATATAGCTTAGCACAAGAGGCAAAACAAGGTCAATTCTCCTTGAGCAGCATATAAAGTCTTCTAGAGACCTTTACAAAGAGGCCTTCTACCTAGTGGGCAAGCAACCTGTGAAGCTTTTTCAATAGGTGTTAACACCAGCTGGCAGTTCAAAAGGCCATTTTGGAAGACTCCTTCTATCCAAGCAAGGACTGTTAATTACCCAGGAAGTAGGTCACTGCTTACATCATCAGCACAAGCATAAATAGCTCAACCAGAGCTCTGTGACCCTGTCTTGAAGGACTGGAAAGGGGGGCTGTTACTTCTGGAGAGAAATCTGAAATTGTGAGTATATACTTCTGGGAATTTTTCTGAAAGGAATTTTTTTCTTTTAAAGCTAATTAATCTGTGAACCCACTATTTTTTTGTTAAATCAGTCAGGGCCTAGTAGCAACAGTTTAAGATTCAATTTAAAAACACAGAAGAGAACTTTCTGGTTACCTTTCATACCCAGTAGACAGCTGTAGTTTAAATTTCATAGTCACTCAGGGCCTAGCATCAGCAAAGTACTTTTAGTTTCAAATTAAAACACAGAAGAGAGCTTTCTGGGTAAATTTAGAATCCAGCAGAGAGCTTGTAGTTTAAATTTCATAATAGGTTAGAGCCTAGTAGCAGCAAAGAGCTATAATTTAAATCAAATCAGAATATAGCTTAGCACAAGAGGCAAAACAAGGTCAATTCTCCTTGAGCAGCATATAAAGTCTTCTAGAGACCTTTACAAAGAGGCCTTCTACCTAGTGGGCAAGCAACCTGTGAAGCTTTTTCAATAGGTGTTAACACCAGCTGGCAGTTCAAAAGGCCATTTTGGAAGACTCCTTCTATCCAAGCAAGGACTGTTAATTACCCAGGAAGTAGGTCACTGCTTACATCATCAGCACAAGCATAAATAGCTCAACCAGAGCTCTGTGACCCTGTCTTGAAGGACTGGAAAGGGGGGCTGTTACTTCTGGAGAGAAATCTGAAATTGTGAGTATATACTTCTGGGAATTTTTCTGAAAGGAATTTTTTTTATTTTAAAGCTAATTAATCTGTGAACCCACTATTTTTTTTGTTAAATCAGTCAGGGCCTAGTAGCAACAGTTTAAGATTCAATTTAAAAACACAGAAGAGAACTTTCTGGTTACCTTTCATACCCAGTAGACAGCTGTAGTTTAAATTTCATAGTCACTCAGGGCCTAGCATCAGCAAAGTACTTTTAGTTTCAAATTAAAACACAGAAGAGAGCTTTCTGGTTAAATTTAGAATCCAGCAGAGAGCTTGTAGTTTAAATTTCATAATAGGTTAGAGCCTAGTAGCAGCAAAGAGCTATAATTTAAATCAAATCAGAATATAGTTTTCCTCAGCAGCACAGGACAAGGTACTGTGTAGCAGCCCTTGGGAGATAAAGTTCCTAGATGAAATAAATGACTGCTTCTTGGAGCAGCTGGTTCATGAACCGACCAGAGGGGAAGCAATATTAGACCTAGTCCTTAGTGGAACACCAGATGTAGTGCAAGAGATAAGGGTGTTGGGGCCACTTGGCAATAGTGATCATAGCATGATCGCCTTTGATTTAATTAGTGGAGGAGGGATAGTAAGGAAATCCACAGTACTACCCTTTAACTTTCGAAAGGGAGACTATGATAGAATGAGGAAAACAGTTAAGAAAAAACTAAAAGGAGCAGTTGCAAAGGTTAAAGACGTACATCAAGCTTGGGTGTTGTTGAAAAATACTATCTTGGAAGCCCAGACCAGCTGTATTCCACGCTTTAAGAAAAGTGGAAGGAAGTCCAAAAAATTGCCAGCATGGTTTAAAGCTGAGGTCAGAGAGGCTGTTGTTGCCAAAAAAGCATCTTTCAAGAAATGGAAAAAAGAGCCAAATGATGAAACCTGGAAACAGCACAAGCACTGGCAAGTCAAATGCAAGGCATTGATAAGGCAGGCAAAGAGAGAATTTGAGAAGAAGCTTGCTGCGGAAGCAAAAACGCGAAATAAAGACCTTTTCAAGTACATTCGTAGCAAAAAACCTGTGAGAGAGTCAGTTGGTCCATTAGATGATAAAGGGGTTAAAGGAGCACTAAGAGGCGACAAGGCGATAGCGGAGAGACTGAATGAATTCTTTGCTTCGGTCTTTACTGAGGAAGATGTAGGGATGTTACCCACGACTGAAGTGGTATTTAAAGGTGTGGAAGAATTGAAGGAAATATCGATACATCGGGAAGATGTCCTACAACTATTAGATAAACTGAAGAGTAGCAAGTCACCTGGGCCGGATGGTATACATCCAAGGGTGTTGAAAGAACTGAAATTTGAGATTGCAGACCTGCTATCAGTAATCTGTGAACTATCATTAAAATCATCTCTAATACCTGAGGATTGGAGGATCGCCAATGTAACACCAATTTTTAAAAAGGGTTCGAGGGGTGATCCGGGAAACTACAGACCGGTGAGCCTGACATCAGTACCAGGAAAAATGGTAGAAACCATCATAAAGAATAAAATTACTCAGCATATAGATAGTCATGACCTAATGGGAGACAGCCAACATGGCTTTAGACAAGGAAGATCTTGTCTTACTAATCTGTTATGTTTTTTTGAAGGAGTGAATAAACAGGTGGACAAAGGTGAGTCGGTTGATATTGTGTATCTGGACTTTCAGAAAGCCTTTGACAAGGTCCCTCATGAGAGACTTTTGGCAAAACTAAAGAGTCATGGGATAGGAGGCAGTGTACTACTGTGGATCAGGAACTGGTTAAAAGATAGAAAGCAGAGGGTAGGGCTAAATGGCCAATTTTCCCAATGGAGAAAGGTGAATAGTGGTGTACCCCAGGGATCTGTGCTGGGTCCGCTGCTTTTTGACATATTCATAAATGACCTGGAAAGTGGAATAACGAGTGAGGTTATCAAATTTGCTGATGACACAAAACTATTTAAAGTTGTTAAAACCCAGGAGGATTGTGGAAAATTGCAAGAGGATCTTGATAAATTGGAAGACTGGGCATCAAAATGGCAGATTAAATTTAATGTGGAGAAGTGCAAGGTTATGCACCTAGGGAAGAACAACCCAAACTATGGTTACACGATGCAAGGTTCCACATTAGGAACCACCACCCAAGGAAAAGATTTAGGCGTCCTTGTGGATACCATGTTAAAACCCTCGGCCCAGTGTGCAGCGGCGGCCAAGAGAGCAAATAGAATGCTAGGTATGATAAGGAAAGGAATGGAAAATAAAACAAAAGATATTATAATGCCTCTATATCGTTCCATGGTGAGACCGCACCTTGAATATTGTGTGCAATTCTGGTCGCCGTATCTTAAAAAGGATATAGCAATTTTAGAAAAGGTTCAGAGAAGAGCCACCAAAATGGTAAAGGGGATGGAAGGCTACTCCTATGAAGAAAGGCTAAAAAGATTGGGGCTCTTTAACCTGGAAAAGAGACGGCTGAGGGGAGATATGATAGAAGTCTATAAATTAATGAACGGAGTGGAACGGGTAAACGTAGATCGATTGTTTACCTTATCAGAATATAGAAAGACTAGGGGACATGCAATGAAGCTACAGGGTAAACTATTTAAGACTAATAAAAGAAAATATTTTTTCACTCAATGTGTAATCAAACTCTGGAATTTGTTACCAGAGGATGTAGTAAAGGCTGTTAGTGTAGCTGGGTTTAAAAAAGGTTTGGACAAGTTCCTGGAGGAAAGGTCCATAAACCATTATTAAGAAGGGACCCAGGATATCAATGCTTGAACCAATACAAGCATTGTGGAACCTGTGTCCCTTGGGGAAACTGCTAGGTACGTATGACCTAGATTGGCCACTGTTGGAAACAGAATACTGGGCTTGATGGACCTTGGTCTGACCCAGTATGGCATATCTTATGTTCTTATGTTCTTATGTTCTTATTTAAAATACATTTATATACCATGTTTTCCCAAGTTTCAAATACGGTTTACAAGGAACGTCAAAATGAATTGTACAAACAAGAGCCCAATTCAATTACATTATAACTGTTGGAACTATTTACATTAAAACAGTAGGGTTTACAAACAAATACTTAGTTCGTTTAAATCAACTATTTACATTAGGTTAGAATACTAATCTTAATTACCTTAAACCGTTGGAACGATTTACATTAAGCTGTAATGAAGCTAAATATCTTATTTATTCTAAATATACTATTTTGTAACTTAACAGAAGAACATAAATGTCATACTGGGTATCCTGTTTCTAACCATGCCAATCCAGGTCACAAGTACCTAGCAGGTTCCCAAAAAGGTACATAAGTTCCACAATGCTTGTCCCAGGGTAAGCAGTGGATTTCCTTGGTCCTCTTTAATAGGTTTATGGACCTTTCCTCCATGAACTTCTCCAAACCTTTTTAAACTCATCTACACCAAAAGCTTTTACTACATCCTCCAGT
Source organism: Ichthyophis bannanicus (assembly GCA_033557465.1). Lineage (NCBI taxonomy): Eukaryota > Metazoa > Chordata > Amphibia > Gymnophiona > Ichthyophiidae > Ichthyophis > Ichthyophis bannanicus. The sequence goes on from CM066032.1 coordinate 724,571,888, forward strand.
AACAAATTCCAGAGTTTGAGTACTGTGATAAGGAAGCTTATCATAGCTCAGGAAGGAGCTATAGGAAAGGTGAAGTGACACTGAACAAGTCAGTTCTGGTAGAAATAAGAAAACAGAATTTTCCCACAAAAGACTACCACTCCCAGAATGCACCAGGTATCCAACAGCCATTAGAGAAGCTGAAGTGGGGAAACGTGTGTTCAATCAGGAGGGCTATGAGGTAATCCCTAAGCACTCATCTCAAAGGGCAGGGCCTGATTCAGCACAGCTGCGCTGTATTAGGGAGGAGCACTCATCTAAGCAGAATAAAGGTAGAGTTTATTCTACAGATCATCATCTTCATGATCACCTTGGATATCCTGAGAATCAGCTTGAGCTGGATCCTGAGGATCATCATCATCAGAAGCAGAAGCCAAACCGGATGGACAGAGAGGGAAAGAAACCCTTTGGAAGAAGGAAGAGAAAAGCCTTTGAGAGGTCTAGAAGAGTCCAGAGCAGTACGTATACTGGGAGGCATTCCAAGGGCCAGCATACACCATTGGACTGGGGAAAGCCAGAGGAATGGTGCTGCAGAGCTAGGAATCTCCAGACACTACCTGTGAGGGAGATGGCTGCACGTGGAAGGGACCCTAAGACCCATGCCAGAAGGTATGTGAAGAGAGATCCAGTGTCCAGGGATCTGGATTGGAAGGCTGGACATAAGAACTGGACTACATACTGGCCAGGCTATATAGAGAGGAACTCTAACAGCAATGGAAGCTCAGGTATGAACACTGATCTATGCCCTAGCTATAACCTTGAAAGACAGCAGGGAAACAAGTATTCTCCTGAAAGTGCTCCATTGGGACATTCATCTGTGCCAATCCATGATATTGAACCCATGCTTGTTGAAGAAGGGGGAATGATAGCAGATGAAGAATCTGTTTACATGGACTGCTCTCTGTCTAAACTCCTTTGTGATGGTTGCTGTACTTTATAACAGAAAATCACCAAAGAAATATAAACTTGTTCTTTAATCTACTCAGAAAAGCTCCTGTGTAGGATTTCTGGCCACGCTGTAGAAAGCAAGCCAGCTAAGGGGTTTCAGCTGGATAACTGCTAGCAATTGAGCCTTACCTAATTGCTTGTGAGCTAGGAGAGAATCACTTCTGAATCTATGTGGGAAGTTATCAGAAGTTAACCTGAAAAGAACAGTTTTTTTCTTGCTTTGTGGCTTTTGGTTTGTTGTTTGATATATGCTAAGAAAACATTAGCTAATGCCTGACAAGTTTGAATGTTGTTTTCCTGATTTTGATTTTGTTTTTCCAAGTTAAACACTGGAAGCAAGTAACCTGATTTATGTGCTACCAAGCATATCTGTGTTGGGAGAAATAACCCCATAAATAAATATCTTATTGGCTTTAACACTTGAGCACAACTAAATTATTGTCAGCAGCTGTGTCAGGTGTGAATGAACTGCATTGCCCACAATCCCTTGCAAATCATATAGATATATGTACTTGCCAAGACTGTGAAGATTCTCACCCAGGCAGCCGTCTGACAAATGGCGTAGTTTTTCGGATTGCTTTTGCACAAGGGATTTACTTGCTGAGGATTACAACTAAAGTTCAAGTTTAAAGCTGGAAAAAAAAAAGATTTTCCCTCAACTGCACTTTGGAGGAGAAGTGGATGTTCCAGGAAGCTGTCCCAGGAGGAAAAGACCCTGTGCAGAGCTGGATTCATCACTGACACAAGGTAATAAGTACCTGGGCATGTCTAGTGGTGGATGGGAGTAAGGCACAGGGGTAATTGAAAAAAAAAATAGAAAAAAACACACCTGTTTGGAAGGTGGTGCACTTTGTTTTTTTTTCTTTGTTTCTTGCAGGGATCAAGATGGATCCAAGGGAACTAGCTGATTGGATGGCAGCCCAGTTTAGCAGGCAACAGGAGCTAGCACAGCAGGCTCAGGACACTGCTATGAAAGCCTTAATGGACCAGCAGAAGCCAGTGCTTGATCTGGTGCAAGCCCTAGTTAAGCTGCAGAACCAAAGTGGAACAGATGCAAGACCAGCAGTAAATACTGGTACACCACATGTGGACAGTGTGGGACTCAATCAAGGGATTGGGGCATTTAGTTTTGGGAAGCTAACTCCAGATGATAATGTTGATGATTTTCTAGAGTCTTTTGAAAGAGTGGCACAAGCATTAGCATGGCCAGAGACCCAGTGGGCAGTAAGGCTGGTAGCCTCATTAACTGGAGAGGCGCTTGCAGCTTACAGAGCAATGCCAGCAGCCCAGGCTTTGAATTATAAGGATGTAAAGGCTGCTATTAGAGATCGCCTAGGTTTGTCTATTTCAGAGTATAGGCGAATGTTTAGAGCTACTACATTGAGAGTGGGTGAGACACCCAGGGCTCTGAGTCAGAGAATCAGAGGTTTAGCTGTAAAATGGTTGGAGCCTGAGCAAAAGACGGTAGAAATGTTATTAGACATTATAATGCTTGAACAATTTATGTCTGCGGTCCCTAAAGATTTGCACACTTTCCTTATACAGCAAAATTGCCAAAATCTTGGAGAGGCAACCATGCTAGCAGAGAGATTCTTGGAAGCCACGCAGGCTTGCCATAGAATGGGTGGCCCTCTGAAGATTGGTGCTGAGGCAAGATGTGCTGTATCAGAAAAGAAAATAATTAAAAATGTTTCTGAAAATGAATGTACTGTATCAAACCAGATGACACAGTGGAATAGAAAGAAATGTTTCAAATGTGGAAAATGGGGACATTTAGAAAAGAGATGCCAGACACACACTAGCTTAATGGGTGTGGATTTAAAACAGCCCAAAGAAGGATTTCTTTTGATGGTTGATGTGCAAGGAATTACCACAAATGCTTTGTTAGACTCTGGGGCAGACCAGAGTATGATGTCAAAAAGGCTTTGGAAGAGGATAGAGGCCCAAGAAGGATTTGTGCCTAGAACCCCTGAAAGCCAAGTTCACATCAGATGCATTCATGGTGCTGCAACATCATATCCCACCTATAGGCTAAAGGTTAAGTGCCTGGGGGAACAAGAGGAAGTCCTGTTAGCAGTGGTGCCTAGGCTACCCTTTGATTTGGTTCTAGGAAGAGACTGGCCAAGATTTAAGCAGGGTCTAGTGGAAGGACTAGGAAAGAAGGAGGGAGAAGGTTTAATGGTAATAGCTCCCGGGCCTTTATTTGGAAGTCCTCAGACCCCAGCTAAAAAGATGGTTAAGCGTCCAGAAGACCAAGCTACCCCAAAGCAGACATTCGTCCTAAAGTACCATAGGGTCACAGAGAAGGCCCAAGCTCCTAAGCGGGCAACCCCTCAAGCTGCTGGGTTTGACCTGTGCAGCATAGAAAATGTGACTGTACCTAGCCAAGGGAGAGCCCTGGTTGACACTGGTCTCCAAGTGGAAATACCTATTGGATGCTATGGGAGAGTAGCCCCAAGGTCCGGATTAGCCCTTAAATATTTCTTTTTTTTTTTTTTAAATTCTTTATTTTCGTTTTATTACAACAGAGGAAAGGAAGACATACAGCAAAAGACAAATACATAACATGTAATACATACACCAAAGTAACCCCTACCACCCCCCTCCCCCCTGCTTCTTCTCTAGAAAACTAAGCATTCCCGAAGCGGGCGTGTACGTACATGATTGCATTACAAAACCAAACGGTGACCTACAACATGATGAGTGCATATTATACAGGCATGTTGGAGCAATGAGCAGATTGTACATAATCATTAAGGATCTGCCATTTAGACAAGCAGGAGTAAGTTTGGACATGGGGAATAGCTCTCCGAGGTATCTGCTCATATTTACTATATAAGCAGACGAGGTTCCACCATTCATGGACAGTAAGTCGAGAGCTATCCTTCCAATTCCTCGTGATTAAGCATATGGCTATACCTAGCATAAAATCAAGGAGAAAGCGACCCTTCTTAGGAAGAGAGGGGACCTCCGCCACAGAGCGGAGTCCCACGACCTTCCAAGAAAAGGTGCATGAAAGTGTAAGATAGATTGAATACGACCTCAGACCCGCCCCCAATAGACCTGCAGTTGAGGATATTCATAAAGAACATGAACGAAGGATCCCACAGCAGTATGGCAAGACCAACACAGGTCCCTAGCATTTGGGTTCCATTTGACTATTTTTCTGGGGCATAAAAGCATCTGTGTGCAAAGAAGAAGAAAGTCTGGGTAACAGAGGCAGACCTGGAAACCCACATCACTTTACTCAAAACGCTCCAGTGCACAGGGGTTATAGTGGTTTGCAGTTCGCGCTCCCAGGCTTGTTGAGCTCTAAAAGTGTCCGCAGCTGTACCCTGACAAAGTATTTTATAGAAATTAGAGGCTACCCCACGTGTACCACTAAGGGAGTGAACCAGTTCTGATAGCCCATCCTCAGTAGGGGCAGAGGGCGGCATGCTTCGAGCACTTTTGAGGCAGTGTTGAAGCTGCATCAATTGAAAGTAGTGTTTCGCTGGTAACGCAAATTCCTCTTGTAAGTCCGAAAAGGTTTTCCAATGAGCTTCAGAGAAAAGCTGTTGGGGTGTCCAGAGCCCCTTGAAAGGAAATGACAGCATGATCTAAAATAGGTTGGGAGTGAGTCTTTGCAGTGTCCACCTGAGGAACAAACAATTTTGAGATTAGAAAGAAGTCTATACGAGACTAGGGTTTAGGAGGGAAGGAGAAGAAGGTGAAGTCAAGCTTATTGAAGTGTAGTAATCTCCATAGATCAACTGAAGCAAGATCCTTGATCAGGGAGGGAAGCGTAACATGACTCTTGGGGGGACCACTCGTCCTAGGCGACTATTTGTCTATCAGGGAATCAAAGACTAGATTGAAATCCCCCCCAATGATCAGTGAAGTATTAGCAGAAGCTTGCGCAACCTGAGCAATGGTAGCAAAAAAAAAAAAGAAAAAAAAAAAAAGGCAGGGTCATCAACATTAGGAGCGGAGAGGCATATACATGTAACTTCTAGACAACCTATCTTGAGGAGAACTCTAGACCATCTACCTTCTGTATCTGAGCTAGTCGCAACAACAGTAGCATGCAAAGATTTCCTAACCAGTATGGCAACCCCACATTTCTTAGAAACAGCAGGGGAATAAGCGGCCACCATGTAAGGTTTAACATTAAGTTCAAGAGGTTCCTTCGAGGGGGGGCGGAGCCTGATGTCCAGCGGGTTAGACGCTTCGCGCTGAAGCTCCCGAGAGGCCTACTCAGAATCCTGACTTAATACCTACATAAACTCAATTTTTTGCTCCGAACTTACCGGGGTACCTCGGGGGGGATGGCGGCCCATAAACCAGCACGCTTGGACTTCGGGTCTCCTTCTTCTTCACACGGAAAACGCTCCAAAACAGAGGTGTCTTCCCCACAGAAGATGGTTCCACTTCGGGAAAACCCCGAAATGCATCAGGAGATCTTAGAGGAAATACGCGGCGTGAAGGAACTGGTGCAGTCCAACGGAGAAGCGCTTCGAGCCATGCGAGAAGACTTCGGTGTGCTCCAAGACCGACTTGAAAGTCTTTCATTACGGCAGGACAACATGGCGGGGGTCCTCGACTCGCACGCGGTGCGCTTGGTCAAACTGGACAAGGCTGAGCGCCAAATACAAAATCTTCAGAAAGAGTTAGAAGATAGCAATAATCGAGCCCGTCGCAACAATGTGAGGCTCCTTGGAATACCGGAGGGGGCGGAAGCAGGAGATATCAGAGAATTCCTGCTCAAAACTCTTCCCTCCTTGCTGAAGATCACATTTCATAGAGACCTGGAAATTGATCGAGCACATCGTGTTCCTACCCATATGGCGCTCAACCGAACGACCCCCCGGCCTATTATCTTTCGATTACTACGATATCAACAAGTGGAACAAATTCTAAATGCTGCCCGGGCGAATCGTCATCTGGAGTTTGAAAGTCATAAAGTCTCCTTCTTCCCTGATTTAGCGAAGCCCACAGTTGACCGTCGGAAGAGACTCCTTGCTTTTCGCCCTCGACTTCAACAGCTACAGGCTCGCTTTGGCCTATTGTATCCAGCGAAGCTCCGAGTGACTCTCCACAACCAAACTAGGACATTCGAAGATCCTGATCTACTATCAACATTTTTAGACTCCAAAGAAGCAGAGCAGATGCGTTAACCCAACAACTTGGACTTATTATCTGCCGGCTCTGTCCGCCATTTTGAAGGGCCCGACGCGGTGGTCATAGCCAAGCACAGAGACTGCCTGGACTTTTCTTTCTGTCTTTATATGACTTTCTTGGTCTTCTATCCCTCCATGATGTATGCCTCGGTTCGATTCGGAGCACGCACAGTTATACAGGTTATATGTTTTCAATTTCGGCCTTCTCTGGGGTTTCTCCCCGCAGACACATGGTCGCCAGTAATTTCTGGGGTTCTGCTTCTTCTCTACCGCACTGCGGTTCTTATTTTTTAATGTGGGGCGCTTCATTGTATTACATTAGCTCATTTTCTATCATGTCATGTGTACAGCCAGATACAGTTACTATGAGGGACACTGTGAACTTATGTGCGTTATCATGTTCTCTTTCAGAATTTTTAACCTTGCTCAATGGCCTTATGTAAGATCTTATCACTTAACGTAAAAGGCATCAATAGTCCAATCAAAAGAAAGAAAATTCTTAGCTATCTTAACCATGAGCATGCTGATTTAGTGTTTCTTCAGGAAACGCATCTAAATTCCGCTGAAACACTGAAACTCAATGCTAAACCTTACCTGGTGGCTGCCTATTCTCCCGCCGTCTCCAAACGGTGTGGGGTAGCCATTCTGGTTAAGAAGTCTTTGCAAGCTACTGTAATAGATACTAGCTCTGATAAGGAGGGTAGATGGGCCCGTGCACATTTTAAGGTTGGAGATAGTGAATTCACGTGTATTTGTATTTATGCCCCGAATGTGGATAACCCTGCTTACTATGCAAGTATTGCGCAGTTGGCACAGGCCTCTGCCAATACTCCATTAATACTTGGTGGCGATTTCAATCAAGTGCTAGACCCTTTGATAGATAGACAACCGCCTAGAACGAGTAGTCCACCCAAGAGTCTTGCTACCCTTACAGCTCTGATGCACGACCTTGCGCTAGTAGATATATGGAGGCTGCTTCACCCCTCCGATTTAGAGTACACCTTTTTTTCTGCCCCCCATCACTCACAATCTAGAATAGATTTCTTTCTCATTTCCAAAGCACTGATTTCTCAAGTGGACACGGCTAGGACTCATCCTCTCCATATTTCTGATCATGCTGCCATATCTTTTTCATTGCATGTCACTACGCGAGATGATCATCCCCGTGCTTGGTTTTTTTATAGATCCCTACTGGATCAAAAAGATTTTCAGGTTGACATAAAGGCCGCTATCCAAGATTATTTTCATTTTAACTCACCCCATGACACAGCGAGCTGGGCTTGGTGGGAGGGTTTTAAGGCATCTATCCGTGCTACTATAACCAGCTATCAAATTCGACAGGGGAAACAAAGAAAGCAACACTTACTGATTCTAGAGCAACAGATACAAGCTGGGGAGCGTCTCCTGACGTCCCGTACTGACCCATGTATTTTACTCCGTTTACAACGCCTCCGCTTTCAATACAATCAGCTTTTATATACTGCTGCTGCTAAAAATATTGAATCACAACAAGGGTTGTATTACCGGGAAAATAACCGTGCTGGCAAATTATTAGCGAACGCCCTGAAAGGTCAAAAAGAAGCCAAGCGTGTTACCGCTCTCCGTAATCCGTCGGGGGGGGGGCCTGGTCACTAAAGATACAGAAATCTTAGAACTCTTTCGTGATTTTTATACTCGGCTTTATCAATCTGAATGTGATTTTGAGCCAGAAGTATTTGAACGATTGCTCTCAGGGGTACAACGACCGACCCTATCTGACGAAGATAGAGAGGCCATGGACAAACCATTCACTTTATCAGAAATTCATTCTGCTCTCAAGAGATGTGCCACAGGTCGAGCTGCCGGCCCGGACGGTCTCCCTGCTGAATTCTACAAAACCTTTAATGCTGACTTAGCTCCAGTTTTGAAACTTTATTTTTCTGCTCTGGCCGAGGAAGGATCTCCTTCTGGGTCCTTTTCAATGGCAAATGTAGTAGTTTTTGAGAAAGAGGGGAGAGATCCGCAACTAACAGCTAATTATCGTCCAATTTCCCTCCTAAATGCGGATTATAAAATATTTGCCACCATTCTCTCCACCCGGCTCTCTGATAGGATGTCTACTTTAATACACCCAGATCAATGCGGTTTCATTCCCGGTAGATCAACCGCTGACAATGTTCGGACTCTATGTCATGTACTGACTACCGCAGTTAATCTTGATCGACCATTTGTTGGCCTCTCACTTGATGCTGAGAAGGCCTTTGATCGCTTAGAATGGCCTTTCCTGTTTGCAACTCTCCGCTGGTACGGATTCGGAGAAGGTTTTCTCCGTTGTCTCCACACCATGTACGCACAACCTACAGCCAGTATCTGTGCTAATGCTTTAAAGTCTCAGCCATTTCCCCTTCAACGCGGTACTCGTCAGGGATGCCCACTGTCTCCACTTCTTTTCGATCTTGCACTCGAACCCTTAGCTTTACTAATCCGGCAATCGGAGGAGATTCATGGAGTCCCCTTCTCTCATAGGGAAATTAAAATTTCAGCATATGCTGATGACCTTATGCTCTTTGTCTCTTTAGACTCGGTGCCGGCTGTCCTAGAGCAAATCGGTAAATATTCACAACTCTCGGGGTATAAGATAAATTGGACCAAATCGGTAGCCTTTCCATTAAATTCTCTGATTCATCAAGCAGATATGCAATCCTTTCCCTTTTTATGGCAACCTCGCATGGTCAAATACCTTGGGGTCCACTATTGCTCTCCTTTGGAAGACGCTATCTCCTTTAATGCCAAAGACTTAACCTCTAAAGTCCGGGCGCTTACTCACCGTTGGACTCCTTTAACACTTACCTGGTGGGGTCGCCTAGAAACCATAAAAATGATGATTGTTCCTAAAGTGAATTACATTTTAGAAATGTTGCCCTGTCTCCTACCTCGACGTACATATAAAGATTTAGAGGGCCTTTTGACTAGATACTTATGGCAAAACAAGACACCTAGGATAGCGAAGCATAGGTTGCAAGCTGATAAGGAAAATGGGGGTGTCAGATTCCCTGATTTCCTGAAATATCACCACTCTTTTCTTCTCAAACAAGGCGCTCGTTGGCTGGAAGATCTAGCACCGAGTAGACCTGTGTGGCTAGACATAGAGGAGAACCTTTGCAAACCGTTTCCTCTTACTTCTCTCCCTGGTATGACTCTCCCATCAGACTCCCACTATCCACCAATGCTTTTAGACACTTTAGGTGCCTTTAATACTCTTATTCAATCTCTAGACTCCCGATTCTGTCCGTTAGACAGACTCCCGCTCTGGTACAATACTCGATTTCAAATACAAAATAAACCGATGGCGTGGAGCCCCTGGTACACTAGGGGCATTTGGACCCCTACCCAGTTGTTCCATGATGGTCACTGGAAAACTTTCAGTGAATTGCAAATTGAATTTGGTCTCCCAGCGAAACACTACTTTCAGTTGGTGCAACTACAGCATTGTCTTCGGAGTGCTAAGGTGCTCCCGCCATCGGAATCTCCTACCCAAGACTTGTCGGAGACTATCCGATCTATCGGGAGCTCACCGGGTGTAGCATCTAACTTTTACAAAACCTTAAGTAATGCTGTAAATAGAGGTACCCCTATAGCACAGAAAGCATGGGAGCGGGAACTGCATGTAACTTTGACCCCGGAGCAATGGAGCCTTGTCTGGAGTAGAGTGACACGGGTCTCCAGATCTGCCTCACTCACTCAGACACTCTTCTTTCTAGCCCACCGGTGTTTCTATACTCCTGAAAGATTAGCCAAATGGAACGCCTCCCAGGGCAATAAATGCTGGACATGCCATGCGGCCATTGGTTCACTAACTCATGTTATGTATGAATGTCCCACACTGCAGTATTACTGGCGTCGGGTCTGGGGTCGTATCCAATCTATTTTGCACTTTCAAGAACCCCTGTCTTGGAGGATAGTGGGACTCCGCTCAGCAGCGGGGATCCCCTCTCTTCCAAAATCGGCTTACTTCCTTTTAGACTTCATGCTGGGCATTGCTATTTCCCTAATTACGAAATACTGGAAAAATAGCTCCCATCTGAGCCCCAATGAATGGTGGAATCATGTCTGTCTCTACAGTAAATATGAACAAATACCTCGTATGTTTGCTTCTTCCGTTCAGACCCCCCATCATCTGTCTAAATGGAAGATGCTCAATGACTATGTTCACACCGCTAAATGCTCTCATCTGACTGTTTAAATTTGTATAAATCTCTGTCACATGATCATTCTGTATCGCAGATGCTATTTATGTTCGTTTTGATGTACAATCACTGTTGTTTGGAAGCGCTCACATGCTGATACTGTCGGCTTAGAGAAGAAGCAGGGGGGTGGGGGGTACTAGGGTTTGCTTTTCCTTATTGTATACTTGTTTTGTCTCCTTTGGTGTGTTGTTTCTTTTGTTTGTTGCAAAATGAAAATAAAAGTTTAAAAAAAAAAAAAAAAAAGAGGTTCCTTCGAATTTAAATGCGTGTATTGGAGAAACAGCAGATCCGCTGTTTCCTAACTGAGGTAGCTTAGGATTTTCTTCCGTTTTATCGGATTATTAATGCCTTTTACGTTCAATGAAAAATCTTACATGGTGCCATCAGTCGGTAGAAGACATTTTAGGTAAGGGCGCTTGATAACATAGAACATAAACAGAAGCGGTACAACAATGTCATAATCACCGAGTATTCTAGCTAATACACCCCATATTGAAAAGTATGTACCAACGTATCTTAGAGAAGAAGCAAAACCCCCAAAGAATATGGCGACCAGATGTCTGCGGGAGGAGGCCCCAGAGAGGAAACAGAAGACATGTATGAAAAAGAAAAGAAACACCAGAGTCCATAATAACACTGTCTCTGATACTCGTCGAGGCTGCTGTGGGTAGATGGAGTCGGGTCACAGATACCATCAAGAGTAAGGCAACAGACTACCCACGCCAGACTCTTTGCAAGGCTGCGGCGGATCCAATATGCGGCGGATCCAATATGGCAGGTACAGCGGGTATAAGAAGACTTGCAGGAATATTCTGGAAGTCAGCGCATCAAGTCGGCTTCTTTGGAATCCAAAAACTCCGCTAGTAGATCAGGGTCCTCGAATGTTCTTGTCTGATTGTGAAGCGTGACTCGGAACTTGGCCGGGTACATCAGGCCATAGCGTGCTTGTAGTTGCTGAAGCCTCGGCCGGAATTCCAGAAAGCGCTTTCGGCGGTCGACTGTGGGTTTAGACAAGTCGGGATAGAAGGAGATCTTGTGGCTCTCAAACTCCATATGGCCCTTTGCCCGAGAGGCACTTAGAATTTGCTCCACGTGTTGATATCTCAATAGTCGAAAAATGATAGGCCGCGGGGTCTTCCTGTTGAGCGTTATGCTTGTGGGTACACGATGAGCGCGATCAATCTCCAAATCTTTGGTAAAGGTGATTTGGAGCAAAGAAGGGAGGACCTTGCATAAAAACTCTTTCATGTCTCCCGATTCCGCTCCCTCCGGTATGCCCACGAGTCGTAAGTTATTGCGGCGCGCTCTATTATTGCCATCTTCCACCTCTTTCTGCAAGGCCCGCACCTGTCGTTCAACTTTGTCGAGTTTGGACAACCGGGCCGCATGGGAGTCCAATATGCTCTCCATTTTGTCCTGACGCGAAGAAAGCCCTTCTAGCTTGCTTTGCAACACACCAAAATCGTCCCGCAGCGCTCGAAGTGCTTCACCGTTTGCCTGCACAAGGGTTTTAACCCCTCTAATCTCTACGAGGATTTCCTGCTGCATTTCAGGGCCCTCGCACGAGGCCGGCCCCTTCTGCGGGGACGGGGGTTCAGTTTTGGAACGTTTGCCATGAGAAGCCGCTGGAGACCCAAATTCCAGGCGCGTTGGTTTGGTCCCCGCCATCTCACCAATGTGCCCCGGCAAAATCAGAGTAGAAATTCCAAATATGTGAGGTGTTAATTCAGGATTCTGAGTAGGCCTCTCGGGAGCCTCAGCGTTATGCGACCATCCCGCTGGACATCAGGCTCCGCCCCCTCAGCCCTTAAATATTTCATCGATGTGGGTGCGGGAGTAATTGATCCCGATTACAGGGGCAATATTAAAGTTTTGTTATTTAATTTTGGACAGAATGACTATCACGTGAAGACAGGAGACAGAATTGCCCAATTGATCTGTGAGAGGCTGGGTTTTCCACCTGTGGAGGAGGTCACATCCCTGGAAAATTCTGAGCGTGGAACCAAAGGCTTTGGTTCTACTGACGTCAAAGGGGTTAAAAGCCTAGCTGCCACCTGTGCCCGAGAGAGGGAGGTGAATGAAGAGGAAGATTTGGGACCCCAGGTATCTGATTGAAAAGAAAAATCAGAGCCCCAAATAGGTGAGGACCTGACAGTGGTACAACAGGAAGAAATTAAGAAATTGCTTAAAGAATTCCCAGATGTGTTGACAACCATACCTGGGGAGACACATTTGGTTGCCCATGAAATAATAACTCCACCTGGGAAATGAGTTCGTCAAAGGCCATACCGCTTGCCTGAAGCCAAGAGACAGGAAGTAGTGGCACAAGTCCAGGAGATGTTGGACATGGGAGTAATAGAGGAGTCAAAGAGTCCCTGGAATAGCCCCATATTCCTGGTGCCGAAGCCTGATGGATCTTTAAGATTTTGTATTGACTTCCGGCAGGTAAACGCCATATCAGTTTTTGATGCATATCCAATGCCAAGAATTGAAGAGCTGTTGGACCAGCTGGGACAGGCTCAATACTTAACCACCCTTGATATGACAAAAGAATATTGGCAAATCCCTCTCACCAGGGAGTCGAAGCCGAAGACTGCGTTCAGCACCCCCGTTGGCCTTTTCCAGTTCAAGAGGATGCCTTTCGGACTGCATGGAGCAGCGGCTACCTGCCAAAGGTTAGTGGATCAGGTACTTCGACCCCACCAAAAATATGCTTTTCCATATATGGATGATGTCATAATCCATAGTAATACCTGGGCGGAGCATCTGAAGAGGATCAGGGCAGTCTTGTGCTCCATGAAGCAAGCGGGAATCACTTTAAACCCAAAGAAGTGTGCCTTTGCAAATAGGGAGGTAAAATACCTGGGCTACCTTGAGGGAAGAGGAAAAATTAAATCTCTAATGAGTAAAGTAGATAGCATCAGGAATTTTCCTCCTCCAACAACAAAGAAACAACTAAGAAGTTTCTTGGGACTTATTGGATACTACCGCAGGTTTATACCGCAATTCGCAGAGAAAAGTGCCATTTTCACGGATATGCTGCGGAAGAATTGTCCAAACCAGCTAAAGTGGATACCTGAAGCTGAAAAAGCATTTTCAGTCTTAAAAGGAAAATTGTGTACAGGACCGGTACTGAAAGGGGTGGACTTCAAGAAACCCTTTCTGGTTCAAACGGATGCATCGGATGTAGGGCTAGGAGTGGTTCTATCCCAGTGTCATGAAGGGGAGGAGCATCCTGTGATGTACCTGAGTAGGAAGTTGTCACCAGCTGAACAAAAGTATTCCACAATAGAAAAAGAATGTTTAGCTATTAAGTGGTCAGTGGAGGCATTAAGGTTTTACCTTACAGGGAGAAAGTTCCATTTGGTCACAGACCATGCCCCACTTAAGTGGTTGCAGCAAATGAAGAACCACAATGCCAGGTTGACACGCTGGTACATGGCCTTACAGGCATTTGATTTTCTTTTTTTTGAAACTTTTATTTTCATTTTGCAACAAACAAAGAAACAACACACCAAAAGATACAAAACAAGTATACAATAAGGAAAAGTAAACCCATTACCCCCCACCCCGGTGCTTCTTCTCTACCCGTTTGTATCAGCATGTGAGCGCTTCCAGTTAACAGTGATTATACATCAAACAATCAAGAAATATCCACAATACAGCATGATCATGAGACAGAGATATATACAAAGTTAGACAGTCAGATGAGAGCATTTAGCAAAATGTACATATTCATTGAACATCTTCCATTAAGACCAATAAGAAGGAGTCTGAACGGAGGAAGCACACAGACGAGGTACAGGCATGATTCCACCATTCATGGAGGCTCAGATGGGAACTAATTTCCCAGTATTACTAGTGCAAATACACGTGAATTCACTATCTCCAACCTCAAGGTGTACACGGGCCCATCTACCCTCCATGTCAGCGCTAATATCAGGTACAGTAGCGTGCAAAACTTCTTGACCAGAATGACTATCCCGTACCATTTGGAAACGGTGGGAGAGTAGGCAGCTACCATGTGAGGCCTAGCATTGAGTTTCAGTGTTTCAGCAGAGTGTAGTGCGTTTCCTGAAGAAACACCTAATCAACGTGCTCGTGGCTAAGATAGCTAAGGATTTTCTTTCTGCTGAGTGGACCAGCAATGCCTTGTACGATGGATAATAAGAGTTTACATGAGGCCATTCAGAAAAGTTAAAATTCTGAGCATGATAGCACACATAATTTCACTGTGTCCCTCAAACTGACTGTATCTGGCTGTACACATGACATAGGAAAATAAGCTAATATAATACAATGAAGCGCCCCACATTAACAAAGATAACCGCAGTACGGTAGAGGAGAAGCAAAACCCCAAAATTACTGGCGACCATGTGTCTGCGGGGAGAAACCCCAGAGAAGGCCGGAATTGAAAAAACATATAACCTGTAGGACTGTGCGTGCTCCGAATCCGACCGAGGCACACATCATGAAGGGATAGGAGACCAAAGACAAAAGTCATACAGAGAAAGAAAGAAAGTCCAGGCTATTTCTGTGCTGGGCTATGATCGCCGCATCGGGCCCTTCAAAATGGCGGACAGAGCCGGCAGATAAGAGTCCAAAATTTGGGATTAGCGCATCTGTTCTGCTTCTTTGGAGTCCAAAAATGTTGATAATAGATCAGGATCCTCGAACGTCCTGGTCTGGTTATGGAGAGTCACTCGGAGCTTCGCTGGATACAACAGGCCAAAGCGAGCCTGTAGCTGTTGAAGTCGAGGGCGAAGAGCAAGGAGTTTCTTCCGACGGTCAACGGTAGGCTTTGCCAAATCAGGAAAGAAGGAGACCTTACGACCTTCATATTCCAAATGATGATTCGCTCGGGCAGCATGTAAAATTTGTTCCACTTGTTGATATCGTAGCAAGCTAAAGATAATAGGCCGGGGGGTCGTGCGGTTGAGCGCCATGCGGGCAGGAACACGGTGTGCTCGATCGATTTCCAGTTCTCTGTGAAAAGTAATCTTCAGCAAGGAGGGAAGAGTTTTGAGCAAGAATTCTCTTATATCTCCTGCTTCCACTCCCTCCGGCATTCCAAGGAGCCTCACATTGTTGCGACGGGCGCGATTATTGCTATCTTCCAACTCCTTTTGAAGATTCTGTATCTGGCGCTCAGCCTCGTCCAGTTTGCCCAAGCGCACCTCGTGCGAGTCGAGGACCCCCGCCATATTGTCCTGCCGTAATGAAAGACCTTCAAGTCGGTCTTGGAGCACTCCAAAGTCTTCTCGCATGGCTCGAAGCGCTTCTCCATTAGACTGCACCAATTCCTTCACGCCGCGTATTTCCTCCAAAATCTCCAGGTGCATTGCGGGGTTTTCACGAAATGGAACCATCTTCTGCGGGGAGGATACCTCCGTTTTGGAGCGTTTTCCGTGAGAAGAAGAAGGAGACCTGAAGTCCAAGCGCGCTGGTTTGTGGGCCGCCATCCCCCCCGAGGTGCCCCGGTCAGCTCGGAGCAAAATAGTAAATTTATATAGGTATTAAGTCAGGATTCTGAGTAGGCCTCTCGGGAGCTTCAACGCAAAGCGTCCTACCCGCTGGACATCAGGCTCCGCCCCCCAGGCATTTGATTTTCAAGTTGAACATCGTGCTGGGAAGTTACACAAGAATGCGGATGCCCTTTCCCGTATTACGGACTGTAGAGAAGAAGTTTCACCAGTTACACCAGTCCGTAATAACTTAAGCAGGGGGGTATGTGATAAGGAAGCTTATCATAGCTCAGGAAGGAGCTATAGGAAAGGTGAAGTGACTCTGAACAAGCAACCTGTCAGTTCTGGTAGAAATAAGAAAACAGAATTTTCCCACAAAAGACTACCACTCCCAGAATGCACCAGGTATCCAACAGCCATTAGAGAAGCTGAAGTGTGGAAACGTGTGTTCAATCAGGAGGGCTATGAGGTAATCCCTAAGCACTCATCTCAAAGGGCAGGGCCTGATTCAGCACAGCTGCGCTGTATTAGGGAGGAGCACTCATCTAAGCAGAATAAAGCTAGAGTTTATTCTACAGATCATCATCTTCATGATCACCTTGGATATCCTGAGAATCAGCTTGAGCTGGATCCTGAGGATCATCATCATCAGAAGCAGAAGCCAAACCGGACGGACAGAGAGGGAAAGAAACCCTTTGGAAGAAGGAAGAGAAAAGCCTTTGAGAGGTCTAGAAGAGTCCAGAGCAGTACGTATACTGGGAGGCATTCCAAGGGCCAGCATACACCATTGGACGGGGGAAAGCCAGAGGAATGGTGCTGCAGAGCTAGGAATCTCCAGACGCTACCTGTGAGGGAGACGGCTGCACGTGGAAGGGACCCTAAGACCCGTGCCAGAAGGTATGTTAAGAGAGATCCAGTGTCCAGGGATCTGGATTGGAAGGCTGGACATAAGAACTGGACTACATACTGGCCAGGCTATATAGAGAGGAACTCTAACAGCAATGGAAGCTCAGGTATGAACACTGATCTATGCCCTAGCTATAACCTTGAAAGACAGCAGGGAAACAAGTATTCTCCTGAAAGTGCTCCATTGGGACATTCATCTGTGCCAATCCATGATATTGAAACCCATGCTTGTTGAAGAAGGGGGAATGATAGCAGATGAAGAATCTGTTTACATGGACTGCTCTCTGTCTAAACTCCTTTGTGATGGTTGCTGTACTTTATAACAGAAAATCACCAAAGAAATATAAACTTGTTCTTTAATCTACTCAGAAAAGCTCCTGTGTAGGATTTCTGGCCACGCTGTAGAAAGCAAGCCAGCTAAGGGGTTTCAGCTGGATAACTGCTAGCAATTGAGCCTTACCTAATTGCTTGTGAGCTAGGAGAGAATCACTTCTGAATCTATGTGGGAAGTTATCAGAAGTTAACCTGAAAAGAACAGTTTTTTTCTTGCTTTGTGGCTTTTGGTTTGTTGTTTGATATATGCTAAGAAAACATTAGCTAATGCCTGACAAGTTTGAATGTTGTTTTCCTGATTTTGATTTTGTTTTTCCAAGTTAAACACTGGAAGCAAGTAACCTGATTTATGTGCTACCAAGCATATCTGTGTTGGGAGAAATAACCCCATAAATAAATATCTTATTGGCTTTAACACTTGAGCACAACTAAATTATTGTCAGCAGCTGTGTCTGGTGTGAATGAACTGCATTGCCCACGATCCCTTGCAAATCATATAGATATATGCACTTGCCAAGACTGTGAAGATTCTCACCCAGGCAGCCGTCTGACAGTACGCATTGAGTGAAAAAATATTTTTTTTAGTCTTAAACAGGTTACATTGTAGCATCATTGAGTGTCTTCTAGTATTTCAACTTTTTGGTGGATTAAACAACTGATCTACTCCATTCATGAATCTATAGACCTCTGTCATATCTCCCCTGAGTCGTCTCATTTTCAAGATGAAGAGCCTTAACCTTTTATTTATTTGGGAAGATTATATACCACTATTGGCATTGCAATGATTTACAGAATAACCAGTAGTATACAGAAACAAACATAGATCAACAAGTTCATGCACATTAAAAATGTGACCCAAAAGGGAAGGGAGGTGGGGGTTGCACAACTATTACCAGGACTACTAAGAATAACTGCTGAGAATAGGAGAAGGGGGTGCAGAGGGAGTGAAGGGGCAACAGACTGAATGTCAAGTGCCTGAATGAAAAGGTGGGTCTTCAGACCTGTCTTAAATTTAACATATGAGGATTCTAGCCAAAGTTCAGTGGACAGACAGTTCCACAAGTGAGCTGCTTGGGCCATAAAAGCAATTGATCTGTACATGGCTTGACAAAGTGTTTTTATTGTAGGGGTAACTACAAGGTTCTTGCTTGAGGAGCATAGGGTGCATGAGGGAGAGTAGGGGACAAGGTGTGAATGGAAATAGACAGGGAGGCTTGAGTAGAATGCACGTTAGCAAGAGAATGTTAAACTGAATGCAGCATGAGACTGGAAGCCAGTGTTGTTCCCGTAGAAAAAGTGTTGCATGAACAAAACGCCAAGTGTTATTAATGAGTTTGACAGCTGTGGTTTGGGTAGTTTGCTGTTTAAGCCTTTAACTATAGGGGTATCCTTCGTTCTCCTTTTGGTGGCTCTTCTCTGTACCGTTTCTAATTCTGCTATATCCTTTAAGATATGGCAACCAGAATTGTACACAATATTCAAGGTGTGGTCGCACCATGGAACTACTATCCTTTGTTTTTTTCTCCATTCCTTTCCTTATGATTCAAAACATTCTATTTGCTTTCTTGGCCACCCTTGCACATTGGCGGAGGGTGTGTCCCCTAGTCTTTGTTCTTTTTGAAAGAGTAAATAATTGATTCATGTTTACCCATTCTAGACCACTCAGGATTTTGTAGACCTTCTATTATGCCTCCCCTCAGCCATCTCTTCTTCAAGCTGAAGACCACTAATCTCTTTAGCTTTTCCTCATGGAAGAGTTACTCTACCCCATTCTGTGGGACCTTAGTGTCTTCTTCCCTGCACAGTATATAAAAAATTATTTTTGCATCTACTTAAGAAAATAAGAACATAAGATATGCCATACTGGGTCAGACCAAGGTCAATAAAGCCCAATATCCTGTTTCCAACAGTGGCCAATCTAGGTCATACGTACCTAGCAGTTTCTCCAAAAGACACAGGTTCCACAATGCTTGTACTGGGTCAAGCATTGATATCCTGGGTCCCTTCTTAATAATGATTTATGGATGTTTCCTCCAGGAACTTGTCCAAACCTTTTTTAAACCCAGCTATACTAACAGCCTTTACTACATCCTCCGGTAACAAATTCCAGAGTTTGATTACACATTGAGTGAAAAAATATTTTCTTTTATTAGTCTTAAATAGTTTACCCTGTAGCTTCATTGCATGTCCCCTAGTCTTTCTATATTCTGATAACGTAAACAATCGATCTACGTTCACCCGTTCCACTCCGTTCATTAATTTATAGACTTCTACCATATCTCCCCTCAGCCGTCTCTTTTCCAGGTTAAATAGCCCTAATCTTTTTAGCCTTTCTTCATAGGAGTAATTTTCCATCCCCTTTACCATTTTGGTGGCTCTTCTCTGAACCTTTTCTAATAACGCTATATCCTTTTTAAGATACGGCGACAAGAATTGCACACAATATTCAAGGTGCGGTCTCACCATGGAATGATATAGAGGCATTATAATATCTTTTGTTTTATTTTCCATTCCTTTCCTTATGATACCTAGCATTCTATTTGCTCTCTTGGCCGCCGCTGCACACTGGGCCGAGGGTTTTAACATGTTATCGACAATGATGCCTAAATCTTTTTCCTGGGTGGTGGTTCCTAATGTGGAACCTTGCATCGTGTAACCATAGTTTGGGTTGTTCTTCCCTAGGTGCATAACTTTGCACTTGACCACATTAAATTTCATCTGCCATTTTGATGCCCAGTCTTCCAATTTATCAAGATCCTCTTGCAATTTTCCACAATCCTCTAGGGTTTTAACAACTTTAAATAGTGTTGTGTCATCTGCAAATTTGATAACCTCACTCGTTATACCCTTTTCCAGGTCATTTATGAATATGTCAAAAAGCAGCGGACCCAGCACAGATCCCTGGGGTACACCACTATTCATCTTTCTCCATTGGGAAAATTGGCCATTTAGCCCTACCCTCTGCTTTCTATCTTTTCACCAGTTCCTGATCCACATTAGTACAGTGCCTCCTATCCCATGACTCTTTAGTTTTGCCAAAAGTCTCTGATGAGGGACCTTGTCAAAGGCTTTATGAAAGTCCAGATACACTACATCAAGCAACTCACCTTTGTCCACCTGTTTATTCACACCTTCAAAAAAACATAGCAGATTAGTAAGACAATATCTTCCTTGTCTAAAGCCATGTTGGCTGTCTCCCATTAGGCCATGACTATCTACATGCTGAGTAATTTTGTTCTTTGTGATGGTTTCTACCATTTTTCCCGGTACTGACGTCAGGCTCACTGGTCTGTAGTTTTCCCGATCACCCCTGGAACCCTTTTTAAAAATTGGTGTTACATTGGCGATCCTCCAATCTTCAGGTATTACAGATGATTTTAATGAAAGTTCACAGATTACTATTGGCAGGTCTGCAATCTCATATTTCAGTTCTTTCAACACCCTTGGATGTATACCATCCGGCCCAGGTGATATTAACTTGCTTAATAACATTTCCTAGGCTAACAAATTTTGTGCACCCAAGTATATCAGAAGATCATGTGTATTGATGCTACTTAGCATTCTGACTTGCCCATTAGACCCTAATGGAGAAGTCTTTAGGGTTCATCCTGCCACTGAACACCAATACTCAACCTTTTTAAAATCACTGACAGCATCCATCGCCCTCACTCCTTGACACTTCCCCTGATATCAGTATTTACCCCCACACTCTCCAACATCAAGTCCCACTCCCTAACCCCCTGACATGAAGCCCCATCCCCAAGATCTCCCAACATCAATCCCTTCCAATGGACCACACCCCACCCCTCCCCAGCAAGTTCCCCTAATCCATGAATCTCTCCTGGGCTGTCACCATGGTCGCTGGCAGTCTAGTGGAGTGGGAACAATCCCCAAATGCTCCTGCTCATGGTTGCTCCAAGATCAAAATGACCTCTGGCAGTGTCTCATAGTGCTACCAAATAAAGGGGTAGCATGGGCCTTTGGTGGGGGACTTTGAACTAATTTCAAAGACTGGGAAGTAGGAGTGTTGTCTCCGTATAAGTTGGCTAAACTGGCTTAAGTTACAAATGTAAAATAAAGGTGAAAATGGAGCTTAAGAGCCACAGGGATCTAGGCTAGAAAGATCAGCTGCAGAGTCCATTATCAGAGGGACTCAGGGCAGAGGGACTCAGGGCAGGGAGGAGATGTGCCTGAGACTCTAACTGCCTGGAAGGAAATTAAATGAGAGGTTTAGAGATGTCCATGGGACCTGTAACCCAGGCCTGTCCCTTTCCATGTCTGAGAAGACTCAGAGCTACAGTATGTCAGAAAGGACCCAATTCCCAAGTTCATACTTCACCTCCCAGATGAGAGATATGCTATTTTACTACTTTTCCAAATTATTTTAAAAATGTTTGCCTTCATGGGAGAGGGAAGAGCAATTATACTCCAACTTATTGCTCCACCTAGGAGGTTTTCTCTAGTACTGTATAATGTGAGGTACAGAAGAGTTCAGAGATGGTCTAAACCTTGTGCACTACACACTGGTGACACTCATTTAAGATGTCAAGTCTTGGGCGTTTTGTCAGCTTTGTTACAGAAAAGGCACTGAAAGAAGGGAAGAATGAGATAACCATCCCAGGACGTTAGGGATGTGCACAGCCAAAAAAAAGGTTTGGCTTGTTTTTGTTTAAAATTAATTTTTCCCAATTTTCAGGCATTTTCCTGGTTCATTTCACACATTTGTTTTTATGCATGTATTGCATGCACATGAAAACATTTTTACGCATGCAAAACGCTTGTCTATGCATTAATTTTTAGGCACCCAAATTAATAAGGATGTGCGCGGGCAAGAACAATTTGATTAGTTTTCTTTTTTTTTTACAAATTTTTCTCAATTTCTAGGTGCTTTCTGGTCACTTTGGCACATTTGTTTTAATAGGGAATTTTTAGTGCACAGTAAATTGATTTAACACACACTGATGAATTAATGTGCGCTAAGTTAACACTCATTAAAGCAATTTAGAAGCCCTTTTACTAAAATGTGCTATGCAGTTATTGCATGATTTGGTACACATTAACTACACACTTCGGCCATGGTAACCATGGGGACATGACAATTAACACCTGCTGATTTTCATACTAAGTGCCAAGGGCTATGGGCAGAGAGTTGGCATGATGAGCACACTGCAAATAGTGCAGGGGGGCATATCTCACGCTATTAATGTTGCAATTAGTGTGGGTGAATTTGTCTCCACCTCAAAAGGTGGAGGTAAGTGTGCCCATAGTAATAGCCCTGTGTTAGGTTACACACCTGCATGTGATATATCAGGAACATGCTGGTCATGTTCACGGCAATTAATGTGGAGGGGTTGCTACTTTACAAACTTAGTTTTCATGCTAAATGCACGTTAACTGCAAAACCTAGCACACTAAGGGGGATGTTTACTAAACAAGTGGTAGCGGCTTCCATGCGATATCAGAGTCGCGGCCCCATTGAATTCAATGGGGTTGCGGCTCTGATATCGCACGGAAGCCGCTAGCGTTGTTTATTAAACATACCCCTAAATCTTTTAAGGTGTCTTAATGAACAAACAATAAACATCACTACAAATGAATTAAATGCATGCTCATGAATGCTCATCTCTACGGGACTCCAATAGGAAGATAAGGAGGAGAAGAATACCAGAGGAGAGCTTCATGTCCAAGGACAAATTTTGCATTCAGCAGTTTACTATCAATTAGGTTTTTTGAATTGCTCCTTTTGAGCTAGAAATATTTTAGTGTGGGGCCCATCAATAAAGGCATTTCTATTTACATGCATTCACAGTACTCCTTGGGGGCTTTTGTGTATTTGTCTCTTCTGTCATTTGAGCATATGCCTTGAGTGTTGCTCCCTCCACCCCATCCACCAGGCACTTTATTCTGTTGTGTGCACTGGTACTGTTTTGCAGCTGCCTTCCTCCCTTCCCCCATTGTTTACTGTGTAAGCGACACCTTTTTCTTTTCTTTTATGCAGAACCTCTGGGGAGTCCCTCATCCCCCTAAGGAGAGATTCCCAGCGTTTAGAAATCATCATTAAAGAATTTCAGCTTAGCAGACTGTAAATTGGACTTCACGGCATAAGTACATCGTAAAGCATCCCTTGGTCCGCAGCAGAGTTAATTTCAGTTTGCTCCTGTTGTCTGAACCTCTTGGTGCTAGTCACATATGCTCAAAACCCTTTCCCAGATTTCACTTTGTTCTATTCTTTTGTCCTTGTTGTCTTTGTTTTTATGTTTGTGATTTATTGGATTTTAGCATATATGTCGCTCTGACTTTTTATGTTGGCCTTGTTTTTATTTTTATTGGATTTTAATATGTACACCACTCTAACATTTGGTTTTAAAAGTGTGCTATATCAAGCTTATTAAACATTCAATCATCGCTTTTTTATGACTTTAGACAAATCCATAACAAAAAATGCTAAATTTGTAATTGAGATATAAAACAGTGGTCATTTTTCAAAGGAAGTTATATGTTCACTGATGGCCGGTAAACATATAATTTCATTATTTGCAGATTTTCAGATGCTTTACTGGTAGCGGTGGGCTGAAATATCCATCTAAATGCTGTGCCACTATCCATATAGTAGAGGAGAAGAGGGAGGGAGAAGGAAGGGCAGATCACTATTCAAATAGGAGCCATTTTCAGTTGCTATGGCCGGCATTCTGAAACTGGAATAATAGGATTGGAGGTCCAACCCGCGCACAGCCCCTAAAGCCAATTCTGTCACCTGCGCTTCCTGCACATACAGAGAGTTTGTGCAGGGAGCGCTGGACAGGTACTGGAGGGAGCAGCGCTTGGGAGGAGCAGGGGAGGGGCCCAGTTGATGGAACATGCATGGCCAATTCAGGTCAGCCACTGTACTTTCCCCAGCACCTAGATGCCCGTCTGGCTTATTCTACCCCAAAGGTGGAATAAGCCCCAGGGGTCCCGACTGCATGGCCCCACATACCCCCACACACCATGCTACCGGCCATGCTGTGCCTCTGCAGCCGTGATCCAGGCCATGGGGGCATCCGGTAACAGCAGGGTGGACATGAGCAATGGCATTCCAAGCCATCAGATAGACAGCTCATTGGCATGGTGCCAGAATACTATGACTCCTGTGCCCAAGCCCGTGGCGTTCTGGCCTCAGGATGGTCAGCTCCCATTCGCCGATCTCATTGGCATACGGGGAGCGCCCAAATTACCCCAGTTCTTTGTACATACCACCCCCCCCCCCCCCCCCCAGTCTTGATTGACAATCCCCGAACATGAATCAAACCGCTGCTGATCGCTGGAAGTAGTGGTATATAAATGTGCAGTAAATAAATAAATAAAAATAAATGTCTATGTCACCAGTTCTGCCATTGTGGGTACATCCGGGCCCTATGATGGCAGAATCGGGTCCATCTCCTGCGTGTCCGGTTTTTGCCCAGCCAATGTGGGCAAACATGTGGGAACTGGAATGTGTCTCCACCTGGATAAGCTGTATGGCTAGTTTAGGCCTAACTAAACAGGCAGTGAGAGTGAAATGGCCTGATTTAGGGCCCCTTTTATTAAAGCCCACTAAGGTTCTGCACTTAACGTGCAAAACAAATGTATTTGAGAGTGATTTTATTTATTTAATGGTCTTCTATACCGCATTTCTTAAATTCAATGCGGTTTACATCAAACACAAATGGATACATGAAACAGGGAATGTTAACTTGGGGTGTCACAAAAAAACATAAAACAAGGAGATATAATCAAATGCAGGGTAGGTTAACAAATCAGGTCAAAAATGCTAGCTGAAGAGCTGAGACTTCAGCAATTTCTTGAAATTCTTGATATCAGATATGGATCTTAATTCCCCTGACAAAGGGATATGTTTACTATACCAGGCTAATGGTTAACCCGGGCTATCTGCCACTAGATCCCATATTATTCAATGGGACCTAGTTGCAGATAGCCCAGGTTAACCGTTAGCCCGGTTTAGTAAACATACCCCAAAGAGTTCCAAGGAGATGAAGCGTATAAAGATAAGGCACGGTTACAAGTTGTTTGCTTTGCACTTGTACATTGCTTAGGTATAGATATTAAAATCTCACAAGAATGCAGAATAGCGCGGTATATAAGAGAATGTAAATAAAATAAAATAAATAAATAAATTTAATTAGGTCTCATCATAAGTAAAAGGTTGAAGGGTTGCTGGAAAAATATTATGTATTTTAGAAAGGGCTCATTTCAGGAATATGGACATGCATGTTGGGCAGGCACAGAGATCCCGGTTAGGGGACATCCATCTTAGTGGGGTCGGGACATCTATTTTAGTGTAAAATACACGGGGTATTAGTGTAGCTCTATCTCCACACCTCCCAGACATTTATCTGACAGAATAAGCACTTTTCAGATTCCTGTTCGGGCCTAAAGCAGGTTTATTTTAGATGCAATTTGGGGTGTCCAGGATGTTTCTTTGATCAGTCGGGGATGTCCAAGTTCATAGGAACACCCTGGCCACGCCTCTGCCATGCCCCATTCTGACTTGGATGTCCTCATGCTGGAGATATCCACAGACCCGGCTTCTAAAACGTCTCTGGATCTGTCTCTGATTTGGACGCCTGCATGCCTGTTTGCAGATGTGCAAATTACGAATTGCACTTATAAAACAACATCCTAAGTGTAAAGCCTCTGAGCAGCAGATTGCCGACCGCTAACTCTGGGATAGGAATACTCATATGCGCTCCATAGAGGCATCGTTAAGTGAACTCACGCTAATGGCCACATTGTCACTGAGCTGCAGCGATAGCTATTGCACTAGCGGCAATGTGCTCTCCA
Organism: Ichthyophis bannanicus; assembly: GCA_033557465.1. Classification (NCBI taxonomy): domain Eukaryota; kingdom Metazoa; phylum Chordata; class Amphibia; order Gymnophiona; family Ichthyophiidae; genus Ichthyophis; species Ichthyophis bannanicus. Next base: position 724,597,784 of record CM066032.1, read on the forward strand.
TGCACACACTGCACCCGTTTCCCATCCCATGGTGCCATGGATGATTAGCATCTGTTTTACCTCATGGTCTCTGGCATGCTGGCCCATTCAGGTTCCTGACTGCACACTAACCGGCCACCAGGCTTTAGTAAAAAGAAGCCTTACTGGGGTATTTTTCCCCACTCTGTCTATGGTTAAAAAGCTTAGTAAATGTAGTATGAACAAACAAAATAATCACATTGTTTTTAATGGACAAAAATTATTCCTGCAGGGCTTTTCTTTCTCTTGCATAATCACTTCAGATGAGGAATGTCAGCTAGTTATGCTGCAAGCTAGAAATTCTTTATGGTTACAATTCAAATTCAGCACAAACTCATCCATGCAAAGCTAAAGCCAAATTAACTCAAGATTTCATTGCTTTATTTTGGCAGTGAGGGAAGGAAAAATGTTGGGGTTATGAGACATCTTGGAAGAAAGAGTAGATCTTTGATAATCATCCCTATGAATCTAACTTCTAACTGCCCTTGAAAGAGGATTGATGCACTTTAAGGATCAGTATGGACTCAATATAGCTTTGCAAAGCCAGATTTAAGCAGTTCTCTCTACCACGTTTTTTTTAAACTTGTGCCATATTCATTAGTTGGGCAATTTTGGAGTCGATTATCCATGCCTTAGTAGTAAGCAGGCTGGATTACTGCAATTCACTTTATCAAGGTCTTTCAGGAGATGCCCTGAATAGTCTCCACATTATATAAAGTACTGATACTCATTCTTTACTGAGAGCAAAGCATAGAGGTCATGACAACCAATGAATTTCACACAAGAGATGGATATCAATAGAGAAATGAATCACATTTACTGTTTTTTCAAATACTCCTAAACATATATTCAGGAAGACTTTGAGCTATCAGAAATGATGATTTGGTAAGTCCCATACAAGTAGTTAAGATAAGCCAAGCTGAAAATTTTTTGATAACTATGTAATGTTATTTAAAGGGGGTGGGGGAGGAGATCACGTGATGCAGTGAGCGAGGCAGAAGTGTTCTTTGCCTTGCTCTGAGGACTCCCTCCCAAAAGACTGTATAGGGCTGTTTGCACCCTCTGGAAATATTGATTTTGGGGAAGCAGGAGTGACTGAAGTGCTTTGTCGCTGCTCGATCGAGGTGGGAGCGGTGGAGAGCACATGGCAGCGAAAGTGGCGCGGAAGGACAGAGCGCAAGTAGCGGAGGACAAGATGGTGCTAAACCAGTTTCTAGCCCGAGAATGGAGCGAGATATGGACCTAGTAGAAGAAGTTACGAGCGCAGTGGTGGCAGCGTTGGAAAGCCGCTTTCAAGGACTAGTGGAGCAACTAACTCAAGTGAACCAATCGATTGTGGAGTTTGGAATGTGAATGGGGAAAGCGGAGCAACGGATATCAGAGGTGGAGGATATGCAAGCTTCAAAGGCCCAGCGTGTGAAACGGCTTGAGGAACTGATTAAAAAGCACGAGGAGAAGATGGACGATTTAGAGAACCGTGGCCGCAGGAAGAACTTAAGGTTTGTGGGGATACCGGAGGCCATAACGGATGGGGAACTGAAAGGGTATCTGGAAACCCGGCTGGCGACAAATCTTAAGCTGGACAACACCCTGGGCTCCGTTAAGATTGAGAGAGCACACTTGCTGGGAACAAAGAGAGGCCCAGGAGACAGACCTCGAGTGGTAATAGCTTGCTTTATGAATTACACTCAAAAAGATGATGTGATTAGAGCTGCGAGGAGACAGCGAGCGCAGACGACAGGAAATACAAAAATCTTGGTTTTCTAAGATTACTCTTCTGCCGTTAGTAAGAAGCGTAAAGAATACTCAGGAGTGTGTGATGCGCTGGCTAAGAGGGGGATGCGCTTTGCTCTAATGTACCCAGCACGTCTGCGAGTGGAATATAAAAATAGACAGCACCTGTTTGAAACGCCAACTGAAGCTAATAAATTTGTGGCAGAGCTCATACAGGATGTTGGAGGAGAAGTGCCCCAGAAGCAGCAGGAATCTGGTGGCAGCAGCTGAGCAGCAGTAGTGTTGGATTGAAGAATGCTGCTGACAGTGTTTGGTGACCCTTCTTTTGTTATTGGACAGAGACACTGGGTGATTCTTTATCTGGAGCTGAGACTCTGGAGGTTTAAATGGGGTGGAAGCATTGGAAAGTAGGGGGAACGATGTAAAGAATAATTGAAGAAGGGAAGAAGTTTAGGAAGGGATTAAGGAAGATGATGTTTGTATAATTAGGAAAGTTGGGAGGAGGTGGATACAGTAAGGGAATGGGGGGGGAGGTGATTGTTGCAGTTGGGATGAATGGGGAGTGGAGGGGAGGGAGGGTGAATGGAAGATTTATTGACTAAGAACGGGAGGGAGCCTCATGTATTATAGTGATCGGGTAGGGAACTCTGTTATGGAGAGAGAACGATGGTATGGTGGGGGGTGGGGTTTGGGGGGAGAGGAGAGGGGAGGGAGGAGGGTTGGGTGGGGAGGAGGGGGTATCGAGGGGTTGATCATGACGGTTCTAGTGGGAGGGAAGGTAGGACTGGGGGGGTTCATTGGAACGATTACTACAGGAGACACAGAGAAGGCGATGAAGAGTTGGAGTGGTGTAAGACGAAGGGAGAGCACATGGGAGGAGAAGGGAGGTGGGATGGGCCCTTAGCTGGGGGGGGGGGGTACATTTCATATCAGGGATGCAAGATGAACATGAGGATAAGGAGAATTAGAGAATATGGTAATGGCTGATGATGTGCCGTTGATTCCCTGGAATGTCTGTGGTATAGGGTCTCCAGTGAAGAGATAAAAGATACTGCGTGTGCTCAGAGACAAAAAAAGCAGATTTGGCGTTTTTACAAGTAACACACCAGAATGATGTGGAACATGGCAAGTTGGAGAGAGGATGGGTTGGGAAAATCTATGGAGCTTCTTCGGGGGGGGGGGGGGGGGGAAGAGAGCGGGAGTTGTGATTTTGGTAAGGAGAATGGTGGGACTGGAGGTGGAACAGACCATCAAAGACCTGGGAGGGCGGTATATTATTCTGGTGGGGAAACTAAAGGGTATTAAATTGGGATTGGTGAATTATATATGCTCCCAATATCTATGACGTTTCATTTTATAAAAGATTAGGTAAATGTCTGCGTGATCTTGGACAAATTCCGCTCATAATGGGAGGGGATTTTAATTGTGTTCTAGAAGAGGCCATAGATAGGTCAGGGGCTAGAGGGGAAACTAGAGAAAAGAAATCCCAGTGGGTCCGGGGAGTTTGTGAAGGGTACAATCTGATTGATTACTGGAGAGTTTTGCACCCCTTTAGATAGAGATTACACACACGTTTCCAGAGTACATGACACAGGGTCATGGATAGACTATTTTTCTGGGGTCCAAAGGGCTTTTTGATAGGGTGAGTAGAGCTGAGATAGGCCCTGTGCAGCTGTCGGATCATGCATATGTGTGGATGGATATCAGATGGGGGCCAAGTAGAGGGGGGAACTTGTGGAGATATCCTCTTGGGTACAACCATGACAGCAATTTTAAGGCTTTTTTGCACACCCATTGGGAGGAGTATGTGGAATTCAATGGAGGGCATAAAGATAATCCCATCCTATTTGGGGAAGCAGCAAAGGTAGTGCTGAGAGGGAGAATTATTGAATATGGGGCCAGGACAAAGAAGGCATATAATAACAGATTGATCCTCTTGGAAAAGGAATTATGTCAGGCAAGGAGAGCTCTGTTGAAGATGCCGACATTGGAGGGAAAAGTGGAGTTTGGCCGATTGCAAGAGAAAGCAACTCAGTCTATGTTGTATTATAAGTACAAGCTGCATAAATATGGTAATAAGGTAGGGAGGTTACTCTCACGTCTGGTGAAGGCAAGTAGGGGGCAGGCACATATATGGGCATTACGGGATGCCAAAGGTAAAATCCAGATGGGCGAGGCTAATATTGAAGAGGGCTTTCGAGAGTATTATAAGACTCTTTATGGCACTGAAACCGGAGATCAAGATAAGGCAGATAATTTTTTGCGCAAATTTGGGTTACCTAGTTTGTCCGAAGAGGAGAGGGGGGTACTAAATGCTCCAATTGGAGATGAGGAATTATTGGCAGTAATAAGGAAATTACATAACTGTCAAACCCCAGGTCCAGATGGATACCGGGGAGAATTTTATAAACTAATGACTGATCGGGTGGTGGGGTTTCTAACAGCATATTATGCAGCCCTGGTAGAACTTCAGGGATTCCCGTATGAGAAAAATAGAGCAGTGCTTACCCTTATTCCTAAACTGGGTAGGGATGGGTTACTGCCAGAATCGTATAGGCCGATTTCGTTATTAAATGAAAAGTCTTATCCAAACTGTTGTTTTACTGCTGTTGTAAATAATCACTTGTAATTAGTTCTGTTATGTTCCATGTAATATTACCTGTATATAGTTAAAAACTCTGTTCCATGTAAAGTGTACAGAAGTATACAAAATTTTGTTAACTGTTCCATGTAAACCACCCTTGATCTCTGGGAGGGGCGGTATAAAAGAAATTGTTAAATAAATAAATAAATGTTGACATGAAAATCTTGGCCACAATAATGGCAGAGCGACTGGCAGGGTTTGTCCCGCAGTTAATAAATGAAGATCAGGTGGGTTTAGTGAAAGGCAGGCACGTGGTTAAAAATGTACGTGAGATTATTTTGTCATTATATATGACTGCAGAGGCAGGGGAACAAGCATTGTTGATAAATTTTGATGCAGAAAAGGCATTTGATCGAGTTGATTGGCAATACATATATCAGGTGCTAGCAGTTATGGGGATAGGGGGGTTCTTCTTGGACACGGTCAAGCTTCTGTATGCTGATCCGAGAGAGTAAGTGCTAGTAAATGGCTTTGTCTCAGGAGACTTCCCGATCCGGAGAGGAACTAGACAGGGTTGCCCTCTATCCCCACTTCTCTTTGTGTTAACTTTGGAATCATTATTGGAGAGAATTCGGACCCATAGGGGATTGGTTTGGGCGAGGGTAGGCCGGGAGGAATTTCGTATTTCTGCATTCGCTGATGACATTTTGGTTTATTTAGGAACTGCTATGAAGACACTGCCAGTACTACTGTGCATTTTTAGTGATTTTGGTGCATTTTCGGGATTGAAATTAAATTTAGACAAATCAGAAGCGTTGGATTTACAGCAGACACTCCAAAGGGACTGGGAAAATTTCCTGCTAAAGTGGGCGGGAAATGGGCTTTGGTATTTGGGTGTGTATTTGCCAGTTGATGTGGATAAACTACAGAGCTACAACGTTGGGGAATTAATGGAGCAGACTAATGATCGTTTGTATAGATGGAGAGATCTCCCGTTGTCATTGGGGGGGGGCGAATAGCCTTATATAAATTGACCATATTTCCGAAATGGTTGTATATGCTACAAACTCTGCCTATAGTAATGACTAGAAAGGAGATAGTGAGATTGGAGAAGAGCTTAAATGTTTTTTATTGGAAGGGAAAAAGGCCCAGGATAAGCATTAGGAAACTACAGAGGCCATGGAAGGGTGGAGGGATGGGGGCTCAGATCTCAGGAGCTATAACATGGCATGCTTGTTGTGGAATAAGCGGGATTGGCTGGGAACAACAGCAGAATGCACACCTCTTGCATATGAACAAGAAGTGGCGCGGCCATTCGCCCTGAGATAAATATTACATGCGAAAACAGCAGATTTGACTCAAGAGGCTAGTGGCCATCCGATCTTTAAGGTAATGAGGAAGATGTGGCAGATGCTTTGTCAGAAATGTTCATGGAACCCTGGGGTGACTCCATTTCTGCCCTTATATGGCAATGGTAACGTTATTCCGGGGATGCAGGGAGGAGTGTTCCAGGGGTGGGAATCTAAGGGAATAGTGGCCCTAGATCAGGAAGTAAACAAAACGGGGCAGGTATTGGAATTTAAAGACCTGCAAAGTAGATATGCAAATGAGCAGTTATGTATGAAGTTTGGGAAGGAAGGATCTGCATACAGGAATTTGCACTAAATTGGAGGAACTGCTGTATTCTGGAAAGGAGTCACAGGCTCAGGTCACAATTTTGCAAAAGGAATATCTTAATTTAGTGGGGGAACCCACAGAGAGGGACTTGGCTTCAGCATGGACTCATGATTTGGGGGAGGAGGAAGGAGGGGTAGTTATGGTGGGTATTTTAGCTGATATACCTAAGATGATTAAGACAGCGGATTTTAGGGAAATGCAGTACCATATATTGAGAAGAAGCCACTTTGCCCCATGCAGAGCATTTAGAGCGGACAGCAGTGCTTCAGCGAGTTGTCTGCGGTGTGTGCTGGATAGAGCAGATTTGGGGCACATGTGGTGGCAATGCTCGGGGGTGGTGAGATTTTGGAGGAAAATGGTGAAATATCTTGCATCCATTCTGGGATGCTCACTTAAAAGAGATCCTAGGGTGTTGATTTTGGGTATGACACTGTTGGTGGAGAGCTTGGGAAGGGGTCAGAGGGAATGGTTGGGCAAGGGTTTGTTAGTAGCGCGGAAAATCATATTGTTAACTTGGTTATTACTGAGTGGTCCTACTATGGAGAGAGGTATATAGACTACTACTCATTGAACAACAGGGAGCAAGACGTGGGGAGAGAGCCACCTGGAAATTTTTGGAGGAGTGGGGCCCATATATACAAAAACTGACATCAAGGAACAGGAGTAGAATCTTTAATGTACTCTGCTGAAGGTTTAATAATATGAGTAGTAGGTTTCAATGTGTCTCTAAAGTGTGTGTGTGGGGGGGGGGATAAGGATTATCGATTGGGGGGATGAAGGAATTAGAGAATGAGGGGAAGGGAGTGGATGGGGAAAGGGGAACGGGAATCTGCTAAGGGGAGGGGGGCCTGTCCGACTGAAGTGGGGAAGGGTAGGAAAGGGAATAGGAGGAGAAGATAATGTTGCAAAAGTATATATGTTATAATGTTTTATTGTTAAGAATTTGACCAATGGGGGAATAAAAAAGAAAATGATGAGACAAATTATTGTTTAGGTAGATGCTAGTTCACTATGTTTGATAATGTTTTAGAAGATGTAAGTTGATGGAAGAGCATCACCAAGTTGAAATTGAAATAGAATGTAAAATGTTTATATTGATGTCTCAATAAAGAAAATTTAACATAAAGGGGGTGGGGGAGCGGAGAGGTGGGGGGGGGGGGGAAGGCGGAGACAGGCTCACTGTGTCCGCTGTACCCCCGTTACTAATTGTTATATTTTTCCTAGGCAGTTAGAAGATAGTCCACCTTTGAATTACCTCAATGAGGGGGAGGCGGCGGTTTCTTTGAATTTGTATGAGTTTCTTGAATCTTCTAATGATACCATCCCCTCTAGGGCAACATTGGTGGTCTCCCTTTCTGCCATGGGAGATAAATCAACTATCTTAAAGTTATATTTCAAAAAGAAAAATGATTTATTTTGTGGGGCTAAAGTTATGATTTTCCCTGATGTTGCCAGGGCAACTCAATTGCGGAGGAAAAAACCCTTTCTCTTGCTGAAGGCAAGAGTTGTGGCTTTAGGCACAAGTTTCTTTTTAAACTTTCCTTGCAAGTGTCTGGTGACTTATCAGGGAATACAATATGTGTTTTTGGATTTGATTCAGCTGGAGAGCTTTCTCTCAGATAAAGCACCTTTATAGTGTTCCTTACTGGGTAGGTTGGTGGTATATTGTTATAAGTAAAGTGAGTCTGCCAGTAACTTTTTTCTTTTTTTTTTAATTTTAGTTAAGATCTTTAAGTGATGAAAAAACCTAGTTTATATTTGTTTGGTACCTGTGGTCTGGCTTAGACAGTACCTCCTTCCATAATGTGGGCTTGTTGGAACTATTGTATTTTCTTCTGTCGTCTTTTTGATGTTTGCTTTGTTTATTGCTGAAGTTTCCTTTGATTTTTTGTAAGCATCTTTGAAAAATCTTGATTAAAAAAATGATAAGCCAAGCTGCTATTCCATCTGTCATTAGTAAGGCTTGTGACAACTAGGAACTCTGCTTTCAGATGCACTGTTCCTATTCTATGAAACAGCCTTGAAGGCTAAACATAACTACCTGAAATTCTATAAGATTTTATTTCATTTATTGTATTTCTATTCTGTATAATGCAATGAGACCTTAGATTACAAGCAGAACATACAGAATGCAGTTCATGAAAGAGGCACCACAATTTAAAAACCCCTACACTAAATATTACCTTAATCAAATAAATGAAGAATTTTGTCCAGAGTGAAACACACTAACTAGCATTTCAAATATTTCATCTAAGGAGCTACCATATGTCCATACTCTCCTCAGTTCAGGGGAAAATGTGTATAAATAATTATGCTTTTAACTTCTTCCTGAATGTTACGTACTTGCTTTCCATCCTTATAGTCCCTGCGAGAGAATTCCATAAAAGAGAGCCTACAATTGAATAAGCAGCATTATTTGTGACAGACAATCTCATTGGGCTATTGAGGACACTACTAATTTTCTAGTATCAGTAGAATGCAACTTGATAGCAGTATCATGCAGTAACGAACCACAAACCTTGCAATGCCCTTTACCAGTCAATATCTGGATATAAGAGAATAGATAATATCTTTTATAGTGAAAGCTACTGTTGAGGTATGTTGTGAGACTGCAATAGAATATCTGTCAAAAGATGAGCAGCAGTGTTTTGAATGCCTTGTAAGAATTTTAAAATATAGGCTGGTAACCCCAAGAAAAGGGAGTTACGGTAGTCTAACCCAGAACATACCATAGATTGCAAAACAACCTCAATTGTTCTGGGTAAGTTAACACAACTTTTGGAGTAATCTCAACTTAAAGTAGGTCAATCAGAATTGTTTATACTTGCTCTTGCATAGATAACTGAATCAATTCTCCAACCTAAACTTTTTTCATGAAGAAGAGATATAAAGAGAAATTCCTTTAAAGACAACAGACGTAGAAGATAACTAAAACATCATTACTTGTGGGATTTTCCCTTGCTCTTCTGGAACTCTAAGCTTTTCAGGAAATGATTTGGGAGTGAACAGATTTTTAAATTTGCATGTCTCTTTTGTGACTTTTATTTGTTATTATTTATTGTAATTTTATATGTTATTGTTTTCTATTGTTAACAGATTTTTTAAGTAAGGTGGTATATCAAGTTTAAAAATAAATACTGAGATTGAAGGCCTATGTAATAGAAAGGATGCATTATGATGCAACAATGAACATAGTAACAGTTAATGATGGCAAAAAGACCATTTGGCCTATCCAGTCTGCCTCATACTGCTAAGAACATAACCCAGCTGTCATATACTAGAAATAGTCAAGATTTTATATCAGTCATTATCCAAATCAGTTTTAGTTTTCTTTGCTATTGCTTCTATATCATACTGGATATATGAGTACAGTATACAAGATCTAACACTCGTTTCTTCCTCTGCCATGTTACCAAAAACGTTTGTAAAATCCAAACTACTAACACATGTAGTAAGATTATTACTAGAACATTCAGCTGTCTAGGTCCATGTGATCTTGCTGGAAAGTACTGAAGACCACCAACTTAACAACACCTATGAAATTTGCAGCAGAAGGTACAGGGTTGAAAAATATGGCCAGGATCCTCCATGGCACCGTGATGGAAGACGTGGCCCAGTACTGCAATGAACACCCCTAAGTACCATGAGAGCAGCGAAACAGCATGCACAGTCCAGGGCATCTGAGAGAGTCAGGGGAGCAGGAGCAGCAGCTTGTGTTGCAGGACTGTGATACTTTTCTAATGGAACATTGAAACAATCTCCCAAAACAGTTGGGGGGGAGGCGATATTGAGCAGCGGCAGCTAGCCATCGCCGTTGAACTTTTAACCTGGATGTTCAATGTAAAAAGTGTGTTGAATGTTCGGGTGCCGCAGTGATCATTACATGGTATGGTTTGAGACAAAAGCCAAGGCAGAGTCCCCTCACAGCAAGCTTAGAGTCCTAGACTTCAAAAACACTGACTTCACTTGGCAGGGTGGGAGGAGGTAAGGAAAGTGGAATTGCAGTTAGCTAAACTAAAGGAGGCAATAAATGGGTCAACTGATATATATGTAAATAAAAAAAGTAAATAAAAACAAGAGGAAAAGGAAACCTATTTGGTTTTCTAAAGGAGTGGCTGCACAAATAAAGGCAAAAAACACAAGCTTTCACAAAATTCAGAAGTTTGCAAACAGAGGAACACCAAAAAGAAAACAGGATAAAGTTAAAAGAGACAAAAAGAGAAACAAGAATAACAAATTCAAAGGCAGAAGAAAAGATGGCTAAATCTTTTTTCAGTATATTTGGGAGAAGAGGAAGATCAGAGGTGAAATTGCAAGACTCAAAAGTGCTGAGAATGGATTTGTGAAAAATGACGTTGAAAAACTGAAAATGCTAAACAAATATTTCTGTTTTTACTAAAGAAAATCCTGGAAAAGGGCCACCTGTGATTGACAAATATACAAATGGAAATTGAGTAGTTACTACACCATCCATAGAAGTGTTTGAATAGCTTGCAAAACTGAAAGTGGACAAAACCATGGGACCAGATGGGATACACCCCAGGATACTAAAAGAGCTCTGAGAGGTTCTTGCAGGGATGTTAAAGGATGTTTTTAATAGATCCTTGGAGACAGGAGAAGTTCCACAGGACTGGAAAAGGTCCAATGTGGTACCTCTTCACAAAAGTGGTAATAGGGAAGAAGTAACAAACTATACACCAGTAAGCTTTACCTCAGTGGCGGGAAAAATAATGGAGGTACCCCTGAAAGAGATAATAGTGGACTCTCTCGACACCAATAGGTTGCATGATCTGAAGCAACATGGTTTACCAAAGATGATCATGCCAAACAAATCTGATTGAGTTCTTTGAGTGGGTGACCAGAGAACTAGATCAAGGGTATGGGATGGATGTCATCTACCTAGATTTCAGCAAAGCCTTTGATACTGTTTCTCATAGGAGGCTTATCAATAAACTGACCAGCCTGGGGATGGGTCCCAAGGTGTTGAACTGGATTAGAAATTGGTTGACTGTCAGATGACAGAAGGTGATGGTAAATGGAACTCACTTGGATGAAAGGAAGGTGATCAGCAATGTGCCCTAGGGGTCAGTCCTGGGGCCGGTTCAATGTTTTTTGTTTTTTTTTTAATTATATTTTTTATTCATTTTGAACACATGTAGCAACAATATAAACGGTTATTAACATGACAGGATACAAGCAGATGCCATTAATCAAAATAACAAAACAATACAATAACTTTAACAAGAACCAGTATCAGTCCATGCCAGTATGCCGCCCCCCCCCCCCCCCGCTCAATGTGGTTGTAGCAGGTATTATTCCACAGAGTAGACTTCATCTAATCGCCTTCATAAAACATAACTTTGCAGAGCTGTCCATTTCGGTTCAATGTTTTTGACAGTGATATTGCTGAAGGACTAAATATAAAAGTCTGTCTTTTTGCAAATGACACAAAAATTTGCAACAAAGGGGACTCCCTTGAGGAAGTGGAGAACACGAGAAAAGATCTGCAAAAGCTGGAAAAATAGTCTAATGCTTGGCAGTTAAGATTTAATGTGAAGAAGTGCAGTGTCATGCACTTGGGAAGCAGAAATCCAAGGGAAATGTATGCAATGGGGGGCGAAAGGTTGGTGTGCATGGACCAGGAGAAAGACCTTGGAATGATTGTTTCTGATGATCTCAAAGTGGTGAAAGAGTGTGACAAGGCGGTGGGCAAAGCCAGAAGGATGCTGGATTGCATACTGAAAGGAATTACCAGCAGAAAGGAAGAGGTACTAATGACACTGTACAAGTCACTGATGAGGCCTCACTTGGAATATTGTGTTCAGTTATGGAGACCATATCTCACAAAGGATATAAAAAGACTGTAAATGGTTCAGAGGAAGATGACCAAAATGATTTGGAGCCTGTGCTAGAAGATGTATGAGGAGAGTATTAATGAACGCTAGAGGAGAGTATTAATGAACAAACAAACCTTTTTCAAAGATGGGGAAGCTATAAAACTAGAGGGCATAATATGAAGCTGCAAGGGGGTAAACTGAAAGGTTTAGAGGAAGGCGACCAAAATGATTTGGAGCCAGTGGCAGAAGACATATGAAAAGAGACTCCAAGACCTAAATATGTATATGCTAGAAGAGAGGAGGGAGGCAACTCAGCACCTTTCACGTATAGTTACACATGGAAGTTGTGAAATGCCAATTTCTATGTGTATGTGCTGGATGTTACAAGTGTAACTTGCCCATTTTGAGAGCTTATATGTATAAATGCCTCAATTTACATACAGATGAAGGCATCTATAATTAAGTTCAATTCGGAGAAGGAACTTAACTACAGATGCTGGTGAGAGGTATTACATGTGCATTAGGTGCAAGGAGCTCTTTGCCCTCAGGGAACGAGTGTGATCTCTGGAAGCTAGAGTAGCAGACTTGGATGAGACCTACAGGGACGTAGTATTGAAGCCCCACCTCCAGTCTGGCAGCCTCTCAGCTGCCATGGAAGAGAGAGGTCTCGTGAAAGGAGAGCATCACCTTAGTGAGGCAGGAAGTGATCCTGTAGCTAGGACCTGTCTCCCAGATGATGTAATACCCTCTCACACAGAGGAGGTTTCTCCAGGGCCATGTGCCAATGAGGGAAATGTTAGGATGGCCATTATAGTGGGTGATTCAATCATTAGGCATGTAGATAGCTTGGTGGCTGGTAGACCTGAGAATCACCTGGTAGCACGCCTGCCTGGTGCAAAGGTAATGGACCTCATGTGTCACAAGGTTTTAGATAGGCTAGGGAGGCTGTCTTGGTACATGTTGGTATCAATGACAAAGGAAAATGTGAGAGGGAGGTTCTGGAGGCCAAATTTAGGCTTTTAGGTAGGAAGCTGAAATCCAGAACTTTCAGAATAGCATTCTCTGAAATGCTTCCCGTGCCACATGCAGGTCCCAAAAGGCAAGTGGAGCTCCAGAGTCTCAATGTGTGGATGAGATGATGGTGCAAAGAAGAGGGTTTTGAATTTGTTAGGAACTGGGCAACTTTCTGTGGAAAGGAGGGGCTCCATCTTAACTGGGATGGAGCTAGGCTGCTGGCATTAACATTAAAAAGGAGATAGGGGAAAGCCAACAGCTGCCCAAGAGCGGATGGTTCGAAAGAATATATCCTTGAAGGATACTAACAAAACAGGGAAGTTAGGACATGCAAACAGAGAGGTTCCAATAAAGGTAAAAGTTACCCAGATGCCCTTAAGTACAGAGCTGACAGATTCCAACTTACCCTTATCAACTGATAATCAGATTAACATGACTGAAATACAAACTCTAAAATGCTTGTATGAAATGCTACAAGTCTAAAAAGTAAGATGGGAGAGTTAGAATATATAGCGTTAAATGAGAGGTTAGATATGATAGGTATCTCAGAGAGATGGTGGAAGGAGTACAACCAGTGGGACACTGTGATACGTGGCTACATACTGTATCACAATGATAGAGTAGATCAAATTGGAGGAGGGATTGCGCTCTATGTTAGAGAGGACATTGAGTCACATAGGATTAAAGCTTGCAGGAAACAAAATACACTGTAGAATCTCTATGGATAGAAATTCCATGTAAAAAGGGGAAGGCAATGGTAGTGGGGGTGTACTACTGACAGCCTGGCCAGAATGAACAGATGGATAATGTAACTTTTGTTAGCTTCCCTGATTTCTTTCAGCATTTCAATACAGAAATAATAGGTGATTTAAATTACCCGAGAATCGACTGGGTCAGTGTCACAGCAGGACGTGCAAGGAAGATAAAGTTTCTAGAGGAAATAAATGACTATTTCTTGGAGCACCTGGTTCATGAACTGACAAGAGGGGAAGCTATTTTGGACCTAGTCCTTAGTGGCATGCAGTTTCTGGTGCAAGAGATAAGAGTATTGGGGCTACTTGGCAATAGTGATCATAGCATATGATTTAATAAATGAAAGAAGGATGGCAAGGAAATCCATAGTACCCCCATTTAACTTTCAAAAGGGAGACTATGATCAAATGAGGAAAATAGTTCACAAAAGACTAAAAGGAGCAGCTGCAAAGACTAAAGATTTGCATAAAATGTGGGTATTGTTTAAAAATACTATCTTGGAAGCTCCGAACAGATGGATCCCATGCTTTAAGAAAAGTATAAGGAAGGCCAAAAAAACAGCCAGCATGGTTTAAAGGTGAGGTCAGAGAGGCTGTTGAGGCCAATAATTCATCTTTCAGGAAATGGAAAAAAAAAAAAAAAGAGTCAAATGATGAAAACAGGAAACATAAGCATTGCCAAGTGTAGATACAAGGCATTGATAAGGCAGGCAAAGAGAGAATTTGAAGAAAAGCTTGCTGTAGAAGCAAAAATGCATAATAAAACCTTTTTTTCAAGTACGTTCATAGCAAAAAAAACTGTGAGTCAGTTGGCTCACTGATGACAGAGGAGTAAAAGAGGTGCTAAGTGAAGACAAGGTCATATCGGAGCGACTGAATGAGTTCTTTGTTTTGGTCTTTAATGAAGAAGATGTAAGGAATTTACCCATGCCTGAAATGGTATATAAAGGTGATGTATCAGAAGAATTGAAAGAAATATTAATAAACTGGGAAGATGTATTACAACTATTTGATAAACTGAAGAGTACCAAATCACCTGGACTGGATCATATACATCTAAGGATATTATTGATTGCAGACTTACTATTACTAATCTGTGAACTATCATTAAAATCAACTGTAGTACCTGAAGAGTGGGGAATGGTCTATCTAAGGCCAATATTTAAAAAGGGTTCCAGGGGTGATCTAAGAAACCTGTGAGCCTAACATCGGTACTGGGCAAAATGGTAGAAACCATTATAAAGAATAAAATTACTGATCATGTAGATAGTCATGGTTTAATGAGAGAAAGCCAACATGAATTTAGCCAAGGAAAGTCTTGTCTTTCTTATCTATCTGAAAGGTGTGAATAATCAGGTAGACCAAGGTGAGCCAGTTGATATAGTGTATCTGGATTTTCAGAAAGCCTTTGACAAGTTCCCTCATGAAAGACTTTTGGCGAAATTAAAAAAGTCATGGGAATGGAGGCAGTGTAGTATGGGATCAGAAATTGGTTAAAAAGATAGAAGGTAGAGAGTATAGCTAAATGGCCAATTTTCTCAATGGAGAAAAGCAAATAGTGGAGTACCCCAGGGATCTGTGCTGGGCCCACTGCTTTTTAACATATTCATAAATGACCTGGAAATGGGAACAAAAGAGGTGATCAAATTTGCAGATGACACAACATTATTCAAAGTTGTTAAAAACCAAGAAGATTGTGAAAAATGGCAAGAGGCCCTTGATAAACTTGAGGACTGGGCATCCAAATGGCAGATGAAATTTAATATGGTGATGTGGAAAGTTATGCACCTAGGATTTAAAAAAAATGTAAAAAGAACAGGAGACAGTTTGAGTTTAAAATCTTACTTAGTTGCTGTAACCACAAACGTTAAGCAAAGACCATCAATAGTAATATCTGACAGGAAGAGAAAAACACGATCATAGCTTTGTTAGAAAACTGATAGCTAGATTATTACATACAGCAATGCCTATAAATTCAAGAATAATGAGAGAAACTTGCCTTATAGATGAGCAACAGTATCTTCCAAGCGGGCACAATGCTGGCATTACAAATGGCACCAACCTCTCTCGCTTTTTAAACACTAAAAATGGCGCCAAACTGGGAGGTCAAAGGTGTATGTCAAAAAAGTATATACAATTGTATTTTGGAACAAGGTAAACATTATTGTCTATGCTTATTATTGCAGTAGATTTGGGAGAGCAGATTGAGCCAAAAGGGTAAAAATCTAACCTGAAATATAAAAAGTGAAATCGGAAAGAGATGCAAATTTTTATATTCAAATGAGGTACTATGACAAAATAGTAAGTGATCGGAGGAAACTAAGAAAGGTGGGAAAGGGATGAAGGTTGGGAGGGGGAGGGGAAGAGAGGGGGAGAGGA
Source organism: Ichthyophis bannanicus (assembly GCA_033557465.1). Lineage (NCBI taxonomy): Eukaryota > Metazoa > Chordata > Amphibia > Gymnophiona > Ichthyophiidae > Ichthyophis > Ichthyophis bannanicus. The sequence continues at coordinate 724,613,779 of CM066032.1, forward strand.
AGAACGAGAGAATAAAGGGGAGAAGGAGGGGAGGGGAGGGGGGAGAGAGAGAGAGAAGGGGGGAGGGAAAGGGGACCATCGGGAAAGGACTTACAAAAATTTCTATAAAAATATGCATGTGGTATAAAACATAATAATGTATAAAAACATATAAAATAATAAATGGTAATAAATATAGCTATAAAATGGGATGCAAAAGAAGATAAAAATGTGCTCACAAAAAAAAAAGAGATCATATGCTGAATTTAAACCACGGGGACGGACAGTATTCGAAGTAAATATAAATCTTTGTTCAAAACAGAGTAATATTCTGTCCAGATTACCCCCTCTCCAGTGTGAGTGAACCACTTTCAGGACCAAGAATCTTAAGTCTACTATCCAATGCTGATGAGACATTCATTGGCTGACCAGTGGTTTGTCCGTAAGTTGCCTTCGTATGTTGTTCTCCCCCTTCCCCTTTCCTCCTGCCCTTCATCTCTTCCCTTTCCTCTGGCCATTCCCTCCCCCATCCCTCCTGCTCCCCTTTCTCCTACCCTTCCTCCCCCCTTTCCCTTCATTGCTTCATGTCTTTATGGATTAATTTGATATATATGCCTTTTATTTATTTATTTTATACTCATAGCTTTTACATGCACTTTTAACCATGATGTCTTGGTTTTTATTCTTCATTATGGATTTTTTATTATTTTTTTATTTTTCTGTTTTTTACTTTTTATTATTCCTCTAACAATCAAAGAAGCCTGGGCCCTTTGCAACACTTTTTTTTTTACTTGGTTCTACTTGAACCTCTTAATTTTTTACTTGGTTACTGGCTCATCAAACCATGGCATGAGCAAAGGGAATACCTGATATTGGAGGGCTACTAATACAGTTAGATGCTAGCTTTACAGATTCCATCCATACTTTCATCATTCATTTTTTAATCATTGAAATGGCAGGGTATAATTTATGTACCAGTTTCTATTTTCAATACTTTCATTACATGTTTTATTTTACTCTCTTAATTATTTATTTTTATTTTAGCTATTACTTCGGCACAATTTTGTATATCAGTTTTATCTTCCCTATTTTTATAATCACTTTTTTTTTTAACTTCTTTTAGTGACTCTCAAACTTTTCTCATTTTCCATTCCTGTAGGGCTGCATGTTCAAGTTCCTCAGCTGTAGAAGACAAGATTGCACCTCCCTTTTATTTACACTTGTTCTAATTATACCTCCTTTAACTTTTCATTTGGTTACCAATTTTATACATTGGTTTTATACATCAGTTTTAACTATTTTTATTACCTCTTATGTTTTAGACTCTTGATAGTGAGTTTCTCACTCTTTACTTTGGTCTGGGTTCAAGTCTGACCACAGATTTCTAATGGAACATCTTTTATTTATTATCCCGCCGCGCCGTGCCGCAGGGCCTGGGTCCCGAGGCCGGTATGTAACCGGGTTCCCGGGACCCAAATCCCTTGTGTTGGTGGCGCGGGGGGAATTCATGGGGGGTGGGTGGGGTGAGGAGGCGAGCACAGTGATGCCGGCACCAGCAGCCCACGTCAGTGACGTGGGGGCTGGCGATTGGTGCTGGTGCCGGCTTGGGGATGTGGTGTCGGCATGAGAGGGAGATCGCGGCGTGTGATCTCCCTCTTCCTCACAGCGCGTCGCACGAAAAGGTGTCCCTCCCCTCCCATGGGCTATATATAAAAAATAAATAAATAAATAAAAGATATTTTCAATGGGGCTCGGGGTCATCGCAGTTGGGGGGGGGGGTTGTTCTTCGAGCCATTACGGCGGTGGGTGGGGTAGCGAGCTGGTGCTCGCCGACCCGGCGGGGCATTTGAGGCTGATGCCACTTTGCAGGGGAGCGGCAGTGCTCCTTGGTTGGGAGAGACAACACGGTTGGGGTCTCTGCCCGGTGGAAGGCAACTTGCCTGCCTTTGCTAATAACATGGCGAGGCGGGCGGTAGGGGGTAATGGGGGGTGGATGATGCACCACTTTGCTATAAACAGCTGGTGGGGGGGCATCATCCGGAAAAGGGGGGGGGCAGTGTTGGGATTTAAGAATGTTGAGTTGGCCCATGTTGGGGCCAGTTTATAATTCATTTAATAAAGCTGTGACCAAATTATTTGTTACCAAATTCCAGTGTGTGTGTGTGTTGTTACCAAATTCCAGTGTGTGTGTTTGTGGTTATGAAGGGGGGGGGGGAGTGGTGTCAAGCTATTATAGCTGATAGCAGGCAAGGGATTGGCATCCGGATACCTCGGTTATTATCATTTTATTTATTTATTTAACCAGTTTCATATACCACCTTTTCCTTCATTCAAGGAGACTCAGTTTGTTATTTATTTTGGAAGGGTTACAAGTTTGAGTGTGTTCATATTGGATGATACGATTGGTTTACCTACAGCATTGCCTGTTTTGCCCTGCTGCTAAGGATATATCGCATTGTAGCATTCTCTTCATTTTTAACTTTTTTACAAGTTAACAAAATATGTCACTGTATCACACATTTTTAGTTTTGCTTGACTGGGCCTGCCATTAAGGGTACATTGGCTTATGACATTCTTTTTTTTTTGACTCCCTCCAAACTAATGACATTATGTTGTTGTATCATACACTGTTTTTAATGCGATCGGATAGTTTTTAATTATATGATGCGGTACAGCTATGATCTAGCAGTTCCTCACATTTGGAGGATGTTCTAGATACAGGTTATTATCTTTCTTAGCTTCCTCCGATCACTTAACTATTTTGTCATAGTACCTCATTTGAATATATAAATTTGCATCTCTTTCCAATTTCACTTTTTGCATTTCACCTTTGACCTTCCGGTTTGGCGCAATTTTTAGTATTTAAGAAGCGAGAGATGTTGGTGCTGTTTGTAATGGCGGCATTGTGCCTGCTTAGAAGACGCTGTTGCGCATCTATAAGGCAAGTTTCCCTCATTATTTTTGAATTTATAGGCATTGCTGTATGTAATATTCTAGCTTTCTAACAAAGCAATGATCGTGTTTTTCTGCTCCTGTTAGATATTACTATCGGTGGCCTTTGCTTAGCGTTTGTGGTTACAGTGACAAAGTAAGATTTTAAACTCACACTGCTTTTTAAATTTTTTTTAAATACATATAACAAGATAAGTCCTATGTTTATATAATTTTCTTTCTAAAAGGAACACTATGCTGGTAATAAATGAGATTGTCACCATACAGTTTTTTGCACAGTGTGTTTTCACTACTTGTACAGTTAATAAACAGTTTGCTCTGACTATAAAGCATATACAACACTTTATGCAAGCAAGGAGCTTACATGTGGTCCTCCTCTTTCCTTCCATTCACACCCTTTGGTGAGACATTTTTTATATTGTCTATTCTGTCCACATTTGGTTGGTCATAATTTATTATATTACTTTTTCATTTTCTTTTATTGCTTATCACATGAATTTTTTATTATTGTTTAGGTTAACTAATTGTTTTTAATGATTTTTTTTGGTTAGTGATTTTTTGTTTATGTTTTTACTTTGAGGGTTTTTTTTTCCCCTGGAAGAAGGCATCAGCCGAAACGTGTTGGGGTGACTCATTAAAGACTGCTTGACCTACCACTGTCTTGGTACACCAGTTTTTGTTTGTTCCTGCCTTTGCCTACGGGTGGTTGTGCTCTTTTATGGACTCCCATAAAATCAAATTGATTTATGTAAAAAAATGTATATGCATAAATGAAATAAAATAAATTCACATCTCCAAAGATCACCTTATCACTGAGATCAACAACGTATTTACTATTTTAATTATTGAAGAATATGGACACAGAAACTGTAATACAAAAAAAAAAAAAACAACTATCAGAAATAGTTGCACAATTCTAGCTTTCACTCCAGGCATAGTAAAACACGGCTAAACATCAGTCCAACCATCTAATATCAAAGCAACAGTTTATTTATTTATTTCATTTAACTGTTTTTAATATACCTTTTTCCTACCAGGCAAAATGGTTTACATGGAACAATTGAAAACATGTACAGGCAACTTTATACAGATACAACTAAATTATAAGCAGCATTTAATGTGTGTGTGGGGAGGGGGAGTAAGATATAGGGAAGGTAAAACGTGGAACCTATATTACAGAATGCTTAAGATGTAGTGAGATTTGAGGGGGGAGAGAGAAGGGGCAGATGAGAGAGGGTATTTGAGGTAGGAAGTGGAAAAGGGGCAGATGAGCAAGCTTATGTAAAGGGGGAGGGGTAATGGGAATGGTATGAGGGAGTGGAGGATTCTTTTGCTGGAGGTTTGCTGTAGTGGATGCACTACAGTGTTCTTTGTAGAGGAGCATCTTGAGGTGCTTTTTAAATAGGGTGTGGGATTGGATGCAGCATATTGTGGGGGATAGTTGGTTCCATGTGGTGGAAGCGTAGAATTCAAAGGCTCTTGTGCATTTTTGTTGATACCTCTTCTGAACCTGGAGTAGTGGAAGGAAAAGATTTGATGCATTCTGTCGACGGAGTCTGTTACAGTCAGGATATCTCATGGAGTTGCTCAGCAGAGGTGTTGAAGAGAGCTCTGTAGGTGATGGTGAGTATCTTGAACTTGATTCGGGATGCAATGGGGAGCTAGTGAAGAGATCTTAGAATAGGGATGATGTGGGAGTATCTGGGGACTCTGGCTATAATTCATGCAGCAGTGTTTTGGGCAAGCTGCAGGGGGGCAATGGTAGCCTTGGGAAGTCTATGGAGGGCAGAGTTGCAGTAGTCAAGTAGTAGAATGGTGGAGGCTTGGCAAACTGTACAGAAGTTGTCAGAAGATAGGAGAGGGCATAGGTTAGAAAGAATTTGGAGTTTTGAAATTCATGTTTCTGGTGATATTCCAAATGTGAGGTTAGAAGTTTAGATGGTGATCTAGAATAATGCCAAGGTATTTGATCTGAAGCTTCACTTGTATTTCGGTGTCTCCGAGTTTAATGCTTTGAGAAGGTGTGAAGTTGGGGCCTCTGGACACATGAAGGATCTCAGTTTTGTTGACATTGACTGCAAGGTTGTGGAGCTGTAACCATGAGGCAATTTCTCTGAAACAGGCAGTAAGAATGGAGTAGTTGGGGGAGGTGTTATGGAATGGAGTGAAAATCATTATGTTGTTGGCATAGAGTTGGTATCCGATGTTGAATCTCTGAATGATATATCAAAGAGGCCTCATGTAGATATTGAACAGGAAGGAGGAGAAGGCAGAACCCTGAGAGACTCCTTGGCTGTGCTTCTGCCCCTTCCAATTCCATTTCCTGTTAAAGTGGAATCGGAGGTAACAGAAGCACAAAAGCACCATGGCACCAAAAGAGAAGGCAACTCCTGCACTATACTGCCTTTTTAAATGTATTGCCACTACTGCATGTCCTGGAGAGGGGGGCAGTGGCAGCAATGGGTGCAGGAGCAGGAACAGGGCAGCTCTGGGAATGAGGTTTGCCTAGGATGTCTCATACCCATGCACCAGCCTGAACAGGACCGTTTCTACCTAAGGGCAGCTGGGTCTCCACTGTAAAGGAACCTGGGGCAACTGTCCCTTTTGCCCATATCTAAAAGCAGCCCTGTTCACAAACTCTCCTGATTTGTGTGTTTTTCAGTTAGTTTTGAGAGTTGTTTTAATAGGGAATTTTTAGTGCATGCTAATTTGAATTAGCATGCACCAACCAATAAATTAAGTCACACTAAGTCAATTAAGGTATATTAAATCAATCATGAATTAAGTTGCCCTTTTACTAAATTCTGTTAAGGTTGTGCTTTGGTAATGCTTGGTAAATGCAAAGCCTCCACAGTAACACTCAGGAGCGTGACCAGCATGTGCCCAGCATTTAACATATGGACGCGTATGCTAGCAAATCTGCACCGATTTCTACATTGCCACTGGGTACACATCAATTGCACTCACAGTAGTGGCAATGTGCTCTCCATGCCCCACTCCACCCCTAACCCACCCATCTGCCACCCTAATGCACAATGGCTGATTGACATGTGTCTTGGTGATCGTTTGCTGTCAGACTCACACGTTAGCACACACTCGCTGTTTGCGGTGACACCTAAAACATGTGTTAACCACCTAGCAAGCTTTAAAGGGCCCCTAAAGTTAAGGTGCATGAATTGAATGTGCACTAACAAATGCACACACCTAAGATGCACCGTACCTTTCACAATACCTTCAAACTACAAAGTAGACTACAGGCACAGAAAATCTGCTTCATAAGAACATAAGAACATAAGATATGCCATACTGGGTCAGACCAAGGTCCATCAAGCCCAGTATCCTGTTTCCAACAGTGGCCAATCTAGGTCATACGTACCTAGCAGTTTCCCCAAAAGACACAGGTTCCACAATGCTTGTATTGGGTCAAGCATTGATATCCTGGGTCCCTTTTTAATAATGATTTATGGACCTTTCCTCCAGACACTTGTCCAAACCTTTTTTAAACCCAGCTACACTAACAGCTCTTACTACATCCTCCGGTAACAAATTCCAGAATTTGATTACATGTTGAGTGAAAAAATATTTTCTCTTATTTGTCTTAAATAGTTTACCCTGTGGCTTCATTACATGTCTCCTAATCTTTCTATATTCTGATAGCGTAAACAATCGATCTACGTTTACCCGTTCCACTCCATTCATTAATTTATAGACCTCTATCATATCTCCCCTCAGCCATCTCTTTTCCAGGTTGAAGAGCCCTAACCTTTGTAGCCTCTCTTCATAGGAGTATCCTTCCATCCCCTTTACCATTTTGGTGGCTCTTCTCTGTACCTTTTCTAATAACGCTATATCCTTTTTAAGATACGGCGACCAGAATTGCACACGATATTCAAGGTGCAGTCGCACCATGGAATGATACAGAGGCATTATAATATCCTTTGTTTTATTTTCCATTCCTTTCCTTATGATACCTAGCATTCTATTTGCTTTCTTGGCCGCCGCTGCACACTGGGTGGAGGGTTTTAACAAGTTATCCACGATGACTCCTAAATCTTTTTCCTGGGTGGTGGTTCCCAATGTGGAACCTTGCATTGTGTAACCATAGTGTGGGTTGTTCTTTCCTAGGTGCATAACTTTGCACTTGTCCACATTAAATTTCATCTGCCATTTGGATACCCAGTCTTCCAATTTATCCAGATCCTCCTGGAGTTTTCCACAATCCTCTTGGGTTTTAACAACTTTAAACAGTTTTGTGTCGTCTGCAAATTTGATAACCTCACTTGTTATTCCCTTTTCCAGGTCATTTATGAATATGTCAAAAAGTAGTGGACCCAGTACAGATCCCTGGGGTACTCCACTATTCACCTTTTTCCATTGGGAAAATTGGCTATTTAGCCCTACCCTCTGCTTTCTATCTTTTAACCAGTTCCCGATCCACAATAGCACACTGCCTCCTATCCCATGACTTTTTAGTTTTGCCAAAAGTCTCTGATGAAGGACCTTGTCAAAGGCTTTCTGAAAGTCCAGATATACTATATCAACTGACTCACCTTTGTCTACCTGTTTATTCACACCTGCAAAAAAACATATAAGATTAGTAAGCCAAGATTTTCCTTGTCTAAAGCCATGTTGGCTGTCTCCCATTAGGCCATGACTATCTACATGCTGTGTAATTTTGTTCTTTATGATGGTTTCTACCATTTTCCCTGGTACTGACGTCAGGCTCACCAGTCTGTAATTTCCCCGGTACTGACGTCAGGCTCACCAGTCTGTAATTTCCCTGGAACCCTTTTTAAAAATTGGCGTTACATTGGAGATCCTCCAATCTTCAGGTATTACAGATGATTTTAATGAAAGTTCAAAGATTACTAATAGCAGGTCTGCAATCTCATATTTCAGTTCTTTCAACACTCTTGGATGTATACCATCCGGTCCAGGCGATTTGCTACTATTCAATTTATCAAATAGTTTTAATACATCTTCCCGGTGTAGCGATATTTCTCTCAATTTCTCTGCAGTATCACCTTTAAATACCACTTCAATCTTGGGTAACATCCCTACATCTTCCTCAGTAAAGACCGAAGCAAAGAATTCATTCAGGCTCTTCGCTATAGCCTTGTCTCCTCTTACTGCCTCTTTTACCCCTCTATCATCTAATGGTCCAATTGACTCTCTCACAGGCCTTTTGCTACGAATGTACTTGAAAAAGTCTTTATTTCGTGTTTTTGATTCCGTAGCAAGTTCCTTCTCAAATTCTCGCTTTGCCTGCCTTATCGATGCTTTGCATCTAACTTGCCAGTGCTTGTGCTGTTTCCAGTTTTCATCGTTTGGCTCTTTTTTCCATTTCCTCATAGTCTCCCTTTCAAAAGTTAATGAAAGGAAAGCCAGACAGATGTTCCCTCCTTCCATTACTACTTTCAACCCCCTAAAGAAGGTCATTTTATAAACTCCCACACAAGCAAAGAATGTTTCCATGCACATATTTGGGGCTTATTTGATAAAGTTAAGCACACGTGTACTTTATAAAACAGGGGTGTACTAATGCACCTCAATGTAGTTACACCCACCCTAGAAAAGTGGTAAATGCGTGTGCCTAGATTAAGTGGAGACCCAAGACAGACATAGGGTCCAATACTCAAAGTCATTTATGCAGTTTACAGACCTGTAAAACATATATATGCCCCTAAGCGGGCAGCATTGTGAAGTTCTAGGGGCAGTACCCATGGATAACTGGTCAGCAGTGATATTCAGCCGCTGTCCAGTTATCTCTCAGTGGCGAAAATTAGGCACAGCAAAAGTTATGTGCAGTAAAAGCTGTCCCAACATTTGCTGCCAAAGATAACCAGGCAGCAGTTGAATATTGCTGTTACTGCCATGTTAGCTTCTGGCTTCTGCGGCTGACCCAGATGTCCAATGCCAGTGGCTGAATATAGCCCTGGCATTTAATATCTATATTTAGTGTTCAGCGGGGACAGCTAGATGCTGTAATTGTGCTAGCCACCTCCACCGAATATTGGACTCATAGTGTTCTATTACATATGGGTGCAATTGAGGCCTTACCTATGCTCTGCCTTAGCTGTGTCCTCATGCACACCGCAAGTGAAAATACACACAGTGGTGCTTATGTGAGCGCTTACAGAATAGCCACTGCCCAAACCGGGCATATACGTGTTCATTTACATGCAGAATTCCTTTAAAATAGGGACTTATGCAAGTAAATTATGTATAACATTCCGCATGGCCCTTATAAAATCAGCCTCAGTAAGACCACACAAAATATCATTAAAGATCTCTAAACTTTCTTTTTTGCCCGAGTACCTGATAAATGACATAAATGGAGGGGCTGCTCTATTCTGTCTCTCATTTTTTTTATTGACTTGTCAAATCACTTACAATAGCAAGCAATTACCAGGAAACATGATAGGAAAAAAGATACATAAGACATTAGAACACAGCAGGCAAATAAGCAAAATCAAATTAGCCCACATCACAGGGAGATATACAACAATTAAAGAATAAGCAACTCAGGAAAACAAGAGGGAAAGCCCTCCAAAATTACAGCCATTTAATTAATATCACCCTACTCACCAAAAATTGTCTCTGCTTCTCCCTGGCTGTCAGAAACATCTCCAACTGAATGGATTCTAAGAAAACATATCTATACCCCAGAAAAGTGACTAAACACTTACAGGAGTATCGCAAAAAAAAAAAAAAAAGAAGTCCCAAGGACAACCACCTTGGACCTATGGGCCAAAAAAGTATTTCTGTGCAGCTGCACAGCCATTGAGACATCAGAAAACAACTGAACTTCAGCTCCATAGAATAACATATCTTTATTTTTAAAGTCACTCTTAAAAAGCTGAAATTTTGTCTTGATCGGACAAGAAGGAAACCACTAACGTTGCTCAGGTAGCTATATTATCCTGTGAAACCTCCAAGAATTGGGTTAAGTCAAAAGTAGATTGTGACTGTAAAACATCAAAACTTCCTAGAGATTCATCAATAATCTTTCTACCTGTAAGGTAATAGTTTAGAAAAAGAGATTATATCAGAACTAGAAATAGCCACAATTTCCTTGAGATATTTCCTTAAGAATTCAGGTAAAAATAGACAACAAAAAAATTTAGAAGCCTAATATTTTTAGCCCTAAGAAGATTCTCAAACGATTCTAATTTTCGATGGATATAACCAAACTATCCTTAACAGTGGAGGCAGAGAGGAGCATCGAGTCTCACATTTAAGTACTGGATTAGATAGGAATTCCAGCCTCTCCTTGGCACTTCCAACTGTGCCACAGTCTCCTGTGAGAATTGGCAGAGTTGAGAGACAATGGTTACTAGAGTCCTCTCAGTCTAGGTCACCACCCTCCATACATCAGCCAAGGAGACCTGAAAATCAGGTACTTCCTTGGTCGCAACTACTGGAGGGAACCACACAACAGCTTTGTAAGAAACTGCAAGAGGATGTGGAGAGCTCTGTTGAACCAGCACACCACTTCCAGTCAAGTCGGGTGGCATTAAAACTGAGGGGAAAGGGGTGGAGTGCGGTCTGCAGAGCATAAAGAATCTCCCAACAGAGGTGAAGAAAGGAGTTCAGTACCTGTAGGGGGCATCCCCTCTTCCTTAACCTTGAGGTGACTGTCCATCCGGCCATGCACGAAAACATCAATAAAACGTTTCTTCTCTCTTGCCCATGTACATCCACTGTGAGCTGATAGGAACACCAAAGGAGAAGCTAGGAAGCCCTAAGAGGCTCCAAAGGGCCTAGCTTGCCCCTTGCGGCATGCTGCAAAGTGGCTGCGCACCATACAGCAGCATGATCTTATGGGGGCCGCTCTCAGACATCAGAAGATTGTCTCTGGCAAGCTTGTGCTCCTCCTCCTCTCCTAATTTCAGTTGTACACACTGGCTCTCCCCTACTCTGTCTCCTTCTTTCTTACCCCTTTCCCCTCCTGGACTCTGCAGACTGCTGTCTTGGGGAGAGGAAGCTAGATGGAGTAGAAAGCAGTGGTTCTCAACCCAGCCCTGCTGTCACACCTAGGCCAGTAGAGTTTTCAATGAATATGCAGGAGATAGATTTGCATACAATGAAAGCAGGACACGCAACTATCTCATGCATATTCAGTGGATAATCACAACACCACAAATTGTACTATAGTGCTGGAAGATGAGAGCCCCAGATTGGAAGGCGTTCAACTGGCTACTGGGGAGGAGCTGAAGACTTTTCAGAATAAAGCCAGCATTTATGATGTGTTTGGATCAAAGCCCTTGGGACATATAACTGCTGATGCAGCTGTGCATGAAATGAGAGTCAAAAGCTGCAAAGATGTCTTACACATTGAGACATATGAAGCATGAACCAAGGAAGTTGAAGGTGGTCAAGAATGAAATGGAATGTGTACAACTCTATCTGTTGGGTGTCAGCGAACTGAAATGGACTGGCATCGGACACTTTGCATCTGATGATTACATGGTCTACTATATGGAAATGAAAGAAAAAGAAGAAATGGTGTTGCATTTATAATTAAGAAGAAACTTGCAAGAACTGTAATGAAATACAATGCAATCAGTGAACTTTTAATTTCTATTTGTCTATGAGGAATACCCATCAAACCAACAATAATTCAAGTACATGCCCTAACAGCTGCAGAAAAAGGATGAAGCTGATGAGTTCTATGAACAAGTACAATTTCAAATTGAAAGAACATGCAAACAGGATATCCTGATAGTCATGGGTGACTGGAATGACAAAGTTGGCAACAAAGAAGAAGGCGAAGTAGTTGGAAAATATGGACTTGGCAACAGAAATGAAGCTGGAGAAAGACTGATAGAATTCTGCAAGACCAACGATCTACTCATCTCAAACACCTTCTTCCAGCAACACAAGTGGCGACTGTATACATGGAATTCACCCAATAGATTGTACAAAAATCAAATTGACTACATCTGTGGAAGCCAACAATGGAAAAGCTCTATAACATCAACAAAGACAAAACCTAGAGCAGACTGTGGTACAGATCACCAACTACTAGTATGCAAACTCAAGCTAAACTTGAAAAAGAGCAAGCCACTCATGAATGTAACAAAATATGACCTTGAGAATATACCACCGGAATTGAAAGACTGCCTGAAAAATCAATTTATTGCTTTAAATATAAATGACAGACATCCAGAAGAGAATGACATCAAGAAGGTTGTGTTTGAAGAAAGTGAGAAGTCTCTACACAAAAGGTGAAAAAGCAAAAATGGCCAAAATGGGTGACCGAAGAAACAATGAAAATTGCCCAGAAATGCAGAGATGCTAAAGCCAGAGGAGAAAGAGGCAACCACAGGACTCAGAGATTTCCAACATGCAGCAAGACAAGTACTACAATGATGCATGCAAGGAAATAGAATCAGAAACTATTAAAGGAACAAGATTGGCTTTGCTAATGCTATGAGAGTTAAAGAAAAAATTCCAGCCTCATATTGGAATGCTACAAGATGTTCAAGGTTCCATGCTGAATGATGCTGAGAAGATCAAGAAAATGTGGAAAGAATATACAGAATTATACCATAAGGATCAAGTGGACCAATAGTGGTTTCAAGCTGTACCTTATGATCAGGAATCATTGATGATGAAAGAAGTCAAAGCAGCATTGAAAGCCTTATCAATGAACAAAGCACAGGGCATTGATGGCATTCCCATTGAAATATTACAGCAATCAGATACATCTGTCTTCCAAATTGTCATGCTCTGCCAGGAAATTTGGAAGACATCATGGCCAGCTGACTGGAAAAGATCTGTTTTTATACCAATACAAAAGAAAGGTGATCTAAATGACCAGAAGTTATCACACAATCTCTCTGATCCCACATGCCAGCACGATTCTACTGAAGATTATTCAGCAGAGACTACAACCATACCTGGAACGAGAACTACCTGAAGTACAAGCAGGGTTCAGGAAAGGGCGAGGAACGAGACATCATAACAGATGTGAGATGGATCCTTGAAATGACAAGGATATCTGTTTTATTGACTACAGCAAAGCTGTCTACTGTATAAACCATGAGAAACTTTGGGTCACATTAAGAAGCATGAGTATACCAGAACACCTGATAGTTCTATTTATCAATCTTTATATTGATAAATAAGCAACAGTGTGAACAGAACAAGAAGGAACAGAATGGCTTAAAATCAGCAAAGATGTACAACAAGGCTGCATACTTTTTTCCATCTGTTTAATTTATATGCAGAACAAATCATCAGAGAAGCAGGACTGTATGAAAAGAACCAAGATAAGACGACTGGTGGAAGACTCAACAACCTTCGCTATGCTGATACCATATTACTGGCTGAAATGGAAGACAATTTGAAATATTTGCTTCTCAAGATCCATGAACATAGTCTTGAAATGGGTCTGCACCTTAATGTAAAGAAGACAAAGATCCTGAGAACTGATCCTGACAAAGATCCTGACAACTTTAACCTGCTTAGATCAATAAAGAACTGGCAAGAAGTCAAGAAATGTGATAATGCATTGTTCTTGGCAGAATGGCTAAGAAGGACCTACACAAGATTCTCAAGAGCAGAGAAGTCTCTCTCCATACAAAAATTTGACTTGTTCAAGCAATCGTATTTTCAGTAACATCATATGGATGTGAAAGTTGGACATGAAAAAGATAGACAGTAAGAAAATCAATGCCTTTGAATTATGGTGCAATGCATGGACTGTGTATAGCATGGACTGCCTGAAGAACAAACCAGTAAGTATTAGAGGAGATCAAACCTAAGCTTTCTTTAGAAGCTCAGATGACAAGACTTCGACTTTCATACTTTGGACACATCATGTGAAGAAAGAAATCGTTAGAAAAAGACATTATACTTGGCAAGGTAGAAGGTCAACGCAAAAGATGAAGGCCGGCAATGAGATGGATTTATGCAACAGCAGCTATGGGTGCCACTCTATCAACAATGGGCCACCTGACTGAAGACTGAACACAGTTTAGGACCACTATCCAGAGGGTCGCCATGAGACAAACACCAACTTAATGGCACTTAACAAAAACAGGCACGACGAGTGTATCTATGCTTTTTCACATATGGGTGCCCTGTTTTTATTTATTTATTTAACTTCTCTTATATACCACGCTATTACATATCAGTGCGGTTTACAATAAAACAACATATTACTATGCGGACGGACCACATAGAAATTACATTAAACAAGGATCAAAACTTGGATTCAACAGGGAATAACATATCTAGAGCGTTATTTACAGCAATATATACAGTGCAACTTATGTATTGGTTTTAGGCCCTATGTTATTTAGCATGGGCCAGCTTAAGCCAGCTATTCTTTTCTGTTCTATGCTGGGCTGGTCTGGGTAGTTTGTGTGGTTCAATGATTATATGAAGTTCGTTGTTAGAATCAGGGTAGTGTCTCACGAAAAGGTAATGCTTGAGGGCCTTTCGGAATTGGGATTGGTTGGAAATGGTATGCATGTCAGCTGGGAGGGTATTCCAGGCCATGTTACCTTCTACTCGTGTTGCTTTGGCACCTAAAAATTAAGTGTGCATGCAAATTGCTTGTATACACGTATACCTACAAATTAATGCACCGCAATAGTTTTGCTCACACAAAAAAAGTTGTAGCATGTATAATAGGTATGCAATTACGATGATAGCAAGCAGCCTTTGGTTTGTTTTCATTTAAAACAAAGAGTTTTTTGGTCCTGCACATGCCTACCAGCTGACAAGAGCTCCCTTATGCCTCCTGCCAGTGGGTGGGAGGATGGGGAAGGTGGGAACATTGTACTGTGACCGAGTTCTGCAACCGATTGCAGAGATTGTGGCTACAGTGGAGTGTGGTACATAGGGCACTCATCCCGATTCCTCTCCCCGTCCAACCCTGCATTGGAGTACAAAATCTGCAGTTTTCTTCCAGAAAGAAAAGAAGCATTCACTAAACCTGCAATATAACCTATAAGCCACTTGCCCATGTCTGTCTTCAAGCTACTCATCAGAAACAGAGCTGCCAAGTAACCCAATTCAAGGAGAGAAACCTTTTGGCCAGTCCTGGTTTTGTACTTACACCCTAAAGCATTATGGTACTTGTAGTCCCTGATTCTACCCACTGAGCCAAATGTTACCAATCCCAAAATGCATCAGGATATGGTGGCTTTAAAGCCAGAATTGGCCTGAAATATCCCTTTTGGAACTTGATAACTTGGAAGTCCTGGAACAACTCAGATGGTGATTGCATAACAGGTTGTCTAGCATGTGCACCAGGCATGCACATAAGCTACACCAAGTTTGGATAGGAAGGCACCCCACAGAAAGTACCTGCACATATTTACACATGCTATTTAGCACATACAAATTTCCCTGCTTATTTTATGCAGATATAGACTTATTTTGTAAAATATGCACATAATCAGCAACTCCTCCCCAGCCCCTTGCCCAGGAATGTCTCCTCTTGGTTTGGGTAAATTTATATACATGCAAGCTGTAGGCACACGCGTTTACCAGCATATAGCCCAGGTTACTTTAAAAGAAGCCATTTCTGCATATAAATCTCTATTTTATGTATGAAATTGTCTTTCAAAAGCACCTCCTATATAACCAGGCAATATAACCTAGAGGAGCTTTACTGTGTGTGAAGAAGAAATGCAAAGCCTGCAAACATGCATGCATGCAAAATGCCACTTTAAAACCCCACCGACCTACAAGGAGCATTCACCGGCAAATTCAGGAGTATCTTCTCATGCAATGCAAGAAATGCCCTAATGAATTATGTGAGAAACGTCAAACAAACCCTACAAATCACCATCCATCCATATATTTCATTTCATTTATTAACAATTAATGCCATTCTGCCAAGCCAGTCAGTAGAGTGTACAAAAAAAACAAAGACAGCATAAAAAAGAACAGCACCCCGGCTCCCCTACTCCCCCACACAGTGCCATCTAGTAATCTTCATCGGGGTCAATTTTTAAAACACATTGCAAAGAAGAACATGGGAAATGAAATCTGTATATTCACTTATTAAACATAATGAGCTGAACCAAAACATTGGATTCATAATGCATTATGTGAGCATTTAATACCCATTCTCAACCCCGATGAGAGTAAACTTAACACTCAGTTCCCAGCAATTCTGATACCTCCAGTGACCAAACCTCTGTTACATGATATTAACTGATTGCTCTTCAATGGACATCTCCTAATGAAATCTACTGTGGGAATTCCTATCCTACAGCATCCTTGAGATATAGACGCTTCCTTATTCTAGTCCTGCAATCACATCGGACAAAGAGACTTCTGTGCTTGCAAAACTTCAGCACAACATCCTTTCTAAAACCTACAGACTCCAGTGCTTACAGGATGAAGACATGGGTCGATATTCAAAGGCACTCATCCAAAGCAACCCCACTTGTATGGGTTCACATAGGCTTGAAGGCGGAGGCATGATAGCATCAGCTAGTAGAAAGTAGACATAGGCTTGCAACATTTTGCTTGCGGCAATAGAAGATAGAGACATGCATGCAGTGACCTACATGGACCAGGAGGCATGTGGCCACCCCTGACCAAAGCAGGGGAGGAGAAAGGTTGTAGCAATAGGCAGGCAGCATCAGATTAATGTATGGGCATAGGATAGAGCATAAACTGAAGGTTTGTTAGAGACTATTAGGGACCAGCTTGATTGGAGGGGGAAGGAAGGGCAACTGTCAATACAGAAAAAAACAGAAACATAAAAAATGGCAGACCATAAGCCCCTTCCAGTCTAGCCATTTAAGCTCTTCAATCCTTTCCTCTGCCTTAGATATCCTCTGTACTTCTCATTCTTTCTTGAATTAAGATAGCATCCTCATCACCACCTCCACTGGGAGGCTGTTCCTTAGGTAAAGAAATATTTCCTTAGACTACAACAGTTTCCCCCCTTATCCTATTACTCCTTGTTTCAGAGATTGAAAGAGGCCTGCCACCTGCACATTTATACCATGGAGATAATTAAATGTTTCTATCACATCCCCCCTTTCTTCGAGGGGCACCTGTTTCACTTGATAAACTGTGGTTCACTGGGGATGAAGTGGAGAACAGAGACTTGCAGTTGAAAGTACAGGGGTTTCACAAAGATATTTACTATCTTATTTGGTACCTGCGGCAATAGAGATCATCAGTAGAAGCAAGGATTTAACAGTAGTTTCTCTGGTTCTCAGTCCACTGCTCTAACCACTAGGCCACTCCTTCACTGAAATGGTCCCAACCCATAAAAGAGGGCTGATCCACAACAGTTTGCTCAGGGTGTCTTAAGTATTTAAAGTGACCCTGGAAGTAAACATATTTTTATTAGTGTTGCTACCTATGTCTGTTTTGCTTTGAATAGCATTAACATGTTTGTTTTCTAGGAAGACGGGGTTGCTCCGGGGAACTGGAATACAGTTTGAGAATCTGTCATCACTAGCTCACCAATTCAAATTTAGTTTGTCAGTAGTGACCAAACGTCAATACAGTCTGAAAATTGTAATAGATTTTGGGAGTAGAGGAGTAACCTAGTAGAGCAGTGGGCTGAGAACCAGGAAAGTCAGTATTCAAATCCCACTATCACTCATTATGACCTTGCTAGGTCACTTAACTATCCATTGCCTCAGGTACAAGCTTAGTTTGTAAGCCTTCCAGGGACAGGGAAATGCACTTGTCTTGTGCTACCAATCTGAAAAAAAACAAAACAAAACGTGAATTGAATGCATAATAATCATTATGCTAGGGGGTCAAATGATTTTATGACCCGAGGTCAGATCCACATCAGAAAATGCATTACTGCTATTTAGCACTCCAACCAAGTACATACACCTGTTCTGGCTATGGACATGGATTGAGGATGTGGTTGTTGGATGAGTATAGAGACTGAATGAATCCTTTGCTCGGTGAGACAGTTCTTCCTGATCAAGATGGAAACCCACTGGCAGGGCTGCCTGAGAAAGCTTCTGTCTGCTCTGTGTTTACACAGAGCTGTGGTTTCCATTGCTTTCAATCGGTAATACATTCACTACCAAAATGTATTCCTTAATGAATTTTCTCACAAATTGGTGAGCTCTGCAGGTGTTGGGCTACTGTTACTCATGGCCAGGGACCCGACCAATATGCATAAGTTATTTCCCTTTCTCTGGTATTCAGACCTTTAGTGCCAGAAGAAACAGGAAGCAAAGTCACTGTCTTACAAGCCAGGAAAAAGGGGCATGACCATTCAAACCCCACAAGCCTTTTATCTGGCACGGTCAGTTTTTAAAAAATATTTTTCAAATGCTCTTAAAAATCCTGATAGAGCAGCAAGCAGCTTCAAAAGTAGCATCTGTTTTACGCAGGAAAAGGCAGGCCACATTGTGTTAAGATTTCACATTACATGGTTTGGAAGGAAGCACAAAGGGGCATGTTTTCCAAGCTGCAATAGGTTTTTGCAGCTAACACGGCGGGTTAGTGAAAGTAGCAGAGATTTAGCTGCAAAGCCACACGTTATCTGCTGGGTGGGTGCACAGAATTTCTCCAGCAGATAACACTGAAAATGCAGAGATTGTAGCACGTCGGCACAGTGAATGTAGGTAACGCCACCCATTGAGGTGGTATTTGCTGGTTTTGCAGACATTGCGCATGCAACTGTTACCATGTGCTGCCGACACTCACGGTAACTGCTCATTGCAGACACGCCCACTCCTTGTCAACAGCCCGCCCACATGCACTGCTAGCATGCAGTATGCAGATAGCATAGGGAAATTTCTGCGCTATCTGCATTTGGCCTGCCTTAGCTGTAACCATGGCATGCTGTACCCATGTTATCACTGTGTTAACAGCTAGAGTGGCTTAGTAAACATGCCACTAAGCTATGGAGCTACAAGAAGTCCTATAGCTTCAGTTCAATTCTCTTCTCTACCATAGATTCTCTCTCCCTCTAACCATGTGCACGTCACTGGATCTCATCAAATCAAGTGCATCTTGGAAATTAGCAGCAACGTTATTCTTCCGCTCCTTCAGAATCTTTCAAACAGTCTGTGCTGCAAGTTTAGCCACCCCAGATGTAGCTGCAGACATGTCCCTCTACTTAGCAAACTGTTAAGCACCACTGTTTGCATGAAAGTGCAACATACAGTAAATTTAAGTCATTACAGTAAATCATTTTTGAAGAATGCATTCATCATAGGGAGGAGTGGTCTAGTGGTTAGGACAAGGTACTTCAGGCCGGAGGGCCGGGGGTTCAAGTCCCACCTGGGAACAGCAATCTCAGGCCGGAGGGACTGGGATTTCTAGTCCTATAGGCACTCCTTGTGGTCTTGGGCAAGCCACTTAACCCTCCACTGCCCATGTTCCCTGTAAGTATTAATGTATGTGTCTCATATCCCCTCATGTTAAATGTATCCCCCAATTGACTGCTTTGACCCGGTGAAAAGCAGGATATAAATACAGCTAAATAAATAAATCATGCATATCATATGAGAGATTCAAAAATGACTTAAAGGCCCATTTGTTTGCGGCTGTGTTTGGTGAACGTCTAGACGGCACCTCAAGACAGCAGTTCTAACTGATCCTTCTGTATCTACTGTATTTCATAATTACCTAGTAATGTGCTCCCTGTTGGTGGTTTGTTCCCTTATTTCTTAGCATTACTGTAACCTGTTTTGATAAACTTTGAAAGGTGCATGTAAATCTATGCATAACTTATAAAACAACCCCTCAGAGGGCGTTTAAGTGCCCAGGTAGCTTCCCCTGCCACACTTTGTGCCCACAGACTTACAACCTAATTTCCTCTAAAAATCCAGGGCCAGCAGGGACTGATAATAGAAAAGCATGCATAGACTTTACCCCTGCTTCATATCAAATGCAAGGTAGGACCTGAGATTTTCAAAAGGATATCCCTCACAAGTGTTTTGCCTTCCCTCTCCTAACTCCATGCCCGCTCCTGCCCTCTCTGTCCATGGTAATGAGATTGTAATTTTATAGAAGGGTGCCAGGCTAAGTTACTTTATAAGGTGGCTATGTTAAGCCTATTTTATAAAAAACAGTAAGTGCCTACTTGTCTTTATACAATGCTAGCCTAAGAGGCAAAAAATTGGGCTGAAGTTAGGGCGTAGACCTTTACACCAGTCCTACAGCTGATGTAAATGCCCACAACTAGATGTTTACAAGAACATGCATAATCATGTTTTATAGTTTACATTTGTATTTGTGCACCCTGCCTATGCGTTGCCAAATCTCTGCTCATGTGCATGCCCACTTGCAAAGTACATGCCATCAAGCAGCATGTATACTTCCACGCTGGTCAGTATAGCGTAGTTACTCACCTGTAACAAGTGCACTACAACCACAGATGGCACCTTATCACTTCAGAGTAGTGGACACTGACTATAGTAAGGGAGGGATACAGACTTCATCTACAAACTCTGCCCCCCTCAACTTTTGTGGGGGAATATCACATGCAACCCCCAATCACTGCTCTCCTACAGGACAAAGTGTCCTTTCTTCTGTCTCAGGGAACCATAGAAGATGTCCCAATATCCCAACAAGGAATGGGGTTGTACTCTCTGTACTTTCTCATACCAAAGAAGACTGGAGGGTACAGGCCCATCTTGGACCTCAGAAAATTCAACAAATTTCTAGTCTGCGAGAAGTTCAAAATTATCTCTCTAGGGACTCTTCTTTACTACCTCCAGAGTCAGGACTGGCTCTGTTCTCTAGATGTAAAAGAAGCATACACACATATCCGCATTCACCCAGGATACAGGAAATATCTATGCTTCATCTTTCAGGGAAGAGATTATCAGTACAAGATCCTTCCTTTTTGACTCGCTTATGCCCCAAGAGTCTTCACAAAGTTCATGGTGGTCGTAGCCACATATCTAAGATCTCTGGGGATAATTGTCTTCCTTTACTTAGACGACTGGCTCATAATAGCAG
Organism: Ichthyophis bannanicus; assembly: GCA_033557465.1. Classification (NCBI taxonomy): domain Eukaryota; kingdom Metazoa; phylum Chordata; class Amphibia; order Gymnophiona; family Ichthyophiidae; genus Ichthyophis; species Ichthyophis bannanicus. The sequence continues at coordinate 724,634,638 of CM066032.1, forward strand.
ATACCTCCCAAGTGGTTCAGTTTTCTTTGCATCTTACCATCACAGTACTACAACACTTGGGATTTGTCATAAACTTTCCAAAATCCCAACTCGCTCCAACTCAAAGGCTAGAGTTCATTGGAGTTTTACTGGACACACAACAGCACAGGGCGTTTCTGCCCCAACTCCATTGTGCCCATCTAATCGAGCTAGCATACAAAGCACTACTCAGACCATTTGATTGCCTGAGAAATGCTGCAGCTTCTGGGGCACATGGCCTCAGCAAAACATATCATCCCATATGACTGCCTACATATGCAGACAACCTGTGGAATCTTGCCTCCCAATGGATTCAGGCCTCAGGTCACCTCAGAGACAAGATCTAGGTCACTGTCCCTCTCATCACATCCCTCCAATGCTGAGGGTCCTCCAGAGGCAGGGTGGCTATGTTCTCTAGAAAAAAGTAAAAAAACAGGCACAGACTGGCTGAGGAGCTGGCTGAGATATAGCCACCTGTGGCTTCATTTGTTGTTTAAGAGGCTGCTGCCTCTTATGAGGGCCTTGAGCCTGCTACTGAGAGGCAGGAGGATAAGAATAGAATTCCTTCTTATTGAAGAAAGCTTTCTTTGTAGCTGTCTTCTTTCTAGCAGGGTTAGCTGTTGTTCTAGACAGCCTGTTTAGAGTGGTATTCTCTGACTAAATGGAAAGCCTTATCCTGCCAGTCTTTGCCAAAAAGATTCTCCCCTTTGCAAAGTATCTTGCCCAGCTTATCTTGAACACACTGCTCAAGATCTGAGGCCTGAAGTCATGCAATTCTGTTTGCACCGATACAAATTGTTGTGGCTCTGCTTGGTCATTCAACTGCATCAAAGGTTGCCCTATTGACAAACTTAGATACATTTTGGATATGTCTAATTAGAGCAAGATAGTCATCTCTCTTATCATCTGGGAGAAGAGGGGCCATGACCTCGAGATCCCTGGTAACCTCCTTGAGGAACATACCCATGAAGAGTATATAGGAGTTAATCCTGGCTGAAAGCATTGATGCCCAAAAGCATCGAGGGTTCTCAATTCCCTACCTGGTGGGTTATAGGATGAGTTTTGGAACTCTTGATTCGGCACATTGCTGATTCCACCACCAATAAATGGTGGGGAAGCTGCAGTTTTTGGAAGCCAGGACACTCCAGTACTCAATTCATGGTACTGAGTGGTCGAATATGAGGTGAGATCATGAAGGGAGTCTCCCACATCCGGAGCATCAGATCATGGATGATAAGGTGCACTGGCAGGGAAGCTGCCTCCTTGGGGACTGTTGGGTATTGGAGGATCTCCAATTCCTCCACTCTGGGCTCTCTCAGATGTCGCTGTTATGGAGAGATCCCTAGCTAGGTACAAATGAATTCCTGGAAGGACGTGGCCTCAGGAGGTGACATGCGCTGTTCTGGAGGCAGGAGGGCTCCAAAGTCAGGCCTCAGAGGCCCTGGGAAATGAGTGGCTCTTCATTCAAAACAGGGCAGTCAGAATCGGAGGACTCAAAGTATCGGCAGGAACAGTGCTCGTCTTCTGCCAGATGTGGATACTGGTGTATGAAGGATTCGGGGTCCGGGAACCATTTGGGTCAAGCCCCGCTATCCGTGATGGACACGTGGGAAGGCATGGGTGGCAGTGATGACAGTGCCATGTATCCTGACACACCCTGTACTGGTGCCAATGTTGGAGCCGGTACCTGTACCATTATCGACAACCTGGTTCCTGAGGGCAAAGGTTTGATGGGAACCAAGGTTGCCAATAAAGCTGCCAAGCTCCGCTCGATGGCCAATATATGCGTTAATCTATTGAGGTCGCTGATGCTTGGGTATCTGTGATGGATACTTGCACCACCATCCCAGAGCATGGCACCAGTAGCTCTCCTGAGGTTGAGGCCTCGGGAGCATCCTGGAGCCCTCAATGACTTTGGAAGGCAGATCCTCCTGCCAGGGTTGTTTGGCAGGCTGATCCACCTCCAGGGCAATGCCTGAAGCATCTCGATGCTGGGAACGAGATCTGCCTCTGGAGGAATTTTCTGTCTTTGAGGAAGACTTATGCTTGGACACTTTCAATACCTGAGATCCATGTGAGGAGGATGAGGCTCTTGATGACATTGATGCCAAAGATATGGCGTTTGAAGCAAAGAGCTCCAAACCTATAGGCCTGGTTCTGCAGGCCTCTCATCTTTTTTACAAAGGGAACAATCTGTTGTCTGGTGGTTGGGCCAGAGGCATTTCAAGCACCAGTGATATGTGTAAGCTGCCGAGATGGTACTGCCACATTTTGAACAATTTTTGAAACCACTTGTCGGTTTCTCCATACTGTCGGTGGACAGTATAGTAGGCTTAAAGCCTAAGATGGTGTCGAGGGTATGAAGATTCTTTTTTTTTAATTAGTGAAAGAGAAGATAAAAGAAAGAATAAGGGAACTGGCGGTGTCAAGACGGTGCCGGCGTCGACAGGAAGACAGACACTAACCACAAAAACAAAAAAGCATTTTCTGCAGTGACAGGATTTGCTTCCTGCTGGCTCCATGGAAAACGAAGAACTGAAGAGAAGGAGTTGGAAGGCAGCCATGTATGTGCAGTGGAGTCCTCCCAAAGGCTTTCCTATTGGACACTGTGGAGCGTTTCCGCACGGGCTCCGTCGGTACCAAAGTCACCCATATGTGAAGACTTCATTCCTGCTTGTTCCTGGAGACTTTATAGTACACATCCCCCTTATGAAATTACCCCCTGAGTGTGTGTACTGCGCAATGGCACCTGTACTTGTAGCCTTAGTGGACGATGGAGATCTTCAGCCTATTGGTTAGAGCAACCGGCTAAACGCCAATAAAATCAGGGCACAATACTCAAAAGGGTTAACTCAATTAGCAGATCTGTTAACTGTTAATCCCCCTAGCCAGGGTATTCAGCAGCACTAACATGGTTAGCACAGCTGAATATCTGCCGGTGCCGCCACTGCAGACCCCAGCGCTATCTAGTTAGCATCGCTAAGTGGCGAAAGTCAGACACAGTAAAGACTTTCCTAACTTTCACTGAAGAAGCTAGCAGGACATTGGCCGAGTATCACCATTGCCCGGTTAGCTTCCCAGCAATCCAGGCTACCCAGATATTCAAAACCAGGGCCCATATACAGTATGGCCCGAGGATGGAAAATGTAGTTCTGAAGTTCAACGGCAGCAGCTATCTGCTTTAGCAGTGTTAGCCACCACGGCTGCTGACTATCGGGCCCTCCGTGTCCAAATCCTGCTTCTACCACCAACACTCCTGGTGACCTTGGGCAAGACACTTTACTCACCATTGTCTCAGGTACAATAGACTGTGAGCCTACATAGAAAAGCAAAGAACTCCTGCACATGCATGTCAATTCCAAATTCCTTTGAAAATTGTTCTTCCCCATGGCATGCTTGCTAAAAGATTGTGCAGAGAAAAAAAATGCAACCGTTGTATTAAGGTAAAGAGTGTAACCCCTTTTCACTGCCTTACACATTAGTAGAAAATCACCGTTTTTGAAAAATTAGACAATGAGGTCATCAACAGCCTGCCTTGCAATTGTTTAATGAATAATTAATAGCATTCCCCTTAAAACATGCACAGTGATTAAATAATTATGAAACAGGGGCATCATTTGTTTATCTATCAAACAGAGCACCAGACAGCAAGTTCCAGGACACATTAGTGCCCAGCGCCCAGCGAGCTTCACTGTGGAGAATGCTTTTTTTTTTTTTTTTTTTGCCTTCTCCCTCGGCGATCACATCAGTAGCAAGCGATTTGTCTTACAAATATATTGTGGCACACTAATTCTCTTCTTGAAATTCTGTTTTCACAAAAGGCAGGCATTCTCAAGTTCTCCTTCCTGACATGCTTCAATTTTCCCTTTCAGTTCACCTCCTTCTGTGTAGGGTGGCGTTGAGCAGTAATTCATTTGAACACTGCAGATAATCACACACACCACATGCCCTCTTTCCTTCCTGAGCAGCGTGGCGTTGTGTCCAAAGGAATCACCCCTCGCAATCATAATAAGATTTGCAACACACCTGCTCTCATACCAGCACACTGTCCCAGCCGATTTAGGACCTGAAGTGAAATTACATCTCCCCACCCCTCCCCCCTTGAAGCGACTGAAGGAGGAATGCCTGTGATCTGGATATGGGCATGCATACGGGATGCAATTGCTGACAAGGGGATGGCTTTCCATTTTTTTGAGATATCTACTGATGATTGTATGAAAACAACAGCTTGAATCCAAAGTCCAAAGGCATGCAGTATAGAATACCCTATCTGACGATTCCCCCACATTAAATGTAGAGATCTTGTCTATGAGGCAGGGTTTATATTTGGTAAAATAAATAAATATTAATTATCCTGAGCTCAGCATGTAATTTGTATCTTAAATTGCAATGAGTAAGCATCCTCTTAGCTAAAAAAAACAAAGCTTTTATTTCTGCCTTACCCAATGCCTCTTTTTCAAGACTAGTATTTTAATCATTTGATACCAGGAGTTAGACTTTCACCCGGGAGATGCCCTGTGCACCTTTGGAAAAAAATAAGATGCAGGATATTATGACACATATAAAGGAATTGGTTGAAAGTAGTAAAGCAAACATCCTCATCTTTCCTATCTGATTTTTGGAATTTACATTTCATATCCAGGGATGAAAAGGTCTATATGGAGTTTTCTTATATGAACCACACAGGTTCACCATATTAAGATGTGACCAGAGCATTTTTTTCACAATGCACACAATTCCTTGTTCTGTTCAGACAAAGTGGTGTCAGAAAGTTCACATCTGATCATTCAAGATCTCTGCTGGGCATAGGATGAGCACTTCCCAGTCCAATCCTTTGCTCGCATTTAGGAATTACTGCTCCTAAGTGCAAGGAGTCCCAGGAGATTTATGGCACCCCTCTCTTTGGCAACAACGACGACACTGACTCAGTAAATACATCTTCTTTGAACTAAGGATTCATACCGATCTTTACAATAAATAGTGAAATAAAACAGCAGCGGAATCCATCACCCATTATTCTAGTTTATCTTATTTTTCCTCTTTGGACAAAGATGTCATTTCAAACACAGAATTTCAATTTGATGCAACTCCCAAAGAAAAGCAAAGTTGGAAGTGTGCCTGGATGATGCTCCAGCTCTTCGGCCAGCAATACTTTGAATGGCAGGAAAGAAAACAGCACAAGCCCCATTACTGCAACATTTTTCAACTGTACCTTAAGAAGTCTGACCGATGGAAGAAAGGCAGCGTGGCACAGCTTTCGGATGGTCCAGTTCAGAGGCCGGGAAGCATCAGCTTGACTCATGACACTCTACAATATTCCACCCAAAAGACGAGCTTCAAATTGTAACATGCCTATGGAATAAAAGGTCCTCCGGTGTTTTGACATCCCACATCCATCATGTCCACACTGGCTCTGCATCAGGTCTCTAGAGCAGGTGCCCCCTGCAACTTGCAAAGCTGGCAAAGTGGATTCGCTTCAGCTCCTCAAGAATGCAGCCTCCTGCCTTGGAGATGGAGAGCTCACGCATACCAAATGTGGCTGAAAGGGAGCCGTCAGTCTGCTGCACAAGGGAAGGGACGCGCCGCTTTACGAGGGATAGCCTGCACGAGAGAGCCTGCAGTGAAAGCTGCCTTCTCCCTCTCTCCGTTCTTCCCTCCCTCCCCCCCCCCTACTATTTTCAGTGTACACACAGGTCAGGTGTTCTGAGACACACTAGCTATTTGCTGTGTTTTGGCATTACAATGTTTCTTCTTTATTTTCTTGGAGAGCCAGGAGAATAAGGCAGAAAAGACTAGCATGGAGATCTCAGTACAATCAGGGAAGTTACATTTGTGTGTGTGTGTATGTTTATGCTCTCTGCACAATATAAGTTGATGCTGCAGTTCCAAATCAGAGATAAAAAAATAAGCATCTGCCTTGAGGGAAATAACTGGACTGAGATGCAAGCCTGATCTGTGATATCACCTACCAATATTGGGTCAGACATTCCCCACAATCAGCAAGAATAGATGAGTGTTCCCCAAAGTCCTCTGATTTTGCTAAAGTCCTCTTAGCTGCCACTGTTTGTCTATTAGGGAAAACAGGTGAAAATACTACTACATATTCGCTTCTTTCCTTTCACTGTGCACCTTAATGATACATCACAGTCCCAGTCCTCAAAATCTATAATGGTATGGGGATGGAATAAGCTCACATGCCTTGCCAACAGAGTCTTGCAGGGTTGCTCACGGAGAAGGTGACCTTGAAATGATGATACAGGTTACATTTGAATGCAAGCAGTTAAAATCATAAAAGAGGGATAACAACCTGTTCTCTGATGAGAAACAGAGTTTCCAGTTTTTCAAACAATGTCTAGGAGCATGTGGTTATCTCTTTTGAGGTAATATGAATCCCAAAACGATGTGTGCCTTTTCCTGTAGTAGAATTTGCTTATAAAAAAGAGGACTTGACACTTTGCAGGCTGAAATGCTTATGAGAGGCCAATATAGAGGGAAAATCCCAGAGCTTTTCCACCCAGTTCTCAGGGTGCACCCAGCCTGCCGGGTTTTCAGGATATCCACAATGAATATGCATGAGAGATTTCATCCAGTGGAGGCAGTGTATGCAGATCTCATGCATATTCATTGTGGGAATCCTGAAAACCTGACAAGCTGGGTGTGCCCAGAGGACTGGATTGAGAACCACTGCCCTAGATGATCTCAGTCTTTTGAGAAAAGGGAGATCCTTTCTTCAGATGTTGTCTCACAAGGGATAGTTTTATAACAGGGCACTTAGGTTTAGAAGGCAAGAAGGTGCCTCTTTTATAAAGACACAGATGCCTGTGTGTTTTTATAAACCACTAGCATAAATCCTGCAGCAATGATGCTTAGGCTGAAGGCACATTAGGCCTGTTGGAAAGCAGTGTAAATATTAGTAGGTTCTTTATACATGCACATGTGTTTGGGTGGAATCATGATTTACCTGCCTATTTTTTCAAATGCTACATCTATTCACACTTACTGTACAAGTGCCCCCGGCTTGCATTTCACATGACTTTTAGGCGTGGCCAAATTTTTAAAAAAAGCCCATTAATTCGTGTAGAGTATTGTTTTACCTCAAACAATAGTTTACAAAATTACCCTCAAGGAGGGCAATTTTATAAGAGGGCACTACGGATACGCGCTATGTTGGCACTATTTTATAAAGATGAGGCACCTCTTATCTTTATAAAATAGTGGCACATGTGGCAGAGAATGGGCCTTGAATGTAGGTGCGTTCGTTTGCACTGGCTCACAAGCAGGTACAGATCTTAATGTGACAATATATAAGATGAGTGGTGTTGTCTGTAGAAGTTTTTTGAAGAATTTAAGATAAATGAACTGCTTGATGATATTCCTGTGTATATTTTGAGTTATGGTATCCATGAAGAATTTGGGGCTGATGATGATATGGGCAATCTAAGACTGAATTGAAACTTTTTGCTCTCTCACGCTGAGGTCCTGCTACCCTTTTATAGGAGAAGCATATGAGATAGTGGCAAGGAAACATTTCTTGTTTTGTACAATGCGTCACTGTGACCCTTGCGGGGGTTTTTTGGTTCTCGTTCTAGGCAACATAGGCACCTATGTGCTATTATAAAATAGAGCAATCAGCGACTCTGAGCTGCACACAAAGGGTCATTTTAGAAGCTCTAGTAATGATTTAGATGCCTGAAAGTGGGCAAATCACAAAGATGTCCCTGGAGCCATTTTAGAAAGCTCAAAGATACATGTGTTGGCACAATCACACCAAAGTTGGAATGGCAGAGGGTGGGCAGGGGAGGGTCAGTAAAGATACGTGTGCACACACAATTTCAGACCAGTGCTGCACGTCTCAAATCACCATCGGGGACGTCCATGGCTATACCTGCTTCAGGGCAAACGGGATTAATAAAGATGCTCATTTCGGCAATGTAACATTATGAAGAGAGACATGCCCCCTCACTCCTCCTTTAAGTATGTAGAATAAGCATTTCTCCTGGTTCCCATGCTGCAACATGTTCCCATTTGCAAAATGGCAGACTGGGATGTGCAAGGGGGCGAGATCCACAGTCACGTTCTGCAACAGACATTCATGTCCTCTATTGAGTGGATGCACACATACAACATATTCAAGTTCCTAAAATATGAACACTTCCTTTATGAGGCCAACCCATTACTCTATGTCCTCATTTTTGTTATTATGCAGTGGACATGTGCATCTTTCAGGGTGGAGAAAGAATGATTTTACAAGGCACTTCTGCATAACCTCCTTCTCAGCTGCCCCTTCCAATGTATATCAGATGTTTTGACTTGGCCATACCAGAGGGAGGAGTGGCTCAGTGGTTGGGACAGGTTACCTCAGACCAGAAGGCTGGGGGTTCAATTCCCACATGGGGACAAGCAACTTCAGGCTGGAGGGACTGGGGTCTCTAGTCCCATGGCCACTCCTTGTGACCTTGGGCAAGCCACTTAACCCTCCATTGCCTCAGGTACACTTAGATTGTGAGCCCTTCAGGGACAAGGGAATAAAAAGTGCCTTTTAGTATACATGTAAACCACACTGATTCTAAAGAACACAGTATATAAAATAAATAAATTGTTCAACCAGACATCCTTTCTAAAATGTGCCTTAAAGTTTCTCACACAAAGTTGCACTTGCTCCAAGAAGATTTAAAGATATGCATTTATTGAAATATTAATGGTCCACTCAGCTGTACCCCAATTCCATCCAAACTACACTCTCAATTAAAAACTACATGTGCAGTTTTGCGGTATGCCTAACTTTTACTTGCGTAGACCCTTGCATTGTTTTATAGGAGCCATGTTACAGGGGTAAAACATTCTTTATATGTGAAAAACGCTTGATAATCTCACCCCAACAGTGTATGATATAACAGGATACCTCTGCTCCTCCCTTTTAACCAGTTATTTAGCATCATTGCATGATGCCGGCAGGTGTTCACATTAACTATCCAGCTCTGTTTTAAAATAGCTTTCCCTTAGTCAAATCAAAGATGGTAAACTTTTGAAAAGAGGGTGCATCATTTTATCAATCATCTTCTTTGCACCCCTCCTCCCACCTCCCGATGTAGTTTTTCCTTAAAGCTAAGAGAGATCATCCACATTAAAACTGTACTGTGCATCTATGTCTTAGCCTCTCACAGTCTGGACTCATCTGCCTTTAATTTACATTCCTCTCTGGGAATTGTACCATGGCCACACCGTCAAGTGAGAGCAAGTGCTGACTGTTTCCAAGTTCCACTGTAATTACAGGCAATGTGCTGCCGCACGAACCAAAGAGGCAAAGAGAAAACAACAACTAAACCAACCCTAATGCATGAGGCTCCATGAGCTGTGATTAAAGGAATCACCTTCTTGTTTTAAGGTTTCAAAAAGGCGGCGGTGACAGGGCAATCTTGTGTGCTCTGTGTCAGTTTTCCATCTTAAGCTCTCACAAGCGAAAGAGAAAAGACAGAGACAAGAAGACTGCGACCCCATTGTGCCTGGCATCTCAGTGCACACTGCGGTTTACTTTAATATGCAGGATTAATGTCGCAAAGCAGGAAGAACTCACTAGCAATGTGTGCACAATCAAGACAAGCACGTCTCCGTTCAGCTTTCAGACATATTACTAGAAGCTTGCCAACTAAGAAAACACATATAACTGCTGTTTGCTTTAAGTGCCTTCTGAGATATTCACTTAAACAGCGAGTGTTAGCATCTTAATAGGTTGATGCAGAAAAGTAGTGCGGCCTTTATGTGCAGATAGTGCATCTTTTAGGCATAATTACCACCGTAGCCAAATGCAGAAAAGAGATGGAAGTGTGCGTAAAAAGCCAAAGAAAAGAAAATGCACACATAATGCCAACAGCATTTAAATTATAATTATAGGCAAATGAGCTGTGTGTAATAAAATGGCCTGCTAATGTTGTCTATGCTTGATGCAGAGAAACACGTAGAGGATTTTGTAATCAACCTTAGCGCCAATCTCTCTATGCCTGGGTCTGAGGTGGCTTAAATGTCTTGTGCATGCCCCTGACAGTATTTTGATGGCATCAGGGGCTTTCCCCAATGCCTGGATCATTTGAGGTGAAGTGCCAAAGTTCCCCTCAGATGATCCAGGCATTGGGAAAAGCCCCTGATGCCATCAAAATACTGTTAGGGGACCCCTGTCCCCGACAGAAAGCATAGAAACATAGAAACAAAGAAACATGACGACAGGGGGGGCGGAGCCTGATGTCCAGCGGGTAGGACGCTTTGCGTTGAAGCTCCCGAGAGGCCTACTCAGAATCCTGACTTAATACCTATATAAATTTACTATTTTGCTCCGAGCTGACCGGGGCACCTCGGGGGGGATGGCGGCCCACAAACCAGCGCGCTTGGACTTCGGGTCTCCTTCTTCTTCTCACGGAAAACGTTCCAAAACGGAGGTATCCTCCCCGCAGAAGATGGTTCCATTTCGTGAAAACCCCGCAATGCACCTGGAGATTTTGGAGGAAATACGCGGCGTGAAGGAATTGGTGCAGTCTAATGGAGAAGCGCTTCGAGCCATGCGAGAAGACTTTGGAGTGCTCCAAGACCGACTTGAAGGTCTTTCATTACGGCAGGACAATATGGCGGGGGTCCTCGACTCGCACGAGGTGCGCTTGGGCAAACTAGACGAGGCTGAGCGCCAGATACAGAATCTTCAAAAGGAGTTGGAAGATAGCAATAATCGCGCCCGTCGCAACAATGTGAGGCTCCTTGGAATGCCGGAGGGGGTGGAAGCAGGAGATATAAGAGAATTCTTGCTCAAAACTCTTCCCTCCTTGCTGAAGATTACTTTTCACAGAGAACTGGAAATCGATCGAGCACACCGTGTTCCTGCCCGCATGGCGCTCAACCGCACGACCCCCCGGCCTATTATCTTTAGCTTGCTACGATATCAACAAGTGGAACAAATTTTACATGCTGCCCGAGCGAATCATCATTTGGAATATGAAGGTCGTAAGGTCTCCTTCTTTCCTGATTTGGCAAAGCCTACCGTAGACCGTCGGAAGAAACTCCTTGCTCTTCGCCCTCGACTTCAACAGCTACAGGCTCGCTTTGGCCTGTTGTATCCAGCGAAGCTCCGAGTGACTCTCCATAACCAGACCAGGACGTTCGAGGATCCTGATCTATTATCAACATTTTTGGACTCCAAAGAAGCAGAACAGATGCGCTAATCCCAAATCTTGGACTCTTATCTGCCGGCTCTGTCCGCCATTTTGAAGGGCCCGATGCGGCGGTCATAGCCCAGCACAGAAATAGCCTGGACTTTCTTTCTTTCTCTGTATGACTTTTGTCTTTGGTCTCCTATCCCTTCATGATGTGTGCCTCGGTCGGATTCGGAGCACGCACAGTCCTACAGGTTATATGTTTTTTCAATTTCGGCCTTCTCTGGGGTTTCTCCCCGCAGACACATGGTCGCCAGTAATTTTGGGGTTTTGCTTCTCCTCTACCGTACTGCGGTTATCTTTGTTAATGTGGGGCGCTTCATTGTATTATATTAGCTTATTTTCCTATGTCATGTGTACAGCCAGATACAGTCAGTTTGAGGGACACAGTGAAATTATGTGTTATCATGCTCAGAATTTTAACTTTTCTGAATGGCCTCATGTAAAATCTTATTATTCATCGTACAAGGCATTGCTGGTCCACTCAGCAGAAAGAAAATCCTTAGCTATCTTAGCCACGAGCACGTTGATTAGGTGTTTCTTCAGGAAACGCCTTACACTCTGCTGAAACACTGAAACTCAATGCTAGGCCTCACATGGTAGCTGCCTACTCTCCCACCGTTTCCAAATGGTACGGGATAGTCATTCTGGTTAAGAAGTCTTTGCACGCTACTGTACCTGATATTAGCGCTGACATGGGGGGTAGATGGGCCCGTGTACACCTTGAGGTTGGAGATAGTGAATTCACGTGTATTTGCACTATGTCCCGAATGTGGACAACCCTGCTCACTATGCAAGTTTTGCGCAGTTGGCCTCGGCCTCCGCTAATGCTCCATTAATACTTGGTGGCGATTTTACTCAAGTGCTCCCTCAATCTTTTCTTCTCAAACAGGGTGCTTGTTGGTTGGAAGCTCCAGTACTGAGCAGACCTGTGTGGCTAGATATAGTAGCGGGCCTTTGCTCACCGATTCCTCTTACCTTACTCCCTGGTATGACTCTCCCATTAGACTCCCACTATCCACCAATGTTTTTCGACACTTTAGGTGCCTTTAATATTCCTATGCAACCTTTCGACTCCCGACTCTGGTCAGTGTAACTTTAGCATTGCATTCGGAGCACTGGAGTACTCTCGCCATTGGCACTCTCTGCATAAGGTTGATTGGAAACTTCCGATCTCTCGGTAGTTTACCGGGTGTAGCATCCAATTTTACTAAACCTTATGTAATACTATCACTAGAGATACCTCTATCGCGCAGAAAGTATGGGAGAGAGAATTGCATGTGACTTTAACCTCGGAGCAATGGAGCCTTATCTGGAGCAGAGGGACACGGGTTTCCGACCCGCCTCACTCACTCAGACCCTCTTCTTTCTAGCCCACCGGTGTTTTACACTCCTCACAGTTTAGACATATGGAACACTACTCAGGGTAATGGTTGCTGGACACGTCCTGTGGCCATTGGTTTATTACTTCATTTCATGTTATGCATGAATATCCCGCACTACAGTATAACTGGCGTCGGGTCTGGGGTCGTATTTAGTCTATATTGCACTCTCAGGAGTCCCTTTCTCGGAGGATAGTGGGACTTCGCCCAGTTGCGAGGATCCCCTCTCTCCCAAGAAATGGCTTATCTCCTTTTGAACTTTATGCTTGGCATTGCTGTTTCCCTCATTGAGTAATACTGGGAAATTAGTTCCCATCTGAGCCTCAATGAATGGTGGAATCATGCCTGTCTCTACAGTAAATATGAACAAATACCTCGTCTGTGTGCTTCCTCCGTTCAGACTCCTTCTTATTGGTCTTAATGGAAGATGTTCAATGAATATGTACATTTTGCTAAATGCTCTCATCTGACTGTCTAACTTTGTATATATCTCTGTCTCATGATCATGCTGTATTGTGGATATTTTTTTTGATCGTTTGATGTATAATCACTGTTAATTGGAAGCGCTCACATGCTGATACAAACGGGTAGAGAAGAAGCACCGGGGTGGGGGGTAATGGGTTTACTTTTCCTTATTGTATACTTGTTTTGTCTCTTTTGGTGTGTTGTTTCTTTGTTTGTTGCAAAATGAAAATAAAAGTTTCAAAAAAAAAGAAACATGACGACAGAAAAAGACCACATGGCCTATCTAGTCTGTCCTTCCATATCAACAACTACAACAGTCCCCTTTTTTCCTTTAGAAATCCTCTGTGTTTGTCCCATGCTTTTTTGAATTCAGTTACTGTCCTCATCTCTACCACCTCCACTGGGAGACTATTCCACGGATCCACTACTCTTTCCGTAAAGAAATATTTCCGCATATCACTCCTGAATCTATCTCCCTTCACCCTCATCCCATGTCCCCTCGTAGCAGAACTTGCTTTCAATTGAAAGAGGCTCTCCCCCTGAACATTTATGCCACGGACGTATTTAAACATCTCAATCATATAACCTCTATACCGCCTTTCCTCTAAGGTGTACATATTAAGATCCTTAAGTCTGTCCTCATATGCTTAATAATGAAGACCACTAATCCCTGGTAGCCCAGTGGCCCTGAACCCCCCATCCACCCACCTAAAAATAATCCTGGCTCAGCAGCCCCAAACCTCCTTCCCCCCTCCTGGTACCTTTACAAAGGAGCAGGAGTGCTGCCCTTGCACTCCCGTGATACCATTTTGAAACATGGTGGCACCTGGTCCTGCGTGATGCATCCTGGGATGCACTGGGCAGGATCAGACTGCCATATAAGGCATTTTCTACTTTATATGGCAGTCTGACCATACCTGATGCATCCCAGGATGCACTTCGTGGGATCTGGTGCCACCATTTTCCAAGATGGCAGCACTCTTGCTCCTTTGTAAAGACACTGGGAAGGGGGTGGGGGTTCTGGGCTACTGGGCCATCAGGGATTTGCTTTGTCTGTGACACCGGCCCCCAATGGTATTTTGATGGCATCAGGGGCTTTCCCAATGCCTGGATCATCTGAGGGGAAGACTGACACTTCACCTCACATGATCCAGGCATCGTGGCCAGCCACCGATGCCATTAAAATACTGTTAAGGCACATATGCAAATTAGCCCTGCAGTGCTCCTGTTTCTCTGGGAGAGCATGCCAAACTTGTGCCAACTTCTCTGCACGTGTTTGGTTTGCTCTCTCAGTTTAACATTGCCATTTGCGCCACAGTGTAAAGAATGGCTAGTTTGCCCATGTGCCCCTTTCTGCATGCCGGCACTGAAGTTGTGTGCTATCAGTTCACTGCAAAGAGGTATAGATAGTTGATAGCGCATGACTTCAGAGCCGACTTTCTGCATCAGCCCCTAAGGGCCCAATTCTGTCCCGGATGTAGATCTCCTTTGTACATCTGGGCTGAGCCAAATGTACAAAGGAGATCACGATTCTGATCACGCGGGGCATGTCAGGTATGTATGTGCGATTCAGTCCCGGCCTGCAAATACATGCCCTGCCTGACTAACTCAGTCAGGGATTTTAAATGGAGCCGCGGCACCATGGTGTCATGTTGCTATGGCATCGCAGCTCCATTTAAAAGCCACAATGCCGGCCGCCTACAAAAAGAGTTAATTCCCCGCAGCCTGACCACCGATCCGGCCTCCTAAGGCCAGGGTTGGGCTGCAGGGAATTAACTCTGGCCCTCTCAGTTCCATCCATGCCCTGATGCTGAAAACAAATGACATCCAGGGAAGATATTCCACCTAGGGGATGGAATAACTTCCCAAGCCATTTCGCCAGCCCTGGACGTACACGACCGACAATAAAATCAGCCCTGTATGTCCAGGATCGGCGACCATCCACTGCCTGCCCACTCTCCACCCCCGGGCTGCCTCTTTCCTGCCCCTGACTAACTTCCCCGCACAACCCCGTAAGCGTCTTGAAGAGCTGCATTACTGCAAAGGCCAAAAAAAAAAATCTCTACAAATTTGCTTTCGCTCTCAAGGAAAATTTCTTCAATATGGTTGCTGGTTAATTCCCTCTTTAAGAGGCCGATTCAGTCTTGTTTCTACCCCATGGCAGGCATGGACATGTCTTTCAGATTTCCCTAAGGAAAAGCAGGGTTCCTCTTCATCCCTCTAGTCCAGTCCCGGAACCATAGAGTTTAGAACCTCCTCCAGCAGCTTTGGAGACTGAAACACGTCATCGCTTTGATGACCCCTGCATAAGTAGTCCAGGACCGCCCCTTTCTCTCCAGTACTTTCAGTCTCCAAGCAGCTGGAGAAGCTTCTGAGCTCTAGGCTCACTCAGCACAAATAAGCAGAGATAGTTGTTGGTCTTGAGATTTCAGTGTAATTGATTTTTGGAAGTTTAATTGCTGTTTGTTTCTGCAGGAAAGGTGCTGCTGCTGGAAGTATCCCTTTGTGCTGCTGCCTGAAGCTGTTTTTTTTTGTTTTCCCTTCCCCCCCCCCTTCTGGTTCTCTCCCCTTCACCCTAACGAGCATAGTGTGTCAACTGCAGCACCTTGGCCTCCCTGCTCCCGAACCCGCGTTAACGGGTGAGGAGCAGGTGGCAGGCTCTGAACAGCCCTAAACAGCTCGGAAAAGCTCAAGAAGCTTAAAAGCCCAGTTTTCAGGTGTCTTCAGCGCTGGTGGCACGAGGCATAGCGGCCGGAGCCGAAGCCATGGTCCGGCTGAGCTCCGGCATTGATTCTATCTCTTACCGGCCCTGTCAGCTGCTGCGGGTGAGTTCTGGCTGCGGGGTTGTAAAAGAGTATAGCCTGGGGGGGAGCGTGCAGGAGCAGAGGCTGCAAAAGGGCGATTAAGCCATCAATTCGATTTTGTGCGGGAAGCACGATGGTGGCCATTTTTTAACACCGCGAAGAAAGGCAGCGTTTATTTGGTGAAATTTACAGGGTTTGCAGCCTCGTTTTGGGCTGGGGTGCCCAGCACAGGGCATGCCCGTTTGTGGGGAGCAACTGTATATTTAAAGAAAAAAAAAAAAGAGTGTTTTTGGGCACATTGCCTGTGCTTGTGTAAAGCTGCCTGGAGAGAGCAGGTTTTCTTTACAAGGGTTATGCCAGCTAAGCCTCGCTGTTTGGTGTGTGGTGCGAGGCGAGGTGAGCTGTTAGAGTTTGGAGTGTGCAAGATCTGCACCCGTGAAGCGACCCTTATGGAAGACCCTCTGGAAGGGCCCAGCAGAGACCAGGTGGTAGGCTCTCGAGATAGGGGAGAAACTCTGTCTGTTCCGTTGGTTTCAGGGGAGCAGGTGGCAGGACCTTCCTCCGGGGAAGTGGCGGTTCTGTCATCAGTGTCCAGCCAGCCGACAGGTTCGGTGGGAATTCCGCTGGACTTCTTCTCCCTCATGCAGCAAGCCTTTGCCTTATTACAGCCAGCAATGGGGGCGTCTGTTCAGAGTCCGCGAGGACAAAAACATCTTGGGTCTGCGGAGGTGGACTCTGGCCCGCTCAAGAAGAACAAAGGGGCAGGTTTAGAGGATCCTGCGTCGCCTATCTGGGAAGACCTAGAGGCAGGTGGCGGGGATTTCGCGGACGGCTCGGAAGATGAGTTGGAGGAGGGAGAGTTACCCGAGGTGGAGCAGCAGAGTAGAGTTGTCTGAGTGTTTAGGAAGGAAAAGCTTCCTGCTCTAATTTCAGAAACTCTAAAAACCTTGAATATGCCGTCAGTGGAACCTTCTGCGGTGGAGGTTCTGGAGGATCTGCTGTTGCAGGCAGTGCGCTCATCCCAGCGGGTGTTTCCCATACATAGATTGTTTAAATCTATGATCTAGGAGGAGTGGGACGTACCTGAGTCGGCCCTGAGGGGTTCCAGAGCAATAACGAAATTGTATCCTCTTTCTGATCAGGATAGGGAGCTGTTTTGTTCTCCGAAAGTAGATGTGGCGGTTTCGGCAGTCACAAAGAAGACCACGATCCCGGTACAGGGGGCCGCGGCATTGAAGGACATGCAGGACAGGAAATTAGATACCTTGTTAAAGGAAGTATTTGATATTAGTGCCCTTTCCATGCAGGCTTCGATAGCGGCGGCATGGGTAGCAAGAGGCTGCCTGAGATGGTCCTACCGATTACAGGGGGATCAGTCGGGAGAGCAGGAAGCTGAGGTGTCGCGTCTGGAGTCAGGCACCGCTTACTTGGCGGATATTCATTATGACCTCAACAGAGGACTTGCAAAGAGCATGGCGTCAGTCGTAGCGGCGCAACGCTATCTGTGGTTGAGAAACTGGGCGGCTGACGGGTCCTCTAAGGCGCAGCTCAGTTAGCTTCCATTTCGGGGAAAGCTATTGTTTGGAGAGGATTTGGAGAAGTTGGTAAAGGATTTGGGGGAATCCAAGGGGGGACGTCTGCTGGAGGATAAGCCCAAGCAAGGCCGGGGTGCTTTGAGATCCAAAGGAGCTCAGCGCGACTTTCATAGATTTCTGTCCTCCCGGTTTGGACAAGCCCAGCAGGGGAGGTTCCCCGGGCACGGTCAGGGATTCCGAGGATTTCGTGGGGCAGGTAGAGGTTTTGCGTCCTTTCAGTCCTCTTCCCTTAAGAAGTCACAATGAGATGAGGTGGGCTCAGGTAGGGGGGTTGCCCGTAGGAGGAAGGTTGCGGGAGTTTTACCCTGCCTGGGTCCATCTTACTTCAGACCGGTGGGTGTTGGAGGTGATTCATGAGGGATATGCACTGGAGCTCCACCGGCCCGTGTTAGATTCCTTTGTTCTCTCCCCTTGCAGGTCTCCGCACAAGGTTCACGCAGTGGCAGAGACGCTGCAACGGCTTCTGCAGCTCAGGGCGGTGGTTCCCCTTCCCGCAGAGCAGTGCGGTTGCGGTCGATACTCCATCTACTTCGTGGTGCCAAAGAAGGAAGGTACGTTTCGACCGATTCTGGATTTAAAGCGGGTAAACCGTTGTCTCCGGGTGACTCATTTCTGCATGGAGACGTTGCGTTCCGTGATTGCGGCAGTCAGGGAGGGGGAGTTCCTGACGTCTTTGGACCTTACGGGAGGAGGGAGGAGTGGTCTAGTGGTTAGGACAAGGTACTTCAGGCCGGAGGGCCAGGGGTTCAAGTCCCACCTGGGGACAGCAATCTCAGGCCAGAGGGACTGGGATTTCTAGTCCTATAGGCACTCCTTGTGGTCTTGGGCAAGCCACTTAACCCTCCATTGCCCATGTTCCCTGTAAGTATTAACGTATGTGTGTCATATCCCTTCGTGTTAAATGTATCCCCCAATTGACCGCTTTGACCCAGTGAAAAGCGGGATATAAATACAGCTAAATAAAATAAAATAAATTAATTAATTAATCTCCATATCCCTATTCGGCAAGAGCATCAGAGGTTTCTGCGGTTTGCGCTTCCCATGGGTCATTTCCAGTTCCAGGCAATGCCCTTTGCGCTAGCGACAGCGCCTCGAGTGTTCACCAAGATCATGGTGGTGGAAGCGGCGGCTCTTCGAAAGGAAGGTGTACTAGTGCACCCGTATTTGGACGATTGGTTGATTCGTGCGAAGTCAAGGGAGGAGAGTGTCAGGGCCACCGCTCGGGTAGTGCAGGTTTGGAAAGCCTGGGCTGGGTGGTAAATCATGCGAAGAGCAGCCTGGTCCCCTCTCAGTGTCTGGAGTATTTGGGGGCATGCTTTGAGACAAGACGGGGCGTGGTTTTTCTCCCGGATCTCCGGGCTCGGGCACTGAGGAAGCTGGTGGGGAGGTTTCAGGTGTGGCAGGCTCCTATGGCATGGCAGTACCTTCAGTTGCTCGGAACGATGGCGGCCTCAATCAAGGTGGTGCCATGGGCCAGAGTGCACATGCGGCCATTGCAGAGCACTCTCCTCCGTCGATGGTCTCATCAGTCGGACGCGTTATCTTGTCACCTAGTCTGTCCTCCGGAGGTGCAGGTGGCACTTCGGTGGTGGTTATGGAGAGACAGTTTGGAGGCGGGCATGCCTCTGGAGCCCCCCTCCTGGAGACTTTTGACGACAGATGCAAGTCTGGTGGGGTGGGGAGCGCATTGCGAGGGGCGGTTAGCCCAAGGACAGTGGTCTTGGGAGGAGACAGCTTGGTCCATCAAAAGGCTGGAGATGAGGGCAGTTTATTTGGCTCTTCGGGAATTCCAGCCATGGTTGAGAGAGGCGGTGGTCAGGGTCGTGTCTGACAACGCGACCACGGTAGCTTACATCAATAGACAAGGCGGCACAGGAAGTGCGGCACTGGAGGAAGAAGCAAGTCAGCTATTGGACTGGGCCGAACAGAATCTGAAAGGGCTGTCAGCGCAGCATGTGGCTGGAGTGGACAATGTCGAAGCGGATTTTCTAAGTCGTCGCAGGGTGGACCCGGGGGAGTGGGTTCTTCACCCGGAAGTATTTGCTCTCCTTGTAAGGCTTTGGGGGCCTCCTCTCATGGATCTCATGGCAACCTTCGAGTCGGCGAAGGCGGTGAGATTTTACAGCAGGTGGAGAGAGAGAATGTCGGAGGGGCTCGATGCGTTGGCGCAAAGGTGGCCCGCCGAGGGTCTGCTGTATGTATTTCCACCTTGGGCTCTCATAGGTCAGGTGTTGCAGCGCATAGAGCGGCACCGAGGGCGAGTGGTCCTGATAGCGCCCGATTGGCCCAGGACACCTTGGTATGCAGATTTGGTAAGACTCCTGGTGGAGACTCCCTCAGCGGGAGGATCTGCTGCTGCAGGGGCCTTTATGGATGCCTCAGGTGGCTCGATTCTCGCTTACGGCTTGGCTATTGAGAGGGCGAGAATGAATGCTAAGGGGTACTCCTCAGCGGTCATTTCTACCTTGTTGAGAGCGTGGAGACGCTCTATCTCACTAGCGTATGTTCGGGTCTGGCGCGTTTTTGAAGGTTGGTGTGCGGAGAGAAATCTGCGGCCGTTAGGAGCGTCGGTCCCTCAGATCCTGTCTTTTTTGCAAGATGGTGTGGAGAAGGGTCTTGCAGCGAGTTCTTTGTGAGTGAAGTTGGCAGTGATTTCTTGCTTCTGGGGCAAGATTCAGGGTCAGTTGTTGGGGCACAAAGCAACATTTGGAGATTTTTGCGAGCCGTTTTGCTCATGTGACCTCCACGTAGATGTTCGGTGCCCGCGTGGGACCTAAATTTGGTGTTGGAGGCCTTGGTGAAGCAGCTCTTTGAGCCGTTGGCTAGAGCTTCAGTAAAGGATCTGACTTTGAAGATGGTGTTTCTCGTAGCGATTTGTTCCGCTCGTAGGATTTCGGAATTGCAAGCCTTGTCCTGTAAGGAGCCGTATCTTTCCTTCTTCGATCATAAGGTGGTCCTGCGGACAGTGCCAGCAATCTTGCCCAAGGTGGTCTCGGTGTTTCATGTTAACTAGGTAGTGTCTCTGCTGGTGTTTTCCGGAGCACATGGTGTAGGTTCGGACAGCAGTTTGCGGCTCCTTGATGTGCATCACGCGCTGCGGCGATACCTCCATGGGACAGCGTCCTTCCGTAAGTCGGACAGGTTGTTCGCGACATTTGGAGGCCCGCGGAAGGGGGAGGCGACGGCAAAGTCTTCTATTTCCAGATTGTTGAAAGAGGCTATTGTGGCTGCGTACATTTTGAAGGGTAGAGTGGTTCCGGAGGGTCTCCGGGCTCATTCGACTATGGCTCAGGCAGCATCTTGGGCGGAGTTTAGCCTGGTGCCAGCCGTGGACATTTGTAGGGAGGCTACCTGGTCGTCGTTGCACTCCTTTGCTAGGCACTATAGGCTTGATGTGCATGCGGCGGATGATGTGCATTTTGGGTCTGCGGTACTTCAGGCTGGCCTAGCAGTGCCCTCCCATTGATGTTGAGTGCTTTGTTACATCCTCTATGGTTCCGGGACTGGACTAGAGGGACGAAGAGGAAGAGTAAATTAGACTTAACCGCTAATTGTTGTTCCTTAAGGAACTCTAGTCCAGTCCCGCAGCCCACCCGGTGTCTGGTCGGGCCAGCCTGAAGTTTGGTGCATGCAGTGGTAGTTTTGATGAAGGGGTTCTGGGTATGGTGCACAGTAGCAGAACAAATGGAATCCTTTCGCAGCAGTGCTTAGTCAGCGGGTTAGTCATGGCAAATTTTCTGGGATGCGTGTTTCTTGAGTTTTGGTGTCAGCCCTAGGGCTACACTTTACCACAGTTTAAAAAAAAATGAGCATAAGCCTCAGTGGTACAAAGTTAGCTGTTAGGCTGTCTATTTGATTACTTGTTTAACTACTTATTTGTTGCTCTGCTGAGTCTGCTTTGTCAATAGGTACTGGAGAGGAAGGGGCGGTCCTGGACTACTTATGCAAGGATCATCAAAGCGATGACGTGTTTCAGTCTCCAAAGCTGCTGGAGGAGGTTCTAAACTCTATGGTTCCGGGACTGGACTAGAATTCCTTAAGGAACAACAATTAGCAGGTAAGTCTTATTTACTCTTCATGAGCCCAGGCAAACAGTAAGTTAAACCAGGATTAGCTCCATGAGAAATATCATGGCCTTCCTATTGGATTTGTTTTTTGATGTAGTTATGGTTGCCACCTCACTCGGGTCATCCAAACAGGCTGATCCAGTCCTGGTTCTGCCCCATAGAGTTGAGGCTCTGATTTTCACATTGGGTTGATTAAGAAAATCACAGCTAGAACTCTATGCCTGCAATGGGACAAAACCAGATATTTCATAGGCTTCCTATTTGTCACAAACTGAATAACAGGCTTGGAAAGTGGAAGCTGGTCATTATTTTGTTTGTTTTATATGTAGACCTGGTCTAATTGTAGGTTTTTCTTCTTTTTTTTAACAATTGTATTCTATTTTATGGAGTTTCAGAATAATAAACTGCTTAGATTATACTGACGATTGAAAATATATCAAACAAACTTAAATTTAAACGTATTGATCTATTTGGTTAATCTCAAATAAGGTGATAATTCTTGGAGTAAACTTACTGACTAACAAGTGCAGGTTGTTACGGCAATTGGAATAATGAGAGATTCCCACACTTTCCAGTGCACTGAGAATATTAGATATTTTATAATTCCATGTGTCTTTAAATCACCATTTTCAAGCAAAAAAAGACTCTGATACAAAGTTACACCTGCTCCAAGAAGATTTAAAGATGTGCATTTAGTGAAATATCGATGGCCAACTCAGCTGTACCCCATGCCCTTCCTATCCTTACCACTTTTCAGCATTCTGCATACTTAGGACCATGTTTGCAAAAATGTAATGCGTGCCTTCGAGTCAATGTTGACGCCTAGTGACTGGAAGTAAATTGCCAGGCTTTTCTTCCAAGGCAGTGGAGGGTTAAGGGACTTGCCCAAGGGCCATGTTTACTTACCATTAAAATGCACTGTCTGTATGTCACAGTGCCCATAGGAACAGCATGGGTGCTACAGTCGATAACACATGTTAATGGGTAGTAAATATGGCCCTTACTTCATGGGTACAGCATCAATCTATTGATTTCTTATCCTGGGGCTCTTATCCGTTTGGTAAGATGCTCTTCATATTCAAATATTTATGTAACAAGGACCTCCTGAGATCACCGTCCTAATTGGTATTTGTGGGACAATCCTGCATTTACTTTGTAGGGGTGAGTAGAGAAAATGATTGCCTTGTTTTGGGGTGATTTTCAGAATTTTTCCCCTATTTTTGAATATTTTTTGTTTTGTTTCAAACTGTTAACAATTTTTATACATTAGCACTTTTTAGCATATACATATCAGCCTTTCCTGCGCTAACACAATTTTGCACATAGAAACTTTTTTTAAGGCACACAAAGGAACCAAATGCATGCTAACAAATATACCTCCCCATTGCTTTGCAAAACTGTTTTATCCAAACTTTATGTTCACTCTCCGCATTTCAAAAAAGCATGAAAGCCTTCCTTTTAATTTTCTAAAACTTGATTGATTTCTGTGTTTGCAGGCTCTGTTACTGTAATCAGAGTTTTCTTGCTCCATTAATAGACTAACCAGACCTTAGTTTCAGTATTCAGGATGCATCTTTGCACTTTAGTCATATTGCTATGGAGTAAAAATATGACAACCAGCTAGGGCTGACTCCTGGAAGCTTTTGTTTTGCTATTACTCGTAACGTCCATAAAGAAACAAAGGGGCTTGTTTACAAAGCCGCGGTAGCGGTTCACGGTCGTTATCGGAGCCGCGGCCCCATTGAAATCAATGGGGTCGCGGCTCCGATAACGACCGCGAACCGCTACCGCGGCTTTGTAAACAAGCCCCAAAGAGATGGAATGGAAATGACTTGTATGGATCCCCAAACTCATTCTCTGAGGACTGCAGACCAGACACATTTTCAGGATTTTCCACAATGAATAAGCATGATAAGGAATGTGCACAGGTGAAAAAAAATTTTGTTCATTTATGTTTTGGTCTTTTTCCCTAATTACTGGAAATATTTTAAGTTCATTACACAATTTGCTTTACTAAAAAACTGCATACCCATGTACATTACAACAACTATTTCTCAGGTGTAAATCAAGCTTTATAAGGGGAAAATGCTTTATAAAAATCATGGGACACTCAATGAAGCTACAATGTAGCATATTTGAGACTAATCAGAGAAAATATTTTTTTTCACTCAATATGTAATCAAACTCTAGAATTCGTTGCCAGAGGATGTAGTAGAAACTGCTAGTGTAGCTGAGTTTAAAAGAGATTTGTACAAGTTCCTGGAGGAAAATTCCATACACAATTATTAAAGAGGACCAGGGAAATCCACTGCTTACCACTGGGATAAGCAGCATGGAATCTGTGTACCTTTTTGGGAACCTGCCAGGTTCTTGTGACCTGGATTGGCGCTGTTGGAAACAGGATACTGGACTTGATGGTCCAGAACTTGGTCTGACCTAGTATGGCATATCTTATGTTCTTATAAATAAATATCAAGCGCCAAGTCAAACGTTTGAGTTTCCCCCTTTGTGATCATGAGATAGTAACTCTCCATGAATCTAAGACACCAAAGTGGGAAAAGGTGAAGGAGGCCAAATGATTAAAGAACAGCATGGCCAGAGGAACAGCACAACAGATCTCACGACGGAGGAATCTGGACCCAGAAGTGTCTTTGCCCAGGATAAAGGAAGGAAGGCAAAACACCAGGTCGGGAAGGTTTGAAGGTAGGTGCACAGAGTAATTTAGGACTATAATCAGTGTTGATGTTGAAACATGAATTAATATAAAGAATTTCAAGACAAAGTAATAGTATAAAAAATGAGGGGAAATTGTAATTCATATACAGGGAGGGAAACTGAGAAGCAAAAGGAAAGGGCAGTTCTCTGAGGAGGGAGGAGCTAAGGAGCAGGGGACTGGGGAAGAGTTTGCAGAAACAGGGTTTTGAGATTCACTTTGCGCTGAACATTTCCTCCCCATTTTTAAGAAGAAAGGGGGAGGGGGCGGAGCCTGATGCCGAGCGGGACGGACAGCTAATGTCGGTGCTCCAGCGGGGCGAGACTAAGAATCCTGGAAACTAGCTGACTGTTGCTGTGTTTGTTGGCTGAGCATTGTGGAGTGCATAGAGGGGAATGTCTGGCCCCAAACCAGCGAGATTGGACTTCGCCGCGACGCAAAGCAATAGTGCAAAGCGGTCAAAGACTGAGCCTCCCTCCCCGCAAAAAATGGCAGCCGCCCGGGAACATCCGCAGCCGGAGGCCTTGCAGGAGATTTTGGCAGAATTGCGGGGGATGAAGGAGATGATGAAAGCCAATGGGGAGTCCCTGACGTTGATGTGTGAGGACATCGGGGAGGTGAGAAGCTCGATGGAGAGGCTCACGATGCGGCAGGAGAAGGTGGAACATACTATGGCGACGCACGAAGAGCGGCTTCGTGTGGTAGACAAGCAAGCAAAGCAAATCCGCTCTTTGCAAAAGGAGCTCGAGGATGGCAACAACCGGGCCCGCAGAAATAACATACGGATTGTAGGAGTGCCGGAGGGAGCAGAGGGGAAGAACATAATTACCTTTCTGCAAAAGCTGATTCCAGCGGTACTGAAGCTTACTTTTGATATGCCCTTTGAGATCGATAGGGCCCATAGAGTACCGTCGCAAGTCCAGCCTAGTAGTAAGAAGCCTAGGCCGATTATCCTGAGGGCCCTCCGGTACCAGCATGTGATGGCAATAATGGATGCGGCACGCTCTTGCTCTCCGGTAGAATTCGAGAGCCATCGGTTGTTCTTCTTTCCAGATTTCGCAAAGAGTACAGTGGATCGACGTAAGAGGTTCCTGGCGCTGAGACCTCGACTCCAAGGCCTACAGGCAAGATTTGGCCTTTTGTATCCAGCCAGGATGCGTGTGACACTTCACAATCAGACAAGAACTTTTGATGAGCCCGAAGCCCTGCATCTCTATCTGGAAGAGCAAGAAGCATCGGTAATGAGATAGGGGATGTTTTCGCGTCCGGCAGTGTGGTCGGTTGTGTTGCAGATCGTGATGGAGGACGGGCGAAGCGGCTCAGCGCGCAATGGAGGAATGGACACCAAAATAATTGTTTGTCTGTATTTGACTGCCATGGTTAGGTCGGGGTGGTCCTGAGAATTGTGAAGGACGTTTTACTAAAGCGTCTGTGGATTAAGGGTAGGGGCAGAGAGGGGGCAAAGAGCTGTTAATCTCAGCACCTGCCTGTCTAGATGAGTAGAAGCCAGCTGGATAGAGATGAGATTTTTCGCCCCTCTGGAGCCGTCCTGCTCATCTTGGGCTCACCAAGTAGTTTTTCAGTTGTTGGGATATCTCTGGAGCTTACTAATATGGAACTTAGACATCTGGGGCATGGGTTTTTGTTTTGGGATAAGGGGGAATGTGTGTTGTGGGGAATGGGACATAGGTATGTATGTGGCATGATGACATGGTATGTTCAGGTGAGAGTTGGGGGTATAGGCAATGTGGGGGAAATGTGTTTATCAGTGGCACTACCAGCAGGGTGTAGTGGATTGTTAGATGAATGGAATGGCTCTTATTAGGATTCTTTCTTTGAATGTTAAGGGTATTAATAGCCCCCTTAAGAGAAAGAAAATAATCACCTATAGTAAACATGAGAAGGTAGATATACTATTACTTCAAGAGACTCACTTGAACAGGAACGAATCTCTGAAACTCAGCATCAAGCCCTTCACGCTAGTGGCGTTTTCAGCTGCAGTGTGTAAACGTAATGGAGTGGCTGTCTTAGTCAGAAGTGCTCTTGCCCCGCAAGTCCTGCAAACCCGTTCGGATACGAAGGGGAGATGGGTGAAGGTGCAGCTCAAAGTGGGTCCCCTGGACCTGACCGTCATGAATGTTTATGCCCCTAATGGAGACTGCCCAGAGTTTTTTAATTTCTTGGCTAAAGATGTGCACCTGGTCAGGGAAGAGCATTTACTTTTGGGAGGAGATTTTAATCAAACGCTTGATCCCCTGATTGACCGGAAGCCGCCTAGAACCTCAAGGGTTCCGCGGGCACAGACAATACTTACTTTGTTGATGCGGGACAGGGGTCTGGTCGACGTGTGGCGCTTGCAGCACCCAAGCGAGCTGGAGTTTACCTTTTTTTCTCCACCGCACCAGTCCTTGTCGCGGATTGATTTCCTCCTAATTTCTAAGACATTGATGCCCAACATGGCAGCAGCTAATATACATTCGGCACATATATCGGATCATGCGGCAGTTTCGCTTTTGTTAGAGGTTGAGAAGACCATTCCCACCTCTCCTAGATGTTTTTTTGATAGATCCCTAGCAGCGAATGAAGATTTTTGTGTGCATGTCCGAGATGCGATTGCTGAGTATTTTTTGTTTAACTCCCAGCAAGATACTGCAGCCTGGGCATTGTCGGAGGGCTTTAAAGCCTCTATAAGAGCCACTATTACAAGTTTTGGTATAGCGCAGGCAAGGCTTCAGAAGGAGAAGCATGAGGCCCTGGAGACACAAATTAAGGCTGGGGAGCGGGTCTTAGCGGCAAGATCTGACCCCTGTGTGCTCTTGCGTCTGCAGCGTTTGCGGTTTCAGTATAATGAGCTTCTGTCAGATGAAGTTGAGCATAATATAAAGGCGCAGAAAGGTGCTTACTATTGGGAGAGTAACAAGGCTGGGAGGTTGCTGGCTAATACTCTTAAGGCGCGAAGAGAGGCCAGCCGAGTGGCGGTGCTAAGGAGCCCCACGAGGGACAAACTCATAGTCTCTGATGAAGGTATAGCAGAGCTCTTTAGATTATTTTATGCTCAGCTATATTCATCAGAAACTAAATTCTCCCAGGTTGAGTTTGATAAATTTGTACGTGAGGCACAGCGGCCCGTTCTGGGTAAGGATATCTCTGGAATGTTGGATAGACCGATTTCTCAGTCCGAGATTCAGCAAGCCATAAGGTCACTGGCTTCAGGGAAAGCAGCGGGCCCTGATGGGCTCCCTGCTGAGTTTTTTAAGGCATTTGCCAAGGACTTAGCCCCCTATATGCAGCAGTACTTTTTGCGGCTGGGTGCGGGGCCCGAGTCAGTGGGTACCTTCGCACAGGCTAATGTGATAGTCCTGGAAAAGCCAGGCAGTGATCCACAGCTAGTAGGTAATTATAGGCCCATATCCCTACTTAATATAGATTACAAGATATTCGCAACAGTCCTGGCTCAGCGATTAAATGCAGTGATACCCCAGTCGATTCACCCGGATCAATGCGGGTTTGTTGAAGGGCGCTCTACGGCTGATAACGCGAGACTGCTGTGTCATATTTTGGCAGGAGCGGAGAACATAGACAGTCCCTTAGTAGGGCTGTCGTTAGATGCTGAAAAAGCTTTTGACCGCTTAGAGTGGCCTTTCCTGTTCTCGGCTCTTAGTTGGTTTGGTATAGGCGAAGGGTTTCTTGGGCTGCTTAAGGTGCTATACACACACCCGGTAGCAAATGTGTGTGTGAATGCTATCCAGTCCCGTGATATTTGTTTGGAAAGGGGCACCCGACAAGGCTGTCCTCTTTCCCCGATGATTTTCAATTTGGCCCTCGAGCCACTAGTTTTGAGCATACGGCAGTCTCCAAAAATTAAGGGGGTTCAGATAGGTACTAGAGAAATCAAGTTGTCGGCCTATGCTGATGATCTTCTTCTATTTACAGAGCCTGAGTCAGTGCCGCACGTGCTCGAACAAATTGAGAGGTACTCCGGGCTCTCTGGCTATAAGATTAATTGGTCAAAATCAGTCGCGTTTCCACTAAACTCCTATGTGCATAAGGAAGATATGGGTCAATTTTCATTTGTGTGGGAGGCGAAAATGGTAAAGTATTTAGGGGTGTACTATTGTCAGCCGTTAGAGGAAACAATAAAGTACAATGCCAGCATGCTTCTCAATAAAGTGCGGGAAATGGTCACTAAGTGGTCCCCTTTAAATTTGTCCTGGTGGGGTAGACTGGAGACGATTAAAATGACTATTGTCCCAAAGGTTAATTGCGTGTTGGAAATGTTGCCATGTTTTCTGCCGGCTTCTGTGTATCAGCAGGTAGAAAGGGTGCTGACGCAATTTTTGTGGAAAGACAAAACCCCCAGGATTGCTCTCAAAACACTTAAAGGTAACAAAGAGATGGGAGGGGTAAAATTCCCTGATTTTCACCTGTACCATAGGGCGTTCCTGTTGAAGCAGGGCTCTGGTTGGGTAGGGAATGGATCAGCTCAACGGCCAGTCTGGCTGGATGTGGAGGAGGCCCTTCTGGCACCTTTTCTAATTAAGTATCTCCCGGGCATGCTTATTTCTGATGGTAGGAAATGTCCCCCAATGATAACGGACACGCAAATGGCTTTCCGTGCTTTGAGTAGCGTCCTGGGGTTGGAGGGCCAGGAGACCTTCGACCTCCTCCCCTTGTAGTACAACCCCTTATTTAAAGTGCAACAAAAAACATTTGCTTGGAGTAAATGGTACTCCAGAGGGGTTTGGGTTCTTGGACAGTTGTTAGCGAAAGGTGTGTGAAGCCATTTGAGAGATTGCAAGCGGAGTATGGTCTTCCGGGCTCGCTGTACTTTCAATGGCTGCAACTTAAACACTGTGTAAGTAAGGCTGGGATTGATGTCGGCAGCCTGCGGGAAGGAGGGATAACTGGTACAATACTTCGGGCCATGGAGGGATCAACAGGGAAGGGTGTGGCTTCGTATTACTATGATTTATTGAGTCAACAGAAGCACCTGCAGGTCGGAGGTACACAGCGAGGATGGGAGCTTGATGCTGGGTCTTCTCTCTCTCCACAAAACTGACGGAGATTTTGGTCTAAGCAGACGAGAGTTTCAAAATCTGCTGCGATTACGAAGACATTGTTCTTTTTTGCTCATAGAACTTATTATACCCCATTTAGGGTTAGCAGTTGGGGCAAAAGGGGGGAAACTCGTTGCTGGTCTTGCCACGGTGGAAAAGGTACACTTGCTCATACTATATTTGAATGTTCCTGTTTACAGGTTTTTTGGTCAAAAGTCTGGGAGCGGATACAGATAGTCCTGGGATTTAGAGCTCCTCTGTCCTGGAGGATTATATGTTTTCGCTCACTAGCTGATATTTCGACATTACCAAAGGATTGTTTCTTTTTGTTAGATTTTATGTTAGGAATTGCGATATATCTGATAGTGTCTAAATGGAACCATACATATGATGTTAACTGGGTGTCATGGTGGAACCAAGTTTGCTTGTATAGCAAGTACGAGCAAATGCCTCGTAAAGGGGTTCAGCGAGTGTTTGCTTCAGCATCTCGATGGGCTGCTTTGCGAGAATTTATGGAAGGTGGGTGTGTTAGTTCAGCCCACTGTGATGGGCAGAGCAGGAGGCTTCTGTAACCTCTTTTATCCTAAGCCTTGGGGATGCTGTTCCTGGAAGGCCTGTGCTGCGCCTTTTTTGACGAAGATGTTAGTAAGCTTCGGGGGGGGGGTGCAAGGGGGGGGGGGTGGGGGTGAGGGGGAGGGTTGTGTGTTTAGGTCTTTGGTTTTAGGTTTTGGGTGGGGTTAGGGGGTTTTGGGGTGTGTGTCTGTAGGTTTGCTGAGTTATTTTTTGTTTCTGTAAAATGCTTTAAATAAAGATATTAAAAAAAAAAAGAAGAAAGGGGAAGGGTTTTCCAAAGGAAGGGGCTAGCATAGGAAATAGAAGAATTGCTTGAGATGATGAGGTGGAGGGCTGAGGGTTAAGGCAGAGAGTGGAGGGTGGCATTAGAAGAGCAAAGAGAATGGGAAGGAGCATAGGGAGAAATAAGGGTAGCCATGTATGGGGGTAAGAGGCAAATAGCACACGGTGGACAATAAGACGTTTGAAGCGGATATAGAAAGGAACATAGAGCCAGTGAAAAGCATGGAAAACCGGGAAACGTGACCATAATGGTAAGTATGAAAGATTAGTCTAGCGGTAGTGGACTGAATCAATTGTAGATGGTGGATGGAGTATTGCGGTAACCCAAGAGAGAAATGCAGTAATCAAGGTGCAGGATAACAAGGGCCAAGACAAGCTGAGTAAATTGTGGGGTGGAAAAAACAAAGCAGAATGAGAGTAATCAGCGATGAGCAAAAAAAAAAAAGAATCAAGGTCAAGTTTAAAGGAGAGAGACTAATTAAGTCTTTATAGAGTAACAAAAAAGGAGGAGACAGTAAGAAATGAAAGCATAGAGACTGCTGGGGAAGGGAAGGCAATAACCTCACATTTTGAGATGTTTAAAAGATGTTTGTCTATGAGCCACTGGTGTACAGATTGTAAGCAGGTCTGGAGGGGGGAGACAGATGAAGAAAAAGAAACCCGTGTAAAGAATCTGAATATCATTGTATAGGAAAGGTATACAGCCAAGGGAATGGATTAACAGAAGAGGTGACGAAGATATTAAAAAGAGTGAGCACCAGCAGGAAACCTTCAGGGACCCTTGAGAGAAAGGGAAAAGGAGGCAGAGAATCTAGAATTGCAGAACACCTGGAAGGTGTGATCCAAAAGATGAGAAAACCAATTGAAAACGGAACCCCAGATCCCAATAGAGTGGATGCATTGAAGAAAAAGACAGTGATCAACCAGGTCAAAAGGCAGAAGAAAGATCCAGAACAGAATTACCATAGTCAAAGGAGGTCCAGATTTCATTTGTGAGAGCACAAAGTAAAGATTCCATTGAGTGGCCTGAGAAGAAGCCAGTCTGCTGTGGGTGCAAGACCAAAGACTTTTCCAGAAAAGGAGAGAGGAAAGAGAGCACAATGCATTCCAAAAGCTTAGAAAGGAAAGCAAGGTTGGAGACTGGATGGAAATTAGAAAGGGAAGAACTATCAAGAGAGGATTTCTTGAGGAGAGAACGGATGATAGCATGTTTCAGGGGGGTGGGACATAGCCTTCAGCAAGGCTGGTGTGAAGCAGAGGAAGAATACTAGGAGAGAGCAAACAGCGACACCATCTTTTCCCCATAGCCTGACCCCCGATCTGGCCTTCCATGGATAGGGTCAGGCTAAAGGAATCCCCCTGCACTCCTCACCTTCCATCTCTGCCTGGTGCCCTGGTCCCCCTGATGTTCAGGGGGACATTCCACTTCCGAGGAGGAATAAGTCCCCCATCTCCGTGGCCAACACTGGACACACGCGGCTGACATCAGAATTGACCCTGTACATCTGGAGTCACTCTCCTCCCACCCCCTGCCCTCGCTCCTCCTCTGTCCTGCCCCCTCCCTCCCACGAACAGAGCTCCCCATACAAATCACTTGATTGTGTGGGGAGCTCTGTCCCTGGCAGGCTGCCTGGCCGTTTAGTGGGTCTGGACGCCTGGATCGGAGATCAGAATGATCCCCCTATACATCAACTTAACTAACCCCCACCCTCCCCTTCCACCCCTTCCCACCCTCGGCTCCAGATTTACAGTTGCTATATTTACATGTTACTTTGGTTGCTATATTTACATGTTACTTTGGTATTGACTGGACGACATACAGAACTCTTACTCTGATTTATAACCACAGATCTCATTTAAATAATTATGAGAGGGGGTAAATTGAAAGGCAATGTCAGGAAATACTTTTCCACTGAAAGGGTGGTGGATGCTTGGAATGCCCTCCTGATGGAAGTGGTGGGACAAATACAGTGACAGAATTCAAAATGGCATGGGACAGTCACAGTGGATCCCTTTACAGCAACAGGATAAAACAAAAATAAACTTAACTATCTAATGGGCAAACTAGATGGACCATACTGGTCTTTATCTGCTGTCATTTACCATGTTACTATGAAACAGTCTGAAGACCAGGTGGGTAGGCCAGGAATCCAAGGGAGAAGAGGAAGGGTGAACTGATTTGAAAGCAAATTCCAAAAAAGGAGGAGAAAGATCAGGGAATGATTACCAGAAGGAAGAGAAAGTGAAAGGGGGAGAGTAAGAACAAGTAGAGACAGAAGTATCTAGACAAACAGAAGCCCAAAGAGAAAAGGTCCTGTTGGAGATGAAAGAAACATAGGCAGTCAAGGAGGGGGAAGCAGTCAGAACAGAAAGATTGGTGATGGGGGCCAAGGAGGTTGAAAAGCTGACAAGGTTTATTAGCAGAGGAAGAGATCCGTTCTTGTATGAAGGTGGAGTGGGCCAAAAGAAGGGCACATCTGTAAGAAAAGGCAGCTTTCCTCTAATGGGGAAATCAGAAGGTAAGCTGAATTTCTGCCAGCATCTCTCATGAGAGTGGACATGGCGATGAAGGGTAAAGTATCCAGAGCTGAACCAGGGTTTGGAGACAGCATGGTGAGGTTTTCTCAATCATAAAAGGGCAGCAGAATCCAAGATGGAGGCGAGAACAGAAGAGGCCTCATCCATAAGAACATAAGAACATAAGATATGCCAAACTGGGTCAGAACAAGGTCCATCAAACCCAGTATCCTGTTTCCAACAGTGGCCAATCTAGGTCATACGTACCTAGCAGTTTCCCCAAAATACACAGGTTCCACAATGCTTGTACTGGGTCAATCATTGATATCCTGGGTCCCTTCTTAATAATGGTTTATGGACCTTTCCTCCAGGAACCTGTCCAAACCTTTTTTAAACCCAGCTACACTAACAGTCTTTACTAACTACATCCTCTGGTAACATATTCCAGAGTTTGATTACACGTTGAGTGAAAAAATATTTTGTTTTATTAGTCTTAAATAGTTTACCCTGCAACTTCATTGCATGTCCCCTAGTCTTTCTACATTCTGATAACGTAAGTAAGCGATCTACGTTTACCCGTTCCACTCCATTCATTAATTTATAGACTTCTATCATATCTCCCCTCAGCCAACTCTTTTCCAGGTTAAAGAGCCCTAACCTTTTTAGCCTTTCTTCATAGGAGTATCCTTCCATCCCCTTTACCATTTTGGTGGCTCTTCTCTGAACCTTTTCTAATATTGCTATATCCTTTTTAAGATACGGTGACCAGAACTGCACACAATATTCAAGGTGCGGTCTCACCATGGAACGATATAGAGGCATTATAATATCTTTTGTTTATTTTCCATTTCTTTCGTTATGATACCTAGCATTCTATTTGCTCTCTTGACCACCACTGCACACTGGGCCGAGGGTTTTAACATGGTATCCACAATGATGCCTAAATGTTTTTCCTGGGTGGTGGTTCCTAATGTGGAACCTTGCATCATGTAACCATAGTTTGGGTTGTTCTTCCCTAGGTACATAACTTTGCACTTGTCCACATTAAATTTCATCTGCCATTTTGATGCCCAGTCTTCCAATTTATCAAGATACTCTTGCAAAAATTGGAAGACTGGGCATCAAAATGGCAGATGAAATTTAATGTGGACAAGTGCAAAGTTATGCACCTAGGGAAGCACAAAGGGGGAGCGGAGGACAAGGACCACAGCCCACACAAAGATGATTAAAAACTTTATTGAAACCCAACTAAAACGTTTCAGCCAGAAGCCTTCCTCAGGGGTCTAAAACAAACATAAACAACAAGTTAAACATAAAATTATATAATGTTCATAAAATATAGTATTAATATCATAACCATAAAAAAGAAAAAAGAAAAGGTAAAACATAGAAGGAATGAACAATATAGAACTTACATATAAATATAAAATACAATACCAGAAAATGACATAAGGAGGTAAAAAAAGGTGGAGCAAAAACACTCTTCCCAATCTATAAAATACAAATAGAATATGTAAATATATTAAACATTACCACAAGAACTGTGGATGGGACCATGTGTATTATAAAACAGCATATGAAGTAAACAATCTGTATTAAATGCACACAAATATTGTAACTGAAATCACAGATAATGAAAAATAACTGATTAGATATAACATATCAGAATAAGTAATATGTAGTGAAACAGCCTATATCAAATAGTAGAAGAACTATGATGTGGAATGGCTCTGTCTATAACAAACTCCAATTAGGAGGAGAATAAGGAATTGATCGATTGGAAGGAAGACTATTTAAGGAAAACATAATTAGAACATTCAAAAGCAGATTGTGAAACATATGTTTCATAAAGTAAGGATATGAGTTAAAAGCCAGAAAAAATGAACTCACAAAAGGTTATAGCATATAAACCAACATATGGAATAACCAATATAAAAAAATAAACAGATTATTATTATAATACCAAATCGATGTCATTATCAATTATCAGAAAAATAATAAGAGACATCGAGCAATAGAAAAACAGATTGCAACATAAAAGTAATAGAAGGTATGAAAAACATACCGCATGGCAAAAAGATAAAAATGTGAAGGGAGACAACGGAGAGGAAGAAAAGGCTGGATCTTAAAAAGCAAACCATAACAATCACCGGCAGGATTGTAGTGGCGGGAAAACCACCGCACAAGTACAAAGAAGCGGTGAATACAAAACAAGGGTAAGCCTTAACACACAAACCGTAATTTCTTACTAGAGCACTGCATAGAAAAAATGCAAAGGGAAGGGACTAGGAGATGAACTGTGAAATATAAACAAAAAAAGCAACACATTTAGAAAAAGAGCAAAACATGTATCGACAAAATTATTGGGGTGATATACTGACGTACGAGTGCAAAAGGTATATGTAGAAAGCACTCTATCATACATATTATCGTAAAGTTGGCATCTAGCACAAAAAATAGAAAAATAAATAGAGGATATTTTGCTTTTTTTGTTTATATTTCACAGTTCATCCCCTAGTCCCTTCCCTTTGCGTTTTTTCTATGCAGTGCTCTAGTAAGAAATTACGGTTTGTGTGTTAAGGCTTATCCTTGTTTTGTATTCACCGCTTCTTTGTACTTGTGCGGTGGTTTTCCCGCCACTACAATCCTGCCGGTGATTGTTATGGTTTGCTTTTTAAGATCCAGCCTTTTCTTCCTCTCCGTTGTCTCCCTTCATATGTTTCACAATCTGCTTTTGAATGTTCTAATTATGTTTTCCTTAAATAGTCTTCCTTCCAATCGATCAATTCCTTATTCTCCTCCTAATTGGAGTTTGTTATAGACAGAGCCATTCCACATCATAGCTCTTCTACTATTTGATATAGGCTGTTTCACTACATATTACTTATTCTGATATGTTATATTGTGATGCAGTAGACTATAGAAAGCCTGTAGGGGCTAGTAAAAAGGAAGAGCTTACCTCAAACTTGGCTGGACAGGAAGACTCAGCGTGTGTGAAAACAGCTGAGCAGCCAGTGACGTCAGCACAAGTAAAGCAGAAAGGGTTTAAAATGAAGTTTCCCTTCTCTAGTAGTGACGCAGGTAGAATTAGAGAAACTCATCAGGATCACCTGGCCTTAGAATCTGACGTAATGTGCAGAGAGAGGAGGTATATAAGTTCCTGGTCAGAACCAGGAAGTGGTCAGAGCAGCAAGAGCAAGGAGTACGAGAGAAAGACTTGGAGAAGAGCTGAGAGTCCCAGAGGAAGTTCCAGTTCCAGGGGAGGTCTTGGAGGTCTGGGAGGACCCAAAGCTCTCAGAGGAAGTTCCAGGAGAGACCAAGGGAGCAGTAGAGCAGCTGGTCTCTGGAACGACAGTCCTAGGGAGGATTCCCACACGAGCAGGAAGTGGGGCAGTGTCTCTGAGGGATTGCATGAGCCACGGAGGAACCTAGCTCAAGCTGGAGGAACTGTGCCAGGGGAAAGAAAGCCCAAGGCTGACTTCAAAGCCTGCAGTAAGGTAACAAGCTTGAAGCCTTATTTTTATAGAGAAGAGGCTGGAAGTTTTAATGGGCACAGCCCTGAGCAGGGTTTTAACTCAGAAAGATACTCAGACTTCCTACTAAGAGAGCCAAGAGAGGCAAACCAGAAAGATACATTATCTGTACCAGGTTTCTATAACCTTGACTTTGATAAGTACCTTGGAAGAAAAGGGGTTTATCAGCCACAAGAGAATAAGCCATGCTCCAGCACATGTAAGGAATGTGATACGGAGAATATTGGGAGTGGTCCAGGCTTAATGCAGTGGGAGAGTGCTAACAGTTGTACAGACCCTGAGCCAATGGACTGCACGATTTGTCTATCAGATGACATAACCTCTTTGTGTTAACTTCAGCCAATGTGACCTTGTGACGTGAACAAGGAAAGAAGAAGAGATGTTCTAGCCGTTTTCGTTCAGTTGCTGTTTTTGTTCTGTGTGCTTTTGCAAAGAATGTTTTTCTGTCCGGGAAAGGGAATAAAACCCTAATTTTTGCTTTAATCACTTGACTGACTGACTCTGTTTAAAGGAGAGAAGCAGTTTATTAAAACCACAATACCCTAGGCATTGGCCTATTGGGTCCACAGAGGCTCTACCCAGGGTCTCCGTGACAATATCTAATCAGTTATTTTTCATTATCTGTGATTTACGTTACAATATTTGTGCATATTTAATACAGATTGTTTACTTCATATGCTGTTTTATAATACACATGGTCCCATCCACAGTTCTTGTGGTAATGTTTAATATATTTACATATTCTATTTGTATTTTATAGATTGGGAAGAGTGGTTTTGCTCCACCTTTTTTTACCTCCTTATGCCCTTTTCTGGTAATGTATTTTATATTTATATGTAAGTTCTATATTGTTCATTCCTTCTATGTTTTACCTTTTCTTTTTTCTTTTTTATGTTTATGATATTAATAGTATATTTTATGAAGATTATATAATTTTCATATTTGTTAATGTTACTTTTTTTACAATTTTTTATATAGATTGAGAAGAGTGGTCTGTTCCACTTCTTTGTATGTCTTTTATTGGCTCTCTTGGTAATGTATTTTATAGATTTTCATTTATTAATGTTTTTCATGTATTTTTTATCTTTCTATGGTTTTATGTTTAACTTGTTGCTTATGTTTGTTTTAGACCCCTGAGGAAGGCTTCTGGCCGAAACGTTTTAGTTGGGTCTTCAATAACGTTTTTAATCATCTTTGGGACTTGTTTACAAAGCTGCGGTAGCGGTTTGCGGTCGTTATCGGAGCCGCGGCCCCATTGAAATCAATGGGGCCGCGGCTCCGATAACGATCGCGAACCGCTACCGCAGCTTTGTAAACAAGCCCCTTTGTGTGGGCTGTGGTCCTTGCCCTCCGCTCCCCCTTTGAATATTTTTTGCTGGTATGCACCTAGGGAAGAACAACCCAAACTATGGTTACATCAGAGAAGAAAGATGGTCAATGTCTGAGGCAGAGAGGTTACGAAAGGGCTTGGGGGGGGGGAGGATTAAAGTGGGGGAAGCGGAGGTAAAGAAGGGAAAAGGTTAGAAGGAAATGGTCAGGCCAGAGGACAAAAAAACAGAGGGAGTAGAAGGCTGCA
The DNA here is from genome assembly GCA_033557465.1 of Ichthyophis bannanicus. Taxonomy (NCBI): domain Eukaryota; kingdom Metazoa; phylum Chordata; class Amphibia; order Gymnophiona; family Ichthyophiidae; genus Ichthyophis; species Ichthyophis bannanicus. The sequence continues at coordinate 724,672,415 of CM066032.1, forward strand.
GGAAGGGAAGGGATGAAAGCAAGGTCTAAAGAGTGGCCAGTAGAGTGGGTCAGCACAGAAACAACTTGAGAGAAATCAAGTGAGATCAAGAAATTAACCAATTCTGAGTGAGAGTTGGTTGCAGGGTAAAGTTAGTTTCCCAAGATCAGTAAGGATACAAAATGGAGGGAAAGGTCAGCTAAATAGGAAGTGAACTCTGTGAGAAGGTCAACAGAAGGAGGACAGTAGAAAAGGATAATATAAAAAGTAAGGGAGGCAAGGGGCAAATAAATAAGGACAGTCTCAGAAGTGGTGGACTCTGGGAGGAAACACCATAAACAGTGGGGTAAACAATAGCATGGCCACCACCATGACATTAGGGGAGGTCCTTATGCAAAACTGAAAAGCCAAGCATACAACTAGCAGAGTATGAATTAGAAATTCCTTTATTTGTTGCTATTGAATGAATATTTTTAAATTTAATTCAAACTCCAAGAAATAAAGACATGGAAGCATATGTCTGGTGCATTAGCATACATGTGTGCTGGTACTACAGGAATTTCAGTTTATTAGTTCCCACACACTGTACTAAATTTTATAAACATTTGCCTAGGATGAAAAGGCTGAAAGGCACCTACTTTTAGCCTATTACATAGGCGCCTATGTGTCCTTGCAAATTACTAGCAGAAATCAGTGGTAAAAGGAGCCCACATTCATTTACACCAACTTGAGAATAAGTATAAGTGCGTGCTCATACAACATGTACAACCATGCACATTCCATAAAGCATGGCCAGAAATCATGACTGCTTGTGCTCCATTCTAAACCTGCCCCTAAATGCACCCATACCAGACTCACCTACATGTATGCACATCTTGTGTATTGGTGATCACCCTACTCAATTTTCAGGTAATAAAGGGAACACGGGCCTATATAATCAGTAACAAATGTGTACCCCATCCACTCCAGTCTGCATTAAAATTACCCAGTACTCAATTATTCCATTTTTTGCTGGTCCAAAATTAATTATATCAGCAATAAATGCTAGATAATTTCATGTAGCCCATTTGATTGTGAATATATTTCTTCCTTAAAAGTCCTTTCCTAAATTCAATGTCTGCCATATAACACATGAAACTATTCTGTTCAGGTCCTCTAATCAGCACTGTTTGAATTATCCAGATTGATAGTCCTGTGTTACAGAGTTACTTTATTTTAATATAATCCTCCATTCTGACTTTACATTATATTGTGCTTATATCCATTACTTTCTCATGCTTCCATAATCTCCCTAAACCAAAACTCCGCGCCCCCAGACTTAGGGGGTCTTTTACTAAGAGGCACTAATGTGCTGCATGTAACATGCCAATAGCACCATAACCATGGCATGTACCACCACATTAATTGTTGGGGGTTGGAAAGCATTTCCCCAGCAGTTAACGGGGAGCCCTGTCCCCTAGCGTGAGCTCATTAAGTGCAGGAGCACTTAACTCCATCCTGTAATCCATGTTAGGTGAACCTGTGTTAATACAGATAGTGCGTGGTGTAAACTGTGCTGCGCTCACTAGGCCACTCTCCACCCCTAACCCTAACACAGGCTGCACGGTTAGTGCGAGAATCTGCTGCGCCATCATGGCCCTGTACTAGCTGACAATGTGCATCCCAGCACACCTTCAGCGCGCGCCAGAACACATGCTGCCTGCTACTGTAAGACACCCTTAATGCTATGCACAATACTTCTCATCCTGTTGCAGTCAGCCAATTGGCAACCTTTTACTTCCTTTAAATTAGCAACCACCAATCCAGTTCCTCATGTATTCCATATGGGATAATTGAGTTCAGCAATACATTCTCTACTACTAACCCATTCCCCCCTTCCCAAATAACCTAACTCCCTTACTTCTCTCCCCTATCGGCAAGGCTTTGTACATAGTTAAGAGAACCAGCTACCACTATACGTCTGCATATGTGTTTACTGATTTGTAAATAGTTTTCGGATCTTTGTATTATAGTTCACTATGTTCCCTGTAATGCACTTTTATTGTTCAATGTAAACCATCCCTGAACATTGGAAGGGGCAGTATAGAAAAATTGTTTAAATAAATCAATAGGATGCACCCAGTTGTCTCCTTCAATAGTTTGATCACAAAAATCGCAGGCGTGACATGCAAAAGGACCCCTCATTTCTATTTGGCTATGCTCAACTCATTGTCAACAAGAGGAGTGGAGGAGAGGCCTAGTGGTTGGGGCAAGGTACTTCAGGTCAGGGGTTCAAATCCCACTAGAGGACAGCAACCTTGGGCCGGAAGGACTGGGGTTTCTAGTCCTACAGGTGCTCCTTGTGGTCTTGGGCAAGCCACTTAACCCTCCATAGCCCATGTTCCCTGTAAAATAGTTATCTCCAAGTTATAATGCCCTGTTCAATGTAATTTCAGTTTGTTCAATGTAAACTGCACTGATGCAGAATAGCGCGGTATATAAGAGAATGTAAATAAATAAATAAATAAATAAATAAAATAAATACACCTGTTCCATTGGCCCAACATTGTCTGGAGAAAAAGCACATGTTTACTCAATTGAAATGGCAGATTATAGACCATCTACCCCCCCCCCCCCACCACTAATTTCATGTAGTCTATTTGATTGTGAATATATTTCTTCCTTAAAAGTCCTTTCCTAAAATCACTACTCTTGTCTCTCAGCTGTTACAGATTGGCTTACTTCTAACTGTCTACATCTCAACCTAACAAAAACCGTCACTATTTGGCTCACCCCTCCAGTTGCCCCCTCATTCTCTGAAGTACCTATACCCCTGGTCTCTTCCTTTCGATACTTAGGTGTTCTTTTCGATTCTGATCTTTCTTTCCGGGCACACATTTCACATATCACCAAAACTTATTTTTTTCTTCCTTCACCAGATACGTGCAATCCGTCCTTTTCTTACCCCACCCGCTCTCACCACCCTCCTGTTGTCTTTGGTCATGTCCCGTGTTGACTTTTCCAATTCCATCCTCACTGGTCTCCCTCAGTCACAATCACTTAGACTACAATGAATTCAGAACACTGCCACTCGACTTATCACACACACAACACAGCGGGATCACGTTATACCTCTTCTTATTCACCTCCACTGGTTGCCCTTTACTTTTTGCACTCACTTCAAAATACTTGTTCTAGTCCACCGAGCTCTCCATACCAGCATCCCACAATATTTGGCAGATCTTATCACATTTCATACTCCCAGGCACACCCCCCGTTCATTCCACGTAAATCGCCTTCACCTCCCCTCCCCCTCTTATGCCCATCTCCAATCTACACGCTCCTCTGCATTTTTTTTCATTGGCCCACACTCTGGAACTCATTGCCTTCCTCCCTCAGGCTAGAACCCCATCATATCACTTTCAAGAAGAACTTTAAAGCCCACCTCTTCTCCTTAGCCTTTAACCTTCCTTCCCCTTTTGTTTGATCCTGTCCTCCCAAGTATAACTTTTACTCTGTCCTCTATGTCTTGTTTATCTACTCACTTTCACTGTCCTGTCACAAATTATAATTTCTTTTCAATTTTCTGGCCTTGTGCCCACTCTGAATCTTTGTATTGCGACGCTTCCGCTGGGGCCCGAGAGCTTACCAGCTGGAAGTGGCCTTTGAGTGTCCTCTTTTGAATAAAGCTATTTCTATTGTCGCCAGGGATTCTGGGACTTGTAGTTTTGCTTATTTTCTTAAGGACAAAATTGTAGTTATGACACGAGTGTTTCAAGGCTGCAAGAATATTTATTGTGGGGAATTTCCAGCGCATCAAAGCTCAAACACAAACAAGCATAAAGGATGCATCTCCAACATATAGGTATTTCAGGAACAGAAGAAAAACGTAACAGAAATTTCTCAGCACTGCTCAGCTGTTTCTCAGTCCCACAAACTTTCCACAGAACACTGCCCCGTGTGGTTATTCAACGGAAAACAATTAAACTGCAACAGCTGATTTTCTTTCTCACTGCACGGCTTCTTATCCTCAGAAGACAATTAAGCTTATTAAACATTAAACAAGCCTTTCCAATTCTTCAACAGGTATGGCAAGTACTTTCTATATTATTTCATAGAGTTTCAGTGCTGTTCAACAATGCCTTCTTCCTTTAAACATAAAGAGCAATCCATGGGAGAAGATTCACTTTCTAAAGCTGGCAAACAAGAGTCTATTTGCATTCTTTCAACAGTATTAGAATTACTGGCATCTCTTTCAGGTTTAACAGTTCTCCCTGACTTTCTTTCCTCCAGAAATTCCTTGAACTGGTTCAGGAGCAATTCAGCATGTACAGGCACATTAGCATTAGGAGAGAAAACCTTTCCTTCTGACAACAGCTTGCTTATAGCTTCTAACTCTGAAGGCTCGGCTGTCTTGCTTTTGTCAGTGTTATAGTTTTCCCCGTATGTAAGACTCTCCCCCCACCTATTATCAGTTAAAGGTGTTGGGTCTGCCTTCCGGACAGTAGCAAAGGCAAATGGCTTCTCTAACAATGATTCAGCATTAGAAATGGTAGCTTTACCTTTGGCAGGGTTTCTTAGACAACTGCTGAACCCTTTTCTCCTGCTATCCTCCAGGTTCTGGAATTCAGCTTCCTTATGTCTATTTCCAGTGCCAGTTAGGTACCTGCTCTGAAGAGGCTTTTCTTCCTTCTTTCCTCTACAGCTGCTATAGCCCTTGTTGCTGTATGTCCAATTGTCGTCTCTCCAATGGCTTCCCTTGCTAGCCCTCTTGCTCCAAGGTTCTGCCTTGCTATAACGTCCTCTCCAAGGCTCTCTCTCTCCTTCACCTTCTTCATAAGGTTCCTTTCTTGCTTGCTCTTTTCCTTCCTTTCCACGTCCTTTGCACCTTCCCATGCTCCTTCCCGCCCTCCTTCTCTGCTCTGTTTGTGGATTTAAAAAGCATTTGTTTCCCGGCACTCCCTGTCCTTCCCCCAGGTGTGACCAATCAGTGAGGAAGCCTGTCTCTCCCTCTGAGCTGGGGCGTGGCCTGAGCTCAGCAGAAAGCTGTGTTTTTTTTCTTATCTGGCTTGTAAATCCTGTGCACAAGTGCAGTATCATTTATTTCAGCAGGATTTCCCTCCACCTCCATCTCCTCCTGGGGACTTTCACCATTACAGTATTTTGTAAACCATTCTGATTTTCAAAGAAGGGCGGTATATCAAATAAATAACCATAACCATAACCACTACCAATTGACAAGGAGGTAACTGGGATAAAGTTCTCAAATGGAAACAGTGGTTGATTTATAAAAGAAACTCACTTACCCCATATGGAATAAATGAGGAATTTGAATGACTGTCAGTTGACTAGAAGAGGAAGATGAGTATTGCAGCATAACATTAAGGGCCCCTTTTACTAGACTGTACTATAGCTTGAACTATCTGCTGCATGGCCTGTTTTATTTCCATGGGCTGTGTGGTAGATAACATGAGCTAAAAAGGGCCCTAAGTTCAGGAATGCCGAGCTTTGATTTACAGAGATTATGGAAGCATAAGAGAATGATATAAGTGCAATATAATACAAAATCAGAACCAAAAATTATATTCAGATAAATAATCCCATGCTGCAGGATTATAAATGTGGGTAGTTCAAAACATAGCAATGTGTAGGGGACCTGAAGAGAATGGTTTAATGTATTATATGAGAGAAACGGATTGTAGGAATGGACTTTTAAGGAAGAAATATATTCATAATAAAATGGACTATGTGAAATTATCTAGCATTTACTGCTGAAGTAACAAAGTTTGGTCTGATATGTATGCCAGTATTGTGCATAAGATTCTTCATATAAAATCACCCCACACAAGTGTTTATATGATCACAACAATGCATTTACTTTTATGCGACTTGAGCGTCGGCATGTTTGGAGCCAGGTTTTGATTTGCATGCATTTATTTTAAGATGTGCATTTATGTGTGCTGTCAGCATGTCTCCCTGGTGGACAGTGGATGCCAGGGCAGGTGGGACATAAAAATTTTAATATTAAGATAGGAGAGTTTTTAAGGGCCGAAAGGCACTTGGTCCTTGTAGTTTTTAGCTCCAATCTTTAAAGAAACCATTAAGGCAGAGTGGTGTGAAAAAGAAGGCTTTTATTCCCTTTATACAGTGGTTCCAATTGTTGGGTTACAACTCAAAGTAAATGTCCTTAATTCAGGTAAGAAAGAAAACTCAGGGTTTAAAGCAAAACTGTTGAATTTCACAGGAATAGCAGTGCTTAGTCAATTAAAGAATGCTCGGTTAGCAATTCAAGCAATTCACAAGTCTGGCAAAGACTCTATGCCACCAGAAACACAGAGAGTACAATCCATTTCCTGGTCTGATAATTCTCCTGCCAGTTCCACTTGCATTGGCTCATAATCAGATATGTCTGACTCTGTATCCCTAGTTTCTTGGGAAACACCTACAGGGGTTTTGTATATCTCTTGCGGTACTTGCCAATGTCTTTGGCCTAGCCTAGGGCGTCGGCCACGTGCTGTATTAGGATTAAATGTGTTCTCTCTTCTTAGAGGTTTTATAGCAGCTTTCCCAGAGTCTTTAACATGTATAGCTTCCTTCATAGGCATATATTTATCATACCTTGTATTGCAGCAACAAGCAGATAAATGGCTTTCTTCAATTGCTTGCCTCTCACAGTCAGCAGCTTGATGAAATCCTTTTCTTTGAAAGTTTGGTTTACCTTGCAGCCTTTGAACCCATTCTCCTGGTAAGCGCCTGCTTCTGCATAAGCCCAGCTCCTGGCTTTCCTGCTCAGCGTGGCTTAGCTTCCCCAGCTGATTCTCCTTTGGCCTCTGCTTGCAATTAGTACAGTGCTTTTGCCTCTTCGGGCAAACAGCTCTCTCTCTAGCTTGAGCTGGTCCCTCCTTAGGTCCTTCCTCAGCTCCTGATGAGTCACTTCTCACTCCTGGTGATCCTCTAGCTCCGGAGAAATCAGGCTTCCACTTCAACCTCTCTCCTCTCCAGCCTTCCACTCTCCCCTTATAAAGCACTCTTGCCTTTGAGGATTGGGAGCTGGTTGTCAGGTCCTCGTGACCAGCTGGGCGTGGCCCTTCAGTCTCTCTGAATGCCCTCCTGCTCCCTCTAGCTGGTTCCTGCGAATATTGCAACTTGTGCACATCTGTTTTTCTCTGAAAAACAGCTTCTTTTTTCTCCTCTGGGCTTTCATCAGCCCTCGCTGCATTACAGTGCACTGCACATGAATACATATATACCTGATTTCTGCAGGATGTGTGTTAATATTTTATAAGGAAACACAAGATCCTATGGGGTAGGCTCAGAGTCCCAAATAGCAAGGCTGCACGTACAACCCACACTCACCTGCTGCTCCTGATTCCATCCTCTTCTCTCCCCACACGTACAAGACATTTGTGCAGGAAGAGCTGGACAGGGACGGGAGTGGGTGGCATGGAGATGGAGCAGAGGCGGGCCGAAGCACTGGGACATACAGAGGCCATTCACATTGGGCCTCTGCACATCCAGTGGCCTCAGCTTAGATGCTCAGCTTATTCCACATCAAAGATGGAATAAGTGCTGGGCATGGAGGATATCAGGCCCTGCAGCTCCCCAGATATCATTGTGCTGCTGTGGTAGGTGTCCCTCCACCCTATCTTGGCCCAGGGATGCCCCTGAGAAATGGGGAATGGTTGTTATGTGCGGCTGGGCATTGGGTGCTCCTGCTGGATGTGCCGGTGCCATGGCACCAGCACAGCAGTAGACGTGCTGAGAGCGCTGGCTGGGCAGCACATGGAGACACAAAGAGCAGGAGATGTTGGAGAAAAGGGTCTTTATTATGCACAGGACACCCCAACGCGTTTCGGCAACGCCTTCCTCAGGGGGAGAAAACTAATAAATACAAACATCATAAATTTATTAATAAGTACAATCAAAGAAAATTTAAAACACAGTTAAAAACATTAATAAAAAAGCACCGGCAAAATATGAAGCAAAAGATATGATTCAACATAAAAATACACATAATAACAAAGCAGGGCTGAGGAACCAAACATATATTTGAGCAATGGGAAGAAGAAAGAAAGAAAGAAGAAAATTTGAACTAAAAATATAAAGGGTGGTGCGGAGACATGCTGTATATACCATATAAAGATAATAATAAATAAATTAAAACAAACAAGACCATAGAGCTCAAATACATGATAAAAATAATGATAATGATAATAATAAATATACAATAATAAAATATAACAATATGAACATTAAATAAAATTAGATAAAATATATAAATGATAAATAATAGTAGAATAATAATATAAAAAGGTAAAAATATATAATAGTAATAATAATAGTACTAATCATAATGTAAAAAATAGTAAAAAACTAGCACAGATCTAAAATAAGCTGTAATAGTGAGACCAAATTATAATAATAATATTAATAATAATGATAATGATGAACATCAATAAATATGGCATAAATTATAACAGAAATGCACATCAAAAAAAGGGGGGGGAGGAGAGGGGATGTGTGATTACCTATAGAATGCACACAAGTATTGAAGATCAAAAGTTAAACTAAAACATTGGAACAGCAGATGAAATCCGAAAGTAAGGTCATAAATACCATAATAAAGGGGCGAAAAAAATTGAGGGAGTAATAACATATGTGCCTATGCATCTTATAGTGAAATGTAAAAAAAGGGGAGAACTATGGTGTACCATTAAAACCTAAATATAAACCCATTTAATAAAAAGCGGATAATCTAAAAAGAACAAAAGTACAATAATAAATAGATAAAACTGATTAAACAATAAATACACGGTTCACTAGGCTGTAAATCATATAAATGCCCTTCAAATATTGGGCTCTAAATGTCCTTTTGCCATCAGCGCGATTTTATCTCACTGTGATTGGTTGATTGGTGTATATATCTAATCACCACTTTATATAATTCCATTATTGGATGCACAATATGTTTTTTATTGATGCATAATTCACTCACGATTTAATTATTTATACTTATCAAATTTATACATATTTTTATATATACTCATATTTTTATCGTTTTATTTATTGTTTAATCAGTTTTATCTATTTATTATTGTACTTTTGTTCTTTTTAGATTATCCGCTTTTTATTAAATGGGTTTATATTTAGGTTTTAATGGTACACCATAGTTCTCCCCTTTTTTTACATTTCACTATAAGATGCATAGGCACATATGTTATTACTCCCTCAATTTTTTTCGCCCCTTTATTATGGTATTTATGACCTTACTTTCGGATTTCATCTGCTGTTCCAATGTTTTAGTTTAACTTTTGATCTTCAATACTTGTGTGCATTCTATAGGTAATCACACATCCCCTCTCCTCCCCCCCCTTTTTTTGATGTGCATTTCTGTTATAATTTATGCCATATTTATTGATGTTCATCATTATCATTATTATTAATATTATTATTATAATTTGGTCTCACTATTACAGCTTATTTTAGATCTGTGCTAGTTTTTTACTATTTTTTACATTATGATTAGTACTATTATTATTACTATTATATATTTTTACCTTTTTATATTATTATTCTACTATTATTTATCATTTATATATTTTATCTAATTTTATTTAATGTTCATATTGTTATATTTTATTATTGTATATTTATTATTATCATTATCATTATTTTTATCATGTATTTGAGCTCTATGGTCTTGTTTGTTTTAATTTATTTATTATTATCTTTATATGGTATATACAGCATGTCTCCGCACCACCCTTTATATATTTTTAGTTCAAATTTTCTTCTTTCTTTCTTTCTTCTTCCCATTGCTCAAATATATGTTTGGTTCCTCAGCCCTGCTTTGTTATTATGTGTATTTTTATGTTGAATCATATCTTTTGCTTCATATTTTGCCGGTGCTTTTTTATTAATGTTTTTAACTGTGTTTTAAATTTTCTTTGATTGTACTTATTAATAAATTTATGATGTTTGTATTTATTAGTTTTCTCCCCCTGAGGAAGGCGTTGCCGAAACGCGTTGGGGTGTCCTGTGCATAATAAAGACCCTTTTCTCCAACATCTCCTGCTCTTTGTGTCTGCTTGGACTTTCTGCAGGAGGCAGCTCCTCCTTGTGTTCCTGGGCAGCACATGGGACATCTACAGGAGCGGAATAGAGGGCATGCCGGGCCATACAAGTGCACTGATTCTGCAACCATGGGAACGTATAGCTCCGATGGTTGCCGAATCTGGTACAAATGTGTTATGTACACCTTTTGGCCGTCTAGACAACCAGGACTTGCCCCACTCAGAATTGGCCTCCAGGTGTCTTTAAAAATTAAGTCCAAAATAGGTACCCATTTGCCCTGACCCGTTATAAAATTTCCCTCTCTGTATCTAGGGGAAAATATAGCTTAGCAAATTAGGGCCTTAGTCCCCTTCGAAAAGAAATTAAGAAAATTAGTCTAAAGAAATATAAGATGAAAAGCAGTTAATGTGACTATAAATCATAAAAGAAAAACAGAGAACAGGAAGATTAAGTGTTCAAAAGCAAAACAGAATGAGGCAGTGAAGCGAGAGTAGACCACCTCGTTCAGTTCTAGAAGGTCGATAAAAAGCAAAACATCCACAGTCAGTAGACTACAAATCCCATGAAAAAAAAAGAGTCAGTGGGTAACAAAGTTACATAAACCATCGTGTAAGAATGGGCAGTGTAGCTGGTGAACGGCTGCTATGTGACTCTTGAGTTCAAAATATCATCTAGACAATTGTTAAAAATCTTTCTCTCTTTATTTCACACTGGTGATAATATCACACTGAGGATATGTTCTTTCTATAACCGATATCACCAGTGTGTTGACACGATCAGGCAATGATAAAAACACGGGTAGTTTTCTATTTAGTTGTACTGGGAATGTAAAAATGAAATGGTCAATATTAAAATCCAAGGTTGCCACATAAGACAATGACTTGTGTGCTTTACTTTATATCTGATATTCAACAGCCCTATCCATTTATTTTATTTATTTATTTATTTAGTGTACACTTGTATCCCGCTACTTCCAGCGATCAGCAGCGGCTTTCTATACATAGTGGTGCGGCTGTGCAGGCCGGATTTGGAACATACAATGTGATTTCAGGGGTGGGTAAAAAGCATCAAACGGTCACATATTTACAATTGATTGTATAAGAGGAGACTTTACATATATACATTTGATTGTTTGGGAGGAGGCTTTACATATATACATGTACACATGTATTACATATTACAAGAAGCGTTTCATACTGCTGTGTGTTATTTAGGCTGGCAAGGTGCCCAAATAGAGTAATACTCTGACTAGGTTAGGTTGTAATGGGTCTGAAAGAGGTGAGTCTTCAGCTTCTTCCTGAAGTCCTTCAAGTCCTTGTTTGCTCGCAGTTCATGGGGCAGTTGGTTCCAGAGTATTGGTGCAATAAATGAGAATGTTCTGTTGGTGGTGTTTGCGTTGCAATTTCTCAGGCTACTCGGGACATGAAGGGTGTTGCTATTTACTGTTCTTCTGCTTCTGATGATTGGTTGATCAGATATTAAGGTGTTGAGGTATGAGGGTGCTACATTATGAACGAGCTTGAACGTGGTTACTAAGAGCTTATATTGGATGCGGGCCTTGATGGGGAGCCAATGAAGCTCAATTAGTACTGGAGTGATGTGATCGGTTAGGCCTTTTTTCATGATAATTCTGGCAGCTACGTTTTGTGCTAGTTGAAGTATGTTAAGGTTTTTTATGGGCAGACCTTGTAATATAGCATTGCAGTAATCCAGGTGGGGAATGATGAGGGCTTGTGCCACTGTCCTGAAGTCGGAGTGGTCAATTATTTATTGTATTTATCATTGATTTTATTTCTTCTTTTGTTAGATTATATGGTTTTTACTATGTATGTTCAAATTTCTAATTGTCTTATTATTTTATTATTTATAGAAATCATTACCCCCTGAAGAAGGCCTCCCAGCCAAAACATGTGTTGGGTTGATCTCACAGTCTTCAATGATCTCTTTTCATGGTTGTTTTTTGTCCTGCTTTTTCTGTGCCTGCTGACACCGCAGGAAGGGTGTTTCTCCTTCATAATTATATTCTTTGAGCCAGTTGATACCACCTCCTTATTTTATTCCTTCCTTGGGACTCATAACACAGCTTTACACTGATTTACAGAAGGTCAGGAATCTAAATAACATCAATCCTGTTGTGCTCAGTTAAGAGGACTGAGATTCTGGACATAGTATATGATGGCAGATAAAGACTAGCATGGTCCATCTAGTCTGCCCAGCAAGGTGGAGTGGTGCATTTACTGCTCTGTGCAAGTCTCCCCTCCCTTGCCTTTGTTTAGGGGTGTACCTACCACTCTGTGCAAGTAACCCCTATTTGTTGAGATATAAGAGATAGTTAAGTTTAATTTGATTTTATCCTGTTGCTATAAAAGGCATCCACTGTGTCTGTCCCATGCCATTTTGAATTCTGTCACTGTATTTGCCCCCACCACTTCATTGGGAGGGCATTCCTAGCATCCACCGCCCTTTCAGTGAAAAAGTATTTCCTGACATTGCCTTTCAGTTTACCCCCTTGCAGCTTCATATTATGCCCTCTAGTTTTACAGCTTCCCCATCTTTGAAAAAGGTTTGCTCATTCATTAATACTCTCCTCTAGCATATACATATTTAGGTCTTCAAGTCTCTTCTCATACATTTTCTAGCACAGGCTCCAAATCATTTTGGTTGCCTTCCTCTGAACCATTTCCAGTCTTTTCATATCCTTTGTGAGATATGGTCTCCAGAACTGAACACAATATTCCAAGTGAGGCCTGTGTTAAGAAAGCTTGTAGTGAGCCTATGGAAATAGGAGAAACTGATGATTTTGCTTTTAAGAAAAGTGGCATCCGTGCAGTGCACAGGTTTCAGCTTTTGCCTAAAGAAAGCAAGCAGAGAGAAACCAAACCTAAGCTGCCACACCCAAACTCTGCTGACGTAGTTGCAGGCTTGGAAGATAATTGCAAGCACCTGTCCAGAGAGGGAGAGACACTGCCCGGGAAGCAGGGATATAAACCTTGGCTAGAGAGAAAGCAGGGAGGAGAGCCTGGAGGAGGAGGAGAGAACGGAAGGAGAGAGCAGAGAAGGCTTCAAACCCCAGTTCCTGATCAGAAGGTTCAGAGAGTTCAGAGGTGGGAGCCAAGGACTCAGCACAGGAGTCAAAGGAGCCAAGCCTGGAACAGGGAGCCATGGCAGAGCTCCAGGAAGGAACTCAGGGAAGTGAACCAGGGACTGTTTCCCAGAAACTAGAGGGAGACTGCTGAACACAGCCAGGGAGAAGGGTCCACAGCTTCAGGTACAATTTATCCTTACCGGGTGGAGCTGTGCTCAAGAGAGACACAGGGATCCTCAGAGAGAGTATACCCTGAGACTTACGTTAAAAGTTCAGAGGAGGGCACTGCATTACCGGAGCCAGAGGAAATGCAGGTTGAGCCTATTGAGCAGTATTTATTGCCTCCCGAAGTACTCATGGACTGTACTTTATGTCCAGCTGTTAGCATTGAGTCCCTTTGCTAAAGAATAGCTGAAAAGATAAAGTCTCCTGAAAAGTAGAGTATTGAAACTTAGCCTGGACTGAAGGTAGGAACTTGCTCTTTTAATGGGAAGATACCTGTTGCATGTACATTTGAATGCTTAATGAAGACAAAGGTAAAAAGAAGATATTTTTACTTTGTTGAATGAAGAAGCTATGTTTTCTTTATCCATTATATTGATAAGCAGCTGCATATAATTAATGATTGTGAAGCTCATCCAGCCTAAGTTGTAAATAACCTTGAGTGAATGAATGGAGAAGTATCCTGTTACAGTCTACATGGACTTTGTTTGCGTTTGGGGAATAAATTTTGTCATTTGCCTTTACTTTCGGTTTCATGACTACACTTCATCTTAGAAGGCCAAAACTACAACTCCCAGCATGCTTCACTGGAGAAAAAATTGTTTATTCAACCTTTTATAAGAGAAGTTTATGGCAACCCTACCCCTCTAAGCCTTAGGCAGAGGGCTGGGGCATGACAAGTGGTGTAGTTGTTTGGATCTCGCCTGTATCAGGATATATGACACTTCAGGATATACGCCCTAAAGGTTTTTCAACACCAAACTGCTGAGCTGCGCTGTGAGCTGCAGAGTGGAAAATCGCTTGCAGGGTCGGCCAGAGCGACGGAGGTGGCCAGTGAGACACTCCCTTTTTAAGGCCAAAGTCAATGCCTAACCTCAGGTAAAGTGTATTTAGGCGTGGGTCAAACCTGGATTCAAGTAAAAGGGGTGGAAGATTCCAAGCATTCAGCTAAAAGGGACTAGCAGTGTTTTGGTGGTACCGCACTTGATGGGTTTTGTTTTTTTTCTTTTCTCCTGCAGAAATTGCTGAGATTGATCCAAAGGACATACTACAATGGATGGCGTCCCAATTCCAGAAACAGCGAGAAATGGCACACCAGGCACAAGAACAGGCAGCAGCCGCTTTGCAGGCACAACAGAAGCTGGTACTGGACTTGATGGAGGCGTTGCTCGCTAACCAGAAATCAACAGCTGGAGCATTGCCAACTCCATCAGGACTAGAAAGGACACCAAATACCTGTATGGTAGGGCCACAGACATGTGGGACATTTTCCTTTGGAAAACTTTCAGTAAAGGATGATATTGACGATTTCTTAGAATCCTTTGAGAGAGTTGCTCATACTGTAGGTTGGCCAATGGAACAGTGGGCTGTTCGGTTAGCCACATCTCTCACAGGAGAGGCATTAGCGGCCTACAGGGCCATGCCCGATGGCACTCTAAGATTTTGCATAGATTTTAGGCAGGTGAACACCATCTCAATGTTTGATGAGTACCCCATGCCCCGCATTGAAGACTTGTTGGATCGGTTGGGACAGGCTCAATTTCTGACCACGTTAGATATGACAAAGGGCTACTGGCAAATTCCCCTAACCAGGGAGTCCCGACTGAAGACTGCTTTTAGTACGCCGATTGGACTGTTCCAATTTTGAAGGATGCCCTTCGGCCTACATGGTGCAGCATCAACTTGTCAGAGGTTCGTGGACTACGTTCTACGTCCACATCAGGAGTACGCCGTGGCCTACATGGATGACATCATCATACATTGTTCCAGTTGGGCGCAACATTTACCAAGAGTTGAAACCGTTCTACGGGCTATGAGACGGGCCGGCCTTACCCTGAACCCAGGTAAATGTACGTTTGCCAGACAAGAAGTGAAATACCTCAGATACATGGTGGGGCGAGGCATAGTCAAACCTTTAATTGAAAAGATAGATAGTGTCAAAACTTTTCCTAGGCCAACAACCAAAAAACAATTGAGGAGTTTTCTGGGCCTAATTGGGTACTACCGATGATTCATCCTTCGTTTTGCCGAAGAAAGCTCCTTATTTACAGACATGCTGAAGAAAAACTCCCCGAATCACCTCAAATGGACCCCGGAGGCTGAGAAGGCTTTCACGGTGTTAAAAGGGAAGTTGTGTAAAGCTCCAGTGTTACGTGGCATAGACTATGGGCAGCTATTTATCATCCAAACAGACGCATCAGAGACAGGCTTAGCGGCAGTTCTATCGCAAACACATGAGGGAAAGGAACACCCTATAATGTTTCTCAGCAGGAAACTGTCTCCGACGGAACAGAACTACTCGACTATTGAAAAGGAATGTTTGGCCATCAAATGGGCGGTGGAGGCCCTCAGGTTTTATCTCACCGGGCGGAAGTTCTTATTGGTCACGGATCATGCGCCCCTGAAATGGTTACATCAAATGAAGAACCATTATGCCCAACTGACCCGCTGGTATATGGCATTGCAAGCCTTCAACTTTAGGGTGGAACACAGGGCAGGAAGGTTGCATCAGAATGCTGACGCCCTATCGAGGAGGAGTGGCCTAGTGGTTAGGACAAGGTACTTCAGGCCGGAGGGCCGGGGGTTCAAGTCCCACCTGGGGACAGCAATCTCAGGCCGGAGGTACTGGGATTTCTAGTCCTATAGGTACTCCTTGTGGTCTTGGGCAAGCCACTTAACCCTCCATTGCCCATGTTCACTGTAAGTATTAGCGTATGTGTGTCATATCCCCTCGTGTTAAATGTATCTCCCAATTGACCGCTTTGACCCGGTGAAAAGCGGGATATAAATACAGCTAAATAAAATAAATAAATAAATAAAATATGGACTGTGTGGGGGAAATGCCGCCAGCCTGTAATATCTTAGGGAGGGGGGTATGTGATAAGGAAGCTTATAGTGTGTCTATGGAAATAGGAGAAACTGATGATTTTGCTTTTAAGAAAAGTGACATCCCTGCAGTGCACAGGTTTCAGCTTTTGCCTAAAGAAAGCAAGCAGAGAGAATCCAAACCAAGGCTGCCACACCCAAGCTCTGCTGACATAGTTGCAGGCTTGGAAGATAATTGCAAGCACCTGTCCAGAGAGGGAGAGGCACTGCCCGGGAAGCAGGGATATAAACCTTGGCTAGAGAGAAAGCAGGGAGGAGAGCCCGGAGGAGGAGGAGAGCCCGGAGGGAGAGAGCACGGAAGGAGAGAGCAGAGAAGGCTTCAAACCCCAGTTCCTGATCAGAAGTTTCAGAGAGTTCAGAGGTGGGAGCCTAGGATTCAGCACAGGAGTCAAAGGAGCCAAGCCTGGAACAGGGAGCTGTGGCAGAGCTCCAGGAAGGAACTCAGGGAAGTGAACCAGGGACTGTTTCCCAGAAGCTGGAGGGAGACTGCTGAACACAGCCAGGGAGAAGGGTCCACAGCTTCAGGTACAATTTATCCTTACCGGGTGGAGCTGTGCTCAAGAGAGATACAGGGATCCTCAGAGAGAGTATACCCTGAGACATACGTTAAAAGCTCAGAGCAGGGCACTGAATTACCGGAGCCAGAGGAAATGCAGGTTGAGCATATTGAGCACGATTTATTGCCTCCAGAAGTACTCATGGACTGTACTTTATGTCAAGCTGTTAGCATTGAGTCCCTTTGCTAAAGAATAGCTGAAAAGATAAAGTCTCCTGAAAAGTAGAGTATTGAAACCTAGCCTGGACTGAAGGTAGGAACTTGCTCTTTTAATGGGAAGATACATGTTGCATGTACATTTGAATGCTTAATGAAGACAAAGGTAAAAAGAAGATATTTTTACTTTGTTGAATGAAGAAGCTGTGTTTTCTTTATCTGTTATATTGATAAGCAGCTGCATATAATTAATGACTATGAAGCTCATCCAGCCTAAGTTGTAAATAACCTTGAACGAATGAATGGAGAAGTATCCTGTTACAGTCTAAATGGACTTTGTTTGCGTTTGGGGAATACATTTTGTCATTTGCCTTTACTTTCGGTTTAATGACTACACTTCATCTTAGAAGGCCAAAACTACAACTCCCAGCATGCTTCACTGGAGAAAAATAGTTTATTCAACCTTTTATAAGAGAAGTTAATGGCAACCCTACCCCTCTAAGCCTTAGGCAGAGGGCTGGGGCATGACAAGCCTCACCAGTGACTTGTACAGTGGCATTAGTACCTCCTCCTTTCTGCTGGTAATTCCTCTCAGTATGCAATCCAGTATCCTTCTGGCTTTGGCCACCATCTTGTCACACTGTTTCACCACCTTGAGATCCTCAGAAACAAATCACTCTGAGCTCCTTCTCCTGGTCTATGCGCACCAGCCTCTCATCCCCTATTGCATACAGTTACCTTGGATTTCTGCATCCCAAGTATATGACACTGCACTTCTTCACCTTAAATCTTAACTGCCAAGCATTAGACCATTCTTCCAGCTTTTGTAGATCTTTCCTCATGTTATTTACTCCCTTATGGGAGTCCACTCTGTTGCAAATTTTTGTGTCATCTGCAAAAAGACAGACTTTTTCATTCAGTCCTTTAGCAATATCACTCACAAATACATTGAGTAGTATTGGTTCCAGGACCAATCCCTGGGGCACGTCACTACTCACCTTCCTTTCATCCGCGTGAGTTCCATTTACCATCACCTTCTGTCATCTGTCAGTCAACCAATTTCTGATCCAGTTCACCACCTTGGGACCCATCACCAGGCTGTTCAGTTTACTGATAAGCCTCCTATGAGGAACAGTATCAAAGGTTTTGCTGAAATCTAGGTAGATGACAACCATCACATGCCCTTGATCTAGTTCTCTGGTCACCGAATCAAAGAACTCAATCAGATTTCTTTGGCAAGATCATCCTTTGGTAAACCCATGTTGCCTTGGATCATGCAACCTATTTGTTTCGAGAAAGTCCACTATTCTTTCAGGAGCACCTCCATTACGTTTCCCGCCATCGAGGTAAGGCTTACTGGCCTGTAGTTTATCACTTCTTCCCTATTAACACTTTTGTGAAGAGGTACTTCATCAGCCCTTTTTCAGTCCTGTAGAACTTCTTCTGTCTCCAAGGATCTATTAAAAAGACACTTTAAAGGCCCTTCAAGTATCCTGGAAAGGATCCCATCTGGTTCCATGGCCTTGTCCACTTTCAATTTTGCAAACTGTTCAAAACACATCATCTTCTGTGAATGGTGTAGTATCTACCCCATTCCCATTTGTATATTTATCAATCACAGGAGGTCCTTCTCCAGGATTTTCTTTATATATATTTGTTTAGCATTTTCGCTTTTTCAATGTCACTGTCCATGAATCCGTTCTCAACACTTTTGAGTCTTGCAATTCCACCTCTGATCTTCCTCTTCTCTCAAATATACCTGAAAAAAATTGACATCACACTTTAGATCTTTAGCCATCTTTTCTTCTGCCTTTGATTTTGCTCTCCTTATTTCTCTTTGTGTCTCTTTTAACTTTATTCTGTATTCTTTTCTGTGTTCCTCTGTTTGCGAACGTCTGAATTTTGTGAAAGCTGCGTCTTTTGCCTCTTTTTTGTTTCCTTTTCCTCTTGTTTTTATTTACTTTCCTTACATATGTATCTGTTCCCCCTTTTATTGCCTCCTTTAGTTTAGCCCACTGCAACTCCACTTCCCTTACCTCCTCCCACCCTGCCAACTCCTCCTTCAGGCACTTGGCTATTTTACTGAAGTCAGCGTTTTTGAACTCTAGGACTTTGAGCTTGCTGTGATTGGATTCTTCCTAGATTTTTATCTCAAGCCACACCATGTGATGATCGCTGCTGGATATTCAACATGTTATCTCCATTGGCGAGTACTAAATCCAGCAATGAACTTTCCCTGGTCAGTTCCATCACCATTTGTCTAAACAATACATGTTGGAAGGTATCCACAATTTTATTTTTACTTCATTCCAGATTTGCAGAAGGAATACTCCAATCCACATTGGGTAGATTAAAGTTACACAATAGTATCCCTTTGTGGCTATATCAATAATCAAGTCTCTATCCATTTCTTCGGTTTGAGTTGGAGGTCTATAGACTACACCAGTATGGATGACAGTGCCATCTCCTCTTTCCAACATAATCCACAGCCCTTCTTCTTTTCCCCATGTCCCCTGCATTTCAGCAGCTTTAATATTGCTTTTGACATATAGGGCTACTCCTCCTCCTTTTCTACCCTCTCTATCTCTTCTAAATAAATTATAGCCAGCTATGGCTATATCCCATTTGCGACTCATTAAACCTTGTTTCTGTAATGGTCACAATGTCCAAGTCCATTTCCACCATTAGGTCTTCCAGGTTAAAAACCTTGTTCTCTGGGCTTTGAGCAAATCCCTGACTGCTGCTGACTAGATAACCATAAGGCATTGCAATATAATGTGTGATCATGCAATAGTAGCATTTTGTCAAGGTAAAGCCTTGTGAGTAGTAGAGTATAATCTTCAGTTCTTTTTCAGTAATGCAAACACCCCAATATATTGATTTGCCCTGGCCTGTGGCCCAATGGGCTGCATGACTGCGTGCATACTGGAAGAAGAATTAACCTGCATTGACTTACTCCAAATTGTCCTATAAAATGGACAGAAAGCACTGTTCCATCATTTGCAAGCAACACATGATTGTTCTTGGTGAGGAAATGGCAGATAAGGTCTTGGGCCCCTATCCTGATTGAATATCCTTGGTATAAAAGAAATTGATAGAGCAGATAAAGCAACTTAGGTGAGTTCTGAAAACAACTGCTTACCCCTGTTTATGTTCTCACGTCTGTACTTCTTGTTCCTACAAGTCTGATGTTCCAGCTTCCTACTCCCGCCTCCTGTTTTATCTCTTTCGATAGAACCATCCATCATGGAGGCTGCTGTTGTCAGTTGAAGTGCCAATGTGTTCGGTGCAGGAGACAGCACGAGAGCGTGAGCATATGCTGCAGTTTGTTGTAATGTGCGTAGAATGGAAGCAACAGCAGGAAACCACATATGGTGCTAAAGTGATATTTACTTATGACAAGGTGAAGGAGAAATCTCTGTGGGTTTAAATTTCATTTTATTTATTTCACTCATACAGATACCTTCCCACTAATCTCCTACTGCTGCTCTATGCTTCTAAATACAGTACAATTTAGAGGTAATTTTCAAAAACAATCCCACAGGCAAAATGGTGCTTTGTCCATAGAAATGGGGTCTTATAAATTTGTGCATATGCATGTAAATTAACCTAGAGGATTTGTGTGACAAATAGCAGGTGTAAATGTTATACATGTAGGGGTGATATTTCAAGGGGCTTAGCCAGTTAGCAGGACCTGGCAAACAGCTAAACTCTGGCAATCCTGTTGTTCAGCAGCACTATGTGGAGTAGCCTAGTGGTTAGAGCAGCAGCCTAACCACTAGGATTGATTATTATAATGACACCCTTGCTGGCCTTCCACATTCCCAAATTTACTGACTTCAGCTTCTACAAAATACTGCCGCGCACATTCTCACCTCCTCCACCAGCTATGAACATGCTACTCCCCTTCTTGCAGATCTTTACTGGCTGCCAGTACACTTTAGGATTCAGTAAAAAATTCTCATTTTTGCACACTGAGCCATCCACTCCTCCATACCTCAATATCTTGCAGATCTCCATCATCACACTCCCCACAGTCTCTTACGTTCTGTCCATAATTATCGTCTGGCATTCCCTTCCGCTACGCAGGCACATCTTGAACGTACCCACTCCTCTGCTTTTTTCTTTCTGGCCCTCTCTCTTTGGAACCCACTTCCCCTTAGCCTCCGGTCAGAGCCCTCCTTCACTCATTTCAAGGCCAACTTAAAGACCCATTTGTTTCAACGTGCCTTTAACCTTCCACAAACTCCCCTTTGAGTCTTTAATGCTCCTTTCTCTTCTCTCCCTTCTCGTTTTTTTTCTTCTTCTTTTCTTTGCTGTCCTCCTTCTGCTGTCCTATTGATTAATGGTGTTCCTTTCCTCTTGTTTAAGCAGTCATTTTTTGTTTATTGTACACCACTTTTATCTTTCAACTTAGGTGGTATATCAAGTAACTAAATAAAGATAAAGATAAAGCCTGGTAACTAAGGGTCCAGGGTTCAGTTCCCACTGACACTCCTTGTGGACTTGGGCAAGTCACTTTATTCTCTATTGCCTTGGAAGAAAGGCCTGACAAACTACTTCCAGTCACACTTTGCCAAGAAAAACCCAGGGGCTGCTGTGTTGCCAGGGGTCAGCATTAACTCAACGAGCACATATAAATATAATTCTTCTAGTATGCCCATAGATTGCAGGAAAGATGCCAACTTAAAAATGGGGGCGGTCCAAGAGGTTCCCTGGTTTATGGCAATATTCAGCTGCTAGCTGGATAGCTAAACTCTAGAAAGTAAGGATAGGTCAATGGCTATCTTAACTTCATGTGGTTTTTGCTATCCTGTTAGCCATTGAATATCGCTGCTGACCAGATAGCAATCACTCTGTCCAGCAAAACTGCACATTCAGCCTCAGACACTGGATAAGCACTAGTGCTGAATATCCGGTTTTGAATAAAGCAGAAGCGCCGACCACCGCCACTGAATGTTGACCCTGTACGTTCTACACACGTCTACATAGATATAACCTTGCCTATAGGGGGTTATTTTATTCACAAATCCAACACTTACACTTGGAAATAGCACCCATGTGTAAATGGTGATATTAAAAAGGACAACATTTGCACATGCATGTCTATAATATTTAGATATTTTGCAAGGGGTTGTGTCAGGGGCATGGTTAGAGTATGGTCTGGCTGGGTCAAAAATGTACACATGTATTTGCCATTTCATGTAGGGAAAGCACATGTATGAGCCAAACTGTGCATATCAGGATTTCCACCTGCTCCCTGGCATATATAGGTTTTTATCAAGTGCTAGTTTTGACTTGCCCTTTATAGGAGGGATTGAGGGAGTTATCTTCCTTAATTGCCTATTATTTATCTCTTTCCCCCCCCCCCCACCCCTCAGTTCTAATTAAGGATCGTGGTGTCTGAAGTTACTTGGCAGTACAGGTTTGTAAAATGACCCGGATACAGGTTTAAGTTGCTGAGTTTCCTCCATTGTTTCTTCGCACATGTAGGTTTGCAAAATGGCTCTCGTGGCTCCACATCCCAGGAAATGAATGCGCACCTCTGCACTATTTTAGAAAGGGCTCCACATTTTGCAGGGTCTTTTCTGCTGGAATTGCATTCATCCTGACCTCAATGTCTCAATTCTGATCTCCACATAGTATTTAAACCTTTGAAATGTGCTAGTGTGACTATGAAAGTTTCTAATCTAGCACAGAACGGGTGGCGAAGGAAATGTGTACAGTAGAACATTGTTGAACTAGTGAGTTTCAAAGTTTATGAATTGTGTTAATGTATTAGTGCTCATTAATGCATGCGATTTAACTCACAGGAAATAATGCAAGTCCCTTATTCACAATGGGCCCTATTCAATAACTGAGGGAGTCACATTTTGGAAGCCCTATTCGTGTTCCGGACATCTGAAAACAGGCACAGAGACGTCTCCAGAGTCGTTTTAGAAGCCGAGTCTGTGGATGTCCCCAGCTTGAGGACATCCAAGTCTGAACGGGAGCATGGTGGGGGCATTCCCAAGAACCTGGATTTCAGAAACGTCCGGAGTCGTATCTAAGTTTAGACCTGATCCTGGCAACAAGCATCTGAAATGTGCTTGTTTTGGCTGAAAAACATCCAGAGGGTTTAAAGAAGAAAGTATTCTATCATCCCCTGTACTCAGCACAAATTCAATGATAGCAGCTTCCCTGTTCCTATCCCATTACTCTAACCATTAGGCTATTTCTAGATGCCCAGGTTCTGGAGTACAGTTCTGGGGATGCTTATGTAGTGTCACCAGTAACCACCCCAGAGCCGGTAGCACCTAGGGTTGGCCAGCCTGGGCATCCTTACTTAGAAAGTATGGCAAGGCTTTTATGCATGCACTGCCTCATGGGAGTTGTAGTTTCCACTTACTTTCCAAACAAGAAGCAATTGTAGTCGAGTGGGTTAGGCAAAAGGGACAAGATTTTTATTTCCCCTTCCGGGCGGATTTAAATGCAATTGAAACATAGGACAAAAATAGCCATACACTTCTGGCATAAAGGAAAATACAGGAACTCAGGAAAACAGCTTCTTTCGCTTCAAAACTTCAAACATGCAGCTTAACACAAGCTCAAAGGTAACAGTCTCTTTTATATCAAAAAGACACACTCTGCTTTTCTTCTGCTGTTTGAGACAGCCTTCTAAACAGCCTAGTTAGCAGAGTGAGATTATATGATCAGCTATAGTTAAAGTACAGTCCATTTGTTCCCCTGCTATGTCCTCAATAGCAGGCTCCGTCTGCATCTCTTCACAATCACTATCACCTGAGTAAGTTTTCACCCTATCATACGGTGTTTCAAAGCACACTCGCCCTCTCTCTTCCCGAGGCTTCCCTTCACAGCACTCTAATGAGCAGGGTTCAGAATTACCGTATATATGGGATTTTATATAAGGAGAGTCCAGCACACCTTGGCACACACATGGAAAACTCTGGCACTTAGTTTCCCCTCTATACCACTTGGGCAGCCTACCTTTTGGCTTTTGAAAAGAGGACCTTCTCAGCACTGCTGGGTCAGCAAAGAATCTAAACACTGGATGTGTTTTCCTGCCTTTTAGCTTCTCCTTCTCCTCGGACATACAAATGTCATCAGGCCAGCACCTCTCTCTCTCTGGAGTTTCAGCGTGCTTCCAAACTAACCTCTCAGGCAATCTTTCAGCTACTGCCCTCTTGGCTGCTGCTTCACTTCTTGTCCTCGTCCCAGTGCTAGTGCACTTCCCTGTGCCTTCCTTCGTGCTCCTCCCGGTGTCTGTGCTCCTCCCGGTGCTTTCTCCCTCGTTCCTCCCGGTGCTACTGCTTAAATCTAATGAGCACTTTTTATCTCTCTGCTTCTTAGGGCTCAGCTCCGCCCCTCCCCCAACCAGGTGTTTTCCCTTAACTCCTGATGCCGGGGAACCATTGCAGCAGGGGCGTGTTTTCTCCTCCCATGACTCATTCTGTTTACATTTCCCTTGGCAACCCTGAGCCATGTGCTCTGCCTGCCTGAAAGCTTGTGAAGCCAATTCCTCTGCTTCACTGAACTCTATGGGGCCAGAAGAGTCTTCTACATGACAGTAGATACACCCGCAAATGTCCACATCGGGCACATCCACATGAATGTGCCTGAATGTGCCTGCTTTTTTTTTCCAGATGTTCTGTCTTAGTTGTCTCAGATTGCATTTAGATATCCCTTCTAAAATTCCCCTTTTTATTTTATTTAGCAACTTTTTATACCGCTGTATCTACATTTCACAGCAGTGTACATGTAACAACAACAAAAAAATATCCAAGAACGTTACATAGAACAAAGGTAATAGTAAATGAAACTAAGCAATGTAAATGGAACTATTTACATGGCGGAATGGGGTTCAATGTGCCTAGCTCGAACTAACATACATAAATGTGTCTTAACTAATACACATTAGTTCATGAAGCTCAAATATCTAGAAGGAAGCAGACATTATAAATAGATGAAACTATTTCATTTCATTTAACACTACTATTAATAATGCACTTGATTAAATCATTTATCACATTTGAATAAGCCTACTGTTGAGTACCAAAAATAAATTGCCAGTCTCGTAATATATTTATGAATCAGGCCTCCACATGTTTATATCTATGGCAACCTCAATTTATATTCTGAGCTTCAGATTCTTAGTTTGCCACAATCATATCAATTGCTTTAAAAGACAGAACAAGATAAGAGTAGAATACATACTGTCACGCCCTTGCCCCCTGCCTCAGGCTTAGAGGGGCGAGGTTGCGGTTAACTTCTCTTATAAAGCTTAGATAAACTATCTTTCCCTCTGATGCATGCTGGGAGTTGTAGTTTGGCCTTTTAAGATGAAGTGTAGTCATGAAACCGAAGGTGAAGGCAAATGACAGAATTTATTTCAAAACGCAAACAAAGTCCATGTAGACCGTAACAGGATACTTCTTCATTCATTCGCTCAGGATTATTTACAACGCAGCATGACTGAGCTTCATTATGGCTTCACAGTCATTAACTATATGCAGCTGCTTAACAATGTAACTGGGTTTAAAAAAGGTTTGGACAAGTTCCTGGAGGAAAGGTCCATAAACCATTATTAAGAAGGGACCCAGGATATCAATGCTTGAACCAGTACAAGCATTGTGGAACCTGTGTCCCTTGGGGAAACTGCTAGGTACGTATGACCTAGATTGGCCACTGTTGGAAACAGAATGCTGGGCTTGATGGACCTTGGTCTGACCCAGTATGGCATATCTTATGTTCTTATGTTCTTACATCTAAACATCTAAACTCTGCTTGTGAAGATAGATATTCACATCACACACACATGCCTCACCTCCTCTAGTCACTACCCACATGAAGGTTATCCATCCAGACACCCATTCACATGTCCCGTACTACCATACTGAGACATGCTTTACTATGGCTGCTTTAGCTGACGCCACCATGCAGATATGCGTGACAATGCAAACAGAGGAAAGGGAAAACATATATTGTGACAGACTCTAAGTGAACACTTTTCAATTTGTTTTATAAGTCCATCTAGGGCAGTACCCACACAAAGGTTTTGCTGATGTAACCCCCTAGACCCGGCTAACCGGACAGGGGTCATATAAAATAAAGTTATAAGTCACACTGAATGTTTCTGAATTCTTAGGACATGACTGGGATTGCTCCTGGGAGGTCTATCATACTTGTACTCAGGAAACAGGCTCACTCTCCCTTCAAACAGCAACTAGAGGGGAGTGGCCTAGTGGTTGGAGTAAGTTGCCTGAGGCTGAAGGGCCAAGGGTTTACATCCTACTTGAGGAGAGCAAATTCAGGCCAGAGGGACTGGGGTTTCTAGTCCCACAGGTGCTCCATGTGGCCTTGGGCAAGCCACTTAACTCTCCGTTGCCTCAGGTACAAAACAGATTGTGGGCCCTTCGGGGATAAGGGAAACTGCTAAATAAATAAATAAATAAACAAACAAACAGACCAGTCTTTGAGACAGAGTATGCTTCTGAACCCCCGCATGCTACTTCTTAGTTCCAACAACAATTAACTGTTCGGGTTCAATAACTTGATTCATAATTCTTAAATTGAAACACTTTTCCTCCTTTGTCTAACACCTGAGGATTCTGAAGTACCATCAGTGACCTTATTCACTTTCCTCCCTAAGAAGGGGCCTTCTGTATTCACGTCAGGACAGTCTCTGAGTTTCTACGCTTCTGTTATCAATATAACCCACACTCTGCCTCTGGAAGCTCCAGTCCATGCAAAACTCTTTAGCAGTATGGAGGCATCAGGCACCATCTCAGTCCCTTTAGAATGGGCTAGGATCTTAACTAACTTTAGACACTCTATGTTCCAGCTGGTAGATTCCTCAGGTCAGCACTCTCTTTTATACTGACAAATTAACATGAACAGTTGAACTTATTTATACATCTGTTCTCTTATCATGTGCTTCCCTTCCTAACATGTTTCTTTTCAATTCATACATCTGTGTTGCCTTTCGTGGATTCTTGTGTGAGCCAGCTTCTCCCTGGCTCTTTCCCTTGGAGACAGTTTTGTACCAATCTCCCTACTTAAGGTCTCCCACCCGGGTGGGGTGGCTGCCTTAATGGGCCCTGTCTGGGCCTAGCTCACTGCTCACTCCTTCTGGCATTGTACTGTCTTTCCATTCCAATAACAGACTAGTAAAACCCTATCGGCATATCTCCTGGAGTCTTATACTCCAGCCTGCTTTCGGTTCACACCCTCCTCCTTCTTCCAGGAGAAGTCATCTGTTCCACATGCCAGCAGGCTCAAATCAGGCCACTTTTTTTTTTTTTTTACTTAACTTAAATCTCTGAAGGGGGTTTCAGTGATATGTTGCTTGTTTCCTGAAAATGAAGGACAGCACTCACTGATTTTCACATGTGCCAGCAACGCAGCTCACAGTCACAATTCATTCAGGTGACTCATGTAGATAAAATGTGAAGTACGATAACCCTTAGACAGCAGGCCACTTAAGGTTGTTGCAGAGCTATAATGGACTTCAATGGTGTACACTACAACTTTACTTTGCTGAGCTCTCAGAGAGCTTAAGGGGCTAGTTACTAAGGCATGTTAACATTAACATGTGTTATCGGTAACTAGGTCCTATTGAATATGGGACCTGCACTAAAATAACATGTTATGGTGAATTAATGTGTTAACATTAGCACACCTTAATAACTAGCTCCTTAATATACAAGCTCTTGACTTCAACCCAGCCACCTAGTTCCTGCTCTGTTCATCTCACTGCTGAAATCCGAGCCATCTCGAATCTAGCATTATTCAGAAAAGCCCTCAAACACCACCTGTTCCTACAGCATTACTCTGATTCCAATCCCGTAAAGCACACAGCCATCACCTTGCCTTCCTACCCAGCCCGTCCCATAGATCAGCCTCCTGCAGGTAATGGCTAATCAACTTTCCCCTACCCCCTCTCGCTGACCCATGAGCATATGCCTCTATTCAAAGACCCTTATATGTCCTTCATATGATTATTCATATTTTGTATAATTTGTATATAGTTCCCCCGGTTTCTTCCATGTTTTACTACCCTTGTTCTATGTAAACTCAATGTGACCTGTTACATTGTAGTATGTTTTTGTTTCAACTGTAAACCGCACTGATTATAATAGCGCGGTATATAAGAAATATAAATAAATAAATAAAAATCTCCTAAAGTGGAGTTCAGCTGAGGGAATGACCCAAAGTAAGAGGCATAAACAAAAAAAAGAGGACGCTGGTTCAACCCCAAATAAAATACCATACCGTGGCGTGAACACCAAAACACCTCTCTTACAAAATCCATACTCTAAACACAAAACATCTTTTTCAATACTCACTATAAATCAACATATAAAACATATCATGTAATATATTCAAAAATATAGAACTTTATCACATATTACCATACAATAAGACACACCATCTTCATCATACAAAAACAATACAATATGTATGTACAATATACACAATAAACAGCCCAACCCACACAATAGACACTGCAAAAGTCCCAACAGTCTGCAAAATGCAGAAGCACATAGCTCCAAGCTGTCACTCCTCTGGACTTGACACAGTGCTTTCTCAATTGCTTGCAGTAGGTCAAATAGAATCGATTATACATTAAACATTCTCACAGCTGAGAACATGCCCAACACATGTTCTTCTGGCACCATTATGTTTCAGCAGCAAATCTACCTGCAACAGAGGCTCATAATGTAGGAACTCACAGCTTAGCAGGGTCTTGCTTCACCTATCAGCAGCAACTCTGCCAACATTAAGCACTTATACCAAAGCAACTTGCTTCATATAAAGCTGGATATTTAACAGCCTTTGTTCAAAGCAAAAGTGCACAGTTTGCTACATGTAAAGCTGAACTTCCAGCAGCATTGTGAACCATACAGTAGTCATAGCAGTGTTCACTCAATAATAGAAAAGGCTGCAAAATCATACCTATATTGTAATTAAGTATATAACAAGCCCATTTAAAATATGGCAAGATTCAAAAGAGACCATCCAAACTTACACAGAAACCTTCCATACATTCTGGTAGGACTCCAGCTGCTTTCCAGGCTCATAGGTGTTTAAATCCCCATACCACTGACATCAGCCAGAGAACTCCACCAATCACAGACAGCTCATCAGCAATGAAAGGAACTGATTAGCTAAAACACTGACCAATCAATCTCCTTGTTTAAACCACTGGGAAAAACTATATTAAGTTTAAATATCCCACACTGCTCACAGTGTAGCAACAAAGTATCCAAATCCCCACCACTAATATTTATTTATTTATTTATTTAACAGTTGCTTATATACCGCTACCTTCCACAGATCAGGTGCGGTTTACAATGAACGAAAAATGAACAGAATAATAGGTCTGTTTTACAAGAAACATTAGATAACTAGGTACAATTTGCTAATACATTAAACATGATTGAACTATGTATGGTAAATAATTTGTTATATAACAATCAAACTATTTACATATTTCGAACTATTTACATAACTGCTGGAGAACGCTGAATTTAAAATCTTCAAAAACGTAAGCTTGCTCAACACAATGTGCAACCAATGGAGCAGCTAAATCATTATTCCTAATGTGGCTTCTATGCTCAACCATCCTCACACATAGCTTACGTTTTGTTTTCCCCACATATAATAGGGGGCATGGGCGCCACATAATATACACAACCCCCTGAGATTGACAAATAATGAGGGATCTTAAAGAAATGGGGCTGCCCAACTGCAAAACTGTCCCATTAGTCCCATTAAAGACTGCGGGCACACTGAAAAGTTCCCAAAGGCATAATTGTCCCAATGCTCATCCCTACTTGCAGATGAAAACTCCTTTCAAAAATCAGAATGAACTGTGGCTAGGGAGGAACCTGTTGTTGTTTCTGCCTCTCATACGGTTGACGCATAAGTCTTACATTGCCATGTTAAATTTTATTTCCTTGCTATGTAGTATGGTATACTTTTCCTGTTGCCTCCTCCTTTTAATTGTTGTGGGCTAATCCTGGCAAATGATATAATTTTCTTGTAATATTAGTTTATGATTGTATAATGTTTTCCTTGTTGCCAAATTGCTTCCATTCTGTTTCTTGAATGTATGGATATATTCAATAAAAGTATAAATTAATAAAAATCATAATGAACCACCAAATCACGCAAGTTCTTACCACATTCAAAGGCAAACATTAGTCATTGTGCTAATGATGGATGCAAATTCAGAACATGACAATGACATAAAATACTATTCTTAACTATACCAATGTTAGTGGTTAAAGGTAATACACACTACCCGTGTGTCAGCCTCACTCTGCCTATTATAGGGCAACAATAATTGCTCCCGATGCGTCCACTGGGTGTGGCTGTAAGCTCATTTAACTAGCTGAGTTGAAAAGCCCTTTTCTAAAAAAAATGATCCTGCGTACAGATTGTTTTTTAAACTCATGCACTGAAAAATGAATTCTCTGTAAGAATTGTCCCACTGGAATATTCTCATGTAGCCAATGGAGATGACAACTATCAAATTTCAAAAAAGTATTATGATCCATTGTTTTTCAAAAAATAGAAAAAATTAACTTTTCTTCTTCAACAGAGATGTCAAATTCAAAAAATTATTAAAAATACAAACAATACTCTGTACTATAACCTGAAAGTATCCTGCAGTTCTTTATCGACTTATTGTTTTGATATAATATCCAAAAAATGCTTTTTAAAAGGGGCAAGAAAGGTCTCAGAGAAAACGGGCAACCATTGACTGATTCATGTATAGTCAAATTGATATACTGCCCTTCACACATCAATGACCCTCCATAAAAAGCTTCGAATTATCCATTTTTTGTGAGCCAAATATAAATTTATAATGAAACATTAGTGCTTAACTTAGAAGTGTCCAGCTTCTGACA
Source organism: Ichthyophis bannanicus (assembly GCA_033557465.1). NCBI lineage: Eukaryota > Metazoa > Chordata > Amphibia > Gymnophiona > Ichthyophiidae > Ichthyophis > Ichthyophis bannanicus. The sequence goes on from CM066032.1 coordinate 724,703,268, forward strand.
TATCTTTCCCGACGCTAGAAAGCGCGCTGGAATGATGCGTTTCACCTTTACGGTTGCCCGTAAAGGTGTTTCATTATAAATTTATATTTGGCTCACAAAAAATGGATATAATTAGAGGCTTTTTATGGAGGGTCATTGATGTGTGAAGGGCAGTATATCAATTTGACTATACATGAATCAGTCAATGTTTGCCCGTTTTCTCTGAGACCTCTCTTGCCCCTTTTAAAAACCATTTTTTGGATATTATATCAAAACAATAAGTCAATAAAGAACTGCAGGATACTTTCAGGTTATAGTATGGAGTATTGTTTGTATTTTTAATATTTTTGCTCTGGAATAAGAGACCGTGACCTAATTTTGTGAACCACAATCATGGATGGTCTTATAGAAGAAAAGGAGAAAGAAAGGGATAAAGACACCTTTAGCTATACGGAGGACTTTATTCAAGCTTTATGCAAAACCCCCACACTTTTTTCATTAGAAGCCACTGTCACGGGGGAGAGTGATGACCTAGATTGGGACAGTCTATTAAAAGCACAAAAGAAAAAAACTCGGATGGAACTTCATAGATTGTCTTTATTAGAATATATTCATCGTAGACACATACCTCGAGGGTTGCGTGTGTATAAGGAGCCGAAAATGTTTCTCACGGATGTTGGTTTCGTAGATAGATGGAACCAAATTTTAAACAAATGTTCCATGGACTTAATAGTGATCAGGAAGGCCGACAAAGGAGGAGGCATAGTTATTTGGAGCCATGAACAGTACTGTCAGGAGGCTTATCATCAATTATCTGATTTGAAAGTTTACAAGATCTTGGAGGCAAATCCCACCATTGCCCTCCAAGAAAAAATCAAACATATTATCACCGGGGCCATGGAGGCTAAAATTATTACCAAAAAAGAATGGCAATATCTGAATTTATTAGATCCTAATTTAGCTAAATTTTATTTGGTCCCCAAGATCCACAAAGACCTTAATAATCCTCCAGGGAGACCTATCGTGTCTACCCATGGTTCACTGTTGGAACCCTTGTCTGTTTTTCTAGATTCCTTTTTGAGACCTTTATTAACTTTGATCCCTTCTTATATAAAGGATACAACTCATTTTTTACAGATAATACAGGATAATATGCAGCTAGCGAGTGCTCCCAAATTAATTTTAGTAACTTTTGACGTAGTATGGTTATATAGGGTCATTCCTCAATCGCAAGCACATTTGGTAGCTATGGCAGCACTTCAAGATCGAGGAGATCTCTTGGAACAGTAATTGCAATTTTTATCAGAAGTAGCAACTTTAGTGTTATTTCACAATTTTTTCACTTTTGAAAATGTTCTTTACCATCAAGTTTCTGGTGTAGCGATGGGGGCAACATGCGCCCCTTCCATCGCTAATCTTTACATGCAGAAATTCGAGAGGGAATGGTTAGAAAAATCCCCTTATAAACATTTACTGTGCCTTTGGCGCAGATATATAGATGACATCTTTATTTTATGGCAAGGAACAGAAGAAGAGCTCCATCAGTTTTTCAACTGGATTAACAATGTGGATATTAACATCAAATTCACTTTGAATTATCATGTGGAATGAATTACCTTTTTGGATGTTTTAGTTGTGAAAACACCACGGGGTTGGAGCACTTCGGTGTTTAGAAAATCATCAGATAAGAATGCCTTTTTACACTACACAAGTGCACATCCACCGCAGTTACGAGATAGTCTGCCAGTGTCCCAATTCATCCGTTATAGACGGAATTGCACAGACATTCAAGAGTTTAAGAGGCAATCACAAACTTTGAAGATCAATTTTTCTCAAAGAGGCTATCCTTCCACAGTGATTAACAATGCTTACAAACGAGCCCTATTTTACCAATAGAGACTTACTGTTATATCCTCCCAAAAAAACGAACTTAGTTGGTTGGGACCCGCAGGTTAATTTAATAACCTCCTTTTCCCCGTTCAGTTTTCAGCTCAAACGAAGTCTGAAGCGTCATATGAATGTTTTGCATAGCATTCGAGGGTTGGAAGATCTTCGGGTACGTTGTGTCTGGAAACGGCAGAGAAATCTTAAAGAAATCCTTAGTCCGGCCGTTCTCCGACCGACACACTCTATTACTCCGTTTGCCAAGACAGGTCATTTTAAATGTGGGGCTTGCAACATTTGCACTATTACCCAAGAATTATCTAATTTTTGCCACAGAGGCATAAGATATGAGCTTAAACGTTTGACTACCTGTACCTCCAATCATGTAGTGTATTGCATACGCTGTCCGTGTAACTTTCTATATGTAGGAAAAACTAACCGATTGTTTAAAACATGTATGAATGAACATCGGAGTAAACTTAAATGCTGCAGATGAGAAGCGCCTATCGTGGAACACTGTTTAGAGTTTCATCACACTTATGCCGAATTACGGTGTTTCTGTATATAACAAATATTAACACCACGATATGGCAGATCAGAAGAAAAGACTCTACTTTACAGCGAACAGCAATGAATTTACAAATTACAAACCGTAGCCCCGGCGGGGTTGAATGCACGAATTGAGTGGGAGGTCTGTTTTTAATTATATTAGGGCTATTAGTGGTCCATCAACAAGACTCTATTTAACATTTGTCCGCATGCGCGGCGTCCACCAGCCGTTGAAAGGAGTAAGCTTCTGGGGAGCAATGTTGATTGTGATATGGGTAAATGCACATTTGTTTTCCTTATAATTCCTCCGTTATAATATCAAAAGTTTCCTATTGAACATTGTCAATTGAAAGTATGCATCTAACAGACATTTCTTTTCATAGTGCTTATGAATTTCCCCTGAGGAAACCGTAAAGGTGAAACACATCATTCCAGCGTGCTTTCTAGCATCGGGAAAGATATGTCAGAAGCTAGACACTTCTAAGTTAAGCACTAATGTTTCATTATAAATTTATATTTGGGAAAGATATGTCAGAAGCTGGACACTTCTAAGTTAAGCACTAATGTTTCATTATAAATTTATATTTGGCTCATAAAAAATGGATAATTAGAGGCTTTTTATGGAGGGTCATTGATGTGTGAAGGGCAGTATATCCATTTGACTATACATGAATCAGTCAATGGTTGCCCGTTTTCTCTGAGACCTCTCTTGCCCCTTTTAAAAACCATTTTTTGGATATTATATCAAAACAATAAGTCGATAAAGAACTGCAGGATACTTTCAGGTTATAGTATGGAGTATTGTTTGTATTTTTAATATTTTTGCTCTGGAATAAGAGACCGCGACCTAATTTTGTGAAATTCAAAAAATTTACAGTGACCGGATGATAACCAAAAGGGAATTTCAAATTGATAACACAATTATTCAACCACTGAAAAAAATGAATATAACAAATCTTCTGGACCCTGCCAAAGCATGAAAACATTATCAATGAATCACCACCACAAACATAAATACCCAAAAAAGGGGACAATGACAAAAATCTGTCCTCAAATTGTCCCACATAGAAATTGGCTATGTGCAGAACCATATTAGTCCCCATCGTTTGTAGAAAAAAAATTGCCCATCAAACAAAAAAGTTATTAAATAAAGTCATCTGAGCAAGCTCACATGAAAATTCATGTACCATATCAAAGAAAACCTGTAGTGCAGTCTCCTCAGGAATATTTGTATAGAGCACCTCAATATCAGCAATAACCAATAAAATATTTCAAGGATCCTCATACTATTCCAAATGGGCCATATTGTCCGTAGAATCCCTTACGAAAGAAGGTAAGTTAGTAACAGCCTGACTTAAAAGTTTATCTGTAAAAATTGACTGTGGGAATGTCTGTGTATGGATTCTATGTGACCATCAAGCAATTGAGAGAACTCTGTGTAAGTCCAGCGGAATGACAGTTTGTAGCTAAGTACTTTTGTATTTTTTAGACTGTTGGGACTTTTTTGTAGTGAAAGTGTCTACTGTGTGGGTTGGACTGTTTATTATGCATGTTGCACATATATATTGTATTGTTTTAAATGTGATCAAGTTTTATATTTTTGAGTATATGTTTTGTATGGTGATTTAAAATGAGTATTGAAAAAGATTTTTTGTGTTTGGAGTGTGGATTTTGTAAGAGTTTTTTTGGCTCTGCCTCTGTAGTGTGCCCAAAAGAAGAGGGAATATTAGAATGGAATGAGAAGGAAGAATGGAGTGGAGGAGTAGCCTAGTGGTTAGAACACTGGCTTGATAGCCAAACAACCAGGGTTCAAGTCTCACTAGCACTCCTTGTGGCCTTGGGCAAGTCACTTAACCCTCCATTGTCTCAGAAGAAAGGCCTGGCAATCTACTTCCGGTGACACTTCCAAGAAAACCCAGGAGCTTCTGGGTCACCAGGAGTCAGGACTGACTCAAAGGCACACATTACAATTTTTTTGAGAAGGAAGAATAGGCATGCAGGATCCCAGGGGAGGAATTTGGGAGAGGCACAGCAGGTTGTCCTTTCTTCAAATTCAACAGGCTTAGTATCCCCTAAGGCATGGGGGCCCAGGGTGATTGCCCTACTTGCACCCCCTCCAACACCAGTCCTAGAACAAAAGAAGGAAATGGGTGAAGAGAGATGAGAAGAATGGAAGCAGCAGAGACAAAGTAGCAAGGGAAGGAAGAAGAGAAGGAACAGTCTGGACTAGGGTGACAGCAGCAGAAGGGAGGAGAAACTGCCGCCATGACTCTCCCACCCCCAAATCAAACACCATCCTTCCCTCAATCAGTATCAGAATATACTACGTACCAACATGCAATCTGTTGTACAAATGTTACAGTTATCATGTACACCCATTATTTCTTGGAATGCTGTACAAATGTTCATAGTTCTAATGTAAATAGTTAATTGTTATAAATACGTCTTCGATGTTATATGTAAACTGTTTGTTACAATGTAGACTGCTCCTGATCTCTGGAAGGGGTGGTATAGAAAAAACATTTCAAATAAATAAAATAAAATTAGATGCACCTGTGAGCAATTGTCAGTACTCACATGACTTGAAGCAACCAATGAATGATGGCTCCAATGCTTAAAATGGCCACATTTGCTCACTGTTCCATTTTCACAATGGTGAAGACAAGAGAGTTGCCTGAGAAAATCCATTATACCAAACATCAATCTTCAGAGAAGTACAAGTCCATCTCCAGAGACCTTGGAATTCCTGTGTCTATAGTTCACAATGTTATTAAGAAGTTTCCTGTTCATGGAACTGTCAAGAGCCTCCCAGGACATAGTGGGAAGAGGAAAACTCATCCCAGAAGTATTTGAAGATTAGTGTGAACTTTAAGAAAAACACCACATGCAACATCCAAAGAGCTTAAGGTTAACCTGGAGCAATCTGGAGTGGTGGTTTCAACCTGCACCATATGCCATGCACAGGGCCGGCCCGTCCATTGAGCAAGTATGTTGTTGGCACAGGGCCCCATGCTTCAAAGGGCCCCGCGCCAACAACATTCTGCACCCTGCTCACCTCAGCTTGTTACAGCCGCTGAAGTGAAGAGCGTTGTTTCCTTCACTTCGGCAGCTGTATTGTAATGAAGATCGCAGGCACGTCAGAGGTCAAAGGATTCTTCCTGTGTCCCGGCTCTCAGCACGCCTATTTTATAAAGTACCTGCATACTTCTCTTTATAAAAGAGTCCCCACATACACACCTGGAAATGCATTAAATGCACGGGAGGTTATATAATTGCCCTCCACTTGTATGGCAAATGTTTACAGAAAAGGCAGGAAAGTAGAAGGGTGGAAGGTAACTGAACTAGAAACTGGGAGTGTTGGTAACAGGAATGAGTTGCAGGAATGCGACTGTGGAGAAGGAGCTGATGCAGGGAGGGCAGGCTTTGTTGGGTGGGGGGGGGGCCCACGGGACACTTTGGCTGGGGGGGGGGGCTTAGGAATGGAAGTGGGCTGATGGGGGGTTAGGACTGGTAATGGGCTATGGGGGGGCTAAGTCTGGAAATGGGGTGATGGGGGTTAGGACTGGTAATGGGCTATAGGGGCTAAGACTGGAAGTGGGCTGATGGGGGGTTAGGACTGGTAATGGGCTATGGGGGGGGGGGCTAAGCCTGGAAGTGGACTGATGGGGGTTAGGACTGGTAATGGGCTATGGGGGGGGCTTAAACTGAAAATTGGGTGATGGGGGTTAGGACTGGAAATGGGCTGATGGGATAAGGACTGGGAGTGGGCTGATGGGGGTTTAGGACTGGTAATAGGCTATGGGGGGCTAGGACTGGTAATGGGTGGGGGGTTGCTAGGACTGGAAATGGGCTGAGAGGAGGGGGGTTGAACTGCAAATAGCTGATGGGGATGGGGGCTTGGAATGGAAATGGGCTGAGGGGAAGGGGGGCTTGAACAGCAAATAGCTGATGGGGAGGTGGGCTTGGAATGGAAATGGGCTGAGTGGAAGGGGGGCTTGAACTGCAAATAACTGATGGGGAGGGGGGTTTGGAATGGAAATGGGCTGTTGGAGGGGCTAGGATAGGACTGGGAATTGGGTGTTGGGGGAGCTAAGACTGCCACTCAACGCAAAGGGGGGGTAATAATATTAGTGCGCAAATTCCTGCAATCCGCCATTACCGACACACAGATTGATCCGCTAGGTCGATGGGCCAGAGTGACGCTGAAAATAAATCAACAGCTTTACACAGTCTTCAATATTTACGCGCCCAACCTCGATGACCCTAACTTTTTCAAACTGATAGCTAAAGAAGTTACAGCCGCAGCTCACACCAATATCATATTAGGGGGCGATTTCAATGTCATCTTGGATCCACTGCTAGATCGCACGCCCTATCGGGCTGTAGACAAAGTCAAATCGCAGGCGATTCTTAAAGGCATCATAACAGAGCTACACTTGGTAGACCCATGGCGCCTACTTCATCCCCAAGAAAGAGACTACACATTTTATTCCATCCCACACAATACCCAAACAAGAATCGATTTCTTCCTACTGTCCACAGAGCTGATGCCCCAAGTGTTGTCCGCAGAGATATATGCTACAACGGTATCGGATCACGCCGCTGTCTCCCTAGTGTTGAACACCACCGTTACACAGCATGTTCCGCCAAGATGGACATTTGATAAATCCCTACTAGCAGATGACTCCTTTGTACAGCTACTGTCAGGGGAAATTGAGACCTACTTTAAATACAATACACCCACTGATACCTCCATCTGGAGCTGGTGGGAAGGTTTTAAAGCGACCATACGAGCTCATATTACCACCTACACCATTAGACGGCGTAAAGCCAGGAAAAAAGAAAAAGATGAATTGGAACTCCAAATAAAAGCTGGGGAAAGGTTACTAGCCAAAAGAGCTGACTCAATGATATTGATTAGACTCCAAAAATTGCGCTACCAATATAATGCTCTCATCAACAAAGAAGCACTGAGTAGTATCCAGCTACAACGTAGTATATACTACTATGAAAGCAACCGCTCTGGATCCCTTTTAGCTCGGCAGCTCAGACCAAAAACCAGCAAGACCGCTATAGCGGCGTTGCAGGACAATTCCGGGGGTCTTCTACTGAGATCTGACAAAATACTAGACCGCTGCAAAGAATTTTATGAGGAACTATATCGCTCAGATACCCAATGTAGTGACAGAGCCTTTGAAGATTTTGTCTCCAAGATAGTAGGACCCACATTAACCAGTCATCAAAGTCGAATGCTGGAACAAGAGATCTCAGTAACTGAAATACAAGATGCGATCAAACAGATGGCTCGTGGCAAAGCCGCCGGTCCAGATGGTATCCCACTGGAATTCTATACTAAATATTGCATCCAATTGGCTCCCATGCTACAGATCTACTACAGTGGCCTGCAAGATGAATCTCCAGAGATTGGAGCCCTGGCAGAGGCTGTGGTGGTAATTCACCCGAAACCGGGCAGGGATACACAAAAGATAGAGAATTACAGACCCATCTCTCTCCTAAACTCTGATTATAAAATCTATGCTAAAGTGCTTGCTAACCGATTAGGACGGATCTTAAAAGATTTGATACATGAGGATCAATGTGGATTTATACAAAACAGATCCACTACAGATAATGGAAGATTATTGGCACATGTACTGGCATCTGCCAAAACCAAGGCCGAGCCCCTGATAGGGCTAGCATTGGATGCCGAAAAAGCCTTCGATCGACTGGAATGGTCCTTTCTATTTCGATCCCTACGGTGGTTTGGGATAGGAGAAAAGTTCCTAAAACGCGTTGAATTGTTATATACCAAACCCACAGCTCGAATAGCGGTCAACTCACACCTCTCAGCCCCTTTTCAGTTGCAAAGAGGGACCAGACAGGGTTGCCCCCTGTCACAGATGCTTTTTAATTTAGCCCTGGAACCCTTATTAATAGCGCTCCGACAGAAGGAAAACATAAAAGGAATTGAGTTGGCTGATGGTCCCTGTAAATTGTCAGCATATGCCGATGACCTGCTCATTTTTCTACAACCATCAGACCTTCCTGAAACACTGCAACTCATAGATGCATACTCAGCGATATCCGGATATAAAGTAAATCTGAATAAAACAACAATTATTCCTCTGAATGAACAGGTCAGCAAAGAAATGATGCGTGGATACCCCTTTCAATATGAGAAGTCATCCTTTAGATACCTGGGCGTGACCTATGGCACCACCTTGGAAGAGACTGTCGCAATCAACATTAAGATGTGTCAAGAAATTGTACATGATAACATCTGCAAGTGGACCCCCCTTCATTTGAGCTGGTGGGGCAGGCTAGAAACGATAAAAATGACGTTGGTACCAAAACTCAGCTATATATTAAGCATGATACCCTTACGTTTCCCGTCAGCCTTCTATAAGAAAATGAATAGTCAACTGATAGCCTTTCTATGGAACAACCGAGTACCTCGAATAGCTGCCTGGAAACTGAAGTTACCTAATACACAAGGAGGTGTCCATTTCCCAGATCTCGGCTGGCTGCACACTGCCTCTCTTTTAAAGCAGGGTGCTCAATGGGTCGACTCTGACGACACGGATAAAGGACCTAGATGGCTGAGTGTGGAGCGGGCCCTACATTCCCCCCTACCTACATGGCTACTAGTAGGCACAGTAGTAGACCAGACGGCACCACATAATACTATTATCCGAGAAACACAGCATGCCTGTCAATTATTGGCATCATGTATCGATGGAGGGAATGACTTCGCCGCAGATATGCCCATATGGCTGAACCCGCGCCTTATCATCGGAGGGAAGCCTGTCTTATGGAAAAAATGGGTGGAACATGATCTTATCACCATTGGACAACTGATCAATGGAAGTGCATTTAAAACCTTTGACAGATTAAGGATGGAATTCCGCTTGCCTAATACATGCTATTTCCAATGGTGTCAGCTCCGATACTGTATGAGCAAAGCGGGTGTGTCACCTGTCTTGATACGTACAGGATGGCCGCTGCGACAGAAACTTCAAGAATTACAAACAGATGCCAAAGCTGTTTCGAGATGTGTTGCGATTCTCCGATCCAAAAGTGACAAGACATGTTCTAAGACACAGTCGGTGTGGGCTACTGAAACCGGTCAAGATCTACCTCCGGAAAATTGGGACACTTTTTGGGGAACTCAAATGCGTGCCACGAGAGCAGCGTCTCTCACACAATCTATGTACTTTATAGCACATCGAGCGCATATTACACCGGCTAAGAAAATGAAATGGACACTACAGGAGGGAAATCGATGTTGGTCCTGCAACATGGAAATTGGGACACTGGCACATATGTTGTTCCATTGTAAATCCCTGGAAATATATTGGAACAGAGTTTGGGAACGCATATCACAGATCCTCAACTTACAAACTCCTATCACTTATCGGATAGTGATCTATAAATCCATAGCTCTGGAACCTACTCTGATGAAATGGGATAGTAAACTGCTGGACTTAATGCTCGGGATAGCGCTTAAAATAGTTCTAATACACTGGAAGAATCTCGACAAAGCTTGTTTCGAGCATTGGTGGAGTCTCTTAATCCTACATAAGACCTACGAAGAGATTTATATAGCCAAGAACCCATGGTCTGGTAAACTCAGTAAGAAATGGTCAGCTTTACAAAATTATGTTTGATGAAAGTGATTGCTGGAGGCTGCCTTGTGGAATGGTTTCTGCTGTAACCACATTGAACGGAGAAAGGGAGGGTGGCGTGCTGGCATGGACTGATACTAGTTCTTGTTAACGTTATTGTACTGTCTTGTTCAAGTTATTATATTCTTTTGCTATTTTGATCAATAGCATCTGCTTGTATCCTGCTATATCACGATCGTTTGTATTGTTATTTTATATGTAAAAACTGAATAAAAACTACTATTAAAAAAAAAAAAAGTTAGTGTATGGTAACATTATGCAAATATTTATGAAAATGAGGTCCCTTATGCAAATGAGGCCCCGCACCGAGTCTCCGCATATGGCCCCGCACCCCCCTTGGGCTGCCCCTTACAGCAAGATAGATGTATTTTGCTGGAAAAGGTAGGGAGAGAAGCAAACTGCTGAAATGTATTCATTACTTTATTAGCAATTAATAAATGTTAGATAAAAATGGAATTCCTTGGATGAAAGTGCTTAAATGATACTGCATTTACAGTTAAATTTATTTTATATACTTCCTATTGCAAAATTACATCTAGGCGGTTAACAATAAAAAAAATACATAGGAAAAAAAGAATAGGGGAAAACACCACAAATGGGACAAAACCCCCCCAACAAATATGGAGAAGGAGGGAGGAAGCCTAGGTTACAGAGTCAGAGAAAGGAAGGGAAAGACATAATAACATCAGAGATGTAATTCTTTACTAAACTCTATTTTCCTGTCTCTTTCTGGCTTTCTGTCTCTTAAAAAGGTAGAAAAACTGTGACTCTGTCATGGCAACTCACAGGGTTCCATGGCTCCAATGCATTCTGGACTGTAAGGCATGCAAGACTCTCATGGTTTATTTCCTTCCACACCCCTGGTTATCTAGCTCCTCAAGGGAACCTTGAGTGCCACACCACCCGCTTTACAATGTGCTTACTTTTAGGAATTACCTAATTCACGCACGGAGATTTTTATAAAATGATCCCCTCTAGATGCCAGTCGTCCATTTGCCTGGCTTAAGTGAGCTAACTATATTTGTCCTATGACTTTGAAACTATATCCCAATGTACATACATTTATAAATGGTAAAACAAAATTGAATAAGATGTTTGGTTTAGTATAACCAATCTTTGATGCATAAGATCTAATGGCAATCTATGCAAATATATCACATGTAAATATGCCACATAAATCTGCCAACTAGAGTTTCTGATTTTCATTTTGGAATCCTCTGTCTAGCCCAGTGAATCCCAAATTTGGGGTCAGGATCTCAAATGGGGTCATATCATTAATGGATGAGGGTCACAGAAACATAGCCAAGCAAACCAATCCACCTGCAACAGAGCCTTCTCCCTATAGAAACATAGAAACATGATGACAGAAAAAGACCACATGGCCTATCTAGTCTGTCCTTCCATATCAACAACTACAACAGTCCACTTTTTACCTTTAGAGATCCTCTGTGTTGGTCCCATGCTTTTTTGAATTCAGTTACTGTCCTCATCTCTACCACCTCCACTGGGAGACTATTCCATGGATCCACTACTCTTTCCGTAAAAAAATATTTCTGCATATCACTCCTGAATCTATCTCCCTTCACCCTCATCCCATGTCCCCTCGTAGCAGAACTTGCTTTCAATTGAAAGAGGCTCTCTCCCTGAACATTTATGCCACGGAGGTATTTAAACATCTCAATCATATCACCTCTATCCCGCCTTTCCTCTAAGGTGTACATATTAAGATCCTTAAGTCTGTCCTCATATGCTTTATAATGAAGCCCACTAATCATTTTAGTAGCCACCCTCTGCACCGACTCCATCCTGTTCACATCCTTTTGAAGGTGCGGTCTCCAGAATTGCACACTATACTCCAAATGAGGTCGCACCAAAGACTTATACAGAGGCATTATCACCTCCTTTTTTCTGCTAGCCATTCCTCTCCGTATGCACCCAAGCATCCTTCTAGCTTTTGCCGTCACCTTTTCTACCTGTTTAGCTACTTTAAGATCATCAGACACAACCACGCCTAGGTCCCGCTCTTCTTTAGTGGACAAAAGTACTTCACCTCCTATACTGTATTGCTCCCATGGATTGCTGCAGCCCAAATGCATGACTTTACATTTTTTAACATTAAATCCCAGCTGCCAAATTCTAGACCATTCTTCAAGCTTAGCTAGATCCCTCCTCATGTTATCTACACCTTCCTGGGTGTCTACTCTATTGCAGATTTTGGTATCATCTGCAAGGAGGCAAACCTTACCCAACAGCCCTTCCGCTATATCACTAACAAAGATGTTAAAAAGAATCGGACCAAGGACAGATCCCTGGGGCACACCACTGGTAACATCCTTCTCCTCAGAGTGAGCTCCATTTACTTGTACTCTTTGTCGCCTCCCACCCAAGCAATTTCTAACCCAAGCAGTAACTTTAGGGTCCATCCCTAGGGTGCTCAGTTTGTTTATAAGTCGCCTGTGAGGAACAGTGTCAAAGGCTTTACTGAAATCTAAATACACCACATCTAGAGCTTTCCCTCGGTCCAACTCCCTGGTCACCCAGTCAAAGAAATCAATCAGATTTGTCTGACAAGACCTGCCTCTGGTGAATCCATGCTGCCTCGGATCCTGTAATCTGCTGGACTCCAGAAACCTCACTATTTTCTCTTTCAGCAGCGTTTCCAATAATTTACTCACCACCAAAGTTAAACTAACTGGCCTGTAGTTTTCAACCACATCCTTACTTCTGCTTTTGTGTAAAGGCACCACATGAGCCTCTCTCCAGTCCTTTGGCACCACTCCCGACTCCAACGAGACATTGAAATGGTCAGTCAGTGGAGTTGCTAGAACGTCCCCAAATTCCCTCAGTATTCTAGGGTGTATCCCATCCGGTCCCATCGCTTTGTCTACTTTAAGTTGAGCTAGTTTCTCATGAACACAGTCTTCTGAAAATTGTTCAAGATGTCCCTCGCTTCTGTTCCTATTTGTGGGTGTTTTCTGAGGTCCTGCTCCTGGTTCTTCATCTGTGAACACCCAAGCTGTGGAATGACCTCCCCATATGAACACATGAGATCAAAGACTTAACGGACTTTAGAAAGGCAATAAAAACCCACCTGTTCCTGGAATACTTTGAAGCTACCCCGGAAGATGATAATTAACAGTAACAGCAACTGGACCATGAAACACCGCTATAGCTCTTGTATATAGTTAGCAAGTGACAATCGGCTAGTTCTTCCCCAATGTAACCTCCAAGTAAAATAACCCTGTTCAATGTAAAGCTTGTTGTTATAGTTCATTGTAAACTGCTTTGAATGTATATGATAAAGTGGTATATAAGACCTGTTAAATAAAGAAATAAATTTCCCCGTCTCTCTTGGCTTTCATTGTGACCTATGCTAAGTAGCAGCAGTCACCAGTCAGCATGTAGCCTGTGAGCCAGGGAACATTCAGAGGTCCTTGCCCCACTCCTGGGTAACCTTCCTGATAGACTGGAAACCCTTGCTGAGTACTGAGATCTGTAAGCACACACTGTACCCTGACACAAGGGACCCTGTGCTGACTGTTGCCACTACAGTTGCTGCTGCCTTTCTGCTTGAGGTGGGTGGAGGGAGGGGAAGAGGCTGGTGACCTGCTGTTCTGATTTCATCAACATCTGAGATCAAGTGAATTTTCAGTTGATAAAATGGGATCATACGGAATAAAAGTTTGAAAAACACTGGTCTAGCTTAAATTTCACTGCTACTATGCATGATTACCTTACTAGACCTCTCCTTTTATTCCAGTATTACTCTCTTTGGTCTTTCAATAGATTATAATACAGTTCTCAAAAGGTGGTCATGTCCTAATCACTGCTGTTAACACTGATGTTACTCATGATCTCCAACAACCTCCTTACCCAACAGAGCACTACTGGGGATCAAAAGCAAAATGAGGGTGGCCAGTAGTCTACATGTGACTCATGCCAAGTCCCCAAATTTCCCATTGATGTTTGAGCAATTTGCTGTATGGGGTATGGGCAAGCATGAGAGGAAGATGAATGCAATGTTCTCCGAACTTTGCCATTTCTACAGCAGCAAACAATCCTCTTCTTACCTACAACTGGATAGTTGCTGTATGATTTATGCTTTCTTTTTATGTTACGGTTTAGAAAGGGAACAGAATATCTGAGCTATTGCTAGGTTCAGTTGGCAGCAGACAACAATGGAAGATCCTGGAGAGCCATTGGTGATTGAAAGCTGTCACATCAATTCATGGTGGTATGGATGTGAAAGGAGATAATCATACCTGCGGGTCTAGCAGGGACAGAGCCGACCCTTCCAGTAGGTGGGCTAGGAGGCTGTCAAGGGTGGCACAGCAGCTTAGTGCCTCCACTTTGGTGCCTACAGTAGGCCATATGCTTTGGCACACATGGTGTTCCATTTCTGACCCTCCCTTTGAAGCAACTTCCTGTTGGAAAGGGGTCAGAAGCGGCAGGCCAAGTGTGCCGAAGCACATGTCCTGTCACGGACACCAAAACAGTGGCACAAAGCTGCCATTTTTAAACAGTCGCCAAAACTGACAGCTCCCAGAAAACAGATTGAGCAGTGGCAGCAGCATGGCAGCGACATGGCACAGCAAGGGGGCAGCACAGCTGGGACTTCTGCTTGGGACAGCAGAAAACCTGTGCCTAACCATGGGAAGGGACCCAAAAAATGGCAATGAAGGTATGTTCATTGCCATGTCTGCTTGCTGGAATGTGGCTGATGAGCATCTGTTTCATGCAATCCAAACAACCGCAGCAATGAGCTTGAGGAAGGGCTGGGAGTTTCAGAGGCCTGAAACGCAATGTTGTGTAGCTGTGTCAGAAAGTCTTCCTGACAATAGTTGCTGCGGTTGTTTGGATCGCATGAAACAGATAATTTTGAGCAGCGAGTTGCCATCTTAGAAGATTCACGCTTTGTAAGAGACCAGGAGGACTCTTTATGGTGCTGCTGATCTGGGGGAACTTCTTTATTGAAGGAATTTCGCTGCTGGAAGAACTTCTTAACTGAAGGAATTTCTGCAGTGAAGCTAGTTTGGGGTAGTCTTTGAACAACGTTTTTTCAGTTTAGTACTACTGGGGGTCATTATTGATATTATCCCTTGGTGTGTGGTATTAAGGGTTGTTTCCCTTTTTAAATATATAAAGAAGGAGGATTTGCTACGAGAGAGTGGTTTCTTTCAAGGCAAATGATCCAACAATTTATTTTTTATTTATTAGTGATTTGATTGGACACTGGTTTATCCTTTCTTTGTAGTAATAATCATGACCTGGCAATGTCTCAGTTTTTATAATATTTTCTTTAATTGTTCTTATTTTAATTGATTCTTTTGTGTGTCAAATATGTGTGCACATATAATCCAAAGCCATTTCACTGGCTACTTTTTTTTTAGGAGATAATAGACATTGTGGAGGCATATTCTGCTTTATACGTCTCTGGGCCATCTGGATGTCTGTACCTCTGGGCTGTCCGGATGTACAGGCATCTGGATGGCCGGGAGACAGCACATTGCAGCACAATGGCTGGATGTCCAGAGCATGTCCCTATTCAGACATCATGGATGTCCAGCCACTTACCTGGCTAACTCAGTCAGACTCCTTAATGGAGCCATGTTGCCATGGCACCTGGAGCCACAATCCCCATCTGCCGCAACAATGTTCTTTCCTCGAAGTCCAACCCCTGATGCGGCCTTCCAAAGGCAGGGTCGGGCTGCCGGGAAGCTCCTCTACTCCCTTGCCCCATTGACCTGGCCCTGTGCCAATTTACAGGGGGATTTATTCTACCTCTGAGGTGGAATAAGTTCCCTGTCTACCCAGCCAACTTCAGAATAGGCCCTGTACATCTAGGGAGATGACCCACCCTTGTTCCGCCCCCCCCTGGCCCCCATCTAAGGCCCCCCATTCATCTTGATGTACTATGAGGAGCCTTTTTCCGGAAGCCACATTTGGATGAATATCGGGGATGTACATCCAGGCTGGACATACATTCCCCATTATTCATGCTTGAGAATGACCCCCTAAGTGGTTGAACTGCAAGGGTGCCAATAATGTTGACCACAACTGTACTGCCATTGCAAAATCAGAAATACATGCATACTCTTTTGGCCAATCTAAAACACGCCCACAACACAACACTGGAAACTGTGGGTCCAGTTTTTTATTTATTTATTTATTTAACTTCTCTTATATACCGCGCTATTCATATCAGTGCGGTGTACATTCAACAGAAACAATATACCGTGCAGAGGGTCGCACGGTATTTACAGTGAACCGGGAATTAAAACTTGGATTTAACTGGGGTAGCTTTTCTACAGTTTATTTACAATGATGCCTATGTTTCAAGCTAAAGTCTATTCAAGACTAACTAGCTTGGGCTGGCAATGTTCTCAAAACAGCAAATATTCAGCAGCATTCTCTGGACAGGAACAGCCACCGAATATCTGGGCTGAGCAGCAGTAATTGGGTAAGTGTCTGTGTCGGCTCTTAGCTGGTTAGTGGGATTTTCAGCCAGCGCTTTTCCAGATTGCAGCTTAGTCCTGCTTTTCATGTGGTCTAAGTTGTTCAGACAAGAGCCTCTGAAAATGGTTCCAAGTTAAGTGCTGACCTCCCACTGTCTGGCTAGCTAAGGACGTTGAATAACAGCCCATGTGTGCACTCTGGATCTACACATGTAAATAGCTTTCTAAAATAGCTTTGGACATTTATATGTGAAAAGCTGTGCAAGCCTTTTAAAATGACTTCCTTAAGGTCTTCCCTGCATATATTTTATGTAAATTAAATAAAATGCATCAATACGTCTAATTTTTGGGTTTAAGAAATTTGATCATATATCTAGTTATCTGTGGGTATTACATTGGCTGACAGTTCAGCAACAAAACAAACTGAAGTGCCTATGCAAATGCAATGCATGCCATAGAGTCAGTGCTGATGACCCAGCAGCCCCGGGTTTTCTTGGTAAGGAGTGACCGGAAGCAGATTGCCAGGCCTTTCTTCCGAGGCAATGGAGGGTTACGTGACTTGCCCAGGCCAAAGGAAGTGCCTTTGGGAAACGAATCCAGGCTGCTGCTCCACTCCTAAGTGCCTGGATTTGGTGCATAAATTGATCTAGTAGAGTTTAGAAAACAAATTGGTTGAACTTTTAAGAACTCCAGCCCACAACAAACTACATTCAAATAGACAATTATTATTATATATTCTTTGGCTGTAGGAAGGGCATTTAGCAGGTACTCGTAATAGGGCCTTTTCAATTGCTGCCCCTAGATTCTAGAATGCTCTAGCATTGCCTTTATGATTTGAATAGAACTTATTATTTTTTCGAAAGGGGTTGAAAACACTTTTGTTTACAAAGGTGTATTCATCATCATAATAATGAAGGATGTAGTTGAATGTAGCAGGGTAGTTGGGGGTCCCTATATAGAGCTGAATAGGTAGCATAGTAAAAGAATTTGAGGCTGCAGACAGAGGAATATGTGACAATTGAGAGGACTACATATATACGTTTATCTATGTATGTGACTTTTTAAAAAATATGTGGGCCTGATATTCAGCACCTGCAGCTAGCACTGCTAAAGCAGTTAACTGCTGGCACTGAATTTTAAACCCGGATATTCAATGCTGGAGCCATATCTGGGCTTTACATGGAATATCCGGGTTGCCTGGATTGCCGCGAAGCTAACAGGGAGCAGAGATACTCAGCCGCTACCCGGTTAGCTTCTGTGATGAAAGTTAGACCAGTGTTTCCTGCGCCTGAGTTTCACTGCATGTCGCTAATCGGGCAGCGGCTCAATATTGCTGCTGCCGGGTTAGCAATGTGTGCCACCCTGGAATTCCCCTGGAACGCCTCAGTGATAACCAGTTAGCATCGGGGCGTGAAGCGGCAGCACTCACAGATAGCAGCACTAATTATGTTCGTGCCGTTGAATATCCCACAGAGTAGCATTTACATGCTACTACAAACCATCTAAATGCCTTTGAATATTCCCCCCATATGTATTGTGGGGTTTAATGGATTATGTATTTTTTTATGCAAATCATATTGGGGGGTTTTTTTGTATTGTGGTACAGAAGTATAATATAATGAACTGAATTGAAATATTGGATATAATTATTCATTCACACAGGACATTGCTAAAACCACCAAACATTCCCCAATTATAGGAGCACAGCAGAATAGGCTGCCCAGTTTATAATTCAATATACAAAAAAAAAATTCTATTCAGAGTCTAGTGTCACCTCAGTAACAGCAGCACCCCCTACCTCCAATGCCAGATACTGTGTGAAATATCAAAACCTTGCAAATAGACACAGAAGCTTACAATACCATACCATACCATACCATACCAGTACCAAGTCTAAAAACAACCTACACCAACCCTACCTATGAAAAGTCAGCAATGCAAATATTCTAGAACACTAGGAGCATGTCTATTAAATCGCGGTAGCCTTTGCAGCTATCACAGCTAAACTTGCAATCCCGGCTAGTCAGTGCAATAGCTGCAAAAGGCCCACTGTAAGTAGAAACCTCCATGCTGTCTGCAGAGGGGTTCCCAGCTTTCACTCTGCAGATACTACAGGTCTCTGTGGTAAGTCAATGGGGAGAACAGGTAGGTAGTGATCGGGTGCACAGAGATCTTACTAGCTTTGTGCCCTGACAGCAAACTCAATTGGGCTCTGCCTCGATCGGAGAATATTGTTGATGCCTCAGATCCAAGGCACCAACAATATTAAGATACTGTAACTTGCCTGACCCCCTTCAAGACTGACATCTCTTGGATAGCTCACGATCCCCATTGTGAACTGACTGTGGGGGATTGGTGCACCCCTAGACTAAAATTAAAGCCTTGCTAGCCAGTTGGGTGGTCAAAGGGCCCCCTTCCTGCTCCTATAAAAAAAAATCTCAGCTAACCAATCAGGGTCCCTTCTCCTCCTCTCTCCCTCCCATTCTAAACTTTCAATCCCAGCTAGTCAGTCAGCTTAGGGGGCTCCTGTATCCCCCCCAACCTCACCCAGTCCATACATTTAATTTCTGGTGGTCCATGGTGAAGGGGGGAAGGAGCAGTCCTCCCCACACCTGCCCCTGTCATTGAGGCTGGGCAAAATGGCTGCAATCATGCAGTGATGCCCTCTAATCTCACACTAGGGGGCAGCATCACTTGATCACGGCCATTTTTGTAAGTATTTTTGAGGAGGGCAGAAACACTCCTCCTCTCCTCAGTAGTACTTACAATATAAATTTGCCTGCAATATCTGCTTTTTTGAGAATTAGCTGCTTCGCCGGGTGATAAGTCAGCATTAGCCCCAAGGTAACAGCCCCTAATACACCTCCAATCAAGAATTTATTTTTTTTATTAGTATTTAGCTCACGCCTTTCCAGTAGACGTTCAAAGTGAGTTACATTCAGATACAATAGTTATTTCTCTGTCTCCAGAGACCTTACAATCAAAGTTTGTACCTGAGGCAATGGAGGGTTAAGTGATTTGCTCAAAACCACAAGGAGCATCAGTGGGATATGAACCTTGGGCTTTCCAGTTCTAGGCTACTCCTCCACTATAGAAGATGAAATAAACTGGATTGCTACAGATTCCCGCATAGAACCTACATATTAACAGAATGCATCACCTTGGTTACACATGGAAAACAGACAGGCATTAACTAATAAAGAAGAGACCACAAAATAATAAGAAATATACGGACAAAATGTGAAATGGAAAACAACAATAAAGATTCCATGAGCAGGGGAACACTGATGAAAGAAGAACAAATCTATTTCCTCTGTCTTGAACAAAATAGGTATAAAGCATGTATTTTCAAAGCTGGACTATTTTTCTCTAAAATAAATTTACATTTTTTTTTGCATCTTCGTTCTCTGATAATTTTATTTTCCGCAATTGGGTTGGTCCTGACCTCTTTTTTACCATATCCTCTTGTTGGTCTTCTCCTACGTCCTTCTCCGGAATCTCATTCTCATTTTCTGGTTCTCTGCTGTTTTCTTCCCTTCCTCCGCTATATCTATCTCTAACATTGATTTGTCTGTTCCATCTTTATTTCCCATTTATCTCATCTGACTTAATCTACCTATATCTATATTTTATTCCTCATTTTCTCTCTAGTCCTCAGTCTCCCTCTTTTCACCTTTCACCTATTTAACAATTTTCTCCCTATTCCTCTGTACTCATCCCCTCTTCGGCCTTATCGACCTTCTTCTGCTTCTTTCCCCCTCATCAATCCCAGCTCCTTACCTGTCACTCATTCCCTCTCTGACTGAAGTCCTTCTTCTCTCACGTCCCATTCCCCCTTTTATCTCCTTGATTTCCATCCATTCTACTCTCATCTCTTTCAAAGATCTTCCTTTGTCTTTCACCTCCTCTACAGCCCTCTACATTTTAAATGCCTTCCAAGCCCTCCCCAAACCACTCATATCCTCTTAACTATCTCTCTCCCTCATCTTTCCGCACTCAGTTTTACAGTTCTACTCATAACTCTTACCTAGCCATGTGTTCCCCATTGTTCTCTTAATTTCTGCTGATTTCTTAGTTCCCACTATCCCCTACCAATCACCAATTCTTTACTCTCCCACCCTTCCCAATATTAAAATGCACTAACTCTCCCACTCAAGCCCAGAATTCCCACTTAGACTCCCAGTACCCTGAAAATCTTTGAATCGGTATTTTTCAATCTCCTACTCAATCCAAGACTTTCTCCATCTGTCTGTAGTGTCTGCCTCCTACCATCCTGAACATCCATTTCCCCGCTTCTTCCTCATGCCTCCTTCTCTCCTTCCCCTGCTATCTGCTGCTCCACTATTTTTTTGCTCTGCTTTCCCTCCTCCTTACCCTCAGCATCCACCCTCTGTCCCTCTTTCTCCACTGTCTCTCACATAAGCGATTTGTTTTTCCTCTTCCCTCTACCCATCAATATCTGTTGCCCTCTTCCTTCTCACTCCTCCAGACTCAGCCAGCATCAAAACTCTTCTTCAGCTCCCAGTCCAACCCCCAGCATTTTCTGGCATCGGACCCATTCACCCAACCCCTCCCTCCAGCATCTGCCAGCATCAACCCCTTCTTCTATCTTTACCCTACTCTTTTTCATAGCAGCAGGCACTTTATCCTTCACTTGCCGCTGCTTTGTCTTTCCTTTTTCATCCACTGCCACCACCACGATGAACGCATTGAAAGAAAAGGACCAGCATGTCCTCTAATGTGAAGTGCATATGAGAAGTGCCTGTCCTCATGTTTCAAAAGTGCTCGTGGTGCTAATGGCAACAGTTAGCTGAGGAAAGACAGAACAGAGTGAAGGAACAAGATTTCACCACTGCCAGGGTAGAACATTTGGCCATTATCTAGGTGGCCCACCCTGCTCCAGTGCCTATGATTAGGTCTTTCACTTTGGTCACCCTCCTTCACTGTGGTACTGTTGAGAGGTGTTTTGTTTTAAACATTGTATGCATCTACTTCGTAAAATCACTAGTATAAGGAAAAAAGAATTGGGCTGTAACAAAATCAAGACTGCTTTTCTATGTCCAAATTTGAAGAAGGATAAATATTACAAGTTTCTAACAGCTATTCTTTCTTGGTCACACCTGTCATTGTGAATCTAAGAGCCCCTTTTACCAGAGTGTGCTAAGTGGTTGGTGCACGCTGTTAGTGCAAGTCTGAGGTAACCGTTACTGTGCTGATAAGACAGTGTGCACTATTGCCCATGCTAATTGTATGCTGTGGAATGAGCAAAGGGTGGGCATGGAGGCCAGTGACAGCTATTGTATGGCAAAGAACTGTGCACTAGCTGCCGCAACTGCCAACAGCACAACTGCACCTATTGCAATCTCAGAGGTGGCATGCGGAGCAGTTGTGCAACCAGCAGTCCAGTAGTGCGGCAGCTGTCAGACCTGTAAAGTTTTTTAAAAGATCGGTGCTGTGTGTCAGTGCATGAATATTCCCTCTGCCCCATTACAGACCCCTCCTCACTCCAGCATTGACCTACCCAGCCCCCAGCCCCCAGCACACATTCCTACCTTCACATCTGTACTCCCTAGCACAGCATAGCTTCTCCGCCGAAGCCAGAGCACCTCCCGAGCCAAGTCTGTTCAAATGATTCAAGCTTCTCCATGAGCCAAACCTTTCCCAAACCCAGATCCTGCCAACCAGAGGAGGACAAGCTCTTCAGTAGCCCTCCTCAACCTCTGGCTACTCGCAACTCACAAGGCCAATCTCCCTGATGTCTAGTGAAGAGGAAGGATACATCCACTTTTGCTCCTGCCCTGTTGCCATCCAGGTACAAAATGGCAATTTTGAACCCTAGCAGTAGTTTCATGGTTCCATTGCTAGGCTTTGACCTTTTCCCGTAGTAATTACAGTTCAAAGCGGATATTCTAAACTCAAATGGTAATGAGATAAGAGTGAAGGGGGATCTTTCCTGCTCCATCCACTAGACATTAGGGAAATTGGCCTGGGGTTTGAGCCTTTCAGGGGAGCTACCAGAGGGAGGTTCTCCTCTGCCTGAGAGAGTCTTGGCTCATAGGAGGGGTTTGGACCATGGGGGTTCTTTGCTTGGATGGGTTCAGGCTTTGGCAGGGGGTCTTGCCTGAGGGGGAGGGGATCTGCCTTTTGGGGGGAGCATTCCAGGGCATTGTGTTGATGGGGCATGGGGTGCTGGGTGTGCTGATGTGACTAGGGATGTGGACCATGGCCAGGGGAGTGGATGCTGAGGTGGGGAGGGGTCTATACTGAGGCACAAGGGGTGGTTGTGCACAGCATCTTGCCACTGCTCTTTTTTTAAACCTTTTTTATCCATAGGGCTGATGCGCCATGACTCATCAGGTGTGGCAAATGTCTGCCCTACACACTAAATGCAGGGCGGATAATAGCACACATACCCCACCCCCACCCGTGCTCACATACATCAAACTTTGCACATAATGCGTGGTTAGTGCCAAAATGTACTGCATTTTAATAAAAGGGCCCCTAAGTAAATCCAGATGCTGCGGTGCTGATCCTTTTCAGAATCCGAAGCAGATTCAGGCAAGGAAATTTAAAGAGGAAGACATGGCCATATAAAACACATTTCTTATTTAAAAAAAAAAAAAACCTATAAAAATAAAATAAAGAAAATATATCAGAAGAAAAGAAGAGGCTAAAATATTGGGCCAAAGAAGAGAGCAATAAAATCAGGAAACAAAGAAGCATATCCAGTCAGAGATCCAGTTTCCAGATACACTATGAATAAAGTGCAGTATTCTACTATCAATCTACTGTAAATTGTACTATAACTTTATCTACTTGTAAATTGCTTTTACTTGAAGCACCAGACTAAGAAATATAATGAAAACAATAACAAGAATATATTGCTGTCTAGACAACTAGATATACACAATAGCTCTTTTGACTTTCATTATATCATTGCTTTGCAGGCAGTCATAAGATATTGTTACATTATCTTTCATGACAACTTGGGAAACCCTCTGCAGAGAGTCTTGTACATTGCTGCAAACCACTTTCAAGCAAGTAGCAGGTACGTTACGTTTTGCAGGGTAAACTGGTCTGTAATGGATTAGAATGGTGAATAGGACTGTACGGAACTCAACCAGTTGGATTTAATCCTAAATTTAAGTTCTGAAAAGTCTGTCTATCCTTTTGAGTTTTAGTAACATTTTCAGCTGTGCCAACAAAGTCCAAAGTTTGGTTTTATTTATTTATTTATTTATTTATTGAATAATATTTATATACCACCTTTTCCTTAAATCAAGGTGGTTTACAGTGAACTCAACTTTTGCCTTGTGCAACACGGTGGTTTACATAAAAACTCCATCATTGAACTTAACTATTTACATTGTAACAGGTGTTTTAAAGACTCTAAAATCTGTAATCATCATTGTGTCATAAGTAACCGATTTGCCGTTTATGGTCATGTTGTACAATCGTGGGAGTTGTTGAGTGGTCAGTGTCCAGGTCTGGTAAGGCTGGATGGTTTTTGGTGATTTCTATGTGATGTTACCATAGTGTTCAATGAATAAAAACATTTTCAGCATTTTTCTGAATTCTTTAGTGTCCTCCATGCATCTCATATTGTTTGGTAGGGAGTTCCATAGGTTTGACGCATATAGAGAGAAGACCCTGTTTGAGATGCACTGCTTATTAGGATATGATCTTTTTTATGTTGTTAATTTCTCTAATGTGGTCAAAGAGAGCCGTTAGTAAAGTTTCAACCCCATGGTGTTGCTTGTATCCATGTTGATGTGGGTCCAAGGGTGCATAAAGAATTGATGTGATCCTGTAGTTGTAACTGTACTGTCTTCTCCATTGTTTTGGCCATGAAAGGTATGCTGGAGACCGGTCGGTAGGATATGGGGTCTGTCCTGTCAGTTTTGAAGCTTGACTCAGGATTATAGGCATTTACAGTAGTGGCCAAAAATTAAGGCAGGTATCCTTTCTACAATTTATTGTTAAATAATGTACTGTGGAGATGTGTCACACGTGCTTATTTAATCAGCATTGCGATTAGTCATGCATCTGGCGTCCATTTTAGTTTACTTACACTCTGTAGTAGGTTTCTTGGATGACGTTTTGAATTTTTACAACTAGGAAAAGATTGAAAGCTACATGTAAAATATACAATCAAGATGGGTAGAAAGTGTGATATTAATGACTTTGTAAAGGGACAAGTTGTCACACTCCATGCTGAAGGATATTCGCAATGTGCTATTGCAAAACATTTGCATATATCAAGGTGTGCAGTTCAGAATGCTCTGAAATCAGGTGGCCGTACACGTTGTTCGAAATGTGGGCGCAGACAGATAACTACTGGACGAGATGACCGATTCTTCAAAAGCATTATTACATCTAGTCCACATACTTCATCTCAATGTGTGGCTCAGTTAGCTAATGATCGAGGAATAAAGATAAGTGCCAGATCTGTCCAATGATGGTTTGTGGATGAATTCAAACTCATGACTAGAAGACTTGCCAAGAAGCCTATGATGACCAGGAGACAAACTGCTGCCTGCATACAGTTTTGTAGCAAGATGAAAGGCAAATCTGCTGAATGGTGGGAGAGGGTAATGTTCACAGATGAAAGTACATTTCAACAAGTACGTGGGAGTGGTTACAACTATGTTCGTCGACCAGCAGGCGAGAGACTAAATCCGAAGTACATGATCAAGACTGTAAAACACCCACCATCGGTCATGGTATGGGGTGGTATCTCGGCGAATGGACGATGAGGCCTGCACATTTTTGAGAAAGGTGAAAGAGTAAATGCTGCAAAATACATATCTGTGCTGAATAGTAAAGTTAAAATACACATGAATGTTTCTGGCACAACTATATTTCAGCAGGACTTGGCACCATGCCACACTGCAAAAACAGTCAAAAAATGGTTCGTGGACAACAAGATCGAACTGCTACCAAGTTGGCCATCAAACTCTCCAGATCTCAATGTAATTGAAAACTGTTGGAATCTTATGAAGAAAAAGGTGGCAGCACACCATCCAACTTCAGAAGCAGATTTAAAGGACATACTCAAGCATGTATGGGTCAATGAAATCACTCCGGCATACTGCAAAACGCTAGTTAACAGTATGCCTACAAGAATCCAGGCTGTGCTGAAAAATCATGGACACCCTATCAAATAATGACACATATATTGTTTCCTGAATAAAACTTTGAAAATGACATATCTTTGGTTCTTAAAGCTTTTGACCATGAAAGTGACAATAACACGTACTTTTCTAATAAAATTCTGATATTTTAGACTCTGCCTTAATTTTTTGGCCAGCACTGTACTGTATTTAGAAGCACATTTCAGAAAGTACATGAGATCAGAATTGAGACGTCGCAGTGGCAACCTACACAATGCCAGCAGTATTTTTGGAAAGGCTTTGCTAAATGTGCAGCCTTTCCTAAACTACTGAAGACAGAGGTAGAGGAGTGCATGTGTATTTGCCAATACATGGAGCTGGCAGAAGCCATTTTGCAAATTTACATGTGGGACAAAGCAATGGGGAACCATGGCCAACCTTCATGTATAGTGCAGAATTACACAATTTCCATGTGTATATGTCGACACGTTCACATGTATGGTGGATATTTTGCAAGCCTACATGTAGAAATACGTTCACTTAACGGCAGATACTGCTCTCTAAAATCACTTTTGAAGAGGAAATAGACAAGAGGAGAATAAGGATAAGCACTTTTCTAAAGTCTAAATGGGCCAAGAAGCAGGTGTACATCCTGATATGGACAATTGCAGTCATTCCCTATATGAAATGGGGAATGCATGTACAGATTTTTGACTCACCCAGTCCACTCCCTAACCACGCCCGTGGCATGCTCCCTTGCAGTTATGAGAAGGCCGCGGGCAGCGTCCTGGCGGCAGCCGGTAACCGGCGGTACCAGCCGGGCGCGAGTCCTTGGTGCTAGGGGGGGGGGGCAGAATCAGCATCATTTAAAATCGATTGGTTGCTGGCGTCGCGCTCGAGCCAGCAGCCAATCGGAAGGCTGGACGGGCCATGTGCTCCCGCGGCGCGGGCGCGCGCTGGGCACATGGCCTGTGAGTAGGGAGCCGGCAGCATCCCGCCCTCCCACCCTTTTGGTTGAGGGTGGGCTTGGGTAGGAGTTTGGGGGGTGTCGCAGTTGGGGGGGGGGAAGGGGGGGCGGGATCCCGGAGGTTTCCGGGGTCCGGAGACATAAGCTACTTGGGGCGGGGGCAGGGTGCCCACGACCCGGAGAACCCTGAGCTTACTTTTGCTAGTGATATGGCGAAGTTGAGCAGGGGTGGTTCAAGCTGGACCGGTGGTTGACCGGACCAGGGGCGGAAGTGAGGTCACCTTGCTAGTAGTATGGCTGGTGGCGTATCGCTCTGCCGGGGGTGGGGGGGGGGGGAATTCATGGCTAAGTTGTTTTTGGTTGTTTAAAATGTTAATTGTTATTGGACAATAAAGCTGCGACCTGGTGCTTTTTTCCAAGCAATGTGTGTCTCTGCATTTTTGGGTAAGGTGCAAGGTAGGGGTATTTGGAGTTTGGGGGAGGAAGGGGAGCGCCTGGTGTGGATCCCCGGTTACTTTATAGTGAGGATATCCATGTGTAAAAGCAAACCTTTCTAAAATTATCAGTTACATGAGGATGCCAATTCAATGTGTGTCTGATTTTACATGTGCAAATAACAAATAAGACTTTTAAAATAGCCTCCTTATTGTAATTTGGTTTACTGTGTGTCACACTGATCTGACAATTTATCTGGAATAGTGAGTTATAAATCATGAATCGGATCACCACCTGCAGAAATGTGCCATAGCTCTGATGGATCAGCAGCAAGTGTTTGCATTTAACTAGAAGTTCACAAAACCATCTGATAAAACCAGGCGGCATGAGTAGGGCTGGATAAGTGCAGGGATTCTGGCCCTTCTTTCCGTCTCTAAAGCAGGTACAATGCTCAAGTACAATCCTCTATCCATTGGTCACCACCGTTCCGAAATTTGCAGGAGGAAAACTAAGTTGGGAGTTTCCCTTTTAAAAACAGCTTCAGAAACAAGACCTAAAGCCCTGTGAGCTTCCAAGCAAGTTAAAAATTGTCCCCATAATTGCAGGGAAGCATCTTGTCTGTAGGATCTCTTAAATATGCTACCAGATTCCTCAGAAAACATTTTTCAGGAACAAGACCATTTTTAATTTAGTATCTCTCCAGGATAAATATTACTTCTCTAACCATTTTGTCCCATATCCTTTACCTACTTATGATTAGTGAAATGCTATTTAGAAACGTGAACATAGAAAATGGTGGCAGATAAAGATGGTAGGGCCTAAGGGAACATCTAGTTTGCCCGAATCTCAAGGGACAGCAATAGACAGAGGTTTGAATACTGTAAACTCCAGTTGATCCCAGGCTTCCCTTCATTTATTTGCAGCTAGAGACCACGTGTGCATATCCCATCATTTCTTAAATTGTTCCTTCATGCCCTCTGGAAGTCTGCTGCATTTATCCATCACCATCTCCATGAAATTAGATTTTCTGATGTTAGTCTTATCAAAACTCCCCCCTCCCCCCGAACATTAGGTTCACAGAAAAGGTTTTTTATATTCTTCATATGTTTGAGGTCTTAGACTGTCTCTATCTGGAATATATTTAGGTCTTTAAGTTTCATTTCATAGGGCTTTTGATATAAATTCTTGACAATCCTATGCTTCTTTCTAATGTTATACCACTTGTGTGCCATTAAGTTCATTACATTTTCTTCATGACTGATTTCTCCCTCCAGCATCTAAGATACAACTCAAGTCACTAAGAACTTCTATAGTTTGGCTCTGGAATTTGATGCCCAAATATTTACTACTGGAATCCTCCTTGGCCAAGTTTAAATCAGGACTTAAACCGCAATTTATTTCAGAGACTTTGGGGGAAGATTAATGCAGGGCAGGTGCTGGCGATGCAAGCAGCATGGAACGTGACTCTAGTTCCTTCTATCTCATTTAGTTTTGTTTTTATTGGTTATTGGTTAGTACCCCGACTAACAGGTTAAGAAGGTCAACAACTAGCAACACGCTATCTATACCACCTGAGTCCACTAAATGTACCCAAACAACTAGAAACAGAGCATTTGCATTACATGCTCCTAAGTGCTGGAACAATCTCCCACCTCATATACGAGCAATAGCTGACCTCTCACAATTCAGAAAAGCTATTAAACATCACTTATTCTGCCTTTACTTTACCCACCCTAACCTAACACATTCACATCCAACACCTCATCTCACCCACACAGCATCTGACGTACCAACAACATAATTCTCATGATTTACAAAAGAAACTCAACAGTAGGCACATTCTCAATGAGCATGATTACATTATGACTCTATTAGATAACATTACTTAAATAACTATGAGCTCCTTTGTTTTGAATTGTATATAGTTACCCTGTTACTTTCAAGTTACAATCCCTGTTACAATGTAAGCAAAAGATCTTGTTTCTAATGCAAAATGTTGTTATTATGTAAACCGCACTGATACTAAATAGCGCGGTATATAAGAATTTGTAATAAATAAATAAATATTCGTAGATGTACACTGCTATGATGTGCTTCTCAATGGCAGTATAGCAAATATCTGTAATTAACAAAAACACAGTCCTTCTCTAAACTCTGTTTTTATTCTTTTAGAGGTAAGGCCTTTAGAATGCAACAATATGGCTGAAAAGGTCTTACTTAAAACCTGCTGAGAAGCCACAATTTTTACTACTGGATGTGTTTCTCCTTGTTGCATCTTAACATGCTGCTGGCTCTATTTCCTTCTTTTGTTTTTTGTTTTTTTTAATTTAGTAGGATTTAGCTCTTGCCTTTCCAGCAGTAGTTCAAGGCAAGTTACAATCTGGTACTGTAGATTTCCTTGTCCTTGGAGGTCTCTAGTCCCATGGCTGCTCCTTGTGGCCTTGGGCAAGCCACTTAACCCTCCATTGCCTCAGGTACACTTAGATTGTGAGCCCTTCAGGGACAAGGGAATAAAAAAGTACCTGTTAGTATATACATGTAAACCGCTCTGATGCATACGTAAAGGGCGGTATATCAAATGCCTAACCATAACCATAACATTGTGCAACCAGGATCTGGAATAATCTTGGTAAATGTCTTTTACAGTATAACAGTAACTGATAGTATAATAACTGGGAATTTCACATATGGATTTAGGATTATAAGTCCAACAATTCAGCAAGGGAAAAAAACTGAACAAGGGTTCCAGGGTACTTTTTCCCAGAACTTACAGGGCTAGGAACATAGCACAAGAAAAGTTAGATGCTAAGAGGGTCATTTTATGTTTAACTTTGTTTATTCAAATTTTCTTTGGTATAACCACACCAAAAACAGGCCAAGGTTAAAAAGAACAGTTACAATGCAAAACAATACAATATAAATGTACGCAACAATCCAGAGTACAGAAAGCATGCCAGTGAGAGCATACAATGTATCGCATATGAGGTAACGGCACTAAGAAACAAGAAAGTATCCATGTCAAAAACACATTACATCAAAATAGAAGAAAGAAAGCTAACAAAATACAATATATGAAAACAAAAAAAAAAAGGAGAGAAAAGAAGAAAGAAAAAGCAGAATAAGCCAATGCAAAACAGTCCCCCCCCTTTAGTACCCCCCCCCCCCAGGAGGCGGGCTCGGGGTGTACTCTTCGCCTGTGCCCAACCCCGTGCAGTACAAAAGTCCTACTAGCAAACAAAATGCTACGCCCTCCTAAGTCATCCCCCCCCACTCACCCCCCTTCCCCCCCTTAGCCTCCCACCCCCTCCCACCTAGCCAACAAACTGCATCCCGTGTGTCCGTGAACAGGCCTAACCCAAAATAGAACTAGGAGCCTCAGAGCCCTCCCAGAATCCAGCTACGGGCCCTCTGGGGCAAAGACTGCAAGTGAGGTCCCCATCCCAGCAGAAATCGCTGCCACCTCCCCGGATGGCCACGAGCCCTTAACCATTCCCACAACAATACCACATGCAAACGCCCCCTCCAGAGGCCATACGTGGGACCCTTAGCATCCACCCATCTATGCAATATAGTCATCCGAGCAGTCACCAACACCAAGCGCAACCACTGCAACACCTCTGGTCCCACCACTTCGTCCCAAGGCTCTTCCCACACATCCAGCACCAAATTTACCACTGTAAAAGTTCGGGGCTATCACACACAGCCCTCCAAATAAGCCACAACCTGACCCCAAAAAACCTGCACCCGTGTACAACCCCAAAACATATGACCCAATGTGGCTCACTCGCCCCCACATTGGGGGCAACAGTGGGAAAAGAGGGTCATTTTAAATCGCTTAGATGTGATTTGGAAGTCAGAAAACATGCATGCAGACATCCAAATTGCAGAGACATCCCCGGAGCCATTTTACAAATGGCTTTTTTAGACATTTCTGCTACAGGGACATCTAAATAGGCAGGGGGTATGACAGAGGCATGTCCTGGGTGGAGCTATGGACATAGACATCCCCGATCAATCTTAGAACCCTCAAGGATGTCTGCACTGGTGTCCAAACTTAGACCTGATACAGGCACAAAGAGGCATCAGAAACATGTTCATTTTAGCACTAAAACTTCTAGAGTATGCTGAGAAGTTGGCACTATCCTTAGCATTCTCCATAACCACAATGATATGCTGAGTGTTTGAGAAATTGGTTTTGAAATTGCACCGTTGCTGCATATCTTAGACGTCTCCGATAGTAAATATTATACTGGGGAAGTTTATGTGGACATCTCTGCAGACATTCATAGTGGGCATGTCCATGCTTGTGAAAACATGCCTGAACTTGGGTGTGCTTGCCGTTTTTTTTAGACATTCTGGCTTGGATGTCCCACGTTGCACTGGCACGTCCTTTGTAAAATGTGCCTTTAAGTTACCCATTTCTAGGTGTATTTTGGCTCCTCCTGGTTTTAAACATACATCCCAAAATCTCTAGAGCAGGAATCTATAGTTTCACAAGGTAAAAGATTCAGGTAGGATTTTCCATGAAGTTCAAGACCAGGTTGGCCCAAAAGTTTCCTATCAAGAAACTGAAACTATGAGTACCAGGAAAAATACAAGACACAGCTGAAAATAGGCTGGCTAGAACCAATTCCTTAGACAGATTAGCTCCTGGTGGAAAACTGGCATCCTCCCAAACTGGATATAAGGCCAGCCCATGACAACTATTAATGAAACTGCCCCCCCTCCCCCCAAAACATTTTTTTTTCTCCTGTCATTGTGGATGGAAAATTGTTATGAACATTCTTTGGAAATGTGGTTTATATTTTGCACATCATTTCAAACAAGCACATCCTTAGTACCCACCACACCTCACTTCATCCACTGAATCTTTGCTACAAATCACTTGGTCACTCCTAAAGAATCCTTAGAACACTCCTCATTTAGTTCTTTTCCTTCAGTAATGCCTATTCTTTTGTACATTTTAGTCACTTTCAATCATAAAAATATTTCCTAATAACCTTCCTACAAAATAGTAAAAACTGGAGGATGCGTGTCATATGATGTGCCCTGACTTCTCTGTGTGACCTTTTATCCCTGAAACAATATAAGTTGGTGAACACAGAAATGTGATTAAGGCATGAGAAACTCACCTTTCAGTCAAATCAAGGGGAACACTAGTGACAGGAAAGACAATTTAATGTGAAGTAGTTTAGACATCACTGAAAATCATTACAGTCTTCAGCTGCTATTGATATGACTTTTGACTTTCATTAACATTGGCATGGAGATGGATCAGTTACTTTCAGCCCAACTAGTAGGATTGCCCTTTTGAGAATCCACTTTCTATATCAATACCATGAAAAGCATTTTAATTAGCAAGTCATGGTACAGAAGAACAATGTGTGCAAACCTTATAGAACTGCTATTTTTATATTCAGAAGTGAATTGTATACCATTATAAGAGATATGCCTGTGTTTGTAATATATATATAGCCACCCCTCTTCCAGATGCAGGATGATATCCTTATTATGGGGATATGATGATTATACTTTTGGAAAACAGGAACTCTGGGTAAACCAAGGAATTCATTTCACATAGGACTGGGGAATCCATGGACTTGTACATTTTGAAGACACATTAATTATAGTTTATTCTCCTATACCTCGGAACAGTCAAATATTTACAATCTTCTTTTCACTGTAAACTCAGCTAGGCAAAGATCCAAATCTCCACTTTTCTTTTAACTATGGGAAAAAATTCCCTCATTTGGTTTGCAGCTTGTTGTGCTGTGAGGGCTTGTGTGCATCGGTGATGCTGAGGGCTAAGCTTTCGGTAGATTAACTACTAGCAGGGTCTCCCAAGATGGACAGGGCTCAGCTGAGGTGCCAGACCAAGACAAATCATCCATCTGGACAGCAACAGAATGGGACAGTGTTGATGGCGGAGGATCACATTTCTACGACAATGGCAACAGCACTAAACTTAAACTTCACGGAGGAAAGGACCGGCAATCTACTTCTGTATCTTGCCATGAAAACCCAATGGATAGTCACAACAATACAAATTGCACTACAGCGCTGAAAGATGAGACCAACAGGTTGGAAGGCACTCAACTAGCTACTGGGAGAGAGCTGAAGACATTTCAGAGTAAAGCCAGCATTTATGATGTGGTTGGATCAAAGCCCTCGGGATGTCTGACTGCTAATGTAGCTGTGCATGAAATGAGAGTCAGAAGCTGTAAAGACGTCTTACATATTGTAACATGGAATGTATGAAGCATGAACCAAGGGAAGTTGGAAGTGGTCAAGAATGAAATGGAACATGTACATCTTGATCTGTTGGGTGTCAGTGAACTGAAATGGACTGGCATCGGGCACTTTGCATCAGATGATCACATGGTCTACTCTGCCAGAAATGAACGACAAAGAAGAAATGGTGTTACATTTATGATAAAGAAGAAACTTGCAAAAACTGTAATGAAATACAATGCAGTCAGCGAACGCTTAATCTCTATTCATCTACGAGGAATGCCTATCAACACAACTATAATTCAAGAATATGCCCCAACAACAGCTGCAGAAGAGGATGAAATTGATGAGTTCTATGAACAAGTTCAAGCTGAAATTGACAAAACATGCAAACAGGATATCCTGATAGTCATGTGTGACTGGAACGCAAAAGTCGGCAACAAAGAAGAAGGCAAAGTGGTTGGAAAATATGGACTTGGCAACAGAAATGAAGCTGGAGAAAGACTAATAGAATTCTGCAAGACCAACGATCTATTCATCTCAAACACCTTCTTCCAGCAACACAAGCGGCAACTGTACACATGGACTTCACCCAATGGATTGTACAAAAATCAAATTGACTACATCTGTGGAAGTCAACGATGGAAAAGCTCTATAACATCAACCAAGACAAAACCTGGAGCTGACTGTGGTACAGACCATCAACTACTAGTATGCAAACTCAAGCTAAAGTTGAAAAAGAGCAAGCCACTAATGAATGCAGCAAAATATGACCTTGAGAATATACCACTGGAATTAAAAGACTGCCTGAGAAATCAATTTGCTGCTTTAGAAACAAATGACAGAGCTCCAGAAGAGTTATGGAATGACATCAAGAAGGTTGTGTTGGAAAAAAGCGAGAAGTCTCTACAAAAGGTGAAAAAGAAAAAACGGCCAAAATGGATGATGGAAGAAACTCTGAAAATTGCCCAGAAATGCAGAGAAGCTAAAGCCAGAGGAGAAAAAAAGACAATCGCAGAACTCAACAGAGATTTCCAACGTGCAACAAGACAGGACAAGGAAAAGTACTACAATGACACATGCAAGGAAATAGAAGCAGAAACTCTTAGAGGAAAAACAAGATTGGCTTTCTTAAAGCAACGAGAGTTAAAGAAAAAATTCCAGCCTCAAATTGGAATGTTACAAGATGCTCAAGGTTCTATGTTGAATAATGCGGAGAAGATCAAGAAAAGGTTGAAAGAATATGCAGAGTTCTTATATGATAAAGATCAAGTGGACCAACAGCCATTTCAACCTGTACCTTATGATCCGGAACCATTAGTGATGAAAGAAGAAGTTGAAACAGCATTGAAAGTCTTATCAAAGAAGAAAGCACCAGGCATTGATGTCATTCCCACAGAAGTATGAAAACAATCTAATGCAGCTGTTACCACACTTACAAGGCTCTGCCAAGAAATTTGGAAGACAACATCATGGCCAACTGACTGGAAAAGATCTGTGTTTATACCAATACTAAAGAAAAGTGATCCAACTGACTGTGGAAATTATCGCACAATCGCTCTGATCCCACATTCCAAGAAGATTCAACTGAAGATTATTCATCAGAGAGTACAACCATAGCTGCAAGAAAAACTACCCAAAGTGCAAGCAGGTTTCAGGAAAGGGCGAGAAAAGAGAGACATCACGGATGTGAGATGGATCCTTGAAAAGACTAACGAATACCAAAAGGATATCTATTTGTCAACTACAGCAAGGCTTTTGACTGTGTAAACCATGAGACATCTGGGCCACATTAAGAAGCATGGGTATACCAGAACACCTGATAATTCTCTTGCACAGTCTCTACTTTGATCAAGAAGCAACAGTTTGAACAGAACAAGGAGAAACAGAATGGTTTAAAATAAGCAAAGGTGTAAGACAAGGCTGCATACTTTCCCCCTACCTTTTTAATTTATATGCAGAATAAATCATCAGAGAAGCAGGATTGTATGAAGACAACAGAAGTGTGAAGATTGGTGGAAGATTCATCAACAACCTTCGCTATGGTGATGATACCACATTACTGGCTGAAAGTGAAGATGATCTGAAACATTTGCTTCTCACGATCAAAGAACATAGTCTCAAAATGGGCCTGCACTGTAATGTAAAGAAGACAAAGATCTTGACAACTGGCAAAATCAACAAGTTCATCGTTGAAGGAGAAGAAATTGAAATTGTGGACAACATTAACCTACCTGGATTATAAAGAAACAACAAACAGTCAAGAAATCCGATGACGCATTGCTCTTGGCAGAATGGCTATGAAAGACCTAGACAAGATTCTCAAGAGCAGAGATGTCTCTCTCCATACAAAGACTCGACTTGCTCAAGCCATGGTATTTTCAGTAACATCATATGGATGTGAAAGCTGGACAGTGAAAAAGATAGACAGGAAGAAAGTTGATGCCTTTGAATTATGTTGCTGGCAGTGAATACTGCGTATACCATGGACTGCCCGAAGAACAAACCAGTCAGTACTAGAGGAGATCAAACCTAAGCTTTCTTTAGAAGCTCAGATGACAAGACTTTGTCTTTCATACTTTGAACACATCATGTGAAGAGAGAGATCATTAGAGAATGCATCATGCTTGGCAGGATAGAAGATCAACACAAAAGAGGAAGGCCAGCAATGAGATGGATCGATACAATAACAGCAGCTATGGGTACCAACAATGAGCCGCCTGACTGAAGATCGAACACAATTTAGGTCAACTATCCAGAGGGTCGCCATGAGTCAACACCAACTCAACGGCACTTAACAACATGGGGCAAATTATCTGCTCTTCAAGTAAAACGTGATTTGTCCCTCTGAGCCTTCTTGTTATTTGTGATGGGAGTCTTCTACTTCTATGATGCTTGTGTTTTAGGGTAACAATAAGAGATTTCATTTCCTTGTAGCCCATTGGGTTAAGTCCTAACAAGATACCTAGATTTGAAGGTGAAGGTATCTACACTATTTTTCACCTATATTATAAAGCCACATAGGTGCCTATGTGTCTTTATAAACTTGTAGAACAAATCCTGCAGAAATGACATCTAGATTGAAGGCACAGGCCTTATACTTGCTCAAGAGCAAGGCATAAATGTTAGCATGTACTTTTTGTGTGCAAGCTCATATCATATAAAAATATGCGACCTAATATTTTAAGAACCTAGCTACGCACAGGAATCAGTACTTTACACACAAAACCGATTTATAAAATTACCCTCCATCTGTTATTTTTTTAGACTGCCAGGCCAGTGCAGTGGGCAGTGAACTTTGCCCCGCCACAGCATAAACAGAGGAACATTGATGATGTCATAGTCAAGATGACTTCTATTTGCTGTTCCTTCAACTGCGTAAACTTGAGAGGCAGTGGCGCCACACCCAGACCCCTGAGGCACTCGGTACATATTCCACTCACCTGCAAGCCCATCGACGAAAAACTATGGAAAAGAGAAAGCTGTATTACTCAGAACTACTAAGGTGATTGCTGAATAAACCCCACGACTTATTTAACATAGTTAAGTCGCTAACTGGAGATCCAGCACTAGACAAAAAACCTTTGCCCCAGCCACAAGACTACTCTACCTACCTTCAATCTAAGATGATACAAACTAAATACAACATGAATACATCCATACTACCTACCTACACCTCACATAGACCCCCCAACCAACCCCTCTACTGTCATTCTCCAAGGTATCCAACAAAGAAATTTTGGATATCATCACATCTATTAACCTCACCACTGTCCCTAATGATCCCTGCCCTGCTAGCTGTAATATAGTTATCTCCAAGTTATAATGCCCTGTTCAATGTAATTTCAGTTTGTTCAATGTAAACCGCACTGATGCAGAATAGCGCGGTATATAAGAGAACGTAAATAAATAAATAATTAAATAAATAAATAAAAGAGTTGCGCCATGAGCTCAGCCCATATATATGCAGAATCCTGAATCAATCACTTACAACAGGATCCTTCCCTCAAAGCCTAAAATACACGTCAATCCACCCCCTGTTAAAGAATAGTAAGCTCGACCCATCCAAAGTTGAGTCCTTCTGACCAATCTCGAGCATCCCACTGCTTGCCAAAATTATGGAGAAGGTAGTCCAACGGCAAATTCAACACCATATTGATACTGTAGCACCACTGGACCCTTCCCAACATGGCTTTAGGGAAGCTCACGGAGTGGACACCATCCTCACAACCCTCTTCAACAACTTAATCACAGGAATCGACAATACCAACCATGGCTTCATCCTCATCTTCTTAGACATTGCAGCCGCTTTTGATTCAGTGAATCATGAAACACTTCTATTCCGCCTCAAAGATAAAGGTCTGCAAGGCTCAGCACTAGCCTGGTGTGAATCCTATTTATGTAACAGATGGCAACAAGTCAGAACAGGTTCCAAGACCTCTGAACCATTCTCTCTGAAGCAAGGTGTACCTCAGGGATCTTCCCTCTCCGCATTAATGTTCAACATCTATATGCAGCCCATCTGTGCTTTAATCCGATCCTTCAACATCCATTGTCTCGCATATGCAGACGACATCCTAATGTACGCACAGTTTAAAATAGAACAACCTGATTTCTCTCCCATTACAAGATGCTTTGAAGCGGTAGCAGATTGGCTTATTTCTCAAAATCTACGTATCAACCATAGTAAAACAGATGTACTATTCATCTCGCGAAATCAGAAGTTCATGCCACCTTCCTCACTTCTAGTCAATAACATTGAACTGAAATCCAAACCTACAATTCGATACCTGGGCATCACTCTTGACCAGCGCCTCGACATGTCAGCAAATGTCTTAAACACATCTAAAGCAATCTATTATAAGATCCGGTCTCTACGCCATCTCCATCCACTTCTTGACTTCCCCGACTACCGTTCAATATTCCAAGCCTTAGTCATCCCACACCTCGACTTTGCCAATATTATCCTACTTGGGCTCCCACAATCGACTCTTAATCCGCTACGCCTTGCTATGAACTCAGCTGCAAGGGTACTGTCAGGGTCCTCAAGATCTGACCACATAACGCCAGTCCTAAAGAACCTACACTGGCTCCTGCTGCGGGCTAGAATCCATTTCAGGGCTCTTGTCATGACATTCAAGGCCCTTAAAAACCATCCCCCCACGCCCATCAGTGATCTTCTCCACAGCACTCCAAACAACAGAACTAGGAGATCTACTTCGTTGAATAAACTCGACGTCCCAAAACTGCTGATAAAATGTAAGAAAACAACAGCAAGTAGAGCCTTCTCCATTTTCGCACCTATGGCATGGAATGCCCTCCCTGCTGAAATACGGGCCATCTCAAACCTGGCGCTATTCCGAAAAGCCCTCAAACACCACCTATTCTTACAATATTACCCTAATACCACTCAAGAAGCTCACACTGCCACCCCCTCACAGTCCTTACTAGCCCATCCCTTAGATCACCCTCATCTAGATAACGGCTAACCATTCTTCCTTACCCGACTCCTTGACCCACCAGCCAAGCATCCAGGCAAAGTTTTATCTATTCGTCCGTAAGAGTAGCCTAGTTATATAATGTGTATATAATTTGTACATAGTTCTTTCCCTTGTTGTTTATTCTCCATGTTTTACATTCCCTGTTCTATGTAAAAAACTCGATGTAACTTGTTACATTCTTGGCTGTTCTGTTCAAATGTAAACCGCACTGATTATAATAGCACGGTATATAAGAAAGAAAAATAAATAAAATACCGTGCCCCATATTCTCCTTTTTTAGATACAAAGGATTCCCATTTCTTATAAACTTAAATGTTAACACCAACAATTTAAAACTGCATCTCTTTTTAACTGGAAACCAATGCAACTGTCTCATCAGTAGACAAGCACTTTAGTTCTTCCTTTTCTCCAATAAGAATCTAGCTATAGTATTTTGTACTAGCTGTAACCTTTTAAGCAGTTTAACATTTAGGCCAATATAGAATACATTACAATAAGCTAAAACGCTCAACAAAAATGATTGGGCTAAAATACATAATTTGTGTTCAACCAAATATGGCTTAAGATTTCACACTAACTTCAATTTATGGAAAACAGATTTAACCACGTTTGATAGTTTCTTAGATCCAATCCCTTCCTTCTCAATGATTACTTTAATCATTGGAGCTCTGTAACTCAAGGGATTGGATTATCACCAACCACTGATAAAATTGGTAAATGGCTCTTCTCAACTTCCCCCATAATTAAACAAACTGTTTTCTCTACTTTAGACAACAAATCATGCTGTTCCAACCAATCCGTAATCTTTTTCAAACAGCTATAAACATTCTGTAATGACTGAATCTTATTTGCTTCCAATGGTGCCAACAAAGTTCTTATTGATTGTCTTACATGTTGAAGATAAATATTAAATAATGTAGGTGACAATGGGGAGCTTCTCAAAACCCCTTATTCCCAGTAATGCTTACATGACGAATAATTTCTATATTTTCACTCTAAAAATTCTATCTTCTAAAAAGGACTGAATTCATGTTAGAGCCACCTCTCTTATCTCTAGTTGCTGGTAAATCTCTATTAAAATTATTGGTTCCATCAAATTGAACACTGCCAACAAGTCTAAAGCTGTCACTTTATCTAAGATCCCAGGCCGCGAGGCAGAGTCTCACCTGGCCGTCCGTAACCGGGTGCATGGCCCTGTGCATAGGCCCTCTTCAATTGCTTGGTATGATGGCAGGGTGCCGGCAAGGACTTCTCATTGGGAGGGAGGGGGGGAGCAGAGGCAGAATAGGGAACAAGCCTGGCAGTGGATAGATTTTGAATTCATGGGCTCCCACCGTGGGAATACGGCGAGAGCCAATGAATGTAGGTGCAGCGAATGGGAGGGGTTGGAGGGGGAGAGTAACCCTATTTCTACCGGGTGCACCTGCCTCCTCACCCTCTTCAATACCTGTGTGGTGGAGCAAGCCTTTTTACTTGCAGTAGGACAAGTCTTTTTCCTGTGTGGTGGGGCAATTCTTGTTGGCTTCCTCTATCCCTTCCTTGGCGGAGTGATTCTCCTTGCGTGCCAATCTTCTATGGTCCTCTGTGGTTATTAAAAAAAATAAAAAGAAGAGAAGGAGAGGAGTGAGATGTCAGAGACTGTTTGGGACCAGAGTCTCACAGACATGCTGGCACGGAGGGGAAATGCAGTGACTGATAGAGGGGCCTCTGCAATCCTGTTCCCAATCCCTTTGAAGGCAATTCAGATGGCACCCTTGTGCAGCTCTGCATTACTTCCTGAGGCTGCAGTGCAGGAACCCCCTGGAAAGGTAAGTTTCTTGCAATCTCTGGGCAGGGAGGGAGTTGATGGGAGGTGCGGCTCAGCTCAAACTAGGGCAAGAGGGGGTAGAGGAGGGAGGGGAAGATCCACCAGCAAGTCTACTTGGGCCAGAGGCAGGGGTAGGGCTTAGGGGTCTGCCATGTCCTGAAGCTGCAGCAGTGCCTGTCTTGGCTCAGGGCTTAAGTCCTGTATCTGGAGATGGTGGTGGCACAGGTTCTCAGGTCTGCTCTGAGACCCCTAGAGGCCCTTCCAGTCCAGGTTCTTCTGTGGCTATAGGTGAGGTGGGGCTGGCACTTCTAATTTGATTATGATAGGGCCCCCTGCATTTTCTAGCCCATTTGAATTGCCTCAAGGTCCAGGTTTTCCAGCTGCCACGGGATACTTTGAAGGGTTTTTTGTGGACCATGGTTGTATCACTCCCCATGGTGGCATGCCCCTGCATGGTGGCTGGGGTAGGGCTGTCCCTCCTCCGTACGTGCAGGGCTGGCCTAGTATACACACTGGCATGGGGAGTCCATTTTGGGATTAATGAGCAGGCAGGAGCGCAGGTACTTCCAGGGCATCATGGTTTGGTCCCCTCCCCCTCTTTCTTCTTTGTTTTCTCCATAGACTTCACAGATATATCCAAACACCATGATGCATGGAGGGCGATGCGGATTGTGGCCTGCTGATGGTGAAACCTTGGAGCAACCTGTTATTCAGCAGGTGACCCAGGAGGGCAGTACGAGTGATGTGGTTCCATCTCAGGCTCCCAATCTTCCTCTATCAGTGACTGAACTGGCTCCGCTGCATGCTGCGGCAGGTGAGATATCATTTGGGACTAAGGAGGGTGCCACTGAGGGTTCTCCGGTGTGAACGGATGAACGCCTGGCTGGCAAGGTTTCCAGGAAGTGCAAGGACACACAGAGACATGTGTGAGGCTCCAATTCTTCTTCCTCCATCTCCCTGTCCAATTCGTCATTGGGTTCTTCCAGCTCCATGGAGGCGCAGTGGACATCTGAGGTCAGCACGGCTCCTGTCATGAGTAATCGGGCACCCACCTTAGCAACCTTTTCAGAGCTCTGGGAAGGTGTTCCTTGGAGCTTATGTCAGAAAATACAGAAGCGGCGCTACATCAACATTTGCTGTCTTTTGGAGGGGCATAGGAAATCTGGTGAAAGCAGGAAGAAGAGGAAAGATGAGAAAGCTGGCAGGATTAAAAAAGTGTCACATAGTGTGGTCAATTGGACCAGGGCTTTTTTATGCCTAGCTAGTGTTTGGGGTCATCATACCCCCAAGCAGTATGGGTCCATATTGCCTTATGCTGACTCTTTATTGGAGGCTTCGCAAATGCACAAGGGATGGGCATGGCTCAATTATGATGAGAAGTTTAGGGATAAGATGGAAGAGAATGCTCATTTATCTTGGGGTACTCAGGACACCAATTCGTGGTTAACACTGTGGTGAACAGCGCCCTCCTGAGCCTATGGAAACGGATGAAAATCCTGAGGTTCAGCAGGATTTATGCCTATTTGAGAAACCAAGGAAGAAAGAGAGACTCTATTCCACAGAGCTGAGCATGGAGACCAGCCCAGGGGAGGAGTCCTGCAGTCCTGATTGGGCACACCCTGCCCTTGGAAGGGGCGTGTCCAGGAGAGAGCGTGGTTTTAAACCAGAGCATGGCTTTGCTAGTCAGATGAAGAATGAGAGAAAGAAGGAGAGGAGGAGGAATGATTGGAAGTCCAGAAAACAGTATGCTGATACTTGGGAACCTGGCATTGGAAGGAGACCTGCAAAGTTCTATTCAGAGGCAGTGAGTAGAAGTCCCAAGGAGAGAGGACCTAGCCCTGAATTAGACAACCGTTGGAAGGCACAGCCCTGGGAAAGGAAGCCTTCAAGGCAGGCACAAGAAAGAAAACAATCATTCTGTGAAGTACCGTTTGAGCCAGAGAGCAACAAACATTCTAACAGCTGGAGAACGTTGGAGCCATCTGAAGTCAGAACGGCATGGCAACAAGTAAGTGAATTGCCACAAAGTTTCCAGGCTGAACGTAAAGCTAACTCTCCTGTGTGTGAAACATTAGCAAAAGAGACTAGCAGTTACTCTGACACAATTAATCTAAGAGAGGAGAAAATAAACAGTCTTAAGCCAGAGGGAAGTTGTATAGCTGATAGCAATTCCCTATCTCACAAACAGCAGGCTGAATTGCTCCTACAGAGTTTTAAGCAGTTTTTAGAGTTGCAAGCTAGAAGACAGCCAGTGTTACCAGAAGCCAGTAATTCCATACAGCTTGAAGAGTTAACACAAGATAATACAGACTTACCAGATTGTGAGAGCATGGATTGCATGGTCTGCTGTGTAGAGATGCCAAGCTGAAGGAAACTGCTTTTTACCGTATGTGAGTTGAATGCTACGGAGCTGTTGTATTGCCTTGCTGAGAAAGCTCTAATTATGTGCACCTGATTTTCCCCAGCACTGTGAAGGTAACAGTGGCTGAAAGAGACTGCAGTGAATCTAACTGACCTCTTGGGGCAAAGTGAGTAATTTGCTGAGAAGTGAAAAGAAGCAGTTATACTTTAAGTTGCCTTTATCCTAAGTTTTCCTGTTAGCATTTGAAGCACCTATTTTGTTTGCATTTACTTGCCATGTGATGGAACAATATCCTTTACTATAATAAAAATACTGGAAACCCCATAACTACAACTCTTTATTTCGGAGCGAGAGGAGCAGGAACTACAATACCCAGCATTCCAGGGATACAGGTTACTCTCCTTCCTCACGAAGCATCAGACCGCCGCTCCTGTCTTTAGCCCCAAGGCCAGGCAGGAGCGCCGCAACACACATGTCAGTCAGCCCAAGTATAGCTTCTGGGGGAGTGGCGAGAGAGGGGTTGGCATCTGCTTCAGGGGCAAGCCATTTCTTTTGATAAGGGGCTTTCAGGTCGCAATAGAAGGCTACTGAAGGCAGTGCAGGAGACCTCTGTTGGTGATTTAATAAGTCCACTTGCCCTTTCCTCTATTGTAAATTCTGCCATGTCTGCTCACTGTGTGGAGCAGAGCATTTGGCTACTAAGTGTAACAAAAAAGGGCCCCCAACTTCTCCCTCTTCCACTACAAGGTGAACCAAGGGGGTTTGGTTGGGCCCCAACTCCAGTGCAGGTTGAGGTCATGCGGCTATGGCTCTGTTGTTACCCATGTCAAGGTGACAGAGCTATTATAGAGCATGGATTTTTATTTGGCTTTAGGATACCTGTGCAGGGATTGGTAGCTTCAATATGATCATGCAATGCACCTTCTATTCAGCATATGTCTGATATTGTCCAAGAAAAGTTTTGGACTACAAAAGGGGACTGCTACTTCTGGAGAGAGATCTGCAATTGTAAGTA
This sequence comes from Ichthyophis bannanicus, assembly GCA_033557465.1. Classification (NCBI taxonomy): domain Eukaryota; kingdom Metazoa; phylum Chordata; class Amphibia; order Gymnophiona; family Ichthyophiidae; genus Ichthyophis; species Ichthyophis bannanicus. Next base: position 724,747,251 of record CM066032.1, read on the forward strand.
TTCACTTCTGGGAATTTTTCTAAATCTTCGGGAAAAAGGAATTCTTTAGATTAAAACTGATTAATCTGTGAACCCAGTGTATTTGTTAAATCAGTCAGGGCCTAGTAGCAGCAAAGAGCTTTCAGTTTAAATTTAAAGCACATCAGAGAGCTTTCTGGTTAAATTTAGAACACAAGACTCCCTCTATCCGAGCAAGTGCTGTGGGACTCCCCCTGGAAATTGATCACAGATTATCTTAGAAGCACAGGACAGGGTACTGTGTAGCAACCAGCTTTTAATAAGTCTCTTTTTCCCTCCCTCCCTCCCTCCCTCCCTCCCAACATCCAACCACTCCTGGGATAGTTGTAGTTTTATAGGTGCATAAACCTCTCAAAGGAAAGGAGGTGCCATATTCACTCTCAGGTGTAGCTCTTTGTCCTCATCAGGCATACATTAAGGACCTGAGATTAATTAAGCTTCATGTAAACAAAGTACATTAAATGTATTAGGTGTAGTTTTATTAGTATAAGTATCCCTACCAACCCGTAGTAGATAAAGAACTTAAATACCTAAACACAACCTTAAAACTAAGATGCACACAGCAGTCCAGCAGCCAGATGGGTGTTTTCCCGTCTTTTGTATTGAGTATCACATGTATGATTTTCTCCCAGTTGGTAAGGGGTCTTACGTGTGCACTAGGTGCAAGGAGCTCTTTGCTCTCAGAGAATGAGTCCGATCTCTGGAAGCTAAAGTAGCAGACTTGGAGGACATAGATGAGACTTACAGGGCTATAGTACTGAAGTCCCACCTCCAGTCTGGCAGCATCCCTGTTGCCATGGAGGAGAGAGAGGTCATGTGATAGGAGAGCATCACCCTGGTGTGGCAGGAAGTGATCCTGTAGCTAGGACCTGTCCTCCAGGTGATGTAAAACTCTCTTGCACCAAAGAGGTTTCTCCAGGGCCATGTGCCCATGAGGGAAGGGTTAGGATAGCCGTTATAGTTGGTGATTCGATCATTAGACATATAGATAGCTGGGTGGCTGGTGGACGTGGGAATCACCTGTTAACATGTCTGCCTGGTGTGAAGGTAGCGGACCTCACGCACACTTAGACAAAGTCCTAGATAGTGTTGGGGAGGAGTCTGCTGTCTTGGTATATGTCAGTACCAATGACTTAGGAAAATGTGGTAGAGAGGTTCTGGAGGCTAAATTTAGGCTTTTAGGTAGAAAGTAGAAATCCAGAACTTCCAGGTAGCATTCTCTGAAATGCTTCCCGTTACACACGCAGAATCCAAAAATGCGGAAGTGCTCTCCACAGCTCAGAAAGGTGAGCCTTTCTGAGCACACCCAGGTAGCCCACCTCACTGGCCCGCCCCCTAGCCAGCCAGTATGTTCCTAGCTAGCCTTTCCGGCTAGGGTGCGGGCTCGCCTGGGCTGACCTCCTCCAGGGGAAGTGGGCGGAATTGTGTGGCTGACTTATCCTGCTGTCCACGAAGAACCCCGGTTACAGGTAAGTAACCCCGCTTTCTCCATGGACTATCAGGATTGCGTCAGCCACACTTGGTGTCTCCCGAGCTGTTGAAGCGATGAGTTGGAGGAGGGAAGCGTGCCAAACAAGACTGCAGATACCTTGGTATGGGTAGCAGTTTAATGGCATAGAAGGTGCAAACATAATACATGCAAGTGCGGCACAACAGTGGTATTAATAGTGCAACATTGTCATTTCACACAAGGTGCAACAGTGCAGTAACAGTGTAACATTTTCGCAGTGTAGAATACAGTGCAGATTAAGTAAGGTGCAACAGTGCATTAACAGTCAGCAATAACTCGGAACGGTATGTGCCGGTCCAGTACGCGCAGGTCCAGTAGCAGCGGCATTGAACATCTTGATTGTAGTCTATGATGGTGTTAGAGGAGAGCAGATTCCGTCTTGCTGCCAAGGCGGAAGGAAGAAGACTGGCTGGTTAGGGGGCGGGCCAGTGAGCCAAAGACAGAGTATTCTCCAAGACAGTTGTGTGTACTCATTTGGCTGGATTTGTCTTTTTCTCCAGGGCAACGGGCTGGGGTAGTTCAGCCGGCAGGTTTCTGGTTCACAGGATCCTTCAAGGCTGGGAACAATCCTCACAGAGTCCATTTGAGTCCAGACATCCAATTACACACCACCTGCTCCTTCGGCTTTGTAGCATGTTGCCGATGGTAGCGGAATCTGCTTATGAGGTTGCCCTGTTTCGGGCAGCATTCTCGATGGCCGTTTTTGGGTTGGCGAATTGGTTGCAAATTCTGCATGTGGTGTGTTAGCAACTGGTATGTTATAGGAGCATTTCCTTATTGAGGCAGGTCAAATATGCATATTACCCGCCAGATCAAAAACGGACCAGCTCAGAAAAGGGCTTTGGGTAGTTTTGAATGCTATAGCAGGTGTGATCACTTGCCCGGCATATAAGCATAAAGCATTAGTTGGCCTTGCGGCCCCCAGGCCTAAAGTTGCTTTTTGTGCACCATGATTCTCGCCCTTTGACCCATTTCCAATTTACGGCTGTATTACAACTGGTGTTGCAGTTCCTGGGGAAAGATCCTCATATGTTTGCATCCCATCCCTTTTGTATTGGTGCAGCTACCAGTGCGGCTGCAGTTAGTTTGCCAGACCACATTATATGGAGGATTGGCAGATGGCATTCCTGAACTTTCGTGGGCTATGTCCGCTTATGAATCCGGGAACGGGTGGTGGTTATTGCTGTTTTAATTCTTAACTCTTTTCTCTTTTTCTGATATGCTGCCACGGCCCCGGCACTGTCGATTGGTTTGTCATTCATTTGTGCACTGGGCTGGAGAGCGAGGCGACTGGCAGGGCATAATTTGGGCCTTCCGTTGGCAGAGGTTTACATCCTATGGCTGGGTTAGTGCAACCTTCACTAGAGCTAGCTCCTGCCCTCGCTTTGACATCATGATAGAGTCTGAAGTCGCTCCGCGGCAATTCTGCTTCATCTGGGAGGCAATGATCGGTATGCTTGGACCTGTAAGCAGATGATAAGAATGGCTAAAAGGGACCAGGCTGAGGTGTTGCTAATGTTCCCTGGTGTGCTATTGTTATGGTCCAACATCCTTCCAAGACCTTCCTGTATGGGCCAGTGGTGCTGGTCAAGGGGTTTAGCCAAGATTAGGCTCCTTGCTCGCATACCCAGTGCCCAATCTGGCAGTTATCAAATAACATACTCATGGGTGGCAGTGGAGTGTGTGGGTCTATTTAGGAAAGATGGCATTCACCTCTCCCCAGTAGGGCAGGATTTACTCCTTAACGATTGGCAAAAGGCCTTGGAAGTAATGATCCAGAGAGACACTTGCTGGTTGCAGCTTTAGGGAGGACAGCACAGTGGCATTGTTTCTTGCCCTGCACCAGTAGTGGGGTCTTGGAGGTTTTCCAGGATCCGGTGCTGGTTGAATTGTGTGGTTGGACTGCGGGCGGGCCATTATGACACGGAAGTACAAGAGTCGGGTTGCCGTACAGGCCATCCTGGAAGACAAATTTGGTCTGATGGGGTGAGGGGGAAGCTACGGTTTGTCCCCGGATGAGACCATGGTGTTGACCGGGGAGGGTCGCACCTTGTTAGTAGTATGGTTGGTGAGCTACCTGATCTGACTAGCATGATTACGGTGGTTATTTGTTATTTGTTTGACTGTTCATTGATGATTGTTCTAAATAAAGCTGCAGTCAGATCATTGCCAAACTTGTGTCTTGTCTTTTGGTATGGTCGGGTGGGGTGTATGGAGGATGGTGCTACCATGGTTAGAGCTGAGGCTGTTTGGGCAGGGTCTCACCCAGCCACCCGTAACCGGGTGCATGGCCCGGTGCGCAGACCCTCCTCCGTTGCCTGGTATGGTGGCAGGGAGCTGGTGAGGACTTCTCGTTGGGGGGGGAGGGGGCAGAGTAGGAAAATTAATCAGGAAATGGTCTGACCAGGGGACTGGATCTATTTTCCCTATGTTTACTTGTTTCTTCTCCAATATATCTTCTGGAGAATGTTCCTGCTGATGTATAGGTCTATTTCTTAATTGTTTCAATCCTCTCATCTCAAGACTAGTTGAAAATGTCACTACCTTACTGTTTCCCTTTTCAATATGTATAAAATTTCCAAGGAAAACAAAACAAATTGCATCCTTATCATTAAATATATTCAGTTAAGTCTTCTCATTCTTTACTCAGCCATTTTTTGGGATACATACAAAAGTAAAATCCATATTTCATTTATATCACCATATTCAACAACATATTTGCCATATTACATTTCCATTCCTACTTGGTAATTCTGTGCCACGAATAGCGGGGATGTATGGCCCGACGAGATGTCCATCTTTGCTATTCGTGCCGGCTCCTTCCCCCAACTAATTTCCCTGCCGGTTGTAGGGGGAAGTTAGATGGGGGCGGAGTCTGGGCAGGCAGTGGGCGGTCGCTGGCCCAGGACATGCAGGGCCAATTCTAATGTTGGCCCTGTATGTCCAGGGCCAGCGACGTGTGCGGGGAAGATAGTCCACCTCCGAGGTGGAATAACTTCTCTGGACATGTTTTTATTTGAATGCCGGGGTTTGGATGGGGCAGGGGAGACCAGGAGACATTCCCCGCAGCCCAACTCTGGCCTTAGGAGGCCATATCAGGGGTTGGGCTGCAGGGAATAAACCCCTTTTTCAGGCGACCGGCATCACAGCTCTTCAATGGAGCTGCGGTGCCATGGCAACATGACACCATGGTGCCATGGCTCCATTGAGGAGCCTTGACTGAATTAGCCGGGGGCAGTCCTGCATGTGCAGGCCAGACTGAATCACAGTCCCAACCTGCATGTGCAGGACTGTTCGTGATTCTGATCCCGCGGGGTTAAAACTGGACGCACAGAGGGGATCTACTTGAGGGACGGAATCGGGCCCCTTGTGTTTAAAAATAAATGCACCATCACTTCCTTTTTTCCCTATTCTAACCACAGGCATATAACTAAAACCATCAGGATGTAAAAACACCTTCTGAGGCCCTCCCTCATCAGGCATCCATATTTTCATTAGAAATATACCATGTTGCAGTTCTAAAACTAAATACTGCTATACATGTCTTTTATTCCTTACTAAACACTTATTCAATAATGCCATATTTCAAGAAACATTCTTATTTAGTTCTTTAAAATCTTGTAATACTGCTTCAGAACCGTTTCCAACTTTTACTAAAAACCTAGCTCCCTGTCAACTCTCCCCTGCCAAACATCCCTACCCCCATAACCATAATCTTCCTCCTCCTCTTATTATTTCAATATGATAACCCTCCATATTCCCACTATATTCTATGAAACACCCATTACTCAATCACCCCAAAAATAATAAAAATAATTCCTAACTCCTTTCCTTCCGCATCAATGTCCCAATTTTCCACAATAAGACACCATCTTCTATATTTTTAAGCTTCCTACTCATGTCACCTAATCATACATTTAACAAAAAAGAATCATTCAAAAACTTTCCAATATGATCCTTTCAACTACTCACCCACCAGAAAACATCCTAAGCCCCATAATGTCCATAGTCCCGTATGATCTACGCTAAGGGCCACACATAAGGGCCATTTGACATACTCCTTAGACAAGGGACCACCAGGCTGTGGCCCACCTTACAGTCTCTCTATCTCTAGAGCAGTCCCTGTCACCTAGTATTGAGCCAAGAACACTGTTTTAGCTGGAATATCAAAGGTAGTGGTTCCACACAATCAGGTGTTCCAGTGCAGCAAGAATGGGAAGACTACTGAGCATGGAAACCCTTCTGATAGTACCATCCTGCTCACCCTTGATGTTCCATTACAGTCTCCCTTTTATCTCTTGAGTCCCTGTTGCCCAGTGATGATTCTTCTGTAGGGGATGGAGCCAGGCATGCTGCTAGTTTCACAGGTGTAATGAAGCTAGTTGTTCTGGCACAATCGTGTTCTGGTGCAGCAAGAGTGTGGAGACTATATGGTCCAGGTAGACTAGTGAGCACTGAAATCTTCCTGATAGTTTCATCCTGCTCACCTTGTAATTTGTCAGCAGTTCAAAACTCGGCCAGATTGGGACAATAAATCAGGCCAGTTCAATCTTTAGAGGCAACATTATTGGAAACAGGCATCACACAAAAACTGTATACTCTTTAAGGTGCTTATGCTTTTTACTTGGATGAAGATATTTTAAGGGCATATTTCTGCTTGACAGAGATCCTCATTTCTCTGTGCCTTAGATCAAATAAATGATTGAACAACAGTATTTGGCAGACTCTAGGGAAGCCATGTTTTGGATTATCATTAAGATTCTGAAAATATTATTTGACTGAGCTACTTGAGTGAACCACATGCAAAAATTTGCAGTGCTCTCTGTGATTATTGCTCTTAGTAATGGAGCATGCAGTTTCCAAATTATTTTGAAAATGTCAACCTCCCAGATGAATATCTTATATAAGAAATTCCTATGATTATCACAAGAATTGCTAACTAATAAAACACAGGACATAATTAGATTAATGGATATGAATAGGAGGAAAAGGGGGGGGGGGGGTGTTGCAAATTTCCAGCATGCAAGTGGAAGGGAACGAGGGAAGAGGTTAAGCCTATTCATTTGTGCAACAGCACATGACTTTCTTTTTGTCTGCCAAAGCTCATAAAGGGAAAATAAAATATCCTATACCTGCCAATGTTATCCTAAAACTCACTCCCAAATAAAGCAGCGGTGGGGCAAGGGAGGGCAGTGGTGGGGACAAGGGAGGGCAGCAGTGGGGACAAGGGGGGGCAGTGGTGGGGACAAGGGAGGGCAGCGGTGGGGACAAGGGAGGGCAGTGGTGGGGACAAGGGAGGGCAGCGGTGGGGACAAGGGAGGGCAGCAGTGGGGACAAGGGGGGGCAGTGGTGGGGACAAGGGAGGGCAGCGGTGGGGACAAGGGAGGGCAGCGGTGGGGACAAGGGAGGGCAGAGGTGGGAACAAGGGGGGCAGTGGTGGGGACAAGGGAGGGCAGCGGTGGGGACAAGGGGGGCAGTGGTGGGGACAAGGGGGGGCAGTAGTGGGGACAAGGGAGGGCAGTGGTGGGGACAAGGGAGGGCAGCGGTGGGGACAAGGGGGGGCAGCGGTGGGGACAAGGGGGGCAGTGGTGGGGACAAGGGAGGGCAGCGATGGGGACAAGGGGGGGCAGCGGTGGGAGCCAGCTGGACATGGAAGTGTGGGGTGAGGCAACGTAGGGAGATGCTGGGCATGGGGCAAATAGTAAACCTGTGATGGGGGAGGGGAGCACTAGCTGGGCAAGTCGCATAGGGCATATTTATGGCTTGGCATGGCCCTGTATATAGTTTTCTTTCAGAAGCCAGCTATGTATTGAGCCTGGATGCACAGTATGGTAACTGTAGTGCTTCTCTTCAGTCTTCAGAAAAGGACTATGCAGCATGATTTCTTAATTGTATTGGTTAACTAATTTATTTACAGAATAGCACTGTTGCAGAAGGAAGCAGGACAAAGCTCTGCACATTATGGAGCATGCTTACTAAGTTCACACCAGTAACACGCGTGTGGACAGTGTTACCAGTTAGAGGCTTCAGCCTAACTGCAGGGGATGATTACATCCATTCCTCTGTCGTCACCGAGCTGTGGTATGGAAAACCTGCCACAGGTGCAACTAATATCACCCACTTGAGGTGAAGTTAGCTGCAACCATGCTACCTGTGCCAAGCACACCCTCAGCCCACCCAGTGTACGACCAGGGTAGCACGGGGTTTTCAGCACTCAGTCCCTTGCTACCTTTTTATTCAGTGCACAAACCGCATGTTAAATCTTGTGCTACCAGGTATCATGGTTTAGTAAACATGCCCCTAAGAGTTCCCCCAGTACCAAAATAAGAACTGACAGGACTTAACATTCCCCCACCTACATGCCCTCAGAAGTGCTTAAGCAAAAATATTATAAAAATGTGTTTTTTCTTAACCCCTTTTGTATATTTTTTCCAACTTGGGTTGGAAAGATTAAAAATGTGCTTTGTTTTTATATGTGTTCAAGAGTTGTGACTATAAAAGCATCCAAGAGTCCTGCAAAAATTCAATCCAAATCGAAAATTCAGCAACTGTGTTCTTTGTGAACAGATAGTAAAACTTAAAACTGAAAAAGTAAGTATCAGTCTGTATATCATGGAGCTCACGATAGCAAATGGACAGACATTAGGCATGGGTTATTAGATCGTCTCCCATTTTGTGGACAAAAAAATACCCCTTTCATAATTCAGGCATATTTCATAAAACCTCACAAAAAGTAAAGAATGCACCATCAGGCAAAATATCCAAATAACTAATGTATACCAAGCTAAAATCTCACTTAGAAATCAGGTCAGCCCTAAATAACCTCTAATCATATATCGGATTATAAAGTAATTGTATAATAGGTAATCTAGCTTAAATATGTCAATGAGACAGATGTGACAGCTGGATATATCTCCATAACTTCTGAAATTGTGCAATAGCTGAAAGAATATTTGCAGGAAAAAGAAATATGAAAGCAGATTTTGGTAGTACATGGAGAGGGCAATTCACACATCCAGGTCAGGTGGGGAATTCTCACAATATTTTACAAGAAACTCTGCCAAACACAGAGCTTCTTGTAAAACAGGTGCAGGCCTGCACATGTATGTATCTCCACAAACAGTGGGAGCAGAGATTTTAAGAAAGCCCTTATGTGGCAGCCTGACCCCCAGGGGTAATACCACAAGATGACTGTTGCCATTTTGGACCTGGGATTAACATGAGCAGGAGAGACTGGAAAAGAGTTCGGCAGGATTGCCTGTCAGAGGAGGTTGGCAGATTGGATCAAATAGGGGAGTCCTGGGGGAGCTGATGTTGGGGGGTGGTGACTGAGGTTAGCATCAGTCGGGGGGGGGGGGTTGACTACGGGGTTCGGATGTCATTGGCAGCTACCTCTTTCAGCAGACACTTACACATGCTTTGGGGCAGCTGTCAATGCCGACATCTATCCTTTTGCCTTGAGACATGAATTCACTTATGAAACGTGCCAATAGTGTGCACTATCACTCCGTATCATGCACAATTGCTCAGTAGTGCACACTTGCTCAGTAGTGTGCACTATTTGCCCAAAGCATGCACTGTTGCTCAATCGTGTGCACTAATGCATGATAGTGTAGACTATTAATGACAGATAGAAAGTCACAGTTAAACTACCGATAGTTTAGCTCTCAGCATCACTGATGCACGCAAGCCCTCACAGCACGACAAGCTGCAAACCAAGTGATCGGCTTTCCTAAAGCTGCGAGAGCTAAAGAAAAAGTTCCAGCCTCAAATTGGAATGTTACAAGATGCTCAAGGTTCTATATTGAATGATGCTGAGAAGATCAAGAAAAGGTGGAAGGAATATACAGAGTTTTTATATGATAAAGATCAAGTGGACCAACAGCCGTTTCAACCTATACCTTATGATCAGGAACCATTGGTGATGAAAGAAGAAGTTGAAGCAGCATTGAAAGCCTTATCAAAGAACAAAGCACCAGGCATTGATGGCATTCCCATAGAAGTATTGCAGCAATCTGATGCAGCTGTTACCATACTTACAAGGCTCTGCCAAGAAATATGGAAGACAACATCATGGCCAACTGACTGGAAAAGATCTGTGTTTATACCAATACTAAAGAAAGGTGATCCAACTGACTGTGGGAAATTATCGCACAATCGCTCTGATCCCACATGCCAGCAAGATTCTACTGAAGATTATTCAAAAGAGACTACAGCCATACCTAGAACAAGAACTACCTGAAGTGCAAGCAGGGTTCAGGAAAGGACGAGGAACGAGAGACATCATTGCGGATGTGAGATGGATCCTTGAAAAGACTAAAGAATACCAAAAGGATATATATTTGTGCTTTATCGACTATAGCAAGGCTTTTGACTGTGTAAACCATGAGAAACTCTGGGCCACGTTAAGAAGCATGGGTATACCAGAACACCTGATCGTTCTCTTGCGCAATCTGTACATTGATCAAGAAGCAACAGTTCGAACGGAACAAGGAGAAACAGAATGGTTTAAAATAAGCAAAGGTGTAAGACAAGGCTGCATACTTTCCCCCTACCTGTTTAATTTATATGCAGAACAAATCATCAGAGAAGCAGGACTGTATGAAGACCACAGAGGTGTGAAGATTGGTGGAAGACTCATCAACAACCTTCGCTATGCTGATGATACCACATTACTGGCTGAAAGTGAAGATGATCTGAAACATTTGCTTCTCACAATCAAAGAACATAGTCTCAAAATGGGCCTGCACCTTAATGTAAAGAAGACAAAGATCATGACAACTGGCATAATCAACAGGTTCATCGTTGAAGGAGAAGAAATTGAAATCGTGAACAACTTTAACCTACTTGGATCAACTATCAATAAAGAAGCAACAAGCAGTCAAGAAATCAGACGACGCATTGCTCTTGGCAGAATGGCTATGAAAGACCTAGATAAGATTCTCAAGAGCAGAGGTGTCTCTCTCCATACAAAGATTCGACTTGTTCAAGCCATGGTATTTTCAATAACATCATATGGATGTGAAAGCTGGACAGTGAAAAAGACAGACAGGAAGAAAATTGATGCCTTTGAATTATGGTGCTGGCGGCGAATACTGTGTATACCATGGACTGCCCGAAGAACAAACCAGTCGGTACTAGAGGAGATCAAACCTAAGCTTTCTTTAGAAGCTCAGATGACAAGACTTCGACTTTCATACTTCGGACACATCATGCGAAGAGAGAGATCATTAGAGAAAGACATCATGCTTGGCAAGATAGAAGGTCAACGCAAAAGAGGAAGGCCAGCAATGAGATGGATCGCTACAATAACAGCAGCTACGGGTACCAGTCTGTCAACAATGAGCCGCCTGACTGAAGACCGAACACAATTTAGGATAGCTATCCAGAGGGTCGCCATGAGTCGACTCCGACTCGACGGCACTTAACAACAACAGAAAGTCACATATATTTCAGGGGTTTTTAAAAATTATGTTTCCATCAAAAAATGATATAGGCAATGTCTTTGAGATTTCCTATGCCATTTCTAATCACTGCACATCTTTGTTGAATATTTTTGTAAGTGATACTTTGGAAGGATTAGAAGGAAACGTTTGAACCTTTGCAGATGGCATTAAGACAAAATGATTAGTGATCTGAAAGAAAAAGCAAGACTAGTTGAATACTGGACAGCAAAGCTTTAATGCAAAGAAGTGCAGAGTGATGCATTTGGGGTGCAGAAATACGAATAAGCTGTATGCGATAAGAGGGGAGAGACTGATGTGGCCCACATTAAAGGTAGACCTCAGGACCTGATGTGGCCCACATTAAAGGTAGACCTCTGATGATGACAATAGTGCAAGAGGGTGGTGGCCAGAGCTACAGAGAGATGCATAGGGAGAGGCAGAATAAGCAGAAAAACGAGCTGATTGTAGCTTTGTACAGATCATTGCTGAAGCCTCACTTAGGATGGTGCAAAACAAATAGAAACTCACAAAAATGCCAAAGTTGAGGTGTTCTATGCCAGTTTTAGCATGAAATGCCCTTTTATGAAATCACTGTGCAAAAGCAAACTTCGTGGTGGTAAACATTCACGTGAAAGTGTACTGAAATCTGAATAAACAAATGCATTTAAAAGGGTTTGTGGCCCTGTTTTCACTGAAAAAAGTATTACATCTCAAGTTGTAGATATTTTATCAAGAGCTGCCAAAGTAAGTCACCTTTGCAAGGTAGCAAAATAAAATTAAAAGGCCAACTATCTGAACTGGAGACCCCCACCAAACTTCCTCAGGTGGACCTCCACTCCCTGGTAGTTCAGGGAGGCTGATGCCTTCTCTCCCCAGCTCAATAGCTCCCCTCTCTTTGAAATCCCATTCCTTACTAAAGTAATGTAAAACTGAGGGTTGGCTGTCTGCCTCTCCCCTTCCCCCCTCCCAGCAACCTGACTTACCTCAAGGGGTCCAGGAACTGATGATTACTGACGCCCCCCTCACCTTACTGAGAAGTAAGGTGAGGGGGGGGGGGGGCGTCAAGCCCACTGGATCACCAGGCAATGGAGACTGTATCTCAGGTAGGAAAGAGATCGTCTAGAAATGGTCCGGAGAAAGGAAACTAAAATGGTGTGGGATTTGCATCGAAAGACACACATGATGCTTGAGGATCTAAATTTGCATACCCTAGTGTCAGTGGTCCTCAATACAGTCCTTGGGCCACACCCATCCAGTCAAATCTTTAAGACTTGCACACACTGCCTCCTTAGAATGCAAATCTGTCTCATGCATATTCATTGTGAATATCCTGAAAACTTGAATAGATGGGTGTGCCTGAGGACTGTATTGTGAACTATTGTCCTAGAGGAGAGACAGGACAGGGGAGATTTAAATACTTAAAGGGCCCAATATTCAAAGGATTTATGCTCCTAACTTTGAGAGCTATGCTCCTAAATTGGATTCTTTGAAAATGTACTAGAGCTGAGTTCCTATGTAGTTTCTTAAAATTTCACTATACTCCTAAATTTAGGAGCATAAGAAGTGGGTGGCCAAGGGTGTGGACTTAAGGTGGGGAAAAACAGTTAAGAGCTTAGCACTGATTTTCTGCACGAAGTACCTAAATTAGTTTCGTAAATCTAGGCAAATGAATGACAGTTCTAAATTCAGGAGCATATATTTTACGCTCCTAAATTAGGATGAATTTTCAGCTGAAAACGTAGACTCTTAAGTGTTGCTGAAAATAGTGCAGCGATTTAGAAGTTCGGCTTTTTTTAATATCGGGCCCAAAGGGTATTTACCCAGGATCTTTTCCATAGGAAAGGAAGGTGCAGACCTAAATCCCTAGGTGTCAGTTATCAATGAGAACTGTAAATGTCACCAACAGTTTGAGCTATTGCTTTCTTTGAAACCAAAATCAGCATTACAGGATAAAAACATATGGTAATAATAAAAATAACTAGACGATATGCAAGAAGCTAGAACAGAAACAACTACTGAAAATATGTTTTCACAGAAAGGGTGTCCGATGCCCAATAAACTCTCCTCAAGGAAGTAGTGAGGACCAAATGGAACTGAAAAAGTCATGGGATAAAGACAGAAGATCCCTCAATTAGAAAAGGACAGAAACAAAGCACAGGGCTAACCTGCATGGAAGGGCAGTTACAAGCATAGCCATCTCGATCTTTATTTGCTATCATCTGCTATCATCTTATGACTGATGCTTAGCTACTTTTCATAAACTTGGTACCCTGGGAAGAAATCTGGGGATAAATTTTAAGAAAGATTTTGTCAACAAAAAAGTTAGGAAACTAGATCACAGTATGAAAATTTATCACATAGAGTTGTAGTCAGCTGTACTTTCGCTGCCTCAAAAGTTGGCATTTCGGGAGCTGGGTTTTTATCAAGGAGTCAACTACGCACATGCATAGAAATTTCAAGTGTACTTTCCTCAACGTAAGCCTGATCCCTGATATAGTAGGCAGAAAGCCTATGAGGTACTTCCACAGCCAAATAAGCTGCAGAAAATACAGTTTATAGTTTAGTTAATTTGATATACTGCATTTTTTGAAGCATGCAAAGTGGTTTACAATTCCAAAAATTAAAATAATTTAAAGAAAGTGTTGAAAAAGAACTGCAAATACTGACAGAAAAGAGGAAGAGATAATAGCAAAGATCCACACATTCAAACAGCATACAAAGTTGTTATCTATGATTGAGAAATTGCTCTCAGCCATAGACAGAGCATCATACAATGCATGCGTGAGGAGGGCTCACCTGCCCCATTTTAGTTAGGGTCCTCAAAGGTTTGTTTGAACATATGCATTTGCTTTAAAGCATACTGTGGTACAGATCCCCAACTATTAGTATGCAAAATCAAGCTAAAGTTGAAAAAGAGCAAGCCATTCATGAATGTAGCAAAATATACCACTGGAATATAAAGACTGCCTGCAAAATCAATTACATATGACAGAGCTCCAGAAGAGTTATGGGATAACGTCGAAAAGGTTGTGTTGGAGAAGTCTCTACAAAAGGTGAAAGAGCCAAAACAGCCAAAATGGATGACTGAAGAAACTCTGAAAATTTTCTAGAAACACAGAGAAGTTAAAACAAGAGGAGAAAGAGAGGCATTCACAGAACTCAAGAGATTTCCAACATGCAGCAAGACAAGACATGAAGAAGTACTACAATGATGATGCAAGGAAATAGAAACAGAAATTATTAGAGGAAGAACAAGATTGTCTTTCCTAAAGCTACAAGAGTTAAAGAAAAAATCAAGCCTCGAATTGGAATGTTACAAGATGCTCAAGGATCCATGTTGAATGATTCTAAGAAGATCGAGAAAAGGAGGAAAGAACATGCATAGTCATAAGATTAAGATCAAGTGGACCAACAGCCATTTCAACCTGTACCTTATGATCAGGAACCACTGGTGATGAAAGAAGAAGTTGAAGCAGTATTGAAAGCCTTAACAAAGAACAAAGCACCAGACATTGATGGCATTCCTAGGGAAGAACAACCCAAACTATGGTTACACGATGCAAGGTTCCACTTTAGGAACCACCACCCAGGAAAAAGATTTAGGCGTCATTGTGGATAACATGTTAAAACCCTCGGCCCAGTGTGCAGCGGCGGCTAAGAGAGCAAATAGAATGCTAGGTATCATAAGGAAAGAAATGGAAAATAAAACAAAAGATATTATAATGCCTCTATATCGTTCCATGGTGAGACCGCACCTTGAATATTGTGTTATATTGTGTTTACTTCATCAAAATATAGAAAAACTAGGGGACATGCAATGAAGCTACAGGGTAACCTATTTAAGACTAATAAAAGAAAATATTTTTTCACTCAACGTGTAATCAAACTCTGGAATTTGTTACCGGAGGATTTAGTAAAGGCTGTTAGTGTAGCTGGGTTTAAAAAAGGTTTGGACAAGTTCCTGGAGGAAAGGTCCATAAACCATTATTAAGAAGGGACCTAGGATATCAATGCTTGATCCAGTACAAGCATTGTGGAACTTGTGTCTTTTGGGGAAACTGCTAGGTACGTATGACCTAGATTGGCCACTGTTGGAAACAGGATACTGGGCTTGATGGACCTTGGTCTGACCCAGTATGGCATATCTTATGTTCTTATTCCCATTGAAGTATTAGGGCAATCTGATGTAGCTGTTACCGTACTTACAAGACTCTACCAAGAAATTTGGAAGACAACATCATAGCCTACTGACTGGAAAAGATCTGTGTTTATATCAATACTAAAGAACAGTGATCCAACGGACTGTGGAAATGATTGCACAATCTCTCTAACCCCACATGCCAGCAAGATTCTACTGAAGATTATCCAGCAGAGACTACAACCATACCTTGAAAGAGAACTGCCTGAAGTGCAAGCAGAGTTCAGGAAAGGGCGAGGAATGACAGGCGACATCGTGGATGTGAGATGGATCCTTGAAAAGACAAAAGAATACCAAAAGGATATCTATATGTGTTTTATTGACTACAGCAAGGCTTTTAACTGTGTAAATGGGACACATTAAGAAGCATGAGTATACCAGAACATCTGCATGGGAATACCAGAACCTTTACATTGATCAAGAAGCAACAGTTCAAATGGAACAAAGAGAAACACAATGGTTTAAAATCAGCAAAGGTGTATGACAAGGCTGTATGCTCTCCCCTACCTGTTTAATTTATATACAGAACAAATCATCAGAGAAGCAGGATTGTATGAAGACAACCGAGGTGTGAAGATTGCTAGAAGACTCATCAACAACCTTCGCTATGCTGATGATACCAAATTACTGGCTGAAAGTGAAGATGATTTGCAAGATCAAGGAACATAGTCTTAAAATGGGCCTGTACCTTAATGTAAAGAAGACAAAGACCCTGAAAACTGGCAAAATCAATGTTCATTGTTGATGGAGAAGAAATTGAAATAGTGGACAACTTTAACCTGCTTGGATCAACTATCAATAAAGAAATAACAAGCAGTCAAAAATTCCGATGACACATTGCTCTTGGCAGAATGGCTATGAAGGACCTAGACAAGATTCTCAAGAACAGAAATGTCTCTCTCTCTATACAAAGATTCAATTCATTAAAACCATGGTATTTTCAATAGTGTCATATGGACACGAAAGTTGGACAGTGAAAAAGATTGACATGAAGAAAATTGATGCCTTTGAATTATGGTTCTGGCGATGAATACTGTATATACCATGGACTGACCGAAGAACAAACCAGTCAGTACTAGAGGAGATCAAACCTAAGCTTTCTTTAGAAGCTCAGATGACAAGACTTAGACTTTCATAATTTGGACACATCATGCAAAGAGAGAGATCATTAGAGAAAGACATCATGCTTGGCAAGGTAGAAGGTCACTGCAAAAGAGAAATGCCAGCAATGAGATGGATTGATACAATTACAGCAGCTATGGATGCCGCTCTGTCAACAATGAGCCGCTTGACTGAAGACTGAACACATTTAAGGACAACTATCCAGAGAGTCGCCATGAGTCAACACCAACTCGATGCACTTAACAACAACAACAACATGAATCCTGGTGACAAAGCTGGGGAGGGAGGCAATTTCATAATAGGTGTGGTAAACAGAAAAAGGCAGAAAAAAACCTTCATTGCCTAAGAAGAATCCAAGTTACCCTGTTTAATGTGCATTACCAGGTTTAAGTTACAATGTAAACCACATTGACTGAAATGATAAAGTGGTATAAAAAACCTGCTAAATAAATAAAAATAAATAAATAAAATTTCCTAGTGGATTTGTAGTGCAATCTGTAGGTAGGGTAAACCTAAGAGGTTGTCATGCAGCGAATATAGAGATCAGATGGGACAGTATGGACTGATTAAAGATGACAAATAACACAGGTACACTAAAAAAATTTTTTTTAAACTGCCTCTAATGTTTCAATTGATTTTTACGTTTTTTGGTGCGCTGAATCCAAATCTGGTAACCAATTTGCTCCATCACGTACAGATTTTTTGCTACATTGGGTTAGCAGTTTGAGGTGAATGTTTCAGATTGAGTGCGATCGAGATAAAAGTTTCTTGGATGAATTCTTTATACTAATTGTTTAGTAGTTATTCAAATAAGAATAAAGAAAATTGTAACAAGGCAGCACATAAGAATAGAGTAATGTCAACAAAACACACTGTGATGGTAGCAAAATTGTCTGCACTTAAAACAGCCACATACATGTGCACAAACATTGAGCATATAAGAGCAAGGTTAGACACAAAGCAAAGCAAAGAAATGTGCAAAAAATGTTGTACAGGTATGTATGTAAGAATAGAAAACGCAAACCGCACCATTGCAATACATGAAGACAAACACCCGATGGTGTGAAAATAAAATTCTAATAAATGAGATCCGACACTGTGGTAATAACTAGCAAATTTTTATTTCAAAGTTTAGTAAAAACACGATATTTGTCAACACAGTTTAGATTTTAAAGTCATTCTTGGGTCAATCAATGTCCTGGTGGGCCCGTTTCTTCTTCCCCCGAATGCTTCTCTTGGTGCGCTGCTTGGCGTATTTTTCATCTGGGGTTTCCCGCAGCAGCAACCAGCAGAAATCAGCCATCATAGTGGTGTTCCATCTTCCTTGGTACCTTCTCTCTGTGTCCTTGATGTCCTGGTGAAACCTTTCACCTTGTTCTTCACTGTACGCCCCCAAGTTTTCGGGAAAGTAGTTCACATGGGAGTGCAAGAAATGGACTTTCAGGCTCATGTTACAGCCTTGTTCTTTGAAGGCATTGAGCATCCTGGCAACAATATCCTTATAGTTCTCATCCCGCCTGTTCCCCAAGAATTTGAGAACAACATCCTTGAAGGAATCCCAGGCTTCTTTTTCCTTCTCAGACATCGTTTCAGCGAATGCTCCATCTGAAATGAGTTTCCTTATATCAGGGCCAACAAACACTCCTTCCTTTAGCTTTGCTTCAGAAAGTCGGGGGAACTTTGAGCAAAGGTACCGAAAGCACTCACCATCTTTTGGAAGGGACTTGATGAATTGCTTAATGAGACCCAACTTAATGTGGAGAGGTGGTAATAGAATTTTATCACGAGGTACCAAGCTCTCATGAAGAACATTTTTCTCACCGGGTCTCAAATACTCCCGAATTGGCCAGTCTTTTTTCCCCCAGTGTAGGTCGCGTGCCCGGCTATCCCACAAGCAAAGGAAGCAGGGATATTTGGTGAAACCGGATTGCTGCCCTAATAGCATGGATAGAATTTTAAAGTCTCCACAAATCATCCACTTATGCTCATCATAACGAATCTTCTGAAGAATCAGGGCCAAATTCTCGTATTTTTCTTGGAGAATAACAGAGTGAGCAATAGGAACTGAAGCGAATGTGTTGCCATTATGAAGAAGAACACCTTTTATGCTGTCTTTTGACGAATCAATGAACAGCCGCCATTCAGCAGGATCATACTTGAGTTTAAACTTTTCCATCACTCCGTATATATCGTTGCAAAATACCAAACCTTCCTCTTTGCTGAAATACTTCAAAAATTGTGTCTCGCGGTTGCGGTACCAATAAAAAGTTGTTCCTGGTGACAATAGATTTTTCTGTTTAAGCCAAGAACCTAGCAGTTGGGCAGCATCTTTTGGGAGTCCTAAATCCCGGACTAAATCATTCAATTCAGCTTGAGAGAAAAGTTCAGGTTTCGGATCTGGTTCAGTTTCAAACTCGGAAGTACTGGACTCATCGGGAAAAGCCATCTGATGAGTCTCATCATGATCAGAACCGTCCACACAAATATGATCCAAAGATTTTGGTGGTTCAGGCACAGGTACTTCGTTGCTATGAGGCATAGGCCTAATTGCTGAGGGAAGGTTGGGGTAACTTATTACATTCTTATTTTTTAAGTTGTATCCCTTCACAATGCAAGAGCAAAAATAGCAGTCACTGCTGTGGTCTCTTTGTTCACGCCACATCATAGGTATTCCGAAACGAAATGCTTGTTTTTTACCTTTCATCCATAAGCGTAGATCTTCCTCACATGTCTTGCACACTTTGTGAGGAGCCCACAGTTTGTCTTGATCACCTAACTTCAAACCGAAATAGGCGAAATATACTTTTTTAATAAATGCAGAAATGTTCCTCTGCCGCTTTTTCACGGTATATTCCCCACAAATAAAACAAAAACTGTCCGGAGAGTTGACGCAACCTCTGGCTCTGTGAGCCATCACAAATACACAGCACTGCAAACTACAACTGTAATGAACCACTTCGGAATAAAGCTGGATTACGACTGAGCAAACAAAAGGTAATAATGAACTTGCAAGAAACTGAAATTTGACAGGAACGTTCATGTCGCAACCACCGTGTTTGAGCGAGCGAATGAGGCGAGGCGAACAGGAAAGAACATGCGCCAGCGCGAGTACTGGATTTAGCCCCCCGCCTCCCAATTGTCCTGTTAATGTATAAAATGAATACAAAACACTCTAAAATATCATGAGGGAGTGTTTCTAGTTAGTTAACCATTACAACCTCTATTTTGGGCCAAGAAAATAAACTGCAGTCGGCTAAAAAGAAATTATGTGAACATTCCTTATATGGGTAAGAAATCTAATTTTGCAAGAAAACGTGACGTGATGGAACATTTTGGCTATTTTTCCTGGATTCAGCACCCCAAAATCTATAGGAATCAGTTGCAAAACTGGAGGCAGTTTTTTGGTAGTGTACCTGTGTAATCTGGTGCATTCTGGTGAAGCACCTTGTGAGCCAGTGTTAAAATTTTATATTGGATGTGTTCTGGGACTGTTAGCCACTGAAGATGGATTAGAAGGAGGGTTATATGATTCTGTCTCTTGTCATGTGCTAGAATGCGTGCAGCAGTGTTTTGGTTCATAGTTGGGTAGGCCTGCATAAACAGCATTGCAATAACTATAAGACTAATGACTAGGCTAAGGACAATGGTAACCTGAGCTGAATGGTTGAGAAATAAACAAATAGACTGGAAGTATTCAAAGAGAAACTATCCATACTGTTGCTTTTTGAGAAAATGTTAAAGTTCTATGAGTACAGAAATACTCTTGTCTCTTGCTGCTAGGTGGCTTTGTGAAAATTGTTCCAACCATGTTTAGTTACTGTTCTAAGAACTGACCTTTTCAAATTGATTTTAGGGATAATATATTCAGGAAGACAAATGGCCACCAGTGCCTTGGAATTCAATGCTTCTGCAATTAAAAGGAATGTTTGAATCACTAATCATTCATTGTTAAAATCCTGGTCAAACTAAGGTGTTGGAGTTAACATTCTTTAAATTTCTCCGTTGGAGTGATGCCCCCATATTTTAGGAAAAGGCTTATTTTCTTCATTGCATCAGTGAAGCGAAAAAGTACTTAAGTTGGTCTTTGAAAATTGTGTTACCAGTTTATCAGAATCAGTTTGTCCTATCATAAAGGACAACTGAAAAACAAGATGCATGCAGGTCATCAATCTTGCAGATGAAAATCCATTTGATCCTAACATTGTAATATTAAATAGAGGTAAAACGTGTTTTTTACAGACTTGTTTTACAGCTCAGGCTTCCACGATTCCATTCAGATTTGATTATTAATTTTATGTCACTGATGTAAATCTTGACATTTACTTATTCCATTGTTTATTCCTTACATTGTGTCAGATTCAATAAATTCAGCATTACACCTCTCAACTTTTGCATAAATCCATTCCCTGGCAAACTAAGCGCATTTTCACAAATGTGATATCTCCTGCATGGATAAATTCCTGACCTCTACCTTTAAGCCCATTGTAAAATTGATCAGGCTGGTCCATGGTCGAATGTGATTATCTACAAAGTGAACTGTAATACCACAAGCCATTACAGGAAATACTATCACTGAGCGGGCACAGCTCTTATTATTACAAGCACTGGCCAGGCGCCTCAATTACTCATTTCTGACTTTCTGGCACTGGCTCTGTAAGCCTTCTTTAAAATTCAAAATTTGTGGGCCCTTTTCCTACTGTTTGCTCCTTCTGAGCTTACTGCACCATTGCAGCAATGCTTCTCAAGAGAAAGTAACAATTTACAGCTTGGTACAAATTCACTCTGTGAACTGTCTGCTAGATGATGCAAATTCATGATTGACAGCAGCATTCCCTCTCTCCCTCTTACTGCAGTTTTCCTAGCTCTTAGCCAGCCCAAAGATCAGGTGTTAGATTTAGCAGCTGAATATGCATACACTGTATAATTTCAGACGTACACTTTCTCAAGCCATTCCTGGATTGCCCCCTAGTATGAGATAGAGTTGCATCTAATGGAGGCAGTACAAGAACATCTCTCTCATGCATATTCAATGTGGTTATCCTGAAAACCTAACTAGCTAGGTGTGTCCCCAGGACTGTGTTGAGAATCTGTGCTCTACATCAAGTCTTCTCAAATATATTCTGGCGGCTCCACAGCCAGACAGAATTTCAGACCACTCGCTATGAACATAAATGAATAGTTTTATATACAGTACAGTGTATGAAAATTGATCGCATGCATATTCATTGAGGATATCCTGAAGGCTGATTGACTATGCGGTTTCAAGTGCAATTTGACCTGCTCCAGGCATGCATTATGAATCAAGGAGCCAAAATCTGAATTCCTTTCAGAAATGTATTAAAATATTTCAGTTTATACCCATCAGTTTATTCTTGTACTAATATACTGTAATAGCCTGGGATAACCATACCTCTGGAAATGTATTTTAAAATGAAAGAATGTTAACTTTTAATCCTTTCAGCTATCTGCTCAAACAATTCTATTGACATTTGCCTACTCACACTGTGATAGGCTCAGACAACTTATCATTCCATTGTCTCACATCTCATGATGTACTTCCTAAGCATTATGATATCATCAATACAGTCACATGATGACTGCCAAATCTCAGTGTTTGGCTTTCTACAGCCATCCTTTTACTGCAGACTCATCATCATAATGGTTATTTATTACACTTTTCCAGCAACTGAGCCCAAAGATCATTACCACAAGTTTAGAGTTACAACAGTATTTATAAGCGCTTCTAAAATAGACAAATAAAATCATTTATCAAGGTTCTAGCAAAGTAAGGCAAAGGGCAAGGGTGTGTGCCATCGTGTCAATGCTCATTGGACGGAGGGGGGAAAAGATGTGACAGGGTACATTTAGGAAGGAATTTGGAGTTTATACATGTATTATATAAAATTTGCACGTGCATTGCATGTCTACCTGTGCTCTGCTCAAACTCCTTCCTTAATAGCACTGCATGTACTTTTACACATGATCGAATTTTATGAAGACTTTTACTGTCATTTATGAGCTAAACATTCCTTATCAAATTACCTTTTAAATATCTATAGATACAGTTGTGGTTAACATTATTGGCATCCTTGCAGTTCAACCCCTTAATGTCCAATATTTCCTAAAAATAAAGTGGCCAGTGAAAGGCTTTGGACTATATATGCACACATATTTGACACATAAAAGAATTAAATAAAACAAGACCAATTAAAATAGAAAACAGTATTAAGACTGGGACATTGCCAGGATATGATTATTGGCACTCTTATAAACAATTCAAATCATTTTGAACAGAAGAACCACATTCTCATTGCAATAAAATTTGACATACCTGTGATCAATTGTCAGTACTCACATGACTTGAATCAACAAATGAACGTTGGCTCTAATGTTTAAAATGGCCACATTCACTCCCTGTTTCATTTTCACAATGGTGAAGACAAGAGAGCTGCCTGAGACTGTCAGAAAAGCCAAATATCAATCTTCAAAGAGGTATAAGGCCATCGTCAAAGACTTTGGGATTTATGTGTCTACAGTTCACAATGTTTTTAAGAAGTTTTCTACTCATTGAACTGTTCAGAACCTTCCGGGAGGTGGTGAAAAGAGGAAAATTAATCCAAGAAATCTTCAAGGTTTAGTGCAAACTGTTGGAAAAACACCATGTACAACATCCAAAGAGCTTAAGGCTGACCTGGAACATTCTGAAATGGTGCTTTCAACCTGCACCATATGCCTCACACTAAATAAAGAAGGAATTCATCAGCAAAGGACCCTCTGCTAAAAGATATATATATAAAAAAGCACTCCTGGTCTTTGCCCAAAACCACAATCCTTCTGGGAAAATGTTCTGTGGACAGATGAAACCAAATTTGAGCTCTTTGGCAATGAAGACCAGTGATGCATTTACAGGCGAACAAATTAAGCATATAAGGAAAAAAAACTACTACAGTTAAATAGGGTGGAGGTTCCATAATGTTGTGGGGCTGTTTTGCTACCTCAGGAACTGGAGGCCTGGAACATATTAAAGGAATGATGAAGTCAGAGGAATATCAAGATATTTTGTGGTGAAATGTGCTACCTAGTGTCAAAAAGCTAGGTCTGGGTTGAAGATCATGGATCCTCCAGCAGGACAATGACCCAAAGCATACATCCAAAAATACAAAAGAATGGTTAAAAAGGAACAAATGGACTGTTTTAAACTGGCCAGCAATGAGTCCTGATTTCAATCCAATCTTTGGAAAGAGCTGAGATCTGCCTTTGATAAAAGGAATCCTGGAAACATTCATGAGCTGGAACAAATTGCAGTTGAAGAGTGGGAGAAACTACCAGCAGACAGATGTACAAAATGTATAGATGGCTAAAAGAAAGGTTTGGAGGCTGTCATCACTGCCAAGGCTTGTGCAACCAAATATTAGTGAAAGGTGCCATTAATTCTGCCCAGATCTTATTATGTTTTTTTTTCTCAGAAATTACTATGTCTAAGTTGCACAGACATCTTTTTTTGTTGTACACCTTTGAACATACTATTAAACTATTATGATGACAAACAGGTGGAATGTTTCAAATTATTTCTCAAGATATTGTACACAACATACCTAAAATGCAAGGGTGCAATAATGTTGACCACAACTGTAAGGAAGTTCTATACTTACTAGGCATAGGTAAGTGCAATCCCCTCTGAAAACTGACCTGTGAGAGTATTTGTATAAGGTTGTGTACCGTATGAGTACTGAGAGCACAATGTTATTATAATGGTTTCCACACATAAATGACCATTTACACACATTATTTAGTTAATTAGTTAGTATTGATTTAAAAAGATTTGTTATACCGTCATTCGAGCAATGAGTTGACACCATGGTAGTTTACAAAATATTACAAATCAGATCTGAACAAATCAATACCAGAGAGGGGACAAATCACTAATTGACAATCAATCAGAAAGGAGGAGTTGCATAGAACAGCAATACATATCAGATCAGTAGCCAGAACACAAAACAAAGGGGAAATGAAAGGAGAGGAAAAGAAATAGTACTTAATAATAAATCATTAATATTCAGACTAGGAGCAGCAGAAAAGTCAGATTTCAACAAGTTGTTTAAACTCTTTGTAAGAATTCTCTGTACAAATGTCTAATGGTACACAGAATGAGGACCAGAAAAGAGAAAGCTGCTCTCCTTGTTCACACATGTCTAAACTTTCGAACTGAGAGTACTTTCAAAAGGTGCATTTGTGATGATCTCAATTGCCTAGATAGTGAGTAGGGAAAGAAATAAAAATGGAGGTGATGCGGGTAACCCATGTAGAAGGTATTATGTGCCAGGAAGTTAATTGTTGATAGAGCGGCATCCATAGCTGCTGTTATGTTGATCCATCTCATCGCTGGCCTTCCTCTTTGCATTGACTTTCAATCTTAGCAGCCATGATGACTTTCTCTAATGATCTCTCTCTTCGCATGATGGGCCTGATATTCAAAAGGCATTTACATGGTTTACAGGCCAGTAAACCATATAAATGCCTCAAATGGGGATATTCAATAGCACTCACATGGTTAGTGCTGTTGAATATTCCCTCCTAATTCCCCTATGTGCCACGATGCTATCCAGTTAGCATCGGGTCGTGTCGGGGGCATTCCAGGGTGGAGCAGAGGCGGTGACAAATGCTAACCGGGCAGCAGTAATATTGCATGCTGCCTGGTTAGTGATCTGTGCCTTAAAGATAGGCGAGGAAAACCCTCATATATCTTTAAGGTGCAGGAGCTAACCAGGCAGTATGCAACATCATTGCTGCCCGGTTAGCTACTGCGGCTTCCGGAGTGTGTGGCGATCCCCGGATATTCAATGCTAGGGACGCATATGACCCCAGCATTGAATATCCAGGGTTAAGAGTCGTAGGCCCAAATCAATATTGAACTTGATGTGTCCAAAATATGAAAGCTGAACTCGTGACATCTGAGCTTCCAAAGAAAGCTTAGGTTTGATCCCCTCTAGTACTGACTGGGATTTGTTCTTTGGGCAGTCCCCGGCCATCCCAGAGCAGAGCACCGCACCGGGTGGCCTGGGAGCTCCAGCCCAATCGGGGCTGTGGGAGGGGCTGAATCACCTGATCAGAATGATGCCGGTCTTCTCTTCTCCCGGCCACTCCAGAGCAGAGCATCGCACCGCGTGGCCTGGGAGCTCTAGCCCAATCCGGGCTGTGGGAGGGACAAAGGTCTCCCTAATTAGGACCCCCTCACCCAGGCGCCCGTGCCTGCCAGGCCCGCGCCAAAGAGCCACGCCAAAGGGCTCTTTGGCGCGGCCCTTAGGCGTGCTGTAACCGTAATTGTCACCCCAACAATAACGTGTCCACTTTCCATCCTATGACAAGTTGTACAGACTGAGTCATCACAGGTAAACAGCTCAAGAAATCCTGCACAGCATAGCCTACAGGACCCTCCGCCGCCTCACTCCCATCTCATTGCTTGTAAGTTAACATTGCTGCTTTGCCTGGACAATCCATTGCTGCCTCATTGCCTGTAAGTTAACATTGCTGCTTGCCTGGACAATCCATTGCTGCCTCATTGCTTGTAAGTTAACATTGCTGCTTTGCCTGGACAATCCATTGCCGCCTTATTGCTTGTAAGTTAACATTGCTGCCTTGCCTGGACAATCCATTGCTGCCTCATTGCTTGTAGGTTAACTTGCCTCCCATTACTTACATTGACCTTTGCTGCATAGGCTATAGTCTCCCCACTACCCATTGCTTGTATTTTAACCTATAATGCATAGCGCGCAGTCCCCACTTGTAACTCAACGTATACTGCATAGAGTATAGAATCCTTAGCCACCTAACATATGCTGCATAGCCCCACTACTCCTCTTCTATGGCCCCACATCACATTGTCCTTCTCTTCCTCATACTCCCCAACTGCCTCCCCTCCTACCAGCACCCCCACTCCTCTCCCCCTACTCTCCCTCTACCTTCCTCACTTCTCCCTCCATTCTGTCTTCTAAGCTAGCATCTGCTCTTGAGCTTCATCACACCCTCCGCCTCATTCAACCAGCCCCTCTCTCTTTAAGGCAACCCCACCCTCGCTTCCGCTGTACTGCCTCCGCTTTACTCCGCTCTCTACTACTCCTTCTCCTTCTCTCATCAGGGTAATATCAACCCCAACCCTGGCCCCCCTCGATTTCTCTCTCACTCCAAGAAGAGTTCCTCGCGTACCTTATCTAATCTCATCCATATCCCTCTCCTTTTCCCTTCCACCCTCCCTCCCTCATGTCTCACTCTAAAAAGAGATCCTCACGTAACCTATCGAATATCATCAATATCCCCCGTCATTCCCCTTTCACTCCCCCTCCCTCATGTCCCTCATGGAGGGCACACTCATCCAGAGGCGCCCACCCATACCCTGGCCCCTTTAGATCTCTGTATTACTCTGACAATAGACCCTCACGTAACAACCCCCCTAGACCCCTGTCTTATTCTGGAAAGAAATCCTCATGTAACTTGTCCAACCTTATCCATATCCCTCCCCTTTCCCCCTCCACTCTCCCGTTCTCATGTGCCCTATGGAACGCATGTTCAGTCTCTAACAAACTCCCTTTTACTCGTGATCTCTTCATCTCTAATGCTCTACACCTTCTTGCCCTAACTGAGACCTGGCTCCTCCCAGATGATACCGCATCCATTGCTGCTCTCTGCCACAGGGGCTACCAGTTCTCCCACATACCTCGATCCACTGGCTGCGGTGGTGGTGTTGGGCTTATACTTTCTCCCTCTTGCCAATTCCAAACCCTCCCACTGCCTCAGTCACACTTCTCCCTCTCTTTCGAAGTCCACTCCATTCGTCTCCTCACACCACTTCCCCTCCAAGTAGCTGTTATCTATCGCCCACCCGACAAATCCAAATCGACCTTCCTTACTGACTTTGATGCCTGGCTTTCCGTCTTTCTGGATCCTTCTTCCCCCACTCTTATTCTTGGCGATTTTAACATTCACGTTGATAACCCCTCCGATCCCCATGCTTTAAAGATCCTCGCCCTCACCTCCTCGTTTGACCTCCAACTTTGTTCCACTGCCCCAAACCCACTTGCACGGCCACTGCCTTGACCTGATACTCTTCTCTAATTCCTCTCCCTCAAACTTCCGAAACTCAATCCTTCCCTCATCTGACCATCACCTTTTAACCTTTAATCTCCAGCTTCCGTTGTCTCAACCTCGTCCTGTCTCCTCCGACCTATTAAGAAACCTTCATAATATTGATCCGTTGATTCTCTCCTCTGCCATTTCTCCATCTCTTTCCTCCATTATGTCCTTCGAGCCTGTCGACGAAGCAGTATCCTCTTCTAATACTGCACTATCCTCGGCTCTTGACACTCTTGCCCCACCCACCCCACATCCTGTCAGCCGTTCTGCTCCCCAGCCCTGGCTTTCATCCACAACCCACTATTTATGCACCTGTGCCCGTTCTGCTGAATGTGCTTGGACCAAATGCCGCTCCCCGGAAGACCTTCTACACTTTAAATTCATGCTTGGCTCCTTCCTTCTGGTCGCCGTATCCTTTTTAAGATACGGCGACCAGAATTGTGTTATTAGAAAAGGTTCAGAGAAGAGCCACCAAAATGGTAAGGGGGATGGAAGGATACTCCTATGAAGAAAGGCTAAAAAGATTAGGGCTCTTTAACCTGGAAAAGAGACGGCTGAGGGGCGATATGATAGAAGTCTATAAATTAATGAACGGAGTGGAATGGGTAAACATAGATCGATTGTTTACGTTATCAGAATATAGAAAGACTAGGGGGCATGCAATAAAGCTACAGGGTAAACTATTTAAGACTAATAAAAGAAAATATTTTTTCACTCAACGTGTAATCAAACTCTGGAATTTGTTACCGAAGAAAGTAGTAAAGGCTGTTAGTGTAGCTGGGTTTAAAAAAGGTTTGGACAAGTTCCTGGAGGAAAGGTCCATAAACCATTATTAAGAAGGGACCCAGGATATCAATACTTGACCCAGTACAAGCATTGTGGAACCTGTGTCTTTTGGGGAAACTTCTAGGTACGTATGACCTAGATTGGCCACTGTTGGAAACAGGATACTGGGCTTGATGGACCTTGGTCTGACCCAGTATGGCATATTTTATGTTCTTATGTTCCAGTCAGCCATAGCACTTGCCAAACAAGAAAGCATAGTTACTCACCTGCAACAGGTGATCTCCGGGAACAGCAGGAATTTAGTCCTCATATATGGGTATCGTTGGTACCGACGGAGCCTGCGCAGGAATGCTCCCCAGCGTCCAATCTGAAAGCTTTTGGGAGCATCCCACAGCACCTGCATGCTGCCTTCCTGCCTTTCCCAACTGCCTCTCTCCAGTTGAGTTTTAAAACTGAGACAAAGAGAGAGAGAGGGAAAGGAAAGAGATAGATAGAGAGATACAACTCCTAGGGGAGGTGGGTGGGTTGTGAGGACTAAATTCCTGCTGTTCCCGGAGATCACCTGTTACAGGTGAGTAACTATGCTATCTCCAGGAACAAGCAGGAATATAGTCATCACATATGGGGACTCCCTAGATTTAGGTGCCAGGGAGAGACCCCAGAAGTTGTGTGTCCCTGAGAAGGGCTCCACTTCCCCCCATGGATCTCTGGCATCCTACCAGGGATGGTGGGTAGGAGTTGATTAGGTATGGAACAGGTGTTTGAGAACAGCCTGACCAAACATGGCATCCCGGCGGGAGTCCTTGTACAAGCAGTAATGGGCTGTGAAGGTATGAACCGAGGCCCTAGTGGCTGCTCGACAGATGTCATCAATAGACACCGAGTTTAGATGAGCCATTGAGGCTGCCATGGATCTCACATTGTGAGCTGTGACATGGCCCTCCAGAGAAAGGTTCTTACTCTGATAGGCGAAAGAAATACACTGAGCAATCCAGTTAGATAGAGTTCTCTTGGAAACTGGAAGTCCCAAATGAGAAGGATCAAAAGCAACAAAGAGTTGAGAGGACTTTCTATGTTGCTGTGTTCTTTGTAAGTAAAAAGCTAGGGCTCTTTTACAGTCTAAGGTATGAAGATTATTCCTCTCTGCATTTGATGCATGAGGTCCTGGAAAAAAGACAGGTAGGTAGACCTCTTGGTTGAGATGAAAAGGCGAAACCACCTTAGGCATAGAGTGTGGATGAGTCCTAAGAACTACCTTGTCATGATGGAACCTTGTATAAAGTGGATTAGCTACTAGTGCTTGCAATTCACTAATGCGGCGTGCTGATGTGATTGCAATGAGAAAGATAATCTTCCAAGAAAGAAATTTCAAGGAGGTGGTAGCTAAAGGTTCGAAAGGTGGCTTCATGAGCTGACCAAGAACCAGATTTAGGTCCCATGCCACCGGAGGTGGTCTAATGGGAGGTTTAGTTAGAAGGAGGCCTCTCATAAATCTTGCTATAAGAGGATGAGAGGAAATAGGTTGTCCATTTAGAGGCTTGAGGGAAGCTGCAATAGCACTCAAATGGACTCTTACTGAATTTGTCTTAAGGCCTGCATTAGACAAATGGAGGAGATACTCCAGCAAAGATTATAGAAGTATGGCAAGGGGGTTAAGACCCTTTTCCGAACACCAAATAGTAAACCTTTTCCACTTGAAAGCATAAGAACGTCTAGTGGAAGGTTTTCTGGAAGCATAAAGAACATCTTTTACTTGCTGAGAAAGATGAAGATCTTGGAGATCTAGGCCTTCAGCAACCAAGCCCTGAGATGTAGAGACTGGGGATTGGGATGCCATAACATTCCGTTCTCCTGAGATAGGAGATCTGGAGCAGACCCTAACTCCAGGGAGGGAGCTTGAGAGAGATGTAGAAGCAGGGGATACCACACTTGCAGTGGCCAATGTGGTGCAATGAGGATCATGTAGCCCCTGTCTCTCTGAAGCTTGAAGAGGGTTTTGGGAATTAGGGGAATGGGTGGAAAGGCATACAGGAAGTCTTGATCCCAATAAAGGAGGAAAGCATCCTTGGCCTGAGCCCCCTGAGCCGGAGTTCTGGAACAGAACCGGGGAAGTTTGGCATTCCACGGACTTGCAAAGAGGTCTATGTCAGGGTTCCCCAAAGTTGAAATATCCTGGTCACCTGGTCTGCATGCAGAGACCACTCGTGTGGAAGGAGAACTCGACTGAGTCTGTCCGCCCAAGAGTTTTGAATGCCTGGAAGATATACTGCCATCAGATGGATCTGATGCTCTTTGGCGAAGGCCCATAGTCGCAAAGCTTCATTGCAAAGCGACAGAGAGCCTGTTCCCCCCTGCTTGTTCACATAGAACATGGCTACCTGATTGTCCGTATGAATGAGGACTGTCTTGCAGCTGAGCAGGGGGTGGAACACTCGCAGAGCTAGGAAAATTGCTCTGAGTTCCAAGAGGTTGATGTGTAGAGAACTCTCTTGGGGAGACCAGGTGCCCTGGGTGGAGAAGTCTTGCAGATGAGCTCCCCAACCCTTTGGAGAAGCATCTGTTGTGAGAGTTGCTTGGGGTAAGGGTTGTTGAAAAGGGCACCCCAGCAACAGATTTGGAGTGGATGTCCACCATTGGAGGGACAAAATGTGGTGACTTGTGTTTGCTATTTTGTCTGACAGGCACCCTGATGCCTGGGTCCATTGGGTAGATAAAGTCCACTGAGCTGCCCTCATGTGGAGGTGAGCATATGGAACCACATGCACGGTGGATGCCATGTGGCCCAGCAATTGCAACATGTCTCGAGCAGTTAGATGAGGCTTTAGCACTGCTTGAGAAGCTAACTGCACCAAGCGAAGGCCCTTGCACTTGTGGTATCCAAAAAAGCTCCTATGAACTCCAAAGATTGAGTGGGAGTCAGACTGGATTTTGGGATGTTTATTACCAGCCCTAAATACTGAAGGATACGCATTGTGCAGGATAGAGAAGTCTTGACCTCTGACTGTGTTGGAGCTCGAATGAGCCAGTCATCCAAGTAAGGGAAGACGAATATTCCCAGAGTGTGTAGAAATGCTGCTACCACAGCCATGCATTTCGTGAACACCCTTGGTGCAGAGGCCAGACCAAAAGGAAGCACCCTGTATTGGTAGTGCTTTCCCTGAAAAAGAAACCGAAGGAACCTTCTGTGGGTTGGATGGATGAGAACATGGGTGTACGCATCCTTGAGATCTAGAGAACACAGCCAATCCTGACTCTGAAGGTATGGAAGCAGAGCTCCGAGAGAAACCATTTTGAATTTCTCTTTGACAAGGAATTTGTTCAATTCTCTGAGATCTAAGATAGGTCTGTATCCCCCTGTTTTCTTTGGAATAAGAAAATAAGGGGAATAGAACCCTGTGCCCTGCTGATGCAGAGGCACTTCTTCTATTGCCCTCTGGGCAAGAAGGATGGTAACCTCCTGGCCTAACAGGTTGACGAGAGAAGTCGGAGAATTGAACTGCATCACTATTGTGTGAGGGGGCATACTTGAAAAATGAAGTTTGTACCCTTCCTTTATGATGGAGAGTGTCCAATGCTCTGCTGTTATTTGCCCCCATCTGGGAGCAAAATGACATAACCTTCCTGGAATGGTGGACGGTTCTGGTCCTTCCAGAGCCAGAAAGGCTAAGTTCTCTAGCTGAAAGTCAAAGGCCCTGAGGAGGCTAAGGCTGCTGGGCCGGTGGAGGCCTAGCAGCCTTAGCGTTCTTCTGTTTGGGTGGTTGCTGACGTTTGGTTGAAAACTGACCTGCAGAAGATGTCTGCTGACCATAAGCAGGATAAAATCTTTTCTTTTTAGAAAAAGATGTTTTCTTGAACAACGTTTTCCTAACAGGATCAGCAGTAGACTTGGATAGTCTATCCAAAGTGTAATTTTCAGCATCCATTTCATTGGCTTTTTCCTGCCAATCTTTACCAAACAGGTTCCCACCAGTACAAGGGATATTTCCCAATTTATCTTGTACCCAGAGCTCTAAATCAGATGCTTGGAGCCAAGCAATTCTACGTGCACCTATGGCAATAGCCGAGGTTCTGCTTATACATTCAAAGCAGTCGAAGGCTGCACGATTGGAAAATTTAGAGACATCTTGAGCATGTTTGAGCCAAGTGAGAAAGTCCTGCCTTTTATCCTCAGAAATGAAAGGACTTAAAGTCTGTAAATGATCTGTGACTTCCTTTAGGAACATTCCCATGTAGAGACTATAGGAAGTGATTCTTGCAGCAAGCATGGAAGCTTGAAAGACTCTACGTCCAAAAGCATCCAGGGTTCTGCATTCACGTCCTGGAGGATTAGAGGCATGTCTTTTTGCACTTCTAATCCTTCTCATAGCAGACTCCACCACAATAGAGTGGTGAGGAAGCTGAGTTTTATGGAACCCAGAACAAGGAGGGACACGATACATAGTATCTAACCTACAAGAATGAGGAGAGGTGGTAAGAGGTGTTTCCCACGTCCTCAACATGAGATCATATAGAATCTCATGAATGGGTAAGGTAGCTGCCTCCTTAGGAGTTTTGGGATATTGTAAAATATCCAACTCCTTGGCCCTTGGCTCTGTCTCAGGGGCCACAGTGATGGACAGGCCCCGAGCCACCTCTCTGATGAAGTCTTGGAAAGACATGTCCTCTGGAGGAGACATTCTGCGTTTAGGGGAGGAGGACTCCTGTGGAAGAAGCAACGCTGCATCGACAGAACTTTCAGAATCCTCAGATTCTTCTGAGGAATCGAAGTATCGTCTGTCCGGATGCTCCTGCAGAGCCCGATACCTGTATCAACCAAGATCGGTACCGGGAATAACTGGTACCGGAGAATCGGTACCGGAGGGCATCGGAGGACAGGGTACCGGCATAGCAGACACCGATGCTGATGTCAATGCTATCGGTACCGATACCGATACCAATGCCAGTGCCAATGCCGGTACCGGTGGAGTTGTCTGTTGTGATACCAAGGGCATCGATGCCGCAAGGAAAGCCGCTAGACTGCGTTCCATGGACAGAATTCTCTGGTCCATAGACGCTGCCAATGCCTGGAAGTCGGTACCGGTGGAGACCATCGGTACCCCAGAGCATGGCACCAGGAGATCTGTCGAGGCCGAGCCATCGAGAACATCCTGGAACCCCGATAATGATGCTTTGGAAGCCGAAGCCTCCCACCAGGGTAATTTTGCCGGTGAAGAATCCTCGAGGGCAACGCCAGAGGCATCTCGATGCTTAGAAGGAGATCTACCCTTCGAGGACCGGCTGGATTTATGTTTAGTTACCTGAGATCCACGGGAGGAAGAAGAAGCCCTGGAAGACGTCGATGCCACCGAAGCCGCATCAGAGGGAAACAGGGTACTGAGCTTGGCAGCTCGGTTCTGCCGACCTCTTTTAGACATCATAGCACAGGACACACAATCTGTGATGGAGTGGTCAGGACCTAAACATTTTAAACACCATTCATGGGTGTCGGTGATGGAAATGGTACCGCCACATTTTGTGCACTTTTTAAAACCTGAGGCAGGTTTTTCCATGTTAAGGAAAGTTTTTGGGCCTAAGGCCCAAAAAGGCGGGTGCACCTGAAGAAAAGGAAAAACAGATATATATATATATTTTTTTTTTGAAATAGGAAAAGAAAGACTAGCGATACCGGTAGAGTGTCGAAGAAGGCAGACGCGACCACAAAAAGAAATAAAGAAATAAAGAAATTCTTCTGCGGTGACAGGAACACGACGTGCTGGCTCCGCGGAAAAAGAAGAACTGGAGAGAGGCAGTTGGGAAAGGTGGGAAGGCAGCACGCAGGTGCTGTGGGATGCTCCCAAAAGCTTTCTGATTGGATGCTGGGGAGCGTTCCCGCGCAGGCTCCGTCGGTACCGACAATACCCATATGTGATGACTACATTCCTGCTTGTTCCTGGAGATTACTACATCCACCTGACTAACTCCCTTGCCTCTGATCCTCGCCACCTCTTTAATACCCTCAATTCTCTCCTCAAGGTGCCCCCGCCCTCCCTTTCTGCCCAAACCCTAGCCGACTACTTCCACGATAAAATCCACAAGATTACCTACCAATTCCCCACTTCCTCATCTACCTCCATCACCCCCCCAATACTCCCCCCATCCATACTTCCTCTGCTACCCTCTCCTCCTTCCCTACAATCTCCAAAGAAGAAACCACTCTCCTTCTTTCCTCCTCCAAACTCACTACCTGTTCCTCTGACCCTATCCCCACCCATCTCCTACACCCTATCTCCCCCACCGTTTTCCCCTCCATCTCTCATATTCTCAACCTTTCACTTTCCACTGCAACTTTCCCCATTGACTTCAAACTTTTAGTTTAAATTTAAAACACAGAAGAGAGCTTTCTGGTTACATTTGGAACCCATCAGAGAGCTTGTAGTCTAAATTTAATAGTCACTCAGGGCCTAGCATCAGCAAAGTACTTTTAGCTTAAATTTAAAACACAGAAGAGAGCTTTCTGGTTAAATTTCGAACCCAGCAGAGAGCTTGTAGTTTAAATTTCATAAGAAGTTAGAGCCTAGCAGCAGCTAAGAGCTATAATTTAAATCAAATCAGAATACAGCTTACCTCAGCAGCACAAGACAGGGTACTGTGTAGCAGCCCTCTTTTAATAAGTGTTATTTCCCTCTCTCCCTCCCCAACACCCACTCACCCCTGGGATAATCGTAGCTTTATAGGTACTTACACATCTTAAAAGGCAGGAGGTGCTCTCAGGTGAAGCTCATTACCCAAATCAGTCATACACTAAGGACCTGCGATTAGTTAAGCTTCAGGTGAACAAGGTATATTACACGTATTAGGTACAGTTTTATTAGTATAAATATCCATAGCAACCCTTAGTAAGTAAAGACCTTAGATCTAAACACAAACTTAAAACTAAGATGCAGACAGCAGTCCAGCAGCGGGATGGGGGCTTTCCAGTCTTTTGCATTGAGTGTCACATGTATGATTTTCTCCCAGTTGGTGAGAGGTCTTACGTGTGCACTAGGTGCAAGGAGTTCTTTGCTCTCAGGGAACGAGTCCGTTCTCTAGAGGTTAAAGTAGCAGACTTGGAAAGCATAAGACAGACAGAGAGGTACATAGACGAGACCTACAGGGATATAGTCCTGAAGTCCCACCTCCAGTCTGGCAGCATCCCTGTTGCCATGGAGAAGAGAGGTCACGTGACAGGAGAGCATCACCCTGGTGTGGCAGGAAGTGATCCTGTAACTAGGACCTGTCCTACAGGTGATGTAAAACCCTCTCGCACCGAGGAAGATTCTCCAGGGCCATGTGCCCATGAGGGAAGGGTTAGGACAGCCGTTATAGTTGGTGATTCGATCATTAGGCATGTAGATAGCTGGGTGGCTGGTGGACGTGAGGATCACCTGGTAACATGCCTGCCTGGTGCGAAGGTAGCGGACCTCACGCGCCACCTAGATAAGGTCTTAGATAGTGCTGGGGAGGAGTCTGCTGTCTTGGTACATGTCAGTACCAATGACATAGGAAAATGTGGTAGGGAGGTTCTGGAGGCTAAATTTAGGCTTTTAGGTAGGAAGTTGAAATCCAGAACTTCCAGGGTAGCATTCTACGAAATGCTTCCTGTTCCACGCGCAGGACCCAAAAGGCAGGCAGAGCTCCGGAGTCTCAATGCGTGGATGAGACAGTGGTGCAGAGATGAGGGTTTTGGATTTTTTAGGAACTGGGGAACATTCTGGGGAAAGGAGGGGCTCTTCTGAAGGGATGGGCTTCACCTTAACTGGGATGGAACCAGGCTGCTGGCATTAACCTTTAAAAAGGAGATAGAGCAGCTTTTAAACTAGGTTATAGGGGAAAGCCGACAGTCGCCCAAGAGCAGATGGTTCGGAAGAATGTATCTTTGAAGGATACTACCAAAAGCAGAAAGGTTCCACAAAAGAGTAAAGTAGCCCAAATGCCCTCAAGTATGGAGCAGACAGAGCTTAAAGAACCCAAATTACCCATGTCTAACAATAGCCAAATTAATATGAATAAAATACATTCTCTAAAATGCTTGTATGCAAATGCTAGAAGTCTAAAAAATAAGATGGGAGAGTTAGAATATATAGCACTAAATTAAAGGTTAGATATGAATGGAATATCAGAGACATGGTGGAAGGAGGACAACCAGTGGGACACTGTGATACCTGGGTACAAACTATATCGTAATGATAGAGCTGATAAAATTGGTGGAGGGGTTGCTCTCTATGTTAGAGAGGGCATTGAGTCAGAAAGGATTAAAGTTTTGCAGGAAACAAAATCTGCTGTAGAATCTATATGGATTGAAATTCCATGTAAAAGGGGGAAGGCAATGGCAGTGGGGGTGTACTATCGAGCGCCTGGCCAGAATGACCAAATGGATGATGAAATGCTCAAAGAAATCAAGGAATCTAACAAAGCTTACAGCGCAGTAATAATAATGGGTGATTTCAACTACCCCGGTATCGACTAGGTCAGTGTCACGTCAGGACATGCTAGGGAGATAAAGTTCCTAGATGAAATAAATGACTGCTTCTTGGAGCAGCTGGTTCATGAACTGACCAGAGGGGAAGCCATATTAGACCTAGTCCTTAGTGGAACACCAGATCTAGTGCAAGAGATAAGGTTGTTGGGGCCACTTGGCAATAGTGATCATAGCATGATCGCCTTTGATTTAATTAGTGGAGGAGGGATAGTAAGGAAATCCACAGTACTGCCTTTTAACTTTCGAAAGGGAGACTATGATAAAATAAGAAAACAGTTAAGAAAAAACTAAAAGGAGCAGTTGCAAAGGTTAAAGACGTACGTCAGGCTTGGCTGTTGTTGAAAAATACTATCTTGGAAGCCCAGACCAGCTGTATTCCACGCTTTAAGAAAAGTGGAAGGAAGTCCAAAAAGCTGCCAGCATGGTTTAAAGGTGAGGTCAGAGAGGCTGTTGTTGCCAAAAAAGCATCTTTCAGGAAGTGGAAAAAAGAGCCAAACAACGAAACCTGGAAACAGCACAAGCACTGGCAAGTCAAATGCAAGGCATTGATAAGGCAGGCAAAGGGAGAATTTGAGAAGAAACTTGCTGCGGAAGCAAAAACGCGAAGTAAAGACCTTTTCAAGTACATTCGTAGCAAAAAAAACTTTGAGAGAGTCAGTTGGTTCATTAGATGATAAAGGGGTTAAAGAAGCACTAAGAGGCGACAAGGCGATAGCGGAGAGACTGAATGAATTCTTTGCTTCAGACTTTACTGAGGAAGATGTAGGGATGTTACCCATGACTGAAGTGGTATTTAAAGGTGCGGAAGAATTGAAGGAAAAATCGATACATCGGGAAGATGTATTACAGCAATTAGATAAACTGAAGAGTAGCAAATCACCTGGGCCGGATGGTATACATCCAAGGGTGTTGAAAGAACTGAAATATGAGATTGCAGACCTGCTATTAGTAATTTGTGAACTATCATTAAAATCATCTCTAATACCTGAAGATTGGAGGATCGTCAACGTAATACCAATTTTTAAAAAGGGTTCCAGGGGTGATCCGGGAAACTACAGATCGGTGAGCCTGACATCAGTACCTGAAAAAATGGTAGAAACCATCATAAAGAATAAAATTACTCAGCATGTAGATAGTCATGGCCTAATGGGAGACAGCCAACATGGCTTTAGACAAGGAAGATCTTGTCTCACTAATCTGTTATGTTTTTTGAAGGAGTGAATAATCAGGTGGACAAAGGTGAGTTGGTTGATATTGTGTATCTGGACTTTCAGAAAGCCTTTGACAAAGTCCCTCATGAGAGACTTTTGGCAAAACTAAAGAGTCATGGGATAGGAGGCAGTGTACTATTGTGGATCAGGAACTGGTTAAAAGATAGCAGAGGGTAGGGCTAAATGGCCAATTTTCCCAATGGAGAAAGGTGAATAGTGGTGTACCCCAGGGATCTGTGCTGGGTCCGCTGCTTTTTGACATATTCATAAATGACCTGGAAAGTGGAATAACGAGTGAGGTTATCAAATTTGCAGATGACACAAAACTATTTAAAGTTGTTAAAACCCAAGAGGATTGTGGAAAATTGCAAGAGGATCTTGATAAATTGGAAGACTGGGCATCAAAATGGCAGATGAAATTTAATGTGGACAAGTGCAAGGTTATGCACCTAGGGAAGAACAACCCAAACTATGGTTACACGATGCAAGGTTCCACATTAGGAACTACCACCCAGGAAAAAGATTTAGGCGTCATTGTGGATACCATGTTAAAACCCTCGGCCCAGTGTGCAGCGGCGGCCAAGAGAGCAAATAGAATGCTAGGTATGATAAGGAAAGGAATGGAAAATAAAACAAAAGATATTATAATGCCTCTATATCGTTCCATGATGAGACCGCACCTTGAATATTGTGTGCCATTCTGGTCGCCGTATCTTAAAAAGGATATAGCGATTTTAGAAAAGGTTCAGAGAAGAGCCACCAAAATGGTAAAGGGGATGGAAGGATACTCCCATGAAGAAAGGCTAAAAAGGTTAGGGCTCTTTAACCTGGAAAAGAGATGGCTGAGGGGAGATATGATGGAAGTCTACAAATTAATGAACGGTGTGGAACGGGTAAACGTAGATCGATTGTTTACCTTATCAGAATATAGAAAGACTAGGGGACATGCAATGAAGCTACAGGGTAAACTATTTAAGACTAATAAAAGAAAATATTTTTTCACTCAACGTGTAATCAAACTCTGGAATTTGTTACCGGAGGATGTAGTAAAGGCTGTTAGTGTAGCTGGGTTTAAAAAAGGTTTGGACAAGTTCCTGGAGGAAAGGTCCATAAACCATTATTAAGAAGGGACCCAGGATATCAATGCTTGAACCAATACAAGCATTGTGGAACCTGTGTCCCTTGGGGAAACTGCTAGGTACATATGACCTAGATTGGCCACTGTTGGAAACAGAATACTGGGCTTGATGGACCTTGGTCTGATCCAGTATGGCATATCTTATGTTTTTATGTTCATGCGGTCGTCACACCTCTCCTCATGAAACCCTCACTCAATCTCATCTGTCCTTCTAACTAGTGGCCCATCTCCCTCTTTCCCTTCATATCTAAACTACTAGAATGAGCAGTCCACCACCTCTGCCTCGACTTCCTCACCTCCCAGGCCCTCTTGGACCCACTACAATCCAGCTTCCATCCCCTACACTCCACTGAAACGGCTCTTACAAAAGTCTCCAATGACTTGTTCCTTGCTAAATCTAAGGGCCTCTACTCAGTGCTCATCCTTCTTGATCTCTCCGCTGCCTTTGACACTGTTGACCACAATCTTCTCCTCACCACCCTCTCCTCACTTGGTTTCAAGGGCTCCGTACTATCCTGGTTCTTCTCCTGCCTCTCCCATCGCTCCTTTAGTGTATGCTCTGGTGTCCCCTCCTCCTCTCCCACCCCGCTGCATGTTGGTGTACCCCAGGGATCCATCTTGGGCCCCCTCCTTTTCTCCCTCTATACCCAATCCCTTGGTGCACTCATCTCCTCCCATGGTTTTCAATACCATCTATAAGCCAATGACTCCCAAATCTACCTCTCTACACCTAATATCTCTCCAGCAATCCAGACCAGGATCTCTGCCTGCCTTTCTGACATCGCTGCCTGAATGTCTCATCGCCGCTTGAAGTTGAACATGGCCAAGACTGAACTCCTTGTCTTTCCCCCCAACTGCTCCCCTCCTCTTCCCCCTTTCTCAGTCTCCGTGGATGGATCTACGATCCTTCCTGATCCCTCGGCCTGCAATCTGGGGTTATCTTTGACGCCTCTCTCTCCTTCACCACACATATCCAGCTCATAGCTAAGACCTGCCGCTTCTTTCTCTACATTAGCAAAATATGCCCCTTCCTTTCTGAACACACTACCAAAACGCTTATTCACTCCTTAGTCTCTTCTCGCCTCGACTACTGCAATCTACTACTTGCTGGTCTCCCCATGAGCCCGCTCTTTCCCTTTCAATCTATACAAAATTATGCTGCTCGACTAATCTTCTGCCAGTCTCACTATGCCCACATTACTCCGCTTCTCAAGTCGCTTCACTGGCTCCCTATCCAATTCCGCATTCAATTCAAACCTCTCCTACTGATTTATAGATGCATTCACTCTGCGGCCCCTCAATACCTCTCATCTCTTATTTCTCCCTGCATCCCCCCTCAGGAACTTCGCTCTGCAAACAAATTACTTCTATTTAGGCCTTTCACTCGCACCGCTAACTCCCGACTTTGCTCCTTTCACCTAACTGCACCTTACGCCTGGAATAGCCTACCTGTGTCTATGCGCCAGTCACCCTCACTGTCCCTCTTCAAATCCAGATTGAAGAACCACCTCGTCACTATCGCTTTCAGATCCTGACTTCTTTCCTTCATCTCAACCTGACCCCAATCAATTTTCATGACCGAATTGTAAAGACCATATTGAGCTTTGCACCGACTTGACTAATGCTCTGTACTGTCTCAACTAGATTGTAAGCTTGGATGAGCAGGACTCGGATGAGCAGGGACTGCCTGCTGTATATGTGCCTGTACAGCGCTGCATTCGTGGCGCTATATAAATGCTAAAAAGCAGTAATAGTAGTAGTAGCAGTCCATGTATACACAATATTGTTTGCCAGCACCATAATTCAAAGGCATCGTTGTCCAACTTTCTCATCCATATGATATTATTGAAAATATCTTGGCTTGGACAAGTCATATTGTTATATGGAGAGATTCATCTCTGCTCTTGCGAATCTTGTCTAGCTTCGCAGCTATTCTGCCAAGAGCAATGCATCACTGGATTTCTTGACTGCTTGTCATTTCTTTATTGATGTAAGCAGGTTAAATTTGTCAGCTATTTCTTCTCCATCAAGGATGAAATTGATTTTGCCAGTTGTCAGGATCTTTGTCTTCTTTACATTAAGGTGCAGGCCCATTTTAAGACTATGTTCCTTGATCTTGAGAAGCAAATGTTTCAGATCGTCTTCACTTTCAGCCAGTAGTGTGGTATCATCAGTATAGCGAAGGTTGTTGATGAGTCTTCCACCATCTTCACACCTACAGTCCTGCTTCTCTGATGACTTTTTTGCATATTCATTAAACAGGTAGGGAGAAAGTTTGCAGCCTTATTTTATATAAATTGTAGACATTTATTGTTGGAATGGGAGAACCTTATCAATAGAGTAACAGTAGTATAATCTGTTCAAAATAAGTGTATGTAAAATAGTTTTAAGAGCCTTCACATACTGATAGGGTCTAATGGATCTGATTATCTTTAGAGAAAAAAAAGGATTTCTTCACCACTCAACAGCTATTCTATGAGCATGTGTGTTGGACCAATGTTTATGAAGACCTATACACATGATCTGGAAATGCTCTCAATCAGAAAGCTTGATCTCCTCTCCCAATTTCATAGTATATTTTATTATACCTACTGGTGAATGAAGCATAACAGGGGAGACAAAGGGATCTCTTCACTGTGGAGCCCATTCAGAAATCTTGACAGGCCTGATCTGCACCCAGTTCTGATCCTGTGGGAGATAGATGTCCCCTTGAGAGCAGAACCGGGGCACAGGGCCTGGATGTCCCAGATGTGCCCCAATTCCATCCTGCTATGTGCCTCACAGATTCCTCAGCTAGTGTAGCCTGGGCTCCTGCATGGAGCCGCAGTGCAGTGGCATCCTGTCACCATGGCACTGTAACTCCATGCAGGGGCCCCGATTGCCTGCACAACGCCAAAGTGTCCTTTTCCCCACTGTCCGACACCTTGCATGTTTAGATAGTAATTTTCTTAGCGGGCGTTTA
The DNA here is from genome assembly GCA_033557465.1 of Ichthyophis bannanicus. Taxonomy (NCBI): domain Eukaryota; kingdom Metazoa; phylum Chordata; class Amphibia; order Gymnophiona; family Ichthyophiidae; genus Ichthyophis; species Ichthyophis bannanicus. The sequence continues at coordinate 724,789,266 of CM066032.1, forward strand.
ATGTTTTAAGGCACCTATGTTAAGCCTATTTTATAATGACAAGTAAGCGCCTACTTATATTTATTAAATACTACACTAAGTGGCCTAACATGTTCCTTCATTGCAGTCACGGATACCTACCACCAGTCATAGAGCTGGCGTAAATGCTCATATCTATAGAAACATAGAAGCATGATGGCAGAAAAAGACCACATGGCCTATCTAGTCAGCCCTTCCATATCAACTACAATAGTCCCCTTTTCTCCTTTAGAGATCCTCTGTGTTTGTACCCTGCTTTTTTGAATTCAGATACTGCCTTTGTGTCCACCACTTCCACTGGGAGACTATACTATGCATCTACCACTCTTTCTGTAAAGAAATATTTCCATATGTTACTCCTGAGTTTATCCCCTTTCACTCTCATGCTATGTTCCAAAGTAGCAGAGCTTACTTTCAACTGAAAAAGACCCTCCTGTGCATTTATACCACAAAGGTATTTAAAGGTCTCTATCATATCGCCCCTATCCCGCCTTTCCTCTAAAGTATACATATTAAGATCTTTAAGTCTGCCTCATATGCTTCATAATGAACACCTCTAACCATTTTAGTAGCCACCCTCTGCACCGACTCCAACCTGCTTATATCCTTTTGAAGGTGTGGTCTCCAGAATTGCACACAATACTCCAAATGAGGTAGCACCAGAGTCTTATATAGAGGCATTGTCACCTCCTTTTTTTCAGTTGGCCATTCTTCTCCCTATATACCCAAGCATCCTTCTGGCTTTCACAGTTGCCTTTTCTATCTGTTTAGCTACTTTAAGATCATCAGACACAATTACTCCAAGGTCCCGCTCTTCTTTTGTGGACAGAAGGACCTCACCCCTACACTGTACAGCTCCTTTGGATTTTTGCAGCCTAAATGCAAGACCCTGCATTTTTTAACATTAAAATTCAGTTGCCAAATTCTAGACCATTCTTCAAGCTTTAGCTAGATCCCTCCTCATGTTATTAACTCCTTCCTGTGTGCCTATTCTATTGCAGACTTTGGTATCATTCGCAAACAAGCAAACCTTACCCGACAGTCCTTCCGCAATATCACTAACAAAGATGTTAAACAGTATCTATATTTTTCAAGTACGCAGTTACAATCTATGCATGCACTTGTGTGCCCTGCCAGTGCTTCACCCAAACTCTGCCTATGTGCACATCATGTGAACACACATACATTTATGCAGGTTGGCCATTCATGTACGTTTCTGGCCACATATGCACATAAATGACTAAAATACTATCAGTGTAGGCAGCACGTTATGGCTTAAAGTATGCACCCCCTTATAACATCATGCTGTCATGGGTAATTTTACAAGGATCCACTCAGATTTCCACACAAACAATGCATGTTAATCTAGGTATTTTGGGCATATATGTGTGCAAATGGGCACTTATGCAACTAAATGTAGCAGTCACTATTCTGTAAGTATAAGGTCAAGTATGCGAGTACATGACTTTATAAAATAGGTATAAAATGCATGCATAAAAGATTACATTAATTAGGTGGGCGTTTATAAAATTAGGCTCAAGGAGGGTAATTCTATAAGGGTTGCCTAGTTGCGCAATGCCACACATCTATTTGGCACCTATTCTACAAAGTAAAATACTCATGTACTTTACTTCATAGAATAGGAGTGTAAAGATACATCTTAGAGATCACGTGATGAGATGAGCTGAAGAGGATGTGAAAACCTTGAGCTCCAGCATCCATATTCCATCCACATGCCTCAACATCAGCAATTGCACCCCAAAATCATCCTAAGGTAATGCAACTGCTTACCAGTTCCTTGAATTACAATACCCTGCTATTTCGTGTGATATGGCATTAAAACTGTTGGACAAAAAAGTAAAAGAAGGCACATCCGGCTGAATCCAAAATGGTGGATGCCCAGGTGGAACTGTGGTCCATGGCGGTGGATACAGAGCCATTAGTGACTGCGTTCACCTGACTAGAGATGCGAACATTGGAAGGTAAATTCCAGGAAATCTTCACAAAAACTGTTAATGCAACAACTACATTAGAGGCAAAGACTGTGAGAATGAGTGAAGCAGAACATCACATTTCCAAAGTGGAAGATTTGGCTTGGGAGTTAAAAGCCGAAGTGGACTCACTCAAAAAAACTTTGGACACATACAATGAGAGGCTAAATGAATAGGGAAATTGTTTACACTGGAAGAATCTAAGATTCATAGGCCTACTGGAATCTATAGCAGAGGCCAAATTAAGGAGATTTCTCGAAACATATCTTCCACTTGAGCTCAAGTTGGGGGACTGCATTTAGGGCCTTTCTATTGAGAGAGCACATTACACAAGGCCCCATAAGAGATCAGATATCAGAATGTAAATAGTACTTGCTCGCTTCCTAAATTTTGTACACAAAGAGGAAATTTGGCAGGATGCAAGGAAATCTCATTTTCAATATAATAGCGTATATGTATTGGTGTTTCAAGATTACACAAATCTAGTCTCTGCTCTACAGCTAGAATTTTCACCCTGCTGTACCCTGTGTGGCTGCATGGTATTTATTTATTTAACAATAATTTGTATACCACAATTTCCATGGATCAATTAGGTCTGCGACTAAAAAGCTGTTTGATTATTTTCATCTAATTTCCATGTATTTTGGTGTGCTGAAAACAAATAAAATATTGAAAACACTCCTAGACGTCATGATTTGCCACAACATGCAAAATTGTCTTCAAATTTATCAATCTTTTTCAAATTACTATTAATTAATTCAAATTACTATTAATTAATTCACATAAGTGCATTTAAGATATAGAATGCCAAAAGAATCTTAAAGGGGTTGTCAGAGTTATGTAAAAAAAATATAGCACTGTAAATCTGATGGTCAGCAATATATACATAAGCTAAGCACGTTTTAAGTCCATGCTTCTAATGGTAGAAGGGGTTAATCTTTCCTGAAGAATCCAGTGGGAGGGAGACACAGGGCAGATAGCAGCAGCTCCGGTCAGTGCAGGGGGGCGTGGCCAGCACTGTGACGTCTCGTCTCGTGTACAGACACAGAGCTGCTCTCTCCTGCATGCCACACTTGTGCATGAATCATCATCAGGTTCTTGGTTCTAGGCTGTTCACACTTTTTCATCGCAATTCATGTTAGCTCGTCATTCTTCATGTTATGGCTCCGCGAAAGTGTATTAATTCGCCAGACAGTTTCTGTTTCATCTGTGGTGAATATACAGTGTTGAAGCAACAGCAGAATATTACAGACTTTGTGAAAAAAAGTATACTTTGCATACTTTGGACTAAAAATTGGAGATCAAGATAAAGTCTGGGCGCCTCATAAAGTGTGCAAACGGTGTGTTGAGGACCTCCGAAACTGGTTCAAGGGTAAGAAAAAATCTTTCCGTTATGGAATTCCTATGGTATGGCGAGAGCAAAAGAACCATAGTGACAACTGTTACTTTTGTTCATGCGATGTGAAAGGGTTTAATTCCAAATGGAAGCATTCCATTTCATATCCCAATCTTCACTCGGCAATTCGTCCCATCCCCCATGGCACAGATATACCAGTACCCAAGCTCCCTGCTACCTTGGAAGAGATACCTAGCTCCGATGAAGGTGAAGTCATACCTGAACCAGATGACGAATCAAGTTCTGACTTTGAAGATGATACAAGACCAAAATTGTTTTCTCAGGAGGAGATGAATGATTTGGTAAGAGATTTGAATCTTCCCAAAGATGCCACTGAGTTACTCGGATCAAGTCTGAAAAGCAGGAATTTATTGTTGCCAGGAGTGTCATCTTCATGGTTCAGACATCGTGAAAAGGAGTTTGTTCCTTACTTCACCCAGGAAGACAAGTTGGTTTATTGCATCGATGTCGAAGGTCTGATGGGTCAATTTAAAATCCAATATGATTCAGAGCAATGGCGTCTTTTTATAGATTCTTCAAAAAGAAGTCTCAAAGCAGTTTTACTCCACAACGTTTTTTACGCTTTCATACCTGTAGGTCATTCCGTACACTTGAAGGAAACCTACGAGAACTTGGAATTGGTTCTTCGTAAACTTAAATATGAAGACCATGGTTGGCAAGTGTGTGGGGACTTGAACGTCTTGTGCATGCTGCTCGGGCAACAAGCTGGGTATACCAAATATCCTTGTTTTCTGTGTCTATGGGACAGTCGAGACCGACAAAATCACTGGATCAAGAAGAGTTGGCAGCCGAGGGTGCTAACAGTCGGTGAAAAAAATGTCCTCCGAGAAACTTTGGTACCTTCCCATAAAGTTCTTCTACCACCTCTCCACATAAAATTGGGATTGATGAAGCAATTGGTAAAATCACTTCCAAGAGATGGAGAATGCTTCAAATACTTGGTCACCAAGTTTCCAGGCCTGTCGGAGGCAAAATTGAAGGAAAGTGTGTTCGTCGGACCAGACATCAGAAGGCTTATAGTTGATCAAGAGTTTGTCAATACCATGACGGATCCTCAAAAAGAAGGGTGGATTGCATTTAAAGAAGTCGTACAGAAATTTTTAGGCAATAACAAAGATCCTCACTACAAAAAGATCGTCGGACGAATGCTGAAAGCATTTCAAGCTTGAGGTTGCCTGATGAGTTTGAAAGTGCATTTCCTCTAGTCCCACCTTGACTACTTTCCTGAAAAATTGGGAGCTGTGAGTGAGGAACAAGGTGAACGATTCCACCAAGACATTAAAGAGATGGAAAGGAGATACCAGGGAAAATGAAGCATTACAATGATGGCAGACTACTGTTGGATGCTTCAGAGAGACATTCCAGATGCTACTCACAAGCGTAAATGCACCAAGAGGAGCCTCACAAGGAAGAAGAATTGAGTTTAGTGTGTGTAGGTGAGCTCATTTCAGTTCAAAAAAGGATTTTCATGAAAATATTGTAATAAAACTTTAATTTTATAAGTCTATTTCCATTTATTTTGAGGTATTGTCTTATTTAACATAGTTACCTAAATTGTCAGGAAACGTGATGTCCTATGACAAAATGGAGGTCATTTTCGGATTCAGCACACCAAAAAACATAAAGATTACATGGAATAACCAAAACAGCTCTCGAAAACATTTTTTTGCAGACCTGTGTTACAGTTTACATGGAACAACAGGTGTGAGTAATACAAACAGGTACATGCTCAATTACATAGAACAGAAATTAACTATGTACATGGTGATGATATAACTATCATCTGAACATTTATTTGTGCATAATGCAAACGAATAACAGTGGAACTATTTACAGTTTAGGAGTTTAACTGAAGTCATGTGCTACAGTATGTTGGTGGTGTGTCTTAGATATACTATTGTGTTGGTGCTAAGTTATCAGATTGGTCCTGTGTGCTGAAGTGTGTATTAAATAGGTGAGTTTTGAGATGCTTTCTAAATATTAGTAGGTCACTTATTTGTCTGAGATGATCAGGAAGGGCATTCCAGAGGACAGGAGCAGTGTGAGAGAAGGCCTTATTGGTTGTTATCTTTTTTGCATTCCTGAAGTCTGGCTGTTATCTTTTTTGCTTTCCTGAAGTCTATTGGTAAGGAGAGTTTGTTTTTATTCATGGAGTATTGTGCAGGTTGTTGTTTTCTCTAGCTATGAGGGTTGTTAGATGCGAGGGGGCAATGCCATGAATTAGTTTAAACATTGTTATGAGAATTGTGTATGTTGTGCGGCTATGTATAGGTAGCCAGTGTAGGGCATACAGTGTGTGTGTGATGTGTTCCATAGCATTTATGTTACTAGTTATTCAGGCTGTTACATTTTGGGCTAATTGGAGTCATCTTAGATCCTGTTTGGTGATGCCTAGAGGATGGTATTAGTAAAGTCGAAGTGAGGGGTAATCATAGCTTGGATTGTAGATCTAAAGTAATGCGGGTGGAGAAAAGGTTGGAGTTGCTTGAGGAGTTTGATTTTGTAAAATATCTTTCTTGTTGTTTGCTTTATGTGGGAGCTGAAGCTGAGGGAGCGGTCAATTATGACACCTAGATATTTCACTTCATTTTTAATTTGAATATTAATGTTGTTAATTGTGATTGAGTTTGCAGGGGAGAAGTTTTGGTTTCTAGTAACAAACACGGCATCGGTTTTTGAAAAGTTAATATGGAGGTTGTGGTTCTCAAGCCATGTCGTAGTTTCTGTGAAGCAATCAGCCAAAAGCTTCTTTGGGGGGGGGGGGGGTTCAGGATGTCCCACAGGAGATAGATCATTATGTCATCCACGTAAATATGGTAGTTTACGCTGAACTTTTTAAATTTAGAGCAGATGGATTGTAAGTAATGTAGTGCCCCCTACGGGTTAGGCGGTTGCCTATATGTAGTGAGCGTACCACTTTATGTCCTTTATCACCTTAATCCCTTTCATTGAGGCCTTTGAAGAATGTAGTTGTGTGGTAAGAACCAAAACAGCCGAGGGTTTCCAAAAGGTAACAGGATTTTTATTTTCTACTTATCCATAGAACTTCTTTAACAGCAGTTCATATATTACCAAAACATAAATAGGATACTTTTCCATGTAAAAGGAAACATAAACTTTACTGCTCAGTCCCAGCACTAGTCATTCCAAACAGCTTGTTTTTAAACACAGCAATAAACCTTGCTTTCAGCCAAGAAGATACTCTCAAGTCCCAGCATTGGCACAGCACAAGCCTGTATCATTCAAGGTTCTGCACAGCACGTGGACTTCCTAGTTGCAAGCTGCTAAACCTTTGTATCATTCCTTTTACATACGTTAGGCTTCTTCACTTTTCCAGTTACAAACATTGGCTTTAACTTCCAGCATTCACAGCTTTCCTGAGCTTGTCTGGCTAGCTCAACATTGGTGCTTCAAATTGACCAAACTTCCAGCTGGTCATAAAACTCTTTAAAAGCTTATGGATTTTCTACTACTTTTAAAACCATACAGCTTTTCTACTTATGACTCACACAGTAAGAGCAATCCATCTCAAAATCAGAACATTCATTTTCTGAAAGGCATTCCTCTACATCCATGCTTTCTTCATCTGGTTCAATTAGCACCTGGCTGGCCTCAGCGTTTCTAACGGCAGGTTTTAATTGCTCTATCAATTTCCAAACATGTCCCCACTGGGAATCCTCACTACACTGAGTTGCAGGGGAAGGACATAGGAGATCTTTCTTTCTCAATAAACGTTTTAAAGCTTGCAAAGGGCTCACCTTGTTCCCAGCACCCTGTCTTCTCTCAGGCTGTGCCACAGGTAAAACCTTCTCCACAGACTCTCTCACAAAGATTCCTTTACCATGCTTTCCAGCAACATTTTCCCCAGAACCAACTCTCCTGTGTTCCCAACCAGCTGTACTCTTCTTACCAGCTAGGCTGCCATCAGGGCTCGAGTTGTCTGACTGTTGCCTGCAATAGGGATCTTGTTTGAGGCTTCTGCTGGAGCACCTTTCCCTTGCACGTGTCCTCCTAATCTCTTTACTTCCTTTAGCTTCAAGAGATTCTCTGCTAGTGTCCAGCCTGCAAGGGGATGTTTCCTCCTCAGAGGATTTCCCTCCTGGACTCCACCCACGGACACGATCTCCTCTTGCTTTCCTTCTTCCTCGTCTCCCTGCTGTTCCTGTGTCTCCGTCTTGTGTCTCCTCCTTCTCTGGAAGACTCTCTCTGCTTATATGACTGGGCCTGCCCTATAGCCTCAGACTCCACCCCCAGGCTTCCCTCATCACCTCCCCTGGTCTTCATGGAGCTAGGGCGTGGCTCACTCTCCCCATCTCTGTGCAGAGAGTTTTTTCCTTTAGTTTGAGTTTTAACCTTTAAACCCCCTGAACCTTTCTTCTGCCCAGAGGTAAAAGGCTGTTTTTTCACAGTTTCTTTGGGCTCTAAACCTGTCTCGCCACCATAGTAAATATTAAAGAGTAGTGCAGAGATGGAAGAACCTTGGGGGAGACCTTGTTCTTGTTTATATATGTCTGATATTTGTTGTTCAATTCTGACTTCCTGGGTACTATCTGATAGGTATTATCAAAACCATTTCAATACTGTATCTGTGATTCCCATCTGTTGAAGCCGTGTTAGCATTACTTGATGGATAACGCTATCGAAGGCCGCTGTGATATCAATGAAGATGAGAAGGAAAACATGCTTTATGTTGTCAGTCCTTTTGGCGAGAGTGTCAGTTAAAACTGTGAGGAGTGTTTCCACTTCCTGGTGAGGTCTAAATCCGTATTGCTGATCATCTGATGGTGCAGAGGAGTTGATATGGTCTTGCAGTTGGATCTGTACTGTTTTTTTCCGTGAGTTTAGCCAAGAGTGGTAGACTGGAGATTGGTCTATATGAGGTTGGGGAGCTTTTATCACTGGACCTGCTTTTTAATACGGGGCAGATTTGTGCATGGTTAAGGGGAGCTGGTAGGTAACTGTTCTTAAGTGAGAGGTTTAAAATTGGTAGGATAAATAAGGAGAGTTCTGGGGTGGATGTTTTTATACAGTTTACTGGACATGGGTCAAGGTGTGATGTGGTCGTGTTTAGTTTGGATAAAGTGCGTTTTAGCATGTCTTTTGATAAAGGTTGGAATGTAGACCATTGTGTTATATATGGGGATGAGATTGGGCTTTGTATTATGGTAGGAGATGAAGTTAGTTTTAGTTTACTCTCATAGTAAGTGGCAAGTGTCTGTGGTGAGATGGTATGATTAGTATAGCTTTTGTTGGCAGTATTGTCAGTTAGGGATTGAACAATTCTGAAAAGTTCTCTTGGGTGGTTGAGAACTTTTGTGAGTTGACTTGAATAGTAATTTTTTTTTGGTGTCTAATTCATTCTCTGTATATTGTCAGGGTGTTTAGGTAATTGTCTTGGAGTGTTTTAGTTTTAGCCTGATGCCATTTGCATTCAGCTTTGCGTAGCACTGTCCTTAGTTGTTTTATTTATGAGTTGTACCATGGGACATTTTGTCTCTTTTGTCTCTTTTGCCTTTTTGTGGGTTGTTTGAGATTCTGGGTCGAGGTGGCTGCATTAGTTATGGTGGTGTTACATATTGTGAGGGCTTTGTCAAGGTCTGTGGAGTCTAAAAGGAGGTGTGGGATGATGTGATTCAAAAATTCTTCCTTATTAAATTTTTTGAATCTGTTAATGAAATGGGAGTGTGAAGGTCTGTTAAAGGCAGGGTCAACTAGTGGTAGTTGGAATTTTATTAGATGATGATCTGACCAGGGGATGGGTTGTATTTCTAGGGTTGTGGGGTCATATACGTTGTTGAGATGTCTGGGTAGGAAGATAAGATCTAGTGTATTTCCTTTATGATGAGTATTTTCATTTATGATTTGTGTGTAGTCCATCTCTTCAGTGGTTTTTATGAATGCCTCCATTTGTGAGTCTGAAGTGGAGGGTAATTTCAGGTCCCCGAGAAGTATTAGGTGTTTTGCATCAGTGGTTGTGGCCAGGAGTTCTATTATAGTGTCCACGTTATCTGATCTTGAGTCAGGTGGTCTGTATTTTAAGCATATTTAGAGTTGTTTTATGTTTATAGTAAGGATGTCTAAGTAGGATGCTGATAGTGATGCTTTGAGGGATTCTTTTATAATTATGAGTACTCCACCTTCTCTTTTTACCAATCTATGAGTGTGAAAGATTTCGTAGCCTGGACTCCTCAACTGATTGATTGTAACAGTATTAGTTTCGGTTAGCCAGGTTTCTGTGATACAAATAATGTCGGGAGAGTGTTCAGATATTAGGTTTTGGAAAATTGGAGTTTTCTTTCTCATGGAACTTGCATTGACAAGATAGCATGTTAGGTGTTGTGGTGTATGTGGTATGATATTTGTATCTGTTAACTGGGTTGAGTTTATTTTTATATTTATCAGTCTGGGTTTGCTTTGTGGTAGATGTCTATGTTATGATAAGTGAAAGTGTGGAGGCATCTGTTTGGATTGTATATTGATGGTATGTTGTAAGTATTTGATGGGTTTAGGCTGTGAATTAATATCATAGTAGAAATTAGTATGTAGAAGAGCGCTAGTGCTCTTTTTGCTATTTGATTCTTGGTTGTCATCTTTGGATTGGATATGAGTTCTTCTGTATTGTATTGTATTGTGGAAGTGGGTGGAAATAGCGTTGTGTTTAGGTAAATGAGTTGTATTAAAGGGGGGTGCAGTGTGATTTTTAGGATGATGTGTGAGTATGGTTTATTGATTTTGAAGGAAACTATTTAATAGTTTGTAAGTGTGGTATCTTTTAGGGTGCTAAGAGGGTTTAGGGGATGTGCTGTAGTAAGGAATGTATACAATGATTTGCCTTAAATGGAGTTAGCTTTGTTGAAACAAAAAAAGCACCCCACCTGCAGGCAAACAGCACACAAAAAAAAGAAAGCAGGCAACGAGGAACCCTTGGAAGGAACAAAGTTTATTGAGGGGGTCAGCCCTACATGTCTTTCGGCCATACTGGCCTTCTTCAGAGGACTGTGACCACTAGTAAACATAAAAACACATAAAACATGTGATAAATAAATTAATAAATGAGCACTGATGACTTCAGAGTGTACAAAGCTAAATGATATAAAATTGTACATATAAATAATTAAAAACAACACAAAGTCAATAGAAAATAAAAAATAAAAACATCATCTAATAGATAATTGTTAAAAATAATAAAAACCATAATAATCAAACATAAAGAGCATGCTGCATGTAACAGGAAAGGATAAACGTTAGAGGTAAAAATTAAATATATATATATAGATAGATAGATAGATACCATAGTGGCAGTGATAAACAATGATACAGTACCTTATCAACAGATGAGTTGAAAAGAACATATACTCAATGGTACTTGAGAGTACAGAATAAAACACTAAAGACAGATCATAATAAAAACTGTTAAAAAGAGCCTTGAAAGGCAGTATAAGGAGAAGAAAGGGAACTGAACAATTTGGAAAGGAGGAGAGAACTAAAATTGTAAATCCATTAGCTTTGTTGAGACAGCAGATTCTTTTCCTTAAGTTATTTGCAAATATAATTCAATCCCTTAGTCTTCTGTTAAGTAGTGAGTGAGCTATAGTGTTTCATGTAGTACAAACATGAACATTTCAGTTGCCAGAAAGGGTACAGAATAGAAAGATGAAGTCTCTTGATTGAGGTAGTGATTTGACTTACTTAGGATTTGGTGTCTTACAGATGATAATTTTCCATTTTTATGTCACATTTCTTGTGAGTAGTTTTAATTTTGAATAGCGCTGCACCACGGGCTGCCGTCTAAGGGCCATGCCAAAGTGCCCTCTGGTGAGGCCCTCATGTGCAGGCCCGCCAGGTGCGGGTGCGCCTTTGGCGAGCTGAGTTATAAAGGGTGACCCCTCCATTAGTGATGACGCTGGTGGGCGGAGCTGATCAGCCGCATGTAGCTGGGGAAATCCTGTGCAGCTCACCTGATGTTGCAGGCTTGGATCGGAAGATAGTGTTTCAGCTGCTGGCAGGTGCAGAGGAGAGTTATTCAGTCCCTTGGGGAGCTCAGGTAGAGAAAAGCAACCCGGATCACACAAGGAGGGCTTTTCTCGGTGTGCTGAGTTATAAAGGGTGACCCCTCTGTTAGTGATGACGCTGGTGGGCAGAGCTGATCGGCTGCGGGTAGCTGGGGAAATCCTGTGCAGCTCCTCTTTAATGGCAAACTGAATTTTATCCAACTTTCAGGGAAGCCCAAAAACTGTTGGCTCGTCTGGAGAATGCAAATACTTAAAATCTGGCCTAGCAGTCTAGGGGAGCCTGGATTATTTGGTCAATAATGTTCTTAAAAAGGGATGATGCTCTGGTGTTTGTTTTGCTTGGGAGAATGAATACTCCCGACTGAGTCATGGTGCAGAGACTGCTTCATACCTGGAATTATTGGCCACTTCAGACTTCTGAAGGCCCATCATTGAAGCGGTGCATATGACGATAAATATTGCCATAGAAAAAGGGATTTATAATATGGACTAGATTTAATAGCACCCAGCTGGGTGACTCAGCCCTATGAACTGGCTTGTGAATCATCATGTTGTATGTCCTCTTAAATTCATGATCAGCATGAAGTCAAAGGTGTGTTATGCTGATAAGGGGCTGAAGAACAGGTTGCATGAGAGCCGAGAGAGCCCACAGGTATGGTGTAATTACCAGAGTGGGGGGCCTTTGTAGTAACGCCTACTGGATAGATATTTCTAGATTAACACTGGTGATACTTCTTTCTAAGCTGGAGCCACCTACAGTATATGAGCCAGTTTGACAGCTGACAGTGACAGTGTTTATGGCCCATCTGATCAACCATGTCTATGGTTTTATACATTGGTTTGAATGTGGCTGTGTGTGTGAAGAGGATAAGAGCAGAGGGAGTGGTTTGGAAGGGGAGAGGTTGTGATTGTTTTTGTATGGGACAACAAAAGAGGGCTATTGATTGGATGAATGGATATGTTTATTATGGATTATGGATGTGTGAGTTCCATACACATGGAATGACTGTACAGAAGGTGGGAGGAAATGTTTCTGGCTATGGGGAAGGTATGTTGGGGGCAGGATGGGGCAGAAAGATATTTTGTTATGGAGGAGCAAAATATCTGGATAACTTTGAGTATTATGGATGTAGGTCCTAGGCTGGAGTGACCTCTGTTTGGATGTTATATGACAATGGTATTAAAATTTGCTACACATCATGATGCAGATGGAAAATATAGCTGCCCGATGTTCAGCCTTGAGACATGTTAAATTTCTGGAGATATGGGAACTATATATTCAGCCATTTTCACCTAGAATCGAAAGGATGGCATTAAATTGTAGCTTTACATAAGAACTCATTGAGTGCTGGATGGATTTCTGTGGGGTGGGAAGGTTGGGAGGAGGAGAGATGGCTGGGCTGAGAGGTACATAGAAGGGCAAAAGAGAAAACGATACATATACTATTAAAACTTACATGTAAGGTCTCGATTATTCATGCTATATTGGCGCGTTTTGTTTGCAAATGCCTGTTAAATTGTGTTCCTCTTTTAACTGCTAATAAAAAGATTTGACCATAAAGATACACCTTAACCGAGTTACGACAGTTCCGCCTGCTCTAGAGCAGGTATAAATGCTGCACCTGAAAGTATGCATGATAGCACTTAACATGCGTGCTTACTGAATAGCAACCCACTAAAGCACACGCGCACGTGCCCATTCATATGCATAAGTTCTTTAAAATAGGGAATTGCACTTTCCCTTATAGAATCAGACCCTTTATGTGCTATTGGAAGCCTTTAGAGAACAGCACATTACAGTACAGCAGCCATGTGTGTAAAATATCCCATGACTATGTGTATGCAATGCACAAATTATAACTCTTGTCTCTAGAAGCGTAAAGTTTTGTGCTAACAGTAGTATCTATGTGGATTCTGCATTAACATGTTCCATGTTCAATTTAAATGATTGACATGTTTTTGTGTAGTTATGTGCCCGTTTAAAGTATATTCTACAAAGCTGTCAAATGCAAAAAAAATGTGCTGATGCTGCTTTAATGTAAATGAAGTGATACCTCAGGTATTTAAGATGGGTCGATGCCTGAGTGTGTTTTTTCACACTTTAGTAAGTAGGCCTGAAAGTGACTTTGGAAAGGTCACTTAGGAGCATGGTTACTAAAGGGCGCTAACCATTAGCGCAAGGTTTAGTAAGTGCGGCATGATAATAATTATCATAGGTTCCAATAATGACCGAGATAAAACAAGAGGTCAAATTCATGCCTCGGGAATTCTTCTAACCTCTCTGTATTCCTACCAGTCATCCATACTTTTCCTTCGCCTAAGGCAATTTACTTTAAAAATGCATTAAAATTAGATGGTAACGCTAAGAGAATTTTGTAGCTTGAGATCTTAGGGAAATAATATACACTACTCAATGGCACTAAAGTTATTTCTTTTCAGCTTATTAATAAAACAACCTCTTTATAAGCTCTGAAAGCGTTTGTGGTTTCCACATGCTGTGAATAATGGGCTCTTTTGCTACTAGTTACCCATTTATACAAGATGTGAAAATATGTTTAAATGCCTAGTCTTATTTGGGCACTGCTGTACCTATGACTAACCTTGTCTTTCTTGCAAACAGTTTTTCATCCTAATAATACCTAACCAAAATAATACCATAACACTTTTCCCATCTCTTTAGACCTATTTTTACGTATTTCTAACAATAAAAGCTGGAAATAAACTTGTCGGGTCTGATATTAGAAGGCATTTACACAGTTTGCAGACCTGCAGACCACGTAAATGCCGTTAAGTGGGATATTCAGCAGCACTAACATGGTTAATGCTGCTGAATAACCGTGGGTGTCGTGTTCCGTGGGGCGTTCCATGGGCAAGCGTCCAGTTATCCCTCGGTGATAAAGGTTAGGCACATTAAAAGCTATCCTACCTTTTGCCACTGAAGTTAACTGGGCAGCAGCTGAAATTCACTGCTTCCTAGTGAGCGTCCCGCTTTGCCGGCAGGCCTGGATATTCAATGCCAGTGGCGAGATAATACCCCAGCTTTGAATATCCGGGTTTAGCGTTCAGCAGCGATGGCTAGCCACTGTAATCGCACTAGCCACCGCTGAATATCTTTAGTCGTTGACTAGGCCACCTCCACACAATACTCCAAATGAGGTCATACCAAAGACTTACACAGAGGCACTATCACCTCCTTTTTTCTGCTGGCCATAGGGAGAGGCCCATAAAAACAAGAGGGAAGCTGCCAGACCAAAGAAAAAAATTAAAATGACAGCATGTATAGAAAAGACCTTCAAATGACATTGAATCAAGACCTTGACATTAGAAGTGCTCACACAAGACCTTTCTGTTATTACTGGAATCAGGCCAATGTACAACTTGTCAAGTAAAGTCCCAATAAAATCAAAAGGGTTTTGTTTGGCACAAAACATAACTATCAGCTGTCCCTATGTTTAACCTTCTCGGTATCTTTGAACATACAAAGAACTGCTGGGTTTCCCTGGCCTGGTAGAAGCACAACTAAAATAGTTTTTTCCAAACAAGTCCAACCCTACTTCAGAGTAAGATGCACCGCAGTCACTCAAAGAGAAATGCTCCTACTTTTTTAAAGGTGCACTTGTGCAGTTCTTGAGCTAAAGTCAGCAGTTTCCATTTTCGGCAAAGCATCTCTTTGGCACCTGAATATCTTGTCTTTTTCCTGGGTCTGTCAGACATTCACAGGTGGGTTGCACTACATCCAGAACACTCCAAATATGCTAATTTAGTCCTTATTTAGATCCATTGCATGCCTGGAGATACGGTTATTTTTTCTTAGGAAATCGGAACACCTCCATACGTGCATTGGTGTGCAACCAGCACTGGATCTGCATCTTCTGGTTTATCTTAGTGAGAGGGTAACTAACACTTATTGCCAGAAGCAGCAATGCAGACTTCCTTTTCTAGGAGCACCACCATGCTTGTGAAGGTTTAGGTTTGTTTACTCCTGGGAAGAGGCTCATAGGAAGAAGAGGAAGAGGTCACCAATACCATACTCCCCACTAAGCCATATGTGAGGATGGAACCTCTAGGTCTATCTACCGGGAGTCTCTAAGGGCGAGCTTCACCAAGGGCTTTCATCAGGTTCCAGGGTCCTCCCAAAGGAATCCCCTGCCCTTAAAGATGAGCTTGCTAAACTACAGCTGGGATGCAGCTTCTACAGACCACAACCAGAGTCGGAACATCCATCGCCACTCCCCTATTTAATAAAACCTTTGCTATTGCAGCAGCAATCCTCTGATTTGGAAGGGCCAGCAAAAAGGAACCCTGAGGTCTAAGGATAAGTATGTGTTTACAAAAAACATTGGGATGGCTTTATCTTTCATTCGTATTCAGATCATGCCTACTCAATTCCATGAAAGTCAAGGCGGGGGGAGCAATGCATCCTATTTTAGAGTCTTCTATCCAGGTTTTATGAAACTTCCTGGCAGGCATCAGCATCAGCACCTGAAGGCACCTAGAGACATGTTTACGAAACAGCAGTAACGATTAGCGCAGAGTTTAGCATCTGCCAAGTGTCCTGTGGTAAGCTTCATTGCATGGCATGTAGGCGGCCACACTAAGAATCCCCCACTACCCACTTAGTGCAGGTTGAGGTAGAGACTGTGTAGTCCAGGAGCATGCATACTGCAGTTAGCATGGGCGACTTTAGCTCACGTTATCCATCAATGTTGTACTTCGCATGGGTGCACGTACCGCCACCTCAGTGGATGATTTTAAACGCACCTGCAGTATTAACAGCAAACTGCTTAGCACGGGGGTGGTATGGAACCCACATTGACTACATGGTGCACTGCTGCGGTCTAATAAATACCATCTGCCCCCAGGAGTGGCATGAATATTCCATGGCACTTTAAAAGGTGTGAAGGGCACTAGAAGTGCTGTGAACAGCTCTAGCCATCACGAGAGGGCAAAAATCATAAAAAATGGCAGAAATGCCCCAAAGCACCAAGAGGGGAAGAACTTGGGATGTGTATTTGTGACCACACAATGGATTTGTTTAGGTGCTTTAGAATTTAAAGTGCACTCGAAGCACTTGTATGCACTGGTGCCTACAAACCAACACATGTAAAATAATCTTCATGCTAAAAATAGTCCTAGAGCACATACGTACAATGCATGTTTAAAGAACAAGTATGTGAAACAAACAGGAAAAAAATCCTAAAAATTGGGAAATATTCATTTTAAATGAGCACACGCTTAGGAAAACCAGCAGAAGCTGTAAAATGAGAGGGGCAAAACAGCACCAACAGTGGCATGGGCAGCCTCAAAGCAACATGAGAGGGATGGCATCAACTTATTATGAGGCTGAATCAACAGGGTCAGGCAGGGGGAGTAGGCCAGGCAACAGCACTAAGGCTTTAAGATTCCAAGATATCCAAAAATGTTACGTGAGGGCAAAACATCTCAGTCTAATCAGAAGAGGTGCAGGGCAGGAAGCGCAGGCTGGGCAACAATGGCGCAAGACAACAGCAAGCTGCTAAGACCAAAATGCATCATTTTCTTGTCCCATAGAATTTAACAGAGTTGAACCAAATTATTAAGAGGATTTGGATTTTTCTGGAGGACTTCATTCCATTCAGTTTGGATTACCAACCCAAACCAAAAATCACCTCTTTAGATTAGCTTTCCATTTCAATCACTGCAAATCCACATTTTTACCAACCAGTATGTATCGCTGATGAGTTGTAGCTGAAATATTTTCCACTGTCCCCAATCACTGCTGGCCTAAATATCAGGAAGTAGGCCTGGGAGTCAAAGTCAACTCTGCCACTAGGATCACTGGAGCAGCTAAGAAAATATTTCATAAATATTTTCCCTTGTGTGTCTTTATTATTTACATAAATATACAAGTGTGAAGAGTACTGAACATATTATTCTTGTTCTGCCTGCAGTCGGGATTCCTTATGCAATATCACACAGAGGAGTGAAAATGAGTCAGTCCCCAGTTCCAAATTAATATTTAAAGAGCTACATTTAGTACCATGCATAGAACTGCACTAATTTAAACGTGAAGTGAATTGAAGAACTCTCTTAATCAAATGGAGTACTTTTCTTCCAATACAGATGTTGACAGAAGAACAAACCAAAAGGCAAACAGACATACTATACATTCAGACAGAGAAATAGAGCGACGACTGCTAGCGACATTATCCAATTTCTATTTTTGAACCAAAAAAGCAACAGGACCCTAGAAGCTTGACAGCCTGCTATCATTGAAAAGTTGATGAAAAGTGTTAAAAGAGAAGGCGTATCAGGAAGACAATTCTAAGACGATAATGTAAGCAGCTGCATTCATCTTGTTATGTGAGTTGGGGAAGAGAGGAACAGAGCAGTAGAGAAGTTGAGAGACAGAGTAGAGTAAGTTTATAAGGCTCCAAGGTTAATACATATTTTTACATGCGTCAATCCTGCATATTTTATAAAGTTAAATATGCTCATATTTTCATACTTTGGACACATCATGCGAAGAGAGAGATCACTGGCAAGGTAGAAGGTCAACGCAAAAGAGGAAGGCCGGCAATGAGGAGGATTGATACAATAACAGCAGCTACGGATACCAGGTCTGTCAACAACGAGCCGCCTGAATGAAGATCGAACACAATTTAGGACAACTATCCAGGGGGTCGCCATGAACACTCACAGTGAAAATACAATCCATTGGCCTAGCACACATATTTATAGAATAACAACCGGCTAAGTATGCGCATAAAGGCCCATTGGCATAGATGATTTATGCAAGTAGATGGTGCATAACTTTCCACAGCTCCTTATAACATAGTTTCCATTATGCTTTACACAGAAGCAATCAAAGCCCTCCATCTCCAGGGATAGATTTTGTGCCTCAATTTTCAAGTCTGTGTGATAATTCTATGGCACATTTGCATAAATGTGATTATTTTATCATTAGTGAGCAATAATTCAAAATCAATAGACATTGTTCAAATCTTTGAGATGTTCCTTTTAAAATCTAAAATAAACTGGTTTTTAAACTTTTTTGTTTGCATATGGATATTTTCTTTTATTTCTTTTATCCTTTCCTTCAGCCCTTTTTCCCTGTCTGTTTTTTTTAATACTTTTCATTTTTATTCCCACCTTGCAGTTTTTCTGTTTATCTCTCGTCATTTTCTTCCCTATTGTCTTTTGTCACTTCCTCCTGATTTTCTGCCTTACCACTTAGCCCTCATAGAATCTCCCACCTCCTATCCAGTCTCGCCCCTCCTTTGATCACTTCCTCCCTCAGAAATTCCCTCTTACTATTTTTTCCCTCTATTTCAGTTCTCTTTTCTTTCTTCCCACAGGTTTCTCTTCTTCCCTTTGCATACCTTCCCTCTACCTTCTGTGCTTTTCCTTTTCCTCCTCCACTCTCCTGCTAAAATTTTAATTGAGGTTTTCAGTATGCAAAACTGTAATGGGACCTGACATTTCTGCATCTGTCAGCTTAACCAGTGCTTTGACATTGATCACTACTTTAAAAGAGAGACCAAACCAGGCTTTCGTGGTTGGCATGGTTTGACTTCTAAGTATTTGTTAAGGAACATTTTTGCATTCTGCATCACAGACCCCCAATCTTTTTTGTGCTCTGAAGACACATTCTTTGGGTACAACTGCACCAATGCCAAGGCAAAATGCCGTATCTGTGGGGAACACTCAAAATTTTGCCTTTTTACATCTCAAACATTTGTTTGAAGAAAATTTAAAAAGTGGTTTCAACTATGAAGCACATTTTCCAGTCAGAAACGTGTAAATAAAGCTCAACAAACAAGTTGTAGGTGATAACCTTTTTATTGGACTAACAATATATTTTGACCAGCTTTCAAAAGTTATACAGTCTTTATCAGGACTATGAAGGAATAATGCAGTGACAGTGTGTTTAAATAGTACAAACTCATCAAGACTCTGGGCTGCCTACATATATCATTGATATGTAATGACATATGTCAATGACCAGAGTCTAGGACATACTGATAGCCTCAATGAACCCAGCCGCCCCCCACACACACTCTCCAGTCCTCTCCAAGAAACATTGGTAGTTCAAGTGACTATTAAACCCTGCATCCTCAACCCCCCAATAAATGCTTGTGTGCTGCCTATACACTCCTGCATCCGCACTGTCATCTTGCAAAATGGCTGTACCTGAGCCTGTGAATGCATCCTGGAACATGGTCAGACACAGCCATTTTGCAAGATAGTGGTGCAGAGGCAATAATATGTGGGCAGTGCTCCTGCCGCCCATCATTGGGAGGGGTGTGAAAGGAGGTTTAGGGGGATAGCACTGGACATAAACATTTATTGAGTACTTTTTTGGAGGGGACTCGGATGGGTGAGGGGTACCACTGGGGCCACTAATGATTTTTTTTTTATAGCAATCAGGGCTGGGGTGTTATGAGGGGATCGGGGGTGTGGGCCTGGTTAACTCATCTAAGGTGAAATTTCACACTTCTCTTCAGACGATCCTTCGGGTCCCAGCTGCATCTTTTTTTTTTTTTAATTCTTTATTTTCGTTTTATAACAACAAAGGAAAGGAAGACATACAGCTAAAAGACAAATACATACATAGAATGAGATACATACACCAAAGTAAACCCCTACCACCCCCCTCCCCCCTGCTTCTTCTCTAGAAAACTAATCATTCCCGAAACGGGCGTGTACTGACATTATTGTGTTACAAAACCTAACGGTGATCGGAAACATGATGAGTGTACATTAAACAGACATGTCGGAGCAATGAGCAGATTGTACATAATCATTGAGCATCTGCCATTTAGACAAGCGAGAGTGAGTTTGGGCATGGGGAATAGCTCTCCGAGATATCTGCTCATATTTACTATATAAGCAGACAAGGTTCCACCATTCATTGACAGTAAGTCGAGAGCTATCCTTCCAATTCCTCGTGATTAAACATATAGCTATACCCAGCATGAAATCAAGGAGAAAGCGACCCTTCTTAGGAAGAGAGGGGACCTCCGCCACTGAGCGGAGTCCCACAATCTTCCAAGAAAGAGGCTCGTGGAGGTGTAATATAAATTGAATACGACCCCAGACCCGCCCCCAGTAAACCTGTAGTTGAGGACATTCATAAATAACATGAGCGACGGTTCCCACAGCAGTATGGCAAGACCAACACTGGTCCCTAGCAGTTGTGTTCCATTTGGCTATTTTTTCTGGAGTATAAAAGCATCTATGTGCAAAAAAGAAGAGAGTTTGGGTAACTGAGGCAGATCGGGAAACCCGCACTACTTTGCTCCAGAAAACGCTCCATTGCACAGGGGTTAAAGTGGTTTGCAGTTCGCGCTCCCAGGCTTGTTGGGCTCTACAAGTAGCAGTATCTGTACCCTGACGTAATAGTTTATAAAAGTTAGAGGCTACCCCATGTGTACTACTAATAGAGTGAATTAGGTCTAATAGCCCGTCCTCAGGAAGGACAGAGGGCGGCAGGATTCGAGCACTTTTGAGGCAGTGTTGAAGCTGCATCAATTGAAAGTAATGTTTCGCTGGTAACGCAAATTCCTTTTGTAAATCAGAAAAGGTTTTCCAACGAGCTGCAGAGAAGAGCTGTTGGGGTGTCCAGATCCCCCTAGAGTACCAGGGTTTCCATGCTATCGTTCTATTTAGGACTTGAATTCTGGGGTTATTCCACAGCGGGAGTCCTTCCTGAGGACATACGTTTGGGCCCAGTGATAGAATGAGAGTATTAAAGGCCGCAAGAGTATCGACAATCATTGGGGGATGGCGGGTGTCTACTTGATGGGACATACCGGGGAGATGGATCAACGGAATTGGGTTACTAAGCTCCTCTTCTATGTCAAGCCAAACTGGTCTGCTGTCTGTCGAGGCATCTAGCCATCGGGCACCTTGTTTAAGTAAGAAGGCTTGATGATATCTGAGAAAATCAGGAAAGCGGGTACCCCCTAGTTCCTTCGCAGACTGTAGTTTTTGTTTAGCTATCCTTGGTGGTTTGCCCTGCCAGAGATAGCGGACGAGAAGGCCCTCAATATCTTTGTAGGTGTGTAGCGGGAGTAAGCATGGCAGCATTTCTAAAATATAGTTCACTTTGGGGACTATCATCATTTTCACAGTTTCTAGGCGGCCCCACCATGTAAGGGATAAGGGAGACCAACGATTTGTGAGCTCACGGACTTTGGAGACTACCTCTTTGGCATTAAAACTAATAGTGTCTTCTAAAGGAGAACAGTAATGGACCCCAAGATATTTCACCATGCGGGATTGCCAAAGGAAAGGAAAGGCCTGCATGTCAGCCTCATGTACCCAGCGGTTCAGTGGGAATGCTACGGATTTAGTCCAGTTTATTTTATAGCCCGATAATTGCGAGTATCCATCAATCAGATCCAAGACAGCTGGAACCGAATCAAGGGATACGAAGAGCATAAGGTCATCTGCATATGCAGAGAGTTTAATCTCTCTGTGACTGAAGGGGACACCTCGAATACGTGCAGACTGTCTAATAAGGAGGGCGAGGGGTTCAAGAGCGAGATCAAAGAGCATTGGTGATAGGGGGCAACCTTGACGCGTGCCTCTTTGGAGATTAAAAGGCTGAGACTTAATAGCATTTACACAAATACTGGCAACGGGTTGAGTATACATGACTTGGAGGTATCGGAGGAAGCCCTCCCCAAAGCCATACCATCGGAGAACTGCAAATAAAAAGGGCCATTCTAGGCGATCAAAGGCTTTTTCAGCATCTAGGGAAAGACCCACCCAGGGGTGGTCCAAGTTGGCATCACTGGATAGCACATGGCACAAGGTCCGAGCATTGTCAGCGGTGGATCGGCCGGGTATAAAACCGCATTGGTCAGGATGGATTAAGGTGGCCATCCTGTCAGATAGCCGGGAGGCCAAGATCGTTGCAAAGATCTTATAATCGGCATTAAGTAGGGAGATTGGACGATAGTTGGCGGTTAGCAGCGGGTCTCTGCCTTCTTTCTCAAATACTACCACATTAGCTGCAGAAAAGGATCCCAAAGAGGATGTATCTACCGCAAGGGCAGTAAAATAGAGTTTTAAGTAGGGAACTAAATCTGCACTGAACGTTCTGTAGAATTCGGTCGGGAGACCATCAGGCCCGGCGGCTCGGCCCGAGGCTGTGCGTTTTAGGGCAGATTGGATCTCTGAAGTAGAGAAGGGTTCATCTAGCGCATCCCTATCAGCTTCAGAAAGGGTCGGCCGCTGAATACCAGAAAACAATCGCTCGAAGGTCTCTGATGAGAATTCACATTCAGATTGATATAGACGGGTATAGAAATCCCGAAAGAGTTCTACGATATCGGAGTCTGTGGTCAGTATGCCCCCTCCCTGTGGGGCTCGAAGGGCCGCTACGCGTTTGGCTTCTTTTTGACCTTTCAAGGCGTTGGCTAAAAGTCGACCGGCTCGGTTGCTTTCACGGTAGTATGTCCCTCGTTGAAGCTCAATACTCTTAGAAGCTGCAGTTGAGAGGATTGCATTATATTGAAAACGGAGACGCTGTAAGCGAACTAAGACGCATGGATCAGTACGGGAAGTTAGAACTCGTTCGCCTGCTTTGATTTGTTGGTCTAGGATAAGTAGCTGCTGTTTGCGTTTTTTCCGCAGGCGAATTTGATAACTAGTGATCGTTGCACGAATGGCCGCTTTGAAACCCTCCCACCAAGCCCAATTTGCAGTATCCTGGGGTAAATTAAAATGGAAGTAATCCTGTATGGCTGCTCGAATTTCTAACTGGAACTCTGGCTGAGTTAATAGGGCTCTATCAAAGAACCAGGCCCCCGAATTCCCTTGGGGTGCAGTAGTGTGTAATTGAAAAGAAATAGCAGCATGATCTGAAATATGTTGGGAGTGAATCTTTGCAGTGTCCACCTGAGGGACTAACAGTTTTGATATGAGAAAGAAATCTATACGAGACTGGGATTTATGAGGGGAAGAAAAGAAGGTAAAGTCAAGCTCATTGGGGTGTAGTAACCTCCATAGATCGACTAAAGCAAGATCTTTGATCACAGAGGTAAGCGTGGTGTGACTCTTGGGGGGACCACTTGTCCTAGGCGGCTGTTTGTCAATCAGGGGATCAAGAACTAAATTGAAATCCCCCCCTATTATCAATGAAGTATTAGCAGAGGCCTGCGCAACCTGAGCTATGGTAGCAAAAAAGGCAGGGTCATCCACATTAGGAGCATAAAGGCATATACATGTAACTTCAGGGTTACCTATCTTGAGGTGAACTCTGGACCATCTACCTGCTGTATCTGAGCTGGTCGCAATAATAGTAGCATGCAGAGATTTCCTAACCAGTATGGCAACCCCACATTTCTTAGAAACGGCTGGAGAATAGGCGGCCACCATGTAAGGTTTAATATTGAGCTCAAGAGTTTCCTTCGAATTTAAATGCGTTTCTTGGAGGAAAATCAGATCCGCAGCTTCATGACTTAGATAGCTTAAGATTTTCTTCCAATTTATCGGATTATTGATTCCTTTTACGTTCAATGAGAAAATCTTACATGGTGCCATCGATCGGTAATAGACATTTTAGATAAGGGCGCTTGAAAACATACAACATAATCAGAATCTGTACAACAATGATATAATCACCGAGTCTGCTGACTAATACACCCCATATTGAAAAGTATGTACCAAAGTAGCTTAGAGAAGAAGCAAAACCCCCAATGAAAATGGCGACCATATGTCTGCGGGAGGAGGCCCTAGAGAGGAAGATAGAGACATAAAAAAAGAAAAGAAAAAAAACACCAGAGTCCATAATTAACACTGTCTCTGATACTCATCAAGGCTACGATGGGTAGATGGAGTCGGGTCACAGATATCATCAAGATAAGGCAACAAACCGTCCTCGGCAGACTTTTGCTGAGCCGCGGCAAATCCAATATGGCAGGCACAGCGGATATGAGAATACTGGCAGGAATATTCTGGAAGTCAACGCATCAAGTCGGCTTCTTTAGCATCCAAAAACTCCGCTAGTAGATCAGGGTCCTCAAATGTTCTTGTCTGATTGTGAAGCGTGACTCGGAGCTTGGCCGGGTACATCAGGCCATAGCGTGCTTGTAGTTGTTGAAGCCTCGGCCGGAATTCCAGAAAGCGCTTTCGGCGGTCGACCGTGGGTTTAGCCAAGTCAGGATAGAAGGAGATCTTATGGCCCTCAAACTCCATATGGCCCTTTGCCCGAGAGGCACTGAGAATTTGCTCCACATGTTGATATCTCAAAAGTTGAAAGATGATAGGCCGCGGGGTCTTCCTGTTGAGCGTTATGTTTGTGGGTACACGATGAGCGCGATCGATCTCCAATTCTTTGGTAAAGGTGATTTGGAGCAAGGAAGGGAGGATTTTATATAAAAACTCCTTCATGTCTCCCGATTCCGCTCCCTCCGGTATGCCCACGAGTCGTAGGTTGTTGCGGCGCGCTCTATTATTGCCATCTTCCACTTCTTTCTGCAAGGCCCGCACCTGACGTTCAACTTTGTCGAGTTTGGACAGCCGGACCGCGTGGGAGTCTAATACGCTCTCCATTTTGTCCTGACGCGAAGAGAGCCCCTCTAGCCTGCCTTGCAATACACCAAGATCTTCCCGCAGCGCTCGGAGTGCTTCACCGTTTGACTGCACGAGGTCCTTAACCCCTCTAATCTCTGCGAGGATTTCCTGCTGCATTTCGGGGCCCTCGCGCAAAGCCAGCCCCTTCTGCGGGGACGGGGGTTCAGTTTTGGAGCGTTTGCCGTGAGAAGCCGCTGGAGATCCAAATTCCAGGCGCGTAGGTTTGGTCCCCGCCATCTCACCAATGTGCCCCGGCAAGATCAGAGCAAAAATTCAAGTATGTCCGGTGTTAATTCAGGATTCTGAGTAGGCCTCTCGGGAGCCTCAGCGTTATGCGACCATCCCGCTGGACATCGGGCTCCGCCCCCCCCCCCAGCTGCATCTTTACGTCTGCCCTAAGCTGGTGTAAAGATCCAGCATAAAGAGGTGCAGTTTCTTTTTATATCAGGGAGCAATTAGGTATTCCCTTGTTTGCATGCAGCTAGCACACCCACTGCGCTATGCTTTAATAAAGTGATTTTGCTCAGAATTTTCCTGCGCTAGCTTGCTTTCCGCATCGAGAAGCAAGACTAGTGCGGGAAAATCTCAAGGAAAACGCTGCACTAGAACACAGCACAGTTTTCTGCACCGGCCCATTAGTTTCTACCTGAAGCAATAGAGGATTACGTGACTTGCCCAAAACGACATTGAGTGCCTGTGGGATTTGGACCCTACCTGCTCTGGTTCTTAGCCCTCTGCTCTAACATCTAGGCTACTCTTCTACTCCCTAAAGCAAGTCGTACAAATGATGTCAATTCTCATGAAGAAATATGTTAAGCTGAGCCAGAACATTATTTTGAGATACAGGGCCTGATTTACTAAGGCTTTATTCCCATTCTGAAACTATGGCGGGGGGAGGGACGACCCTTAGTGAATGCAGCCTATAGTTTGCAGAGTGGGGTAATGAAACTAGCTACCTAAATTATGATTAAATAAAAATAAATGATGCTGTGCTCTCTCCTGCTCTCATTAAACATGCAATATAATTTAATGCCAGTGCAAGTAAAGGAAATTGTACTATTGAAGCCATTCCTATAAATGTCACTGATATAAAACTACAGCAGTAACTTTGCCTGAATATTCACCAGGACTACTCACAGCATCTCGCTGGACACTGACCTTCGGTTGCTGGAGATGCCTGGACAATCATAGAGGGTTAGAGACCAGATTGCTCTGAAGTCTGCACAACAGCAGTGTCAGGACAACGGAAAGGGGACTCTTTGTATCTCTTAACCAGAGTCCCACATGTATCTCACATTGCACTACCGCTGATAAAGACATGGACTTATTCCAAAATCCCTTTCACCTATTGATTCTCTGAGTTGATATGATGAACAGGTCCCTTAGTAATAATTTGCATGCATTTACATATCCAATGCCGATAAATAACTGGGATTGTCATTCTTTGTGAAATTAGCAATGTGCCCTATTGCTGCTTGGCATGCTATTTTACAGTACATTGGTTTTCTACTTTATAACTGCATTGCTATTCAAGGACATCACATATCGAAACCTCAGATAGTTTCCATAGTCACGTTAAGTTACAGGGTATTTCACAGAGAGGTGACCTCATCCAGCAGATATGTGTTTTATGGTTACTGGGTATAAATTCAACATGTAAAACATACTAATCTATTGCACTGCTTCTCTGCAGAGAAAAACAAAACTGTGGCCACAGCAGTGCTTCACAGTCTTTTGGTAAAAATCAAGTGTATGTTATTGAGCAGAGTTGGGGATGGCCCGTTTTCAGCCTTTGGTTTGCGGTTGAATGATGATCAATACCGACACGGATACCTTCCCCGTTGCCAAACCCCACTTAGAATGTGCTAAAGTAATGACTACTGGCAAAGACAAAGGATTAAGCAGCCTATGTAAGAAACAATCTATGTACGTATGTAAATACCTCAGTGAAATGCCTTTTCAGTTGGGAAGGCCAAGCAAACCAATCAAGCCTTGCTCCCAGATTCCACATGTGGAGGGTAATTTTATAACGGGGCACCTATGTAGCAAAGGCACATAGGTGCAGCTGTTGTACCTATTTTAACATATGCATCTATATGCCATTATAAAATTACCCCATTGGAAAAAAAGTTCTAAAACTAATTAAAAATTACAAATTAGATAAGACAGTTTCTCAGTCTCTTTATGGCATAGATCGAGTGTAAGATTCGTAGCACTCTTGAAAGGAGCACTATATTAAATGGAAAATAAATATACAAATACATAAGAATCATGAGCTGAAAATAGTCTGATATTTTTATAGCACTGTTGGTTCTGATTTTGCATGGGGGTGTTTGCATACCTTATCAGCGGGGATGGTATTAGAAGGGTGCAAGATAGGTAAATGGTCCGGGCCCCCATGTCACTGGGAGCTCTTAAGTCGCCTGAAAGCTGAAGGAGGTATAGCCTGCTAGTGGGCTCTGAGGATCCCTCCTTGATTTCTATCCTAGCCCCCTTGGTCCTGCTCATCAGGGAGTACATTTAAAATGTGGGTCCTCCAAGCACCCTTGGTCAGCTTGCTCCTTCTTTTCTTGATCTCTTCCCACATCAAGTCTCCTCTCACATTAGAAGGTCACCAGCTGGTGCCCATACTACCAGAAACTTGAAGAGAAGACAGTAAATGCAAGGGCGGCTGTATGACAGGGCATCAGGGTGAGGTGACCGCCTGGGGATGGCAAGAAATGCTGCCAGAACATTCCAGCCATGGCCCCCTCACTCCTGCCTGTTTATGTAATGCCACCCAGCCTGTCCTGCCCATCTTCCCCGGCCATTGCTCCTTCCTGAGGTCAGCAGTGGTGGCAGCAATCAAATGAAAAGATAACATGGTGCTTAGCATCTTTAATTTCCCTACCTCGTGCTATCATCTCGGCTGCTGCCACTTCTTCCAAACTCAGCAGCAGCAGCTAAATGATGTTCAAATGCTGCAAAGGTCTTGCTGGCCCTGCCACTTCTGATGCATATTTTTCATGTCAGAGGGGATGGGACCAGTTAGGCTTTTGAATTGAGTTTGGGAGAGAGAGGGGAAATATTGGACATGGGGGAGAAGAGGACTATATTGGACACGGAGGAGAGAGGGGGAACTATACTGGACACGGAGGAGAGAGGGGAGATGTTGGATGTAAGGTGGGGTGGGATGGGGGATGCTGGACACAAGAGGGCTAGGAAGAGGCAAAGAGAAGATAGAAAGTAAACATGAGAGTAAGAGAGGGAAGATGCTGGAGATGGAGGGGGAGGGGAGGGAGGGAGGGGTGATGCTGGACTTAGGGGGATATGGCGAGAGAGAGAGAGAGTTGAAGCTGGATATGGAAGGATAGGGAGAGAAAGATGGAAGTTGCTGGACACGGGGAGGGGGGGAATGACAGGGAGAAAAAGGGAAGGGCAATGCTGGTCATGGCGGGTGGGATGAGAAAATGGGGAGGAGGCACCGGATGGGGGAAAAAGAAGCTGCAGATATTGGATGGGGTGAACCTGGACAGGGGAGGAGAGAAGGATATAGATGTGTACATGGGGAAGATACCTATAATTTTACCTCCCCACCAAATTCACACAGGCAAACCTCAAATACCTTATAGGAATCATAAATATAACATTTTACTTATGATTCCTATAAGATATCTGGGGTTTGCCAGTGTGAATTCGGTGGGGAGGTAATATTACAGGTAGCTTTGTATTTTACTACCCCATTTTGGGTCCTTTTTTTGTACATTGGGAAGAGACAAACAGAAGGGGAGATAGTTAGTTAAAGACTGGAAAAGAAATGGAAGGGTCCTGTTAAGAGCTGCAAAGTGATTGCTAGATGCAGTAAAAGAGGAAAATGGAGGACTAAAATCTGAGCTGATAGAAAGAGAGAAGAATAAATGGAAGGCTGCTGAAAGAAAGAGATCATGGAAGGAAGTGAGGAAGATAGCAGGGGGAAGAAGCAGCAAGTTAAAGACAGAAGAAAGCAAAAACCAGAGACTGAGATCAAGATGATTAGAGAATAAAATGGCCAGACAGTAAAAGGTAGAGAAAAGGAATGTTAGTTTCAATTTAGTGATGGGAATATGTCAGTTTTTGTAACTTAGGCGCACAATTTCCAGAACCCTTAGCTGGACGACCAACAGGAAGCTCTGCAGATAAGAGTGCTGACCGCAGTATTCAGCGGCTCTATCTGGATAGTGCCACTCACTAGTGCCACAGACTTCTTCTGCACTATCTGATTAGTGCAGGGGCAAGGCTGCCACTACCTATCAGGCAAATTAGGCAGTCACCTAGAGTGTCAATGCTTTCAGGGCGGTCCATTCCCTCCCCTCTCTGGGACCTGCAGCGGCAGCAACGCCATTCAACGAGCAACGCAGCATTTACCCAAAGCCTCCAACGCTGTGTTGGTGTTGGTGCTCACCTTGACTGGTAAGGGGTGGCGACTAGGTGAGAGAACAAGGGGAAATAGGGATGAGCGTTTGCCTAGGGTGTCTCATATCCTTGCACTGCTCCTGAGCAGGGGCATACGTGCTGATTTGTCCAGATAGTCGGCAGTTATACACAGGGCCGGCCCAACCATGAGGCAAACTAGGCAGTTGTCTAGGGCAACAGTTTCTTTAGGGGGGGGGGGGCAGCAAAGAGCAGGGCATTTGAAACTGAACAATAGATTCTGACAGCCGGGGTGCATAAGGCTTAAGGTCTGCTTAGGGTGTCCACACCTTGAACCAACTCTAGGGCTGGCCCATGTTATCCGAATACCTTGGGCTACATGAAAAGCAGGCCTATGTTGTTATCCAGATAAATGCTGACTTGTCAAGATAAGGGGCAATTTTCAGTCAGCACTTATCTGGATAGCGGCACGCAGCATGGATATTCAATAACAGTCACTATCCCGATACTGTAGCTGAATATCTGCATAATGTGGGCGATGCTGCGGTCACCAGCCAGTTCATTAAATATTGGGCGTTTTGAAAATTGGCCTCTACGTGTTCTATCTTTATATTTCACACAGTACAGGAGCATCTACATCTCTTTCTATTTCTCTGGTGTTGTACCGCATTACTTTTTGGGGATAATTGTTGTCTATATATTTCTATTTTTAATTTGTGGTCACTTTTTTGGTACTTGATAAGGGTCTGTCGATGTTCTGTGTGTCAGAGGCTTTGGAAAAGATTGGACTACACAGGCCCTGGCCCCACCAAAACTTCACTGCTGCGATCGCCAGTCTCTCCCTCCTGTCTGCCCACGGGGATCCGATCTCCAGTGGGCAGACAGGAGGGGAAAGCCGCGATTGTGACTGGGCAGGCAGCGGGGTAGTGCTCTATACTTTCACGCATGAGAACTGGGTTGAATTCCCACCTCAGGAATTTTTCTCTACACTGGAATTTCAGTCGAGTCAAAGCTGTCCTTGCCACTGGGAGAAGAACAAAAAACTGTTCCTATAATAAAAGCCAAAGGTTAACCAAAATTTGATTTACATCCTGTCCCTGATCACAGAAGGTAAGTGCAATTTTTTCTCCATGTATTGAAGAGCTAGCAGAGCTGTTTCATATTTTCCTGATTTATGAATTAAAGAATGAGGGTCCCAGTACACAGTAGAAATGCCTAAATCGGGCTAGTCAATGCTACTTACATGTTTAGTGCCACTGAATATCCCTTTCAAAGCCCGCTACGTGCCTCAGTGCTCTGTGGTTAGCATCGGAGTGTGTTGGGGGCATTCTGGGGGGAGCGGAGGTGGAAGCTGCAATACTGCACTGCTACGTGGTTAGTGATAAGTGGCTAAAACTAGGCCAGCTTTTAGTTTGCCTAGTTTCAATCGTGGATGCTAACTAGGTAATGGTACAATATCGCTGCTACCCAGTAAGCCTCGGCGGCTCTGGGCCATGTGTGGTGATGCCAGATATTCAATACCATTGCCGTGGCATTGAATATCTGGTGTTAAGGGTCAGCAGATAGAGCTATACGCTGTAGAAGTGCATAGTCTGACCAATACCATATCGGGCCCGAGGTCTTTGCATGATCAATTACATAAAATATAGCAATATAGCAACATAAGAACATGAGATATGGCATACTGGGTCAGACCAAGGTCCATCAAGCCCAGTATCCTGTTTCCAGCAGTGGCCAGTCTAGATCATACGTACCTAGCAGTTTCCCCAAAAGACACAGGTTCTGCAGTGCTTGTATTGGGTCAAGCAGTGATATCCTGGGTCCCTTTTTAATAATGGTTTATGGACCTTTCCTCTAGGAACTTGTCCAAACTTTTTTTAAACCCAGCTACACTAACAGCCTTTACTACATCCTCCAGTAACACATTCCAGAGTCTGATTACACACTGAGTGAAAAAAATATTTTATTTTATTAGTCTTAAATAGTTTAACCTGTAACTTCATTGCATGTCCCCTAGTCTTTCTATATTCTGATAATGTAAACAAGCGATCTACATTTACCCGTTCCACTCCATTCATTAATTTATAGACTTCTATCATATCTCCCCTCAGCCGTCTCTTTTCCAGGTTAAAGAGCCCTAACCTTTTTAGCCTTTCTTCATAGGGGTATCCTTCCATCCCCTTTACCATTTTGGTGGCTCTTCTCTGAACCATTTCTAATAACGCTATATCCTTTTTAAGATACGGCAACCAGAATTGCACAATATTCAAGGTGCAACAACAGCCTCTCTGACCTCACCTTTAAACCATGCTGGCAGTTTTTTTAACTTCCTTCCACTTTTCTTAATAATAACATGGTAAATCATGGAAGCTGAAGATCAATTGCTGCTCTGTGTAGGTTACCCTTGTTCTGTGCAATCTGTACAGAGTAGCAGTTACAACACAAAGTAAAAGCACAGAATGGGGATAAACTGCCTGGAGCATCAGTTTTATTGGGAACCATTGCTTTGACTGGTTGCCATCAAACTCCCGTAGATATACAAAAACTCTCTCTTCTACATCTCTGGCTTACATCCATCTTAGATTTGTGGTGACTAAAAATCATTAGGGTGTGACCAATAAGGAAAAATGCATAAGTGAAAACTGCTGCAAAAAAACATTTAGGACTTTCCTCTAAAAATGCTAAATTTAAGAATCAGACACAAAGTTCCACCATTCTTGCTGCATGCTAAAATGCTTAGAAATAGATGCATATTATGTTTTTGCAGTAATGGATCATGCAAGGTCCCTTACTAGGCAAGCATATCTCCACTGGAGAGATTACAGTTTATTTATTTAGTATACATTTGTATACCGCTACTTCCAGCGATCAGCAGCGGTTTGATTACAGATTGGAAATTGTCAAATCATGACAGGAAATTTTTGAGGTATAAACACATTGATTAGACAGGAAAGCACAGCACACAGAGAACTATTTTACAGGGAACATGGGCTATGGAGGGTTAAGTGGCTTGCCCAAGACCACAAGGAGCACCTGTGGGGCTAGAAACCCCAGTCCTTCCGGCCCAAGGTTGCTGTCCTCTAGTGGGATTTGAACCCCCGACCTTCTGGCCTGAAGTACCTTGCCCCAACCACTAGGCCACTCCTCCACTCCAACATTATTGGCACCTTTGTATTTTAAATATGTTGTGTACAATATCTTGAGAAATAATTGGAAATAGTCCAACTGTGGGTTTGGGCAAAGATCAAACATGCCTTTTTATATCTGTCTTTAAGGGGGGGGGGGGGGGTCCTCCACTCCAGATTGCTCCAGGTCAGCCTTAAGCTCTTTGGATATTGTACATGATGTTTTTCCAACATCTCGCATTAACTTTTGAAGACTTCTTGGATTAATTTTCCTCTTCCCAGCACATCCTGGGAGGTTCTTTACAGTTTCATGAGCAGAAAACTTCTTAATAGCATTCAAACTGTAGACACAGGAATCCGAAGGTCTTTGGAATTGGCCTTGTACCCCTTTGAAGTTTGATGTTTGGTGATAATGGCTTTTCTGACAGTCTCAGGCAGCTCTCTTGTCTTCACCATTGTGAGAATTGAACAAGGATTGAATATGGCCATTTTAAACATTAGAACCATCATCTATTAGCCAAATCAAGTCATGTGAATACTGACAATTGATCACAGATGCATCTAGTTTTACTGCAATAGGAAAGTGGTTCTTATGTTCAAGCTGATTTTGAATTGTTTATAAGGTACCAAAAATAATGTCCTGGGAATGTCCCAGTTTTTATACTATTTCCTTTTTTAATCGGTCTTGTTTTATTTGATTTTTTTATGTGTCAAATATATGTGCATATAAAGTCCAAAGCCATTTCACTGGCTACTTTTTTTTAGGCGATATCCAACATTAAGGGACTGAACTGCAAGGGTGCTAATAATGTTAACCACAATGGATATGACTAAGATTAGAGAAGAAGTATATTATAATAAAGACATCCCAGAGGGTAATGCCTTAGGATTTGAAGAGATAATACAATGAATGGTTTATTAATTTATTTTATTTATTTATTTGAAAAGTTTATATACCACATTTGCAAAGATCAATGTGGTTTACATGTAACAGTAACATAACATTACTACTACTACTAAGCATTTATAAAGTGCTACCAGGCACACGCAGCACTGTACAATGAAAACACAAAAAGACAGTCCCTGCTCAAAAGAGCTTACAATCTAAAAACATTACATGGAACATTAAGCAATAGAAGGTTCAAGGCTCCTTCCTTCAGTGGACTCATTGCTCAAGGTTGAATCCTGGAGCAACCTGTGATGACTAGCAGGGCCGGCCCAAGGGTTTCTGCCACCCTAGGCAAAAGCCCCAGCCTTGCCCCCCCCCCCCCGAGCCTTGCTGCATATGGTGCCGAACTGTGTGCCGAACTGTGCCCCCCCCCATGCTGAGACACGCTCCACCGACTCTGGCAGCAGGGTTTGGGGGGGGCTCGGCTCGACGGCAGACCATGTGCTTCGGCACACATGGCCTGCTGCTTCTGACTCTCCTTTGACATAACTTCAGGGGTTCAGAAGCAG
Organism: Ichthyophis bannanicus; assembly: GCA_033557465.1. Taxonomy (NCBI): domain Eukaryota; kingdom Metazoa; phylum Chordata; class Amphibia; order Gymnophiona; family Ichthyophiidae; genus Ichthyophis; species Ichthyophis bannanicus. The sequence continues at coordinate 724,823,242 of CM066032.1, forward strand.
CAGGTTAAGTGTGCCGAAGCACATGGCCTGCCGCCAAGTCTAGCCATCTCCCCCTCTGTTGTTGGAATCAGCAGCTGCGCAGTGTAGCTCAATACAGGGGGAAGGGTGGTGCTGCTCGGCACAGGGTGGGGGGACACAAGGCCATTTGTGCTGAAGCACATGACCTGCTACACACAGATCTGCCATCCTAGTGGACAGGCCAGCCCTGCAACTGCCTCAGGTGTCAAACATCTCTCCTTCACTTCCATGATCTCCTCTCTGTAGTATATCATTTCCCCTTCCTATCCCCTTCCCCTTCATCAAGTCCAAGATCGCCCCATCCCCCTCTTGCCACTGCTGTCCTACCTTGGGTTTTTCCCTGAGCTATGGTTGCAAGTAAACTCTGTGTAGCAGCAAGCCTCAGAGCACTTGCATGCTCTCTAGGCCAGCCTCACCTGAAGCTCCAATAGGAAGCTTGCGTCAGAAGTAGTAGGATGCAGCCATCCTAGAGCATACGTGAGTGCTCTGAGGCCTGCTGCCACTCAGAGTTAACTCAAAGCTGTGGCTCAAGAGGAGAACTGAGGGAGGACAGCAGCAGAAGCAACAGGTGGATGAGGAGGCCTTGGACACAGTAAGGGGACAGTAGATAGGGAAGGAGAAATGCTGGACTGTTCGGATTCAGGAAAGTGTTGCAAATATGGTTCACTGACTTTTGCCATTCTAGGCAGATGCCTAGTCTTCCTAGTGGTGGGGCCGGCCCTGTGTGGGAATTCTTCTACTGAGAGCAGACTACAGCAGGAGCTACTCCAGTGGTCTTCTACTAGTGGAAAGAAAGAGAAGAGCTCAACATTTCAAAGAGATCATCTTTTCCGGGATGTCTAATCCTGCTCAATCTAAAGGATTCAGGAGAGAAGATGAATCTCAAGGAGAAACTAGGACAGAAGGGGATGCAACAGAATCAAGGATCACTTGTTGGAGTAACCTACCAAGGTTTCTAAAGTTAATTGGATTTAGCTTACACCTTTTCTCAGAAGTTTACCGCAAGTTGCATTCTAGTACAGCGGGCATTGACCTGTGTCCAGAGAGCTAACAACCTAAATTTGCTCCTGAGGCAATGTGAATTGGATGTGCCACGCTTAAGCAGACGTTTACTACTATTTATCATTTGTATAGCACTACAAGGCACACACAGTGCTGTATATGTACCAGTAAGAGGCAGTCATGAACATAACCAGGATAAAATCTGCCTATTGTCGGCTTATCACTATTCAGCAAGTTTCTCGGTAAACTCTTTTCTTTTATGGAACAACACAAATTGGTCAGTATTGTCCATATTTCAATTCCATAAGAGGGCTTCCCTAGCCTTAAGGGCCCATGAAACAAGATGCCCTTCGCCCCCCCCCCCCTCCCCCGAAGGAATGCTAGGGAGCCTCAAGGATTCCATGATGGCTCAGCATCTGTCAGATGTGTCTCCTTGCCCTGTCAGCTACTGCAAGAGGGTTACTCTGTGTTTCAATATTCTTCTCTGGCATGTATGAAATATTCAGTGTTTTAGAAAGGAGGAGGAGTCTAGTGGTTAGCATGGTGGGCTAAAGTCAGAGAAGCTGCCATTCAAATCACATTTCTCCCACTGATGTTCCTTGTGACCTTGGGCAAGTCAGTTTATTCTCTGTTGCCTTGGGTACAAAGCTTAGTAGTTGGTCTGGATGGGCAGACTGCATTCACCACATAGTCTTTACCGGCTCTTATGCTTCTATGTTTGTACAAGGCTCTAAGCCCTCTGGGGGCAGGGAAATACCTACAGCATCTGAATGTAACCTGCCTTGAGCTATCAATGAACTGTTTTAATCTTAAAAAATGAGATTGAAATCCTGAGCTCATATATATATATTTTTTTTTAAACAGACGAGCTAAAGGCTTCATTGGCTATAATCCAGGCTTTACCCTTCATCTTTATTTCTGAGAAAAATCCTGTTTCTTAGAAGGTGGAATATAATCGATTGCCTAATATAACTATACTGTAAATATTAGCTGCGGGCAGCTCTAATAAATTACTATGTCCATTTCCGGCCCTAAAGCTAAGAAAGTACAGGCCATGTTAGATATGCTGCAGATTTATATTTCTAACCCTTATGACTTCATTGTGGAGGAGAATAAATAAGTATTAACTTAGCAGGCGACCTTACACAGAGGTGGGTTTCCTTAACTGCATGGAGTCTTAAGACTAATTACATTAGCAGCGGCAGCCTCAGAGCTAATTCATTATTGCAGCTGTTGACTGTGGGACAAGCGATTCCCATTTATTCATTCTAAGCTTTTACATCCTTCTGTAGCTCTCTGGCAGCTGGGAGCCTGCTAAAGATCTGCGGCCTTATCTAGGATTACTGGCAATGGAGCTAAATAATCTAGCCAGACCATATGAAAATATCCCTTAATTGTATTAATTCATTTCTCTTTTTATGTGGCTGGTTTTATTTTGCATGTCTCAGTTTTCTTTAGAAATCTGATAAGTCCTGCCCGAGGCTTGCAGGAAAATTTGTAAAATTTGTAAAAAGAGAGGAATATTGGCAATGATCTGTTCCTTTTAAATACCGTAACAGCACTATAGGCAGCTGGATACAGGCACCTTGTATTCCATAACATAGGCATTCACACCCCTTCCTTTAACTGATCACCCCCCCCTCCTACAACCTCAAACTAGCACTTTTCCCCCAAATAACATTCACCTAACTCAAAGGTAATGGCAAACCTTTGCAGCAGCTTCTATTAACTTTACAACTACTATGAAAACCAGTGCATCGTCACTCCCAGATTGATTCTAGTTACAGCTACCTGTAGATGGTGACATAGTAGTCATAGACATGAAGACATTCATTCCCCAAGACTGTGGTATCACCAGGCTAGAGTCTGTTTTTGAAACTAATTGAGTCTTCAGAAAATCCCCCCAGCTACACAACAGTGATGCCCATGATGCTGGAAGCTATCGCCTATGCTCCTCCCTGCCAATCTGGGAGCCTAGGTAGCCCTGTCACTTCCTCCTTTATCCGGCACCCTAAAGCTGCAACAGCCCCTCCTCTCCTGTTCTTTCTGACCCCCCCCCCCCCCCATTTCCTCTCTACCCTTGCATAAACACCCAAGCAAAGTTTGGGAAGAGTGAGCAGGACAAGCTGAACCCCAACTGTGTCCACAGCTTGCCACTTTCAGGTATGCCCCCTGACGCCTCCCCCTTTCCCTCTTCCTATTCAATAGCTCCATGTCCCCCCTAATGCTTACTGTAGCCCTAGCCCCTATCCAATTCCCAGGCAATCGAGTTATCGATGGTGGCTCAGCCTGTTAAGTGCCCCCCACTAACCCTTTGGGGAAGGTGGACATAACATGCCCCTGCAAACACTTTGAAGGGAATATCTTGAAAAGATGAAGCTTTAAAAATATTACTGATACACCAAGTCAATCCCTATCCATTATGCAATTTTCTGCGTAAATCCAGATATATCAGTGAAGATTATGACTCCATTACAGAATTAACAGGAGGCACATGAGGTGGAAAATTTTCACGGCTCTTTATGTAGGTAAACAGCAATTTGTGCATGCAAGTCTGCTGGTTGAAAATCACCCCTGCCCCTCCGCCCTCCCCCCCCCCCCCCACTCAGTATGTGTGACATTCCACAAATGCATGCCGTTTAGCCACATTCAGTGGAGGCGCTTCTGAGGGTATATTTTTGGCGGAATCAAAAACAACATGCACCGACTGTGTTTGAAGTCTGCTCATATTATTTCCCACAGAAACTCTACTTGCACAAGAGCATTTGCAAATGTCCCCGGGTACTTTTCACTCTGTCTCCATTATAGATTTCAAAGGGAAAGCATGCACATACTTTCCTGCAATGTACAATTGTTTGACATGACATAGGAAATTCCAATAACACTTCCCATGTAGATTCAAGTCATTTCCAACATGGAATGATAGCAAAAAACCCAGGAAAATGATTTAGGCGTCATCGTGGATAAGACATTGAACCCCTCTGCCCAGTTTGCAGTGGTGGCCAAGAAAACAAATAGAATGCCAGGAATCACAAGAGAAAGGAATGGAGAATAAAACCAAGGATGATATAATGCTTCTGTATCGTTCCATGGTGAGAGCGCACCTTGAATATTGTGTGCAATTCCGGTCGCCTTATATTAAAAAGGATATAGCAGAATTAGAAAAGGTTCAGAGATGAGCGACAAAAACGGTAAAGGGGATGGAAGGATACCCCTATGAGGAGAGGCTAAAAAGGTTAGGGCTCTTCAACTTAGAAAAGAGACGACTGAGGGGAGATATGATAGAGGTCTATAAATTAATGAATGGAGTGGAACGGGTAAACGTAGATCAATAGTTTACGCCATCAAGAAGTAGAAAGACTAGAAGACATGCCATGAATCTACAATGTAACCCATTTAAGACTAATAAGGGAAAATATTTTTTTATTTAATGCATGATCAAACTCTGGAATTTGTTACCGGAGGATGTAGTAACAGCTGTTAGTGTAGCTGGGTTTAAAAAAGATTTTGACAAGTTCCTGGAGGGAAGGTCCATAAAGCATTATTAAAGAGGACCCAGGAAATCCACTGCTTATCCTGGGACAAGCATTGTGGAACCTGTGTTCCTTTTTGGGAACCTGCCAGGTACTTGTGAACTGGATTGGCCACTGTTGGAAAGAGGATACTGGGCTTGATGGACCTTGGTCTAACCCAGTATGGCATTTCTTATCTTCTTGAGTTAATAGTACACACTTCTTAATGAGCACTGTTTTTATTTAGGGACCCTTTTACTAAAGTGTGCTAGCAGTTTGCACTTATCGTGTGTTTAGTGCAAAAACTGACAACTGTAAGTGCAAACCGTCATGTACTAACTGAATCCATGATAACTGCAAGGTGCTCCCTATGCCCATTATCAGCCCCTACCCTGCCCATTCTCTACCCCAAGGCTCAAGTGTCAGAGCTTGAATTAGCATGCATTAACTGTCATGCCCCTGTGTTAACAGCTACCACAGGCTTTAGCGTGTGGATGCCAAGCACCATGCAAATCTGGAAAGAAGTAAAAAAAATCGTTGATGCCTTCCAAGAAGCATTGCTTAGACAAATGGTGATGGAACCGGCCAGGTAAAGTTTGATGCTGGATTTGGTACTCACCAGTAGAGATAGTATGTTAAATGTCCGGGTCAGTGCCCACATGAGCAGCAGTTATAATTATAATTATTATAATCACACGGTGTGGTTTGAGATAAAAGCCAAGGCAGAGTCCAATCACAGCAAGTTCAAAGTCCTAGATTTCAAAAATGCTGACTTCAGTAAAATGGCCGAGTGCCTGAAGGAGGAGTTGGCAGGGAAGGAGGAGATAAGGGAAGTGGAATTGCAGTGGGCTAAACTAAAGGATGCAATAAAAGGGGCAACAAATATATATGTAAAGAAAATTAAAAAAAAAAGAGGAAAAGGAAAAGGAAACCTATGTGGTTCACCAAAGTGGCTGCACAAACAAAGGCAAAAATACAGCTTTCACAAAATTCAGTTCACAAACAGAGGAACACAGAAAAATATACAGGATAAAGCTAAAAGAGACAAAGAGAAATAAATATAGTAAAAGCAAAGACAGAAGAAAGATGGCTAAAGATCTGAAGTATGGAGACAAAACTTTATTCAGGTATATTCGGGAGAAGAGGAAGATCAGAGGTGGAATTGATTCAAAAAGAGGAGGAAATATCCATGCGATAAAATGGAGGGATACGACGTTTTTCAGTTATGTTAGTGAGATGACGAAGGGCAAAAGTGATATTGTTAGACTCAAGGGTGAAGGGGAAGGATATGTAGAAGCTGATGAGAACAAGGCGGAATTGCTTAACAAATATTTCTGTTCTGTGTTCACACATGAAGAACCAAGAACAGGACCTCAGAAAACACCCACAAACAGGAACAGAAGTGAAGGACATCTTGAAGAATTTTCAGAAGGCTGTGTTCGTGAGAAACTAGCTAAACTTAAAGTAGATAAAGCAATGGGACTGGATGGGATACACCCTAGAATACTGAGGGAACTTGGAGACGTTATAGAAGCTCCACTGACTGACATTTTCAGTGTCTCGTTGGAGTCGGGAGTAGTGCCAAAGGACTGGAGAGAGGCACATGTGATCCCTTTACACAAAAGCAGAAGTAAGGATGTGGTTGAAAACTACAGGCTGGTTAGTTTAACTTCGATGATGAGTAAATTATTGGAAACACTGCTGAAAGAGAAAATAGTGAGGTTTGTGGAGTCAAGCAAATTACAGGATCTGAGGCAGCATGGATTTCACCAGAGGCAGGTCTTGTCAGACACATCTTATTGATTTCTTTGACTGGGTGACCAGGGAGTTGGACCGAGGGAGAGCTCTAGGTGTGGTGCATTTAGATTTCAGAAGAGCCTTTTACACCGTTCCTCTCAGGCGACTTATAAACAAACTGAGTACCTTAGGGATGGACCCTAAAGTTACTGCTTAGGTTAGAAATTGGTTGAGTGGGAGGCGACAAAGAGTACAAGTAAATGGAGCTCACTATGAGGAGAAGGAGGTTACCAGTGGTGTGCCCCAGGGATCTGTCCTTGGTCCGATTCTTTTTAACATCTTTGTTAGTGAAATAGGGGAAGGGCTGTCGGGTAAGGTTTTCCTCTTTGCGGATGATACCAAAATCTGCAATAGGAAAGTGTAGATAACTTGTGGAGGGATCTGGCTAAGCTTGAAGAATGGTTTAGAATTTGACAGCTGAGATATTATGTTAAAAAAATGCAAGCTCGTGCATTTGGGCTACAGCAATCCAAGGGAGCAATATAGTATTTATTTATTTATTTTTATTTATTTGGTTTTATATACCATGCTTTTAAAGATCAGCACGGTTTACATAAGAACAACTCAATACATTGAACAGCTACAAATAATATATAGAACAGGTATAAAATACATTGAATGTTTAAATAACAATAGAATGTTTCCATAAGCTGAATAGCTAACATGTGACCTGAAGTAGGTAACTATTTACAAGCTGAAAAGAGGTATGCATTAGCAGGGAGGCCATAAGCAGCTAAGGAACATGGTCAAATGAAAGCTGGAAAAGATGTATCTTAATTGCCTTGTGGAAGGTTGAAAGCTCAGTGATAAGACGGATAGGAGGAGGGAGAGAGTTCCAGAGCAGCGGGGCAAAATAGGAGAAGGATCTGCTTCTGACAAATTGAGAGCTTTTTCTCGCCATAGTTGGAATGGTAAGGGTATTAGCCATATTTGTTCTCCTGGATCTTGTTTCAGGTGTCCAATGTAGGAGGTTTTCCAGCGATGAAGCTGAGATCTGGTGAAGGATTTTAAATTAAAGTAAGAGGGCTTTGTATTTGAGTCGATTGTTAATTAGTAGCCAATGTAGCTGTATTAGGAGAGGTGAAACATGATCATATCTGGACGCTCCATAAATGGTTCGGGCAGCAGTATTTAATGCCATTTGTAAAGGGTGGAGTGCATATGCTGGTAGACCATGAAGTATGATATTAGCATAATCAAAGAGTGGCGTGACCGGGGCTTGGAATATAGTGCGGACGTCAGTAGGTTCTGATAAGAGCTGATGGAGTGATCTTATTTTGAGGTAGACAGCCTTCATGATGTTTCTTATGTGGGTTTCCATATTTAGATGTTGGTCCAGTGTGATACCAAGATATCTAACCTTATGATTTGACTTCAGATCAGCATTCTTAACCTGTAGATGGGATGGTGGGATGAATGTTGGATCCTTTGTGATGAAAAGAACTTCCGTTTTTTTTTATAGCTTACTTTCAGGTTACGGTTCCTAACCAGGTAGATACTGCATTAAAACAGTCTATGATTCCAGTTAGGGTTATCCAGTGAGAATGGTGTGTAAAGAATCATCTGCATAAATGTGGTAGAGTATGCCAAAGGATTGAATGGCAGTGCATAATGGTTGAATATATATATTGAATAACAGGGCTGAAAGGGACGAGCCCTGAGGAACTCCTTGGGATTGTTGAAATGTAGTTGATTGTGTACCAAAGTGTACCCATTGTTGGTGATCTGAAAGATAAGAATGACACCAATCTAGGCCTGAACTTTGAATGCCTTTAAGTTGAAGTTGGGTAAGCAGGAGGCTGTGTGATACTGTGTCGAAGGCAGATGCAATATCTAAGAAAATAAGGATGAAGTCTTGTTTTGGTTTGTTCATGCCTTTAATCAGATTATCAAAAAGGGAGGTGAGTAAGGTCTCGACACCATGATGTTGATGGAAGTCATGCTGTTGAGGATCCAGAGGAGCATAGGAGTCAATGTGGTCTTGAATTTGCTGTTGCGCTATTTTCTCAATTATTTTGGTTAGGAAGGGAAGACTCAATATTGGACGGTAGGCAGTGGTTTTATGGTGGCTGTTTTCAGAGGTGTTGGCACTGTACCCTTGGAGATGAAAGGGCTGAGTTCAGCACAAGCAGACTTGATCCAGTGGTTTGGGCATGGATCAGTAGGTGAGGTGGTGTTGTTAAATCCTTTTATTATGTTTTCGATTTGATCAGTACAGTAAGGGTAGAAGTCAGACAATGCAGGTATATTTGTGTTTTTTGCTGAAGGGCTGCCTATGAAGGTCTCTATTGGATGATTGGTGGTCATTTGGTTTTTATTATGAAAGTGTTCAGCAAAGTCTTTTGGGTGAGCAAGTTATCTGTTCAGTGGACCAGGTTATCCTTAGTGAGAGATTGTAATAGTCAAAAGAGCTCATGAGATCTGTTGAGCAATCTTATCAGGATTTTGGTGTGGTATTCCTTCTTCCTTGCCATAAAAGCAGCTCGGTGGTTCTGTAAAACCTTCATATAGTTATCTCTGTCATGGGGAAGTCTAGAGTTGCACCATTTACGCTCGAGTTTCCTGAGGCTGTGTAGGGAATTTTGTAAGTCTGCAGTAAACCAGATAGCTGAATGTGGTCTCTTAGAAGGAGTAAACTCCCTGTGTAGGAGGAGTAGAGCTGCCTGGCTCAGGGTTAAATTCCAGGAGTTTATAAAATCATCTAAATCTGAGGAGAAGGATGCAATTTGAGGCAAAATTTCATCTAGGAATGCATCTTTGATAAATGGTTTGAAGCAATGCCGTGATGGTGAGGTAGTCTTGATAGGTGAATCTGTGATGGAAGTAGGAATGTGGAATACAATGGCTTTGTGGTCTGACCAAGGGACTGGAAGAATTTGAGGCTGGAAGGAGCCTGGTATAGGGGGTGAAGTACTTTTGTCTACTAAAGAAGAGTGGGACCTAGGTGTGTTTGTGTCTGATCTAAAAAGATAGAAAAGGCGACAGCAAAAGCTAGAAGGATGCTTGGGTGCATAGGAAGAAGAATAGCCAGCAGAAAAAAGGAAGTGATAGTGCCTCTGTATAAGTCTTTGGTTGACCTCATTTGGAGTATTGTGTGCAATTCTGGAGACTGCACCTTTAAAAGGAAATAAACAGGCTGGGGTCAGCACAGAGGGTGGCTACTAAAATTGTTAGTGGTCTTCATTATAAAGCATATGAGGACAGACTTAAGGATCTTAATATGTAGACCTTAGAGGAAAGGCGGGATAGAGGTGATATGATTGAGACATTTAAATACCTCCGTGGTATAAATGCACAGGAGAGCCTCTTTTGATTGAAAGCAAGCTCTGCTATGAGGGGACATGGGATGAGGGTGAAAGGGGATAGATTCAGGAGTGATATGCAGAAATATTTCTTTATGGAAAGAGGGGTGAATCCTTGGACTAGTCTCCCATTGGAGGTGGTAGAGATGAGGACAATATCTGAATTCAAAGAAGCATGGGACACACACACAGATGATCTCTAAAGGAAAAAAGGGGACTTGTAGTGGTTGATATGGAAGGACAGACTAGATAGGCCATGTGATCTTTTTCTATCATCATGTTTCTTTTTTTTTTATTTTTTTTAAATTCTTTATTTTCGTTTTATAACAACAAAGGAGAAGGAAGACATACAGCTAAAATACAAATACAAAATGTAATACATACACCAAAGTAAACCCCTACCACCCCCCTCCCCCCTGCTTCTTCTCTAGAAAACTAGTCATTCCCGAAGCGGGCGTGTACTTACATTATTATGTTACAAATCTAACGGTGACCAGAAACATGATGAGTGCACATTAAACAGGCATGTTGGAGCAATGAGCAGATTGTACATAATCATTAAGCATCTGCCATTTAGACAAGCGAGAGTGAGGTTGGGCATGGGGAATAGCTCTCCGAGGTATCTGTTCATATTTACTATATAAGCAGACAAGGTTCCACCATTCATTGACAGTAAGTTGAGAGCTATCCTTCCAATTCCTCGTGATTAAGCATATGGCTATACCCAGCATGAAATCAAGGAGAAAGTGACCCTTCTTAGGAAGAGAGGGAATCTCCGCCACAGAGCGGAGTCCCACAATCGTCCAAGAGAGAGGTTCATGAAGGTGTAAGATAAACTGAATATGACCCCAGACCCGCCCCCAATAAACCTGCAGTTGAGGACATTCATAAATAACATGAGCGAGGGTTCCCACAGCAGTATGACAAGACCAACACTGGTCCCTAGCATTTGTGTTCCATTTGGCTATTTTTTCTGGGGTATAAAAGCATCTGTGTGCAAAGAAGAAGAGAGTTTGGGTAACAGAGGCAGACCGGGAGACCCGCACTACTTTGCTCCAGAAAACGCTCCATTGCACAGGGGTTAAAGTGGTTTGCAGTTCGCGCTCCCAGGCTTGTTGGGCTCTAAAGGTGGCCGTGTCTGTACCCTGACATAATATTTTATAAAAGTTAGAGGCTACCCCATGCGTGCTACCAATAGAGTGAATTATCTCTAATAGCCCGTCCTCAGTAGGGACAGAGGGCGGCATGATTCGAGCACTTTTGAGGCAGTGTTGAAGCTGCATCAATTGAAAGTAGTGTTTCGCTGGTAACGCAAATTCCTTTTGTAAATCAGAAAAGGTTTTCCAACAAGCTGCGGAGAGAAAAGCTGTTGGGGTGTCCAGATCCCCCTTGAGTACCAGGGTTTCCATGCTATCGTTCTATTTAGGACTTGAATTCTGGGGTTATTCCATAGCGGGAGTCCGTCCGGAGGACATACGTTCGGGCCCAGTGATAGAATGAGAGTGTTAAAGGCCGCTAGAGTATCAACAATCATTGGTGGATGGCGGGTGTCTACTTGATAGGACATACCTGGGAGATGGGTCAACGGAATTGGGCTACTAAGCTCCTCTTCTATGTCAAGCCAAACTGGTCTGCTGTCTGTTGAGGCATCTAGCCATCGGGCACCTTGCTTAAGTAGGAAGGCTTGATGATATCTAAGAAAATCAGGAAATCTGGTACCCCCTCTTTCTTTTGCAGACTGTAGTTTTTGTTTAGCTATCCTTGGTGGCTTGCCCTGCTGGGATTTATGAGGGGAAGAGAAGAAGGTGAAGTCAAGCTCATTGGAGTGTAGTAACCTCCATAGATCAACCAAAGCAAGATCTTTGATCAGGGAGGTAAGCGTGATGTGACTCTTGGGGGGACCACTTGTCCTAGGCGGCTGTTTGTCAATCAGGGGATCAATGACTAGATTGAAATCCCCCCCAATTATCAATGAAGTATTAGCAGAGGCCTGTGCAACCTGGGCAATGGTAGCAAAAAAAGGCAGGGTCATCCACATTAGGAGCGTAAAGGCATATACATGTAACTTCAAGGCTACCTATCTTGAGGTGAACTCTGGACCATCTGCCTTCTGTATCTGAGCTAGTCGCAATAATAGTAGCATGCAAAGATTTCCTAACCAGTATGGCGACCCCACATTTCTTAGAAACGGCTGGGGAATAGGCGGCCACCATGTAAGGTTTAATATTGAGTTTAAGAGTTTCCTTCGAATTTAAATGCGTTTCTTGGAGAAAGATCAGATCCGCGGTTTCCTGACTTAGGTAGCTTAGGATTTTCTTCCGTTTTATCGGATTATTGATTCCTTTTACGTTCAATGAGAAAATCTTACATGGTGCCATCAATCGGTAATAGACATTTGAGGTAAGGGCGCTTGAAAACATACAACATAATCAGAATCTGTGCAACAATGACATAATCACCAAGTAGTCTGACTAATACACCCCTTATTGAAAAGTATGTACCAAAGTATCTTAGAGAAGAAGCAAAACCCCCAAAGAATATGGTGACCAGATGTCTGCGGGAGGAGGCCCTAGAGAGGGAATAGAAAGACATGAAACAAAGAAAAGAAACACCAGAGTCCATAGTGAACACTGTCTCTGATACTCATCGAGGCTACTGTGGATAGATGGAGTCGGGTCACAGACATCATCAAAAGTAAGGCAACAAATTGCCCTCGCCAGACTCTGTGCTGGGTTGCGGCAGATCCAATATGGCGGGTGTAGCGGATCTGAGAATACTTGCAGGAATATTCTGGAAGTCAGCGCATCAAGTCGGCTTCTTTGGAATCCAAAAACTCCGCTAGTAGATCAGGGTCCTCAAATGTTCTTGTCTGATTGTGAAGCGTGACTCGGAATTTGGCCGGGTACATCAGGCCATAGCGTGCTTGTAGTTGTTGAAGCCTCGGCCGGAATTCCAGAAAGCGCTTTCGGCGGTCGACCGTGGGTTTAGCCAAGTCGGGATAGAAGGAGATCTTGTGGCTCTCAAACTCCATGTGGCCCTTTGCCCGAGATGCACTTAGAATTTGCTCCGCGTGTTGATATCTCAGAAGTCGAAAAATGATAGGCCGCGGGGTCTTCCTGTTGAGCGTTATGCTTGTGGGCACACGATGAGCGCGATCTATCTCCAAATCTTTGGTAAAAGTGGTTTGGAGCAGGGAAGGGAGGATTTTGCATAAAAACTCTTTCATGTCTCCCGATTCCGCTCCCTCCGGTATGCCCACGAGTCGAATGTTGTTGCGGCGCGCTCTATTATTGCCATCTTCCACTTCTTTCTGCAAGGCCCGCACCTGACGTTCAACCTTGTCGAGTTTGGACAACCGGGCCGCATGGGAATCCAATATGCTCTCCATTTTGTCCTGACGCGAAGAGAGCCCTTCTAGCTTGCTTTGCAGCACACCAAGATCTTCCCGTAGCGCTCGAAGTGCCTCCCCGTTTGACTGCACGAGGTCTTTGACCCCTCTAATCTCTGCGAGGATTTCCTGCTGCATTTCGGGGCCCTCGCGCAAGGCCAGCCCCTTCTGCGGGGACGGAGGTTCAGTTTTGGATCGTTTGCCGTGAGAAGCCGCTGGAGAGCCAAATTCCAGGCGCATGGGTTTGGTCCCCGCCATCTCACCAATGTGCCCCGGCAGGATCAGAGTAGAAGTTCCAAGTGTTTACGGTGTTAATTCAGGATTCTGAGTAGGCCTCTCGGGAGCCACAGCGTTATGCGACCATCCCGCTGGACATCAGGCTCCGCCCCCCTCTATCATCATGTTTCTATGTTTCTGAGACTCAAAATTGCGGAGAACAGATTCATGCAAAGTGACATTGAAAAAGTGAAATGCTAAATGAATACTTCTGTTCTTACTAATGAAAATCCTGGAGAAGGACTACCTGTGATAGACAAATATACAAATGGAAATGGAGTAGATACTACACCATTCACAGAAGATGATGTGTTTGAACAGCTTGCAAAACTGAACGTGGAGAAGGCCATGGGACCGGATGGTATGCAGCCAAGGATATGGAAAGCATTCAGTAAGGTTTTCACAGGGTCTTAAAGGATGTTTTTAATAAATCCTTGGAGACAGGAGAAGCTCCACAGGACTGGAGAAGGGCTAATGTGGTACCTCTTCACAAAAGTGGTAATAGGGAAGAAGTGACAAGCTACAGGCCTACAAATGCTGGAAGAATGGTCTAATGTTTGGCAGTTAAAATTTAATGTGAAGAAATGTAGTGTCATGCACTTGGGAAGCAGAAATCCAACGCAATTGGTACGTGATAGAGGGCGAGAGGATGTTGAGCACGGACCAGGAGAAGGACCTCAGAGTGATTGTTTCTGAGGATCTCAAGGTGGAGAAACAGTGTGACAAGGAGGTGGCCAAAGCCAGAAGGATGCTGGGTTGCCTACAAAAAGGAATTACCAGCAGAAAGGAGGAGGTACTAATGCTACTGTACAAGTCACTGGTGCGGCCTTACTTGGAGTATTGTGTTCAGTTTTGGAGTCCATATCTCACAAAGAATATAAAAGGACTTGAAATGGTTCAGAGGAAGGTGACCAAAATGATTTGGAGCCTGCACTAGAAGATATATGAGAAGAGACTTGAGAACCTAAATATATCTACGCTAGAGGAGAAGAGGGACAGGGGAGATATGATACAGACCTTTAAATACTTAAAGGATATTAATGAACAAACAAAACTTTTTCAAAGATGGGGAAGCTGTAAAACTAGAGGGCATAACATGAAGCTGCAAGGGGATAAACTAAAAGGCAACATCAGGAAATACTTTTTCACTGAAAGGATGGTGGATGCTTGGAATGCCCTCCTGATGGAAGTGGTTGAGCAAATACAGTGACAGAATTCAAAATGGCATGGGACAGATATGGTGGGTCCCTTTATAACAGGATAAATTGAAAATAAACTTAGCTGCCTCTTATATCTTAACAAATAGGAGTGACCTGCATAGAGCAGTAGGTATATCCCTAAACAAAAGCATGGGGAGGGGTGACCTGCATGGAGCAGCAGGTGCCCCTAAACTTGCCCCCTTGCTAGGCAGACTAGACGGACCATGCTGGTCTTTATCTGCTGTCATATACTATGGGCTGGATTCTGGGACATGGGTTGTGAGGCTGCACATTCCAGCAAGATGTGCAGCCCTGTAAGCTGTTTGGGTCCTATTCCCCCTCCGGCTCTCCCCGTATGTCCTGAGCATAAGGATGGGGAGAGCCAGCAGGGTGCAGGAAGGGGGCGGGATCTAGGCAGAGCAGAGGCGGTCCAGCCGAGCAGGACATACAGGCTGATTCAGGTCACGACCCTGTATGTCCTGCTGGGTCAAAGGGGATGTGCTGATTATTCAATCTCAAAGGTGGAATAATCAGCACCAACCTGGCGATTGGGTCCAGGGATCCCCACTCTGGGGACGGGTGTGGGGGGTCCCTGATGCCCAATCCAGGCCCTAGCAGGCCATCCATAGGTTGGGCGGCAGGGAAGAGGGGGGGTCAAGCCACAGGAGTCGAGGGTGCCTGCAAGGAGGAAGTCCCCACAGGTGGCCGGGGCATGCCGGGCCTTCCACTGGCCTGATTCTGTGCCCTGTGGGAATGTTTGTTTCCACGGTTCAGAATCGGGTCCAAATGGACTCATCTTGCTTGAGGCTGTCTGGACAGCCCGGACATACCCCTAACTGAATTGGGCTCCACGTTACTATGCAAATTGTGCACTAACTGCTTAGTGCTTGTTAGTAAAAGGGTAGCTTAGTGTGTGTTTTTGCTGCACAGTACGTATCATTTAAGAACAGTGCACACTAATAAGGAAGAAAACAAAACAAAGAAAACTCTTCTTAAATTGAAACAAAAAAATACATGGATCCCCAGAAACCCCATGAAAAATGAAACAAAATGAAAACTTTTCCTAACACTTTTTCTTTAAAACTTGGCACAAGTACCTGCAGACATGAAAAGAAATAAAATAATTTTGGAAGGAGATTTAGGATTTTAAGACCAACAGAGAGATGTTGTGGAAAAAGTTTGATATTTTAATAAATGGAGGTACCACCGCTGAGCTTGCTTTAAAACTCGTGATAGAAATGTAGACCAGCACTAACGTCACATGCGGGGGATATGTATCAGTGTGCTGAGCCGAAATGAAGTGTCTTAGTTTCCCTGCTGTTTTCATTATTATCGGAAAAAATATCAGGGGTATCAGATTACCTTCATCTCCATGTCATCTGTGTGTCTGGGTGGCAGAACAAGAGCTTTTCTGAAATACAATGACAGAATTCAAAATGGCATGGGACAGACACTGTGGATCCCTTTATAGCAACAAGATAAAATAAGAGAGAGTTATGTTTATTTTGATATCTCAACAAATAGGGGTGACCTACACGGAGCAGTGGGTAAACCCCTAAACAAAGGCATGGGGAGGGGTGACCTGCACGGAACAGTTGGTGCACCTACTCTTGCCGCCTTGCTGGGCAGACTAGATGGACCATGCTGGTCTTTATCTGCCGTCATATACTATGTTACTATTCATGCCCTGGAGCAGCTATAAACTTGCATACTTCTCAGAAGGTGCAGGAAATTTATGAAATCGGGCAAGGGCATCCAAGTACTTGGGAATGCCCTGGACATGTTTATACTATCCCCCTCCCCATTCAGCCTTGGACGTCCTCATGCCAGGGATGTCCTTAGAACTGCTTTCTAAAATAGCTCCAGGGAACTTTCTGTGCTTTGGACATCTGTATGGTCGTTTAAGATGTCCAAAGCATGAACAGAGCTTCTAAAATAACTCCCATAATTTAAAGAATTTCATGCATCTTGCATTCCATGTTCTAGCTTAGGGGTATTTTTACTAAACCGCGCTCATGTGCGCGGCGCACATTAGCGTGCGCTAAGGTACCTTAGCGCACGCTAATGATGCTTTTTTGTGCCCCAAAGGCTCCCCAGGGGCGGAGAGAAGGGGTAAATGGGTGGAGAGTGGGAGGGGAGAGGCTCCCCGCACACGAGCGGGGCTGAAATTCAAGCCAAAAAATACCGCGAGTGAAAACCTCGCGGTAGAGCCGATTTAAAGGGAAGAGAAACTATTTCTGTCAGCAATGTACAGCAAAACCAGGGAAACCTACAAAACAGTGATAAGTGTGATACATGTGCACGGTACAAAAGTGCAAATAAACATTGAAAATGACCCAAACAAAATCTAAAAAAATTATAATCAAGCTGGGCAATAGTGATAGTAATGGGAAACATCAAAAAACACTCCCAAGAAAGCCGCAAAAAATAAATATGAATTTTAGAAGGGTCTACGCTCCGTCCCCATACAAGGTGAATGATCCCACAGTGAAATAGCACTGATCAGGTTTTCCCTCTCCATTGGACAGGTTACCTATGGCATGCACATTTCCACAACAGCAGGGCGGGCAGGCCGGAATGGGCAATTGGACAGATGCTGGGAAAGGAGATACAGAGGGCTGCAGGTGGCACATGCTGTGGTGCAGCTGGGGCACAGTGCGGACTAGGCAGATGCCTAGATGGCACCTAGGAATGCTGAAACTGAACAGCAGCCAGACAGCAACTGATGAGGGCCCAACATGGGCACGAGAGTGTTTATCACAGTGTCACATGGGATAGTACCCAGCAGGTACCCCCAAGGGCACAGAACATTGGCAGGCGGTGATTGGGGGATGTGCGGACAAATTTGCAGGCACCCCTCCCCCAGAACCCGCACCATAGGCAGCCGCCTACCCGCACACAGGATGGCCTGAGACTGCGTACCACCAGCACCACCAGCAGAAGGACATGTCAGCAGGGTGGCACAGGGGTACTGGAGGTGGAGGGGGGCAGTGGCAGCTGCCCAGAGCAGACCATGGCCTAGCCCTGTGTAGGTGGGTGCAATGCACTGCAACAGACAGGCCCTGCCAGACAAACAGTCATGGTATCATCAGGGAATGCACTGTCTCTGTGGCAATATGGTGGTGCAGTGCACACAACCAGCGTGTTTGGAGACAGAAGATCACAGGTTCAAGCCCCAGCTGGGGCTCCTGCCAATCCAGTCCCCATATTTTACCCACAACTAACTAGTGATAGTAAAGACAAACCTTTATTGCAGAGAACATAAGCATGGCTCAAACACCTCTATTTTACCCTACAGAGCACAGACACCAGAAACATGCACATTACCTAGAGCAGATTCCCCCAAATGCAGTCCTGGAGGGCCACAAAACCTTCAGGGTTTATGCTGTCTCCAATCTAAGGATGGAGCGGTACTGGTGGTGGAGGTGGCAGCAGCTGGTGGCCACAGCAGACCATGGCCTAGCCCTGTCCAGGTGAGTGCCGTGCACTGCAACAAACAAGCCCTGTCGGATGTACAGTCATGGACTCCCCAGGGAATGCAGCATATCTGTGGCATCACAGTGGTGCAGTGCACACAGACAGTGTGTGCAAGAACAGAAGGTCACAGGTTCAAAGCCCAGCTGGGGCTAATGCCAATCCAGTCCACATATTTTTCCCACAACTAAACCGTGATAGTAAGGACAAACCTTTATTGCAGAGAACATACGCATGGTTAATACGCCTATATTTTACCCTACAGAGCACAGACACCATAAACAGGTGCATTACCTAGAGCAGAGTCTCCCAAATGCAGTCCTGGAGGGCCAAACACCATTCAGGTTCCATGCTGCCTCTAATAAAGATGCCTGTGCTGCATATCTATGCACCACCCCCATGGTATGCAGATGTATCTCATGCATATTCATGAGGGACAGCATGAAAACCTGAACAGTGTTTGGCACACCAGGACTGGAGTTGGGAACCTCTGCCGTAAAGCAGCAGCCAACAGGGGCAGACACACCCACACCCACAGGCCCCATTAGCCAATGCCTCCTGGAGAGGCAGGACATTGGGCCCTGCATGCATCTCCCAATACTAGCACTTGCATACCTTAGCAATGCCACCCTATACCTGGGTATACGGTACACAGCTATCAAACGTTTCCTATGATTAATGGCAGATAGCAATTCCTACGTTAAGCACAGTTTGCTCATTCAGCTTCATCATAACAATCTTTCTGATGTCTGTGGTATGTGCTTCAGGTCTGGTCTCTGACAGTGGGGCGTGACCAATGTTCCCTCTAATTTTCTGTAGGCTGTGTGCGCATAAAATATCAGCTGTGCAGCTTTTGAAGGAAGGTTAAATTTTTGTGTGCCACATAACGACACTCGTAGTTATATACTTTAAAATTTGACTACACATCAGAATACAGTATGTACACCACATTGTTTGCACTAGAAAACATTGTAGAACTTGTGAAAACCGTAAATACATAACAACCTTTAAATCTTAAGACATCTGTGTTGTTTTCTATCAGAATCAGAACCGTAATTTTTGTGCGCTCTGTTGTAAAGTATGTGCGCTTGCTCGGCGAGGTGTGTGCGCGCGCACATGCGCACAGCTTAGAGGGAACAGTGGGCGTGACCCCCAACAGTATTGCGTACCATATCCATGCCTGTACTGTGCCCAGGACTGGTGTGGTGGCCAGGGCTGCTAAACTCCTCTATAGTAGCACAATGCTGGCATAGGTGTGAGGGTGTCTGTCTGTCTATCCAGTGTGTGGTGGCTGCAAACACCCTCCACAGCCCACACTGCCAGCACTGTTGCCAGTATTGGCCTGCCAATGTGCATAATGAGGAGCAAGGTACCATGGGTATAGTCCGGACAGGGTGGCCTGGCCAGGATGCATCTGCACAGGGCATAGGGCACTGGCTGGGACATTTTAGTGCCCAGCCACCACCTACACAGACAGGGTGGCCTCAGCATGTCCTGCTGGGAGATCACTCTCACCCTGACTGTGCAGTGACCACAGCATGGCTAGGCACCCCCATAGTGCTATATAGTATTTCTTTCATGTGATATTTATGGTTTTCCTTTTGGAGCTCAGTCACTGACTTATCTGCTTGTTGTGTATGCTAACATCCCAGTTCTGGGTGCATGCATTTCCACCAATAACATGCAGTATGGACTAGCTAGCAGACTATTTGCAGCTGGTATGTGTCTTGATGGAGCACCTTGCAGGGTGCAGTGGCTGAAGGCTTGCTGCAGGAGTGGTGGGGTGCAGCTTAGCATTTACAGGCCTAATGTCTGTCTGCTATTGTGTTATGGATGTGTACAGAGCTGCATTGACTGCCCTGTAGGGTGTCTGTTCCCCAGCAGGACTGGGGTTGATGGTTCCCTCTACTGCCACCATCGCAGGGAGTCAGAATGTGCATCTGTTGATGGGAGACCATGTTTGCCACCCTCAGCCCTGGAGAAGGAGGGTGGTGGTACATAATCCTCCTAGGGGGTCCATGGGGGCTACACCTGACTGAGACAGACAGATATATCCAAGATGTTTCTGCAGAAACTACCTATCTCACACATTAGCACTACTGGGGACCTGCAGCATGGCCTATTTCTGCCATGGAAGGTGCTGTGGACCTGGTGCTGAGCGCCCCACTGCACACTCAGGGTGAGCACAGTACCCGCACAATGTGACGGTGTGTAGCTACTCTGTACCAGTAGCACACATGGTCAGTACCCCCTACCAGGCCGAGGTGCTGTGGGGGTGGACATGGTCAGTTCCCCCTACCAGGCCGAGGTGCTGTGGGGTGCATACCCCATCTTGTGTTCATCTGTGGACAGCTGATTTGCATGTGCAGTGCATCATGGGTACGGGTGGCCTAACCCTATCCTGGTGACCACAGCAGACTGTCTGTGTGGTGACATGCAGTCCCTCTACAGCCAGCCAGGGGCTTACTAGCAGCTATAGAGCTGTAGCCCACTGGTTATTTCACTGCCTGTGGAGCCAGAGGTCATGGGTTCAAACCCACAGTGGGTTTATTTGATAGGGCTGCCCAAAGCATTATCTCTTTTCCATGTACATTATTGCTGCCAGCAAAAACACTCTCTGCGTACTGTACCCATAAGTTGCCCTATAGGGCACCTTATGGTTACTGTCCATATAAGGTGCACTATATATTATCCTGTGGAGAGACTTATAGGGTGCCCTATAGGGGACATTTTAGGATGCCATGGCGGACAGTGCACTTTAAAATGTGCCCTATGGAGTGCCTTATGCGGCACCTTCAGTTACGGCACGTGAGGGCATGTTTGCTGGCAGCAATTAATAAAATACAAATGAAGTGCTGCAGGAAACAATACATACATTGCAAAGCTGATGCCTCAGCCAGCCTTACGTATTAGGCACACTGGGGAGCAAACTCATGACCCCTGTATCAGCAGTCAGTGCCTTAACCATTGTGCTACACTGCTGTTCCTCCTTGCATGTCAGCGCACCTACTTCAGTTTTCCATGCATTTAAATGCACAGTGCTGCCATCAAACACAGTGCTATGACCTTGCTGTGCCTCATAGGGCACCCTATATGGCGCCCTATAGGCCACCCTTTCAGTAACATTGTAGGGTGCCGTGGCGGACAGTGCACTTTAGAATGTGCCCTCTGGGGTACCCTATGAGGCGCCTTATGCAGCACCTTATGTTACAATACTTTGAGGGTGTGTTTGCTGGCAGCACTAATTAAAATAAAAATAAAATGCCCCCTACAGCACTATTACCTATAACAGGTAATGCCTCAGCCAGCCTTCTTCATTAGGCACAGTGGGAGATTGAACCCATGACTCCTACATCATTGGTCAGTGTCTTAACCATTGTGCTACACTGCTGCTCCTTTTTCCATGTCAGCGCACCTACTTATGATTTTCATTCCTTAAACTGCACAGTGCTGCCATCAGAAACAGTGCTGTGACCTTGCGGTACCTCATACAGCACCCTATAAAGTGCCCTATAAGCAACATTCTAGGGTGCCTTGGCGGACAGTGCACTTTAAAATGTGCCTTATGGGGCGGCTTATGTTAACACGCTTTGAGAGTGCGTTTGCTAGTAGAAGTAATTAAAATATAAATAAAATGCCTCCTAAAGCAATCTTCCCCATAATAGGTAATGCCTCAGCCAGCCTTCTTCGGCACAGTGGGGGATTGAATCCATGATCCCTGCACCATCAGTCAGTGTCTTCACCATTGTACTGTGGCTCTGTTTTTGTGCTTGCACATCAGCGCGCCACTTATGCTTCCCGCGCAAGTTTCTCTTGCGCTAATGTGCACGGCGCACATGAGCGCAGAGCACATTAGCGCATGATTAATCCCGGTTTTGCTTTTTTCTGACTGAAACGCCCACTCCTTATATGGCATCCGCACACTAGCGCGGCATGCACCCTAACGGGGTTTTAGTAAACATACCCCTTAGTTTCCTATTAGTGTAAGGAAACACACTAATTTATCAGTATTGAATAAATGAGGATCAATTGAATTGCATATTCCTGTTATGTCAATATGCTATTTCTTATTGTAAGATCCTGCCCGTCAGATGTATTGCACGAACTGCACTCTATGCCTGACAAAAGACGGGCAGGGGAATATAGCTAAATTCACTGTGATATAATTTATAGGCTATAGCTAAGAACTTCCTGTTGTAAGGTCTAGACAATTAATTTACCTTCTAAGTGAGCCCGCTGATGCAGCCTGGCCTAAGAAAAGGAACTGACTCTTCTTAATCAAGTAAATGCAGCACAGTTTCATGTTAGATTTTTTTCCTTAATAAATCATTCAAAACAATTGCCAGCAATAAGGATTTTAAAAAAAAATACACATTGCCCAATGCACAAAATGCACCATCAGGTGAATCGCCCTTTCTCCACTTGGAAACAAATAATTATGCTAATTTTGAAGTGTAAACTTAAAGGGGATTATTTTGGAAGCCCTATTCATGCTTTGGATGTCTGAAAATGGGCATAGAGACGTCCAAAGCACAGAGACGTCCCCAGAGCCATTTTAGAAGACGGGTCTATGATCATCCCCAGGGCGAGGATGTCCTTGCCTGATTTCAGAAACATTCTGGATTTTCCAAGCCACATCAAAGGTTCTACCTACGCCAGGCATGATTAGGCATCTGAAAGTGCTTATTTTGTCAGCAAACCTCTGGAGGATATGGAGCAGCTGGTACACTCATATCCCCTTTATTTTAGAATTTGACAACAAACACTGATGGGGAATAGGGGTTTATGTTTTGGATTTGTCATGCTGCTGGACGTCCTCACCTCATGGTCTCATAGCAGGGATGTCTATATGAATGTCAGTGCAGACGTCCATGCCGGGGGCAACTATGTTTCTAAAATCGGGCTGAAACATAGACATCTCCAGTGTTTTTCTGCATGTTCTGCCCTGGATGTCCCAGATTGCACTTGGATGCCTTTTCTAAAATGACACTTAAAATGTTTAACTCTTTTAGAAATGAAGTTTTGAAATCCTATCATAATGTCTAATGTTCTGTAATATTTAAAAGGTAGAGAACAATTCAGATAATTTCATGAGGCTTGCAGTCTAGACATCGGGTGATAATTTTTAAAGTCATTTAAGTGCATAAAACAGAGGTTTCATGGCCAAAAAAAATGCTGGTTCTTTGAAATTAATGTTTCATGATTTTCATCCATTGTTAGGCATCTTTTGCATTATGTAAAATCACTTAGTGATGAGGGTCATAGTAACATAGTATGTGACAGCAGATAAAGACAGCAGATAAAGATGTATGATCCATCTATTCTGCCCATTAAGGTAGACCGTACTGGTCTTATCTGCCGTAATATACTATATTACTATGACCCTCATCAATAAGCGTTTTCACATAATGTGAAAGATGCCTAAAAGTCAACGAAAATCGTGAAAAGTTTCATTTAAAAGCAGCATGAATCAAAACCTTTTGGCCATGAACACCCCTCTCCAAAAGTGCACACGTGCTTTCCCAAACCCACAGCCCCTGCTACCTAGACACACTTTATCATGCCTCTTTGCTCCCCCCCCCCATCCCAGGCATGTCTCAGTTTGATAAAGGAGGAAAGGAAAACACTCTGTTTTGTCACACTATATGTACATTAATCCTCTTGCAAGTCTTAAGTGTCCCATCTACCCATATATTGTGATGAGAAGAGTATGGTTGAGTCTATGGAACTGGAAGAAAATCAGACATTTACCTTTAAAGAAAGAGACAGGCAAGGAATCAGTAGCTCTCAAACTTCAGGCAGAGAAAAAAAACATGCAGCTACTGAGGACAGGACACACCCAAGCTCTGCTAATCCAAGGGCAGGCTTGGAAATTAATGAGGGACACCTGTGGGAAGGGGAGTGCATGGTAGTTCAGAGACACTCTTA
Organism: Ichthyophis bannanicus; assembly: GCA_033557465.1. Lineage (NCBI taxonomy): Eukaryota > Metazoa > Chordata > Amphibia > Gymnophiona > Ichthyophiidae > Ichthyophis > Ichthyophis bannanicus. Next base: position 724,847,138 of record CM066032.1, read on the forward strand.
TAAACCCAGGGAAATATTGGAGGAAAGGACAGACAGAGAGAACAGCTAGAGAGAGGGCAACAGGAACAGGAGTACCAGGATGAGGCAGCACATCCAGCAGCACCCTGGAATGGGGGACACAGGGAAGCAGCATGCTGGAAGGAAAGATACAGGAAACCAGCACTCGAGAGAGCTGACCAGGGAGAACACTGGAGAATTCAGTGGTGAGAGAAGCACCAGAGAAAGGCCCAGAGAGTTCACTGTGGAGGAGAACGGTGGAGACTTCTGGGGGATTCTCAGAGGTGAAAGCCCTAGTCAGAAAGAAAGCCAGGATTGCAAGGAAACTGCAATTGGTTTTAAAACTAGGAGAGCTGTGCCAGAGAGAAGTGCTGATAAGGGTCAGGCTGCAGTGCCAACTGTTCCTGAACCAGCTAAAGAGCTGCAACTTCCAAAAAGGTGCGTGAATAAAAGGGTAGCCAAAAGTGCCGTAAGCCAGTTAGAGGCATTGTGTCATTTGATGAAAGAAAAGAATCTCCACGTTCCTGGTGGAAACCCTAGGCATAGGGAAAAGCCTCAGTGGAGAAAGGTTCTGAAACTTTTAGAGAATATTAAGCCTGAAGTTTTTCATGTTGGCTTAAAGCTAGATTTACCGGACACAGGTCCTGAGGAAATGCAGATAGACTATTATGAATCTGATGAGGGGTCTGAAGATTCAGTAATGGATTGTTCTCTGTGCCAGAAGGCAGAATAAAAAGTTCTTGGATAAAAGAAGGGAAAAGCCTATAACCTGAATGACCTAGAAGGCAGTGTGGAAACAGGGAGAAATGTTTAGCCAGGAATGCTCAAGAACCCTGTTGCTGACGAAAGGATATTTCTTTTGGGTTTGAAGAGAAGAGAAGTCTTGCTTGATTGCTGAATGATTTGAAAAACAGTGACACATGTTACAAAGCTACATAAAGCAGTTTCATTGTTTGGTTTGGTATAAACGCCTATGGATTCTTGTTTGGAGAAAAGAATCCTGTTTGTTTTGCGTTGAGCGTTAATGCTCTTTAGAAAAAGAAATAAATTCCTGTGTTTTGCCTTGTAAACCCTCGGTCTCCACACTACTTGTTTTTTTCTAAACAACCCAACTACAAATCCCAGCAGCCCCGGCGCTGGATGAGGAAGAAAACTCTTTAATTAAAGGACTAACAAGTGCAGCCCTAGGCTTATAGGCTGTTGCCTGGGCCAAGGGCCTCCACAATATGTCAACTATACGAACATAAGATTGGCGAATAGAAGTCACAAGTACCTGACAAAATCCCTAAAGGTAGACAAATTCCATACTGCTTATCCCGGAGATGAGCAGTGGATTTCCTCCAGTCAATTCTAACAATAGTTTATTACCTTTCCCTCCAGGAACTTGTCCAACCTCTTTTAAACCTAGCTAACAACTTTTACTATATCTTTTGGCAACAAATTCCAAAGCTTAATTAAATACTGAATGAAAAAATACTTTCTCCAATTAGTCTTAACTACTTTGTAGTTTCATTTCATATCCCCTAGTCTTTCTACTTTTTGAAGTAATAACTCATTCACGTTTGCTTGTTTCACTCTACTAATTTTTGTATAGACCTCTTTTATATCTCACTTCAGTCATCTTTTCCAAGCTAAATATCACTAATCTTTCAAGTCTTTCCACTATATCTTTTTTAGATGCTTCAACCAGAAACTCATGCAATACTCTATTTAACTTTCTCCATTAAGACAACTGACCATTTAGCCCTACTCTGTTTTCTGTCTTATTATCAGTTCCTAGTCCACAATAGAACATTGCCTTCTATCCTATGACTTTTTAATTTCCTCAAGAGTCACTCATGAGGTAAAAGATAGTCAGTGGATATCGTATATCTGTTTATTCAGATTTTCAGAAAATGTAGCAGGATGGAAAGGCAAGTCTTCCCTTTGCTGCAGTAAATCCATATGGCTGTGTCCCATTAAACCATGATTATCTGTATGGTCAGTAATTTTGTTCTTTATAATGGTTTCTACCATTTTCCCAGTACTGAGATAGAGCTCATAGGTTTGTAGTTTCCCAGATCACTTCTGGAACCCTTCTTAAAAACTGGCATTACACTGGCCACTCTCCAGTCTTCAGGTACTATACAAGATTTTAAAGCAATTTCAGTTTTGATTTCTTTCTCTACAGGAAGAATTATTCCAGCAACTGGCAACAGAACCCACACATGAAGGGGCCATACTGGACCTGGTGCTTATCAATGGGGAAAGTGTTTCTGATGTTCTAGTGGAAGATCATCTCACATCTAGTGATCACCAAATGGTGTAGTTCGGTGTTAGGACTAAGGCTGATAAAGTCCATTCAAAAATTGGGGCCTAGACTTTGCCAAGATGGGACAATACCTTAAGGAGTCATTAGCAGGATAGCAACAATTGAGGGATGTAGAAAAGCAATGGACAAAAATGAAAGGGGATATTTTAAGGGCAACAAACCTTTTGGGTAGTAAAGTAAATAAATGAAAAAGGAAAAGGAGACCACCATGGTTCTCGAAAGTAGTAGCTGAAAAGGTGAAGAAAAAGAGGGTGGCCTTCATAAAATACAAGAGATCACAGAAAGAGGAAAACAAGCATCAATATTTGGAAAAAGAGAAGTTAGGAAATTATTTATTATTTATTTGTATTTATTTATTTAACCAGTTTTTCTATACCGCCTTATCCTTCAATCAAAGTGGTTTACATTATGCAATTACTACATGCAGGTACTGGATACATTCCCTTTTCCCCAAAGTAGTCAGGAAAGCAAAGATACAAATAGAAGAGAAAATAGCTATTGCATTAAAATGGGGGGGGGGGGGGGGGGACAGCACATTTTTTAGATGTTAGTGAGAGGAGGACGTGCAAGTGTGGAATTGTCAGACTCAAAGGTGAAGGGGAGGAAAATGTAAGAAGCTGATGAGGATAAAGTAGAATTTCTTAACAAATATTTTAGTTCTGTGTTCACAGATGAAGGTCCAGGAGAAGGACCTCAGAAAACATCCACAAATAGGAACAGTAGTGAAGGGAATTCAGAACGATTTTCAGAATATTGTGTTCATGAGGAACTAGCTAAACTAAAAATCGACAAAGCGATGGGGCCAGATGGGATACATCTCAGAATATTGAAGGAACTTGGAAAAGTTCTAGTGGCTCCACTGTCTGACCTTTTCAATGTTTCTTTGGAGTTGGGAGTGGTCCCAGAGGACTGGAGAAAGGCATGTGTGGTCCCTTTACACAGAAGTGGAAGTAAGGATGAGATTGAGAAATACAGACCGGTTAGTCTGATTTCTGTGGTGAGTGAATTAATGGAAATGCTGCTAAATAGAGGATAGTGAGGTTTTTGGAGTCCAATGGATTGCAGGATCTCAGACAGCTTGGTTTTAATAAGGACAGATCTTGTCAGACAAATCTAATTAATTTCTTTGATTGGGTGACGAGACAGTTGGACCAAGGAAGAGCCCTAGATGTAGTGTACTTCGATTTCAGTAATGCTGTTGACATCATTCCACATAGATGACTTATAAATACATTGACCATCCTAGAAATAGACCCTAAAGTGACTAATTGGATTAGAAATTGGTTGAGTCGGAGGCGACAGTGTACAGGTAAATAGAGCTTACTCTGAGGAGAAGGAAGTTACCAATGATGTGCTGCAGGGATCTGTCCTTGGTCCGATTCTTTTTAACCCTAGGAGTACCGATGGGGTCAAAAGTGACCCCATTGCAAGTTTCACAACGCATATCTCGGAAACTAGTTGTTCAAGAATGCAATCTTTTTATGACTTTTCACAAGTCAATATTCTCTTTTTATATTGTGCCATGAGAGGAATCATTTTCATCCGCTAAGTGATGCTAGTGATGAATTGCAGCACAATTTTGACCCCAGTTGCTTACATCCGGTTTGGATCGTGATACAATTTGCAGTTTTGTGAATTTTTTGATCTGACAAAGGTATTTATCATCATTTATTTTTGTACTCTTGTTTTATGAAGATTACACATTTTCTGTAATTGATATCATACGTTCTCTCATTATTTCCGATGAAATCTAAAGGCTTTCAGCTCATTCACCACAATTGTACACCTATAGTAAAACTGTTTTGCGTTTTATTCAACTTTATCTTTGTTTATTTATTTTAGGTTATTGTTTATGATGTCAAAACGAAAGTATTCAGCTGCCCAAGTAAGAGAAATATTGCAACGAGATGCTGACAGTAACGGCTCTGAGTCGTCTGATGATGCAGCATATTCAGCAAGCGAAGAAGCATATCAGCCAAGTTCGGGCGATAAATCTAATGATGACAGTCATGATTCAGATGGCAACAGCAGTTGGTCGCCAAGTGAATGTGAGACTGATATTGAGCCCGTATCATCGCCTGCAGCAAAGAGTCAAGTTGCAGGTCGAGGCAAAGGTCGGAGCTGTGCTGGAAAGGGAAGAAGGCAGGAGTCCTTGGTGTCAGTATCATCTGTGAGGAATCTTAGTTGTGGTCATAGAGGAGCTAAGAGGTCATCAACTATAAGCACAAATGTTGCCATTGAAGCCTATGTATCTAAGGATGCCACATCATGGAACAGGAAATCTATAAAGCAAGCTGCTGGAAGATACGCCAGAGCTAATGTCATGCCCGTGCAACAAAGTCCTACAAGGTATGCTGTACGAAATGTTGATGGCCCTCTCGCAGCATTCCACTTGTTCATGAGGAAGAACTTATTGAATGAAATCATGATGTGGACGAGCAAACAAGGAAGACACATTTATGACTACACCTGGAAAGATTTGACAGACGGAGAATTTCAACGTTTTCTTGGACTTCTGATCCTCTCAGGTGTGTACAAGTCATGAAATGAATCCATAGTTCAGTTGTGGAATCTTGAAGATGGTCGTTCTGTTTTTGGAAAAAATATGGCCTGTAACCGTTTTCAGCAAATTTCTTGTGCTCTCAGATTTGTTGTTGCAACCAGCGGATGTGAACAATGAGGCATAGATAAGCTTGCTCCAATCAGACACGTTTTTGATACCTGGGAAGCAACTCTAAGTGACGCCTTTGTTCCTGGTGAAAATGTTACCGTGGATAAGCAACTGCTTACATTTCATGGCCGTGTTCCGTTCAGACAATATATTCCCAGCAAACCTGGGAAATATGGCATAAAGCTATGGATGTTGTGTGACAGTGCAATGTCATATGTTCTGCGTCTTATGTACCATGCTATTCATATCAGTGTGGTGTAAATTCAACAGAAACAATATACTGTGCAGAGGGTCCGCATGGTATTTACAGTGAACCAGGAATTAAAACTTGGATTTAACTGGGGTCACTTTTCTACAGTTTATTTACAATGATGCCTATGTTTCAGGCTACAGTCAAAGAACATTTTCTGAACCATGTGCTTCTGAGTGATCATTGGCTTTCCCCAAATATCTAGTTTAAAAGCTGTTCTCTGCTTTTTAAAGGTTATTGCCAAGAGCCTGGTTCTACCCTCGTTAAGATGGAGCATATCCTTCCAGAAAGGTTCCCTCTTCCCCAGAATATTGCCCAGTTCCTGACAAATCTAAATCTTTCTTCTCTGTGCCATCATCTGGCATTGAGAATCTGGAGTTCTGCCTGCCTCTTGGGTCCTATATGTGGAATAGAGAACATTTCTGAGAATGCTACCCAGGAGGTTCTGAATTTCAACTTTCTACTTAAATGCCTAAATTCGGCTTTTAGAAACTTTCTCCCATACTTTCCTATGTCATCGGTGCTCACATGTACCAAGACAGCTGGCTCTTCTCCAACACTTAGGGTCTATTCCTAGGATCTTATCTAGGTAATGTGGGAGGTCTGCCACCTTCACACTAGCAGACAAGTGATCAAGAGATCCTCATGCCCACCATCCACCCAACTATCTACATGCCTAGTGATTGAATTACAAGCTGAAATAGCCAGCCTAACCTTTTCCTCCTGGGCAGAAGCACATGTGGACACCTGTGGTATGAAAGGATAATAAATCCCCTGAAGGGCAGGTGCTGGCTACAGGATCTTTTCCTGCCACACTAAGGTGATGCTTTGCTTCCAGTTGACCTCTCTCCTCCAAGGCAAAACTAAGTCAGTCAGACTGGAGAGGAGCTTTTCTACTATGTCTCTGTAAGTGCCCTCTATATACCTCTTTGCCTGCCTCAGCTCCAAGTCTGCTGCTCTAGCCTCCAGAAATTGAACTTATTCTCTGAGAGACAGGAGCTCTTTGTACTGTGTGTGCATATATGACCTCTCGCCAGCTGGAAAATGTATGTGGCACTCAGTGCAAAAGACTGGATAGTCCACATCTCACATCCCACAACAATAATAATAATAATAGTAACAATAATAATAATAATGTTAATATGACATTTCAATATACAAATAGGGAAGTAAAAAGGAATCAAGTTGTAACAGAATTCATGAAAGAAAAATATAACTTCAGAAATGAAGAGCAAAAAGTACCAGTTTTTTTTAATATCTCTAAAGGTATCGGTACTAAAAGAATAATAACAATATTGGGCCGTACTGCTATTTGCAATGTCAGCCTCTCTTCTGCCCACATCAGGTATCTTTCCATAACCAAGACCTATTGGAGTAATCTTCCATTTCCCGACTCCAAGGTCCCCATGGCTTATTAACACACTCGTCTAACAATTACAACATACCATGTACCAGAACCTAACCACCTGTTTTGAACCAGGACATGATGGAGGGGCCCATGCTTTACAGATGAGTCCCTTCCACTCAACTGAACAGGAATGTCCCAATCCCCTCCAATCTTGTCAGGTTCCCAGTGCAGCCTAATTCAGCAGGTGCAACACCATTAACCAAAGGAGCATAACCAACCTCAACTATATCCTATCCCTGCTCTCAACCCCATCCATGCCCTCCCCACACTAGGGTACTTGCACTGGAACTGGTTCCACAGTCATTTATAGCGCATTTCCTAAAGTCAGTATACCCATACTTCTCAGTTTGAACTAAGTGGTGCATGAGATAAACCCACTGCGCAAACTATGGGGGGTCTTCCCCTACCCAATGCTACAAAATCACCTTTTTTACGTCCCATAACCCAATCATTAGAAACTTTCCCTCAGCTCTATGGAGCTCCTTTGCCCTGAGAGGACATTCCTCACCCCAACAGTAGGAGGACATATGTCTACTCTATGGACTTGCTCAGAATATCCTCAATTCTTTGTAGAGCTGGCCCCCAGAGTCCCACAAGTTTGGCACACTCCAGGAAGGCATGGCAGAAAGTCTCCATATAAACATTACACTTCTGGCATCTACCTGTGCCCACAAACCCAGGTGAGCCCTTCTTTCTCTTTTGAGGTAGCCTCTATGAAGGATATGACACTGCATTTCCTAATATCAGGCAGAGCTACACACCCAAGGAATCTGCAAGAAACACTTTTCATGATGCTCCTCATCAATCTCATCCCCCAACTCCTCCTTCCACCTTTGTGCCAGATCCTTCAGATAAGCTGAAGGAGCTTGTCCCGCACCATCTTGTACCAAATGGACAGAGTGTTCCATTTGGGTGCTAAGTTCCAAAAGTCCAGGTCACATTCATGAATAGCTACCTTGCCCAGGTGTGCCCCATTCAACACCCTCCAGTAATGCTTAAACTGCAGATATTGAAAAGGTTGCACAAAGGCTCTCAAAGAAGCCCCCATCCCCCAGCTCCTCACATGTCCCGGGTCCACTCTCCCTATGAACTCCATTCATGGAAGGCCCCTCCACCATGTCCTGGTTCAAAACCAGGATTGTCCACTACTTGCAAGAATGGAGTTGCCTCCCAGCTCCAGCTATTCTTTTCTGTCCACCCCAGGAACGGGTTCTCCCTGCCTGATCACAGAAATGTCATGGACATCAGATATCATGTCTAACTTTAGTGTAGCTGGATTTAATAAAGGTTTGGACAAGTTCCTGGAGGAAAGGTCCATAAACAATTAATAAAGGGGACCTAGGAAATCTACTGCTTGCCACAATACAGGCACTGTGGAACCTGTGTCCTTTGGGGAAATTGCTAGGTATTTGTGACCTAGATTGGCCACTTTTGGAAACAGGATACTGGGCTTGATGGACCTTGGTTAACCCAGTATGGCATATCTTAGGTTCTTAGACCTTCTCCAAGGCATGAACAGCGACAATGAATCATCAGAAAAGTGCTCGTTTTAGGTGACAAACATCCAGAGGATGTAGAGAAGAATGTCCCAGATTGCACTTGAAAGGATCTTCAAAAATTCACCTCCACATGTTTAGCTATTTGTATGGTGGAGCTGAAAATCACTGCTATATAGATAACTCCATACAAAGATTTGACTTGTTCAAGCCATGGTATTTTCAATAACATCATATGGATGCAAAAGTTGGACAGTGAAAAAGATAGACAAGAAGAAAATTGATGCCTTTGAATTATGGTGCTGGAGACAAATACTGTGTATACCGTGGACTGCTCAAAGAACAAAACAGTCAGTACTAGAGGAGATCAAACTTAAGCTTTCTTTAGAAGTTCAGATGACAAGACTTCGACTTTCATATTTTGGACACATCATATGAAGAGAGAGATCATTAGAGAAAGACATCATGCTTGGCAAGGTAGAAGGTCAAACCAAAAGAGGAAGGCCAGCAATGAGATGGATCGATACAATAACAGCAGCTATGGGTGCCAGTCTGTCAACAGTGAGCTGCCTGACTGAAGACCGAACACAGTTTAGAACTACTATCTAGAGGGTCTCCATGAGTCGACACCAACTCGACGGCACTTAACAACATCAACAACATAGATAACTATCTCCACCCCAGCCCGAACCCCAGACCACCCTGAGACTCTGTAGATAGTGTCGAGGAGGTCAGAAGGAATATTCACTATCCATATTGTGCTGTTGAATATTCCCTTGAATGGCACTTAGCTGGTTAGCAGCATCGGACAGCGCAATAGTAAGATGCTGCCAAAGGAATAAGTGCCTTTGAATATTGATCCCTTTAATTTTATGCAGTTCTCAACAAGGAACCAATGAAGTTCTATCAATGAAGGGTAAATATTGTCTTGTGTCCTCAAATCTCCTCCCCCCCACCATGTGTTCTGCAGTGTTTTGCACCAATTGTAAATAGCAAAACAGCCAATTTAGAAATACTCCCTGGAACCACATTACAATAATCTAGGCAAGTAAGAATCTAAGTGTGGTCCTACATCCCCAAATCAGATCAAGGCAAAAAAGATTTTGCATTTATCCACAGAAAAAAGAGGGTTGAGGGTAGGCTGGGGCACAGGGCCATCACAAAACCTACCTTGAGAACTTCAAAATTCAGCCACTTTCTGGATAATTTATAAGCCTAAATTAGGCCAGGGAATTGCAGCCTAATTTATGTGTTGAAGTGGTGCTTAGGTGTATATTCAGCAAAACTGCTTAAATGTTTAGTCCTGCTGAATATACATATAAAGCCCTGCCTGCTGCTGGCACTTTATTTTATCCAGAAGTCTTTAATGCCAAATGGCCATGCCACCCTCAGTAAGCCCGATCTCACCTTATCTCAGAAAATAAGCAGCAATGGGCCTACTACTACTTATGAGCATTTGTATAGCACTACAGACATACACAGTGCCGCCCAGACACATGTAAAAGACTGTCCCTGCTCATCAGAGCTTACAATCTAGTCAAGATAGAAAACGCAGTAGCTGTAGACACGGGATACATCTAGGGAAAATGGTAAGGAACCTCAAAGGAGACCAGATGGTTAATACTTGAACTGGAGACCACCTTGGAAGACCAGGTGCTGTAGACTTACTGAGCAGAGGAAAGGCCTGGCAATCTAATTCCGGTTGCACCTTGCCTCGAAAACCCATGGGATAATCATGACTATCCACAGGGTAACCAGGAGTTGGCACCAACTCCTCTCTATTTAATCTCAGCTTTGTCTCCTGAAAGAATCTGTGTTGCAGACCTAAGAATCTCTGTTTTTGAACTGTTTAGATCAAGATTATTTTCTCTCAACAACTAGGAAACCTTTTGCAGGCATATCTGCAGTTTATCCATAGCCGCCTTGAAAATCTGCATAAAACCCTTTGACAATTTTCCACACTGGCCCTAGAGACAACGTGTTCACAGAAAGGTTTTCAAATGTAGCAATTCTGAGAACAATTCAATGTCAAATAATTGGCAGTTTCAATAACTTATGTTTATCTTAGAAAAAGCCTATATGGACTTGACATAAAATTATTTTCATACCACAAAATAAGTAGTGAATAGTTTACTTTTTGCATCTTATTAATAAATAATACTTCTTTTTGTCTTAATTATTCACTCTGTATGATAGTTTGATCTCAATATGTGTATTTGCTGAAGCTATGCATATAGCTGTAAAATTATCTGCTCATTTAAATGTTAATGAGATCTTTATGTATAAGCGTCATGAAACACCATTTGGTTCAGAGCACTCCTCTCCATATCTCAATGGTTATGCGCTCATTCCATAACACTTAGAGATCTCACTGCACTAATCAAAACTTCCCAAACCTGCCTATTCACCTCCCAGCCAATCATGCTTTTAAGGTATCTAAAATGAATAGACATACAATACATTTTCATATAATGCATTCAAATGCACTCATTATGGATTTCCTGAAACCTGGGAAAGCTGAAAAGTCCTTGAGAGCTGGGTTGAAAACCACTGAAGAGAGGATAGCTAAACTCAAATGCATATACTTATTTTCCTAAGAACTGTTAGAATATGAAATAAAATTTTAAAATTTCTAGTAAATTTTCAAAGAGACCAATTTAGGAATCTAAAGGACAAGTTGGAGTTAAAAATGTGGTTCTGCTAAAATTCCCATGCTAACCAGTTAGCATGGGTTGGGAAGGAGACTGGGTGAGTTAGAGGCAGTGTGGGTAGTAAGTGCACAGTGCAGTTAGCATGGGCGCAGTGGCATAAGTTGCAATGAGAAGCCCCCAAGCAAAATTTGCTGAGGGTCCCCCACATGTGATCCCCCTCATGCAGTGGCCCCTTCTCATGCAGGCCACCCCCCATGCAGCAGCAAACGTACTTGATCATCTTTGCAACGCTGCCTCTGCTCTTGTAAATTTGCCGCATGCCCGGCAGTTGTTTCCTGCCAGTCCAAAGTCTCATGGTGTGGCTGTTATCACGAGACTTTGTCCCTGGAGGGGAACAACTGCTGGGCATGTGGCAAACTTACAAGAGCAGAGGCAGCACAGCAAAGACAATCAAGTAAATTTGCCACTGCGGTGTGGGCCCCCTTTGTGCCCATGTCCCCCTACATTGTGGGGACTGCTTGGTCAGAATTTTAACCAGTGCATGGGCATATTTGCTGCATGCTCACCACAATGTCACAGTTAGTGCAGGTACACTTGGCACCATCTCAATGGAAGGCGATAAATGCACTCATGGTAACTGTGGCAAATGGTTTAGCAAAGGAGGTGGTGCTGGTCATGCACTAACTGCATGGAGACATGGGTTGGTGGGGTTGGGTTGGGATAAAGAGTAGCCACTGACTGCATTTTGTATTTGGCGCTCACCATGAATGTTACATTTTGCATGGGTGCATTTACAGCCACCTCAGTGAGCCCACAATCACGGCTGACAGTTTAGTGCAACAAGGTGTTTTTCACCAAGGTAACTGCATGGGGACGTGCCAGGCTTGCCCTTATCAGTTAGTGTGGGTCCATTACATCTCCAGCGCTAATTCTCAACACTTTAATCCTCTCTTAACTCACTTTACTAAACATGACCCTTTGTGTTAAAAGCCTGAGTAAATGCCACCAATAAGCCCAAAATCTTATTACACCTCTAAAAGATGCAGTTCATTTTTTTTGCATTGGTAGTTTATTAGCATAACACAAAGGGACATGTTTACTAAGATCAGCTAAAGTTAGCAAGCATTATTTATGGGTTAATGCTAGCATTAATGCTAATGCACGTTTGCATGTAGACCATATTACACTCAGCTGGGATCTCTGGACCAATGGAGCACACCATTTTGCCATAGCTCTTCAAGTCAACTGGGGAACGATGGAGGTTATTTTAGAAGCCTTCTTCACAATTCACACTTGCCAGGAAGAGCACCTACATGTGTACACTGTATCTACATGCAAATGACCATTTTACATGTGGGTGACCATAACATGTTGAAAGTACAGTAAAAGGGGGCATATCAGAGTGTGTCAGGAGTATGGCTTGAGCTGGACAAAAATCTACACATGTATTCCCCATTTCATAAAAGGAATGCACATGCAAGCTTGAAATTGTACATGTCTAGATTTACACCTTCTCCCTGACACGACTAGATATGGAAAAAGTGCTCTATATATCCTTCCCTTTACAGAAAGAATCAAGGGGGGCCCCCTTCAATGTTTATTTCCCCCTCCGAATTGAAATGACTGAAAGATAGGGTTCTCTGTAGGTGAACAACAGCATCTGCACCCCTTGGTTTGCACAGGTAAGTGGTGATATTTACACCTGCACGTCATGAAACGCTGGCATTTACATGTAAGCTGTTGGGCCCTCCCATATGTATATTTCTGAAATGGCTCCTTCTGCTGCATATGGATGCGTAGTTCAGAAATGGCTCCACATTTAGCAGAGCTATTCCTAAAATATAGTCAGAACTGAGCACGCCCTGACCTTATATGGCAGTCTGACACTGCCCGGTGCATCCCAGGATGCACCGCGTGGAGCCAGGCGCCACCATTTTTCAAGATGCTGGTGCAGAGGCGGGAGCATGTGGGCAATGTTCCCCCTTTAGATTAAAGGAACTGGGAGGGTGTGGGGGATTTCGGGGCCTCTAGGTCACCAGGGAATTGTTTTTATCAGGGGGAGGACTTTGTTGCTGTCGGGAGGTCAATGTCCGGGGGAGCACTGGGCCCTCGACAGTATGTTGATGGCATCAGGCATTTTCCCTGATGCCTAGGACATCTGAGGTTAAGTGTCAAACTTCCCCTCAGATGACCCTGTTTCTCTAGGACAGCATGCCAAACCTGCTCCGACTTCTATGCGCATGGGTTTGGCTTGCTCTCCCAGTTTAACGCTGACTTTTTGTGCACTGGGTGATTTGAATATTGCATTCCATCACTAAGAATCAGTGTTAAACTTGCATTATGAAACTCTGCTCTAGAGCTTTAAGTGCTGGTCTCCAGTACAGGGTTTCTTTATTGGTCTAAGTGGATAAATATTTTTGATTCGTTGATTTGTCACTGACAGGGCCGGCCCTAGGCATGTTTTGGCATGTTGCCCGCACATGGCCTTGCTCCTTCATAGGCTCCACGAGCTACTGCTTTCCTCCACCAGGACTCCGGGAGTATGGTGGCCTCTCAGAGCTCCCCCTCAGCTTGGTGTTGGCCCGATGCAGGCCTCATCTAAAAACTGATATTGAGGCTCCTGCTGTAATCTGCAACTTCCCATTCCAGCTGAAGAAGCCGTCAGCCAGCAGCACATCTCTTCCTCAGTGCTGTCCTCTGCCATCAGCCAGATCACTGCTTCTGTCACTGGGGCCACAGCTGCACACAAGTGCCTGCATGAAGCAGACCACAGCCATCTGCGACTATCAGCCTGCACAGTAGCAGTGCTTTTTTTCCTTTAAAACTCCAACCATTGTAGCTCTGCACTTGTTTTTTTTCTCTTTTGGGACCAAAAATATAACTCGGGCCCACAGCCAGTGACCCCCCACCCCTGAATGGAGGCCCTTTGCAGACTCTGAAGACAGGTAAAAAATATATGTTTTTTTATGGTTCCTCTATTTGTTTTCTTTTTATAACTCGGTTGCACTAATATTTTGAAAACATGTCTTTTAAAGTATTTTGCATACTGTAGGAGAAAATATTTCAAATGTTTTTCAGTTCTTCCGAAGTTTCTAATTTTCCACTTCTGACCTCTGGAAAATAAAACTTCAAGAAAAAAAAACAACATTTGTTTTCAAACTTTTCCAGGTCTTCACATCTCTAGGTTGCGGAAGGAGAACTGGCCGACTCAAAGGGGGATACAGACATTGCAGCGATTTTCTACGATGTCTGCATTTTGTGAGGTAGCGGCAGGCTTGAGTGGGAAGTGGGCAGGATTAAGGTAGAGAGTGGACATCCCTGAAATGCGCAATTACTGTGGATGTAACCATAGTCTGTTAATCTCCAAAGTTACAGACACTGAGGGCTGCACCTATCACTACCTAAATGGGTGGCAATAGCTGCACCTGCAGTGTGGTCGACTACAATCCCTACATTTTCACTGTCTGCTGGGGAAATGCTGTGCATGCCCCCAACAGATACTGTTGGCCTATTGCAGCTAACACTGCTCTTCTGCAACTAACGCACAGTGTTAGCTGCAAAAGTCATTCACGCTTTAGGAGACTTACCCCACAGGGTTTGGGTGGTCTCAGGCTAGTCATAAATTTTGCATGTCCAAAACAAAAATTTGTGTTGAGTGTTTCAAAATTGATATGAAAATCTGTAAAACCTTTAGGAGATATTATCAGTAGTAGATAAATACACATCTATAAATACTCGGTCTGTCTAGGGAAGAACTGCTACTCTCCTTTTTTCAGGATTCCATAGGACCATCTGGGAAACAAACTACGTGATAAAACAAGAACCAGCCCTGTTTGTACCAAAATTGACTTTATTTCTGATAACAAAAATAGTGGAAATATTAGAATAAATTAGCTTTCTGAGGTAGTATGTTATTTAGCTCTATGTTACACTTACCGAGAGACCTAATCTCTGTTTTAGAAACCATTATTACTGATTTGCATGCACTCTGACATACAGTAAATTCTCTGTCTGTCTAGGCTAGCCCCAACCTCTGGGAGAAATTAAAGACCAATACCCTAGCTCATGCCAAAACACCTGTGGCTGTGTCCGGGTCTCAGGAACAGAACGAAGTCAAGGTATGACAGAGGTCCAACATTAGCTGAAATGAACTGCATGGGAGTTGTCTGTGGGAGAAGTTCACTCCATCTCGAGGCTTTGTCCTTGAACACTATCTGACTTTCCAGCCAGAGAGAAAAGGCAAGCAAACAGTCTGTGTCAGAAGTTTAAAGTTCCCAAGTGTTCTGCCAGCCTCTGTATGTTTCAGAGTACTGCAGGGGTGTTTACTGGACTGTGTCTGTCTGCGCTCTCTTCGAGTTCTTTCTGTCCACTTCTTCTCTTCTCGCTCTCTCTGAGTTCTTTCTCTTTCTGAGTTCTCGGTTCCGGTGTACGTACAGTCATATAATTCTTTGTCCTGAAGAACTGGTGACTGGCTGGACTCGAACCCTGTATGTCATCTTCTGCAAATCCAGTTACAGCTAATAGCTGGTCCTTCTGCAAACAAAGGTCCATTGTGCTAAAGTTGCTGAGGTGCCAGTTCATACATTGTTGCAAATGCTAGCACAATGAACGTCTCATCTATGTTCTTCTGTATGTAGTTAGTTGTAAAAGTGTTTTTACAGTGAAGTATCATAAACTGGCAAAATTGCTTGATTTGCAAGTTTTAATGCTGACTTATAACAAAACAGGAATCCATCTTGTTTAATTCAGTCTTTGGTTCAGAGCAGGCCCCATGGTTCAGGCTTTGGATCAGAGCAGGCCCCATCTTGTAACAGGAAGCCATGCTATTGGTTCAGACATTAGCTTCTGAACAGGTACCAGTCCTATATTTCCCCCTCTTTTAAGATGGGAATAGCCACAAGAGGAAATATTCTATCTTAAAACCTAACTAAATAGCAGGCTACTATGCAGGTCAGAACCAAATGACATGGTTAACTCAAGTCTAATAATAGTTACTCTAAGCATAATAATTGCTTTGGAAGAATTATTGCATGAGTAATTATGCTGTGCATACAAGCAGTAACAGACGTTAATACTGAAATGATATATGTAAGATCAAATCAACTCAATCAAGGTAATGAATATAACTTCAAACTTGATAATACAGTGTTCAATGTAAACCGCACTGATGCGCGGTACATAAGAGAATGTAAATAAATAAAAATAAATAAATAAATACCTAACCTACTTGATGTATATCTTGGCATATAGTTTACTTTATACAATATAGTGTGTCAGTGTAACTTCAACTGACCATCTAAATGCATGTGTGTTAGTAACAAAACACAAATTTCATATGAATGAAACAACTCAGTTAAAAGCAATGTATAACTGAAAGGTTAATGGCGTCACTAGTCAATGAGGTGCAATGCAATGTGTGCCTTCAAGTCAGTTCTGACTCCTGGTTACCCAGAAGCTCCTGGGTTTTCTTGGCAGTGTCACTGGAAGTAGATTGCCAGGCCTTTCTTCTGAGGCAATGGAGGGTTAAGTGACTTGCCCAAGGTCACGAGGAGTGCCAGTGGGAATTGAACCCTGGTTGCTTGGTTACCAAGCCAGTGTTCTAACCACTAGGCGAGGTGATGTTCCATCAAATCCTCCAGACACATGATAGGTAGTGGAGGTCCATGGAGTACAAGATGATGCAGAGTACAAATCTGTCTTTGCTGATATAAGGACATCAAGAATTGGATTGTCAAGAGAAGGGCAAAGACAGGCACAATGACATGAGACATAAAACCAGTCTGTAAAATGTCCACATCATGCAAATAAAAGTTGTAATCAGTGATTCAAGGCTCTCCTGGTCAATGGACAGTTCAACTGTGTGAGAGTCCTTATAGTCCAGTAGGTAGTTCAAGGCTTCAGTGAAGTTAATGCCATGGCCTCAAAACACATCCAAAACCTGGTTTTCAGTAGAAACAGCATCTGCATCTAAATAAAACAGAACTGCTCCACCAACACTAACAATGGAGTGCTTAGGGACATCAATTAAGTAAGCATTGTAAGGTACAGGTACTTTATTAATGATGTCATGTTTATTCTTGGTAACCAGCAGTGGCATAGTCCATGTGTGCTTTTAACCAATGTTGTGTGGAAGGTATGTGTGGGCACACATGTTAAAGTGTTTCTGGATCCAGTGACACAAAGAGGCTTGTTTAGAAAGCCGCGGTAGCGGTTCGCGATCGTTATCGCAGCCGCGGCCCCATTGAAATAACGATCGTGAACCGCTACCGCGGCTTTGTAAACAAGCCCCAAAGTCTTTCTGTGTGACAGTCTGGGACTGAGTGATCAGGAATCCAGATGTATCCTGCAGCATGACACCAGAATCAGGAAGAGGACCTTCAAGGTTTGGTTCTCTATCTGTAAAACAAAGCAAAAAGGCTATCCTGTTCTAGGTTAGTATTTGTTCTTCATTGGTATATTCTTCTAGAAGAAGCTTCCTAGGATGACATGGTTGTAGCTGATTGATATGGACCCATTTAAGGGAGCCGTCCCCCTCAATACTCTTCTTTATTCAGATCTGATAAGCCACAGGGGAGACTTTGTCCACAATCAAATATGGACCATTCCAACTAGGGAAAAATTTATTTTTCTTTGACCCTATTCTTCCCAAAATTGTAATAGAATACCTTGTCGTCAAACTGGTATTCTTTGAAGGTAGTTCTCAGATTATAGTAGGCTTTCCTACCTCTGGCAGCACTTTCCAAATTCTTTTGGGCAAGGGCAAAGGCACTTTGCAAGTGTTGTCTTAAGTGGGTAATATATTCACGGGCTGTTGTAGCACATGCTAGGTTTACATCATTGGTCCGGTACAGAAGATGGAGGGACAGTACCATGTCCCTACCTGTCATTATTTCAAAAGGAGGTACACCTGTGGATCGATGACGGGTGGCTCTGATAGCCATCAGGACCAAAGGTAACTTAATGTCCCAATCCTTTCCAGAGGAGGAGACATATTTCTTCAGGATGCTGAAGATGGTTTTCTTTGCTCTTTCCACCTGACCGTAAGACTGTGGCCGATAAGCAATGTGGACCTTGGCCTTTACTCCTAACAGCTTCCACAGATGCTTGAGAACTTGTCCTGTAAAATGGGAACCTTGATCAGATTCTACTCACATGGGTAGTCCCCACCTGCTGAAAACATGATTCAACAACAGTGTGTCTGTCGTCTCAGTGGTGCGGTTGGGTGCTGGAAAGCACTCAATCCACTTGGTGGTTAAGCAAGTAACAGGCAGCATGTATTTGTTGCCTCGAGAGGTTTGGAACACTGAGCCAATCCAATCAATTTGGAGGTCAGACCAAGGCATGGTCAGACCTTTGCTTCTGAAAGGTGCTCTATGGTATGGAGCAGCAGGTTGAAATCTGCAACAAGTTAGACAACCTTTGGTATACAATTGGACATTCTGATACATGTGGGTCCAGTACGCCACTTGTTTCAACATTTCATAGGTGACTCTGTCACCTCAGTGACCAGCATAAGGCTTGTCATAGGCATATTGCAACATAACTCCTCAAAAGGTCTGAGATACCACCCATTGCACAATACCACGTTTACTTGTGCGGGTTAGCAGGTCTTTCTGGAGATGGAACATATCCTTGGAGACGTAGAGGGTTCTCAGTTCCTCATTATCCTGGCAGTCTTCCAGGGTTAATGGACACTCCTGGGGGTTCTGGAGAAAGGAGTAGAAATGTCCGAGGGTAGATCTTGTTTTTGGGCCTGCACTAGGTCGATATCGGTGATCTCACCACACCACTGTACCACCGGTGGGGTGGCTAGCTGTTGAGCTTGTCGTCGGGTGACTGCTTTAACAGCCTCGGTTGGATTGTCCAAAGGAGTCTCCAATTGCCAAAAGTCTCCAGAAATGGCACCTTCCTTGGCAAGCTGGTCAGCCAGATCATGGCTGTTAAAGCAGTCACCTGATGACAAGTTTAACAGCTAGCCCTATAAAACTGAATAGGATTTTTTTAGAACCAGGATTTTCTTCTGGGTAAAAATTTGTTTAAAATAACGGACCCCGAAGGGGCCACTAAAGAGTGTGATAGTGGCAAATTCTTTTCACTAAATCTGCACCTTAATTTTTGAGCTTCCTTGAGTCCTGTCATTTCATGGCACTGGTTTTGCTCTCTGGCTCTATACAAACCATTCTAGGCACTGGCAATTTTAAAAATGCAAGACACAAGGCTAGATCCAGTAGTTTCCCATAGCTTTAAACTAGAAAAACGGAGGTGGACTATGGACTAGATGGCAAGATTTATATTCAGTACAACTTTTATTTATGAAAACAGTACTCAGTCGCAACGTAGATTCAATTTGTGTAAAAGCAGTAATAGGTACTCGTTACGTTAGCCTGTTCTCAGACTGCCACGATAACTCTGAACCACTGCAGTATTTATGACGCTGTCCTTTTCTAGGTAGGATCCTTGCTGTGTGAGCTTTGGAAGTTAGTGATGTTCTGGAAAGGTAGAGTTGCTCTATAAATCCTTTACTGTGGTTCTTGCTTTTTCTTTTTGTTCCTGTGTGGTGACAACTGTAGGATGTTGATTGGGGTGCTGGAATATGGATAGTCTTAAAGATGTGAAGGTTTGTGTTGTTGATGCTGCTGGTCTTAAATTTAAAATATTTTATCAGTTCAGATTCGAGTAAATCTTTCACTGTTGCTGAAGTCTAGGCTTTTCCAGCTCTGGCACATTTTAATCTGGCTTGAGCATCATGATCTTGAATTCACAGCTACCACAATTTTTTTTCTCATTTTATATCTTCTCTCCTCGTTATTGTGGTCATAGCACTGACCAAATAAATCCAGCAAGAAAATATGCAAGCGAGGCCCAATACATGTGCAAATTAGGCCCCACAATGAGTGTCCGTACACAGCTCCGCATCATCCTAGGGCCGTCCCTGGTCACTGATATGACACCGGATTTGGAAGAAAATTGGAAGAGAAAGAGAGAGATTCTGGATACCAGATACCTGGGGTGGAGGAAGGAAGGGGATATGTGGGATTATGTGCGAGGTGATAGGGAGGCACGTGGTCAGTGGTTTATCTATAGTGTCAGTGGTTTATCTATAGTGTCAGATGACCCAGGGCTGGGTCTGTCGAGAACAATTCAAAAACTCTGTGTGACTTGACCTCTTCTGCTAGGTCAAAGGAGGTATTTGAGTGGTTTGGACACTAATAGTAAGTTTTCCTGCAGCTATGGGATAAAAATGGTTTTGACACTGAAGCAGAGATAAATGCTGTTTTTGAGATCTAAAGTTGTTACATGATTTTTGCATCTCATTACTAATAAATTGAATTTGAATGGAAAACCCAACCCATTGCAATGGCAGAGACTGAGCTGTGTGTAATCTTCTGTCTTTCCTCATTTACCTCAAAATAAGACAAATGCCTAGGAAAAAAAACCCCATGATCTAGAAATTTAGTGAATTGCTTTTGACAAGACTACATTGTTCCCTACCAGAGGACCATTTGTCATAAATCTGGATAGAATACACAATTCTATGTCAGCATTTCAGATAGTGAAGAAATCTGGGAGAAAGTTGCGTATCCACATACTTTAAAAGCAGTTGTATACTTTATGTATAAGCTTTCAAAAATAGGAAGGGAAATTGAAGCAGTGTTGTAGGCTTTCTGTTTCCGAGAGGACCCTTATGAATCCTCTTCACAAGGGCCAGTGTCAGACTTTTATGCCTTTTCAAAAGTTTTCACCATTTCCCTTAAAAGTAACTCAGTAGTAACCTGCAAACCTGAACAGTGTCGAGGTGGTCTGCAAGACTGTTCAGAGGCACTATCTGTAACCTGCCGCCGAAAATTCATGGCTAGGACTTATTGGCATATCGGTGGCCTTTTGAATATTCGCCCATTTGTTTTCTGTTCTGTCTGGGAAATATCCCATATCTACCGTATTTGTCAAATTAGTGTGCATAGGTGTCACTGCGAGGTGGCGAGAAGTGGTGTCACCTCAGAAAACTTGGTTGCCTCCCCTCTGCCACCTAATCAGATCTAGAGCCTGCACACTAAATTGTCAGCAGTGGTGTTCCTTTAGCGTGGCTACGGCCACTGCTTCTTCTAACAGAACTTATGACAGCAGAAGCAGTGGCACACCTTCCCTTCCACCAATCTGCTCTGCTCTGCCCACTAGATTGCTCCCTCATCAATCTATATCCTGTCCTATCTTGCATCTCCCTATCATAACTCTCCTATCAATCTCAACTTCTTCTGATCCCAATGCAGTTTGTCTTTGTCTTCCTCCAATCTGTCCAGCTCTCTCCTCCCAGTGGCCCACACTGAGGCAGACCTCCTAAGATCAGCATTTAATAAAACGTAACCATCCACTGGAGTTCACAGTTTGTATCATGAGACTGTCCCCATGCAGCAGCAGCAGATGAAGTGAGATTCGTTGCTATTCTGCCGCTGCCGCCTTTGGAGGAGAGCTAGATTTGTGAGGGGAGAACTGGGCAGATTGGGGAAAGAAAAAAAGCAAACTGCATTAGGATCAGGAGAAGGTGGAACATAGACTCAGATGTTTGGGAGAGTTATGGTAGGGGAAGGCATCACAGGAGAAGATATAGGCTGAAGGGGAGACAGATCTAGAAGACAGGACAAAGCCGATTGATTGAAGGGAAGGTAGAGGCACTAGAGATTAGGGACAGGCAAGACTAAAGACCAGAGTGCATGAAGGAGCTCTAGAGAGATTAGAGACCAAACCTGGGATATGGGAGAAGAAAGAGGACAAAAAATGAAGGGATGACAGCAGGGCCGTACCAAGCCATAAATGCACCCTGTGCAATTTGCACATCTGATATTATTGAATAATTTTAATGGTAGTTTTGCTGGGAAGCTGAAACTGTGATTTTAATTGCATAGAGGTCCTTAGAACCTTTTATTGTAGAGGGTTTTTTTTACAGTCAATTTAAAGGAGTGGTGATGTGGAGGTAAGCATGATATGTGAAAATGTTACTTTGACCCCCCCCCCCCCTACTTAATTTTTCCTCTGCCACCTCTCCTTCCAAAAATATTTCTTTCTAAAGACACCACTGTTGCAGTGTCCTTTGTCCCTCTTTCTGTAGTGAACACCACCTTCAAACAAGAATCAGCAGAGGCAGGGGATTATCCAGAAAGAGAAGGGCTCCAGGGCAATCACACATCATGGAAGATTTTGTCTGGGCTACAAGCAACCATAATCTACCAAATTTCAACAAATGTGTAAGACCCCAGAACAAACTATACTAATTTTTTTGTTGGAGTTAGTCGTCAAAGTGAGTGAACAAATGACCACACACCACCGCGACGTCTCCGTTTTAATAAATGTAAAAATAAAGCTTTTACGCTTTTAGTACTTAGCTCAATTGATGAACATTTTAGAGATAAATGCCAGAATGTTTCAAGCAGCGACGTGCAACACGTTTCGGGTCGTCTCCAAAGTTTCAATGATTCAATCAACCCTGCTTCAGGCGTGTAGAGAGGCTGGCAAAACCTTATAGCAAATCACAGAGCTTTTGCAGGAATGAACCGAAGTAGGGAGCCGTATAGCTTACTGCCTGCTCGGCGTCTGACGTCACTTAAATCATGTGATCAAAAAGTCACCAATCATGACAGAATTGTAAAACATTGCAATTATGAAGGGGGAACCCACCACAGAAGAACACCCGATAATAAGCAATGTAATTTCTTAATACTTCAGAACAAAACTTAGATCAAATAACTAGAGGATAGTGTGCCAGTCAATTTGCATGTTTAAACCATTAGGAGCCACCGTATTCAACCGATGGATCCATTTTTGTTCACGAAGCTGTAAACGCTGTTCGCGATCACCACCTCTAGGATCATATAAAATGTGATCCAAAACTCGCCAACGTAAAGAAGAAAAAAGATGAGAATGTTCCAAACAATGTTGTACCATTGGGGCTGAAACCACTTTCAAACACAGCCGTGAAGCATGCTCAGACAGCCGCAATTTAATCGGCCGCTTTGTTCGCCCTATGTAATATTTAGAACATGGACAAATTATTAAATAGACCACAAACGTGGAAGTACAGTCCGTGTGAACAAATGACCTAAAGATTTTTGACGTATGAATATCCAACCATTCTGTTCCCGATACAGTTTGAGCACAATAACCACATTGCATACATGGAAAATGCCCAACTTCCAGTTGATCACAACATGGACGATCGAGTTTATGAGTAGTTTTCATCAATAAATCACGTAGGTTTGCTTTTCTGGCATATGTTATTTGCAAAGTTTTATTCTGAAAACAGGAATGAAGTCCCAAGATTGGCCAAAATTGTTTCAATAGCCTCGCCACTTGCGGCATATTGTTCGTATAAGGCAAAACCCCTGTGATAATATCCTCAGTGGATTTAGGGGAAGCTGGGAGCAACAGCCAATCTCTATGGGCGAATCGAGCTCTTTTGTAAGCTTTTGTAATCACTGAAGAAGGATAACCCCGTTGTGTAAGCCGCAACCGCAATTCTTATGCATGAAGGATCAGAATAGCGATCAGTCATGTACATGCAGGCCAGGACTGCGATTGAGCTTGGCCTGCACGTAAATGACAAGTCCAACTAACTCAATCAGGGCTTTTAAATGGAGCCGCGGTGTCATGGTGTCCGGTTGCCATGGCACCACGGCTCCATTTAAAAGCCGTGATACTGGCCGCCAGAAAAAAAGGCTTATTCCCCACAGACCAACCCCTGATCTGTCCCATCCGCACCCCAGGCACCAAAAAACAAAATGCCCAGGGAAGATATTCCACCTCCAAGGTGGAATACCTTCCCTGCACAAGTCACCGATCCTGGACATATAGGGCCAATATTAGAATAGGCCCTGTACATCCAGGGCCGGTGACTGCCCGCCACCCGCACAGACTCCGCCCCTTCTCTGCCCCTATCTAACTTCCCCGCAGAACCGGTGGGGAGGTTAGACCCAGTGGGGAAGGCACGTGGCACAGAATCGGGCCCTATACCTTCACACGATTACCTCAAGGGTACCTACATAGTGCATGGTGCATGGTGCAGTACCAAAACATTTAGATTAATTTCAGAATGAAAATACTGTACAAATTTTACATTATATTGATGATATACTCATACAGGGGAAACTATGATACAAGTGCAACAACATCTTGATAGATTGTTAAAACATATGAGAGATAATGGATGGGAGATAAATAAGAAGAAAATACAAAGTCCCACAGAAACAGTTACATTTTTGCGCATTGTATGGAATAAAGGACAGAGGAAAATTACTGAGAAAGCAAAACAAAAGATTTTAAATTTTGATCTCCCAACTACTAAACAGGGAGTGCAAATGTTTGTAGGATTATTTGGGTTTTGGAGGCAACACATACCACATCTATCGCAAATTTTACAACCTCTGTACTCGATTGCCCACAAGAAAGCAAACTTCTGTTGGACAGGAGAACACACTAAAGCCTTTAGGACTGCACAAGATGCTATACAGCACAGGGCATTGGTAGACCCTCCTGGCAGACCTATAGAGCATGCATTGAATTTATGGTCCATAAGAGATGGTTCTATAGAATTACAGGTGTTCACTTCCTTTACACATGCAACTTGGAGTTTGTAGCAGTTATAATGGGGGAAGCGAATACCCCTAGGAATTTGGACCTGGAGGCTGCCAGATGCAGTGGAAAGATACACTCCCTTTGAGCGGCAGCTCCTAACCTGTTATTGAGCCTTAGTGGATACTGAGGCAACCACGTTGGGGCATGAGATTCAAATGCGACCAGAGATTCCCAGTATGACATGGGTAAATGCTGCTCCGAAGAGCCATCACAATGGGCATGTCCAAGAGAGCAGTATCATTAAATGGAAATGGTACATTTAGAAGCAGGCCAAACCTGAGATTGCAGGTATCAGCAAGCTGCATGAATTAGCCCAAAGTGCCATGGCTCCAGATGTGCAGGTGTTAGTACCAGACACAATTGTTCCCACTATATGCTGCTGGGGGGGGGGGGGTGTCCCTTATGCAGATTTGAATCCTGAACAGCAGAAGTATGCCTGGTTTACAGATGATTCTGCAAAAATAATTAAGGGAAATAGGATGTGGAAGGCTGCTGTCCTAAATCCCCATATTAGTCAATTACTTAATGAATCAGGTATAGGTAATAATAGTCAATATGCTGAATTGTATGCTGTCTATATGGCCATAATAGGGAGGAGGGAGGAGTAGCCTAGTGGTTGGGGCAAGATACTTCAGGCCGGAAGGTCGGAGGTTCAAATCCCACTAGAGGACAGCAACCTTGGGCCGGAAGGACTGGGGTTTCTAGTCCCACAGATGCTCCTTGTGGTCTTGGGCAAGCCACTAAACCCTCCATTGCCCATGTTCCCTGTAAGTATTAGTGTATGTGTCTCATATCCCCGCGTGTTAAATGTATCCCCCAATTGTGTTGTGACTGCTTTGATTGAAGGATAAGGCGGTATACAAAACTGTCTAAATAAAATAAATAAATAATACAGACTGGGCCAGTAGTTCCCATATATACTGATTCTTGGGATGTTGCAAATGGTATGGCCGTTTGGCTGTCCACTTGGCAAAATCACAATTTTGAAACTCACGGCAAGCCAGTTTGAGACAAAGAATTATGGGAACAAATTGTGCAAGCTAGCCAAATCAAGGAGATCACAGTTTATCATGTTGATGCTCATGTTCACCGTGATAATCTTGACTCCCTCTAAAATTCTCATGTAGATGCAGAGGCTTCATGCCATGTGGCCAATTCTGTGGCTATGACTAATTCACTCTCCAAGACCTCAGAAGCCATTGCTCAATGGTGTCATACCTGCAATGGACACCTTGTTTTATTTGTATTTATTTACATTCTCTTATATACCGTGCTATTCTGCATCAGTGTGGTTTACATTGAGCAAACTGAAATTACATTGAACAGGGCATTATAACTTGGAGATAACTATTGTATAGGGAACATGGAGGGTTGAGTGGCTTGTGCAAGACCACAAGGAGCACCTGTGGGACTAGAAACCCCAGTCCTTCTGGCCCAAGGTTGCTGTCCTCTAGTGGGATTTGAACCCCTGACCTTCTGGCCTGAAGTACCTTGCCCCAACCACTAGGCCACTCCTCCACTCCAAAGATGCCACTCTTAACTGAGCAAGAACACGGGGAATTCCCCTCACCACAGAACAGTGTAGCATAATTATCAAACAGTGTCTAGTATGTCAGCATATTAAGCATCTGTCTCTCCCTGCTGGAGCCCATGGTAAATTGAAACAAGGTTTACTCCCTGCACAAATTTGGCAGATTGATTTTATTGCGCCATTACCTTATTCACAGGGTTGCCGGTATGCATGCACTACCGTTGATATTTACAGTGGGTTTCTTATAGCTCACCCTTGTAAGAATCCTACTGCTCCATCAGTGATTAAATTGCTTGATAATATTGCTTTTCATTAATGATATCCTACTTAAGTGCAGTCTGATAATGGTAGTCGCTTTCAAAATCGTATTATCTCCCAATGGGCCTCTGAGAATCACATCTACTGGGTTTATCATATTCCCTATTATCCACAAGCCTCAGGATTAATTGAACATGTCAATGGACTATTGAAAACACAATTGCAGAAGCACTTCCTCACTTATGATCGTTGGACTAAATATGTTACTCTGCTTGTATGGAATTGAATAATAGTTCTGTTTCTGCTACTGATACTCCTTTGTTATGCCTTTATATCTCCTTTGGTAAACCATTTACCCTCCACTGCTCCTCACTGTGTCTTGAAGGTTCAAGTGTTACATCCTTGAGCAAAATTACCTCTCCGGGCAACTGTTTCTTCTACTGCTTTAGATTAATATTTGCCCGAGGATGTCACCTTACCTAATCTCCTTACTAAGTGTATTCCCCTAGGTGTGGCTTTTCAATTACCAAATCACTTTTATGGCCAATTGGCAATTCGTAGTTCATTGGCTGAAATGAGCATTCAACTGCTTGGTGGTGTTCTGGACTCTGATTATCATGAAGTTAAATTGCTTTTATTGAATACTGCCCCGGTGGGGGCCAGAGGAGAAAGGGTTAATATCAAAGATCTAAATGCCGTCTAAATGCTGGCAATTGTATTGAGGTGCATACATGTGAGTTGCCAGAGGTATAGATGACATCATAAGAAAATAATGAGCAAACACACTTATCAGCAAGCGGTGGACAGAGAGAGGGTAAAAAGGCAGCTATGAGATATAAATAGGCCAGCTAAGCATGAAGAGAATAAATGGGGGCCTAATGTCAGAAGAATGGGGAGCTAACAAGAAATATTTGTTGGGAATTGAGGGGTAGGGGGAGAACCAAGCAAAAGAACTGAGTGAGTTGGGCCAAAGGTCAGATAACACCCACCCACACAAAAGGAAACACCTTGTACCTTATCTTTGCTCCCTCATCCACACTCAAATACAGCAACCATGACCAACCACGAGTCATCCCTGTCCCATGGCCACACCACAATGCCATTATTTTCCACATGCCCACATGCTCAGCAGACCATGGACCCTCTGTGACTTCTCCACCACCACAAGCTTGTCGCTTCTGACCTTTTAACAAAAAAGCCTTCCTTGAAGAAATGCTACCCAACCTTAATACCAACACCTCTTAGCTAGATGAGTTTGTAGACACATGGAATAACACCCTAAGTAAGGCTGCACTCTTACTACAGTCCACAAAAGCCACCAAGAGGAATCACACAGCCATATGGTTCACAGTCAACAAATGGTACACATAGGCACTCATACATCATCTGCTTACCAGCTAATACAGCCAATCTGCGCTATAATCCAATCATGCAGCGTACTATTCCACATCTATACCGATGACATACTACTTTATACCCCATTCTCCATGGACAGTCCCAATTACACCAGAATTACAGAATGTTTTAATGCAGTCTCAGACTGGCTCTGTATGCATAACCTGAGAGTGAACTGCAAGAAGACTGAAGTGTTGTTTATCACAAAAGATCCAACCTTCATACCACCATCTTCCCTACAAGTAAAAGATGCAGAGCTGAAGACAAAGCAAGAAGTGCATTACCTAAGAGTCACCCTGGACCAATGACAGTATGGAAACCCAATGTTACCAAGGCAGGTTACCACAAAATAAGGACCCTCCATCATCTACTTCCATTGCTGGAGGCTGCCAACTTCTGCACCCTATTTCAGGCACATATCTGTCCACACTTTGACTATGCAAATATCATTCTCCATAGCCTGCCAGGCTATACACTTCTTCCTCTGCAAATGGCCTTGAACACTGCAGTCTGAACCCTGTATGCAGCCTCCAGGTTTGAACATGTTATGCCCATCCCAAGACAATTGCATTGGCTCCCAATAGCTAGCTTTCTTGATGACATTTAAAGTACTGCATAACCTCTCTGCAATCTCCCTTGCAGACATCATACAATGGACACCAAACAATAGAATGAGAAGAACAAACATGACAAACACACTCGCCAACCCTTCAGCAATAAGAAAGAGTTCCCAAGCTGCTAAGAACTGAGCCTTCTCATTATACGCCCCAACTCTTGGGAACACCCTCCCTGCCCCAATCCATTCCATCTCTGTCCTTGCAACCTCAGGAAAGCAATAAAGAAGCATCTGTACCAACTGTACTATGACCATATACCATAGCTATGCTATAGACCTTGACTGCCAGCCTTAGTTCTGACCACCCTACTGCTTACAGACCACATACCAGCTTGTAACTTAGGGGCTTGTTTACAAAGCCGCGGTAGTGGTTTCTGATTATTGTCGGAGCCGCAGCCCCATTGAAATCAATGGGGCCGCAGCTCCGATAACGATCGGAAACCGCTACCGCGGCTTTGTAAACAAGCCCCTTAGTTCTCCCTATTACTACTCAAATTGACGCCCCTGTTTAATGTAAAATGTTTATTGTTTAATGTGCAATGCTAGACATTTACAGGGTCATTCTGAGCAACGAATAGCAGGGATGGATGTCCATACCCGCTATTCGTGCCCTTTCCCGCTCCAGACATATATGATACCTACACAAGTGGACCTTAGACAGTCACTAATATAGGACCAGTGGAATGACAGCAGCCAGCAGTGCAAGCACCACACAGCAATGCCCAGAGACAGCAATGTCGCACCCTTCAACTATGCACATTGTGTAGAGCAATGCGGGTGCACTTTGGCATAGTGTACTGAGTTCAATACCCTCTTACTGAGGTCCCCATTTTGGTGACAGGGAAGTATATGGACAGGTACATGAATGCGGACCTGTCCTGCTCACTCCTGCCTGTTCTCACTTGCACCTGGTGACACTGCAGTCAACCCTACAATCCAGTATCTGCCAAGTATACCTGTCCTACCCAGCTATATGGATGAACAATCTAGATTCCACTGTGCAGCCCTCCAAACACACACACACACACACACACACACACACACATACACACACTCACAGGCACTCTCATTTGGACATTTGCCAACAGCATGCCCTGCACCAAATAACATAGATGATGAAATGGAAACCATGGATATCAGTACTTCCAAACCATTACATACCTGAACACTACATTTCCAGATGCATACAGACATATATGATACCTACACAAGTGGACCTTAGACAGTCACAGAGCTGCTTTAGGCCAAAACAGCCCATCAAGTGTATCAGCCTCAAGGGTCAGACCTCATAAGAACATAAGAACACAAGATATGCCATACTGGGTCAGACCAAGGTCCATCAAGCTCAGTATCCTGTTTCCAACAGTGGCCAATCTAGGTCATACGTACCTAGCAGACCTCGCATGTGCATTGCAAATCATAGGCCCACATATGTAACCAACCTCAACACTGACCTGTGCACATGGTATATGCCATAGGGTCACTTGCGTAGACTTTCCCCATTATTGTGTTCCAATAGGTTTACATCGACCTTTCCTACATCCGGGGACTTTACACATTGCATAGGGCATTTTGTAAAGGTCCTCTGTGTGGAACGCAATACTCTAGCTGGCAGGGTGCTGCACATGACACCGATGGCTGGACTTAGATTTTAACATGGACGTGGGCATTGTTAGGGGATCCACGTTTTCCCCTTTAGCACTCAGCAAATGCCAGCATAGCTGGTAAGTGCACCTGTGCTCTTCCCCATACATTTGTGGGGGTGGGTTTTTTTGTTACTGTGACCTCAAACCTCCCTCTCTTCTGCTTTCTGTTCAGGAACACTACATGCTGTGGTTTCCCAGCCTGCAGACACAACAGTGCACAGCATAGGATTCTCATCCATTCACCCTATTGGCTGCATTGAGATGCAGGGCAGAAATATTTCTAAGTCCTACCTCTATTCCACCTTCTAGAAGGTATAACCTGGACATCATAAGAACATCAGATATGTCATACTGGTCAGACCAAAAGTCTATCAAGCCCAGATTCTGTTTCAAACAGTGGCCAATCCAGGTCACAAGTACCTGTCAGGTTCCCAAAAGGTAGACAGATTCCATGTACTGTAGCTTGTCCTCATCTTGCCCATTTAATCTGTCACTAGGCTTTAAAACCTATTTCAATAATATCAGAGTTCTCTTGCCCACCAATTGGAAGGCCTCTTTGCAAAATTCTTCTCTAGCAAACAATTTATTTCTGTATACCCAAAGAATATCTGTTCTACTTTTTTCTTTTTAAGCTACTGTATACTCTATCTGACTTTAACTTAGCTGAAAGTTGACTTATTAAATTATTCCCTGACTTTAATTTAGCTGAAAGTTTCCAGGCAGAAGGGCTCCAGAAGTGGGACTTAAATAGTAGGAGCCACCTGATAGAAGCAGAGATAAACAAGGTCTAGCTGTTGAAGGACCCTAGGAGCAGAGGACTGGTAGAAGTAGTAGAAAGGAATCAGAGGCTAGAGAGTCCAGCTTTAATAGAGTGTGAATAGAAGAAAGCCCAGAACCACTTGCAACAGGAAGGGTATGGGCGCCAGGAAGTATTATCCCAGAAGGGCCAGGCCATTGTGGGGAGGTTAAGTCAGTGGCTGAAGTAGAGGAATAGCCTAGTGGCTAGAGCAACAGCCTACTACCCAGGCAATCTGGGTTTGATTCTCAATGGCACTCCCTGTGGGATTGGGCAAGTTAATTTACCCTCCATTGCCTGAGAAGAAAAGCCTGGCAATCTACTTCCGGTCATACCTTGCCAAAAAAACCCAGAGGCTGCTGGGTTACCAGGAGTCAGAATTGACTCAAAAGTACTTACAAAAATGTCAGTGGCTGCTGGAGAAAGGGATACTTCCAAGCAGAACATAGGAGAAACAAACCACACAGTTGGAGCTCAGGTAGAGAGCCTTATGGAAAGTCTTCTCAAACCTAACCATGGTTGAAAGAGGAAAGAGTCTTAAGTAAAGATAAGTACTAGAAAATACTTTATTGCAAGTATTTTTATTGTGATTAGTACCGCATAGCTTCTGTTTGATTGCAGGGCTTATGGGAGGGACGTTTGTGGCTCCGTTGTGAGTCACTGTTAAAGTTTTGATGAAAGCTGTGATTAGCGTGGCAGAATGGATTAGATAACTAAGAGATATTCTGTTGTTGGATTAGTTATACTCTTAGAGCAGTTTTTTTCTGGTGAAATAGGAAAGACCCAGAATTTTGGGGAGGAATGAGGAAACAGTCAAATGTCCTTCCACCAGAACCACCTTGGTGTGAGGTCCTGGAGCCCATCACTAGCCAGACTGGGAAGTCCTGCTCCTGATGAAGAAGTCTCCTTGGACTTCCACATCCCTAGAACAGGTTGAGACTCCACACTGATAAGTAGACTGTTTTTGTAGATGATACTGTTATGAAACCCAAAGATGGGAGACCCTTTCAGCTTGCTCTCTGGAAGCCTCTGAAGCTTTGTCTCCCCCATCATTGACCATCTTCTTCAGCTCCTCCCCAAAGACAGAATTGTTCTTAAACAGTAACTTAGTGAGGCAAGCCTTGAACACACGTAGTCACTGCTACTGCAAGTCTGAAAGCCGGATAGGTTGTAAAATGGTGTTGGCCAGAAAAGCCACAACCAATTCCAGGCAGACAGACTCTTAATCCTCCAGTAATTGCTGAAACCAGCACAGAATAGCTCTAGCCACCAACCCCCAGCCCCCCCATATATAGAGGCTTACACACCCAGAGCAGAGGCTGAGAAAACAGTTTTCAACAACACCTCAACCTCGCTGTCCAGGTTTTCCTGAAGAATGGCCCCCACCCTCTACCAGACTGTGATTTGTCGAGTTACAGCCTCATTAAGGCATCCATCCTGGGAAGACGCAGCCAGCTCTCCATGTCCTCTGGGGGTAGAGCATACTACTTGCCCATAACCTTATAAAATGCCCTCCGGGGACCTCCACTCAGTCATAATTATGGTACGGATTGCCTGTGGTAGAGAAAAGGCTTAAAGGGCTTTCTTAGCCCTTCCTGAATAGGATCCATCTCAGACTTTCCCAAGGTCACTTCCAAAATGCAGAGTGCTGACCTAGGGAATGAAGGAGAATAATTCCTCCCACCTGAAGAGATGGATAACCAAGGGCATCATCCTCCATTCTTAAGCTATGATCAGTACTTCCGGGAGGTCCACTTCATCCCCCTTGATAGCTCCAGGAGGGGAGACTGGGAAAGTTCACCTTTCCACCTTCTTTCTCTCTGAGAGACAAAGCATCTTCTGCAGTAGGGCTCCCACTAATCAAAGGTCTCAAAGACAGAAAAGTCCCTGGACACCAAAGGGGTCATTCTGAGGCGCGACTAGCATGGATGGACATCCTGTTGGGACATCCATCCAGCTATTCGGTCCCTCTGCCGACCCCGACTAACTTCCCTGCACATTGTACAGGGAGGTTATATGGGGGGGGGGGGGGGGGGGTGGAAGAGGTGGGAAAGGGGCATTGTGTGGATGGAGTTAGGGCAGGCAGTGGGTGGTCTGTGGCCCAGGACGTACAGGGCCAATTCCAATGTCGGCCCCTGTATGTCCGGGGCCGGCTGTTTGAATGAGGAACTTATTCCACCTCTGAGGTGGAATAAATTCCCCTAGACGGGTGGTTCAGGCAGGCCTGGGGCACAGCAAAGGTGGGAGGGGCAGAGGAGATTCCCCGCAGCCCAATCCTGGCCTTGGGAGGCCAGATTGGGGGTCGGACTGTGGGGAATGAAACTTCTTTTCGGCGCCTGGGAATTGCAGCTCTCAATGGATCCACGGTGCCATGGAATCTGGAAGCCATGGCACCACGGCTCTATTCAGGAGCCCTGACTGAGTTACCTGGGCAAGGCCTGTATGTGCAGGCCAAGCAGAATCGGGGTCATACATGATTCTGATTCTGCAGGGCTAGACATGCCCCGTGGGATCAGAATCCCATCTAACTCTGTGCATCTGCTTCCGACTGGGCACACAGAGGGCCGGGTAGACCAGGACAGAATTGGGTCCCAAGTGAATAAATAAATAAAATAAGTAAATCAGACCTCTCAGCAAAGTCTGACCAGAGTCCTGCATGAGTCAGAAAACAAAGAACCGAAACCACAAACTTTCGTAAAAACCTTCAGGGGAAGCTGCAGCGGATTGTGTTGCTGGGAAGGTTCCTAAAGACACCCCCCCCCCCTCGCTCCCTGCTCTGAGACTAAGGTCAGAGGCCTCAATGCACAACTCATTGTGGATCATTGTTTGCTGCCTGCAAACCCCTGTTCTCCTGACATGGCAGGCCTCCTTCTACTGTGGCAAACACTATGGCTGCAGCCCCTAAATCAAGTTGGCTTTTTTTTTAAGTCCTTAAGGGTTGGAGTGATCCTAGTCCCTGGCCTACTACAATAGATGTCACTTGCACCCCCTGAACTCAACCAGATATCTTCAGCTGACTGGGAAACTAACCCACTGGCTCAGCTGCAATCATGCCCTGGGAGCCAATTCTGGAAGCAGCTGAACTAGTAAACGTGACCGTTAGCCCAGCATCTGGAGAGCTCAAAGCAAGAAAAAATCCAGCTCAGCTGGACAAACACCAGTCCTTAGGTTGTGAGCCCAGGAGCCGATACCAAAAGACTGATGTACCATTCTAGCAACCACCATAGTCGGATATCAAGTTGTCTGGAGCCACTTAAGCAGACAGAAAAATAATATTATATGGGGTTTTGTAGTTTTCACCTACCATTGTATTTCATTAGTACTCTCAGAAAGACACTAGAAACTGCACTTTCCACTTAAGTATGTGGAAACGTCTGTGGATGTACACGGGTAGCACGGGAATAAACTTGATATGTCTGCATGACTGACCACGCCCCTGTTACGCCCCCTCCTGCCATGTTCTGGGATCCCTGTTTTAGTGTCGTATATGTGCAGGGCAGCAAAGGTTCAGAATATGGTTTTGGACGTTTTTGCGAGATACACATCGATCCTGCATATACAGGCGGCTTATTTGTGGTTCAGAATGACCCCCATAGTGTCTCTGAATTTTCAGAAAGCCTTTTACACTGTCCCTCATGAGAGACTCTTGGGAAAATTAAAAAGTCATGGACTATTGTAGGAAGCAGTGTAGTACTGTGCATTAAGAACTAGTTAAAAGATAGAAAATAGAGAGTAGGGCTATACGCTGCTTTGACCCGGTGAAAAGCAGGATATAAATACAGTTAATTAAATAAATGGCCAATTTTCTCATTGGAGAAAGGTGAATAGTGGAGGACCCCAGAGATCTGTGCTGTGCCTCCTGCTTTTTAACCTATTCATCAATGACCTGGAAATGGGAATAACGAGTGAGGTGATCAAATCTAGAGATGACACAAAACTATTCAAAATTGTTAAATCCGAAGAGGATTATGAAAAATTACAAAAGGATCTTGAAGAATTGGGAGATTGGGTGTCCAAATGGCAGATGAAATTTAATGTGGACAAGTTCAAAGAACAACCCAAACTCTTAGGAATCAACACCCAGCTAACGGATCTGGGGATTTTTGTGCATGATATGCTGAAACTCTGCCCAGTGGGCTGCGGCGGCCAAACAAAGCAAATAGAATGCAGGATTTATATAGAAAGGCATGGAGAATAAAATCAAGGATATTATAATGCTTCTGTATCGCTCCATGGTGCAACTGCATTTTGAATATTGTGTGCAATTCTGGTCACCATTTCTTAAAAAGGATATAGCAGAATTAGAAAAGATACAGAGAAGAGTGACTAAAATGGTAAAGTGGATGGAAGACTTTCCCTACAAAGCAAGACTTAAAAGGTTAGGGCTCTTCAACTCGGAAAAGAGATGGCCAAGGGGAGATATGATAGAGGTCTATAAAATAATGAGTGGAGTGGAACTGGTAAACGTAGATCGGTTGTTTACTCCTTCAAAAAGTAGGGAGACTAGCGAACATGCAATGAAACTATAATATAGCACATTTAAGACTAATCGAAGAAACCATTTTTTCACTGCATAATCAAACTCTGGAATTCATTGCCAGAGGATGTTGTAAAAACTGTTAGTGTGGCTGGTTTTAAAAGCGGTTTGGATGAGTTACTAGAGAAAAAGTCCATAAACCATTATAAAAGAGGATTGGGGAAATCCACTGCTTACCCCTGGGACAAGCAGCATGAAATCTGTACCCCTTTTGGGACTCTGACAGGTGCTTGTGATCTGGATTGGCCACTGTTAGAAAAAGGATACTGAGCTTGATGGACCCTTGGTCTGAACCAATATGGCATATCTTATGTTCTTAACTTCTAATCAAAGAATGGATCTGCATCTGGAAAGATAGCAGAGAACAGATATACTCCAAGGTAGTTAAGAACAGTGGACAGAGTGAAAGGAATATCAGCTGTGATAGGTTCTGAGTCCATCCCATCAATTTCACCAGTCAGCCATATGGCTACTGTTTTTTTCCATACTGAGTTTGACTCTGTTTGTGGTAAGCCATGTTGTAACAGGAGTGAGACAGGTATTGAGAGGGGTTAAGTCCAGGGGGGATGTTAAGTATGAGAGAGGAGTAGGATGTCTTGCTTTTCACTACCTACCAGAGAAACTCCTAGTAATAGCTAGGAAGTCTGGAAGGTTGGGGAAGTATGATGCCTATGTCAGGAGTTTGAGGGAGAACAGGAAGGTGATGATGCTAATGTTGTGGGATCCTGGGGGTGGGAGTTTAGCTCCTGTGCCTGCAGCATTAAGTGCATTAACAATAACACCTTCACGTCAGGAGGTGGTAAGTGCATCCATTTTATCTGCAGTGGTGACAGCTTATGGCAACTTATTATGTACTAATTGCAAGGTGCTGTCCATCCATTTCTCTCCCTCTTCATTTATTTATTTAACAGGTTTTCTGTACCGCCTTTTCCTTCAATCAAAGCTGTTTACATGACACCTACAAAGAAGTACATAGGCAACAAAGGGGGGGGGGATGATAGGCAATAGCTTGATAAGCTCTCACTAAGGTAGTCATTTTGGAAGCAACCCATGTGCAAATCACAGCATTTAAAGTTGTAGATTAGCATTCATGTATTAATGCCATTTTAGAAAAGAGACTATTTACAAATGGTGATGCACAGCATGTTTAGTTTTACAGGAGTCATGGTAGGGGTTGGGAAAGGGAGTGGTTTGGGTGGTCTAACATTTTGACATGGATTCCCCATCTTACAAGGGGAATCCATATTGATACAAAAAGATATAGACATTGGCATTTCAGACATGAATAAGTGGCTACCTAAGTCTGTGATCTGACATCTCTCAATCATCCGTCCCATGGCATCAGATTCCCCTTTAAACCCCCCATCATTTGATCTTTCTCCACAAGAAAAGCCCCACCTGATTATCCAGACCTCCTTCCATATGGCTTCTTCCAACAAGG
This sequence comes from Ichthyophis bannanicus, assembly GCA_033557465.1. NCBI lineage: Eukaryota > Metazoa > Chordata > Amphibia > Gymnophiona > Ichthyophiidae > Ichthyophis > Ichthyophis bannanicus. The sequence goes on from CM066032.1 coordinate 724,883,765, forward strand.
AAACCAACTTCCATCTGATCCCTTCCTCACAAATCTCTACCCACTCCTACTGCAACATCCCCTGGGTTCCATCCTTGGTCTTTCCGTAGTCCCTTGTGTTTAGGGGGAGCAGGAGCAATGACCTGTCACTTCTGCTCTCCATAGTCCTGATTTCAAAATGGCACCTTGGCCCTTAGTAGTAATGTTGTAGAATTACCGCTAGGCGTCAGATTGCTAAATAAGGGCACAAGAGTATTGCTAAGGGTCATGAGCATCATTTTGAAACCAGGACCATGAAGAGCAGGAGTGACTGGGGAAACCTCTTGCTCACCCCATAGACAATAGGAAACCCTGGAAAGTCTGGGGAGAGGATTGGGAGAGAGGATCTTGCAAAGGGTTTGGCACAGGGGATGTCAGATGAAGGGGTTCTTGATGGGGGATTGTATGGAAGGGGGGATTCCTTGTTAAGGTTGGGCAAGAGAGAACAGAGCTTTGGATGATTGGAAACCTAAAAAAGGATGTGATGCCATGGGCGGTTAGGGATGGGGAATGATGTCAAGGGGGATTGGGGGAGGGACTGAGGCTCCAGGACTGGATGTGAGGGCAGATAGGGAGCAGCGATTTTAAAAAGCTGCGCACATGTGGGCTAGTTTTACTTTTTTTTTTTTTTTTAACAATGTGAAGCTTATTGAATTTGCTGATCCCTCTGGACATGGGGAGATATCCACAGGCAGTCCTATCCCCCAACCTAGTATCTCTGTCTCTCTATCCTATCTAAAGTCTCCCTTCACGTGTCACAACCATGCAGTAACTACCACCGCATGCTAATTTATGTGGTAGCTGCTTACCGCACTCAGTAAACTGGCCCTCAGTAAATTCCATCCTATTTCAGTCTGTGAATGTGGTGGTTTTACTTAACATTGTCATTATAAAATATTTATTATCTTTTATCCTTGGCACTTTCAATACTATCTCACTTTGATTAGCAAGCCATTCATGTAGTAGTTCTTCAGGAATTGATGGCAGTAATACATTACCGTACTTTTAAATAATTCTGCTTACATTTGTTTAATTTGTAGAAGAGCTAAGGATCACAAACTGATTGGAGAACATGAATTTTTAACCAAAATATTAATCTGTATATTGACTGAAAAAGATGTTACACACAGTCATAAATCTTGGATCAAGCAATCGGACTGACTGATTTGGATTGTCATTCCTTGAAAATTATCTCTTATTTGCTATTTAACTAATACTCATGGCATGGGAATTCCTTATGTCAATATCAACATTCCCAAGTATAAAATGATCATGTATGATGATATGAGAAAGGCACTGATCTAAGAAAGCGTGGTGCCAAGAACACCACAAATGCATAATAACATTTCAAAAAGTGAGAAAAATGTAGAGGCCTGAGAACACACATTAAATCTAGGCTCGAGCACGCACATCAGCTCTAGGGCTGGTATAATGTCCTCACCTAGATTTTTAGAAAACGTGTGTAAGCTATAGTATTTTATTACCTATGAGCGTAACTTTGTATTCTGCTCGCCCACAGTGCCAGTAAATGTCATCATCCTGACGTGCGTACTTATGAAATAGCAGCCGGTCAAGCACAGATGTAAAGACCAATCCACAGGTGTAAGTCATTGAAAATACATGATTTATGCATTCTAATGGTACATAACGTGACACCTCTCCTTATCAAATGACCTCCTTAGTATACATTAATTAATGTCACATAGCATGGAAAGAGGAGGGGGAATGGGTGGGTAACAGTAGTGGGCTGTGTCCTACAGTTAATACATGGTAACTTACTGCACTTTGAGGTTCTTTCGCTAAATCCAGTTAAGAATGTGCACTTAACATGCGGTAAGTGCAAAGACTGCTTTAACTTCGGGGGAGTGACCAGCATGTTCCCTGCAATTAATGTGCATATGAGTATGGCAACGTACGACACAATTAACATTGGCACACCTAACCATACCCTTAGAGGTATGTTTAAGTGCACCCATATTAATTGCCACACTGACTGTGAGCACACATTAATAATGCCACGCTAACCGTAATGTGCAGTCAACACCCACACTCTGCCCCTAACCCATCCAGTCCCTGCCCTGTCAGGTGGTGGTTGATTAACACTCATCTTAGCCATTGCTCGCTATCATGCCTATATATTATCTGTCACTGCAGACGTGTACACACTAAAACATGTGTTACCCGTTTAAATGTTACACAGAAGATAGCACCGATTACATAATGCCACCTCCATGAGCGGCATAAAGTATATCCTCATTATATGTCATGCACTTAGGTCATTTTAGAAAGTCATTTGCACACGTATGTAGCCTCATCCCCGCATCAATGACCTCAAGCCCGGCCCAACCATTAGGAAAACTACGCAGTTGCCTTTGATGGCAGCTTCTGGGGGAAGGGGGGGATGAACTACAGAACACTGAAAGCTGAACAATAGATTTTGACCTTGAACCAATTCTCAGGCTGGCCCTGGTGCCACTGACTATGATGCCTGAGGTTTATTGCCTCTTTGTGAGATAGTGTGTTTGCACTATTTCTAAAAGCTAATATTTCGGTACTAGATGAAAATGCTGCTCCTTTGATTTCCAATACTAGGAGCTTAATATGAAAAGTCATCCCTTAATAATAAAAATTAATGAAAGTCCATACGATTAGATAGGCAACCTACCTTTCACCTCATTATAAAGGAGCATTAATTAACAGAGCATTGAAGCTTCCTACCCAATCAATAGCACACTTTAGCTTAATGTCAATAATCACATTTTGAGGCAAATCAGATTGGGGCAGGCCAGAGTCAGATTATTGAGCACTACAGATGGATGAAGCAGATTCTTAATGTTATCTTTATATTTAGGTCTTAATAGCCGAGAACCATGGCTATATAGTTCCATAGCTGCCATTACTGTCTCCCTGTTGCCATATTTGCATACTGAATTTATGAACTAGGCAGCGAGAGTATGCTGCTGCAGTGGACTGTGCAGAAATGGGCTGGTCATATGGAAACTTTGCAAGGAGACATTTTACTAAAGTGCACTATGGTTTTGCACATAGCGTGTGAATGACATGAAAGTTCATCACGCTAAATGCAAAGCAACAGCATTAATGATCTGAGCCACAGACTGCATTTTCTCTGCAGTTAATGCATAGCGTCACACTGTAACTCAGGCTGCTGTTACCGCTGGTGCACTTATCTCCACTATTGATACCCCATCTTGATTATTGTCTTGTTTTGCTGGTGGAGCTTCCCAGAAGGATTTATATCGTTTGCAAGTGATACAGCATATTGCTGCTAAGCTGGTCAAGGGCTTGCGGATGTTTGATCCTGTGATCCCTGCCTTGATGCAGCTGCATTGGCTGCCAGTCAGATTCCGGGCAGAATTAAAAGGATTGATGTTGGTGTTTCAAGCTTTGCATAATTTGGCACCCGAGTATTATGTTCTAGACTGGCACCCTGTTCTCACGCGCATACCCTGCATTCACAATCTGATGGATTGTTGGTGATACTGTCTCACCAGGTTTTGCGGAAGCTTTGGCAAAGGAATAGGACTTTTCAGTTCAGGGCCCTTTGCTATGGAATTTCCTTCCCTGTGAGCTCTGGCTTTTAAGTGATCTTCATAAGGCCATAAAGACCTTCCTGTTTAGGACGTCTCTTGGCGGTTATGTGGGAGCCTAATGGATTGTTTCTGTAGGGGTTTGTTTTTTGGGTCGAGTTATATGGGGTGTTTGTATTACTGTATCTGCATTGGGCAAATTCTTGATGATGCAATAAAAAACAAAGTAAATAAATAAATATTGAGGTGGAGGTAAATGCACTCACCCTAATAGCAAAAGTGACAGTGGACAGTGTCTATCCCCGCACTAATTGCACAGCCCTCATTATACCCATTCTCCACCTCTTACCTTTCATTTAGCACTCTAACACGTGAGGGGCATTAGCATGGAAATTGGTGTGTGCTGTCAGGGTTGCATGCTAATCCCTCACTGCACTTTAGTAAAAGGGCTCCTATGTTAGGGGAAAAAAAGAGCTCACTTTTGTGAGGTTTCCTTTTAGCTGCAACTTTGCTAATGCTGAACCACTAATGAACTGCTCTACAAGATTTATAGCTCACTAGTGATTTAGCATCAGTTTGACTTTGCATATTGAAAAAGCAGACGTTGCATGTTAAAATGCGCCACTTCCAGGGTTGTTATAGCAAGGCTGTCCTGCACAGAGGTCAGGGAAAAGAAGAATAAACAGTACATTTCTGACACTCTCTTACTGAAGCTAATATTGCCATGCTAGAGCTTCATTATTTGAAGAAGAAAACTGAGGGTGGATCAAAGCTTAAACACTGGCGCCAAAAATACCCCGGTGGCTTATTCTTCTAAAAGTAGCCTATGGAATCAGTTTCCAGGGACTGGTGTGCATAAAGATTTTATTTACTTTATTTATTTGTTTTATAAACCACTATATCGGGTAATCATAGCGGTTTACAATTAAAACAACCGATACATTAAACATTGCAACAATAAATGGTGCAATAACAGGCAATCAAGAATGTACATGATTCAAGATAGTTTTAACTTATATACAGCATATTTACAGTTCTGTTGATCAATAATATCCATCAGTACAGGATGGGGTTAAGGGATGGGTGATTTAGTGACCAGTTTGATTGGTCGGATAGCCGTGGTACAGTAGTTTTACAGTTTGCAGTTGTCAGAATGATCGTATTCAGTCTATGAAGTGAAATCTCTCTCCAAACATGAAATGTGCAGTGAGCGTTTGTTACGCAGGAATGGGTTTGATAGTGACCAGCCTCCATGATCCTTCATGTACTCAGGGATGAACATCCATCCATTTCGGTTCAGCATCAGAGAAGTCTCCAATAGCATAGGATATGAGCATGGTTGACAGGGCCATACTGAGTGTAAATCGTGCCCTGTGCGACTTGCACATCGGGTGCATGCCCCGCCCCCCCCTCGCAGCGGGAGAGAAGAAGCATGCCCCATGTGCAAGTCGCCGGCATGCTAAGCAGATCTGTCCATGACAGATCTGCTTAGCATGCTGGCGAGAAGGCTTAAGGGCACATTTTAGATGTCTGTTGTTGCCTGCCGCCGCTGAGAGAAGAAAAAGTATGGTCCTGATGGCTGAGGACCGGAGTCACTATGGATTTCTCTGTTAATGCTTGTTAAGGTGCATTAAGTACAAAATGCCTGTGTTAACTTTGAGGAAAGCAGACATGCAGTTAATGCAGAGCAACGACTCTTACCACACATTAAGGGGCTGATTCTATATAGCCAATGAAAATCACATAAGTCCTTATTCTAAAGGAGTACAGCTCCTTGCCATCGCCACTGAAGAGTTAACCTGGATAGTCAATGCCAGGACCATATCCGGCCACTGGCAGTGAATATCTGCTGAACAGTGCGGCACGGCACGGATGCTAACTGGGCAGCGGCAATATTCAGCCACTGCCCAGTTAGCTTCAGTGGCAAAATTAAGGACAGCTTTTGCTGTACCAATTTTTGTCACTGAGGGATAACCAGGCAGTGACTGAATATCTCTGCTAACCAGTTATCCCTGGGTATCGCCCCTGGAATGGCTCAATGCTAACTGTGTAGCACAGGGTATATAGCGGCGGTATCCAGGAATATTCAGCCATGTTAGTGATGCTGAATATCTTGCTTAGAGGCAATTACATGGTTTACAGGTCTGTAAGCTTTGGCCCGTAGTTTATAGAATACTATGATGTACGAGCGTCACTGCATGATCTAGGCCCAGTCAGTTAGGCCTGCTCTAGAAAAGGCATAACTGCTGCGACTAAACTCGGGTGCATCCCTATGTCCATATTCTATAAAATAAATTAAAACATGGAATTTTCCAAATTTTCAAAGGAAAAGCATGGATAAGATCCACAATATATAAAATGTATTAAATAAATAAATTTACATCTACTAAACTATTTTTTCTAATTAAAAATATATATTTACCATTGAAAATCAAAATGCCTACCAAAGCACCTCAAGGACTGGCTCCGCTGCAGTACTAAAAGCACATTCAAATGACTCTACCTGCATACGTTTAACCACATATAGGACTGGGCAATGTCTTATAAGCCTTTTGCATGGATAGAGTGGTGTACTACTAGCAGAAATGCCTGACAATAGTTTTAATGATCACAATTTGGCTCTTTTAGGGATGCGTATAAGCAAGGAAAATGTGTTTGTTTTGTTTTATTCATGAATATTTCCCAATTTGTGGATGCTTTTTTCAGTTAGTTTCATGCTTCCGTTTTAATAGGGAATCTTTTTGCATGCTAAACTGATTTAATGCGCATGAAGGGGCCCTTTACTAAAGTGTGTTAGGGTTTTGAACTTAACACACATTTAGCACTAAAAATAGTACGTGCTACATGCAAAACCTACATGGTAAAGGTTGAGGCAAGAACAGCATGTTCTCAACAGTTAATGCATGGATGAGCACCCTAACACATCACACTATTATCACAGATATACATAATGCCACCCACACCCGCTCTCGGCCCCTATCCCACCTCCTGAGCACCTCAATGAGCAGTTACAACATGAATCAGCACATGGAAACTGTCATGCCCTTGCGGTAACTGTTACATTGGGCCCTTGCACACAGAAACCATGGACGAAAACACATGCTACCTGCTTAGCACACTTCAGTAAAAAGGCAGAGACTAGGTGAACTATTAAGGTGCGCTAAGTTGATTAACACGTTAAATCCATTCAGTATAAACAGAAGGACCCGATATTCTAAGACATTTACACTATTTGCAGACCTGCAAACAGTGTAAATGCTGCTTAGCTGGATATTCAGTGGTACTAACAGTTAGTACCACTGCATATCCATGGGTGTCGTCACTATACACCCCAATGATAACTGTTTAGCATCCAGACGTGTCAGGGGAGCTCCAGGGCGGCACCTGTCACTAACCAGCCAGTGGCAATAATGAGCAGCTGCCCAGTTAGCTTCCAGGTTCTGCAGTCAACCCAGATATTCAATGCAGGTGGCCATATATATATACCTGGGTCTAGGATTCAGTGCCGGCATCTAGCTGGGGTAGGAGTACTAGCCACCAGCATTGAATATTGTGCCCTAAATTATTTAAGGCACACCATTGAATGGGCACTAATGAATGCACATCTCTAGGCGCTCTTATTGAATAAAACAAACGTCAGCATTTTCTTGCCTCCTTCTCCCACCACTTTTCCAGTCCCTCTTTTCCATAGTTGATGACACGGCCAACCACACAAACCCAGCATGATCAACCCTCACCTTTGTCACCTGACCATCATTCCCAGAGGTGGACCCATGGTGTATACATAATCCTCTGCTTAGGAAGTTGTTTCCCAGCACTGTCACCTTTACAGCACTAACAGCACTACCTGGATAGCTTCTTTCATAGTCTATATGTATTATCCCTATGGACTGGCACGGACTACCCCCACCACCCCCCATCTTACCGCACATTACCACTTTACAAGCAACCCCCAGATACTCTGGCCAAAACCCAGGTCTGAATGCCTAATGAGGAAACAAACACTAAGGCAGTTGCAAAGGAAATGATGCTAACAAGATGAGCAACTGTTCACTAGGACTCCACTTACCCGTCTCCCTCTCTCCGAGGGGCCCTCTTCCCTTCCTCCCCATCCCATCCATAGGTGAGGGATCAACTGTGATATTCAAAATCCCTCTCCTCCTGCTATGGTTGGCTTCTTAACCCACCTCTCCCTTTCCTGTTTCCCTCCCCGCTTTGTGGTACTCATCCCTACTAGGATTGGTGGATCCTCAAGGCCATGTTAGCAATGGCAAGGAAGACGAATGAGCAGCCCTTTCTCTTTTCCCTAGCGCCCTAAGATTACCCTGAACTATTTGCTTTTGCTTTAACAATTAAGTACAGAGAGTGCACCGCGTTTTGCTTTCTGCAGGTTGTAGTTAAATTCAGATTTCATATGTATTATCTTATTTACATCATTAGTCAGTCTGCTCATCCATCACACGGTTCAGGAAATTGGAATGGCTTGAGGACCATGCAAATGCTATGAAATTACTGGGGAGACTATTTCCGTCACTGTATAAAATATTTGTGCTATACATCATCTTCAGTTTCAGGCAAGTCCCACATCTCCGATTAACACAAACCTCATGGCAAGCAATCCTCCTTTAGTATAAACTTCTACGAGGTCTATTTACTCAGCTGCGTTAAGTGCTTAATGTGTTTTTTAACCTGTGCCAACAGCGTGACACCGTATTAATAGTTAATGCAGCTGTCGGGTTAACCCCCTAAAGAGGAAATTGCTGTTAGGAGTGTGGTATGAGCAGGGAATGGGCAAGGGCTGTGCCTTGCAGTTAGCATGGAGGTCATTACCACACATTAACTGCTAATGCAGCAGATGGTGTGGTACAGTTAACTACACCTAAGGAGCCCATGCTGCTAACATGCAATAGCGATTGCTGCTTTGGGTGAACTGCACGGCTGCCTTCTCCAAAGTGTTGACAACCACCTTAAGAGGTAACACATAGGTTTTACGCTTAGAGCACTTAAGGTTGATTCTTAATGGGTGCTAGAGGCAAAGCCTTAGCACAATTAGACCCGTATATTTCTGTTTATTGAAAGATAATTGTATTTCTACTCATAAACCTTTATGAAATAGGCATTATACATTTTGGAGGTAGTTGTACAACTGATCACAAAGATATATGAGTCTCTCGTTTTGCAGACTTTGATGGATTTTCACTTTGAATCAATCCCAAGAAAGGTTTCCACCCACATTTCCAGCTACTAAGGGGGATAGCGAAAAGGGTAAAAGGATAAAAAATAAGTTAAAATAGTGACAAATGTGCATTAAGAGAATAATGCAGCATTTTTGCCATTTAATACAGGCTAAATAATAATAATTATTATTCAATTTGCATAATGAATAATTGAATAATAATAATAATTGAATAATGCAGCATGTGTTTAACATCACAAACTTTGTTTTGGGAGGGGAGGAGCAAAGACCCACCAGACAGCATCCCATAGGGGCTGGGTGCTGTCCAAGAGAGTTAATGCTGAACGGAGGGGGTTGTCTTACCTGGTGTTGGTGTCGTGGATTGGAAGATCTGTAGCACTGCCAACCTTTTGCAAGGAGGGGATTGTGGAGGGTGGGGGTTGGTAGGATGCCACTGCCCATCAGGGAGGATAGGGCAACTATTTGTTCTGTCCTCCCCTTGCTCCTGCCCTTTAGCCCGCATACATGGGCAGGCAGCACAGGACTACACGCACTACCCGCTGATGCAGGGACTGCAGCAGTCCTGTGCAGAAATTGCCTGCTCTGTGCAATATCTGCAGGGCAGATGCTTCCTACTTCCTCTGCAGATACAGCACAGATCTTGGGCCTACTGCATGGCATTGATATTGTACATTCGATGCAGTAGGTGCTAAGCCGCTTACCGCACTTTAGTGACCATGCCTCTATGTGTTAAGATTTAGGCTTGCTCCCAAGCCTAGAATCTAGATGCTATTTACGTAGGATTTGTGATGCTATTTTTTAAAGCTGCATAAGTGCCTATGGGATATTTTCTCTCAAATTTGTCACATTTATGCAGGTTGGACTCTGAGAATTATCATGGAGGTCTGTGCTAACCTTTGGGGGGTGTCTGCATATCCCCTGCCATTTGCACACTGGAGTCACAGTTCAATGTGCTAAACCGTAGACAGGTGCACTTACTGCCACCCTTTGAGGAGACAGTGCATGTGCCCACACTAATGCCAGTGATGCCTGTGCTAACCGCAATGTGCCATGAGCATCCGCATTCTGCCTTAATCCACCCAGTTGTATCCTGGCAAATGGGCAAAGACACCCTTTTATAGTATCTCAAAGACTCCTCTTTTCTTAAATAAAGTACGGGATGCAACTCTTTTGTCATAATTAATCCAACAGAATGAACGGAAGGTCTGCAGAGGAGCCAAGACCTGAGAGCATAGACTTCACTCTTGATTACTGGAAAGAAGTTATATGCAGTGCACACGGCTAACCATAAAGCATTATTCTATGCTACTCTAATTTTGCTTGCAGTACATTATAAATGCATGAAATTTATAGTGCAATTAAGGCATAGCATCAAATATCTAGTCTAAGTGATCAACTGAAGCAGATAATTCAGCAGTCATTAGAGCTAAATTAAATACAGTCTAAAGTGAAATAACTCATGTTACGGGTTTTAAATAATTTACTCACCCATTCTAGCCAAAGCCAGTTACCAGCATTATTATCAAGGTGGACTCTGTTTAGCAAATACATGATAGCTATTAAGAATGCTACATTTTAATAATATAGGACCCGATATATAGAAATCTTTTCCCACATGAACAAAAGAAGAGGCCATAGGTTCGGGACAGTTTATAAGCAGGATACGGCTCTTTCATTTGCCTGAATGCAAGAACATTTTCAAAGGTTAATTTCTTAACACTGTGCTTAGGTTTAGAGGGCAAGCTGCACATATTTTGTTGTTTATAATATTTTCTACCATCTAGCCCAGTAATGACATCAGGCTCACTGATCTGTAGTTTCCCATGCCACCCCTGGGACCCTTTTTAAAAATTGGCTTTACACTGGCCACTCTCCAATTTCCAGGTACTCCAGATGATTTTAATGATAGTTAAAGATTACTAAAAGTAGATCTTCAATCTCATATTTCAGTTCTTTCAGCACCCTAGGATGTATGCCATCCAGTGCAGGTGATTTGCTGCTCTTTAGTTTATCAATTAATTGTACAACATTTTACTGATTTATCAAGATTTGTTTCAATCCCTCTGATACATCACCTTTAAATATCATTTCTGGTATGGGTAAGTTTCCTATATCTTCTTCAGTAAAGACTGAAGCAAAAAATTCATTCAGTTTCTCTGCTATGGCCTTGACCTCTCTTAGTGCACATTTTACCCCTCCATCATCTAATGGTCCAACTGACTCACAGGTGTTTTGCTAAAAATATACTTGAAAACGTTTTTATTACGTGCTTTTGCTTCCATGGTAAGCTTCTTTTCAAATTTTCTCTTTGCCTACCTTATCAATAACTTACATTTAACTTGCCAGTATTTATGTTGTTTTCTGTTTTCATCATTTGGCTCTTTTTAAAATAATGCCCAGGTTGATGTAAACTCTTAACTTTTGCAGTTGCTCCTTTTAATTTTTTCTTGACCATTTTCTTCATTTCTTATAGTCTCCTTTTTGAAAGTTAAATGCTAGCGAAGTGAATTTCCTTGTTATCTGCCCTCCATTTATTAAATCAAATGTGATCATGTTATGATCACTACTGCCAAGTGGCCCAAAAACAGTTCTCTCTCGCAATACATCCTGCGTTCCACTGAGGACTAGGTCTAAAATAGCTTCCCCTGAAGTCAGTTCCTGAACCAACTGCTCCATGAAGCAGTCATTTATTTCATCTAAAAAAATTTTATCTACCTAGCATGTCCTAATATGACATTGACCCAGTCAATACTGCGGCAATTGAAATCTCCTATTATTACAGTGTTGTAAACTTTGCTAGCTTCCCTAATTTCTGTTAGCATTTCATCATCTCTCTGTTCATTCTAACCAGACAGATGGTATTACACACCCACAGCCATTCCTTTCCCCTTTTCACATGGAATTTCTATCCATAGAGAATCCACAGTATATTTTGTTTCCTGCAAAATGTTTATCCTGTCTGACTCGATGCCCTCTTTAATATATAGAGCCACCGCTCCACCAATGTGATCTACCCTATCACTGCAATATAGTTTGTAGCCTGGTATCACAGTGTCCCATTGGTTATCCTCCTTCCACTGGGTCTCTGAGATACCAATTATATCTAGCTTTTCATTAAGTGCTATCAATTCTAACTCTCCCTTCTTATTGTTTAGACTTTTAGAATTTCCATGCAGACATTTCAAAGTTTATTTTTTGCTCATATCAACAGTCTGGCTATTTGATGACAAGGTTAATATGGAATCTTTCAACTCTGATTTTTACTGAAAGACACCTGGGTTACTTTTATCTTTATTAGAACCTCTCTATCGGGATACCCTGACTACCCTGTTTTGTTAGTATCTTTCCAAAATACATCATTCCGAACCTGTGCTCTTTGGCAACTGTCGGTTTTCCCCCATTATCTAGTTTAAAAACTGTTCTAGCTCCTTTTTAAAAGTTAATGCCAGCAGACTGGTTCTACCCTGGTGAAGGTGGAGCCCATCCTTTCAGAAAAACCTCCACCCCCCCTTCCCCAGAATGTTGCCCAGTTCCTATCAAATCCAAAACACTCTTCCTTTCACCATCATCTCATCCACACATTGAGACTCTGAAGCTCTGCCTGCCTCTTGGGTCCTGCACATGGAACGAGAAGAATTTCTGAGATGCTACCCTGGAAGTTCTGGATTTCAACTTTCTACCTAAAAAACTAAATTTGACTTCCAGAACCTCCCTCCCACACTTTCCTGTGTCATTGGTACTGTCACCCTCACTGCTGAACCCTGCTGGTGGGGCAGGGCACTGTGCTGGGGCTTGTGCTAAATTGGCTTAATTATGCTGTGGAGGCCTTGCTTGGCCCTCTGGGAGTTGTAGTTGTTGATTGCCAATTAAAGAACTAGTCATGGAACTGTGGTAAGGTTTTAACAAGGGATTTATTTCCCCTTCCAAGAGGACTTTTTGCTGTGGTATAAACAAAGGAAACACAACCCTTCCTGGGCATATAATAAAGGAACAAAAATAGCTTTTCTTCAGCTCATTAACAAGTAAAGTAAAGGTACATCAAACAGTCCTTCATAAGCATACAAAAACCTTTTCTTTACTGTTTTTGGCTTAATCAGCTCTTACTTCCTTTTATCGTAGTGAGGAAATGCTGTCCGCTATTGAAATCGTACAGTCCATGTATTCAGTGCTTGGCTGAGCTTCTGATGTCTCACACTGCATATCCTCATCACATGCTTTTAATATCTCTTCCCTTTCAACATTAGGGACGTCTTCTAACAGTCTCTCTCTACTCTGTCGGGATTCTCTTCCTCCATCTGTGCGAGTGTGCTGGACACAATTACCACATTCACTGTAATGCTTCTGGTGAGAACCTCTCCACTGCTGGTAGCTATTAGGTGAATTATAACATTCCCTTGCACCTCTATTAGGGTAAATTGGCTTACCTCTCAGCTCTGACTGGCTCAGGTTCCTATGTACAGCTGTAGCTTGAAACGGCAGTTTTGCAGGGACTCTGCTTCTTAAATCCTCTCCAGATATACAAACTTCTTCTGGTAAAAAGCCTTTATCCCTCCCATGCCTGGTATAAGGGTAAGTAAACTTATCTGTATCTCTCAAGCTGGCTTCATAAGGCTTTAGCGTTTCTGTGTATTGCCTTCTATTGCCAACCCCTGGGCTTGCCCTTTCAGGGTGAAAGTACAACTTCTTAGCTTTTACCGTTCTCCCCACGGCTCCGTTCCAACCTGGGTCTTTCTCAATATGCTCTGGGCTCCTCTGATATCTGAAGCTTCCTGTCCTGGCTTTGCTACCTCCTCTGTAGCTCCTTCCACGTCTGCCGTTGCTCTCACTTTCAAACTCTGATTCCAGCTGTCTCTGATTCTTTCCCAAGCACTCGTGGTAATCAGTCAGGCTCTCATTCAGGCTTCCGTAGTGATTATCATGCAGACTCTCCTTCAAGCTTTCGTGGTTATTTTCATAAAGGCTCTCATTCAAACTTTCATGGTTATCCTCATGCAGGCTCTCTCTAACTGCTTGTGAGCTGCGCTTATCTACGTACCCCCGAGCTCCACCTCCCCCCAGCTGGTTTGCATCAGGTGATGACCTCCTAGCCTTTCTGCTGGCTGGGTGTGTCTCTCTGGCTCGTGACCACATTTGTTTCTGTTGCCCATAGCAACTTCCTGACATGTGTTTACTAAAAACGTCAGTGTCAGCCTGATTCACTGCCTCTCCATCTATCTGCATGGGCTCTGCTGGATCTGCTCTGTGACAGTACCTACATATACCAAGAAAGCAGGCTCCTGCCCAGCACTATCTAAAACCTTATCTAGATGGAGCATGAGGTCTGCTACCTTTGCACCAGGCAGGCATGTTGCCAGGTGATCCTCACATCCATCAGCCACCCAGCTATCTACATGCCTAGTGATGAAATTGCCAACAACCATCCTAACCCTTTACTCATGGGCACATGGCCCTGGAGACAGATCCTTGGTGAGAAAGGGTATAACACTACATAGAGAACAGGTGATGCTCTCCTTGCACAAGACCTCTCTCCCCCCTGGCAGCAGAGGGGCTGCCAGAGTGGAGATGGGACTTCTCTACTATATCCCTGTAGGTCTTGTCTATATACCTTTCTGTCTGCCTCAACTCCAAGTCTGCCACACTATCCTCAAGATTGGACATTCCCTGAGAGAAGAGTTCTTTGCACCTAGTGCACACAAAAGACCTCTCACCATCTGGGAGAAAATCATGCATGTAGCGCTCAATGCAAAAGACTGGATAGCTCCCATCTTGGTGTTGTCTGCATCTTAGATTTAAAGATTTGTTCTAGCTAGTTAAAGTTGCTGAGTTATTTAAAGTTGCTAGGGGAATAGGGATACTTGAATCAATACACTTTATTTTATTTAACAGCTTTTTTATACTGGTTTATCATTTAGTCAAAGTGGCTTACATTGTAACTTAAACTTGATTATGTAAATTAAACAGGGACATTGATAACTTGGATTTTTTTTCTGAGGCAATGGAGGATAACGTGATTTGCCCAAAGCCACAAGGAGTGCTAGTAGGCATTGAACCTGGTCTCTTGGTTTCCAAGGCAGTACTCTAACCATTAGGCTACTCTTTCCTTCCTCTATACCCCCACAGTTAGACCTAATGAGGCTCATTCTGAATAAGCCATCCAGCCCCCCCTGTGGGGCCAACCAGAAGCGGGATGCCCAATGGTAGACGCGATTCTGATCCCACAGGGGCTAGACATGCCTGCCAAATCATAATCAGGTCTACGGCCTGAATTTGCAGGCTTGGCCCGATTCTGGTCGGCCTGCATGCATAGCAGCTCCCTGGCTATCTCAGTCAGGCTCCTGAATTGAGCAACGGTGCCATGGCACCCCATCACTATGGCACCACAGCTCCATTCAGGAGCTGCAAATGTTGGCCGCCACAGATATTTTCTTTCCTCTTAGACAGACCCTCAATCCGGCCTCCCATGGCCAGGGTCCGGCTGCAGGGATCCTCCTGCACCCCCCTACCTACCTCTTTGACCCATTCCGGTGGCATGTTCCCCTGATGTCCAGGGTGACTTATTCCACCTCTGTGGTGGAATACATCCCCTGTCCATGTTCATGGCCCTGGACATACAGGGCTGACTTCAGAATCAGCCCTGTATGTCTGGGGTCACGGCCTGCCCATACCCCACCCTGGTTCTGCCTCTGAAATGCTCCCTCTCAACACCATCTATAAACAAGCTCTTCATACGGGGAAGCATTAGCCCTGGCCAATGGGGGAGCAAATAGCAGAGATGTACATCCAATGTGGACGTCCATCCCTGCTAATCATGCCACTGAATAACACCCAATAAGTATAAGGAACTTTTAGTGTTCACCTCAAGGTGAACTGCAAGGACTTAAATAATCTGCCACTAAGGCCTAATAACTTGCCGATAAAGATAATTGATTAAACCTGAAAGTGAATAAGATCACCATTTTCCCCTTAACTGGTTTAGGAGGCTATAAATCAAGGATTAATCCTGGGGTGGATAGGAGCCATGGTGGGTGGGAAAGATGACCTATTTATATCTGTGCTTCTATGGCAGTCTCTTAATTTCCTGTGATTTATACGGCACTTGGTTTGAAAAATCAAGTTGCCCCTTTGATCTTTCACATCTATTTAAAACACCTTCACAGTTCTCTTGCTAATTAACTGGAAGGCCTCCTTGTAAAAGGTCTCTAGAAGACAACTTATCTCTATATACAAAAATAATATTTACCCTATTTTACTCTCTCTGTTAAGATATAAGAACATAAGAACATAAGATATGACATACTGGGTCAGACTAAGGTCCATCAAGCCCAGTATCCTGTTTCCAACAGTGGCCAATCTAGGTCATACGTACCTAGCAGTTTCCCCAAAAGACCCAGGTTCCACAATGCTTGTACTGGGTCAAGCATTGATATCCTGGGTCCCTTCTTAATGGTTTATGGACCTTTCCTCCATTTTTTATGATGGTTTCTACCATTTTTCCCGGTACTGACGTCAGGCTCACCAGTCTGTAGTTTCCCAGATCACCCCTGGAACCCTTTTTAAAAATTGGTGTTACATAGGCGATCCTCCAATCTTCAGGTATTAGAGATGATTTTAATGATAGTTCACAGATTACTAATAGCAGGTCTGCAATCTCATATTTAATTTCTTTCAACACCCTTGGATGTATACCATCCAGCCCAGGTGATTTGCTACTCTTCAGTTTATCTAATAGTTGAAATATATCTTCCCGATGTATCGATATTTCATTCAATTCTTCTGCACCTTTAAATACCACTTCAGTCATGGGTAACATCCCTACATCTTCCTCAGTAAAGACTGAAGCAAAGAATTCATTCAGTCTCTCCGCTATCTCCTTGTCGCCTCTTAGTGCCCCTTTAACCCCTCTATCATCTAATGGACCAACTGACTCTCTCACAGGTTTTTTGCTATGAATGTACTTGTAAAAGTCTTTATTTTGCGTTTTTGCTTCCACAGCAAGCTTCTTCTCAAATTGTCCCTTTGCCTGCCTTATCAATACCTTGCATTTGACTTACCAGTGCTTGTGCTGTTTCCAGGTTTCGTCGTTTGGCTCTTTTTTCCATTTCCTGAAAGAAGCTTTTTTGGCAACAATAGCCTCTCTGACCTCACCTTTAAACCATGCTGGCAGTTTTTTGGACTTCCTTCCACTTTTCTTAAAGCGTGGAATACAGCTGGTCTGGACTTCCAAGATAGTATTTTTCAACAACACCCAAGCTTGATGTAAGTCTTTAACCTTTGCAACTGCTCCGTTTAGTTTTTTCTTAACTATTTTCCTCATTTTATCATTGTCTCCCTTTCAAAAGTTGAAGGGTAGTACTGTGGATTTCCTTACCATCCCTCCTCCACTAATTAAATCAAACGCGATCATGCTATGATCACTGTTGCCAAGTGGCCCCAGCACCCTTATCTCTTGCACTAGATCTGGTGTTCCACGAAGGACTAGGTCTAATATGGCTTCCCCTCTGGTCGGTTCATGAACCAGCTGCTCCAAGAAGCAGTCATTTATTTCATCTAGGAACTTTATCTCCCTAGCACGTCCTGCTGTGACACTGACCTAGTCGATACCGGGGTAATTGAAATCACCCATTATTATTACTGTGCTGTAACTTTTGTTAGCTTCCTTGATTTCTTTGAGCATTTCATCATCCATTTGTTCATTCTGGCCAGGCGGTCGATAGAACACCCCCACTGCCATCGCCTTCCCCTTTTTACATGGAATTTCAATCCATAGAGATTCTACAGCAAATTTTGTTTCCTGCAAAACTTAAATACTTTGTGACTCAATGCCTCTCTAATATAGAGCACAACACCTCCACCAATTTGATCAGCTCTATCATTACGATATAGTTTGTCCCCCTTCCACCATGTCTCTGATATTCCAATCATATCTTACCTCTCATTTAGTGCTATATATTCAAACTCTCCCATTTTATTTTATTCATATTAATTTGGCTAGTGGTAGACATGGGTAATTTGGGATCTTTAAGCTCTGTCTGCTCCATACTCAAGGACATTTGGGCTACTTTACTCTTTTTTGGAACCTCTCTGCTTCTGGTAGTATCCTTCAAGGATACATTCTTCCGAACCATCCGCTCTTGGGCGACTGTCGGCTTTCCCCTATTATCTAGTTTAAAAGCTACTCTATCTCCTTTTTAAAGGTTAATGCCAGCAGCCTGGTTCCATCCCAGCTAAGGTGAAGCCCATCCCTTCGGAAGAGCCCCTCCTTTCCCCAGAATGTTCCCCAGTTCCTAACAAATCCAAAACCCTCATCTCTGCACCACTGTCTCATCCACGCATTGAGACTCCGGAGTTCTGCCTGCCTTTTGGGTCCTGCGCGTGGAACGGGAAGCATTTTGGAGAACGCTACCCTGGAAGTTCTGGATTTCAACTTCCTACCTAAAAGCCTAAATTTAGCCTCCAGAACCTCCCTACCACATTTTCCTATGTCATTGGTACCGACATGTACCAAGACAGCAGACTCCTTCCCAGCACTAAGACCTTATCTTGGTGGTGCGTGATGTCCGCTACCTTCGCACCAGGCAGGCATGTTACCAGGCGATCCTCATGTCCACCAGACACCCAGCTATCTACATGCCTAATGATCGAATCACCAACTATAACGGCTGTCCTAACCCTTCCCTCATGAGCACATGGCCCTGGAGAAACTTCCTTGGTCCAAGAGGGTTTTACATCACCTGGGGGACAGGTCCTAGTTACAGGATCACTTCCTGCCACACCAGGGTGATGCTCTCCTGTCACGTGACCTCTCTCCTCCATGGCAACAGGGATGTTGCCAGACTGGAGGTGGGACTTCAGGACTATATCCCTGTAGGTCTCTTCTATGTACTTCTCTGTCTTTCTTATGTTTTCCAAGTCTGCTACTCTAGCCTCTACAGAACGGACTCATTCCCTGAGAGCAAAGAGCTCCTTGCACCTAGTTCACACGTAAGACCTCTCACCAACTTGGAGAAAATCATACATGTGACACTCAATGCAAAACACTGGAAAGCCCCCATCTCTCTGCTGGACTGCTGTCTGCATCTTAGTTTTAAGTTTGTGCTTAAATCTTTAAGTTCTTTACTTACTAAGGGTTGCTATGGATATTTATACTAATAAAACTGTACCTAATACGTTTAATATACCTTGTTCACCTGAAGCTTAATTAATTTCAGGTCCTTAGTGTATGACTGATTTGGATAACGAGCTTCACCTGAGAGCACCTCCTGTCTTTTAAGATGTGTAAGTACCTATAAAGCTACGATTATCCCAGGGGTGGGTGGGTGTTGGGGAGGGAGAGAGGGAAATAACACTTATTAAAAGAGGGCTGCTACACAGTACCCTGTCCTGTGCTGCTGAGGTAAGCTATATTCTGATTTGATTTAAATTATAGCTCTTTGCTGCTGCTAGGCTCTAACTTATTATGAAATTTAAACTGCAAGCTCTCTGCTGGGTTCTAAATTTAACCAGAAAGCTCTCTTCTGTGTTTTAAATTTAAACTAAAAGTACTTTGCTGATACTAGGCCCTGAGTGACTATTAAATTTAAAGTACAAGCTCTCTGCTGGGTTCCAAATTTAACCAGAAAGCTCTCTTCTATGTTTTAAATTTAAACTAAAAGTACTTTGCTGATACTAGGCCCTGAGTGACTATTAAATTTAAACTACAAGCTCTCTGCTGGGTATGAAATGTAACCAGAAAGTTCTCTTCTGTGTTTTAAATGTAAACTTAAACTGCTGCTACTAGGCCCTGACTGATTTAACACAAAATAGTGGGTTCACAGATTAATTAGCTTTAATAGAAAAAATTCCTTTCAGAAAATTCCCAGAAGTATATACTCACAATTGCAGATCTCTCTGTAGAAGTAACAGTCCCCTTTTCTAGTCCTTCAAGACTGATATACCCTATGTGGCTTAAATTTAATTGAAAGCTGGCTTGCAATGCTATGCCCTAACTGACTTAATAAAACTCCGAATTTTAAAATACACAGATTTTATCGGTTTTAGCCCAAAGAATTTCCTTTTCCCCAAGATTTAGAAAATTCCTCAACAGGTAAGTTCTTACCTGTACGGATTTCTTCCCAACAGCAGTAACTCTCTTGGTAGTCCTTCTTTCCTGGTACAGCACTTCTCTATAAAATAAATGCTGCAATGCAGCCCAGCTCTTCTTCCTTATCCTGTCCATGAGGTAATTTTGTAATAGCCATTGTACACAAATATATTGCTACATGTGTGCTAAAATGAATTTATAAAATAACTCCCATATTGTGCTTTGGAGAGATCTAGTTGGTACAGTTCGTGTGGAGGGACATTTTAGAAAGGATGTCCAAGTGCAATTTGAGATATCTAAGCCAGAATGTCTGAAAAAAAATTCAGGTATGTCCAGATGCAGACATGACTTCACAAACATGGGCAAACCCAATACGGACATCTGCAGGGGCGTCTACAAAGATGTGCCCAGAATAGTATTTCAGAACCTGTGTATCTAGGAATAGCCTAATGGTTAGAGTAGTGGACTAGGAAAAGGGAAACTAAGGTTCAAATCCCACTGCTATCATTGTGGTTGTGCTGAATGCTGGTGATGGTAAAGTGTTACCTTCTCTATGCCCTCTGGATGTTATTCAGCAAAAACAAGCAGTTTCCTGATGCTCATTCAATCCTGGAGCAGGTCTAAATTTACACATCACTCCATTTCTGAAATCAGGAAGTCACACTGAGGATCCTAGGAACACCATCATGCCCTCAAACCTGGATTCTAAAATGGCTCTGGAGACATCTCTCTGCTTTGGAGCCTCTATGCTCATTTTCAGATGTCCAAATCATGAATAGGGCTTCCAAATAACCCCCACAGTTTTTACATAAATTCAATCCTTACAGCATCAAGGAATGACATATTTTCTTCTCATCAGTTCCTACAAGAGTCATGGTCACAGGAAATTTTGTTCAGGAAGTTTAATTGTGATTGACATCTTCATACTGGAGGCACTTCTATGGATTTGCATTCATAAACACACATTCAGGGGAGACAACTTTGTTTACCGCAGGAGCTACCAAACTTGCGATAACTCATAACAAGAAGTTAATAAATCCCATGGTAAAGGAATTACTCAGCTGGAGGGAGCACCCAAAGCTGCGTTATTCCCAGGAATGACCTATAGCAGAAGTACCACAAGACGTCTGCTAGGGGATCATGGGCACCATTTTGAACCCATCTCTGGCCCAGATGAGAATGAGTGGGACTCGCTCTCATCCAGGCCCCAATACACCACCAGACTTGAGTTGACGTAGGCCCAGGAGGGTCTTAGGGGGATGAGGTGTTACCGGAGGATGTAGTAAGGGCTGTTAGTATAGCTGGGTTTAAAAAAGGTTTGGACAAGTTCCTGGAGGAAAGGTCCATAAACCACTATTAAAAAGGGACCCAGGATATCAATGCTTGACCCAGTACAAGCATTGTGGAACCTGTGTCTTTTGAGGATACTGCTAGGTATGTATGATCTAGATTGGCCACTGTTGGAAACAGGATACTGGGCTTGATGGACCTCGGTCTGACCCAGTATGGCATGTCTTATGTTCTTATAGGTGGGGTTAGATTGGGTTCAGGAAGTCTTGAAGGGGAAGGATGGCACGTTGATATTGATTTTGTGGGGTGCACAGTAGGAACCATGTGTGCAGAGCTGGAAATATTTATGGGGTGCCTTTACTTCTTGGTGATATTGCGCGGAAGGGACTCCCAGACCGCTGATTCTATTTGGAGGACATGGCTTCTTTAAGATCATGATCTGGAGCATCAGGCCATATGTTAGTGGCCTGATGCTCCAGGTAGAAAAATAACTCCAGCTTTGTGTTATTTTTCCCTAAATAAACAAGCCACATTATTCATTTAAATGCTTGTGAGATGTTCTGCATGCATTTACATGCTTTGCATTTCATTAGTATGCAACACGTACTACAACGGCAATTTACATGTTCTGGTAAAATAATACACTTTATTGCCCTTTAACATACATGAAGAGCCAAATAAGAGGCTTCAGTGCCATAAACATACTTTAGTAACTTCAGTTTGTAAAAAACAACTAATCCATGCTAAATGAATTTAACACATATTAACAGATGAATTAATACTCATGGCTGATTAGCATGTGTTAAGTTCTAAAAATATTATTACCATATCTGTTTAGAAGAAATTGAAGAAATGATGGAAAATTGTGGAGAAGTAAAAAAATAACCCAAATATTTTTTCTATGCTCATCCTAGCATTTCCTAACCTACCTCCTCCTGTAGTGAATAATTCAACAATAACTGATGATATAAAAGGGGTTAATTTAGAAGCCTTATTCACAACTTCAACATATAAACTCAGGCATTTATACGTGCAAATTGCAATTTTAGAATGGGCTGAATTTACACATAGTTGTCCTTACTTGTACAATGGCTGAACTACCTGCTACACAGAGTGTAGGTACATTTAACGCCACCTCTTGATGTGGCATTGAGTGCACCTGTGCTATTAGCAGCCATGGCAGCATGTGGCAGTGTCCCGCATGCCCTCAATTCTTTCCACCCTGCCCAGTTCTCATCCTAAAATGTGCTGCATTCTTTAGAACACGGTAGTGATTAACATTGTCCTACACTAAAGGTTACCGTGCGCTAAAAGCTGTAGTACAGTAACTGCTTAGTGCACTTTAGTGAATATCCTTCTTATTGAATTATTTTGTTCAAATTTCTTTGCATGGGATAGATGGCATGGTCAAGAAGAAGCTAGAGATGGATTAGATGTTTTTACATCAAGCTAATTGTTTAAATTAAGGTAGGTTATAACTTCAATACATACTACTTATTACCTCCTAATTCCTGTCCTATCCTACATTTTGTGGAAGGACAATGATGAGGTTTAGGTTGGTTACTGCATATTGTAAACAATTCCTTGAATTAGGGGCATTTACTCCTTAGACTGAAGGAATCTATTGTGATTCCAATATAAAAAAAAGAATCAGTACATGAATCCCAGTGTAGTAATTCTCAATCAATATCAAACCTTCTTTTTCTAGCACAATTCTTAGAGAAAGTGGTTTAAGAACATAAGATATGGTTTAGGCACTTGATATGTGTATCAGAGGGGTTTACACATATATATATATATATATATATATATACACTAACAGGCACCTTTTTAATCCCTCGTCTCCAAAGGGCTCACAATCTAAGCGTACCTGGTCAGACCAAAGGTCCATCAAGCCCAGTATCCTGTTTCCAACAGTGTCCAATCCAGGTAAATGATACCTGTCAGGTTCCCAAAAGCTACAAAGATCCCATGCTGCTTATCCCAGGGGTAAGCAGTACATTTCCCCAACTCCACTTCAATAATGGTTTTGTGGACTTTTCCTCCAGGAACTTACTCAAACCTCTTTAAAACCCAGCTACACTATACGTTCTCCATTGATGAATTCCAGAGTTTGTGTTGTGAGTGAAAAAAAAATATTTTCTCATATTAGTCTTACATGTGCTACATTTTAGCTTCATTGTATGTTCCCTAGTCTTTTTAGTTCTTTGAGCAAGCAACCGATCTCTGTTTACCATTTCACTCCACTCATTATTTTATAAACCTCTATCATATCTCCCCTCAGTCTTCTCTTTTCCAAGTTGAAGAGTCTTAACATTTTAAGCCTTTCCCCATAGGGGTATCCTTCCATCCCCTTTATCATTTTGGTGGCTCTTCTCTGTAGCTTTTCTAATTCTGTTGTATCCTTTTTAAGATATGGTGACCAGAATTGCACACGATATTTGAGATTCAGTCATACAATAGAGTGATACAGAGGTGTTATAATATCCTTGATTTTATTCACCATTCCTTTCCTTATGATTCTTTGCTTTCTTGTCTGCAGCTGCACACTGAGCAGAGCATTTCCACGTATTATCTACAATGATGCCCTGATCCTTTTCCTACATTGTGAAACTTTAGTTTGGGTTGTTCTTCCCTAAGTGCATAATTTTGCACTTGTCCACATTAAATTGCATTTGCCATTTGGATGTCCAGTCTTCCAGTCTGTCAAGGTCCGCTTGCAATTTTTCACAATCCTCTTGTGATTTAACAATTTTGAATAATTTTGTGTCATTTGCATTCCAGGTCATTTATGGATATGCTAAAAAGCAGCGGACCCAGCACAGATCCCTGGAGCACTCCACGATTCACCTTTCTCCATTGAGAAAATTGGCCATTTAGCCCTATTCTCTGTTTTCTCTCTTTTAGCCATTTCCCAATCAACACTAGCAAACAGTCTCCTATTGCTTGACTTTTTAATTTCTCCAGGACAGTCTGTCATGAGGGACCTTGCAAAGGCTTTCTGAAAATCCAGATACACTATATCAAGTGGCTTACTGTTATCTACCCGTTTATTCACACCTTCAAAAAAAATATAACAAATTGAGACAATATTTTTCTTGGTTAAATCCATGTTGGCTTTCTGCCATTAAACTGTGACTATCAATATATTGAGTAATTTTGTTCTATTTGCTGTATAATGGTTTCTACCACTTTGCCAGGTACTGACATAAGTCTGTAGCTTCCCGGATCACCACTGAAAGTTTTTTAAAAATCGTTGTTTGTTCTCACTTGAGTGATTTTTTGCTCTTGGTAAAGTGGACCCCAATCAAGTGGGATTTAGAAGGGGTTTTGGACAGAGGCAGTCCTGGTCTCAATTATGAATATTATGAACATAAAGGAACCAATATTGCTGGAAAATGCTGGATTTAGTCAGTGCATCTGATTCGGTAGCAAAAAAAAAAGTTGAATAAAAGGAGTGATAAATATAAATCTGGGACTCTACAATAACATTTTCTTCGGCATGACAGACACTTTCTCTTAAGAACACAAGAGCTGCCATACTGGGTCAAACCAAAGGTCCATCAAGCCCAGTGTCCTATATCCAACAGTGGCCAATTCAGGTCATAAGTTCCTGGCAGAACCCCAAAATGTAGACATATTCCATGCTGCATATCCTAGGGATAAGTGGTGGGTTTTCGAATCCACTTTAATAATGGTTTATGGATCATTCCTCCAGGAACTTGTCCTAATCCTTTTTAAAAAAAGATCTACATTAATGGCTTTTCCTATATTCCCTGGCAACAAATTTCAGAGTTTAATAATGTGTTAAGTGAAAAAAATATTTTCTCTGCTGGGGCAGATTTGGGTAAGATAGAGTGGGATTGATTGCGTATGGTGCTAGTGACTGCACGTATGACTATACTGCATAGCTGGTTGGACTCTCGGGGCCCGATGTACGGGCAATGGAGGGTCCGTTTGCATGGATTGTTGTGGCTGGAGAGGCACAGGGCATGGAGTCACCCCAAACGGTGGGATGCTTTTCTGAAGGGATGGGGCCCCCACCTCCAGAGTTTGCCAGCGAGAATACGGAGTAGGATACTAGGTAGGGGGGACTCTGAGGCAACACTTCTGCAGGTAGGTGGCGATCCAGGAAGATGGATTCACTTGGGGGGGGGGTGGGGGTACTGGGGACCTTTGGTCTTAAGGTCAGCAAGGGGACGAAGGAGCGGGCACGGGGTTGGGGGGGGGGGCGACTCACCCTCTAGTTTGGTGCTTGGTGATTATGATAAGGGTGGGTCTAGGTGGGGAGGACGGGGGTTAGTGAGGAGGAAGGTCAGGGAAGGGGTGTGAAGCAGGGGGGTAGAGGGAATATGTCTGTCTTACCATGATAAGCTTGGGTATAATTGTTTAACTTTGTTGTACAGTATCTTATGTCGATTTCATACTGTGTACGGGCCATGGGCGTTGGAAGGAGGGGGAAGATGAGGGTGGGGGCTATGGGGGGGGAGGGGGTAGAATAAATAACTAAATAAATAAGGGGGGAAGTGTTATGCAACATTTGTGCTGCGTTATATAGTGTGTTAATGTAGTTGTGTTACAGGAGTGCTAATACAGTGCAAACAATGTGTTTTTCTTTGTATTTGAATGAAAATAAAAAATGATTTTCACTAAACGTACTACTTTGTAGCTTCATTGTGTGTTCCCTACTCTTAGCACTTTATAAAGCAGTAAACAACCGATTCACAATTACCTGTGTGCACAATGGACAAAAAAACCCGGAAACAAATGACAAAAAAAAAGGAAAAAGAGGAAACAAGATGAAAGTTTTAGCACTTTCACCAGAAATCTAAATGTTATGAATGTTTTTGCCTGCACACTCTTAATATCATTCCAGTCCCTTTATCATTTTAATTGTCTGTCTTCTGATAACCTTTTCTCAACTGGTTGAGTCTGTCGCACAGGCCTGTTCTAAGGGTATCTGACACCACTAGACAAACCATCAGCCATGACATCTCCCCCCTCACCTGAGGTAGTTCAAGGCAATCTGCTACTTGAGGCAAGGGAAGGGATGGAGTTCCCTCGCCGAGGAGCACCCAAAAGAGAGGGCCCCTCAGAACTCTGGTTAAGGAGCAAGAAGGGAGGGAGGAAGGGTTCCCTCACTCAGAACACTGGTCAGGGGTCTGCCTCAAGAAAAAATAATGCAATCTATATCCCCAGGCCATATAATAAAGAAATAAAAAGTTTGCAATTGCAAGTTACGCTTTGCAAAAATAGTTGCGATAAAATTACGAAGCTTAGCACTTTAAAATAAAAAGTACTGACCTTTGCTCATGCACATTGGCAGTTCGGTGTGTATTGTAAACTTAGGGCCCAATATTCAAACAATTTATGCTCTTAACTTTGAGAGTTATGCTAGTGATTAGTCTTCTTGAAAATTTACTAGGGCCGAGTGCCTACTTTTAACTGAAAATGTCACTGAACACCTATATTTAGAAGCATAAAGTGTGGATGGCAATGGCACAGATTTTAGGGTGGGATTTTCAGCACTAGGCTCATAAATTGGGCTCATATATCTAAGCAAATGAATAGCCGGCCCAAAATTTATAAGCATGACTTTTAAACTCCTAAATTAAGATGAATTTTCAACTGAAACCTTAGGATCCTAAGTTTGGCTGAAAATTTAGCACAAATTTAGAATCGTAAACTAGGAGCCTAAGGAGGAAGTTACTAAGCTGTGGTAAAATTTCTCATTGGGCAGCAGTTTATTTTTCTGTGGGAGCCACTAGCCTGCAGTAAATCAAGTTAATAACTCCTGTAATAAATAACACAACTTGTGATCAACCTTGCAAGCTGTGGTATTTAACACACTGTATAATGCTCCCAGAAGCCTTCTTAAAGGGGCCCGTAGCTGACTCCCCCCCCCCTGTTCAGGACCCCCTCTCCTCCCCCCTCCCGATTCAGACTCTCACATTCTCCCAAAGAGAGCTTTCTGACCATCTCCCCTCATTCGACCTTCCCCCCCCCAGCTGAAGATCTTCTAGCCCCTACCTGAAAACATTGGTTATGTTATAGGGTAAGGGGGCTAGAGTAATCCCCATTTGCTCTTGTCCTTCTGGTGATCGGGTTCTAAATGGTAATGATTGACCTCTAGCAGTAGTCTCATGGTAGAT
The DNA here is from genome assembly GCA_033557465.1 of Ichthyophis bannanicus. Lineage (NCBI taxonomy): Eukaryota > Metazoa > Chordata > Amphibia > Gymnophiona > Ichthyophiidae > Ichthyophis > Ichthyophis bannanicus. The sequence continues at coordinate 724,911,050 of CM066032.1, forward strand.
TGCTAAAGGTCAAGCTGCCACACAAGAGCAAACAGTAATTGCTAAAACTTTGCTACTCTGAATGAGCCTGATTTTGGCTGATCTCAGAAGCTAAGCAGGGTTGGGCCTGGCTAGTACTCAGATGAGAGACCACCTTGGAATACCAGGTGCTATAGACTTATTGCATGGAAAAAGGCCTGGCACAGTGGCCTAAATTCCACCCAAGCTATCCCTGTGGTTCAGGGGGGCCCATTTATAGCTTTTCACATATCTTCTGAAGTGGATTTTCTGCTCTGGAGGCCATCAATTTAAATTTCTGCCACTCGCCTGGCAATCTACTTCTGATTACATCTTGCCAAGAAAACCCAGGAGCTGGATAACCAGGAATCAACATTGACTCAACAGCACACACTTATACTATTCACAGAAATCTCTCTGAAAGTTGTCTCCATTATGGACAGAAAAGTAATCAATCATGGATACTTTACCCTCATTAAACTCTATAGTGATCACTTATCTTGGAAGCAAACAGGCTTCCTGGCATTTTGAGTGTCATTAATCTGCTGCAATTGCTGATATGATAAAATAAATGATAGCAATGGAATCTATTTCACATGACTTATATTCCACCAAGCCAAAAAAAAAAAAGAATTTGCTTGAGGCAGGTTACACAATAAAACATGCATAATATAGACAGCACAAATATGGCATAAAGCTACATTTTTTAATTTCAGCTCTGACACATCCCCATGTCTCCAGTGTCCACCCATCTATCTCCTTCTCCTTCCTTTCCTCCCTACCCCAGCATCTGATCTTATAGTGCACCTTCTCAATCTTCCCCTGGTTATGACTTTACTTCTTCCCCAGCCACCACAATATCTATCCTCTCTTCTCATCCCCCAGCATCTCATTCTTTTCCCCTATCCTAACCCAAGCATTTGTCAGCACTAACTCCCTTTCAGTACAAGGACCCTCAGCTCTAAAATTAGCCCCCTCCCAGCACCAGTCCTCTTCCAGTCCAATTTCCCCTCCAGCTAGGGTTGCCAACTGGCTCCAGATGCGCCCGACAGGCTTGCTCCAGTCCTGGGTTTACCCCATTGCATGCAGTTACTTGTAGTTTTCCTCTTCTTATGGAGTGCAATGGAGAAATCAGAACTACATATCCCTGCATGCAATGAGGTAAACCCAGGACTGGATCGAACCTGTCGGGCGCATCTGGGTCCAGTTGGCAACCCTACCTCCAGCATAAACTAATTTGTATTCCCAGCCCCAGTATCAGCCTATTTCTAGTCCCAGTCCTGCCTCTCCAGCCTCACTATCAGTTCATTTTTGGACCCAGCCCCAGTATCAGCCCTTGCCTGGTCCTAGCCCCCTCCTTGCAGCCCCAGTATCAGCCCATGCCGTTCCAGACCCCTCCCCCCCTGCAGCCCCACCATCAGCCCATGTCCAGTCCCAGTCCCCATCCCCCCTGCAGCCTCAGTATCAGCCCATTTTCAGTCCCAGTCTCCCCCCCCCCCACAGTTCCCGTTTCAGCCCATGCCCAGTCTCCCCAGCCCCATATTAGCCTATTTCAAGTTCCAATTCTCTTTCAACCTCACTATGAGCTCATTTACAGTCAGCCCCCTTCCCAGAACTGTCCCTCTTCCAGTCCCAGCCCATTGCGGTCCCAATCACAGCAAAGAGTAGCAAAAGCAGCAGGTTGTTGTTTTTAAATAAAAAAAACAAAAACTGAGAAACTATGTTGAGCCACAGGGACTCGCGATTGAACTCAACCGCGATCAGGCGGCTTTACTAAACAACTTTCCTCAGCTTTTTTTTAAACTGCTGTCACTGCTGCTCTTTGCTGTGATCGGAACTGCAACAGCATTGGACAGTCCTGATAGCAGCAAAGCCCCAAAACTGCTCTGCTCAGCCTGACTGATCTTCACAGGCAGCTTTACCGGGGAAGAAAACAATCGTTTACTGTCACTGTCTGCCCAATGCCAGCTGAGCCCCGAATTTGCACTAAGACTGCCTCTGCCCATGATTCTGGAGCCCGTTAATTATTTGTTTATTAAGTTTTCATGCATGGGTTACAAAATGCCCACCCCCTCTGAAGCAATGTGAAGCATCAGAAGGAGCGAGCATTTGCAGTCCTTTCAAGCGTAAAGTTGCAAATACCCGCATTTTTTTTTTTTTTTAATTTCAAGTCCGAGGCCCGCAGTCCCTGCTGCTACAGGTACAGGAAAGGCGGCAGTTCGGAAGGCTACTGCCGGGATTATCTTTTTTTTTTTTTTTTTAGGCATTGTGAGGTGGCTGCCACTGGCCTGTTTTGGGGGGATTTTTTGCCACCTTTCCCTGCCAAATGATAGAAAAGCTCCTGCACCTGAGACACCTTCACCTAAGTTTCCTGATACTGTACATGCTCATACACACACCTCGTACAGCCCACTCATATCTCCTGATGCGCGCACACACCTGACTCACCCTTACCTATGTTTCCTGATACACACATACACGTCTGACCCACACCCCTCCAGAGACACATACACACTATACCACACCTTACTCAATGACATCCCACCCACATATTCTCACATGTAAACAACTAAATGCTCCCCATGTAAATAAATACAAGGCTGACCCAAGGGTTTCTGTTGCCCCAGGAAGAAGTCCCAGCTATGTGGCCTCCCTATGTGCTGAGCCATCCTCCCCCTCCCCCGTTGCTGCCACTGATTCTGGCAGCAGAGTTGGGGGGCCACTCAACAGCAGCAGCAGGCCATATGCTTCAGCACACATGGTCTGCCATTTCTGACCCCCCCGACACAACTTTGGGGGTTAGAAGCGGCAGGCCATGTATGCCACCCCCTCGATCCTACCACCGGAATCGGAGGGCAGCGGAGGTCGGCAGTGTGGCTCAGCACAGGGGTGAGAGTAGCTTGGTGCATGGGGGAGTCACAGGCCTTGTGTGCCACACATAGGTCTGCTACCCTAGGTGGCCGCCTAGCACGCCTAGTAGATAGGTCCGTCCTAGATAAATATACACATTAAATCACTAATACACACAATTCAGATACATCATCGGTCACTATTTATATCCTATATCCACTATCCTTACCAGCCAACACATCTCTTGCTACCCTACTGAGATACATTTTGGCATGGCTATTTCAAGCAAGTCAACCAGACATGCCTGAGCCTGTGAATGGAGGAAAAAGGAAACAAACAAATACATGGTATGTGTGTATTTGTGTGGGGCTGGGGTGTGCATGTCCAGTGCAAAGCTAGGGTGTGCATGAGCGCGGTGTATGTGGTACGGGTACAGTTGGCTGTTTCTCTCGCCATATGCATCTGCTTACACATGTTCAAACAGATGCATATGGTGTCATTACCTACCCATAAAACACAAGCAGATTGAAGAGCTGGCTGGGGTCACGGTCCTGCTGGCATGAAGAGCAAAGCTGCATCCTGGCTGCCTGAAAGCAGCGAAGAGGCAGGGAAAGGGGTAGAGCATGAATAGAAGGGCTGGCTAGGGAGCGGAGCAGGGACAAAAAGGGCAGGGTTAGAAGACGAATGCAGGGAAAGCATATGGGTGGAACTAGAAAGAAGGGAGGCAGAAGGGCAGAGCATTGGGGAGGGGCAGGGATAGAGGAGTTTCTGACACTTGAGAGAGAGTGAAATGCGAGGAAAGGAGAAACAATGTAAAGTTGATTGGGAGAGGAGGGGAGGGGAGAGTGCACGGTTGGGTGAAAGGAAGGAGAGCGTGTAGGGAGGAAGGATTTGAATGGTTGAGAAGGGAAACTCCTCCCCTCCACATACACACATGTATGCACCCCCAACATCCTCCATGACACACACACACACACACATATATGAACCAACACACTCATCGCACATACCCACAACATGCACCATGACGCACGCACACACACACACACACACACACACACACACGACAACTCCATGACACACACACATGCACCCTAACACCCCCATGATATACACATGTATGCACCCCCTTGCCACCCCCATAACTCACACACACACACACATCCACCCCCTACATACCTGATTCTGCAAATGGGGGAAACGCACCATTGTGTCACATTACAAATGTACACTTTTCAGCTTGTTCTCTGCTGTTGCACTGCATGCAAAGTTTGGTTCCCTAGGTTTCTTGTTCAGCTTTTGACTACATATTTCTATTTCTAATGTGTGCTACCTTATTCTATATTTGGTGTTCTATGTGTATGACTGATGTGTAGTATTCAGCTAGCATGCAGATTGTATGGGGATCGGTGGCAGCTCAGCCTTTTCTGTTTTCTTAGTGAAAATGAACTCTGCTGTTACGGCCCAGTGTAATATTTGCAGTGCTGCTTTTCATTGGCAGGGTTGTTGATGAAGGAGTTTTGGAACTGAAATTTCCTCCTGTATTGTGTGAAATACAAAGATATCAGAGATACACATCTTCCAAAACTGAGAGAAACAATGAAAAACTTCCTATAGATGAATAAGCAAGAAATCCTAGAAGAAAGAGGAGCAAAATTAGAATTTTTTTTGCACATGTAATAGTAAAGGCAAGCTTTCTAGCAGCATGCCAAGACATAAAAATATGAAATGTGACTTCCTGGAGGAGACCATAAATCCATTGAGCTTAGCATTCTGTTTCTAAAAGAGGCCAATTGAGGTCTTCTAGTTATGCAAATATGTATGCAAATGAATCCTCACACTTCTTCAAATATTCAAGCAAATAAATCCACATGGTCATGCAGATACTTATTCAAAAGAGGGTCCATTATGAGACTCTGCACATGGCTCCTTATCTCCCACAGGGACACAAGGAGGAGCTACCTCCCGCAGAGAGTCCAAACGAACACAAGGAGCAGGAGATGTTTAGAAGAAGGTCTTTATTGTGCACAGGACACCCCAACGCGTTTCGGCAACGCCTTCCTCAGGGGGAGGAACACTAATAAATACAATCAAAATGTGTACATTAAAAAACAATGTGTACATTAAAAAAAACAGTTAAAAATATATTAAAAAACATTTTTAAAATATGAAAGCACCGGCAGGACATGAAACATAGATTATTATAATAATACAACAATAAAAACAATACAAAACACACAAAGAACAAAGCAGGGCTGAGGGAACAAAACAATTATATCTAAAGCAGTGTATAAAGAGAAAAGGAACAGAACATAAAGATCACAAGGATAGTGTGAAAGCATGCTATATGTGCCATATGAGTAAAACTAATATGCTAATGAAATTGACATAAAATGATGTGACTGGGGTACATCTCTTATATCAACTGGTGGAGCACAGAGGACGAAGAGCCTGATAGGGCCAGGCAAATTACATATAATTATGAACAATAAAGAAGTGAGTAATAGATACTATCTAACTAAAACTTCATGCACAAAGACAAATAAGCACAGAAATAAAACAATGAGTATATGATAATCTGAATATTAAAAAAAGAGAATAAAACTAGGGTACATCTCTTATATCAACTGGTGAGCGTAAGAGACAACAAGCCTGATAGGGCCAGGCAAATTGCATATAATTATGAACAATAAATAAATGAGTAATAAATACTATCTAACTAAAACTTCATGCATAAAGACAAATAAGCACAGAAATAAAACAATGAGTATATGATTATCTGTATATTAAAAAAGGGGGAATAAAACACAATAATCATCTAAAAAGCATAAAAAGAGAGAGATAAATTGATATTAAAAAGTGAAACTAAAAATTACCAATACAAAAAAGATAATTTAAAAAGGGGGGAGTTTTAATAATAAAACCAGAAAAGCAAATAAAATCATAAAAATAAAAATAAAATATAGGGAAACAGGACAAATGCTTGACAAAGGGCATATAGGACAATCAAAATTGGAAAACATACACCTTTCTATGGGCTCACTCAGAATTACAACTGTATACGAAAATATAACCCAGGGGGACCATGGTGTACTATCACAACCCAAAATAAAAACATATAATGAAAACAAGAACCTCTAAATTGTATTAAAAATGGAAAAATACTATACTAACATAATGAATACTACTATTAAAATTTAAAAATTGTATATAATAATAATGAATATGTTGTTAATCCTATGAGGAAGATGTGTGGAAATGATGATAGTATCAAATACCCAAGAGACTCCTTGCAGTGTGGCAAAAACTTATCTGGTAACACAAGTGAGGTAGCAGGAGTGAAGCGCTATTCAGAATAAATGCCGTTTAAGCAAACCTTATATGCAATAGTGGCAAACATACAGAGGTGGAAAGAAACAAGAAAATGCAAGTGTATCCCAGAGAACGATTGCACCGTATGAGCAATATGCAAATGAGATAGGCATGGAATACCTTGATAGCACGGCGAACTGTGAGAAGTGGAGTAAATTAACACCAAACTTATCCTTATGATGCCATTACCCAAGGTGCAAACTACAACCACCAATTCAATTACATGACGACAATAGGGAAGCCGGGGTGGGGAACGCAGTGAGAACTTGCAGAAGGTAAACGGCTAAGTATCCCAGCAAAATCGTGTATCCAAGGAGGGGAGCCGGTAAGAATTAAAGCCGTGGAGGAAGGTGCGCCACCGTGAAACACATTATCCCATGAGATAAGTCAAAAGCACACCGGCAGAATGGAGGAGTGAAGGCAGTGGTAAGGCAGGCTGGCGCCACGATGCCAAATATACATAAAACCACACCGACTCCAGTAAAGAAGAGGGTATAACTCAAGAAAATCAGGCCAAAAAATTATATATATAAAAATTAGATGAAAAAAATAGTAAAAGAAGGGGGAGATGTCACTAATATAATGAGGGTCCGAGCACTCACCCGTATGCACTTGGTTAGAAACCTCACCAACTAGTGTAAAGGCGAATCACAATGTTGCTAAAAGAGAATGATAGGCAGTCAAACCAAAGAAAACGCAGAGAAAAAAAGAGAAGAATCTCATAGAGAGGAAACACCATCCGACGTACTCACGATCTGTCAAATCTCAAACTGCAAAGTCAGCCGTGTCAAACAAGAATGTAGCACTCAAAGCATGTAAACCAGCTGAAAGGATTAGGTGGCTGAACTGCAGTGCTATTTAAATAACGATTTTGGCGCCAACTTTAAAATAACGTGACACAAGGGGGAGGAGTTTCAGGCATGTTAGACTAAGGTGATTGAAGGAAGGGGGGCGGAGCCACTTGAATCATGAAACACTAAGGTGTAAGAAGGGAATCTTCAGACGTGCTACAATAAATGGGAGAGACAGAGAGGATGATATTTGTATATAACTACTCAAAGAATGGCAGGAATAAGATGATGAAAAATGTATAATAATAATAAAGAGAAATGAAGAGAACTATACTAGAGGGAAGGGGTAGTCAGCCCAAGAAAACTGATAAATCCGCCTCTTGATTCAAACCAAATGGTTCCAAAGTGTTGAATTCATAAATGAACCGTTGCTCAAATCTTAGCAGAGTTTTCTCTATATTGCCCCCCCTCCAGTGTGGAATGATGGTTTTAAGCACCATGAATTTAATGTCACTGACGTGATGATTCATGTCCACCCAATGAGAAACCAGAGGTTTATCCGGATGTTTCCTAGAAATATTGCTGCGATGTTCAATTATGCGGGTACGGACCTGTCTCAAAGTTTTACCGATATATAATTTCTGACATGGGCATTGTATTAAGTAGATTACGTTAGCCGTTCTACAATTAGAATAATGGTGTAAGAAACACTTGCGGCCAGTATTATTATCCAAGAAAAAATCTTTAACTATGATGGCATGTGTGCACACCGAGCAGTTGCCGCAGTTATAATGGCCCTTGATGGTTGGGGAGGGCCTATTCCCAGTCAGAGCAGATGAAACAATTGAATCAGACAAATTGGAGGTACGCTTATAAGCAATCATTAATCTTTTAGTGGCAAAAGCCGGAATGGTGGAAAGAAGATGCCACTCTTGTTTTAAGATGTTAACTATGTCTTTAGAGCAGCCCGAGAATGTTAAAGGACAGACAATTCTATCGGAATGTGTGCGTGTAATCTTTTCAAGAAGAGAAGAACGGTCGGTGGCACATGCTCTCTGATAGGCTTTCTTAATACAGGGTGCAGGGTACCCACGCTGTGCAAACCTGCTCATCATGTCTGCAGCATGATGTTCAAAATCCTTGTTGTCGGTGCATAATCTTTTAATCCTTAAAAACTGGCTAACCGGAAGGTTATTCTTAAAAGATGGATTATGGCTGCTATCGTATTTGAGAAATGTGTTACGATCCGTGGGTTTACGGTAAAGTGTTGTAGAGAAACCTGAGTTGGACTTTTTGATAAGAATATCTAGATAGGAAATCTCTTTGCTATCATAGTTGCCTTCAAATTGTAAGTTTGAGTCTAGTGTGTTAAGCCACATATGAAAAGTCTGTAATAGTGTCTCCGTACCATGCCATATCATGAAAACATCGTCGATATAGCGCTTCCAAAGAAGCACGTTAGATTGATATGGATGACATGTCAAGAAGGTAGTCTCAAAATTAGTAACGTACAAATTTGCTATGTCGGGCGCCATGGGAGAACCCATGGCCACCCCTTTAATCTGCTTATAGAAGATACCTCTAAAACAGAAATAATTTTCGGTCATGGCCAATTCTGCTAACTGTGTGAGAAAGAAGGTCGGAGTACGTACAGGTTTAGGTCTCCTAATTAAAGTATTGGCTAACACCTCTAAGGCAGCCTGTTTTTTAATATACAGATAATCATATACTCATTGTTTTATTTCTGTGCTTATTTGTCTTTATGCATGAAGTTTTAGTTAGATAGTATTTATTACTCATTTATTTATTGTTCATAATTATATGCAATTTGCCTGGCCCTATCAGGCTTGTTGTCTCTTACGCTCACCAGTTGATATAAGAGATGTACCCTAGTTTTATTCTCTTTTTTTAATATTCAGATTATCATATACTCATTGTTTTATTTCTGTGCTTATTTGTCTTTGTGCATGAAGTTTTAGTTAGATAGTATCTATTACTCACTTCTTTATTGTTCATAATTATATGTAATTTGCCTGGCCCTATCAGGCTCTTCGTCCTCTGTGCTCCACCAGTTGATATAAGAGATGTACCCCAGTCACATCATTTTATGTCAATTTCATTAGCATATTAGTTTTACTCATATGGCACATATAGCATGCTTTCACACTATCCTTGTGATCTTTATGTTCTGTTCCTTTTCTCTTTATACACTGCTTTAGATATAATTGTTTTGTTCCCTCAGCCCTGCTTTGTTCTTTGTGTGTTTTGTATTGTTTTTATTGTTGTATTATTATAATAATCTATGTTTCATGTCCTGCCGGTGCTTTCATATTTTAAAAATGTTTTTTAATATATTTTTAACTGTTTTTTTAATGTACACATTGTTTTTTAATGTACACATTTTGATTGTATTTATTAGTGTTCCTCCCCCTGAGGAAGGCGTTGCCGAAACGCGTTGGGGTGTCCTGTGCACAATAAAGACCTTCTTCTAAACATCTCCTGCTCCTTGCGTCCTTATCTCCCACAGGCCACCCTAAAGAAGAAATTCCCTGCCTTAGCCAGAAAAGCCCAGCATGTATTTATTTATTTATTTAACATTTCTTATATACCACCTTTCAGGTTTATCAAGGCGGTTTACATTGAACACAATAGAACTTAAGTTACATAGAACATTCATATTTCCTACCAGAAGTCAATTGCAGGGCTGTCCCTACAATTTGGCAAGCCAGGGCAGCTGCCTAGGATAGCAGCTTCTGAGGGGCAGTAAAAAGCAATAGTAATTAAAGCAAAACAATAGATCTGACAGCTACACAAACTCAAAGAGCAATCATCACCTTATTTTACCTGCAGGAAACAAAACTTTAAAACTAAGATGCAGACAGCAGTCCAGCAGTGAGATGGGGGCTATCCAATCTTTTGCACTGAGTGCCACATGTATGATTTTCTCCCAGTTGGTGAGGGGTCTTTACATGTGCACTAGGTGCAAGGAGCTATTTTCCCTCAGGGAACGAGTCTAATCTCTGGAGGCTAGAATAGCAGACTTGGAGGACATAAGGAAGGCAGAGATGTACATAAAGGAACATAGTACTTGCACCTCCAGTCTGGCAGCCTCTCAATTGCTATAGAGGAGAGAGATCACGTGAAAGGAGAAGATTACCTTAGTGTGGCAAGAAATGATTCTGTAGCTAGGACCTGTCCACCAGGAGATGTAAAACCCTCTGACACCGAGGAGGTTTTTCCAGGGCTATGTGCCATTGAGGGAATGATTAGGATAGCCATTATAGTTGGAGATTCAATCATTAGGCACGTAAATAGCTGGGTAGTTGGTGGACGTGAGGATTACCTGATAACATGCATGCCTGGTGCAAACGTAGCAGACCTCATGTGCCACCTAGACAGGGTTTTAGATAGTGTTGGGGAGGAGTCTGCTGTCTGGGTACATATTGGCACCAATGACATAGGAAAGTGTGAGAGGGAGGTTCTGTAGGCCAATTTTAGGCTTTCAGGTAGGAAGTTGAAATCCAGATCTTCCAGGATAACATTCTCTGAAATGCTTCCTGTTCCACGCGCAGGCCTCAAAAGGCAGGCAGAGCTCTGGAGTCTCAATGTGTGGATGAGACAATGGTGCAAGAAAGAGGGTTTTGAATTTGTTAGAAACTGGGTAATATTCTGGGGAAGGGAAGGGCTTTCCCAAAAGGATGGGCTCCACTTTAACCGGGATGGAACCAGGCTGCTGGCATTAACTTTTAATAGGTAAATGGGTAATAGGGGCAACATCTGGAAAGTGGTGTGTATAAATGCCTGTAGCAAGGGAAATACGATCCCAGATGTTGAGGCTTTAATGGATTTAGTGGCAGTTACAGAGACATGGTTCATGTACAACCATGACTGGGATGTAATTATACTGGCAATATTTTATTCAGGAACGACAGGGTAGGAAGAAAGGGGGGGGGGTGGAGTGGCACTATATGTAAAAATAATATTAAAGTTATAGAATTGCAGTCGTAAAAAGAAGAGAAGAGGCACTGTGAGTTAAACTAGAAAGAGGGAAAGCAAGATCTATTTGCATTGGAGTTATATACAGATCCCCCTCACAAGGAGTAGAAGTGGACAAAGATTTAATAGAAGACATGCACAGCATTGCCATGAAAGGAGAAGTGCTACTGATAAGTGATTTCAATATGCCAGATGTGGATTGATACATCTCTGCTGCGGTGTCATCTAGAAGTAAGGAGATCCTGGATTCTCAACAGGAAAAACTATTCAAGCAACTAGTAACAGAATCCACACATGATGGGGCCATACTGGACTTAGTGTTTACAATGGGGAAAGTGTTTCTGATGTTACAGTGGGACATCATCTTGCATCCAGTGATCACCAGCTGGTATGGTTCAATATTATAACTAGGGCTGATAAATTCCATTCAAAAGCGAGGGTCTTAGACTTTAGGAAAACTAACTTTGCCAAGATGGGATAATATCTCAAAGAGTTGTTAGTGAGATGGGAGCAGCTGGGGGATGTAAAAAACAGTGGGCAAAACTGAAAGGGGATATTTTAAGGGCAGTAAACCTTTTTGTTAGAAAGGTAAATAAAGGTAAAAGGAAAAGGGGGGGCGGAGCCTGATGTCCAGCGGGTAGGACGCTTTGCGTTGAAGCTCCCGAGAGGCCTACTCAGAATCCTGACTTAATACCTATATAAATTTACTATTTCGCTCCGAGCTGACCGGGGCACCTCGGGGGGGATGGCGGCCCATAAACCAGCGCGCTTGGACTTCGGGTCTCCTTCTTCTTCTCACGGAAAACGCTCCAAAACAGAGGTGTCCTCCCCACAGAAGATGGTTCCATTTCGTGAAAACCCCGCAATGCACCTGGAGATTTTGGAGGAAATACGCGGCGTGAAGGAATTGGTGCAGTCCAATGGAGAAGCGCTTCGAGCCATGCGAGAAGACTTTGGAGTGCTCCAGGACCGACTTGAAGGTCTTTCATTACGGCAGGACAATATGGCGGGGGTCCTCGACTCGCACGAGGTGCGCTTGGGCAAACTGGACAAGGCTGAGCGCCAGATACAGAATCTTCAAAAGGAGTTGGAAGATAGCAATAATCGAGCCCGTCGCAACAATGTGAGGCTCCTCGGAATGCCGGAGGGGGTGGAAGCAGGAGATATAAGAGAATTCTTGCTCAAAACTCTTCCCTCCTTGCTGAAGATCACTTTTCACAGAGAACTGGAAATCGATCGAGCACACCGTGTTCCTGCCCGCATGGCGCTCAACCGCACGACCCCCCGGCCTATTATCTTTAGCTTGCTACGATATCAACAAGTGGAACAAATTTTACATGCTGCCCGAGCGAATCATCATTTGGAATTTGAAGGTCGTAAGGTCTCCTTCTTTCCTGATTTGGCAAAGCCTACCGTTGACCGTCGGAAGAAACTCCTTGCTCTTCGCCCTCGACTTCAACAGCTACAGGCTCGCTTTGGCCTGTTGTATCCAGCGAAGCTCCGAGTGACTCTCCACAACCAGACCAGGACGTTCGAGGATCCTGATCTACTATCAACATTTTTGGACTCCAAAGAAGCAGAGCAGATGCGCTAATCCCAAATCTTGGACTCTTATCTGCCGGCTCTGTCCGCCATTTTGAAGGGCCCGATGCGGCGGTCATAGCCAAGCACAGAAATAGCCTGGACTTTCTTTCTTTCTCTGTATGACTTTTGTTTTTTGGTCTCCTATCCCTTCATGATGTGTGCCTCGGTCGGATTCGGAGCACGCACAGTCCTACAGGTTATGTGTTTTTTTCAATTTCGGCCTTCTCTGGGGTTTCTCCCCGCAGACACATGGTCGCCAGTAATTTTGGGGTTTTGCTTCTCCTCTACCGTACTGCGGTTTTCTTTGTTAATGTGGGGCGCTTCATTGTATTATATTAGCTTATTTTTCCTATGTCATGTGTACAGCCAGATACAGTCAGTTTGAGGGACACAGTGAAATTATGTGTGCTATCATGCTCAGAATTTTTAACTTTTCTGAATGGCCTTATGTAAAATCTTATTATTCATCGTCAAAGGCATTACTGGTCCACTCAAAGGAAAGAAAATCCTTAGCTATCTTAGCCACGAGCATGTTGATTTGGTGTTTCTTCAGGAAACGCATTTCACTCTGCTGAAACACTGAAACTCACTGCTAGGCCTCACATGGTAGCTGCCTATTCTCCCACCGTTTCCAAATAGTACGGGATAGCCATTCTGGTTAAGAAGTCTTTGCACGCTACTGTACCTGATATTAGCGCTGACATGGAGGGTAGATGGGCCCGTGTACACCTTGAGGTTGGAGATAGTGAATTCACGTGTATTCGCACTATGCCCCGAATGTGGACAACCCTGCTTACTATGCAAGTTTTGCGCAGTTGGCCTCGGCCTCCGCCAATGCTCCATTAATACTTGGTGGCGATTTTACTCAAGTGTTCCCTCAATCTTTTCTTCTCAAACAAGGTGCTCGTTGGTTGGAAGATCCAGTACCGAGCAGACCTGTGTGGCTAGATATAGTAGCGGGCCTTTGCTAACCGATTCCTCTTACCTTTCTCCCTGGTATGACTCTCCCATCAGACTCCCACTATCCACCAATGCTTTTCGACACTTTAGGTGCCTTTAATACTCTTATGCAAACTTTAGACTCCCGACTCTGGTCAGTGCAACTTCAGCATTGCATTCGGAGCACTAGAGTACTCCCGCCATCGGCATTCTCTGCATAAGGTTGATTGGAGACTTCCGATCTCTCGGTAGTTCACCGGGTGTAGCATCCAATTTTACTAAACCTTATGTAATGCTATCACTAGAGATACCTCTATAGCGCAGAAAGTATGGGAGAGAGAATTGCATGTGACTTTGATCTCGGAGCAATGGAGCCTTATCTGGAGTAGAGGGACACGGGTTCCCGACCCGCCTCACTCACTCAGACCCTCTTCTTTCTAGCCCACCGGTGTTTTTTACACTCCTCACAGATTAGACAAATGGAACACTACTCAGGGTAATGGTTGCTGGACACGTCCTGCGGCCATTGGTTTATTGCTTCATGTTATGCATGAATATCCCGCACTACAGTATTACTGGCGTCGGGTCTGGGGTCGTATTTAGTCTATCTCGCACTCTCAGGAGTCCCTTTCTTGGAGGATAGTGGGACTTCGCCCAGTTGCGGGGATCCCCTCTCTCCCAAAAATGGCTTATCTCCTTTCGAACTTTATGCTTGGCATTGCTATTTCCCTAATTAAGTAATACTGGGAAATTAGTTCCCATCTGAGCCCCAATGAATGGTGGAATCATGCCTGTCTCTACAGTAAATATGAACAAATACCTCGTCTGTTCGCTTCCTCCGTTCAGACTCCTTCTCATTGGTCTCAATGGAAGATGCTCAATGAATATGTACATTTTGCTAAATGCTCTCATCTGACTGTCTAACTTTGTATATATCTCTGTCCCATGATCATGCTGTATTGTGGATACTTTTTTGATCGTTTGATGTATAATCACTGTTAATTGGAAGCGCTCACATGCTGATATAAACGGGTAGAGAAGAAGCATCGGGGTGGGGGGTAATGGGTTTACTTTTCCTTATTGTATACTTGTTTTGTCTCTTTTGGTGTGTTGTTTCTTTTGTTTGTTGCAAAATGAAAATAAAAGTTTAAAAAAAAAAAAAAAAAAAAGGTAAAAGGAAAAAGAAACCGCTATGGTTCTCAAAATAAGTAGCTCAAAAGGTGAAGAAAAAGAGGGAGGCCTTCATGAAACACAAGAGATCACAAAGAGAGGAAAACAGGCATCTTTATTTGGAAAAACGTAGAGAAGCCAGCAAAGTAGTCAGGAAAGCAAAGGTACAAAAAGAAGAATAAACGGCCAATAATAAAATGGAGGAATAAGACATTTTTCAGATATGTTAGTAAGAGGAGAAAGGGCAAAAGTGGTATTGTCAGACTCAAGGGTGCAGGGGAGAAATATGCAGAAACTGATGAGGATAAAACAGAATTGCTTAACAAATATTTCTGTTCTATGTTCACAGATGAAGGGCCAGGAGCAGGACCTCAGAAAACATCCACAAACAGGAACAGAAGTGAAATGGATCGCGTACGATTTTCAGAAGACTGTGTTCGTGAGGAACTAGCTAAACTAAAAGTAGACAAAGACATGGGTCTGGATGGGATACATCTAAGAATACTGAGGGAACTTGGGGACTTTCTAGTGGCTCCACTGTCTGACATTTTCAATGCCTCTTTGGAGCTGAGAGTGGTGCCAGAGGACTGGAGAAAGGCACATGTTGTCCCTTTTACACAAAAGCGGACGTAAGGATGACATTGAGAACTACAGGTTGGTTACCCTAACCTCTGTAGTTAGTAAATTATTGGAAAGGCAACTAAAAGAGAGAATAGTAAGGTTTCTGGAGTCCAATGGATTGCAGGATCTAAAGCAGCATGGATTCATCAGACGCAGGTCTTACCAGACAAATATAATTGATTTCTCTGACTGAGTGACCAGGGAGTTGGACCGAGAGAGAGCCCTAGAAGTGGTGTATCTAGATTTCAGTAAGTCTTTGACACCGTTCTGCATAGGTGACTTATAAACAAACTGAGCATCCTAGGGATAGACTCTAAAGTTACTGATTGGGTTAGAAATTGGTTGAGTGGGAGGCAACAAAGGGTACAGGTAAATGGAGCTCACTCTGAGGAGAAGGATCTTATCAGTGGTGTGCCGCAGGGATCTGTCCTTGGTCCGATTCTTTTTAACATCTTTGTTAGTGATATTGCGGAAGGTCTATTGGGTAAGATTTGCTTGTTTGTGGATGATACCAAAATCTGCAATAGAGTAGACACCCAGGAAGGTGTAGATAACATGAGCTAAGCTTGAAGAATGGTCTAGAATTTGGCAGCTGAAATTTAATGCTAAAAAATGTAAGGTCATGCATTTAGGCTGCAAAAATCCAAAGGAGTGGTACAGTGTAGGGGGTGAGGTACTTCTGTCCACAAAAGAGGAGCGGGACATGGGTGTAATTGTGTGATGATCTTAAAGTAACTAAACAGGTAGAAAAGGCAACAGGTAGAAAGCCAAAAAGATGCTTGGGTGTATAGGGAGAGGAATAGCCAGCAGAAAAAAGGAGGTGATAATGCCTATGTATAAGTCTCTGGTGTGACCTCATTTTTAGTATTGTGTGCAATTGTGGAGACCACACCTTCAAAAGGATTTAAGCAGGTTGGAGTCGGTGCAGAGGGTAGTTACTAAAATGGTTAATGGTCTTCATTATGCAGCATATGAGGACAGACTTAAAAATCTTAATCTTAATATGTATACTTTAGAGGAAAGGCGGGATAGGGGAGATATGATAGAGACATTTAAATACCTCCATGGCAAAAATGAACAGGAGGGTCACTTTCAATTGAAGGCAAGCTTTGCTACGAGGGGACATAGCATGAGAATGAAAGGGGATAGACTCAGGAGTAATATGCAGAAATATGTCTTTATGGAAAGAGTGGTAGTTGCATGGAATAGTCTCCCATTCAGGATCTCTAAAGGTAAAAAGAGGATTATTGTAGTTGATATGGAAGGGCAGACTAAATAGGCCATGTGGTCTTTGTCTGCTGTCATGTTTCTATGTTTAAAAGGGAAATAGAGCAGCTACTAAACTAGATAATAGGGCAAAGCTGACAGTCGCCGAAGAGTGCATGGTTCGGAAGGCTGTATCCTTGAAGGAAACTAGCAAAAGAGGGAAGTTAAGGCATCCTGATAGAGAGGTTCCAATAAAGATAAAGGTTATCCAGATGTCCATAAATACATAGCTGAAAGATTCCAAATTACCCCTATCAACTGATAACCATATTAATATGAATAAAATACAATCTCTAAAATGCCTGTATGCAAATGCTAGAAGTCTAAAAGATAAGATGGGAGAGCTACAATATATAGCACTAAATGAGAGGTTAGAAATAATTAGCATCTCAAAGACCTGGGGAAGGAGGACAACCAATTGGACACTCTGATTTTATTTATTTATTTATTTCACATCTTTTATATACGGCGCTATTTGTTATCAGTGCAGTTTACATTTAACAAAGGTTGCTCAATTCAGTCGAGACTGTTTTGTGCTTACATTGTAACAGGAGATAAAACTTGGAACAAATCACGGTAACTATATACATATAAACATAGAGCATAAGATTATAACTTGGTTGGAATTGTCACAAAGTCTATAGGCGGGGCTGCTGTTACTTGAGATCCATTTGTTTATGTAGTGTATGGAGAGTTTGTGGGGGTTGGGGGTGATTGATCGGGGGCGGGGTGGATGCTTGTGCGAAATGTAGCAGGAAGATGTGGTGTTTGATTGCCTTCCGGAACTGAGTGAGGTCTTTGGTCGATCTTATTTCAGGTGGGAGATCGTTCCAGCATTTTGGGGCATAGAAGGTGAAGGCTCTTCTCCTGGTTGTTTGGGTGCACTTTATGGAGTCTGTAGGGATGATCAAAGTGTTGTCCGTTATTGTTCTCCTCATTCTGTCATTCGGGGTAGGGGTGATGAGGTCCTTGAGTGTCGTGGGGGCTAGGTTATTGATGATCTTGAATGTAATGAGAAGAATTTTGTATGTTAACCTGCAGTAAATTGGTAGCCAGTGGAGCTCCTTAAGTATCGGGGTAATATGGTCCGTTCTGGCAAGACCACAGAGAACGCGGGCCGCTGCGTTCATCGCGAGTTGCAGTGGGTTGAGGGTATTCTTGGGGAGACTATACAGGATTACATTTGCATAATCAAAGTGTGGTAGTATGAGGGCCTGGAAAATGGTTCAGAAATCATTAGGGGGTAGCATGGGTCTAAGGTGCCTTAATGTTCTGATTTTATTGTATATGGTTCTGGTTGTGTTTTTTATGTGCTCCTTGAAGTCGAAATGCTGGTCCAGTGTAATCCCTAGGTAACGTATGGTGAGTTTACTTGGAAGCTCCGCATCTCTTACTTTTAGAGAAGAAGGAGGGGAGAATGTTTTGTTCCTTGAGATGAACAGAACTTCGGTTTTCTTGAAGTTTATGCGGAGATTTTGAGTTAGTAGCCAGTCAGTGATTGCGTTGAAGCAGCTGACAAGGTTGGTGAAGTCTGGATGTTTGACTTGAAAGGCGTAAACAGTAGGACGTTGTCTGCATAAATCAGAGTAGAGATTTTCTAGGAGCGGATGATGTCACATATCGGCTGCATGTAGATGTTGAATAGCAGCGCAGATAGAGAGGAGCCTTGTGGAACACCTTGATGTTGGTGGAAAGGTGCTGATGTGTTGGACCCGACCCGGACATGTTGCCAACGATCTGTTAGGTAAGACTTACACCATTCCCAGGCGAGGCCACAGATACCCTTCTCATGGAGATGGGTGAGGAGTTGATTGTGATTGACGGAGTCGAAGGCGGCAGCGATATCCAGAAAAATGAGAGCAAAGCCATTTTCGACATTGTCTATTCCTCTATTCAAAGTATTGGTTAGGGTGGTGAGCAGAGTTTCTACTCCATGAGATTCCCTAAACCCATGTTGGCAGGGGTCAAGAGGGGCCGCTACGTCAATGTGTTGCTGGATCTGTCTTTGGACAACCTTCTCAATTATTTTGGCTAACAGAGGTATACTCGAGATTGGGCGGTAGGAATCAGACTTCAGTGGGTCAAGTCTGTTATTCTTCAGGAGTGGTCTTATTGATGTTTGTTTGAGGAGTGAGGGGAATGAGCCTGTTGCAAAGGATAGACCAATGATGTTCATTAGAATTGGACTAAGCTTGACGCGCAGGGTTCTGACCCAGTATGCAGGGCAGGGGTCATTTGGAGCTGTAGAAGTGTTGATGATGTTGATGAGGTCTTGGATGTTTTTCTCAGTTGGTGGGGTAAACTTTGTGATTGGTGGTTGTAAGGTGGGAGTGTGGTTGGGTGTGGATACTGAAGCTTTATCAGTCATGAGGGTCTTGGATTGGAGGTAGTCAGCATATGACTGGGGGGTATTGGATCGGGTTGGGTAGGAGATGGTTCCTTAATTAGGGATTTTGCTAGGCTAAAAAGATCTCTGGGTTTGTTGAGTGAGCGTAGTAGGAGCTTGGCATGGTATTCACTCATTCTGAGGTATATTGTTTCACGGTAGGACTTCAGGTGTTCAAGGTATGTTGATTTGTCAGCTTGGGAGTGGGAGCGTCTCCATTTCCTTTCATGCTTCCTGAGATCGAGGAGAGATGCTCGAAGTTCTGCTGTGAACCACGGAGGTGGTTGTCTTTTACTTTTACATCTTTTGGGGGATGCAGAATTGTCCATGTATGGTAGTTGGGCGAATGCTTTCAGTGTGATGTTCCAGTTGGTGATTGCTTCATCCAGGTTAGTTGACGTTAGTTTGAGTAGGAAGAGCGTGTTTAGTGAACTCTTCTATATCAAGAGGTCTGAAATGAGATGTAATTGTGGATTCTGTTTTGGCATCATTGGGTGGAATTTGAGCTTGATGAGAGGGGATCTGGAACGTGATTAGCTTATGGTCAGACCAAGGGACAGGGGTGATAGCGATGTTGAGGTTGGACTTGTGACTTGCGGCAGAATGTGGAGTGAAGATTAGGTCTAATAGGTTTCCTTTGAGATGGGTGGGGGCCCTCACTAGTTGTTCGAACCCAAGAGCTTGCATTGCTTCCAGGAAGGCGTCTGCTTGATTGGACTGCAGGGAGGATAAGTTGAAGTCTCCGAGAAGCCAGTTGGGGTTGCGTGGGTTAGCAGGGTTGCAGGCTAAGTCAATGAAGGTAGAGATGTCCTCTGACAGGGAGGAGGGAGCTCTATATATGAGGTTTATGGTGTTGTATTTGTTGGCAATGGTGTCGGTGTCTGTGTGTGTGGTGCTCTTGGAGGAGTGCAGTTGAAATTTTATCTCTGTTTTTGCAAGAATAAAGACTCCCCCACCTCTACGGATGGTTCTATGGTAGGTGCGAATGGAGAAATTGGGCGGGATAAGTTGGTTTATGAGGGCTGTATCAGTATCAGTGAGCCATGATTCTGTCACCATGAGGAGATCTAGGTCATGGACAGCTATAAGTTCAGAGATGATAGGCCATTTCTTGCGAACAGAGCATGAATTTATGAGGGCACATCTCAGGAGGTGTTGTGTTTTTGGTGGAGCTGCTTTAGTGTTATCAGGATCATTGAGGGCCACGTACAGTAGGTGTGCATGTCGAGAATGGTGTGGGAGTCCGGTGGCAGAGTGGTAGGGGTTATCATGATTTTTATTGCCCAGGTGAGGTAGGGTAGGGATGTGGCTATATCCGTTTGAGAGGGCGATGGAGTTTTGTATGGTGTTTGCTAGGAAGTATAAGATGGTGAGGGTAAGTAGTGGGAGGGTCATGGTGGCTTGGAGGATGCTGAGTCAGGTCTTATGGTGTGGGTGTGGTGATTCTGTTTGCTTGTGAATAAGTTAACGAGTGTGGTTAAAATAGTGTAAACACAGCATAAAAGTGCAGTGGAAACAGCATGAGAAATAGCAACACAGTAAGAGACTTTACATAGTGGTTGAAGCATTCAAGTGGTAGCAGGGGTGTGATAACTTAACACAGGAGGAGTAACACAGTAGCACAAAGGAATGAATACTTTGTAGCACAATGGAGTAATTACTTTATAGTGGTATTGCTGAGAGAACTGCTTGGGAGAAAATACAGCAAAGGAATCAAAGCTACTGAGAGTACCTCATTCAAAATGCACAATGGAGTAATTACTTTGTAGCGGTATTGCTGAGAAAAGTGCTCGGGAGAAAATACAGCAGACGTATCAAAGCTACTGAGAGTACCTCATTCAAAATGCTGAGAGATGCTGGGTTTGGGCAGTGGCAGATCTCAGAGGGTTGGTTCAGGAGATAGCCCTGGACAATGGCCTTTCACGCCCCGCCTAAGGGCCACGCCAAAGGGCCCTCTGGCGAGGCCCTCAGGCACGGGCCCGCCAGGCACGGGTGCACCGGACGGCACTTCCTTTTGAATGGCCCGCCGACAGCCCCGATTGGGCAGTCGTCACTGGAGGAGGCGGTCCCGGTGCCCCGGCTCACTCTATCCCCGCCAGGAGAGCTGATACCTGGGTACGAACTATGTCATAATGATAGGTAGCTCAAATTGGTGGAGGGGTTACACTCTATGTTAGAGAGGGCATTGAGACACATAGGACACAAAATACACTATAGAATCTGTATGAATAGAAATACTATGTAAAAAGAGGAAGGCGAGGGCAATGGGGGTGTACTGCTGATTGCCTGGTCAGAATGAATTGATGAGTGATGAAATGTTGAAAGAAATCAGGGAAGCTAACAAAAGTTACAACACAGTAATAATAATGGGTTTATTTCAATTACCCCGGTATCAACTGGGTCAATGTCACAGCAGGACATGCTAGGGAGATAAAGTTTCTAGATTAAATAAATAACTGCTTCTTGGAGCAGCTGGTTCATGAATTGACAAGAAGAGAAGCTACTGTGGATCTAGTCCTCAGTGGAACAAAGGATCTGGTGCTAGAGGTAAGGGTTTTGGGCCACATGGCAATAGTGATCATGGCATGATCACATTTGATTTAATAAATGAAGGAAGGATGACAAGGAAATCCACAATACTACCTTTTAGTTTTCAAAAGGGAGACTATAATAAAATGAGGAAAATAATTAAAACTAAATGGAGAAGCTGCAAAGATTAAAGATTTACTCATGGACGCTGTTTAAAAGTACTATCTTGAAGCCCAGACAAGAAATATTCCACGCCTCAAGAAAAGTGGAAGGAAGGCCAAAAAACTGCCAGCATGGTTTAAAGGCAAAGTCAGGGAGACTTTTTTGCCAAAAAAGTATATTTCAGGAAATGTAAAAAAGAGTCAAATGATGAACACAGGAAACACCACAAGCATTGACAAAATTAGATGCAAGGCATTGATAAGGTAAGGAAAGAGAAAATTTGAAAAGAAACTTGCAATGGAAACAAAAACGCATAAAAAAAATCTTTTTTGAGTACATTCATAGCAAAAAAAACTGTGAGAGAGTCAGTTGGACCATTGGATAATAGAGGGGAAAAGGGAGGCTAAGTGAGGACAAAGCCATAGTGGAGAGATTAAATGAATTCTTTGCTTTGGTCCTTACTGAAGAAGATGTTGGGAAGTTACCCATGCCTGAAATAGTATATAAAAGGTGATATATTGGAAGAATTGAAAGAAATATTGATACATTGGGAATATGTATCACAACTATTTGATAAACTGAAGAGTAGCAAATAACCTAGACCAGATGGTATACATTCAAGGGTGTTGAAAGAACTGAAATATGAGATTGCCAACCTACTATTAGTAATCTGTGAACTACCATTAAAATAATCTGTAGTACCGGAAGATTGGAGAATGGCCAATGTAATGGCAATTTTTTTAAAAGGTTCCAGGAGTAATCCAGGCAACTACAGACCGGTGAGCTCGACGTCAGTACTGGGCAAAATGGTAGAAACCATTGTAGAGAATAAAATTACTGAACATGGTCTAATGGATTTAGCCAAGGAAAGTCTTCTCTTACTAACCTGTTATATTTTTTTTGAAGGTGTGAATAAACAGGTAGACAAAGGTGAGCCAGTTGATGAGGAGGCCCATTCTGATTGGGACACATCCGGGCCATCTGGACATCCAAAATCTGGATGGCCCGGATCTGCACCGATTCCGATCCTGTGGGGGCTAATTCCTATGGTATCAGAATCGGGTGCAGAGGGTTTGGACAGCCCGGCTGTGCCCCAATTCTGGCCCACCGGATGTTCATAAAACTCCCTGGCTAGGGTCAGGCTGCGGGAACCCCCTGCACTCCCTTACCTTGTTGTTCGGACCCAGGCCGAACCTGGATGTACAGGGCTGACCCCAGAATCGGCTCTGTATGTCCGGAGTCAGGTTCCCACCCACTCCCTGCCCTCACTCCTCCCCCAGCCTGCCTCCTACCACCCAGGAACAGAGCTCCCCACACATCTCCAATCTACGTGCAGGTAGCTCTGTGTTGTGAATCGCAGACCTGGCGTTTAGCAGGGCTGGATGCCCGAATCGGAGGTCCAGCCCCACTAAATGCTGCTCAGAATCTACCCCATAGTGTATCTGGATTTTCAGAAAGCTTTTGACAAGGTCTGTTATGAGATACTTGGTGAAATTAAAAAGTCATGGGATTGGAGGCAGTGTACTATTGTGGATCAGGAACTGGTTAAAACATTAAAACATAGTAGGGCTAAATGGCTAATTTTCTCAGTGGAGAAAGGTGAATAGTGGAGTACCTTAGAGATCTGTACTGGGTCCACTGCTTTTTAACATATTCATAAATGACTTGAAAATAGGAATAACCCTCCGTTGCCTCAGGTACACATAGATTGTGAGCCCTTTCGGGATGAGGGGCTATATCCAGCACCTGCTTATAGTGATTGTAAACCGCTCTGATGCCCTTCAGCCTGGGCGGTATATCAAGAAATTGCATAAACATATAAACGAGTAAGGTGATCAAATTTCCGGATTACACAAAATTATTCAAAGTTGTTAAAATGCAAGAGGACTCTGAAAAACTGCTAGAGGACCTTGATAAATTAGAAGACTGAATGTCCAAATGGCAGATGAAATTTGATGTGCACCAGTGCAAAGTTATGCACCTAGTAAAGAACAACCCAAATGATGGTTACACAATGTAAGGTACCACCTCAGAAACCACCAACCAGGAAAAAGATTTAGGCATCATCATGGATAATACATTAAAATCCTCCGCCCAGTGTGCAGTGGCGGCCAATAAAGCAAATAGAATACTAGGAATCATAAGGAAAGGAATGGAGAATGGAACCAAGGCTATTATAATGCCTCTGTATCGTTCCATGGTGCGATCACACCTTGAATATTATATGTAATTTTGGTAGCCATATCTTAAAAAGGGTATTGCAAAATTAGAAAAGTGACAAAAATGGTAAAAGAGATGGAAGGATACCCCGGTGAATAGAAGTTTAAAAGGTTGGGGCTCTTCAACTTGGAAAAGAGACAGCTGAGGGGGGGATATGATAAGAGGTCTATAAATTAATGAATGGAGTGGGTAAACGCAGATTGGTTGTTTACAGCATCAAAAAGTAGAAAGACTAGAGGACACGCAATGAAGCTACTAGTAAGAGAAAATATCTTTTAACTTGATGCGTAATCAAACTCTGGATTTCGTTACTAGAGGATGTAGTAAAAGCTGTTAGTGTACCTGGATTTAAAAAAGGTTTTGACAAGTTCCTGGAAGAAAAGTCCATAAACCATTATTAAAGAAAACCTGGGATAGCCACTGCTTGCCCCAGTACAAGCATTGTAGAACCTGTGTCCTTTTGGGAAACTGCTAGGTACTTTTGACCTGGATGGACAACTGCTGGAAACAGGATGGACCTTGGCCTGACCCAGTATGGCATTTTTGTATGTTCTTATATTTTTAGGAAGAGCAGGCACATACAAAGCAAAGTTTAATATTTAAAAGTATGATGTTCAATTATACGTTTTCACAATATTGTTATGGGGAAGGGTGGCGGGATTATTCTGACTGTTGAAAATCATGAGGGGGGTGAGGATATAAGGTTGAAGGTTTACCTACAGTGCTCAGTACCCTTGCACCAATCCTGATTTAGTTTTATGCTTTGCAACCCAATGGATGTTGCAAAGAATTGAGGGGTCTCTCTGTCTCTCTATTCATCTGTCTAGGATCAAAATAACTCTCAGAAAATGTAACAGAATGGGATGACATTTGGCATGTGAGAAAAACTAGTAAAAAAAGACACATCAATTTTGAAAGTGGGGCAAATTGGACCAGGGGTTGCAGAGATATAAGCCCCCTCCCCCCAAAAAAGAAAAATTGCCAAATCCACTGGAAGTGTTTCAGCTTCTGTAGCATAAAATCTTGCATACAATGAAACATAGCTGTTAGGGAATTCCACCTTTCAAACGCCCTCTCCTTGTCGTCTATTTTACCAAACACCTAAACTGCCCTCACACACAAAACCTGCCCCCCCCCCACAATTTCCCCACTGCCCCCCCCCCATGTATGTTGCACCTGCAAGCACTGAGAGAAGTATGAAAATTACCCCGTATGTTTTTCTGTATTCAGGGAATACTTCCCGAGACATCAGGATTGCTTTTGGCATAGAAGCTATAAAGTAATCCATTAATGTGAAGGTCAGTTTCCTATAGGAAAAGCTGGAACATAAATGCCATCATGTGGTTGAAAATAGCTTGGAGACAAGGACAAAAAGAAATGAGACTAATTCTAACTCACTACCCTCTAGTGGCTAAAACCAGCAATATTTTGATGTATTGGTTATTTTATTCTTCAATACTCTTAAAACAAGAGATCATATTTTTATGTCCTTAATAATTGAGATTTTATTTTACATTAAATTCACAATCTTTTATTCCTGTGTTAAAATATTTCCTCCTTTCATAGATGTGTCTTCTTTGTAAATGTGTTAAAAACAAAAAACTTGAGAAAGCACTTTACTCTGAGCATGTTTAATATACTTTGGGTAATTCCAATATTCTAAAGGTACATGGTTTACAGCAAAAGCTCATCTATCTTTTAGCTGCAGGAGCTAACCGGATAGCATGCAATATCGCTACTACCCGAATAGCCTCTACAGCTTCAGGGCATGTGTGGCAAACCCGAATATTCAATGCTGGGGCCACATATGACCCCCGGCATTGAATATCCAGGGTTAAGGGTCAGCACAGACAGCTATATGCTGTAGCAGCATATAGCCGACCTAGATGAATATCGGGCCCTTAGACGGGGAGTTTTGTTACCCTAATACAACATAACACATGGACATTCTTGCAGCTGTTCAATAAACGTGGACAGCTTCATAAATTTTCACAAAAATCTTGAAACTAGACTGCTGAAAACAATACACACCATAGATACACTTGTAGATAACACACTGCGTTTTAGTGGTAAGAAGTATTTTTAGTAGGCATCATATGGAGGATAATTTTTAACTATTCACCTGTGTGTGAAGGACAAGTAGGCATCTTTTTTGAGGATACTTTTTAAAGATTAATAGGCACAATTTTATCATGGGCACACTATCTTTAACACAGCTATGACAATGCAGCTGAATTCTGGATTTACAGTTACAGTTAGTGTTTATTTGATATACTGTACCGTCTAAGGCCACAGGCAGCTAGGCAGGCAAAAATAACAAAATATAATTAAAATAAAAAACAAATCAGGGGAGACAATGAGGCACGGGAGGCTAAATGAGGGAAGGAGGGCCTAGGTTACAATTCCAGATATGTTCTGCTAACAAAAATATAAAAGGAAGGAGGGGGATAAACATAGACAAGGGACTGGTGCTGTACCCGGACTGCCCAATGGGAGATGACCAAAGGCAGGCAATGGGGGCGAATGAAAGTCAAGGGGAGGCAACAGATTTCATTAACTTCATAGATTAGACCAAGGGTTCCCGACCTTTCAGGGTGTAGGGGCCCCTTTTCAATATCCAAAAGTTTTCCACTCTGATCTGTCTTGCTCTCTTTCCACTCTACTCCTCTGGGACACCTTTCTTCCATCAATATCTCTCTTTTCCTCAGCCAAGCCAGTTCTCACCAGTCTATATTTGTCCCTCAGACCCTTCCCACTAGTCCTGTCTCCCAATCCCTCGCCATCAGCCACTTATTTATTTATTTTATTTACTTCAGTATTTAGCCTATCCTCCTGATAGCACTCAGGGTCAGTTACAAAAGAGCCTTTCCCCAGTCTCTTCCCTGCAAGGCCTTCTTCACAAGTTTCTCCCTCCCTATTCCTGCTTAGCTCTCCCCATTCTGTCAACCTCCAGGCCCTCCTCGTTCTCTTTCTCATCCTAGCAGCAGTCTCTCTCTCTTTCCCTCCAGTATCTCTCTATCCCCCCCATTCCATCCCTCCCTCTCCAATCTATCTCTCCCTCAGCCCTTCTCTCTCTCTCTCTACCCCTCCTCACTAGTTCCCCCCTCCACAAGCTGCTAATCAGTTCTAACCCATCAGTCTCTCTCTCTCTCTCTCTCTCTAATCTCCCCCCAGCAATTTCTCTCTCCAGTCTCAGCATACTCATCTCTAACATCTTCTTCCACCCAGCTGCTCTTCTTCAGTCTCTCTCTCTTTCAGGATTCCCAAGCAGTCAACTTTGTACTTTGCACTCATAGGCTCGAAAGTGACATTCACAGGCCTGCAAGTGAAATTTCAGAGGAAGCATCCCTGCAAGGCATCCCTTTGAAAATTCTGGATCGCACGGCAGCACAGGTACTTTAGAATATTGATATAATTCCCATTAGTTGTATGCTCCTCCCATTAATTGCATAAGTTAACATATGTATGCCATCAAGTGTCTCATTGTTATACCTCACGGTTTTCCTACTAATTCTTATCATTTGTATAACGCTACACAGCCTACGCAGCTCTGTACGGACACTTACATAAGATAGTCCCCTGGTCATCAGAGCTTACAGTCTAGCCAAAACATACAACATAACAGCTGTCGTAGGGAATGGTAAGGAAAC
Source organism: Ichthyophis bannanicus (assembly GCA_033557465.1). Taxonomy (NCBI): domain Eukaryota; kingdom Metazoa; phylum Chordata; class Amphibia; order Gymnophiona; family Ichthyophiidae; genus Ichthyophis; species Ichthyophis bannanicus. The sequence goes on from CM066032.1 coordinate 724,938,583, forward strand.
AGATAGGAGGTGATGAGGAGTCTCCAAACATTGTGCTAGATGCCATAAATCCAGAGTTGAAAGCCCAGCTAGAAAAGTATGAAGCTGATAGTTATAGCACACCTGTGACTGAACCAATTGATTGGATCAGCAATGGTCAAGGTGAAAAAGGGAGAGATGCCAACATGCCAACACTTGAAGATGTGTTATACAATCTGCCCAAAGCTCACTTGTTTGCACGTGTTGATGCATGTGATGTGTTCCTGCAATGTAAGTTAGAAGAGAAAAAAACATGACTACATTCTGGGCCCACTGGGGCAGGAAAAGATGGCTCAAACTACCATCTAGAGTCTGTAGTACCAGAGGTGCATCAGTGAAAGCAGCATGAACGTTTGGCAAGGCTCAGTAGCACTGAATCAACAGCAGATGACATCTCATCGCTGGCTATGGTGACTGATGAGGAGACAGAGCATGACTATGACAACAAGCTCTTAGCTCTAATGGACTGCTGCAGGCAGGTGAAGCTACAAACTAGTGTGAGTAAATCGCAATTCAGGGTGAAGGAGGTCCACTTCCATGGGCCTATTCTGTTTTCAGAGGGTCTGAAAGCAGACCTAGATAAGAGTAAAGCCATATAGGATGTGCCACTGCCAGAAGAGGTAAAATATGTGCAGTGCTTCATTGGGTTTGTAACGTACCTAGATGAGAAGGCTTTTGGAGAAGGATGTATTTTGGCAATGGCTTCCAAAGCATGACCAGGCAGTACAGGAAATAGAGTGCTTGGTCACAGATGCTCCTGTGTTGCGGCACTATGAAGCTAGCAAACCGACTGTGATAGAGAGTGACTCTTTAAAAAATGGGCTTGGCTGCGGCTTAATGCAAGAGGGTCAACCAGTGGCTTTTGTATCCAGCTGAGTGAAATTATGTGCAAATAAAAAAGGAATGTCTCAAAATTGCATTGACCTGCCAGCGCTTTCATCATTATGTCTATGGCCGAGACATAATTACAGCAGACACTGACTACAAACCACTGATGGCAATCTTCAAAAAGCCCTTATTTTGTGTACCCAAAGAACTTCAGAGTTATCCAGATAGTGCTGAGGTAGTTAGTGATGATATCCTGCAGCACTATGCAGGGAATGCCACTGAGATGTCTTATACAGATAACCTCTGTGGTTTGTTTTCCTTATAGGGCTCATTCCGTTCTGAATGTAGATTCCCTCTGTACATCCGGTCTGAGCCAGAGGTACAGAGGGGATTGCGATTCTGATCCCGTGGGGCACGTCTAGCTCTGTGGGATCAGAATCATGAACAATCCTGTATGTGCAGGCTGGGACTGCGATTCAGTCCAGCCTGCATGCACAGGACCTTCCCAACTAACCCAGTCAAGGCTCTTCAATGGAGCAGCAGTGCCATGGCATCATGTTGCCATGGCACTGCGGCTCCATTGAAGAGTTGCAATGTTGGCCGCCAGAAAAAAAAGTTTTTCCCACAGCCTGATCCCCAATCTGGCCTCCTAAGGCCAGGGTCAGGCTGCGGGGAATGTCCTCCGGCCCCCCTGCCCCATCTGCGCCCTGGCATTGAAAAAATAACACATTCAGGGAAGTTATTCCACCTCCGAGGTGGAATAACTTCCCGCACATGTTGCCAGCCCTGGAAATACAGGACCGACATTAGAATCAGCCCTATACATCCAGGGCTGGTGACTGCCCTCCGCCCACCCAGACTCCGCCCTCGAGCCGCCCCTTCCCCGCCCCCCTCTAACATCCCCGCACAACTGGCAGGGAAGTTAGATGTTGCAGGGGAAGGCATGAATAGTGGGGATGGACGTCCCAATCGGGCCCTTTATGACCTAAGTAGATGTATGTTTTAGATAGGTAGATACGATGTTTACTCTGTGTTAATTTTCCCTGGAGTATTTTCCTTGTCTAGGCTTCTCTGGTTTGTTTTTTAAAATTTTTTACCCTCTTTTAAGATTGTATATCACCTTGACTTTTATATGAAAGGTGATTCATCAAATTAATAAACATGCAGTACATAAGGATTTATGAATGCTGACCTCAAACCATGTGTGTGTGTGTGTGTGTGTGTGTGTGTGTGCAGAAGTATGTTTACCAGATGCATTACTTGTCAACATGGCCAAGAGCGTGAGCTATTGAGTTGCATTAACAGTGCAGAAAATTGCTATGCTATCTGCAGAGCTCACGGTGGAATATGGGCAGAGAGTGGGCGTGTCTGCAATGTGCGGTTACCACAGGCTTCAACAGCGCAGAATCACCATCATAGTGCAGACAACATGGGGGGCAGATAACACCTCCTCAATAATTAGCGTTATGTGCATCTGTGGTACTGCTGAGTCATGCTCTTTGCAATTTCAGTGCATTGTCTTCTGGGGAAATGCTGTGCACACCCCAAACAGATAGCATACTGCGTTTTCAGCTAATGCAACGCTATTTGCATTATATCAGCATGTTAGCTGCAAAAATCGAACGCGGTTTAATAAACATACCCATATAAAATGCACAAGTAGCCTCTGAGATAAAACAGCATAGATAGATAAACCTTTGTGTATCGCAGGGACTACCTGTGCATGAATAATATCCCATAAATCCTTGAATTTTCACAATGCATTACCTGTTTCACTGACTAGTCTACATAATTAAGCTGTCTTAAAGGCTGTTACTCTTGAAGGTTGAAGAACAGCATGCCTTATTTCGGCAAGTATTACTGGAAATCAAGTACACAATGTTTGGCAGATGTTTTAAATTCTAGTTCCATCGCGCGAGGCAGATTGCTAAAAAACTGCAGACTCTCATAAATAATCCGCAGACACCCACAGAAGAGTGCATTGCTTCATCTTGAGCTGGCATCAGAATGTTGACAGCTAGCCCCACATGGCCAATAGACTGAAATCATACACCACGTATCTTGGCTTAGGAGTGAGGATCATTGCTATCATGGTATGTGCAGAACTAGCCCATGGAGACACTGTCCCGAAAGAAACAAATAGAGCCCCCTAGACATCCATAGCTTTTAAACAAATTTAGGGCTGTATTTACTAATATGTGTTAATGCACATTATTGTGTGTTCCTGCAAGCTTGGTGCATAATTAGTGAATAGAACCCACTGAGAATAAAAGGGTTTTGTATTAACGTGTTAAATTGCATTAAGGTCTGCTAAGGTGCATTAATGCATGCTAATAAATAAAGCTTTTATATTGCTATATGATTGCTATTTATATTTGTTAGGTGTGTTTCACTTAAGTGATAGTGCTTACTGAGGAGTCTCCATCCATCTGTGTGTCTGCTTGTCTGTCTGTCCGAATGCATGTATGTTTGTGCCTCACTGTTATACCAAGGTATGTTGAGTATGATGTCAGCCTCTCATATTTAATAATTGTATTCAGTGACAGATCATACCCTTAGGCTGCAAAAAGATACATTTTCTACTCTGCCTATTAGTAAATCTTCCCTTCCTTGCAGAGTGCCAAGACAATGTCCTTCTGGATATCTAGGTGGTCATTTTGAACTGCATTTAGTGGGTCTGGCATCTGATCCGGATGTCCGGACCCACTAAACACCAGGATGCCGATTCAGACCAGAGTTCCCCACTCATACAGGCTAGATGTGCGGGGAACACTGTTTGTGGGCGGGAGGAGATGGGCTGAGGGAGCAGTGAGGGCAGACCGTAAGTGTGACCCATCACTCAGAGGTGGAATAAGTTCCCCTGAAGATTGCAGCGGTCATTGGGGGGACCCGGATCCAAGGTGAGGGAGTGCAGGGGGTTCCCCACAGTCTGACCCTGGCCACGGCAGGCCCGATTGGGGGTCGGGCTGTGGGGAAAACAGTGTCTGGAGGACAGCTGGGGTTTGTGGCTCCTGCATGGAGCTGCAGTACCATGGCAACATGACGCCATGGCACTGCGACTTCATGCAGGAGCCTGGCTAAGTTAGCTGGATAATGTGCCAGACATCCAGGAGCCCAGAATCAGGGCCTGGCCTGCACATCCAGGCCAGTTGCACTCAATTCTGATCCCGTAGGGACATCTAGCCCCAGCAGGATCAGAATCGGGTGCAACTTCTGTCCGTTCCGATTCTGAACGCCCAGATGGGTTAGGCATGTACAGCACAAAATTGGCTGGGTGAATAGCAATAAATGATGAATAAGGCAAAAGAGAAACCCCCTAGAGATTAATGTCCCAGAAAGAACTAGGCATCCCAGCAGCCTATGGGGAAGTCAGGTGAACAGAAACTCTGAGGCTAGATTTCTCAGAGAGATGAGTGAAAGGAGACTCAGCCATACCTGTCAGCAAGAAATGCATAAAGGTGTGGTTTTCCAAAGGGGAGATGTGACTTTGGAAAGCAGAAGCCAAATAAGCCAAGTGATAAGCATGAAAAATATTAGTCCTCTTATTAAGGGGAAATTAACTTTTCACTAAAAATGTATCCTTCTTGCAAAGGATACTTCCCATTACATCTTAACCCTACAGATCAGGAACATGTCCATTTACAGTAGTTATCTTTTTAGGTCAGTTAAGATTTGTTTAAAATCTGTATCCATAAAAAAATTATTAGACTTTAAGAGAAATATTATGGAATTGCAACCTGCCCTGAACTGCCATATTTCCCCAATTTGTTTCTCTCAGCCTTTAACTGGAACACCCAAGAGGTGAGATAACAACTTAACCCTGTTGTCTGAAGGGTTTGCCTTCTCTCTCAAATCAACATGCAAAGAGAGGTGCCAAGAAATCAGAATAAGGTTGGATTCAATGGACCTCAGTGGGGTCAATATTCAAAAGTCTTTATAAGACCAGCATTGGGTATTGGCCCAAACTACTTTTGCTTAAATTTCTCACCAAGCCTAACAGATTTAATTTGGCCTATATAAAATTATGCATATAACTGTCCAAATTATTTTTAAAAAGACTTGTGTGGTTGGCATCAACACCAACACAAACTGCATAAGTCTTTTTAAATATCAGACTCTGTGTGTTTTAAAACTTAGAGAGAAGAGAGATTGTGATTTAAATTAATTTTATTCATGAATCTTTAAGCCCTATGGCCATGCTGCCCTGAATGAGCCAAATCTTGACTGGGTTGTGCCTGACTTGGCTGGGTTGGATGGGAGACCACTTTGGAATACAGGTGCCGTAGGCATACAGTGTGGAAGAAAGGCCTAGCAATTTACTTCTGGTTGTGCTAGGAGCTGGCATTGATTCAGTGGAGCACATTGCTATATGGCCAAAATGTTCTGCATCTGCCTACACTATTTCCCCATGATTTTATGTTTTCTCTAGTGCAGTTGGTTTTGTTTCATAATTATTTTTGGTATGATGAGGTTTTCTACCATCGAGTGTTTGAGGTGGTTATGGGTGCTTCAGTTGACCTTCTGTGGCGACCCTTTATCTAGACTGGTTTGAACGTATGTTCGTCTATCTCCCAACTTTCAATATGTTTTGAGTTGGTGTCCTTTTTTGGATGATTTATTTTCATTTGGACTGGGTCAATATCACAATTGGAGGACTTTATTCAGCATTTAACTGCATGTTTACTGAGTATTTCCTTTATGCTGTCCTACCATTCCCAGTGGATCCAATGTTTGGTCTTAAGAGGGGTCTTCCCATAAGCCAATTTTTGCATATTCAGTGCATTTGCTCTTCATTGCAGAGGTTTCAAATTCAAGCCTGTGAGTTGTATGACCAGTTTTTGTAGAGGTACTATCCCAGGGATGTTGTCCATTGGGCTTATAAGCATGCTTGTTTGGCCCATTGGGAATGGCTTTCACATCCACTTATAATGACTGGATAGTGTGTGTTACCATTTATGGATCACACTCAGGAAGTGGTGTCTCTGATTAAGAGGTTTTGACATGTTTTATCGGTCCATGCATGTTTTTGTATATGGCTATTTGTCTCCTATTCCCAGGGTTGTAACATCAGAGATATGGTAGTCCACAATATGTTGATCCCATTGCCCCAATCTGACAACCCTATGGGAAATTAACAATGTGATCAGTGTGATTTTTTGAGGGCACCTGGGAAGGAAACCGATGGTGTTATCATCCTACTGGGGATTTATATACAAACCAGTTTGCCACTATGTATCAGAGTATTTTTGAAATATATTTTATTGTGTGTCATTGTGGGTTATTTTATGTGGGCTGTACCCACTGTACTTTGAAGGTTAGGTTGGATGAACATCACTCGAAAATTGAAAACCAAAACTCTATCAGCTCCTATGGTTCAACACCATGTGGGTTCTAATCATATCTTTTTGCAAGTACAGTAAAGTGGTGTGTTATTGATCAAGTAACCTCCACAATTTGGGATGGGAATCATGACAGACAGTTGAACTACAAGGAATTATCATGGATTTTCAGGCATCAAATGGTGTAGCCTGTGGGTCTTAATTTGGAGGTGGAGTGGATGTATTGAATTAAATAATTAATTGATGGGAATTTTGATCACCTGTCTCAAGAACTTTGGTCTGGGACAGGTTCCATAGAATGGTTCACCAGTATATAAAAGTGCATGTTGATATCAGTGTTTTATGGTTTTTGCCCATGGAGTTGGACCTGAATGTTTGATGGCAATTTTGAAGACTTCAGATAAGTAAATTAGCCCTGAAGCAGAACTGTTTTACTATAGTGCAGTTCAAAACACAGGCTCTGTGATGGCATTTTTTCTATGTTATGTATTGCCCTATTTTAAAATTGGTGGTTGCTCTAATAAAGTAAAATGGACTATACTGGATGGGTGATACCTGTCTTGAGTGATCACTGGCATTTATAGTCCAACATAAATAATTTTGGACACTTCTACATTGGAGATTTTTTGTATTTTGGAATACTGTGGATCCCTTGTTGTGACCTCTTGAAATATTGTATTATTATCTACAAGAGCAGTCAGGGATGTTCCAGGATAAAGCCTAAATTTATTCATATAGCGGCAATATTCAAATTTATCTATATGTGGATCACACAAATAGTAATGCTAACTATATGCAGATGAGATGGCTGAATATTTGCATAAATATATATGAATATCCAGTGCATTTTTCCTAGCAAAAAAGGTGCCGGTACTAAAATGCAGAGCTCTTTCATTAATACATAAGGATCATGAGTCAATTTCAGCAGGCAATGAAAAAGGTGCCGCATACCTCCTCAAAAAAAGCCCTATGTGGTGTGTGTCTTTGAATATGCATCCCTGATTTCCTATACATGGAACCAGTAATGCATTTATATAACTAGGTGTAGAGGGGCTTTGGTGCTAATTGTGATAGGGTATTTTGTGGCATGTATACAGTAATCATAAGATATTCCATACTGGGTCAGCGTAAGATCCATCAATCTGCTAACTCAAAACTGGAGACTAGCTACAATTTGGCCATTTCTGACTTACAATAACATATTTGTAAGTGAACAAGCAAAATAAAGGAAAAAGGTTTGAAATCTTTTTCCTAGAGCATGAGCAGTGCAATTCCCTTAGCACTGCATAAACGTCTAAGTCAGATATAGGCCAGAAAAGGTTTGCAGATGCGCAAAAGGGATTATACAATTTTACATCTGTGGGATAAATGCTTCATACGTAGCCCTTCCATGCTGGATGATTTCCATGAACTAATGCCAAAATTCCCAAGTCCTTTGAAGTTTAGTTATATGAATTTAATTATCAAGCTAAAATACTTTGGTATACAGTACTGTAATGAAATGCACAGAATAATGAAATTCATAACATTCTTGGGAGAATAGTAGGAGTGTATCTCTTTCTACAAAAATTCAAAATAAATGATTTCTAAATCTTTAGAAATAAAAATAGATGACAAAAATTTAGTGGACCTCAAATGGGTTTAGAGCTTAAATATGCCCAAATGGACCCTCCAGTATTATTAGCCTCTTCCTACAAAGACTTGCAGTGACCAAGATAAAACCAGACCATAAGACATTTTAATAAATGCTTAATTTGCATAATAAAACATAAAATGTCCCCTTCCGCCAAAAAGAAAAACAGAATCAAAACAACAACAAAGTAATGTAGAAAATGATGAAAGATTAAAATCAAAGTGGCCCATTCAGTCTGGCAAGTATGATCTGTTCATTTTGGGAAGGTGTACATATAAATTCCCTTATGCAACTCATCAACTCTCCTATCTCCCATGCCTTTAGTTGGTCTCTTGAACCCTTTTCTTCCACTGCACTCTACATCCATACCAAGCAGGGCCGGCACAAGGAAATAGGGCACCCTAGTTGAGCCTCATCCCTTGCATGCTCCTTCTGTGGCACCTATTGCTGCCACTGCTGCCCATCTCCAGGACCAACCATGGTGACAATAGCTGAAAACAGCTCCACGGCGCTTAACTTCAGGCTGCGGTGCCACAGGGCTGTTTGCTTCCAGTGCTCTCCGACACCTGATGCCGACTTCCTGTGCAAACAGGAAGTCGGTATCTAGAGTCCAAAGGGGTGGAAGCAAATAGCCCCGCAATGCCAGAGCTTGAAGGTAAGTGCTGTCGGGCTCTTTTCAGCTATTGCCACCACTTTCGTTCCTGGAGAGGAATGACAGTGTTGGTAATGGGTGCCCCCAGAGGGATGGCGCTCTAGGTGACTACTGAGTTTGCCTAATGGTAGCACCAGACCTGATACCAAGCATGCCCAAAATTTGTTCAAGTGATGGCCTCTACCACCTCTGCTGAAAAGCCATGCCAGACCTTGCATCTTCATCTGATTCTTACAAGACCAGGCTTACTTACACTAACAGTCTCATGGCTTCACGTTTTTTTTAATAAGCTGAACACCACTGCTATAATTGAGCTTGTTTTTAAAAACAATTATCAAGCCTCCCTGCACTCGCTGAAGTTTGATTCTACCATTCAGATCACCTCGGACTTCTAGAAAACCCAGCGCTGCATAGGGTTTTTAATCACTGGTCTGTGCAGCTTACCCCAGTACATTCTTGGGGATTCCATGTAATCATATCAGTGTTGCTAAGGATTGTAACTTCTGCTTCATGAAAGGGTGGAAGGGGGCAGGGGGGTGCAGGACCCTGGGGGCCTATCCTCAACCTGTCTTGTTAATTTATTATTATAATCAATATTAGTGTGTTGCAGATTTTCCAAGCACTGACCTTTTGGAATGGTTGTCATAGTATTCACAACAACACGATTAACACCGTTGTGTACTTTATTTTGACATTTATTATTCCAGTACATTTAAAGCCAATTTTCAAACAATGCAGGGGTGCAGAAATGTGTCTGCCTAGGGGCCCATGCTAGCTATCAGGTCCCCTGTTAATGTCTTCTTCTGAAGCCCAAAGCAATTAAAGTAACTTCTGTCCCATGTAGGTTACCCTAGTACCTCATTACCACCCTTTGCCACTTAAGCATCCTCTATACCATTTGCTCAACATGAACACATTTTTCTTCGGTCCTATATCCCAGTATTCCTTTCTTTGAAACGCCATTCACCACTTCTTTCTAAATGGAATTTTTTGCAAGACCTGCTGACTAAAATTTGGCATCCTGTCCACTCCTCGTGATCTTTTGCCATCTCCTCTCTTTCTGGCTCATCTCCATCTACTTTTGCCATTTTCAGGTCATCCACCTCTTCTCCTCCCGTTACTTCTGCTTTTAAAGTAGAGTCTGGTTCCTCCATTCTAAACAGGAACCCCCTTCCCTAGGCCAGCTAATGCTGCCCCTCCTCACATTATATTGCTTCATTTTCTTTCAAAGCTCCCAACAAGCATGGGCAGGGCTGGCCCATCTACTATGCAAACTAGGTGGTAGCTAGGGTGAAAGGCACTGGTGGGAAACATCAGGCCCCTCCAACTCTCCCAGCAAAGTGGCAGTTCAGCGCTGCCTGGCCTACCATGCCAACCCCCCCCCCCCCCGGCATCCATCTTCTCACATGGGGGAGGAGGGGTGGCACGGCGATCCTCCACTGTATCAGGCTTTAAAGTGCCCATACTGGCATTCTCATGGCCTGCTGTTCCTGCTCCTGCTCCCTTCCAACAGAAAGTTGCATCAGAGGGGGCAGGAGCACCAGGCCGTGAGCACACCAGCGTGGGCACTTTAAAGCCCGACACAGCGGAGGGATCAACATGCTGTCCTCCCTCCCCCAGGCGAGAAGACGGATGCCGGGAAGGGGGGGAGGTATAACAAGCTGGGCAGCACCGCAATCCTTGGGGGGCTGCTTGGAGGGTCTGACTAGGGCAGCAGAAACCCTCCGGCTGGCTCTGAACATGGGGCAATTTTCAATGCCCCACTTAAGGCCATAGTCCCTAAGGTGTGCTATCACCAACATATCTACCCTGACCTACGTTATTCTAGCTCAGGTCCCATTTTATGTAGTGGGACCTAGTTACGAATGACGCTCTGAAGATAAGCTCATTTCAGCTGCAATCCAGCTGTCAGGGCAAGAGATTGAAAATTGTTCTACATTTTACTTTCTAACACATTGGCCAGCTAGATGTCAATCTTCAGCATGTGTTTTCAAGGTTAGACAACTAGCTTTGCCGATTACTGAAACGTTCATCTTTTAGCCAGGAGTGCAAACATTCCATACCGAACACCCCTCCGTAGAAGCATGCAAGTCTTTATTTTAAAATAAATCTTAACATCTCTACTCATCTCATTTTACCACGGTTTGTCTTCTTTTGCCCTTTTGTGTCTTCTGCTGAACTACAGTAATGCTCTTGCTGTTTTATCCTTGTCTGCACTTGGATGTGTTTTGTTGTTCATCCTTATTAGCACTGTGTGCCACTCGGTCATTGTTTTGATGTGCACTCTCTCAAGAGAAGAAACTATAAATTATAACTATAAACTTCTTTCTACAAGCATAAACAAATATTTTTTTCATGTGAATTTCAAATCTGTAAGAATCCCTTTCTACTCTGAATTTACAATGCGCGCCTATACACAGTCACATGTAACTGTTACAGGAATTTATATGTGACTGTGTATAAAGATCGTAAGCCCTGTAGAGCAGGGACTATCTCTTTTTGTAGAGCTCTGCATATGCCTTGTAGTGCTATAAAAATGATTAATAGTAGGAGTAATGGTAGTAGTAGCTGTAGTAGAGGGAGGGGGACCCCCAGACTGGGTTTATTCTTTAAGAATGGCTCCCTGAGACCATTGGGTTTCCCAGCAGAGTAAGCTACACTATTCATTTACCACGGGAGTTACTAACCAGCAGTATTTAGTTACAGCTGGTTAGTGACTCCTGTGGTAAAATCAGAAATTTTACTGCGGCTTAGTAACTGGCCTGCCAATCAACTTAACTTTCCTTGAGTTATCAGTTAGTGCAGATTAAATACATTTAGTGCACGTTAAAATTCCCCTATTAAAACCAATGTTTGAAACTAATCAGAAAATACCTGAAAACTGGGAAAAATACATGAATAAAATGAAAATTGACCAAACCTTTTTTGCCTGAGCATATCCGTAGAAACTAGAAATTATGACAGTCTTGTGCACTTTCAGTTATAACAATTTCTTAGCATATTTGTTTTTCTTGCCATGTTTTTTCCCATGGCCCTCATTCCAGAACGCAGCCCCACAAACCACCTTAACTCTATTCCCCCACCGGTTCTCTCCATATGTCCTGTGCTTCAGGACGGGGAGAGCCGGCGAGGGGGGGGGGGGTGGAACAGGGACGGGTCACCCAGCAGCACATACAGGGCTGATTCAGATCATGGCTCTGTACATGCTGCCGGGCCTGCTGGGGCATAATGCTTATATCACCTCAGAGGTAATATAAGCAGCATTTTTAGGAGAATCGGGGCACGGCAGCCACCATCGGGGCCGGGGCCGGGTGCGAGGAGCTCCTCACCGCCCGATCCAGACCATGGGAGGCCATTATCCATATAAATATCATTTTCCAGAATGACTTTGCTCCCATCCATTCTGGAAAATGTGGTGTCCCCACATTTTGGTCAACCATACTGACACCCCTTCCTCTGAACAACTGGCCAGTCACTTTCCCAATAAAATATCTAGCATTCATGCTGAATTCTTTCCTAATGGAGTTCCTGTCCTTTCCTCTACTTCCCTCTGTTCTCCTCACTCATTGTCCAGTAGTCCCAGCATAACTATTTGCTCACCATCTTCATCTCAGATGACCTCTGCTGCCTTGTCTCATCTCTGGTTCTCATTTACTCCTGTCACAATGTGTTCCGTGTTCAAGCTTATTGTCTCCTCAAAGAAAATGACTTGGCCACTTGATCATCCTGGCTTATCATTTATTCACTAGCACTCTTTCCCATTGCGCTATCCATTATCAATGCCAATTTGTTATCTGGTACTGTTCCCAACCTCTGGATGAAAGTCTTAGTTTGCCTCATCTTGAAAAAGCCTTCGTTTGACAGGACATGTGTGTCAAATTACCATCCTGTCTCTAACCTTCTTTTCCTTTCCAAGATTCTTGAAAAACTTGTTTTACGTCCTAGAAAATCTGGTTTGCATCCTGGGTACAGCACAGAAACCATCCACACTTCTTTACTTAGTGATATCCACAACACTCTTGATCAAAGCAATATCACCCTTGCAGTCTCCTTAGATCTAGCTTCTGCTTTATGCTTGGTACGAGGGTTGCTATTTATATTTCTGGCCTAATAATGAAAAAACAAATATTTATGATCAAAATTGGTTTTATTGTTTTTCAAAATATTCTCCATGAAGATCAATATACTTTTGCATGCGTTTGAACCAATTTTTGAAGCACTTTTTCCACTCCGATTGAGGTAACTCCAAAACATGCGTTTTGAATGCATCAACCGCATCTTCGGGTGTTGAAAATCGTTGACCACGTAATTTGTTTTTGATGTGCGGGAATAAAAAGAAGTCAACGGGTGCCAAATCAGGGCTGTACGGTGGATGACCAATCAATTCGATGTTTTGGCGGGTGAAAAATTCCTTTGTTTGAGCCGATGTGTGAGAGCTCGCATTGTCATGATGAAGAATTATTCGCCTCTTCTTCGAATTTTTCCGAATTTCTCAGAAGACTTCTGGTAAACAAATGGTCATGTACCATTCAGAATTGACCATCCTACGTTGCTCTAATGGCACTATCGCCACGTGACCGATAATGCCGAAGAAACAGGCAACCATTTGCTTCAATGTGCTTCTTCCGCAAACAACTTTTGTTGGATTTGGCTCGTCTTGGAAGACCCATACAGTCGATTGCTGTTTTGTTTCGGCTCATATGCATAGATCCATGATTCATCACCTGTGTAGATGTTATACACAGTCTTTGATGCACCTTGAATGTATTTTTTCAACATTTCCTTGCACCAATCGACACGAGCCTTCTTTTGAGCGTTTGTCAGATTATGCGGGATCCAACACGAACAAATCTTTTTTACGGCCAAATGATCATGCAATATCTTATTGATGCTTGTCATACTAATGCCCAAAGATGCCTCAATCTCATGGTATGTCACATGACGATCTTGCTTTATCAGTTCACACACAGCATCGATATTTTCTGACACAACAACCGATTTTGGACGACCCTGACGGAATTCGTCCTGGAGCGAACGTCGGCCACGATTGAATTCGTTATACCAGTTTTTTACAGTGCTGTAGGATGGTGCTTTATCGCCGTATAAAAAATTAAGTTCATCGATGCACTCTTGTCTTGATAATCCACGTCGAAAGTTATGAAAAATAATCGCACAAAAATGTTCACGAGTTAATTCCATTTTTTGCCCGAGATGAATTTTTCAAGTTACTGTAAACAACAAATCACGCTCAAATGATAAAATGATATGAATAAGGTTATGTTCAACAATGTCAGTGTTCCAATGGAACCATTGGATGGTGCCTGGCAACACTTACTGTTGCTAAGGCCAGAAATATAAATAGCAACCCTCGTAGTTCACACTGTTCTCTGCTCTTGCCTCTGTGACCTGGGTTTTCGACAAACTGTTCTTTCCTGGTTTCATTCTTTTTTAACAGAGCATTTCTTTTCGGTCTACTTTAGCTCCCCTACCCCTAACTCCTATCCCCTTACCTGTGGTGTCCCTCGAGGTTCTGTTCTTGCCCCACTCCTCCTTAACATCATTGTTGCTCCTCTTGCTACCATTGTGCAGCATTCTAGAATCACAGCTTATTATTATGCGGATGATATCCTTCTCGTTCATCATACTCACCTCACCCACCCTGACTTGCCCCCACGAATCACTGTTTGTCCAAAGTAACCTCTTGGCTAAGAATCAATCTGCTTAAGCTCAATATTTCTAAGACCTCTGTCACCTGGATTACTAGAAATGCTGTTATTCTAACCATCTTCCCCATTTTAGATGGCATTTCTCTCCCTTTTTCTTTCTTCTTCAGATATTGGGATGTAATACCCAGGGCCGGCCTGTCCATTAGGTGGGCTAGGCAGCCACCTAGGGCAGTAGACCATGGCGGGTGGCAAAGAGGCTTCGTGCCACCCCTTTTATGCCCGTGGCAAGCCATGTTCTTTGACCCCTCTTCCGACACAACTTCCTGTTGGAAGGGAGCCAAAAGTGGCAGGTGGGTAGCAAAGCAATGGCACAAAGCTGCCGCTGCTGGCCCCCAGAAGACGGAATCAGTGGAAGCGTGGTTCAGTGTGGGAGGGGTGTGTGCAGGGGTACGGCCAGGGCTCCTGCTTGGGGCAGCAGAAACCCTTGGGCCGGTCCTAGTAATACTTGATTCAGGCCTGCATTCCATGATCAAATCAGCTTGGTTACCAGAAGCCCTTTCTATTCACTGCATCAGATCACATCCCTCTGTTCCTTTCTTAGTCCCTTCTCACTACCACACTAATCTTTAACCTAGTTATCTCTAAAATGGACTATTGCAATGTGGTCTATGCTGGTCTCTCCAATTATCAATTGAAAAAGCTCCAGATTGTCCAGAGGATTGCCATCAAACTACTTGCCCATGCTTCTAGATTTGATCATGTTACTCCCCCGGGTCTCCGCCAGGAACTATCATTTCAAAAATTTAAGAATGACTTTAAGATACGCCTCTTCTGATAGGCTTTTAACTTGTGTACACAAAAAAGCTGTAGCACATATAGTAGGCATGCAGTTATGATGAAAACAAAAACATAGTTTGTTTACAGTTAAAACAAAGTTTTTCTTGGTCTTGCACATGTCTAATATCAGTGCAGTTAAAGAAGTAGCCTTTCATTTCCTGAAAAAAATCAGCACCCTGATAGCCACCTCTCAACTCCTCAGCAGTCCCTCTTCACATCATAAACTTCATAGCGATGGTGCTTACCAGGGAGCATTTTGCACCCCAACCGGTTTCCCTGCACTCTGGTAAGAAACTGCAGATCACTATTAATCACTTTTCAAAAGAAACAAATGTGATAAGGATATACATAGGTAAAAAACTTTGGAGTCTTTTACCTAATGGGCACTAGGTGGCAGCGTGCATTCTAGCGCTCACTGAAGGCATGCTGGGACGCGCATTGCCAGCTAGTGTGAGGCCATGCCAGTGCAAGGCAATTCCCATGCTATCTGTGCAGCCCGCATTAGGGTTGCGAGTGAGTGGGTTAGGGGCAGAGAGTGGGTATGACGAGCTCAGCACAGTTAGCTCTGGGTTCATGCCACATACTATCTGAATTAGCATGGGTTCACCTAATGCCACCCATGCCACTGCTGCCCACATTAGGGGGAAGTGCTCCGCATTAACTGCTGGGTTCCTGCTGTCCACGCTGTTGACGGTTAACCTGCTGGTGTTGCACCTAACACCCATAGTTTCATCACTTTTGGTGCATTAGATTTAACACCCTAGCACCCATTAGTAAATGGAGCCTCTTTGATTTGTTTCTGGACTATTTGACTTTTTTCCCCAGTTTTCATTGATTTTTTTTACTTTGTTTCACACATTGAATTGTTGCTTTATTAATAAAACAGTTTTATCCTGCATTAGAATTTTTTAATGGGTCGAAATGGGGCTTATGCTACTTCATAGGCTAATGTGCATTAAACTGATTTTGTAAGCACTTTAAGGCACATATTTCCTAAAGGTCAGCATGTTAAATGCCACTGAGCCCATAGAAATAAAAGCGCCCTGGGTATTTAATATAGTTAATGTCATTAACGCGTGTTAAATCCTTTAGTAAGCATGCCCCTAATGTTTAAGGCACCTTAAAGAACCAAATGCACACCAACAAACACACATCCCTAAAATAGGACTACAGCTCAACTTTCACAGATCCTTTGCCATATTTATTTATTTAACAGGTCTTTTATGCTGCTTTATCATTTCAATCAAAGCAGTTTGAATTGAAACTTAAACTTGCTAATGTACATTAAACAGGGACATTGATAACTTGGAATTTTCTGAGGTGATGGAGAATTAAGTGACTTGCCCAAGGCCACAAGGAGTGCTAGTGGGAATTGAACTCTGGTCTCTTGGTCTCCAAGCCAGTGCTCTAACCATTAGGCTACTCCTCCACTCTGTTAGGTCCCTCAGTAGGCTATTTTCATTTCACCATTTTTTGTATTCCCTTCACAATGTCTGTTAATTGGCTCTCTTCCTTATCTATACTACTCTCTTCTCTTTACAGCATGAGACGTAGATAGTCTCAAACTCTCTGAAGCTATTTCATCTGTTCTCCTATCCTCATCTCTGTTCATGTCCCTGGATTACACTACTACATCATAGACATCCGATTTCTTTATTTAGATGCATCTTCTTCTTTCTCCCTGATCCCATCTGACTACTCCTAGGGACTGTTCTCTTCATTACTCCTTTTCATTGACATCTGCTTCATTTATTTAAACATACTAAATCAATCATATCTTTTGCTTAACTGGCTGTCTACTTCAATGTGCAGGATATACTGAGCAGAAGCACACTGAACGTGGACCCACCGCATTTATGTGGTAAGTCTATAAAGGCTTCAGGGAAAGTTACACACTAGAAACACACAGAAGCCGTGATTCTGAAGGACTTGTGTGTGTTCTTTAGGCAATCTCTAATTTATAAGCGCTGCGCAGATCCCATCATGTACGCGTTCAGTTGGGGGCGGAGCCTGGGTAGAGCACAGCCAGGGCCTGAATTCACACACAAAGTTATAGAATATTATAATTTACACCTGCATCTTCCAAATTTAGTCACTGGTGTTTACACCTGTTCTAGAGCAGGCGTCACTGCCACGCTTTGGATAAAGCGCACTGATACAGCCCTAATCAATAAGGTAAGGAAATACTTTACTTTATAGCATAGGCCTCACATATATTCATACCAATGCACATAAACTGTGCTGGAGTTTATAGAATTTATTTTTTCTTTTCTTTTTTCTATTTTGTAGTATTTAGTTCACGCCTTTCTAGTAGTTCAAGGTGAGTTGCATCCAGAGGGCTTACAATCTTAGTTTGTACTTCAGGCAGTTGAGGGTTAAGTGTCTTGCCCAAGGCCACAAGGAATACCAGTGGGATTTGAACCCTGGTATTTCCGGTCCCTCTTAGATGCTTATTTACTAAAATGCTTTTATTTTGGCTATTAATGTACATTATCTGAAAAATCATAATCTCTGGTAGCTTCAAAAACCTTTGTGGTAACCTATCAGGGTGTTTCCAGCACTTGGGGGAAGGCAGCTGTGCCCCTAAAGTGGAACAATGGTGATTACAACACATCCATGGCACAGTTGTTGAGGAATAAATCAAATATCTTATTAAAAAGAAAATCTTTAATTCAGATTTTTTTTTACCAGAATTCATTATTTAACAATATCTCAAATCTCTAAATCTCTATCAAGTATCCCGCTTCTAGCGAAAATCATCGAGAAGGTTGTACAACAACAACTTCACCATCATGTTGAAATAAGTGCACCCCTCGACCCTTGCCAACATGGCTTTCAGGAATCGCACGGGGTCGAAACACTCCTGACCACCTTATTCAACACACTTACCATCGGACTGGATAACATCAAACAAGGGTATGCTCTGATCTTCTTGGACATTGCAGCAGCCTTTGACACAGTGTGTCACGAAATACTCCTCTCCCGCCTCAACGAGAAGGGCATTCAGGGAAATGCTCTAACATGGTGTGCATCATATTTGACAGATCGATGGCAACATGTACGTGCCGGCCCCTCCACTTCCGCACCTTTCCTTCAAGAAAAAGGCGTCCCCCAAGGATCGTCACTTTCAGCCCTACTCTTCAACATTTCAATGCAGCCCTTATGTAATCTCATTCAATCCTTCAACATTAACTACCTGATTTACGCCGACGATGTGCTTCTTTACATGCCTTTCCTGTTAGACAAACCAGACCTGGCACCCCTTACTACCTGTTTCAATGCAGTCACAGATTGGTTACTTACACAGAAGCTAAGAATAAATTTTAAAAAGACAGAGGTCCTGTTCCTCACAAGAAACTCATCATTCAATCCACCTAGCTCCCTGAAGGTCAGAGATGCTGAACTCATAAGCAAACCATCAATTCGATACCTTGGAGTTATCCTTGATCAACAGCTCAATATGAAGGCCAAGATAAGCAATATGGTTAAAGCAATTTACAACAAAATCAGAACACTTCGCCATCTGAGACCACTCCTGGAACCAGAAGATTTTCGGACCGTTTACCAAGCTCTTGTGACCCCGCATTTTGATTACGCTAATGCCATATTATACGGCCTTCCAAAATCCACCATAAACCCGCTGCAACTAGCCATGAATGCAGCAGCCCGAATTCTGCAAGGTTCTTCAAGGAAGGAACATATAACACCAATACTAAAAAATTTGCACTGGCTCCCAGTTCAAAGCAGGATAACCTTTAAGGTGCTGACTATGACATTCAAAGCCTTGAACAATTGCTCCTCTACCTCAATCATAAACCTTATCCAGAAGACACCCCCTAACAGAGCGAGAAGATCAGCTGCTATAAATACACTGAGCTTACCAAGGCAGATCACGAAATGTTCACAAGCAGCCAGGGCCAGAGCCTTTTCGCTCTATGCACCTACCTTCTGGAATGCCCTACCCCCGCCATCAGGGCTATCTTGGTTATCTCCCAATTTAGAAAGGCACTTAAACATCATCTATTCATACAGTACTACAATGATCAGGATCACTCTCCACAGCGAATCACGCCCATTGACCCACATAAACGACCCACGAGTAACGACCATGTTAGATTGAAATCGAACCCGCCGGACCTGGATCCCCCGACAAGTAGCACCACCTTCACCCCAACATCAACCATTACACGGATGAGCCAATAGGACACAACCAAGTTATTATTGAACATATGCTGTAATATACCTGTATATATATGTATATAGTTACCCTGTTTTTTGTACCCTGTTACAAGTCCCCACGTTATATTGTAAATCCAGTGCAGACCTTCTGCCCTGGACAGTTGTGTTTGATGTAAACCACACTGATGCAGAAAAGCGCGGTATATAAGAAAGTTAAATAAATAAATAAATGTCTCCTCTTCTCTTGCAAGGACATGCAATTATCCTTCACTGGGTGCTTAGCCTCCACATTCAAATCTAAGAGCTGTGTAGAATCCTTTATTTATAGAACTTTAGTTAGGAATGAAAATTCACGAAAAAGATTTCTTCTAAAGTGACATATCTCATGACTCATAGACTGTCTGAGCCTTTTCTTCAAAGAATCAGCAAAAACCTGTGTAGCAAGCAACACTTGTGACTAACAAAAGTACCATTTGTGCAGTCTGAATAAGCGAGAAAAAATGAGTTTAGTCAGGCCAATGGGTAAGTAACATTCTTCTGCTCATATAGGGTCTTTCTACTTCTTGCCAAGGCTTTATGCTCGATGATTTTTTACTGTACAGCATCTACTGTGGGTCTAATATATCAAGAAAGCTTTGATAAATGAATCCTTTATACAAATCTCTCTTAAGACAAACTTGAATATATGTAAAGCAATATTGAAAGAAAAAAACCCTAAATCATAATAATTAATGGATTTTCTAGGAGAATCTTTCTGAGCAATGCATTTCCTTTCAGAGTTCAAAAGCTCTTTAATACATCTGAGGTTCACATATTCTAATTGGAAAAAAGAATATGTTCCGAAGAGTTGAAAATAATGGCTTCCTTATCGTCCCTCCAGTCTAGTCCCGAACCTCTGGGTCGAGTACGTCCTCCCACAGCCTGGAGACTGAGCATGTCACACTTTTTGGTGTCACTAGCATAAGTAGTCCAGGGTCCGCCTCCACCATTCATTTACTCAGTCTCCAAGCAGCGGAAGGAGGTGTGAGTCCAGAGGTCGGGACTCACTGGAGCAACGATTAAGTCAGGGGAGAGTTTTAGATAGTTTTAGATTATGTGATAGTGTTTAAAGAATTCAAAAAAAAAAAAAAAAAGGGGGGGTTACTGCCCCTTTAAATCGGCGAGTTTTGGTAGTGAAGTTAATTTGAAGTTGAAAACCTGGTATGTGGTCTGCCCCCCTTCTCCCTCCTCTCTGTCGCGGCAGCGAGTGCAGAGAGAGTGAGGGAGCTGTGTAGGGGCCTCCGGCTTCCGATCCCTCTGAGCGGGAGAAGAGCCATGGAGGCGCGCCGCTCGAGCAGAGCACATGATGTGAGTTGTGCTTTGCAGCGGCGGTAGCAGCAGAAGAGGCCCGTCTGCTGCCGGAGGTGTTTGCTGGCAAGTCGGCAGCTGGTCTTACCTCAGAACGCCGGTTTATGGAGCGTCGGGGTTTTCAGTTCCTTTCAGGTAAGCGCTGGAGGCTTCAGTGAGCAGGCAGTTTCGACTGATGGGCTTTGGAGCAGGTTCCCTTCAGGCGGGCAGGCCTAGAGCGCGTGGACATTTGCGTGGGAAGCAGTAGCCTGAGGGTACTGAGCTTCGGGGGGGGGGGGGGCCCCATTTAGGGTGGTTAGTGAAGCTGTGTTGTTTTTTTTTAAGATTGTTTCATCGGATGAGGAGCTGGTAAAAAAAACCAAAACAAAACAGTACATAAACGGAGTTGGTGTGGAATTCTGTTGGTTAAGCAAGGATATTAGACACCATATATACCTGCTAGGCCTCGTTGCCTCCTGTGTGGGGTCCGTAGAGGGGTAGTCTCGGAGGCAGGAGTGTGCAGAGGCTGTGCTCAAGAAGCCGCCCTCATGGATATGGCAGAGCACAGTGACATGGGGGGGGGGATTGCTACGGAGGCTGCTGAGGGGGCAGAAACTCGGGCCTCCCCTGTGATACCTCAGGAGCCGGTACCTGGACCTTCCTCGGCTCCAAAGGCCCCCTTACCCCAAGCGTCGATGCAAGGGGGATTGGGGGCTATATTTTCCCAACAATTTTTGTCATTGCTCCAGCAGGCTCTGGGTGGTTCCGGGTGTAGGATACCAGAACCTAAGGGAGCAGGGGTCCAGGCGGTGAAAAGACCAGGGACTCCATTAGAGGGAGCAGAAGATAGTGTTGCGGTCAAAAAGATGAAACTGAGAGTGGACAGTTCTGAACAGATCTTGCCTGTGGAGGATCAGTCAGAGCTTTTAGAGGACTCTGATATGGATCAGGATTTGAAAGAGGGGGAGTTACAGGAACTGGAAGACCAGTGTTCCGGAGAGAGGAGCTTTCGGCGCTCATCATGGAAATGCTGAAAGCATTGAATATGCCGACCGAGGGCCAGGCGGAGGATGCCTCTTTGGAGGATCCCTTATTGCAGGCCATTAGAAAGTCTCAGTGTGCATTTCCCATTTTGACGTGAACGCTCTGTCCATTCACGCTTCGATTTGTGGAGCATGGGTGGCCAGGGCATGCCTGCGCTGGGCTCAGAGATTGAAAGGTCTGCAGGTAGAGGGAGCGACGGAGGAAGTGTCTCGCATTGAATCAGGAGTGGCATATTTGGCAAATAGCCAATATGATCTGATTAGAGGTGTGTCTAAAAGCATGGCATCGGTAGTGGTGGCACGGAGGTATCTCTGGCTCCATAATTGGGTGGCAGATGCGGCCTCTAAGGCGAGACTAGGCAAGCTGCCCTTTAGAGGGAAGTTCCTCTTTGGGGATGATCTGGAGAAGCTAGTAAAGGACTTAGGGGAGTCAAAGGGGGGCAGGTTGCCGGAGGACAAGCAAAAGCAGAGTCCTTCTGTGGCGCCCTCCAAAAGTCAGCAGAGGGAATTTTGGCATTTTCGCCAGTCAAAGTTTGGTCAGTTTCAAAGAGGACATTCCCAGTATAGATCCTTGGGGTTTCGAGGTTTTAGGGGAGCGGGCAGAGGTTTCGGGGCTTCTACCTCCTCCAACATTAAGAAACCACAATGAAGGGACGAGGGTCCAGGCAGGATTGGTACCCGTCGGGGGTCGCTTAAGAGACTTCTTTCATGCTTGTCACTTTCTACTGTCTCATTCTTATCACCTTTTCCACTGATAAACAATAAAGTCTTCACCAAACAAAACTATGCTACAGATGGTTGATGTACCAGTTACTGATTTATTACCTACCTACACAACCTTTTAAAATAGCAAAAGGTAACAATTAAAAATAAAATTGTTAAAACACAATACAATCCAAAAATCATAAAACAAAATCAAAATACAATAAAACATAACAGATACAAAAGAAAAATTATACCAGTATAATAAAACCAATCAAGCTGATCTCTGGAAGGGGCAGCATGGAAAAACCAAATAAATAAATAACCAAATAAATAAAAGCTTTTATAATTAGCTGTGTTTTGATCTATGACTATCCATGTTCAAATGTACAACTCATCGTAAATGTAGAGTCATTAGAAGGGAAAAGTGTTCTCTTTATGATGCAGTTTCTCCTCCCATTCAATATTAAGTAAATAGTATTTTCCTATGAGCATAAATAGAAAAACAGCTCTCTTAGTTCAGTGGTAGAGCATCTTGGTGTGAAAAAAGTCCCCTCAGTACAAGGACAGATGGTGCCTTGCTTGTTGAGGATGAGGTATTCAGTAAGCAAAACAGAAAGCACAGCTAAAGAAAACTAACACAGAGGCAACTGAAAATGGATTACATAATAAACCTTATGTAATGGGCACTAGTTTATCAGCATCAGCATTATGACTCATGGAGACCATGTTCACAGCTGCTCGTGCACAGAGCTAGCATGTCTAGTGTACTCCTCAGCGATGAGAAGTTCAAGCCCCTGGAGAGAGAGAGAAAATGATTGCTTCAACATCACTCCCTCCTCTTCTACTCCAGATCCACTACTTCTCTTCCTAATAGTTAGAACAATAGCCTGAGAACCAAGGAATCCAGGGCTCAAAGCCCACTGCCACCCCTTCTGAACTTGAGCAAGCACCTTAATTCTCCATTGCCTCAGGTACTAACTTGGACTGAAAGACTTCTGAGGATGGAAAAATACTTGAATGCAACTTGTCTTGAATTACTACTGAAAAGGCTAATCCAAATCCTACATCTCTTTCCCTTACCCTATGCTACTTGGGAGGGGGAGGGCTGGAGCAGGAAATGGAGGGCTATACTCTAGGCCAGAGGTACTCAAATCCAGTCCTGGAGGGCCACAAACCAGTCAAGTTTCCGGGATATCCCTAATGAATATGCATGATATAGATTCAAATACAATGGAGGCAGTTTTATTTATTTATTTAACTGTATTTATATCCCGCTTTTCACCGGGTCAAAGCGGTGTAACACATAACAGAGTGGGGGGGGGGGATCAATGGTTATAGGGTGGGGCCATCACCATGGGGCAACATTAAAGATTTGGGATGGACATAGACATGTACAGTCCTACAGTTTCTAATCAAAGGTTCTTGAAGAGGTGGGTGGAGTTTCTGTTCAGAGATGTTCAGAGATGTTCACGGAATAGGACCGTTTTCAGCTGTTTTTTGAATGATGTGAGTTCACCATTGTTTCTGATGTGGTTCTGTAGAGAGTTCCAGAGGGATGGAGCATAAAGTTCGAAGGCTCTGTTGCAGGTTCGTTGTGTGGCCTTGGTTCTTTTGTGGGGGACGGTGATGAAGTTAGTGGAGGTTTGTCTGGTTGTTCTGTTGTGGATTGGGCGAGACAGTAAGGTGTGGAGCGGGGTGTTCTGTGTTTGGTGGATGGTTTTGTGGGTGAGTAGGATAGCCTTGTACTTGGTTCTTGCTTCAATGGGGAGGATGTGTAGGTCTCTTAGGATTGGAGTCATGTGGTCCCGCTTTTTTGCATTTTGAATAATCCTTGCCGTAGTGTTTAAGGCAGTTCGGAGGGGGTTGGTTTGTGTGGCAGTGCATGCAAATATATCTCATGCATATTCATTAGGGATATCCCAAACACCTGACTGGTTTGCGGCCCTCCAGGACTGGATTTGAGTACCTCTGCTCAAGGCCATAGTCCAATAGAGATGGGACAAAAGACTTACAAGTCCAGACCTAGCTATACTTCAGGCTGTCACCACCAAGATGTACCAAAGATTTTCCCAAAACACACCAGCAGGTCAATGCCACATGGGTTGAGAAGCACTGAAATAAGGAATGGTTGTTTAACCTTTCAAACACTAAAATCAAAGACTATTCTATGAAGCTCATGGTTTGAAAACAGATCATAGAAAGTACTTTTTCAAGCAGCACATAATCTAGTTCTGGAATCTGTCAAGGCAACTAACATAGCAGAGTCATAAGGGGTTTGGGCACATTCCTGGAAGGAAGTCTATAAAAAACTGTGATCAGAAGTGTTATCGAGTTCTATTAATGCTTTGCATTTATTGATGTATTTAGTTTTATTATCTAATGCATTGGGGGTAGGGAGGCAATTTTATAAACTCCTTTTAGCACATTTGTGGCAAAATATTTGCAAAAACAGGGCTTTTATAAAATTACCTCAGGAATCAAAGCCTGTGTGATGATATGAATAAGTGTACCTCTACTATAGGCATTGCTGTAGGTGCAGTCTGGGCCGAGCACACTATGCACATTGGGCCCAATATTCAAAGGAATTAACATGATTAGCAGACCTGCCTACCGTATTAATCCCCCTAGCCAGGATATACCCCTAGCTGAATATCCGTGGGTGCCACTGCACACCCCAATGCTATCTGGTTAGCATCAGGAAATCTGGGGGCAACATCCGGTTATCGCTAAGTGGTAAAATTCAGGCACAGTAAAGTTCATGCATCCCATGATGTGGGGCCAGGCACGGCCATTTTACAACATGGTGGTGGAGGGGCAGGAGTCTGTGGACAATTCTCCCATCTCATCATTTAAGGTACTGGGGGCTGCAAGGGTTTGGGGCAGCTGGGCCACCAGGGTTTTTGTTTCTGTTGGGGGGGGGTCGGTGACCGAGTGGGGGCAGCAGCCGATAGCATTGAAGGCTTTCCGGGATGCCTGAATCATCTGTGGTGAAGTGTCACACTTCACCTCAGATGATCCTGTTGGTCTGGGACAGCATGCCAAACTTGCACTGACTTCTGTGCGCATGTGTTTGACTTTCTCTCTCAGTTTAATGCTGACTTTTTGAGCACTGGATAATTTTGCATATTGCATCCCAGCGCAAAGAATCAGAGTTAAATGTGTGCTATGAAATCCTGAGCTAGAGCTTTAAGCTCAGGGTTTCTGAATCAGCCTGTAAGTGTGTGTGACTAGTGTCTAGTAATGAGTGATGCTGAGCATAAAAGTACCCCAGAGTTGCTCCTGTACACCTGTATTTTTAGTCCCCTTCTCTTCCTCCTCCCATGGCCCTGCCATTTACCCATGACTAAAAGCAGGGCCGTACAATTGGGGTCAACATTATTAGCACCCTTGAAATTCAACCCCTTAATGTCCAATATCTTCAGAGCAAAAGTGGCCAGTGAAATGACTTTGGACTATATATGTGCATATATTTGACACATAAAAGAATAAAATAAAGCAAGACCAATTAAAAAAGGAAATAGTATAAAAACTGGTACATTGCCAGAACGTGATTATTCAAACAATCAAAGTTAGGCAAAAAAGGAACAAAAGTCCATTGAAACAACTCTTATAATGGAACAAAAATATCCCACTTAACTCGTTTAGTGGATCACATCCAAACTGCAGTTTGGATTCCTTTGGATGTGATCCACTAAATTATATCCTGTTGTTAAGAAATCTGATGCAGAGCTCATGGAATTGTTCTGAGCTCGAAACACGGTGCTGTGTTACTATTAAGACGGGAAATTTCTGCATATGGATTTACATCTTACTCTTCAAAAACCTTTGAGGCATGGGTTCTTGTACACACAAGTTAAGCGGGATTTTTTTCTTCCATTATTTCGTATTTTCACTTCGTGGTTTTTACACTTTGTGTGACGCATTTTGTGTTTATTGAAAGAGAAAATAGGAAACTTTATTATTCGAGCAACTGTGCTTCTCAAAACAAAGGTGTATGTTTACTAAATGGCGGTAGCGGACTCTGTGCGATATCAGAGCCTCGGCCTCATTGAAATAGCGGAGTTCCTTCTCCACACATTCTAAACATTTGCCTGACAAATCAAGGGGCCATGGCTCCGATATTGCACGGAGTCCACTACTGCCATTTAGTAAACGCACCCAAAGATTCCAACATTTATAATAGTTGTTTCAATGGACTTTTGTTCCTTTTTTGACTAACTTTGGTTGTTTGGGTTATCGATTTTTAGTGAGTTAGGACACATGGTAGTTTTTGAAATATATTTTAGGACATGATTATTGGCACCCTTGTAAACAATTCAAATCAGTTTGAACAGAAGAACCACATTCCCATTGCAGTAAATGTAGACACACCTGTGATCATTTGTCAGTACTCATATAACTTGAATCAACCATTCAATGATGGCTCTAATGTTTAAAATGGCCACATTCACTCCCTGTTCCATTTTCACAATGGTGAAGACAAGAGAGCTGCCTGAGACCGTAAGAAAAGCCATTATCACCAAACATCAAACTTCAAAGGGGTAGAAGGCCATCTCCAAAGACCTTGGGATTCCTGTGTCTACAGTTCATAATGTTATTAAGAAGTTTTCTGTTCATGGAACTGTCCAGGACCTCCCAGGACATGTGAGAAGTCTGAATGCTAGTGCAAGCCATTGGAAAAACAAAACATACAGCATCCAGGCTCACCTGAGCAATCTGGAATGGTTGTTTCAATCCATACCATACACTGCACACTAAACAAAGAAGGACTTCAGGGGTGAAGAACCCCACTGCTCAAAGACAGACATAAAAAAGCATGCCTGATCTTTGCCTAAACTCACCTTGAGAAATCAAAATCCTTTGGGGAAAATGTTCTGTGGAGAGATGAAACCAAACTTGAGCTCTTTGGCAATGCAGGACAACGATGCAGTTATATATGAAGAAATTAAGCTTATAAGGAAAAAAACACCCTTTCAACAGTTGAATATGGTGGAGGTTTCATAATGTTGTGGGGCTGTTTTGCTGCCTCCGGAACTGGAGGCCTGGAACGTATTAAAGGAATCTTGAAGTCAGAGGACTACCAAGGTAATTTGGGAGTGAAATGTGCTACCTAGTGTCAGAAAGCTAAGTCTAGGTCTAGGTCAAAGGTTATGGGTCCTCAAGCAGGGCAATGACCTAAAACATACATCCAAAAGTACAAAAGAATGGTTAAAAAGTTAAAAAATTGACTGTTTTAAACTGGCCAGCAATGAGTCCTGATCTTAATCCAATCAAGAACCTTTGGAAAGAGATGAAATCTGCCATTGGTAAAAGGAATCCTGGAAACATTCATGAGCTGGAACAAATCGCATTTGAGGAGTGAGAGAAACTATCAGCAGACAGACGTAGCAAACTTATAGATGGCTACAAGAAATGTTTGAGGCTGTCATCACTGCCAAGGGTATGCAACCATATATTAGTGAAGGGTGCTATTAGTCCTGTCCAGGTCATATATTTCTTTTAAATCAGAAATTACTATGTCTAAATTGCACAGATCTTTTTTTTGTTGTTGTATCCCTTTGAACATACTATTAAAATATTATGATGACATACAGTTGAAATATTTCCATTTCTCAAGCTATTTTAAACAACATACCTAAAATGCAAGGGTGCCAATAACGTTGACCGCAACTGTATTTCCAACAGCAGTGATTGTGCACTCTGACTGATTCCAACTTTCTTTGCAGGTATGGTAATCAATACAAAAGCAATAGGAAAAGGTCAGGGCTTTCAGTTTTTGACAGAAAAATGAAATCGTTCTACTTTTGTGAGGATGAAGTGGGGCTGACTGCTATTCCTATCTACTCCAGTTTTATTTCCTTAACTCACTTTCCTCTCCCCCAAAAATATTTTATATCTATTTATCTAAAAGGGGGGGGGGGGGGTGTCACATGAGTTGGAATGTACATAGATGGACATGCTTCCCAAAGTACGGTAAACAACAGATAGCACGGGACTGCGGTAACTGTTACTGTATGCTAAAAGTGCAACCGCAGTCAAAACTCCCATGCTAATGGATTATCTCAGGACGAGGCAGGGACTGGACCAGTTTAGGGCAGAGAGTGAGAGTGACTGCACATCAGCGCAGACATCATTAGCTCATGCTGCCACTGTTATAGTTAGCAGGAGTACGCTCACTGCCAACTGAGTGGGTAGCGTTAAGCGCATCCGCATCAAGGGCAGCTACAGTTCGCATATCAGCGTCCCCTAACCCGTGCTAAGTGCACCGGATGCTCCTATCAGTTAGCACAGGTCAGGCCCGGCCTCTGTGCTCATTTTCAGCACTTAGCCCATGATAAGCTGCTGAAATTTAGAAACGTTAATAAACATGCCCCATAGTAAAATAACTTGGTATCCATGCAGAAAAGATACACCAGGCACGGCCAAGGCCAGAGTAAGGGTATTGAGCATCCTAGGCAAATCTTCAGCTTTATCCCCCCCCCCCCCCGACCTTTCTATACTTAAACTCATCAATCATAATCCTCCCAATGCCAGCTCTCCCACAACAATAGGACTGGACATTACTTTAAGGGGATTTTTAAAGGGACATTTGAGTTAAATCAGTAATGTCCGAGGAAGAACATGTACAAAATGCCAATGTCTACTCTATGTCTCTGGATAACTTAAGGAGCGTAGATGTCCTGAGGGTGCACATGAGCAGCCACATACACGTCCATCTCCGACATCCAGCGGCATAGCACTGTGAAAGCAGGAGCTCCCATTTCCCGTCAGTGTTCATCAACATGGTATAAACTGCAGGGGATGATAGTAGAGTTCCATCTCCACACCTTATAAACATTTGCCTGGCAAAACAAGCACTTTTCAGATGTCTATCTTTAGATGCAATTTGGGACATCCAGGATGTTTCTGAGATCATAAGAACACAGGAACAAAAAAAATGCCGTACTGGGTCAGACCAAGGTCCATCAAGCCCAGTATCCTGTTTCCAACAGTGTCTAATCCAGCTGACAGGTTCCCAGAAAGGTACGTAGGTTCCACAATACTTGTTCCAGGGTAAGCAGTGGATTTTGCGAGTCCTCTTTAATAATGATCTATGGACCTTACCTCCAGGAACTTGTTCAAAATGTTTTTGAACCCAGCTACACTAACAGCTTTTACTACATTCTCTGGTAACAAATTACAGAGTTTGATTACACGTTGAGTGAAAAAATATTTTCTTTTATTACTCTTAAATGGGTTATTTTGTAGCTTCATTGCATGTCCCTTAGTATTTTTACTTTTTGATGGCGTAAACAACCAATCTACATTTACCTGTTCCACTCCATTCATTAATTTACATACTTCTACCCCCCTCTGTCGTCTCTTTTCCAAGTTAAAGTGCCCCAACCTTTCAAGCCTTTCCTCATAGGGGTATCCTTCCATGCCCTTTAC
Source organism: Ichthyophis bannanicus (assembly GCA_033557465.1). Taxonomy (NCBI): domain Eukaryota; kingdom Metazoa; phylum Chordata; class Amphibia; order Gymnophiona; family Ichthyophiidae; genus Ichthyophis; species Ichthyophis bannanicus. The sequence goes on from CM066032.1 coordinate 724,968,240, forward strand.
CATTTTGGTGGCTCTTCTCTGTACCTTTTCTAATAAGGCTATATCCTTCTTAAGATAGAGCGACCAGAATTGCACACAGTATTTGAGGTGCGGTCGCACCATGGAGCGATACAGAGGTATTATAATATCCTTTGTTTTATTCTCCATTCCTTTCCTTATGATACCTAGCATTCTATTTGCTCTCTTGGCCGCCGCTGCACACTGGGTGGAGGATTTCAACATGTTATCCACAATGATGCCTAAATCTTTTTCCTGGGTGGTGGTTCCTAATGTGGAACCTTTCATTGTGTAACCATAGTTTGGGTTGTTCTTTCCTAGGTGCATAACTTTGCATTTGTCCACATTAAATTTCATCTGTCATTTGGATGTCCAGGCTTCAAATTTATCAACGTCCTCTTGCAATTTTTCACAATCAGGCGGGGATGTCCAGGTTATTAAGAACACCCCACTATGCCTCCATTCAGACATGGACATGTCGTCCGTAGACCCAGCTTCTAAAATGGCTCCAGGGACATCTCCGTGATTTGGACATCTGCATACCCATTGTAGACATCCAATTGCAAATAGTGCTTTCAAAATAATCCCCTCTAATTTTTAATACAAAACTTTGCTTTGCATGTGCCCATTTTCTCTGCAGTCGAAGAAGAATGTACTGTTTGTTCTTTGAGTTTGTGTGGCTGTCAGGATCTACTTTTTTGCTTTGACTGCTGCTCCTCTCTGCTGCCCCTCAGAAGGTGCTGAATTATGTGATCAACTTCTCTTGCCTAATCGTTGAGCTGGACCTGATCAGGGTGTCTGTCTACTTGTTCAATGCCTTGTAATAATGTGTTGCTCTCAGCAAGGGATACAGCCATCACTTACCACAAAATAGGAATCATAGGTAGAGTAGAGAAGGGAAAGCAAGTATAAGACAGGATTATACAGAGGTTGTTGTCTTTGTTCTTTTATGGGAAGTCCTGTTTTCTCTATCAGCTTTGGGAAATGTACATGACTTTGAATATTTTACAGTAGCAATGGGAAGGCATCTACAGCCGTTCTTTTCCAGTTTAAGCCACTAGAGGTCCCTAGCAGCATTTATCACCAACAGTTTGCACAATAGCAATATTCAAACTACATTTCATTGTTTTACTTAACCTGTGATTATTGCCATCTGGTGTTTAGTCAGTTTTTGCTTTAGTTAAATAATCATCCACTATTTAGTCTCCCCTCGGCGGCATACTGCGCATTTTCCCTTAAATTCCTAGAGATACTATTGTTAAAGCAGGCACTTTCTATAGACGTTACACTCTAATCATGAAAGATTTTTTTTATAATGATAATTAACAGAACAGTAAGATTCTAATAAAAAAAAACCCTAGAAAATATGCATTGCTGCAATTTTAACAAAATAAGCCCTAATGTGAATTATTTAGAATTTTCCAGCTCTTGCTAGCAGACAAGCAAAGCACTATATACGAGGCCAATATTCAAGAAGAGTTCCTAAATCTATAACCTCAGCTTCAGTTTTCAACATAAGATTTGCCATAGTGGGACAGACCAAGGGTCCATCAAGCCCAGTATCCTGTTTCCAACTGCGGCCAATTCAGGTCACAAGTACCTGTCAGATTTTCAAACAAGGTACACAGATTCCATACTGCTTATCCCAAAGGTAATCAACAAAAAATACCAAACACCCGAAAAAGTATTCAAATAATAAATCACACAAAAAAGAATACTACCTATACCCTCCACCATTCAATGTTAACTTTTGTCGGGCATAAACCAAGCGAGGGACAAAACTGCTCGTCACTCACAAATGGTACATGCCCCTTTTTTTGATTAAATACAAATCATATTCATCAGAATTTTTTTGTGATTTAAAATCAGCAAAAGAGCGAGTCACACTTAACTCATCCACCGCACGACGTGCACGTTTTGGGGCAGCCGCCCCTGTATCAAGTGCCTCCAAGGAAATGCAGTGTGTACGCTCATCCACACATAACTGATAAAAAACGCCGACTTACTCGCCGGTAAAGTAGAGGAAACAACTACCAGGATTGGCTGACAAAAATCCCGCCTATCTGTTCAAAACCAATCACATAAAGGATAAACCCCCAACCAAAACCAGGGCCTCCACAGTGAAAGGTGGAATACACCTTTTGACTTGATTGCTTTGATAATGGAACGAACAGCCCAAGAGGAGGTGACACTTGATGCATTAGTATCGGATGCTCATGTAACATTAAAAAAATCAGTGGAGACTTTGGTCTTTCAATTGAAGGAGGAAGAAATTAATCGACAGTTGAAGGGTTTTTCTGACTATTTGAAGGCTTTCAAGAATCGCAAATATCAGCGGGACAAATCGGATTATGAGGCTGGACATGTATATTATTGGATGTATGATTCTGATTCTGACGTTGCACAGAAAAAGGTGACTTTCGAAGTCTCCTCGGATGACACTGAGGAGGAAACCTCAACCGCTTCTAATAAACAAAAAGCGTGGGATTTTTCGGTTTTTCGAGGGGCCGGGCCTCGGGGACGCCGACCGCGGAGGACCGAGTCTTATCGGGAGGGAGATCCCCCGTTCACCCGACAGAGAGCCCGACAGTTTCACGATCTTTAGTGGTGAATTTAACTAATAAACCTTTGGACTTGTCTTTGGAACAGTTTTTAAATTTGGGTTTATCCTTTATTCCGACGGTGAATTACAATCCCTTTACCATGCGTGCAGCATTGTACAGGTTCTTTCGGAAGTTGCATGTGTTACGTTTTTTTGCAGCTGAACGGTGTGAACAGCAGGATTTGGTTCCCCCATCAGTGGTAGCGCCTATTTCCACATGGATGCCTCCTGGTGTACCTGATCCAGTTATTGCCACGTACTTTTAATATTGTTGACCACAATGGCTTTAGGGGATTTGTGTTGTCCTGGTTCTCTTCTTCTCTCCCATTGCTCTTTCAGTATTTGTTCTGGTGGTTCCTCCTCTACTGCTATCCTACTCTCAGTTGGTGTACCCCAAGGGTCTGTTCTGGACCCTCCCCTTTTCTCTCTCTACACCCAGTCCCTTGGTGCTCTCATCTCCTCATGTGGATTTCAGTATTGTTTTTATGCTGATGATTCTCAGACCTATCTTTCTACACATGATATTTCTCCATACTGCAGGCCCGTATCTCTGGCTGTCTTTCTGACATCGCCACCTGGCTGTCTCACTGCCATTTGAAACTAAACATGAACAAAACCAAACTTCCTATTTTGCCCCCTAAGCCTCCCCCTCCCCTTCCTCCTTTCTCTGTCTCTGTTGATAGCTCTAAGGTGACTGGAAGGCAAGTTCTAAGGCTGAATGGAAGGAGGTAAGCATGAATTTGAAGTGAAGAAAGTAAGAAAGGGAGCAAGATTTGAGCCAAATGCACTCAGCTATAAATGAATGTGTACAATCAATTTGTACTCTTCTACTTCCTGTTAATCTTGGTGTCATTTTTGACTCTTCCCTTTCCTTCTCCTCACATATCTAATAAATAGCTAAAACCTGTCGTTTCTTTCTCTGTAACATTAACAAAATTCACCCCTTCCTCTCTGAACACACTATTAAAACCCTTGTCCACTCTCCAATTACTTCCCATCTCGACTATTGCAATCTCCTTCTTGATGGTCTCCCTCGGAGTCATCTCTCCCATTCAATCTATTCAAAACTCTGCTGCGCGACTAATCTTTCTCCAGCCTCGATGTACTCATATAACCCCTCTTTTCTCAAGTCACTTCATTGGCTTCTCTTCCGTTTCCGTATCCAATTCAAACTCCCCCTTCTGATCTTTAAATGCATTCATTATTCTGCTCCTCATTTTCCTTCCTCCCTTCTCTCCCTCTACACCCCTCCTCGTGAACTCCACTCTTCCACTGGCTCACTTCTCTCTTTGCCCCTTTCTTCCAGTGCTAGCTCCAGACATCGGTCCTTTCACCTTGCTGCTCCTTAGGCCTGGAACAGACTTCCTGAGTCTGTACATCAGACTTCATCTCTGCCCCTTTTCAAATCTATGCTAAAGGCTCACCTCTTTGAGGCTGCCTTTGGATCCTGATCCCTTGTTTCCTTGTGTCTCCTTACCCTTCCCTATTCTATCCTTATTCCTAACTTTTGTCTTGTCTGTCTTGATTAGATTGTAAGCTCTAACAAGGACGGACTGCCTCTATCTATGTTTCTACAGCACTGTGTATGCCTTGTAGCACTTTATAAGTGTTTAATAGTAGTAGTAGTAGTATTAGTAGGTATACATGAGTACAAGCAATTTGTGAACACTTAAAATTTTAAGGCACTCAAACAAACCAAGGAGCTTTTACTAAAGTCTACTACAGTTTTGCACTTAACATTCAAAACAAATGCACTTTAAGTGCAAAGTCTCCGTATTAGCTGTCCGGAACATGACCAGCATGTCCTTGGCAGTGAACGCTGAGATGTGAATGCTATCATTCACATCAGGAGTGGAGGAGTGGCCTAGTGGTTGGGGCAAGGTACTTCAGGCCGGAAGGTCGGGGGTTCAAATCCCACTAGAGGACAGCAACCTTGGGCCGGAAGGACTGGGGTTTCTAGTCCCACAGGAGTTCCTTGTGGTCTTGGGCAAGCCACTTAACCCTCCATAGCCCATGTTCCCTGTAAAAAAATAGTTATCTCCAAGTTATAATGCCCTGTTCAATGTAATTTCAGTTTGTTCAATGTAAACCGCACTGATGCAGAATAGCGCGGTATATAAGAGAATGTAAATAAATAAAATAAAATAAATATCATCCACTCCAGTAAGGCGGGTTCACCTAACGACTCACATAGGGGTGTCAGGTAAACTCACGCTAATGGCCAAATTGTCACTGAGCATGTGACAATCGCCCTCGCACTATCAGCAATGTATTCTCCATGCCCACATTCTGCCCATTCCTCACCCCATCATATCATGGCCGATTAGCGTTATTTTACTGCATGGTCAATGGCATGCTGGCAAGTAAGTGTTCCTAACTGCCAGTTGATCAAATTAAAATGTGCGTTAAGTGGTCACTGGCCTCTAGTAACTGGAGGTAGCATACCCTAGGTCTTAAAGTAGATCATCCTCCCCCTTCCCATCAAAAAATCCATATTAGGTTTCCCCAAAGCTGAAAGGAATGGAGACCTGGCTCCATGCAAATTCTCTCTATATGAAATGTACCCAAAAGGGGGGCTACAGATGCTTGCCCAAGAAGGGTTTTAGTTACGCAAGTCCAATTTGTATTACTCACACCCAGGCTCAGAATCTTCAAGAAATCTTTCCAATATACACAGACTGCTTAATTAACCAATGAATATTCATGAGATCTGCTGTCTGGTTTATTATACCTGCTCAAATTAGAATGTTCATTTTCATTACAATTTTGTTCCATTTTAGCACATACAATTTTGTTTAGTGTATGCTAATTTAGTACCTGCTAAAATGACAAAGTGTAGCAAAATGACCAAAACTCAGAAAACAAAACAAATACCAAAAACATTACACAATAAATTAAACACAAAAATGCTAAGCTCAATACTCCTTGAATTGCTCATAATAAAGTGTTGCTCCCAAAAATACTTGTAAACTTGTATACTTTGGAGACTAATCTGACTCTTTAGGAGTGGCGTTCCAGATTGCATTCAGACCTGTTTCAAACTCCTTCTGGGTTGCTCAACTATGGTTTATTTATAAGAGTCAAAGAGTGCCTTGAGGGGAGAACCTCCACCTGCTATCCTGGCTGTCAGGTCAAGGTCAGCCAGAGGTTTTTTGGTTGCTTGTCTCCTTACTACAAATAAGAGTATTATGGCAGATCTTTAGAAGCAGAAGGACTGGAAAATGATACCTCCCAAAAGCCCTTACAATCACAATTTAGGTAAAAACAGATACCAGTAGCAACGGTCTCGATTCAAAGAGGAAGTGATTAGAATGAGCATCAATTCCCAAAGGAACATTTCATGAGAAAGATGGCAAACCTTGACTATTAACCCCATCGTTTCTTTGGAACTTATCACCACTAAAGACTCTCTGGAAGTCATTTTTGAACAGTTCCATGGCATGTAAATGTGTAAATAGCAAAATGTGCACATGTAAATGGCATACATGTTTAAATACTGATTTTACAGTGCCATTAGAAGAGTGTAGATACCGTGGGATGCATAGATTTTAAGGGGGGAGGGGGAAGTGTTCTGAGCTTGGTTTGGGAAGTCTCAAAAACTATAAATATAGATCTCAGTTACAATGGCAATACACATATATTTTGAAAAATTTTCCTATCAGCATTTATGCCTGCTCTAAAGCAAGCGTGTGAGCTTGGGGTCTCCATCAGTGGCTGAGCAGGTTTAAAACAAATAACACAATTATTTCACGCAGTTCCTACCTGTCTCTTCTTCTACATGCAGTCTTGTGGAATTCAGTGCTTACATGTGCAAGTGCTAGCTTAGAAATCAACACCTACATGTAGAAAGCCCCGCTCGATGCTGCTTTTTTTTTTAGCATGTGCAGTTTTGTGACAATAGTGCTCCCACTGCATGTGCGTGTACCAACAAACATATATGTATTTGCTGGTGTCCTCATTCTTTCTGAGCAGTGCCTCTTCATAAAATAGTTGGGAACTGTGAACTTCGACCAGATGTGCATGGCCAAAAAAATAGACTGGGGGCATTGTGCTCATTTGACCTTTTTGTTTTTCTTGAGGGGTGTGCATCATATGTACTCAAAAACCTAAAAATGGACACAATTGATTCTATGAGCATTAATTTGTAAGTATGTGTGTGTGCAAGTAATTTGTATGTGCACTAAACGTTTTAGGTTCCCCTATTACTGGGACATCCTACGCAAAATGGGGCAATCTATATGAGAGCTTGACTCTCACTTTAATACTTATGAGCCTGGCAACTGTTTTGAGATGTGCGGCACCAGTTTGCATGGTGATGGCATATTAAATTCCATTACCTGCACAAAATGGTCAGCAACAATTGCATTGGTGAAATTTTAAACTAAGTCATCAAAGTGGTGTTTAATTTGCAGAACACTCCAAAATATTCTATGAGGAAAAGCCTCTTCTTTCTATAAGTCTCCTTTAAAATTCTGGATTCTCTTTTTTTTTTTTTTAACTTGGGAGTGTTAACTACTTTTAGAAACCAAAATCCTAAACCCATCAGCGCTACAAAATTGACAGCATTCTTGGAAGCAGCATTTAAGTATTGTAAATTAAATAATGGCATTCAGAGTACAGATTATGGTATTACAGAGGCTTAAACAATATAGCAGGCTGTTTACCGGTTTATGCTTCCTTCTATGTTCCTGTCTGACTAATCCGCCGCCACTTTAATTCAATTAGTTAAGCCCTCATTTTGTGTCCGCTGTTATTAAAAAGTGGTGTCTCATTGCTGTTTGCAGTGGTTAGCGTTGGTACAGCTGTATTTATGCTTGAATTACTGGCCTTATCAAGTGAAAGCAGACATTCTATGGAAAGTTTAAACAAAGAACCCTCTGCATTAATTACTCTGTATAAAATTCTTTCCCCTAATTAAAAAGTCTTCTCAGTGTGACAAGACATCTCATCTTAAACGTTTTCTGCCATCTTCAAATATATCAATGATGCGATGACAAACCAACTGAAATTTTTCTTTCTCAAACATTCAAACATCTGTTAAACCCGGGGCTGTTGCTATTTAAAAGTGGAATTTTGGAATTGTTTACTATAGAGATGTGAATATTTTTTTGCCACAAAAGCAAAACCATCAAAAAATAAGGCATTTTACCCTTGTGCTACTGTATTTTTAAGGATGACTTGAGGATATTTTTCTTTACCCAGGCATGTAAGAGAGCACTGGACTCAGTGGGTTAGCAGCAATATTTGTCCCCCTTATTCCTTTCCTCTTGAAACCCTCGCTCAGCTCTGTGTACTTTGTCTCTGTGCCATGATGTAAGAGGGTCAGTTTTGATGGTTGGTTTTGGGCTGGTCTGGTTGTCTTCACTTTCTCTTTGTTGTTTTAATTTTACAATGGTTACAAATCATTTTGTTGTATCTGACACAGCGAGGCATATAGCAAGTCAGCAAATTAGCTAAACTGAAAAAAGATGTGGCTATTTTAATTTTAGGGAGTAATTTTAAAAGGAGTCACCTAATTTTAGGTACTTAGAATGCCTGTGTTTTAGTCGTTTACACATATATGTGGGAGCATGTAAATGACCCCTTATAAAATACCGACCACCGTAAAAGTACACATATTCTTTGCATGGTGCATACGTTCACTGTGAGTGTGCACAAGGATGGAGTTTGGGCAGACTATGGCAGAGTCCACACTTATATGTGTGAATTCTAAAATTGCTGAATTTACACAAATGCATGTGGAAAGTCTACGTGAACATTTCCATCAGCTCATAAGCTGGTATTATGTGCTAGCTCCTACATGAATACACATTCATTCATGCTTTCACTGGTATTTCATAAAGTCATGTCACCACGTGTTTGACCTTATAAAATAGGCATAAAAATCATACATGAAAATGTGCATTAACTAGACACCACTTTATAAAATTGCTCTTTTAATGAGGATGTATTTAAAAGAAATAGCAAAAATCAGCAAATATTACTAATCTTGTATCCAAAGCATCCAAAACGGCCTCAAAATGTGACGTTTACTAATTTGTTTCATTTTCAGGCACAACATGTGGGTCCTAGAGAATATTTCCCTTTTGTTAAGAATCAAATGTTACTTAATGTTCACACATCAGTGACATAAAAATGTCACTCTGACATGGATCTGTGTAAAGCCTTGTGCCTTGATGCTGATGACATCAGGGCAATGCAAGAGCTCTCCCTTTAACATCTTTGCACCCCAGGAAGCTCATTCTGAAGGGGCACATCTGGGCCATCCGGACGTCCAGAAATCTGGATGACCCGGAGATGCACCTGATTCTGCTCCCATGTGGGCTAGATGCCCCCATGGGAGCAGAATCACAGCACAGTGTCTGGACATCTGGGGCTGCCCCAATTCAGGCACCCCAGACGCCAGCCACATGCCCGGCTAACTCAGCCAGGCTACTTAATGGAGCCGCAGTGCCATGGCGCCATGCTGCCACGGCACCATGGCTCTATTAACAAGCTGCAATCCTCGGACGCCCGCAACAACTTTCTTTTCCCGCAGTCCAACCCTTGATGTGGCCTTCCAAGGCAGGGTTAGGCTGCGGGGTATCTCTTTTACCCCCTTGCCCCTCTGACCTGGCCCTGCGCAGCAGTCCCCCAATGTCCAGGGGGACTTATTCCACCTCAGAGATGGAATAAGTCCCCTTTCGATGTTGGCAACCACGGACGTAAAGGGCCAACCTGAGGATTGGCCCTGTACATCCAGGGTTGCATCCCTGCCCACCGCCCGCCCTCGAACCTCTCTTGGCCCGCCCCCTCCCACCCATCGACATACTGGGAGCTCTATTACTGGCATAGTGATCCCAACATTTAGCAAGGCTGAACATCCAGATTGGACATCCAGACCTGCTAAATGAGGACCGGAATGACCCCTTAGGTGGGTCCTGGCTAAGAGGCATGGCCAAGGGGCATGCTGCTTAGCACGACATTTGGCATGTCTCTCAAATGACCAAACCTGTGGCCCTATATTCTAGCCTAGTATGGAGACCTTATGGGCAGGAAGTGTGATTATTGATTATTTGGTATTAGGAGGTTTTAAAGTGTGGTAAAGATATGTGACTGTAAGCTCTGGAAGAAACAAATATTTCAGTGATTATGGGGAGGAGCAGATATGGGAGAAAAGAAAAATTTGCGATGGTTAGAGAGGAGGTGGAAAATATCTGGGGTAAAGGAGGGCAGGCATTTATAGAGAATGAAAGTTAATGAATATCAGAATTTAACGGAGGAATAAAAGAGAAAAGTATGTTTGTTAGGATTGCCACAGTGGGAAATAGACTAAAAGAAGTATTCTGGGTAGCAAAGCGACTTTTGGGACAGAATAAGGGAATATGGGACGTAGCCGGGATAAAGTGGATGTAGAACAGGTAGAAGAATATTTTGTAACCAAAGTGGTTAGGTTAAGGATTAGGATAGGGAGTATACAAGTGGAGAGAGAAATGGTGGATAGGATTGTTGAATGGAAGAATTTTGTACCCATGTCTTCAGTTAAATGGGTAGGGCTGTTGAAGAGAGTGCATATCACATGGATGTATTTGGAACCTGTTCCTGGTTAATTACTATGTAATTGTCATGAGGGTTGGTGGAACTGATCAGTGCTTCTTTTGAGCAGGGGATATATCCAGATCTATTGAAGGAGGCTATGGTCACTTCAATACAAAAAAAGGGAGGTGAACTGAAATGTGATCATCTTAGACCAATTTCCTCCCTCTCACATTTGGTGAAAATATTGGAAAAGGAGTTGGTAGATGAGTTGAATTTATATTCAGAGAAGGGGACACAATTGGACTGGGGAAAAGCCGGATTTCATCAGGGTTAAAATACTAAATCCCTGCTGGGAGTCTGTGACTAATATTATCTATCAAATAAATATATAAATAAAATTACCTATCAAGCTATGGGATAAAGGGGAAGTATTGATAATTTATTATTTATTTATATTCTCTTATATACCGTGCTATTCTGCATCAGTGCAGTTTACATTGAACAAACTGAAATTACATTGAACAGGGTATTATAACTTGGAGATAACTATTTTACAGGGAACATGGGCTATGGAGGGTTAAGTGGCTTGCCCAAGACCACAAGGAGCACCTGTGGAACTAGAAACCCCAGTCCTTCCGGCCCAAGGTTGCTGTCCTCTAGTGGGATTTGAACCCCCGACCTTCCGGCCTGAAGTACCTTGCCCCAACCACTAGGCTACTCCTCCACTCTAAATCTTTCTGTGGCCTTTGATTTGGTTGAGAGGGACATTGTGGTGTGAAGCTGTAGACAACTGGCTATGATGTGAGAATTCTGACAGATTTCCTATTTTTTTATATATGGGAGGAATTTAAGTGAGGTGGGGGAGATGATGTCATCTACAGTATCGATTTGCTGCCCTGTGGTGTTCCCCAGGGATCAGCTCTTTCCCCGATTCTTTTTAATATTTTTATGCAGCCTTTGGAATCAATAATAATAATTATGGTTTTGAGTGAGGGCATTATGCATACTATTAGGGAACTAAATGCCTGTCTGGAGATGGTATCAAGCTGGTTAATGGATAACACAGGTACACTAAAAAAATGTTTTTTTAAACTGCCTCTAATGTTTTGATTGATTTTTACGTTTTTTGGTGCGCTGAATCCAAATCTGGTAACCAATTTGCTCCATCACGTACAGATTTTTTGCTACATTGGGTTAGCAGTTTGAGGTGAACGTTTCAGATTGAGTGCGATCGAGATAAAAGTTTCTTGGATGAATTCTTTATACTAATTGTTTAGCAGTTATTCAAATAAGAATAAAGAAAATTGTAACAAGGCAGCACATAAGAATAGAGTAATGTCAACAAAACACACTGTGATGGTAGCAAAATTGTCTGCACTTAAAACAGCCACATACATGTGCACAAACATTGAGCATATAAGAGCGAGGTTAGACACAAAGCAAAGCAAAGAAATGTGCAAAAAAATGTTGTACAGGTATGTATGTAAGAATAGAAAACGCAAACCGCACCATTGCAATACATGAAGACAAACACCCGATGGTGTGAAAATAAAATTCTAATAAATGAGATCCGACACTGTGGTAATAACTAGCAAATTCTTATTTCAAAGTTTAGTAAAAACACGATATTTGTCAACACAGTTTAGATTTTAAAGTCATTCTTGGGTCAATCAATCTCCTGGTGGGCCCGTTTCTTCTTCCCCCGAATGCTTCTCTTGGTGCGCTGCTTGGCGTATTTTTCATCTGGGGTTTCCCGCAGCAGCAACCAGCAGAAATCAGCCATCATAGTGGTGTTCCATCTTCCTTGGTACCTTCTCTCTGCGTCCTTGATGTCCTGGTGAAACCTTTCACCTTGTTCTTCACTGTACGCCCCCAAGTTTTCGGGAAAGTAGTTCACATGGGAGTGCAAGAAATGGACTTTCAGGCTCATGTTACAGCCTTGTTCTTTGAAGGCATTGAGCATCCTGGCAACAATATCCTTATAGTTCTCATCCCGCCTGTTCCCCAAGAATTTGAGAACAACATCCTTGAAGGAATCCCAGGCTTCTTTTTCCTTCTCAGACATCGTTTCAGCGAATGCTCCATCTGAAATGAGTTTCCTTATATCAGGGCCAACAAACACTCCTTCCTTTAGCTTTTGCTTCAGAAAGTCGGGGGAACTTTGAGCAAAGGTACCGAAAGCACTCACCATCTTTTGGAAGGGACTTGATGAATTGCTTAATGAGACCCAACTTAATGTGGAGAGGTGGTAATAGAATTTTATCACGAGGTACCAAGCTCTCATGAAGAACATTTTTCTCACCGGGTCTCAAATACTCCCGAATTGGCCAGTCTTTTTTCCCCCAGTGTAGGTCACGGGCCCGGCTATCCCATAAGCAAAGGAAGCAGGCATATTTGGTGAAACCGGATTGCTGCCCTAATAGCATGGATAGAATTTTAAAGTCTCCACAAATCATCCACTTATGCTCATCATAACGAATCTTCTGAAGAATCAGGGCCAAATTCTTGTATTTTTCTTGGAGAATAACAGAGTGAGCAATAGGAACTGAAGCGAATGTGTTGCCATTATGAAGAAGAACACCTTTTATGCTGTCTTTTGACGAATCAATGAACAGCCGCCATTCAGCAGGATCATACTTGAGTTTAAACTTTTCCATCACTCCATATATATCGTTGCAAAATACCAAATCTTCCTCTTTGCTGAAATACTTCAAAAATTGTGTCTCGCGGTTGCGGTACCAATAAAAAGTTGTTCCTGGTGACAATAGAGTTTTCTGTTTAAGCCGAGAACCTAGCAGTTGGGCAGCATCTTTTGGGAGTCCTAAATCCCGGACTAAATCATTCAATTCAGCTTGAGAGAAAAGTTCAGGTTTCGGATCTGGTTCAGTTTCAAACTCGGAAGTACTAGACTCATCGGGAAAAGCCATCTGATGAGTCTCATCATGATGAGAACCGTCCACACAAATATGATCCAAAGATTTTGGTGGTTCAGGCACAGGTACTTCGTTGCTATGAGGCATAGGCCTAATTGCTGAGGGAAGGTTGGGGTAACTTATTACGTTCTTATTTTTTAAGTTGTATCCCTTCACAATGCAAGAGCAAAAATAGCAGTCACTGCTGTGGTCTCTTTGTTCACGCCACATCACAGGTATTCCGAAATGAAATGCTTGTTTTTTACCTTTCATCCATAAGCGTAGATCTTCCTCACATGTCTTGCACACTTTGTGAGGAGCCCACGGTTTGTCTTGATCGCCTAACTTCAAACCGAAATAGGCGAAATATACTTTTTTAATAAATGCAGAAATGTTCCTCTGCCGCTTTTTCACGGTATATTCCCCACAAATAAAACAAAAACTGTCCGGAGAGTTGACGCAACCTCTGGCTCTGTGAGCCATCACAAATACATAGCACTGCAAACTACAACTGTAGTGAACCACTTCGGAATAAAGCTGGATTACGACTGAGCAAACAAAAGATAATAATGAACTTGTAAGAAACTGAAATTTGACAGGAATGTTCATGTCGCAACCACCGTGTTTGAGCGAGCGAGCGAACGAGGCGAGGCGAACAGGAAAGAACATGCGCCAGCGCGAGTACTGGATTTAGCCCCCCGCCTCCCAATTGTCCTGTTAATGTATAAAATGAATACAAAACACTCTAAAATATCATGAGGGAGTGTTTCTAGTTAGTTAACCATTACAACCTCTATTTTGGGCCAAGAAAATAAACTGCAGTCGGCTAAAAAGAAATTATGTGAACATTCCTTATATGGGTAAGAAATCTAATTTTGCAAGAAAACGTGATGTGATGGAACATTTTGGCTATTTTTCCTGGATTCAGCACCCCAAAATCTATAGGAATCAGTTGCAAAACTGGAGGCAGTTTTTTGGTAGTGTACCTGTGTAATCATATGGCTTGAATGCTCAGAAGTGATGTTGGATTGTTTTTCAAGTTTGATGGTTTGATTGCAGACATTTTGCCACCATTCGAGGGGATATCATCAGTGCGGGATTCGAGATGGTAATACTTGAATGCTTGCGTTTGTATTTATATTGGGGTTGGTAGTGACTCTGTTCTTTGGTCTGCAGGGATTGATTGGTTGGTTTCCTTGGGTGTTGCTGGGGTGTGGTTGCTGTTTCTGAGTCTTGTTGATGATGACTCAGTTCTTTGGCCCATAGGGATTGATTGGTTGGTTTCCCTGGGGGTTGCTGGGATGTAGTTGTTGTTTCTGAGCCTTGCTGGTGATGACTAGCTTTTTGGTCCACAGAGATTGATTGATTGGTTTCCCTGAGGGTTGCCAGGAGTGTGGTTGCTGTTCCCGGGCGTGGTGCCTCAGCTCTTTGGTGGGGACATCATCAGTGTGGGGTTCGGGATGGTAATACTTGAATGCTTGCATTTGTATTTATATTGGGGTTGGTGAATCCTCAGCTCTTTGGTCTGCAGGGATGGGTAGATCAGATCTATGCCAATATGTCTGTTTATCGAGTTTGTGGTGGAAAACCAGGCTTCTAGAAATTCTCTTTTTGGTTGTACTTGTGCTGTGATTTCCATTGTGTTCCAGTTGAATTTGTGTCCTTCTGCATCTACATGGATTGAGACCAGGGAAAGTGGGTCATATCTTTTGTTGGCTAGTTTATGTTTGTGTAGTCTGGTGGATAGTTTTCTTCCTGTTTGGCCAACCTAGTTATTGTCACAGTCACCACACAGAACTTTGTACACAATATTTGATCTTTCTCTGGTTGTCCTTTCAGTTTTGACAGGATTCTTCTCAAGGTCGCAGTTGGTTTGTGGGCTATTGTAATGCCATGGTCCCTATTAGTCTCGTGATCATTTCAGTGGTATTCTGAATGTAAGGGAGAGTGAATTGTCAGGGTGCTCCTTTGGTCTGGAGGTTGGGACTTTTTAGCTGCAGGCATCTGTGGATGAAGTTTTGTGGGTATCCATTCTTTGTTAACACTTTATCTAGGTGTATCTTTTCTTCCATTTTAGCTTCTGTCATGTTGTAGTGGGATTTTACTCTTCTGAATAGCATTTTTATGCAACTTTGTTTGTGGCACATCAGGTGGTTGCTGTAGAAGTTCAGGATTTGGTTCGTGTGTGTTGCTTTCCTGATGCATGGAATACACCGATTTTGGTTCTTGTGATAAGAACATCCAGGAATGGGAGTTTGTTGTCTTTGGCCATTTCCATTGTGAACCGGATGTCTTCGAAGATGCTGTTGAATAGTTGGAATATTTCTTTGATTTGTTTGCATTTTATTATGACAAAGGTGTCATCAACATACCGTATCCACCCTTTTTAGGTTTACCTGTGGGAGTATGATGCTTTCAAGTTTTTGCATCACAATTTCAGAAACTAGGCTGGATATAAGGAATCCCATTGGTGACCCTTTCAGTTATTCATAGATTTGTCTATAAAATTTGAAGTAAGTTGATAGGCACAGCTCGAGGAGTTTGCATATGCTTTGTGCTGTGAGTGACCCTGTTTGTGTCATTTAGTAATTGTGTAGGTCTGCAATTATACTGACTGTTAGTTTTTGGTCGATGGATGTAAATAGTGCTCTGACATCGAACTATACCATCTCCTCATCTTTGTCAATCCAATGGTCTTTTATTGGCTCAGAAACCATTGGGAGTTGTTTATAGAGTGTTGTAACCCATTGTCATGTGTTTGAGGCATCTCCACATGTCTTTGGCTAGATTGTAAGTAGGTGTGTCTGGGAGTGAGACGATCAGACGGAGTGGTGCGTCTTTGTGCACTTTTGGGAGTCTGTAGAACTGTGCAATGTCGGACTCAGTTGCTCTCAATCCCCAGCATTCTTCTCTTGTGATCTGGTTTGATTGTTCAAGTTTCATTAGAGTTTTGTTGATCCTGTTGGTGAGCTTCATATTTGGGTTGCTGTCTGTGGGCTGGTAGGTTGACGTGTCCTTAGTACTTGTTTCACTTTCCGTATGTACTCTGCTCTGTCCAGCTACACCATCATAAGTCCTTTGTCGGCAGGGAGGATGATGATGGTATGGTCGGTCTTCAGGGATTGGAGCACTTGTTTCTCTTGTTTAGAGAATAAGTTCAATTTGTGATTTTGTTTCAGAACTGAGATGATGGTTTGGTGTATTTGTTGTTGGGTATCCTTGCCAAGGTGGTTAGATCTGAGTAGGTTTTTGAGTTGGCTAGGAATTCTGTATTGGTTGCATTGCTGAGATTAAAGTTGAGTCCTTTTATGAGAACTTGCTTTTCATGGGTTTTGAGTGGCCGGTTGGAGAGGTTTCTTATCTATTGTTCATCATTGTTGTGGCAGTCGTTGTGGCTGAGACCAGATAGATTTGCTCAGAAGTCATAAGTGCTGATTTGTGAGAGTATGACCATTCTACCTTGACTGAAAGACCATATTTTGGGGGTCATAGGTTAGATTGGAAAACAGAAGTTCAGAGCTCGGGTGTACAGTATGAGGCTTATTTGATTTTTAATGCCCAGATATCAAAGGTGGTGTGAACAACTTATGGGCAGTTGTAATTGGTTAGATGAGGGGACTATGCATGCTGTAGTACAGGTATTGGGTAGTTTCGGTGTTTGACTACTACGACCTCCTGTAGGTGGGACTGCCAGATTATTTGATTCAGAGGTTGCAAGTGGTCCCAAATCTGACTGTAGGAGGAGGAATTTTGTGTCTGGCATACTTTGTCAGCTTCATTGGCTTTCTATTCAGGAACAGAGTCTTTTAGAGTTTTGAAGGGAGGGGGATCAGAGTTATTTGCAGTGTTTGTTACATTGGTATTTACCAGGTCAAGAATTAAGATTAAGTCAGGATTTTTTTTTTTTAGCAATTCCTGATCAACGTCAGGTAAGGCAGAAAAAATGGATGAGTAGAACATATGTGACTGCACTGCCAACTTGGTGGAATAAGCTCCTTGTTGTATTACCACAGACAGTGGTATATTTCAAAAGGGTCAAACACTTTCTTATTTCTAGCTTGATTGTAATTTTTCAGGTGATTAATG
The DNA here is from genome assembly GCA_033557465.1 of Ichthyophis bannanicus. NCBI lineage: Eukaryota > Metazoa > Chordata > Amphibia > Gymnophiona > Ichthyophiidae > Ichthyophis > Ichthyophis bannanicus. Next base: position 724,985,355 of record CM066032.1, read on the forward strand.
GTGTAGGATACCAGGAGGGGGCACTGACAGAATTGAGGGGTAGGTGGCACAGTTGTCTTACTTTTTTTTTTTTCTTCTTCTTTTCATTTTGTTTTTAAAAATAGTTTTCATTAATATTTTATATTTATTATGGTTTTAGTTGGTGCATTTTTCCTAGCAAAAAAAGCTGTCGTACTCATAGGCAGGGCTCTTTCATTAATAGTTAAGGACTAGAGACCGATTTTAGCAGGCAATGAAAAGGGTACCAGTATATCATACCAATGCTACCCCCTCAAAACAGCCCTGGTTTTAGTTACTGTATTTCGTTAACTGCTAAGAATGTTATTTCATATTAGCAGTATATAAATGTTTTTCAGCAGCGTACCTCTCAGTTGCCTTCATGAGACGACTGTCTGACGACATGCTCATACTGTACATTGGATTGGCTTTCTCCATTTTGGGGACATGAACACAACAATCAGGAAATTAGAAACCTAGGGGTAGCCTAATAGAGAAGTGGGAACCAGCAAGGCCAGCTTCACATCCCACTGGCAGCACTCCTCGTGGCCTTGGACAAGTCACTTAACCCTCCATTGCCGCAGGTATAAACTTACATTGTAAGCTCTCCTGCGACGGGGAAATACCTACTGTACTTCCATGTAACTTGCCTTTACTGTAATGTAAACTCTTCTATTGTATTACTGTGATTTTTTATTGTAAACCACATGGATGTTTGTACTGTATGTGATGATAATAATAACAACAACAACCTGATAGGCATGAGATAAAGCTAAGATAAAATCTGCATGTTTGTTAGTGCTACATAGAATTTTAGTCTAAATTCATTTGGATTGGATTCTGCTTCTGCTACATTATGGGGCCCTTTTGCTGAAGTGTGCTAAGCAGTTAGCATGCATTTCGGAATATGGTAAGTGTGTGCTCAGGCCAGTAAGAACTGTTAGTGTGGATGCATGACAGTCACTATTTGCTAAGTGCCACTCATGCAGAGAACCGGGGGGGCGGGGGGGGGGGGGGTAGGTGCGGACAGTGGGCGTAGTGAACACATTGCTGTTAGTCCAGGGTACATATTGTCAATGCTGCAGTTAGCGTGGGTGCACCTGCGGAATTAGTGCTGTGCGTTATGGTGCAAATCCGCACATTAACCTCCAACAGTTGCCATGGAGATTTTGCACTTAGCATGCATTCATTTTCATATTAAATGCAAGTTACGTGTAAAACCGCAGCACATTTTAGTAAAAGGGGCCCTTTTGAACTCCAGTGTTAATTTATTTTTGTTTTTGCTTCTCATAAATCGTTATAAACGTAATAGCATGTGGGCATTTGTTAGAGGAGTAACTGGAATTGTCACATCATTTAACATGATTTTTAATCTCATCCTGCTTAACGGACTAGTACTTTTGCCCTGATCTGTTTCCCATCAGAAACCAAATGCAGGATGAACTGCATCACTGACCCAACATCCACTGGGAGGTATAAGCACAGTTCATAGATGCTGACAAATAATCGGAATGGGAACCACAGGAAGCAGGCACAGGAAAGAACCATTTCCATGTTTGCTGCCTGCTGGTGTCATCGCTGAGCTGGATCTGCGTCACTAGAATAAAGGCCGTAGGCACACCAGGTATTTTCCATGCTGTTTTCTCTCTTTTTTTATGTGATGAGTAAGATCCTTTAAAAATATGCAGAAATCCAAGCAAAACAAGAGCCAGACTTTGCCCTGGATAACAAATTTAACACACATTTTTTTCTGCCTGCATGAAAGATTGTGGTCTCGAAGAGGAAAAGGTCTTTTGCAATACAAAGAGGGGGTTCAAACTTCCCTCACCCAGCACAGAAGCACAAAATCTTCAAGGAAGATGCAATAGAAAAAGATGCAGCAAGATGTTCAGGGGCTAAATTTCTCACATGAACTATGAGGATCGCATTGTTTATAGGCAACAAGTACACATATAGAATCTTATGACAGGATATGGGGGCTCAGTACAGGACATTCTGTATGTTAATAATGAAGAAAAAGATCTCTCATTTTTATTTTTATGCTTGCATATGTTTTGGAAAGGACACGCTACAGTTGGCATTTCACCTTTAGGGAAAATTTTGATATGCAAAAATTATTCGTCCTTTAAATAAACTATATTAAAATCATTTTAAGGTAAAAGTACTGGGGTTTTTTATCAACTTTATTCAAATTTAAACCTTCCCAAAGGAAAGCTTTGGGAAGCCTTACTAAAAGTAAAACAGAATGAAAACAATTGTACACAAACACAAACATTAAAGTGCGTTAGGCTCTGCAACTAATGCCAAGCGATAGTGCAGGTGTGGTAGGCGAAGGCCTATGATCCATGGTGTCTGAAATGAGCAGACAGGCCTAAGCAGCTTGACCTGTGAATGAAGCCTGTGGAGAGGCCCAAAGGAATTGCACATCCCCCAATATGCTGCTACCAGGGAATTGAAACTTAGCTAAGCACAATTAAGCTTAGCTAGGCAGAATCGAAACTTAGAAAATATAGAAAAATAAGGTTTAATTGGTATTGATAATGTAGCAGCAAAGCGCAGACAAACCAATGATACCAGGAGTCTGTTCAGAAGGTCCAAATCATTTATTTGTGCACAAGTCTCAAGCAAGTCAATTTCAAAATGGCTGAGCAAAGTTTTCAAGCATTACAACAACTTTTATAGACTTCTGTTCCATTCTAGGTATAGAAAAACATTTCATTGGTCCCGGTACTCTCCCGTACCTCCCGTAGCCCTTCTATTGGTCCCGGTACTGATAAGTTTCTCCAATTATGTTCCTTCTGTGGGCTTCTGTGGGCATGACACCTGCCTGCCCCCCTTCTAGTCCCCATTACAATGGTCAGTTCATCAACTTGTTACTTTCACACTTTCAAGGCTATGGGACCATTTGTGCGTGCAGATGAGCAAGGTTCTGTAACTCATCTGTCAGCACTCCTCAATATTTCTCTGCAAATGTACTTTTTCTTATCAGTAACTTTAAAACACATCTTTTCTGTATTTTTCCATTTCTTAATTCTGCAATTCTGCTTATCTAAGCTAATTCAATATTTCTACTGAGTTCTTTCTTACAATAGCAGCATGTTGGGGGATGTGCAATCCTATATGCCTCTCCACAGGCCTCATTTACAGGTCAAGCTAGCCATGCTGGCCTGCCTATGTCAGACACCGTGGGTCACAGGCCTGCACCTGCCACATTCCCCCCTTTGATTAATCTCACCCTATTACTTAATAAGGTGTGAGAATTAAATCACTTTCCAGAAAATTCACATCCTGATTAAAGGATTCTTACTAGTTCCACTAGGGCTAGCTTTGTATAAAGCCATTATTCTAGTTGCGGTCTTCCGCTCTACTGTACTATCAATAGCACTATGAAGGGAACGCATGCAACATGGGATTAAACATGGTAAGCAGAGGACAACAGCAACAAGGATTAGTACTAAGATAACGAAAGTCTTAAATCCTCCCAGCCAAGAGAAAAGGTTAGCAAACCAATTAGGAAATTTCAAGGCGTGCCAAGTCTGTACTGGCACATAAGCATGTCTTTGCATATCTTTAGCAATTTCTTCAACTACTTGACCTTTATCATCTATTTTCAAACAGCAATTAGTTAAATTCAGTTTACCACATACTCCTCCTTCAGCTGCTAGCAAATAATCAAGTGCTAAGCGATTCTGGTATATGGCAGTGCGCATCTGAGTACTTTGTCTAGCTAAGAGCGTGAGAGCATGACTAGTTTCATTGGTTATTATTTCAACTACTGCTTGTAAGCGAATAATACGATTAATCATATAAATTGGGGTACGATAACCATACATACCATCATCATTCCAAGTGGCAGGTCCATAATACTCAATAATTCTTTCTGGTGGCCAATCATCACCTCGCCACTTCTCCCACTTGCCTATCTGTAAGGCCTCTCTTTTCTGTCTCGATGCTCCTTTGTGTTTGTGGGTAGTGTATACAGGGTATCCTAATTGTTCTCCATGTTCAGTGTTTAACAGGAAGAAAGAAGGTCTGATGGTTCCTAAGACACATGCTCCTCCCCATTGTGGCGGGAGTTGCGCATATGCTCGGTTTCCACAGATCCAATATAGGCCAGGTGGGGCTTGCCAGGCTTGGACTTTGGCAAGGTTAGTCCATAGACCTGCAAGTTCAGGAAATCTAGCTAATGGGTTAGGAGGTTCAGGATGTCTAATTCCTGACCACCATGCTACCTTCTTGGTCGTGGCATTGTAGTATTTCTGGCTAAGACAGACCAGCTGTCCTACCTTTTGAGTGAACTGGGGTCCAGTTCTGGCATAGCAAAGACGTCCAACGATTGAGTGCGCTAACACCCATTCACTGGTTGTCTTGTGTAATTCAGTCTGATTGTAAATCATGGAATAATTCAATTCTTGGGCTTCCCAGGGCCATTGATCTCCCATTTGGGTTCCGCCACAGAAATAGCAATCTGTGATCTTAAGACTAGATACTACTGCTCCGGTTAATTCTAGAAACAAATTCTGTGAAGGGTGAGGGATCTCAAACTTATTTACATGCATAGCTTCATAAAAGGTATTATGAATATGATATTTAGATGACTTGTGGGCTTGAGTATTCAATCTAATATACACAATGGTCCCTGGATCTGTTCCTCCTCCAGCAATACGTAAACCAAACTTATATCCTTGTTTCCATGCATGAGGGTTATGTACACGCAAATGTAAGGGGTTGCAAGCATCTTTCTGACATTTATCATTTGTGGTTGGCTTGGTTAGAGTAGCCATCCGTTTATCTATTTTCTCATCAGTTATACCAGTGTTCCAGGTAGCATAGAAAACACATTCCCAATACGGGCAATAGTAATCTGCCGCTGTAGCAGTACTATACCCTGATCCTGTTTTACCTGTACACTTCCACCAATTTGTGGCACCTTCTGGACACATATATTTATGGTCATTTCGGTACGCTTTCTCCCATGTACCACAGGTGGACTGACTATCTCTATTAATAGCATTACATGCATCAAAATTTAAAACAGCAGGTTTAGTAATGTCCTTAAGTGGTGGTGTAGCAGCTAATATAGGTCCATCTGCATCCTTCCATCTTATTTCCAACGTGTAATAGGATGGATTCTGATGCGGATTATAGCATGCTTTGATTTTGCCATGAGTGCAAACATTTAGTTCAGTGGTGTTATAGATACACCGAGTTATTGTTCCCTTGCAGGTATAGTAAGAATGGTAAAGCAAAGTCTGAGTTACTTTCAGTCCAGTTCTAGTAGAAGTAATGCAAGCGGTGCATGGAGGTAGAGCATAAGTCTGTTCAAAACCTCCAAAGAGGGCAACCAAGGCAAAGCAGAAACAAAGATACATGTTGATGTTGATTGGAGTTCTTCTGAATCCTCAGCTTGCTGATCTTGATCACGACGGTCTATTATTCTTCGTCCCGTTTGCTAATGAAGCAATTTAACGGGTGCTGAGTGTTGATTGAAGATCCTCAAGATGTCCAGCACACATTAACCAACTTAGCAATTCAGTTGGCTTGTGAAGTCTGGCTTAGTCAATGTAGTCTCAAAGTAGTGTGTCAAATCACACACACAAATTGGGTTCGTTGAAACAAAACTGTTGCTGCATGGAAAACAGCAATCCTCTTCGAAAGACTTGGCTACTGCAAAGCACTTGTGATGAAGTGTCTATGCTGCTGGTTGCCGTCTCAAAGTAACTCGCAAGGGTACATCAGGGTGCTGCTCTGCTGTCCACCGCTCTGGTTCAGGATCGGCGGCGGGCTTGACTCTGCTGTGGTGGATCCAGGCGTCGATCTCGGCTACCTTTACTGCAGTTGGGGTAGACAGGATGACGGTGTACGGTCCCTTCCAATGGGGTTCCAACGGTATCTTCTTCCAATCTTTGATCCACACCGAAGTTCCAGGCTGGTAGGGATGCAAGGGTTCCGTCAAGTTGATAGGCAACTGGTCTTGGATCCACGTATGGAGAGTCTGCAGAACAAAACTAAGAGCTAGGAGTTCTTGTCTGGTTACTTCTGAACCAATCTGGGCTAAACTTCCTTTGATTCCCTGCACTATTGGTGGGGGTTTACCATACAAAACTTCAAAAGGGGAAAATCCTGTTGACTTTACAGGGGCTGAGCGTATTCTGAGTAAAGCTATGGGGAGCACTTGGGGCCATTTCAAGTGTGTCTCCTGGCAAAGCTTAGACATTTGGGCTTTCAAAGTACGATTCATTCGCTCAACTTTCCCTGAACTCTGGGGTCTGTATGCAGTGTGGAGCTTCCACTGTATCTGCAAAGCTTTTGCTAACTGCTGAGTAACTTGGGAGACAAATGAGGGTCCATTGTCCGACCCTATTACTGCTGGGATTCCAAATCTGGGGACAATCTCTCTCATTAAGGCTTTGGTAACTTCTCGGGCTTTCTCAGTTCTGGTTGGGAATGCTTCTACCCACCCAGAGAAAGTACAAACTAATACTAGTAGGTAATGGTATCCATTGGCTTTTGGCATTTCGGTGAAATCAACTTGGAGGTTGTGCATGGGGGTCACACCTCTTGACTGAACTCGGGGTGCTGTAATAAGGCCTTGCTTGGCATTATTCTTGGCACAGATCTGACATTGTCGTGCTACTGAGGCTGATATGGTTGTCATCAGAGGGATGTAGAAATGTGGTCTGAGTGCTTTCTCCATAGCACTCTTCCCATAGTGGGTGGCTTCGTGGAAAGCTTTGACAAAGGATGGTCCTAACAGTTCAGGAATTATTCTTCTTCCCGGAGGTTGACTGCCCTCTTCTGGTGGCAGCTCAATCCATCCGTCTTTCAATACTCCATTTTCTTTGTCACAATAGTAATCCAATTCTTTGGTGGTATATCGTGGGGTCCATAGATTCAAGGGTACTGGAAACAATGCTGCTTGCATTGGCATAGCTTGTGGGGCAATCTGTCCTGTCATAGCTGCTTGTCGTGCTGAGGCGTCTGCAAATCTATTTCCTCGAGCAACTTCTCCTTTTCCTGCTTGATGTCCTCTACAATGCATGACAGCTACACGTGTTGGGGCCCAGACTGCATCAAGTAACATCAATATCTCGGGACCATACTTGACTGATTTTCCTCCGGATGTGATGAGTCCTCTTTCTTTGTAGAGAGCTCCATGGGCATGCAAGGTAGTGAAAGCATATTTGGAATCTGTATATACATTTAGCACAAGTTTTTCTCCTAATAACAATGCTCTGGTGAGTGCTATCAATTCGGCTTTCTGGGCTGATGTGCCTGAGGCTAGGGCTGATGATTCAATTACTTCATGTTGAGTGACGACTGCATATCCGGCACAGCGTCGTCCATCAAGGATGAGACTGCTCCCATCAACATAATAGATCTGGTCGGGATTGTCTATGGGCACATCTGTTAGGTCAGGTCGACTAGAGAACACAGTTTCCATGACTTCGATGCAGTCATGTTCTGGGAGTTCTTCACTGATGGGTATCAAGGTAGCTGGATTCAAGGCATGGCTCACTTCGAGTTGTATATGTGGGTTTTTCACATAACATGCTCTGGTACTTCAACATTCGGGAATTGGTGAGCCAATAATTTGCTTTTTGTTCCATAAGGGCAAGGACTGCATGTGGCACAGTGACTCGTATGTTCTGTCCTAGTGTGAGTTTGTCTGCTTCACTCACTAATAGTGCTGTAGCTGCAACTGCTCTCAAGCAGGGTGGCCATCCTTTGGCCACAGGGTCCAATTGTTTCGATAGGTAGGCTACAGGTCGTTCCCAATTTCCTAATTTCTGAGTCAACATGCCTAGGGCATTTCCCTGTGTTTCATGTACAAACAAGCGGAAAGGTTTGTGGACATCTGGTAGTCCAAGTGCTGGTGACGACATCAATTCTTCTTTTAACTTCTGGAAGGCTGTATCCTGCTCAAGTCCCCACTCCAGTGGTGACTTCTCTTCTCCTTTTGTGGCTTCATACAGTGGTTTGGCAATTTGGGCAAAGTTGGGTATCCAGATTCGGCAATATCCTGCTGCTCCCAGAAAGGCTCTAACTTGCTTTCTGGTTGTTGGAGTTGGAATTCTACATACTGCTTCTTTTCTTTCTTTCTCTGCCTAATCTTCTGCTTCCTTGGGTAATACGAAAACCCAAGTATTTCACTTCTGTTTGGCATAGTTGTGCTTTGGCTCTGGAAACTTTATATCCAGCTTCATTTAGTAACTGCAAGAGATCTTGGGTGGCTAATATACATTCTTTTTCTGATACGGCAGCTATCAACAGATCATCCACGTACTGGAGAAGTACTCTCTCTTCCCCGGGGCTACTGGATAGCTTGAAAGATCTTGATTTAGTGCAGCACTAAAGATGGTAGGTGAATTTTTGAATCCTTGGGGTAATCTTGTCCAGGTAAGTTGGCCCCCTCTTCCAGAGATGGGGTCCTGCCATTCGAATGCAAACAATATTTGGCTTACAGGGGCTAATCTTATGCAAAAGAATGCATCTTTTAAATCCAGTACAGTGAAATGGGTAGCTTCAGCAGGTATCAGTCCTAGAAGAGTGTAAGGATTGGGCACGACTGGATGTATAGTTTCAACTGCATCATTTACTCTTCTCAAATCTTGCACTGGGCGATAATCATCTGTCTCAGGTTTCTTTACTGGCAATAGTGGAGTGTTCCATGGGGATTGACATACTTTTAGTAGGCCATACTCGAGCAATCTCTGTAGGTGGCGATGAATGCCTTCAATTGCGGCTCTTGGGAGAGGGTACTGTTTGACGTGCACTGGGGTAGCACTAGGCTTGAGGGTTACAATCACTGGAGCTATATGTTTGGCTAGGCCTGGGGGACTGCCTTCTGCCCACACTTCAAGTGGTGCATGAATGTTCTTTAAAGTTTGTTCAAAATAGGTATCTTGAATCGAATCATCAATGTAGTATCTCCATTCTTCTTCTCGGGGTACTGTCAGCAGCATTACTCCTGCTGGTTTGGCTTGGGAATTCACTGTCATTTGCATTTCTCCTTGTTCGGAGAAAGATATTTGGGCTTGAAGCTTGGCTAGCATATCTCGTCCCAGTAGGGGTACTGGACATTCGGGCATGTAAAGGAATTGATGAGTTACTTGCTGTTCTCCTAGACTGCATATTCGGTTTTGTAGAAAAGACTTTGTGGCTTTGGCACCAGTTGCTCCTATAATGGTGACTGCTTTCTTGGTGAATGGGGCTATCTTTTTGTCTATTACTGAATGTTCTGCTCCAGTATCAACCATAAAGTTGTATTTGTATTTGTATTTCGACCATAGGCTCCTGGAGACCTAAAGCAAACTTGGAGCCCGGTCTGTCCTAATCCACGTCATCCTCATCATGGGCCTGTGTGGCCAATGCTTGGATGGCTCCTCCTCCCCTCTCTCTCTGGAATTGTTCTCGATTGGCTCCTCCTCGGCCTCGGGGACGGCCTCGTCTTTCTTCTCGCCACTGATGATCGTTGTCGTCATCTTGCTGGGCGTCTTCGAGTTGCGGGCAAGTATCTCTCCAATGTCCTTCTTCTTTGCAATAGGCGCATTGGTTCACGCCTAGTCTCTGGGTCCGGCCTCCGCCTTGACCCCGCCCTCTTCCTCTGCTCCTTCGATTAGGGACACCTCCCCTTTTCTTTTCAACTATGGCCGCAGCCAAAAAATCAGCTTTCTTCTTCATCTTTCTATCACATTCTCTCTGTCTTTCAGTATCACGATTCACATACACTTTATGAGCGACTTCCAATAACTGTGTTGCATTCATGCCCGCAAACCCTTCTAATTTCTGTAATTTACGTCTAATGTCTGGTTGAGACTGGTTTACAAAAGCAGAATTCACCATGCATAAACTTCCTGGTGCCTCGGGATCATAGGGAGTATACATTCTATAAGCTTCAGTCAATCTTTCATAATAATCTGCTGGGCTCTCATCTATTCCTTGGATAACTCCTGCTACTTTGGAAAGGTTCATAGCTTTTTGGCCTCCCCTTTTCAGGCCTTGTAAAAAGCCTTGGCGAAAACGGGCTAGGGCTGTGGATCCTTCATCTGTATTTGGATCCCATTGGGGGTCTTCATTCGGGAATTCTCTCTGAGCTGCTTCTCTACGATCTATTATATTCTGCCCTTGCGCCGGAGCGGCAGGGTTTTCTGCCATCCATTCAATAGCTGCTTTTCTAATTCTCGCTCGTTCTTCTGTAGTGAATAGGGTGGTCAGGAGCTGACGGCAATCTGGCCAAGTGGGTTGGTGAGTTTCCATAATACTAGTTACTAATTCTGTCAGCTCCTGGGGCTTGCTAGTATAGGAGGCATAATGCGACCTCCAATTTAATAAATCAGTTGTAGAGAAGGGAATATACACATAAGTTAAGGGTCCCGCTACCACTTCATCATTATCATTCTTTACGGGCACTCCCGGGACTTGCCTTAAGGGAAACAGTTTGGCTGTCCCAGGCGTCATTTGGGTCTGGGATCTAAGGGCTATTGTCGTTGTCTTTGCAGGAGTCGCTTTCTTTTTCTCAACTGGTTTTGCTTTGGGTTTTTCTTTCACTGGCTTGCTAGTGCTAGCGCTGGCTTTCTCAATTATTTGTACACTGTCCTCTTCTTCTTCTGGGGGATTCCCTCCTTCTTCTTCTAGCTCCGCTTCTGACTCACTTTTTACGTCCTCCTCTTCTCTTCCCGCTAATTCTTTCTCTTTCTCTCCTCCAGGAGGAGGGGGGTCAGGGGTTGGGTCTCGCCTCGGCTCCGGCGGTCTCTGGGGATCTGGGGCAGGACGCCGCCGGGCTATTCTTACTGGACCTGGGGTTCGGGGCTGCCTGAGGACTACTTCTGGGGAATCGGGATCTGCCAGATGGGTTTCTTCTTGGCTTTCTTATCCTGCTCTTTCATTCTAGGCTGTTCCTTTTTCTGTCTAGAATCTGTTTTAGCTAACATTATTCTGCACTGTTCCTCATAACAGCGCTGCGCCCAGGAGGGCGGATCTTCACAAATACTTAACCAGGAATCTATATAGGGGTACTGATCAGGGTGCGCTACCCGCACTCTACGATGTATTGACTGAATAATCTCTACGGTGAACGTTCCCTCTCGGGGCCAGATGGGGTCTAGATCGGGCCACTCCCTAGTACACAAAATCTGCAAACGGGCTGCTGTCATTTTAATACCATAATCTCCTGAATATCCCTCTTTAAAATGTGCGATCATACATTCTAATGGAGTGTTTCTAGTAGACTCCGCCCCTCCCATTTCGATGTGTGCGCGCAACAACAGACAGAAGGGAAAAGGAAGGCGGACCGTGGGTAAGGGGTCCTCACGGTCCTGGAAACGTATAGGGAATACAAATAACAAGACAAGACGACAATCGCTTCCCCCTTTTCGCGACCTGAACGCGGTCGCCTGGTCATGAAATGCGCTAATCAGGGGTCCGCCTTCACTTGGTCCGTGCTGCCAGACCTCTCATTCACACTTCGTTCACACAATCATGCTAGCAACGTATTCCCAGAATGCATTTGTTTCTATCTATTCTGACTAGTCTTTTCCCAATTACAAAAAGGATGAGGGTTTCACCTAGCGAATTCCCATGCCAGGCTACTCGGCTCTTCCTTGAGAGGTGATCAAGCTCTCTTACCAATTCTCAATATCTCGAGATTACAAATTCCAAATTCCAAGTTCCAATGGCAGTACTGCTCTTTCTATTTCTGTCTAGACCCAAAATCAAAACTATACTCACCGGATCCGGTCCTCAAAACTTCCCAAGCAGGCGCATGAGTTGGACCTCGGACTCCCCTCACTCGGGTTCGAGGCGTTGGCTCCGACCGGGCCCGGCACCCGCCGAGGTCCGACCAGCTCCCTCCGATACAAGGGACCGGTGGCGCCAGGGAGCGGCCCTCGTCGGAAGGGCGCGATCCCGGCAGGACCAAGCCTATAGAGGCGGAAAGTCGTGGTATATTGCCCTATATACACTTTGATTCCACAACTTCCCGGCCAACGCACCAAGGAATATGTAGCAGCAAAGCGCAGACAAACCAATGATACCAGGAGTCTGTTCAGAAGGTCCAAATCATTTATTTGTGCACAAGTCTCAAGCAAGGCAATTTCAAAATGGCTGAGCAAAGTTTTCAAGCATTACAACGACTTTTATAGACTTCTGTTCCATTCTAGGTATAGAAAAACATTTCATTGGTCCCGGTACTCTCCCGTACCTCCCGTAGCCCTTCTATTGGTCCCGGTACTGATAAGTTTCTCCAATTATGTTCCTTCTGTGGGCTTCTGTGGGCATGACACCTGCCTGCCCCCCTTCTAGTCCCCATTACAATGGTCAGTTCATCAACTTGTTACTTTCACACTTTCAAGGCTATGGGACCATTTGTGCGTGCAGATGAGCAAGGTTCTGTAACTCATCTGTCAGCACTCCTCAATATTTCTCTGCAAATGTACTTTTTCTTATCAGTAACTTTAAAACACATCTTTTCTGTATTTTTCCATTTCTTAATTCTGCAATTCTGCTTATCTAAGCTAATTCAATATTTCTACTGAGTTCTTTCTTACAATAGCAGCATGTTGGGGGATGTGCAATCCTATATGCCTCTCCACAGGCCTCATTTACAGGTCAAGCTAGCCATGCTGGCCTGCCTATGTCAGACACCGTGGGTCACAGGCCTGCACCTGCCACAATAAGAGAGTGAAGCTTCTGTGAAATTAATTAACTCTGCTGAAAGAAAGGTTACAGTGCCCTGCTTTCCCACATATTCCAGCTGGATAGCGACCTTGGAGGAGAGAAGTATCAAAGTTGGTGAACTGACCATTGTAATTGGGACTGAAAGGGGGGTAAGCAGGTGCTGAGCCCAGTCGAGGGACATCATTGGATAACCATATCGGTACCGGAACCAATAGAAAGTGTACGAGGGGTTACCGGGACCAATGAGAAGTTTGCCTATACCTAGAATGGACAAGAAAAGTATATAAGTTGTTATTTTACTAACAGCCATTGCTCAGCCATTTTGAATTTGATTCTGCTTGAGACTTGTGCACAAATAAATGATTTGGACCTTCTGAACAGACTCCTGGTATCATTGGTTTGTCTGTGCTCTGCTGCTACATATTCTTGGTGCGTTGGCTGGGAAGGTGTGGTAATAGAGGGTATATAGGGCAATATACCACGACTTTCCGCCTCTACAGGTTTGGTCCTGCCGGGATCGCGCCCTTCCAACGGGGGCTCGCTCCCTGGCGCCATCGGTCCCTTGCATCGGAGGGAGCAGGTCGGACCTCGGCGGGTGCCGGACCCGGCTGGAACCAACACCTCGAACTCGAGTGAGGGGAGTCCGAGGTCCAACTCATGCGCCTGCTTGGGAATCTTGGGAACCGGATCCGGTGAGTATAGTTTTGATTTGACTAAGACAGATGAGTCAGAGCAGAACTGTTGTTTGAATCTTGGAACTTGGAACTTGGAAGAGAGCATGATCAACTCTCGAAGACGGTCCGACTAACTCTGTATGAGTATGCGTAGAGTGAAACCATCCTCTTCTTAAATTTGGAATTTGACATAGCCTAGTCAGAAAAGACAGGATTGGGCTGTGTTTTTGGGATACGTTGCTAGCATGATTGTGTGAATGAAGTGTGAATGAGAGGTCTGGCAGCACGGACCAAGTGAAGACGGACTCCTGAGTAACGCATTTTCTGGCCGGGCGACCGCGTCCAGATCGTAAAAAGGAGGAAGCGACCGTCATCTTGTCTTGTTATTTGTTTCCCTTATATGTTTCCAGGGCCGTGAGGACCCCTTACCCACGGTCCGCCCTCCTTTTCCCTTCTGTTTGTTGTTGCGCACACACATCGATATGGGAGGGGCGGGATCTACTAGGAACACTCCGTTAGAATGTATGATCACACATTTTAGTAAAGGATATTCAGGAGATTATGGAGTAAAATTGACTGCCTCACGATTACAGCTTTTATGTACTAGGGAGTGGCCTGTCATAGACCCTATGTGGCCCCGAGATGGCACCTTTAACTTAGGAATTATTCAGTCAGTTCATCGGAAGGTGCGAGTAGCGCACCCCGATCAGTATCCCTATATAGATTCTTGGTTAAGTATTTGTGAAGATCCGCCCCCTTGGGCAAAGCGTTGTTATGAAGAACAGTGCAGAATAATGTTAGCATTAACAGACCAGACCCCGAAAACAGGGACAGCTAAGAAACCTAGCCAGAAACCTGTTCTCGTAGACCCCGAGTCCCCGGGAGCTATACGTAGGCAGTCCCGACTCCAGCACCCAGTAAGAGTACCACCGCGCCCCGGGGCAGGACCCCGGGACCGGGAGAGTCCACCCCCTGACCTGCCCGGAGATCAGCAGCTAGATGAGGAGTCCAGCAGAGATGCCGATCAATCGGAAGCAGAGGCCGAGGATAAGCTGGAGTCAGAACAAGAAGATGAGGACGTATCTTCCCTGACAGAGACAGAAAGTGAAAAATCAGTTGTCAGTGCTAGTTCATCAGCCGTGAACGAGGCTCCCCAGACTAGGCAAGCCTCCAAGCTGAAAGCCCCCTCCAAGATACTGAAAGTCACTACCAAGAAGCCAAAAGCCATCCCGAAAGTAATAGCCCCCTTGAGACAAGTCCCAGGATTGCCCGTGCGGGATGAGCATGATCAGGTAGTAGCGGGACCCTTGAGTTTAGTATACGTGCCTTTCTCCACTGCAGATTTGATATACTGGAGGATACATTATGCTTCCTACACAAATAAGCCCCAAGAGTTAACAGAATTAATGCATACGATTATGGAAACTCACCAGCCCACTTGGGCAGATTGCCGTCAGCTCCTGTCTACCTTATTTACTACGGAGGAGCGGACACGAATTAAGCGAGCTGCCATCGATTGGATGGCAGACAATCCCTTGATAGAAGGGAGGGAGGCAGGCATAGACAATCGTGAAGCAGCCCAGAAAGAATTCCCTAACGAAGACCCCAAATGGGATCCAAATACTGAAGCAGGATCCAGAGCCTTATCCCGGTTTCGCCAAGGCCTCATGCAAGGTCTGAAAAGTGGGGGCCAGAAAGCTATGAATCTCTCTAAAGTATCCGAAGTTAATCAGGGAACAGATCAGAGCCCAGCAGTGTTCTATGAAAGATTAGTTGAAGCATACAGAATGTATACTCCCTATGACCCAGATGCACCAGGAAGCTTATGCATGGTAAACTCTGCCTTTGTAAATCAGTCACAACCAGATATTAGATGCAAGCTACAGAAATTAGAAGGGTTTGCGGGCATGAATGCAACACAGTTACTGGAAGTCGCTCATAAAGTGTATGTGAATCGTGATAATGAAAGACAGAGAGAATGTGATCGAAAGATGAAGAAGAAAGCTGATTTTTTGGCTGCGGCCATAGTTGAACAGAAAAGGGGAGGTTTCCCTAGTCGAAGGAGCAGAGGAAGAGGGCGGGGCCGAGGAGATGGCCGGCCCCTACTAGGCGTGAACCAATGCGCTTATTGCAAGGAAGAAGGACATTGGAGAGATACATGCCCGCAACTCGAAGACGCCTCCCAGGATGACGGAGATAATGCCCATTGGAGAGAAAGAGGAAGAGGCCGACCCCGGAACCGCGGTGGGGCCAATCGGGAACAATTTCAACAAGAACGGGCGGAGGCCATACAGGCGGTGGCCGCCGCTACCTCCGATATAGATGAAGCAGATTAGGACAGACCGGGCTCCGAATTCGCTTTAGGTCTCCAGGAGCCTATGGTCAGCATACAAATAGGAGACCAATTTATGGACTTTATGGTCGATACTGGAGCAGAACATTCTGTAGTAGATAAACAAATAGCCCCATTTTCCGCAAGAGCAGTCACCATTGTGGGAGCAACAGGTGCCAAAGCCACAAAGCCTTTTCTTCAGAACCGTATATGCAGTCTGGGAGGACAGAAAATAACGCATCAATTTCTCTATATGCCCGAGTGCCCAGTGCCATTACTGGGACGACACATGCTAGCCAAGTTGCAAGCCCAAATATCCTTCACCGACAAAGGAGAAATGCAAATGACAGTAAACTCAAAACCTGCTGGATTAATGCTGCTTACTGTTCCCCAAAAAGAAGAATGGAGATATTTTAGCACTGAGTCCGCCCAGGACACCTATTTTGAACATACTCTGAAAAGCATTGACGCCCCACCTGGAGTATGGGCAGAAGGCAATCCCCCAGGCCCAGCCAAACATATAGCTCCAATAATTGTAAATCTTAAGCCTAGTGCCGAGCCAGTACATGTTAAGCAATACCCCCTTCCAAGAGCAGCAATTGAAGGTATTCATCGCCACCTGTCAAGACTACTGGAGTATGGCCTACTCAAAGTATGTCAGTCACCCTGGAACACTCCACTCTTGCCAGTAAAGAAGCCTGGGACAGGTGACTACCGCCCAGTACAGGACCTAAGGAGAGTGAATGAAGCAGTTGAGACCATACATCCAGTTGTGCCAAATCCTTACACACTCTTAGGATTGATTCCAGCTGAAGCTACCCATTTTACTGTTTTGGATTTGAAAGATGCATTCTTCTGCATAAGATTAGCCCCAATTAGTCAATTGCTGTTTGCCTTTGAATGGCAGGACCCTGTCTCAGGAAGACAGGGCCAACTGACATGGACACGATTACCTCAAGGATTCAAGAATTCCCCTACCATTTTCAGTGCTGCACTAAACCAAGATCTTTCAAGCTATCCGGTGGCCCCGGGGAAAAGAGTACTTCTCCAATATGTGGACGATCTGCTGATAGCTGCTGTATCAGAAAGTGAATGTATACAAGCCACCCAGGACCTCTTGCAACTACTGGATGAAGCTGGATACAAGGTTTCCAGAGCAAAAGCACAGCTATGCCAAAAAGAAGTGAAATACTTAGGCTTTCGCCTGATGAAAGGAAGCCGACAATTAGGACGAGAGAGAAAAGAAGCCGTGTGCAGAATCCCCACCCCAACTACCAGAAAACAAGTCAGAGCTTTTCTGGGAGCAGCAGGATATTGCCGAATCTGGATTCCCAACTTTGCTCAAATTGCCAAACCGCTATACGATGCCACCAAAGGGGAGGAGAAGTCGCCACTAGAGTGGGGACCTGAGAAGGATGCAGCCTTTAAGACATTGAAGGAAGAGTTTATGTCATCACCAGCACTTGGATTGCCAGATGTTCACAAGCCTTTCCATCTATTTGTGCATGAGGTGCAAGGGAACGCCTTAGGCATGTTGACTCAGAAATTAGGACATTGGGAGCGACCTGTAGCATACCTATCGAAACAATTGGATACTGTGGCCAAAGGATGGCCACCATGCTTGAGAGCAGTTGCAGCTACAGCATTGTTAGTGAGTGAAGCAGACAAACTCACCTTAGGACAGAATCTACGAGTCACCGTGCCACATGCAGTACTTGTCCTCATGGAACAGAAGGCGAATCATTGGCTCACCAATTCCCGAATGCTGAAATACCAGAGTATGCTATGTGAAAACCCACAGATACAATTAGAAGTGAGCCATGCCTTGAACCCAGCCACCTTGATACCTGTCAGTGAAGAACCCCCAGAGCATGACTGTATAGAAGTCATGGATACTGTATTCTCGAGTCGACCTGATCTGACAGATGTGCCCTTAGAGAATCCTGATCAGACCTATTTTGTGGATGGAAGCAGTCTCATCATCAATGGACGACGATGTGCCGGGTATGCAGTAGTTACCCGGGAGGAAGTCATTGAATCATCAGCCCTGGCATCAGGCACATCAGCCCAGAAAGCAGAATTGATTGCACTCACTCGAGCATTAGTATTGGGTGCAAAACGTTTGTTAAATGTGTACACAGACTCAAAATATGCCTTCACCACTTTGCATGCACATGGAGCTCTCTACAAAGAACGAGGGCTCATTACGTCAGGAGGAAAATCGATCAAACATGGCCCAGAAATATTGATGTTACTAGATGCAGTATGGGCCCCAACATGTGTAGCTGTCATGCACTGCCGAGGACACCAAGCAGGTAAAGGAGATGTTGCCCAAGGAAATAGATTCGCTGATGCCTCAGCGTGACAAGCAGCCATGACAGGCCAAATTTCATCGCAAGCCATGCCAATGCAGGCAGCATTGTTTCCCGTACCCCTTAATTCATGGACACCACGATATACCACCAAAGAATTGGATTACTATTGTAATAAGGAAGAGGGAGTGCTGAAGGATGGGTGGATTGAGCTGCCACCAGCAGAGGGCAGTCAACCCCCAGGACGAATAGTAATCCCTGAATTATTGGGACCAGCCTTTGTCAAGGCTTTCCATCAAGCCACACATTATGGAAAAAGTGCTATGGAAAAAGCACTCAAGCCACATTTTTGTATTGCCTTGTTGGGAGCCCTATCAGCTTCGGTAGCATGCCAGTGTCTAATTTGTGCCAAGAACAATGCCAAACAGGGTCCTACACCACCACCCCGAGTTCAGTCAGGAGGTGTAACCCCCATGCACCACCTGCAGATTGACTTTACTGAAATGCCAAAAGCCAATGGATACCGCTACTTGTTAGTATTAGTTTGTACCTTTTCTGGGTGGGTGGAGGCTTACCCCACCAGAACTGAAAAAGCCCGAGAGGTCACCAAAGTTTTGCTAAGAGAGCTTATCCCCAGATTTGGAATTCCAGCAGTAATAGGGTCGGACAATGGGCCCTCATTTGTGTCTCAGATTACTCAGCAGTTAGCGAATGCCCTACAGATACAATGGAAGCTACACACTGCATATAGACCTCAGAGTTCAGGGAAAGTTGAGCGAATGAACCGTACCTTGAAAGCCCAGATGTCCAAGCTTTGCCAGGAGACCCGCCTGAAGTGGCCCCAAGTGCTCCCAATAGCTTTACTCAGAATACGCTCAGCTCCTGTGAAATCAACAGGATTTTCCCCTTTTGAGGTTGTGTATGGCAAACCCCCACCAATAGTGCAGGGAATTAAAGGTAGTTTAACACAGATTGGTTCAGAAATAACCAGACAAGAACTTCTAGCTCTTAGTTTTGTTCTACAGACTCTTCATACGTGGATACAGGACCAGTTGCCTATTAATTTGACGGAGCCCCTGCATCCCTACAAGCCTGGTACCTCGGTGTGGATCAAAGATTGGAAGAAGACACCATTGGAACCTCATTGGAAGGGACCATACACCGTCATCCTGTCTACCCCAACTGCAGTAAAGGTAGCAGAAATCGATTCCTGGATCCATCACAGCAGAGTCAAGCCAGCAGCCGTTCCAGATTCTGAGCAGTGGACAGCAGGAGAACATCCTGATGTACCCTTGCGACTCACCCTGAGACGGCAACCAGCGACCTAGACCCTTTTGGGATCATCCTAACAACCACAGTGCCTTGCAGTAGACAAGTCTTTCGAAGAAGATTGCTGTTTCCAACACAGCACGATTTGTTCTCACAAAACTCCATGTGTGCGATTTTCGTACACTAATTGATACTATACTGATTAACAATATTCAGAGGCAACTGTAGTTGATAAGTTGGCATACGACGGACATTTTGAGGATCTTCAATCAACATTCAACACCCGTTGAATTGCTTCATTAGCAAACGGGACGGCGTTGTGCCAAGAAGAGGGCGTCGAGGTCAAGATTTCCAAGTGAGGATCCAGAAGAACTCCAATAAACATGCATCTTTGTTTTTACTTTGTCCTGGTTGCTTACCTAGGAGGCCTTGAACTGACTTGTGCCTTGCCTCCATGTACTGCTTGCATTACTTCCACTCGGACTGGAATGAAAGTAACTCAGACTCTGCTCTATCATTCTTACTATACCTGTACTGGTAAAGTAACCCGGTGTATCTATAACACCACTGAACTGAATGTTTGTACCAAAGGTAATGCCAAAGTATGTTTTAACCCGCATCAGAATCCATCCTATTATACTTTGGAGATACGATGGAATGATGCAGATGGAGCTTTGCTCAATGCCACACCCCCACTCACTGACCCTACAAAAGGTGCCGTTTTGTATTTTGATGCTTGTGATGCCATAAATAGAGATAGTCGTTCCAAATGTGCCGATTGGGAGAAAACTTACTCCCATAATGACAAATATATGTGTCCAGAGGGAACTACGGGATGGGGAGAGTGTACAGGTAAAAGAGTTCTAGCCAATGAATATAGTATAGCCCCAATTGCAGATTACTATTGCCCGAAATGGGAATGTGTTTTCTATGCCACTTGGAAGACTGGTATGGTAGAAAATACCAGAGACAATCGAATGGCTGCCTTAAACAAGCCATATGTCAAGAATATAGCAAATTGTAAAAAAGGTGCCTGTAATCCGTTAGAACTTGTTATAATGAATCCCAGTGCATGGAAACAAGGATATAAATTTGGCCTACGAATTGCAGGATCTGGATCAGATCCAGGAACCATTGTATATATAAGATTAAATACCCAAGCCCATCGATCATCCAGGTACCATATCCATAACACTTTCTATGAAACCATGCATGTGAATAAGTTTGACATCCCCCATCCTTCTCAGAACTTATTTTTGGAATTAGCTGGAGCAGTAGTATCTAGTCTCCATATTTCAGATTGTTACTTTTGTGGTGGGACACGAATGGGTGACCAGTGGCCATGGGAAGCCCAAGAATTGAACTATTCTATGACTTACAATCATACTGAATTACATAAGACTACAAGCAAATGGGTATTGGCACACCCAATAGTTGGACGTCTCTGCTATGCCAGAACTGGACCTCAGTTCAATCTGCAGGTGGGACAGCTGGTCTGTCTCAGCCAGAAGTTCTATAATGACACCACCAAACAGACGTCCTGGTGGTCGGGGGTTAATGCATCTGAACCCCCTAATCCATTAGCAAAATTCCCTGAGCTCGCCGACTTATGGACTAATCTTGCCCAGCCTCATGCCTGGCAAGCCCCACCTGGCTTGTATTGGATCTGTGGAACCCGAGCATATGCCCGACTCCCTATACACTGGGGAGGGGCATGTGTCTTAAGGACCATTAGACCTTCTTTCTTCTTGTTACCCACAGAACATGAAGAACAATTAGGATACCCAGTATACACTAAGAGACAGAAGAGAGCAGCCCTACAGATAGGCAAGTGGCAGAAATGGGATGGCGATGATTGGCCACCTGAGAGAATAATTGCTTATTATGGACCTGCCACTTGGAACGAAGATGGCATGTGGGGCTATCGGACCCCTGTGTACATGATTAATCGTATTATCCACTTACAAGCAGTAGTTGAATTAATAACTAATGAGACTAGCCAAGCACTCACACTTTTAGCTAGACAAAGCACACAAATGCGTACTGCCATATATCAGAATCGCTTAGCATTAGACTACCTATTAGCAGCTGAAGGAGGAGTATGTGGTAAACTGAATTTAACCAATTGTTGTTTAAAAATAGATGATAAAGGTCAAGTAGTTGAAGAAATTGCTGAAAATATGTGAAAACAAGCTTACGTGCCAGTACAAACTTGGCATGGTCTTAAGATTCCTAACTGGTTTGCCTCTATTTTCTCAGGTTTAGGAGGACTTACTACTTTCCTTATGCTAGTATTAATAATTATAGCTGTGTTTTTACTATTACCATGTATAATTCCATGTTGTATGCGTTCTATTAACAGTGTTATTGAAAACACAGTAGAGCGGAAAACCGCAACTAAGATTTTGGCCTTGTGGCATCCTAGACCCACTATATATGGTCGAAACCCGACCCCAGTATAATTGTATTAAGTGATTTAACTCTCACACCTTATTAATAATAGGGTGAGATTAATCAAAGGGGGGAATGTGGTAGGCAAAGGCCTATGATCCATGGTGTCTGAAATGAGCAGACAGGCCTAAGCAGCTTGACCTGTAAATGAAGCCTGTGGAGAGGCCCAAAGGAATTGCACATCCCCCAATATGCTGCTACCAGGGAATTGAAACTTAGCTAAGCACAATTAAGCTTAGCTAGGCAGAATCGAAACTTAGAAAATATAGAAAAATAAGGTTTAATTGGTATTGATAAGAGAGTGAAGCTTCTGTGAAATTAATTAACTCTGCTGAAAGAAAGGTTACAGTGCCCTGCTTTCCCACATATTCCAGCTGGATAGTGACCTTGGAGGAGAGAAGTATCAAAGTTGGTGAACTGACCATTGTAATTGGGACTGAAAGGGGGGTAAGCAGGTGCTGAGCACAGTCGAGGGACATCATTGGATAACCATATCGGTACCGGAACCAATAGAAAGTGTACGAGGGGTTACCGGGACCAATGAGATGTTTGCCTATACCTAGAATGGACAAGAAAAGTATATAAGTTGTTGTTTTACTAACAGCCATTGCTCAGCCATTTTGAATTTGATTCTGCTTGAGACTTGTGCACAAATAAATGATTTGGACCTTCTGAACAGACTCCTGGTATCATTGGTTTGTCTGCGCTCTGCTGCTACACAGGAAGTAGGGCATTAGCTGCAAGAGCCGTGCGTTATCTGATGAGGGTATGCACACCATTTCCCCAGCAGATAGCACTGTGAAACTGTAAGGATCACGGGCAGCAGCTTCACCCACGATGACTGACGAATGTGCGGTTGCAGTGCCCTGTCAACACCCGCAGCGCTTACATGTTACCGACACTCCCACTCTCCACCCATTCTCCACCCAGTCGCCCAGCTACCACGCGACCTGAAGATAGTGCAGGAAATAAATCCCTGCGCTATCTGCATTTGGCCCACAATACCTGCTACCACGGCATGCCTTTCCCGCATTATCAGTGCATTAGCAGCTAACCTGCTTTAGTAAACGTGCCCCAAAATGTTAGATGTCATGGGGGTTTTCCAGCACCCCAACTGCAACTTTATTTTATAGGTCAACCTGCAAGCTTCCAGAAGTCTATCTGTATGCAGTTTTCTGTATGATGCTGCTTAAAGAGGAATTGACCAGTTAAAAGGTGCTGTCCTCCATTTCCAGTGGCTAGAAAATTTGACCCCACTCCTGTAAAGAATTAGAAGGATACAGCGTTGAAGGATCACAGTAGGTTCTAGTAGGATAAGGCCTGAGAAACACGACATGCCCTGATAATAATACTTTGCCTCTTACTCCTCTACCAATATCCCTAACATCTAAGCTAAATCATTTAGAAACAAAAAATATAATTAGAAAAATGACTTTTTTGTCAGAACTCCTTAAAATCAGAGACCCATAGTAGGATGCTATTATTCTGAGCTCTAGATGTCCTTTTATTATATTTTATTATTTCACTCATATTTCTTTAAAAAATGTTATTACTAATTTTTAAAAACTTTAACATCTTTTTTCTCAAGCAAGCTGGTACTTTAATGTTGAACACTCCACTTTCATTCTCCAGGCCACAGTATTGCAATCATACTTTCTCATTAAATTAAAATGCAAAATGAAAGCTAAAATAGTGCTATATTATTTAAACAGTCCACTTTCACTTTTCAAACCATTACTCTTCAATCTTTGCTAGCGAATGAATTTTGAAACAATCCACTTTCATTCATCAAACCATTACTTATCGATCTTGCTGTCCCATGGTTTAAATGGTCCACTTTCACTCTTTAAACCATAACTTCTCAGTCTCCTTCATCTTGCTCTCCTGACATTTCCATAGCTGGGTTCAAAATAGGTTTGGACATGTTCCTGGAGGAAAAGTCCATGCATCATTATTAAAGAGGACAGGGGAAATCCACTGCTTACCCCTGGGACAAGCAGCATGAAAAGTGTATACCTTTGGGAACCCAGGAGGTACTTGTGACCTGGATTGGCCACTGATGGAAACTGGATACTGGGCTTGATGGCCCCTTGGTCTGACCCAGAATGGCATATCTTATGTTCTTATCTGGGCTCTGCCCAAACTCTGCTCCTATGTGTATACCCACGGTGAAAGTGCATACTATCAGCTCAATGTGCATGCTTAAAAAATAGTAAAAGACTACTTTACACATGTAAGTTGCCATTTATGCTCATTCACAAATGTAACAGACTTGCCAATAGAGGTGGAGGGATCTGAATTATAGCCAAAAGTAACTTAGAGTTCAATACCATTGACCTAAACTCCACCACCAACATAGACTTCCTTATAGTATCCAATGGATCTGTCTCACTGTGCCTAGCATACAGAGCACCACATGGCGATGCCTGGGATCTACGCACATTATTGGAAGCAGCCTGCTCCCTACCAACTAGCCATCATTCTCTTATCCTTCTTATCCACTGCCCCTCACAAGCAGTCAACTTCCTTCTTGGAAGTTATGGAAGTCCTCCACTTCACCCAAATCCTTACCACTCCAACACACAACAAGGGAAACATTCTGGATCTGATCTTCATGCTTCACGCCCTCATAGCAGACCACAACCATACACCCCATTCAATACTCCCAGTACCCTACTCAAACCAGGCTGCCATCCTCTTCTCCACCCCTCACATAAACCATAGAACAAAATCACCAATATCACCATCTACAAATTGAAAATTCTGACAGTTTGACAATGAGCTATTCCTCAAATCTGTAATTCCTCAGCTAGAACTCATTAAACTTGAAAAAGCAGAGCTGGACTCACAGCTCAAAGCATAGAATAAAATCATGGTTGCTGCTGCTCAAGAATACCATGACAATATCATTATATTCTTATCAAACAAACCCAAAGAACTCTTCTCTATAGCAAAATCTCTCCTAAACGAACTGCCCAAACAGATGCCACATGAAAGAATATGTCCACAGAATACAACAGACCACCTCTGCTGAAAATACCAGCCAACCCTCCCCTCTCCAGAACCTATCCACCAAATAACCCACTCACTAAAAACACCCCTCAGACCACATGCTCTGAATTTAAACTCTCATCCCTTTAAATATCATTACCACAATTAAGAACCTCAACACAACTACCTCAGCCATGGATTACTGCCCAGTATCCTGGGTCAAAAGTGTCAGAAAACACCTTAGCCCCTACCTACAGACTATAGTACATACATTACAATCTAACATAAGAAACTATTAAACTATATTCAATTGAGCTGGAAGCCAATGAGGAGAGTAACTCTGTCCTACCATCTTGCTCGTTTGCCAACTGTTTATTTCTTAAACCAAAATAAAATGGGGGCTATTCTGAGACATGAACAGTGGGGATGGACGTCCCCGCTATTCGTGCCAGCTGCATGCCCCGACTAACTTCCCCGCCGGTTGTGCGGGGAAGTTAGTCGGGGCAGGGAAGGGTCAGCCTGGGGGTGGAGAGTGGGCGGGCAGTGGGCGGTCACCAGCCCTGGACATACAGGGATGATTCTAATGTCAGCTCTGTACGTCCAGGGCCAGCAAAATGGCCGGAGAAGTTATTCCACCCCCGGTGTGGAATAACTTCCCTGGATGTTTCTTTGTGGCAGACTCAGGGCGCAGAAGGGGGTGGGGAGGGCAAAGTTAATACCCTGCAGCCCGATCCTGGCCTTAGGAGGCCAGATTGGGGGTCAGGCTGCGGGGAATTAACTTTTTTTAGCTGCAACCGGCATTGTGGCTTTTAAATAGAGCCATGGTGCCTTGGCAACAGGATGCCATGGTGCCACAGTTCCATTTAAAAGCCCCGGCTGAGTTAGCTGGGCTATGGCTGTATATGCAGGCTGGGACTGAATCACAGTCCCGGCCTGTACATACAGGCCTATTCGTGATTCTGATCCCGTGGGGCTAGATGTGCCCCACAGGATCAGAATCGCAATCTCCTTTGTACGTCCGGCTCAGCCTGGATGTACAAAGGAGATGGACCTCGGGATCAGAATTGGGCCCAGTGCAAATCAATAATCTGTTACTTACATGATCTGCCTAAGATGAGATTCTGACAGGTAGGCCCTTATTTGAGAGATTACGCATAACTTTAAGAATTATTTTTTTACAACTAAAGAGACGGTTATTCATGATAAATTTTGAAACTCCTAATGTGTAAAATTACATGCTTCAGAAACCTCTTCACAAAACTGGTAACAAAGGAGAGATGGCAAACTACAGGCCAGTAAGCTTGGTGGGAAAAGTAATGGAGACGCTGCCGAAAGAAAAGATAATGAAATTTCTAGAATGCAATGGATGGCAGGGTCAGAGGCAACATAGTTTTATCCAAGGAAGATGGTGCCAAATCCAATTGACTTCATTGACTGAGTGACTAGAGAACTGGGTCAAGGGCATGCAATGGATGTGATCTACTTGGATTTCAGCAAAGCTTTTGATACTGTTCTTCACAGGAGGCTTATGAATAAACTGAGTAGCCTGGGGATAGGTGCTGAACTGGATCAGAAATTGATTGACTGATAGATGACAGAGGGTGGTGGTAAATGGAAATCACTCAGAAGAAAGGGAAGTGAGTAGTGGAGTGCCTCAGGGATCGGTCATGGGACCGGTACTGTTCATAGTCTTTGTGAGTGATAATGCCAAAGGGTTAAAAGGAAAGGTCTGCATTTTTGAGAATGACACAAAGATTTGCAACAGAATAGACACCTCAGAGGGACTAGAAAACATGAGATAAGATCTACAAAAATAAGACTGGTCTAGTACTTTGCAATTAAGATTTAATGCAACAAAGTGCAGAGTGATGCACTTGGGATCCAGAAATCCAAAGGAACAATATGCGATAGAGAGCAAGAGGCTGGTGTGCCCAGACCAGGAGAGGGAAATCGGATGATAGTATCTGAGGATCTCAGGATGGGGAAAAAATGTGACAAGGCAGTGGCCAAAGCCAGAAGGAGGTTAGCAGGGCCTGCCCAAGGGTTTCTGCCACCCTAGGCAGAAACCCCAGCCTCGCCGCCCACCAGCTGCTGCCACTACTACCACTGCCCTCCCCCCAGCTGCCACTGATTCTGTTTCAGAAGAGGGAGGTGGGCAGTGGAAGTATTTCCAAAAGTGGCCGCTGCATGCCTCACCCCCCCAAATGGAATCAGCAGCAGCTGGGGAGGTGGCATGGCCGCCTATGTGTGCCTCTGCTGCCAATGTGTGCTGCTGCCACTGCCCACCTGGGCGGCTGCCTACCTTGCCTACTGGACGGGCTGGCTCTGGATGTTAGGCAGATACAGGGAGGCATAACTAGCAGAAGGAAAGAGGTATTACTGCCCCTGTAGAAGTCATTGGTGAGGCCTCACTTGGAGTATTATGCTCAGTTTTGGAGACTGCACCTCACAAAGGATATTAAGACTTGAAATGGTTCAGAGGAAGGCGACCAAAATGATATAACGCCTGCACCAGAAGACGTATGAGGAGAGATTTGAAGACCTAAATATGCATTCCCTGGAGGAGAGGAGGGACAGGGGAGTTAATGTGCAATTTGGTGTGAATAAGCTATGTATCCAGATCTGCGATGACAGTTAACACACACCGATTTTCAAGCTGACTGCTAGTCGGGTATTAGGATGCCGCATGGGTGGGTTGGGGGCAGAAAGTGGGCATGCAGTTTAGTAAAAGGGACCCCTAAGTCTTCACATCTTGGGACCAAAATAAAAATTGTTCTATAGCCCCAAGAATGTGCCATTAAAGAGGGGGCTCACCAGGGCCATCAGTACAGAAATCTGTACAAAAGAATTTGTGCCCAACTGGGCTTCATTGTGCGAGACTATTTTTAATAAAGGCACATAGGCACCCATATTAATAGTGCAACCCAGAACAGTGGATTACAGATGAGATGACTGTCAGCAAATACAGAAAAATCTGATAAAATATACATATGTAGATTCTCTAAGAAAGAGCTAAAAATGGTTACTTATCTCATAGCTGTGAAGTTCGGATGGCAAAAAATCTCTATACAGAAAGGCACAACAAGGTGGCACATCTTGTCCACTGGAAATTTTGCAAGCACTACAACATCACTATACCAAAAAAGCACTGGGATCACAATCCTAAGAGAATTATGAAGAATGAAGAGGTTAGGCCCGATATTCAAAAGGCATTTACATGGTTTACATCCCTGTAAACCGTATAAAAGCCGCTCAGTGAGATATTCAACTGCACTAACATGGTTAGTGTCACTGAATATCCCCAATCTTCTCCCGTACATGCCTCAGTGCTAACCGCTTAGAATCAGGGCATGTTGTGGGCGGCGGTAGAGACTAACCAGCTAACGGCGATATTGCACTATCTGGTTAGCTTCTACGGTAAAAGACAGGCTGCCTTATAAACTCTTTTGGCATGATACAAATACTACAGTAAGCATTAAAACTGAATTTGAGGGACTGAGATCATACTCCACATTCCCTGGCTTCAGAGTGAGGTTCATGACTGTCATGCTATGTGCAAAACTAACCCATTTGGAGAAACTGCACCAGGAGAAACCTTTATAAAAGGGGTGTGGTTTTTGACTTCTCACTTAGGTGCTCCATTATAAACTGACACACATTTATACATTCGTTGGAGCAGATGGAAATGTGAGAGAGAATTTGAGAACTATTAGGGCTAGTTCTGATAACCTATTTTATAAAAGACAGAAAGTATCCATGTTGCCTTCATAACACAGCCAACTTTTTGACATTTCAGATAAGAATCCTGTTATGAAATTACTTCTCTCTTATTTTGCTGAAATGTTTCATTTTTATTTTAATAGAACTTCAATAAGCATTCTCTCATAATTGAAATGATTTGTTGTTTTGTTGAAGGAACTTCAATAAACATGCTTTCAAAACTGAAAATACGATCCAGAACAATCTGCTTATCTGCCTGCTAAGTCATAGGTATGTCCATCACTGGCCTTAATTTTCTGCCATCTATTTCCAGTTTGGAATCTACAGGAGAGCAGAGGGAAACACAGCCACACCTCCGCTCTCCTGTGGACTCCAGTATTTGACTGTGGAGGTTCTCCTCTTTTCCTTTTGGCCTCATCTATTTCCAGTTTACCAGCAAGGATTGCTATCCAGGATGTTGCTGGCTCTACCCCTCCAGTGGCATCATTGGTAAGTTCTTTGTGAAAAAGCAAAGATGGATGCCAGGAGTACAATTGTCTGTTCGTCTGTCAGCTAAGCTGTAGGGTTGCTCAACACAAGTCCTTATTTTGTTCCATCTATTTCCAGCTTACCAGCAAGGGCTAATGCCCACTGAAGCCCAAGACCTGGGAAATCCACTGCTTGCCTCGAGACAAGCATTGTGGAACTTATGTACCTTTTTGGGAACCTGCCAGGTACTTGTGACCTAGATTGGCCACTG
Organism: Ichthyophis bannanicus; assembly: GCA_033557465.1. Taxonomy (NCBI): domain Eukaryota; kingdom Metazoa; phylum Chordata; class Amphibia; order Gymnophiona; family Ichthyophiidae; genus Ichthyophis; species Ichthyophis bannanicus. Next base: position 725,014,518 of record CM066032.1, read on the forward strand.
TTGGAAACAGGATACTGGGCATTTCTTATGTTCTTATGTAAATTGTTGTACCTCCCCCTCCAGCGGCACCACTGTTAGGGTCTGGATAAAGATCTGGAGGCATGTTGATCCAAGGGCAGACATCTTGATAAAGCCATGCTGACGAAGAAGCACAACCAAAGAACTCCATAATACATGCCTTAATAATTTTGGATTGGCTTCCAAGCCAAGAAAACACTAGACAACAAATGTGTTCAAAAGTTTTGCTTCCTGAAAATTTTTTTGTATTATGATAGACAGCTTCAAGCTGAACACTAATTTCAGATTGACTGTACACGTAGGAATTTAGAGAAACATGAAATTAAATTTTGACTAAATGTAGCATATTTAATTACACAATGATGCTGACAAATTGCACTAGTTCACCTGAGCTAAAAATATTTTGCCCCTGATTTTTTCATTCGTACTAAGCATCTGATGCTTCTCATCTCAGTGTCCAACAATAGTCAGCCAGCATTGATGCGTTCCAGATGTCCTGATACTGCTTTTCCATCATCGCAATGTCCTCGTGAAATCTTTCACCATATTCGTTGCTGACTACACCAAGATTAGCAGGGAAGAAGTCCAAGTGTGAATGCAGAAAATTAATCTTCAACGACATGTTGTACTTCATGGTTTGTATGCTTGAAGCATGTTGTCAACCAGCTGGACGTAGTTTGGTGCCCTGTAATTGCCAAGAAAATTCTCAACAACATCCCTGAATGCCTTCCATGTGATTTTCTCAGACCCCACTAACAGATCTTTGAACCACTTGTCATTGATGACATGTCTGACTTGTGAACCCAGAAAAATGCCTTCCTTAATCTTGCATCAGTTATTCTTGGAAACATCTGTCTCAAATGTTGAAATCCTTCACCTTCCTTGTTCATCACTTTCATGAAGTTTTATACGAGTTTTATATGAAGAGGAAGCAAAGATATCTTATTTGCATCAACAAGTGGTTCATGTGCCACAATTTTCTGTCCTGGAACCAAACGCTTATGGAGCGGCCAATTCTTTTTAATGTAATGAGACTCTCTAGCACGGAAGCCCCATTCACAAATGAAACAACTGTACTTAGAAACATAGAAACATAGAAACATGATGACAGAAAAAGACCACAAGGCCCATCTAGTCTGTCCTTCCATAACAACAACTACAACAGTCCACTTTTTACCTTTAGAGATCCTCTGTGTTGGTCCCATGCTTTTTTGAATTCAGTTACTGTCCTCATCTCTACCACCTCCACTGGGAGACTATTCCACGGATCCACTACTCTTTCCGTAAAGAAATATTTCCGCATATCACTCCTGAATCTATCTCCCTTCACCCTCATCCCATGTCCCCTCGTCGCAGAACTTGCTTTCAATTGAAAGAGGCTCTCTCCCTGAACATTTATGCCACGGAGGTATTTAAACATCTCAATCATATCACCTCTATCCCGCCTTTCCTCTAAGGTGTACATATTAAGATCCTTAAGTCTGTCCTCATATGCTTTATAATGAAGACCACTATCATCTTAGTAGCACCCCTCTGTACCGACTCCATCCTGTTCACATCCTTTTGAAGGTGCGGTCTCCAGAATTGCACACCATACTCCAAATGAGGTCGCACCAAAGACTTATACAGAGGCATTATCACCTCCTTTTTTCTGCTAGCTATTCCTCTCCGTATGCACCCAAGCATCCTTCTAGCTTTAGCCGTCGCCTTTTCTACCTGTTTAGCTACTTTAAGATCATCGGACACAACTACGCCTAGGTCCCGCTCTTCTTTAGTGGACAAAAGTACTTCACCTCCTATGCTGTATTGCTCCCTTGGATTGCTGCAGCCCAAATGCATGACCTTACATTTTTTAACATTAAATCCCAGCTGCCAAATTCTAGACCATTCTTCAAGCTTAGCTAGATCCCTCCTCATGTTATCTACACCTTCCTGGGTGTCTACTTTATTGCAGATTTTGGTATCATCTGCAAAGAGGCAAACCTTACCCGACAGCCCTTCCGCTATATCACTAACAAAGATGTTAAAAAGAATCGGACCAAGGACAGATCCCTGGGGCACACCACTGGTAACATCCTTCTCCTCAGAGTGAGCTCCATTTACTTGTACTCTCTGTCACCTCCCACCCAACCAATTTCTAACCCAAGCAGTAACTTTAGGGTCCATCCCTAGGGTGCTCAGTTTGTTTATAAGTCGCCTGTGAGGAACAGTGTCAAAGGCTTTACTGAAATCTAAATACACCACATCTAGAGCTCTCCCTCGGTCCAACTCCCTGGTCACCCAGTCAAAGAAATCAATCAGATTTGTCTGACAAGACCTGCCTCTGGTGAATCCATGCTGCCTCGGATCCTGTAATCCGCTGGACTCCAGAAACCTCACTATTTTCTCTTTCAACAGCGTTTCCATTAATTTACTCACCACTGAAGTTAAACTAACCGGCCTGTAGTTTTCAACCACATCCTTACTTCCGCTTTTGTGTAAAGGCACCACATGAGCCTCTCTCCAGTCCTTTGGCACCACTCCCGACTCCAACGAGGCATTGAAAAGGTCAGTCAGTGGAGTTGCTAGAATGTCCCCAAGTTCCCTCAGTATTCTAGGGTGTATCCCATCCGGTCCCATCGCTTTGTCTACTTTGAGTTGAGCTAGTTTCTCACGAACACAGTCTTCTGAAAATTGTTCAAGATGTCCCTCGCTTCTGTTCTTATTTGTGGGTGTTTTCTGAGGTCCTGCTCCTGGTTTTTCATCTGTGAACACAGAACAAAAATATTTGTTAAGTAATTCCGCTTTATCCTTATCAGCTTTTACATATTCCCCCCCTGTACCCTTGAGTCTGACAATACCACTTTTGCCCTTCCTCTTCTCACTAATATATCTGAAAAATGTCTTATCCCCCCATTTTATTGCATTGGCTATTTCCTCCTCCTTTTGAATCTTTGCCTTCTTGACTACTTTGCTAGCTTCTCTAAGTTTTTCCAAATACAGATGCCTGTCTTCCTCTCTCTGTGATCTCTTGTATTTCATGAAGGCCTCCCTCTTTTTCTTCACTTTTTCAGCTACTTCCCCAGCTGCATTCCTAGTAGCAGTGGCACTACTTTTAGATCATCATGGATGTTCTAATTGTAGATGTTGTACTGTATGTGTTTCGAAACAGTTCCATATTTCCGTAGGTTTGTTTCATGTGCACTGCATAGGCAAACGGTATTGAAGGGTGGACATTGCTATTGTGTAACAAGACAGCTTTCAGGCTTAACAGTGATGAATCGATAAAAAAGTGCCATTGTTGTGGGTCATGCTCAGAACCCAAAGATGTGAACAACCCATCAATGTCAGTGCAGAAACAGGTTGTCAACCTATGCAAAGACATTTATCATATCTTCTTGATGGGTCTAAAAGACAGAAATCTTTGTACCTGGTGACAGCAAATCCCGTCCTTGCAATCTTGAACAAAGTAGTTCACCTTTTGTTTTTGACAAATTTATGTCCCTCACCGGGTCATTCAATTCTGACTGTTTTATCAGGTTAGGCACACCAGAAATAAACGGTTCAAAATCTAGATCCATGTCGTTTTCCACATCTGGCCTGTGTATTGTAGCATCTTCATCTGCTTCATCTAGGCTCCATGTCTCTGTGCCACTTGACTGAAGGCAGACTAGGGTGTTCAATAGATTTCTTACTTTTAGCAAAGAAGCTAGATACATTGGTCAGATAGAAGCAACAATCTGTCACGTGATCCTTCTGTTCTTGCCATATCATCGGGACTGCAAACCACATTGACTTCCGAGTGCCTCTGAGCCAAGCTCTGGGATGGACAGCACATGTTCCACAACAAATGTGAGGAGCCCAGGATTTGTCATCATCGTCAACTTTACAACTGAAGTACAGTTCATATGCTTTCTTAATAAGTGCAGTAATGCTGTGCCTTTGAGACTTAAGCGTATACTCACTACAAATGCAACAGAATGTGTTGTGACATTAATGAGAAATTTCTGCTATAACGAATCATAGTTTAGACAAGAAGCTTACATGTAAATGCTATTATTAAGTAAACAAACTGATATCAACATCATGCATAGCACCTGTGTATGAAAGCTGCTAAAGAAGGTAAAGAAGACAAAGATCCTGACAACTGGCAAAATCAAACAGTTCATTGCTGATGGAGAAGAAATTGAAATAGTGACAACTTTAAGCTACTTAGATCAATAAAGAAATGACAAGCAGTCAAGAAATCCAAATGCACATTGTTCTTGACAGAATGGCTATGAAAGACAGAGCTCGACAAAATTCTCAAGAGCAGAGCTTTCTCTCTCCACACAACAATTCGACTGGTTAAAGTCATGGTATTTTCAATAACATCATATGGATGCAAAAGTTGGTCAGTGAGAAAGATAGATGGGAAGAAAATTGAAGCCTTTGAATTATGTTGCTGGCAACAAATACTGTGTATACTATGGACTGCCCGAAGAACAAACCAGTCAGTAGTAGAGGAGATCAAATCTAAGCTTTCCTTAGAAGCTCAGATGACAAGATTTTGACTTTCATACTTGGACACATCATGTGAAGAGAGAGATTGTTATAGAAAGACATCATGCTTGGCAAGGTAGAAGATCAAGGCAAGAGAGGAAGGCCAGCAATGAGATGGACTGATACAATAACAGCAGCTATGGGTGCTACTCTATCAACAATGAGCCATCTGACTGAAGACCGAACACTGTTTAGGAAACTATGCAGAGGGTCTCTATGAGTCGACACCGACTTGACGGCACTTAACAATAACAACTGCCAGCATCCATCCTGCCTAAGTATGCCCACACATTCCTGAGCAATAGCATTTCCATTGCACATTGTGAGCCTGCACTGAGTGCATGCACAGGCATGCCTGGACTAAACAAAACAGCTTACTTTCTAGGAAACATATGAGTAGACTTAAATATGCGAGGAAATTACAAAAATAGGCGATTGCAAAAAAATGGTGTGTGATAGGAAAATTTCAAGATGATTTTCATGTTCAGAAACCTAAAATCCATAAGATACACCTAGAAATGTTCAGGAAACAAAATCTTCATTGTCCAATAGAACTGGTAAGAGAGGGAGAGGGTTAACTGTAATTTATGAGAATGGATTGCAAGCTCAAAGTAACTTGTATTGAATATGGATGTGTGTTTGTTTGAAATAACATAGAAAATATGTTTTTAAATTTGAAACAGATAAGAAAATACCAATAATTTTGTTTTCTTTACCCAGTGCATTCATGACCTGACTTGGGGTTATGTTTACTAAACAGTGGTAGCGGCTTCCATGCAATATCAGTGCCACGGCCCCATTGAAATCCATGGCCACGGCTCTGATATCACATGGAAGCCGCTACCACTGTTACCGCTGTTTAGTAAACATACCCCTTGGTATCCACTACCTGCTTGTAGTAGTTATGTAATGTAAAGGGCTTTGATTGAAGGATAAGGCAGTATAGAAAACTGGTTAATTAAAAAATGACCCTTAGGCTAGGGGGCAGCAGACTTCCAGGAGGGAGCTAGCTTTAGTCAGCCTGTTCTTAACTGTGTCTTCTATTTCTGGTACTATTAGTTCCTATTTCCTGGTTGGTCCAAAGTTTGTCTGGTCTTGAGCTCCATGGAAACATTTACTAGATTTTTTGCATTCTAAATAAGTTGACTCCTGCTCTAAAGACTAACACCAAAGAAATCTTGTGCCATGTTCTTGTGGCAGAAATTCTGTGAAATCATGCCTACATGCCAGAATTTCTGAATGGAATCACTAATTGGACAATCGAGATTTGGAATAGACTTGGTAAATGTCTCAGGCAGTATAACATTAGCTAAGAATCTCATACATGTATCAACATTGTAAGTCCAATAATTCAACAAGGAAAATATAACAAGGATTAAGCATTCCAGGACACTTTTGATAGGGCTAGAAACATAGTCAGTTTGATTTGTACCACTTTTATTATGTTGTCACTGTTTTATTATAAGATTATATGAAGTTTTTGTTGTAATCTTTAATGATGCTACCCGATGAGCAGAAAAATAAGTTAATAAATCAAATCAAATTATAACAATATCCACCAAAGCATGGTTTTAGTAGGCAATAACTGCTGGTGGATGAAAACATCATTATCGCTATTGTACAATTCTTCCCCTCCCCTCCCCTCCCCTCCCCTCCCCTCATCACCACCACAGTAACATCACTTTTTTTTTTTTACTTCCTCAGGAGCCTCTCATGAAATTCCAGATATGCTATATCAACTGGCTCACTCTTATCCACACGTTTATTAATCCGTTCAAAACGTCTAACAGATTGGTGAGGCAGAAATTCCCTCTGCTAAATCCATGTTTGGTTTGACCCATTAAGATATTTATCCATATGCTCAGCACCTAATATCCAGACAAATGCTGCTGTAACAGATAGTCAGTGGTAGTATCTGGATAGTGCCAGTGAATAGTATTACAAATCACCACAGCATTATCCGAAGAGTGTCAGGACCATCCACGTGTGGAGAAAGGCGCAGATGTGATTTTACTGGGCATCAATGATTTTCAGCACCACTATCCGGATAACATAGGACAACAAAAAAAGTGTCCCAAATGCTATCCAGGTGCCTTATCTGGAGAGTGGCTGAAAATTGCCTGTATTCAGATAAGAGTAACAATTATCTGGATAATGGTCATGTGGGTATTTGTTTCCCTGGCCCTGTTGTCTGAGCCCAGCTCAGCAGGATTACCCTTCCCCCAATCCTTAAGGGGACTGCACTATTTGTTTATCTGCATTCTGCTTTCCCCTGTCTCCCTTATGTTGATCAGCCCTAGGGGCAGGAATCCTCTTTCGTATGCCTTCTTTACTACCAGCTCCTTCTCCACCACACAGGTTCACCATGATTTGCTTCACTTCTTCCAAATTATCACCTTAAAAACAGAAGATATGCCATACTGGGTCAGACCAAGGTCCATCAAGCCCAGTATCCTCTTTCCAACAGTGACCAATCTAGGTCACAAGTGCCTAGCAGGACTGTATTCAGTATGGGTATCTTTCTAACGCCCTCCTCAGTAAAGACTGAAGCATAGATTTTCTGCTATGGATTTATACTCCCTGAATGTCCCTTGTACTCATTTGTCATTAAAAGCTCCAACTAACTCCTTCACAGGCTTCCTGTTTCTAACGTACTTGAAAAGGATTTTATTATGAGTTTTTGCCTCTATGGAAAGTTTATTTTCAAATTTTCTTTTTGTCTGCTTTACATCTAACTTGTCAGTGTTTATGCCTTTTTCTATTTTCATCACTTGGATCCATTTTCCATTTTTTTAAAAGTTACTCTTTAATAGCATTTTTCACTCTACCTGTAAACAAAATTGGCAGTCGTTTGGTCTTATCTGCTTTCCTAATGCATGGCATACATCTGGTTTCTGCTTTCTAGATTGTATTTTTAATACAGTGTCCACACCCTATGTAGAAACCTTGTTTTATTCTAATTTTTTTTTTTCGAATTTCCTCATTTTATCAAAGTCTCCCTTTTTTAAAATAAATGCTACAGTAATAGTTTTCTTTAGGGTTCCTCTATTTATTATGATAAATTAGATCACATTACAGTGACTATTGCCATGTGGCTCCATCACCATAAATCTTTATCCAGGGATAGCCCAACCTTTAGGCAAGGCAAGGTGGTTGACTAGGACGGTAGCTTCTGAGAGACAGCAAATAGTAGCAGCAATGAAATATTCCAAAATACCCCTGTAAATTGATAACCAGATTGTTAATATGAACAAAGAACAAACTTTAAAATGCCTGTATGCAAATACTAGACGTCTAAAGAATAAGATGGGAGAGTTAGAATATATAGCACTGAATGAAAGGTCAGAGACCTGGTAGAAGGAGGACAGCCTGGGTACAAATTATAGGCCTGATATTCAAAGACATTTACACGGTTTACAGACCTGCCCGGTTAGCGGCCCATGGGTAAAGATTAGACATGGTACTGTTGCAGCAATCGCTGTGAAAAGCTCTTATTCAATCACTCACCCACAGAAGGAAAACTCACAGGCAGGCTGGAATGCAAACAGGATCTTTAATGTGCACAGGATCAGACAGAGATACCAGCAACCTCCACAAGGGTCTGAACCCCGAGGGACGGCCTACAATGCCTTATATACAGTACAGTTTTAAACTCATTCTACAATCCCATTTGCCACAGGTATTTCCTGCCCACCAATCAGCAGCCCCTGGGGAGGTACCTGGGTGACCTGTCCAAACCGGTATGCTCTGGTCTGTTGGTTTCAGGGCTAGGGAAATACTGTGCTCAGACCTGGAGTGGGGGAAGGGTGCCTACTGGAATCTCAATGTCTCTCTTAGCAGGCTGATTACCTCATGGCTTGCGGGGGAAGGGTCAGGCTGATCAGAGCCTCATGGCTTGCAGCATGGCTTGGGGGAAGGGCTATCTACAGTTCGCAGCATGGCTTGGGGGAAGGGCTACCTATAGCTACCTCATGGCTGCCTCATTCCCCCCTTTTTAAGTAAGACCTCAACCGCTAGAGGCGGTTGAGGGCTGTATTACTGGAGGCAAGCCGCAGAGGAGTATATTGGGTCAGGGCCATGACCGTGGCAGCCGCCTTGCGTTCTACCAGGGTGCCAAGGGTGGAAACAACCTGTAAGGAAAAAGGCACTTGGTTAAAATGTACGGTACAGCAATGGGACAAGTTAAGGTAGAGAGTTACGTATACAAAGGTCTGCATGTTCAGAGCAGTTTGGGCAAGTAATACTGCTGTGTTAGTAGTCTCTGCACTTGTTTGAAAGCAAGTCTATATCAGCTAAGGCACCTTTTCTCAGTCTGATCCCGGTTCCAGGAAAGGTGTCTGTAAATCAGTCTCTCCGGTGGTCCAGAGTTCGTCGGCAGTCTGTTAGAACCCCGTACTGGGCAGAAGTGTCAAAGCGTAGGGGCTGGTTTGGAACTGTGACAGAAGTCCAGGCTGGAACAATTTCTGGTGCAGCGGCCTTGACACGAGAGTGATGGATCCTCGGAGCAACTTCAGCCACCTTGACAGCCGTGGGGGTGGTCCGCAGAACAGTATACGGGTCTCGCCACTGGGGAGTCAGCAGATCCTGCTTCCACTCCTGGATCCATTATCACTGGAGGTTCCTTTGCTGGTGGGAAATATTCCATTATGCCCTTGACCGATCTCCACATGTTTACAGATCAGACAAGTGCACGCGCGTGTTCTGTAATTCTGACAAGTTTTAGAATCACACCAATTTTTTTGCCTGTGAGAATTTGTCATCAATTTATCCCCCTTTGCCTCTGCATGCCTGGCCAGGACACACAGGAAAAGTAAGGCAAAAAAAACATCTGGAAGTACCACATGGTCAGTGCGGGGTTTTTCCAAAGCTCATCAGGATGCAAGGTGCACCCAGCCTGTCTCCAGGTGCCTACTTACAATCTTGAGTATTGTGGTGGGGCCTAGATGACTTCCTAAATTGAAGATACTGGAGATGGCATAGTTGAATAAAATGCTCATCATTTCTTATATTCATTAGCCAGATACATCACTTCACATCATTAAATTGCCTTCACCAGTTTACTGTCCATCAGAGTCCTTCCACATCATTAATTACCTTCATCAGTTTACTGTCCATCAGAGTCCTTCCTCTTAATATATCACTTTACCCCTCACAACACTTTCCACCACTACATACATAGGTCCTTCAATTTTTTTCTTTTTCTATACCATACTAATGTATCCTTATCTGGCAAGGCTGCTAAAACAATTGTTAGAGACATAGTTTTGTTGTAAACAGTGTCCATTTCCCACTAACTTAATTGGTGCAGTTCTAGATTGGCATGGGTGCTCATTCTAAATAGCGACTGTCTAAACAATCTTCAATATAAAACGATACATCAATTCCAATAGAAAGAAATATGGCTCCTAACATGACAGCCACATATCTCTCATGTATGACTAGAGTCTATTGTACACCTGGTTCCCAGTGAGAGTACTGTAGGAAACTTAAAAATACTTGGACTGATCTTGAAAATGCAGTGGTCCACAAAGATTTATGTAAGCTATCCATTAATTATGGTGTCAAAAGAGATCCTCTTGAGGTGAGAGACTAAGAGGGTACAAGGCATTGGTGGTTGGGCCTCATGGCGATACTCCTTCTGGTTCTTCTTGGCCTGCAAGGCATTTGTGAATAGGCCTCATGGCAATACTTCCTCGGGTTCTTCTTGGCCTATTCCCCCCTGCCTATTCATGTCTCTTCAGAGGCATAAATGTACAAGGTTCGTGTTCTCAGGCCTTGTGGGTCCTCGAGGAGTCTTAGAGCAGTCAGAATTCCAGTGGCCCAGATCATCACACTTGGAGTAGCACGTTTTATTGCCTTTTTCCTAGGCTGTCGTCTCACCTTCTGCCCCTCTCTCTCATTCATTTTCTCAAAGCTCTCCTGGATCATTGCTGACAAGTAAGATTTAGTTTTATCCAATCAACTCGAGTTAATGTTATCATTATATTTGTAAATAATATTTTTACAAATATTTCCATATTTCTGGGAATCACAGTTCCATCTTTCCACTAAATTTGCTTTATATACTTGGGAACCAAGCGATTTCAGATCAGCCCCTTTCCAAAATTTAATATTTACTCATCTTATTGCTGTGTATACTGGACCTCTACATAATGTACTCCTACCAGTATATTTGGTAACAAAGTACAAATGTATAAACTAAAAAGATTTGTATCTCACAGTGCTATAATATATTGTGCTCCTGAACTCTGGACACCAACATGTAAAATTCAAATACAGCAGGACAGGTGAATTTATTCTAAATAGCACCTATGATGTTACTGTCCTGTTCATCATTCATCAGCACAGAGCTTAACAAGGCAAAGTGATTACCTTGTATCTTATAGTTCAAAACAGGCATGAAACTGATACTTTATAAGAAGGTTGGTGGATATCTGGAATGCAATATCATTGTAGTATCAGAAAAATGAATACAGTTGATCAAGGCAGTTTAACGTACCAAGCAGGAAAGAACGCAATCATCAGCACAGCATTTACTGTCTGCAGAATAAACTGCCAAAGATGGCATATCATGCAGAAGTATTACTTGCTTAAGTTTGTATGTGCAGTCAAAACCGAATATATGTACCAGAGAAAATCCAGGCTTTAAAGGACAAGTAAAAAAATCTTCATTTCTTCATGATCTTATAAGGATTTTTCTCCAGCCTTTGTTTGCTTCCAGCAGACATTTGAGGATGCTCAAAGGAGGCACCTCATGGTTCTAGAAGCTCAAACTCTACAATTAAAATTGATGACAAGAGGATTGTTTGCAGGCTAGGTGAATTGGGGTTCTTTGTCCTCTAGGAGAAAGACTCCTAGATGATTTTTTTTTCTTTTGTCCTCTCTAATGGGCCTCCATTCATCTGCTAGAAGAAGGAACTCCTCCCAGTATCTTTCTATAGCTATGCAAACTATTTCAGCAGTTCCAACTATCCCCCAGTCACCGCTGAGAGGTGTGACCAAAACACCTGGTTCCCTGACCACTGATCATGCATGAAACATAGCAATGAAATTGGATATGCATCAAACAATGCAATTGTCTTCCTTCACTGATATACCAGTACTACAGTCCACACACAGCAAACCCCACCCCCCTTTCTAAACTGTCCCTTTCCCTGCAATCAGTAGACCTGGTGTTTTTCACTGTTTGGGGACACAGGGGCGATTTGTTAATAACTTCACCTTTTACTGATAGAGTATCAAAATCAATCCTGAAATATAAAGACCTAATGTCTGGACAAAAACTTTCTTTCCCTAATGTCACAACTAAACACAGAGCCACTAACAAACACAGAGCCACTAGCAATTTTTACATAACAGTACATTAACTATATGGGCCAGCCATGAATCCATACAGGGAAGCTGGTCCGGATACTCCCTCACCACAATTCAGCCTCCGGACCCCATGCTCCAATCACAATTCACAAATCACAATGTTCAGTGTAAATTTTCTAATCTCACCTCTGGGAATACAACATACAATATAATCCTGGTAACAGGCAGAGTCTGGCTGCACAAAACACACAGGACCATAAAGGGAAAAAGAAAGAGGGAAAACAGAAAACAGAGACGTCTCAGCAGCGAATACTCACACACTCTCCTTCCCCAGCAGCAGCTTGTTACAAATACATCACAGACACTCTCTCTAGCTGTATCATAGGATCTAACTTTCACCATGAGGATATTAGAAATACAGTATGAGAAATATAGCTAGCTATTTTCTAATGTCCACTAGATGGAGCTCCAGGATCACTTTAACCATAAGGATAAAAATACAGCTAGTTTTTAAATGACCACTAGATGGAGCTCCAGGATCACTCCAGGGCAGCCCAATACCTCTGCAGAGAAACGCACGTGGTGTCCACAAGATGGCTGCTACCTCCTCGTGCTCCTCCACACCGGCTCTCCACAGATGGGAAAAAAAGGGGAAATGGTGGACTTCCAAGCATCACCTCTCTTTCAATCAACCAAAAAAAACAAAAGGTTAGCATTTTATTTATTTATTTTTGGTTTTAAAGGCAGGAAACCCAGCGGGGGCTCAGGGAAGGCAGACAAACTCGGCGGGGGCCCAGGGAAGGCAGAGAAATTCGGCGGGGGCCCAGGGAAGGCAGAGAAACTCGGCGGGGGCTCAGGGAAGGCAGAGAAATTCGGCGGGGGCTCAGGGAAGGCAGAGAAACTTGGCGGGGGCTCAGGGAAGGCAGAGAAACTTGGCGGGGGCCCAGGGAAGGCAGAGAAACTCGGCGGGGGCCCAGGGAAGGCAGAGAAACTCGGCGGGGGCTCAGGGAAGGCAGAGAAATTCGGCGGGGGCTCAGGGAAGGCAGAGAAATTCGGCGGGGGCTCAGGGAAGGCAGAGAAACTTGGCGGGGGCCCAGGGAAGGCAGAGAAATTCGGCGGGGGCCCAGGGAAGGCAGAGAAATTCGGCGGGGGCCCAGGGAAGGCAGAGAAATTCGGCGGGGGGCCCAGGGAAGGCAGAGAAACTTGGCGGGGGCTCAGGGAACACCGGAAAATTCAGCGGGGGTCAGCTGTGCACCGGGACAGCACCGAGAGGCACAAAACCTCAGCGGAGGCCCAAGAGAAGGTAGTAATTCACATGGGGAGCATGGATTCAACATCGGACAGCATGGGGGGGGGGGACAGAAATTTACGTTGGAGCACAGAAACTACATCGGGGGTTCAGGGAAAGGCAGTAGATCCACACCGGAGCACATGGAGGGCAGAATTCAACATCGGAGCACAGAAATCACACAGTAGCAGCATGGGGGGAACAGAAACTTACATCGGAGCACAGAAATTACATCGGGGGTTCAGAGAAAGGCAGTAAAACCACACCGGAGCACATGGAGGGCAGAATTCAACATCGGAGCAGAAATTAACACAAACTAGAAACGGAACACAACGGAAGCATATCAGAGCCCTCTCCTTGCAGTCACGCTTCAGAAAACTCTCCACAAGCAGAACGGAAAGAAGAGAAGCAGCGATCTATTCTTTATCTCAGGTATGTTTAACTTATCAAGTGCTATATTTAGTTACATTTTTTCTTTCGGCAGCGCTTTTAAAAGATCTCAGATTACTGCAGTTTCAGATATTCAGATTTTACCGGTATTCAGATTCAGATACAGGACGAGCAATGGCTTCAGGGCCACTAAGGCCCGTACTAGGACTGCTCGTGCAGTTGATCAGGCTGCTACAGGTTCCCAGAAATTACCAGGACTCACAGATAGAGTACAGAACTAGCCCCAGACAAGGTAGCAGTACTCACCAGAACTCTGATCAGACAGGAAGTTTGGATGCCAGTCTATCCAGCTGGTTTTTCAATCGGGGATTCAACCGCAGGGACCAGCTGTCCAGACAAATCAAGGTGTCCTTCCGAGCACAAAGTGGCCCGGGGGCGCCAAGGACCGTTAATCACCTGGAGGGGCTGGTCCCTGACTGGTGGAGGCCCAGATGCTGCAAAAGCAGAAGTCTTCCCACCGTGGGTGTGATGAGAGAGGCTTTTCTTTTAATATTTCCCGGCCAATGCACCAAAATGTTGCAGCAATCGCTGTGAAAAGCTCTTATTCAATCACTCACCCACAGAAGGAAAACTCACAGGCAGGCTGGAATGCAAACAGGATCTTTAATGTGCACAGGATCAGACAGAGATACCAGCAACCTCCACAAGGGTCTGAACCCCGAGGGACGGCCTACAATGCCTTATATACAGTACAGTTTTAAACTCATTCTACAATCCCATTTGCCACAGGTATTTCCTGCCCACCAATCAGCAGCCCCTGGGGAGGTACCTGGGTGACCTGTCCAAACCGGTATGCTCTGGTCTGTTGGTTTCAGGGCTAGGGAAATACTGTGCTCAGACCTGGAGTGGGGGAAGGGTGCCTACTGGAATCTCAATGTCTCTCTTAGCAGGCTGATTACCTCATGGCTTGCGGGGGAAGGGTCAGGCTGATCAGAGCCTCATGGCTTGCAGCATGGCTTGGGGGAAGGGCTATCTACAGTTCGCAGCATGGCTTGGGGGAAGGGCTACCTATAGCTACCTCATGGCTACCTCAGTACAAACTGGCCTATCTTTACCCATGGGAGCTAACCAGGCAGTGGCTTAATATTGTCGCTGTCCAATTAACTTCCATGTCATGCGGCGCCATGAGACATACCTGGATATTCAATGCTGGTTGTCAATATGGCCACAACGTTGAATATCCAAGGTTAAGGTTCAGCGACGACGGCTATGCACTATAGAAGCGGTAACTGTCTCTGCTGAATATCGGGCCCTTTATCACTATGATAGGGTAGATCACATAGGTGGAGGAGTGGCGCTATATGTTAAAGAGAGCATTGAGTCCAACAGAATAAAAGTTTAGCGGGAGACAAAGTACACAGTGGAATCTCTATGGATAGAAATTCCATGTGAAAAGGGGAAGTGAATGGCAGTGGGGGCGTACTACTGTTCACCTGGCCAGAATGAACAGACGGATAATGAAATACTAACAGAAATCAGGGAAGCTAGCTAAATTTACAACACGGTAATAATGGGCTATTTCAATGACTCCAGTACTGACTGGGTCAATCTCATAGCAGGACATGCTAGGGAGATGACGTTTCTGGATGAAATAAATGACTGTTTCATGGAGCAACTGGCTCAGGAACTGACGTGAACGGAAACTCTCTCTCTGAAATTATACCACTGTTCTACTCAGGATGAGAGAATTTCATCATCAACACTTCTCTGCTGCTTCCACACGTCTAATGAGCTGCACTGACAAATGTTCCAAATACTTTATGCTAAAGCTTCACATGCCACAGTGACTGTAAATTTCATCTTGATGCTATTATGTCAAGAACATGTTGAAGCATCCAGAGCAGTGGTTCGCAACCCAGTCCTTTGGGACCCCCAGGCCAGTCAGGTTTTCAGGAAAACCACAATGAATATGCATAAGATAGATCTGCATACAATGGAAGCAGTGAATGCAGATCGATCTCATGCATATTCATGGTGGATATCCTTAAAACCTGACTGGACTGGGGGTCACAGAGGACTGGATTGAGAACCATTGATCCAGAGTACACATTGCTTATTTTTACTATATTACCTTTTAGCATTTCACGGCATCTAGGGAAGATAGCTTGATAGCCTGTACGTTGATAATATTGAAGGCCCTTATATTTGCTCAAATTGCTATTATTTTATTTGTAAAATTGGTACCAAGTTCCAGTGCTAGTTTCAGGTTCCTTTGAGGCACTGTTCGGTACAGTATTAGTCTTATAACTTTTCCAGTGAGACATATCATAGAAGCTTCCAGTGAATGGGCTATTACAGTAGCACATTCTAGGAGAGTTGCATTATTCGGCTTTTGTCAGCATGAGGCAGAGGTACAATATTCTATGTGTAATGGAAGCTAGATTGTTAAATCATTTTACACTTCAATAATCAAAGTAATGGCGTGTTATGACACTAATCATTATGGAAAGTGCTATAAATCAAACCAGAAATGGTACGTGATGCATCAGCACCAGCAGCTGAAAACCACATTGGAGCATTAGAACTAAAAACTATCCCCTTGCCTCGTTCCAAAGAGCAACAGAGTTTGTAATTGCTGTGAGTTATCTGATTCCTAGGAATTTCACAAGTGCCCTCTGACATTCTTGGAGCATTCTCTCCAATACACAAATGCATCACCTTACATCCACAGCAGGGTCAGCCCAATCGCCTAGGACAGCAACTTCTGGAAGGCAGCAAAAGTGGGGCCTTCAAAGCTAAAGAGTAGAATTTGACAGACAGAGGGGGTGTAAAGATTGAGGTTCGCCTAGAGCACCAACATCTTGAACCAACTCTAGGGCCGGCCCTGATCCACAGTTTATTTATTACACTCACTGTTTTCATTGCTTATTTCTATCATGGGCATGGAAAGGGTAGAGAGCAATAGCTAGTGCTTCTCAGTCTCTCCGGGAGGTATACCTGGCCAGTCACATATCCAGGATGATCACAATGAATATGCATGAGACAGATTTGCATGCAATGAATCTCCAACAGTATGCATGCAAGTTTATCTCATGCATATTCATTGTTGAGATCCTGAAATCCAGCTGGCTCAGCGTGCCCGCAGGAGAGGACTGAGAAGCACGGGCTTAAGATCTTGCTGTCAGATGTACTGTGCGAATCACTTGGAGCATTTTATATCAGTGATGCTCACAAACAGGAAGGCCGTGATCCAAATGTGAACCACCTATCTCTAGTCGTTGACCAGTTTCTTTGGATAATCCTGATACATGCTTTCTACATGTTTTAGGCAGATCACAGTTTTCCTAGGCAGTGTATACCAGGGACATCCCTTTGGTTCATTTAAAATATTAGAACACCATTTCCTCAGAACATAATGGGAGAAGAATCACTTCATTTTCCGGGAAGATCCCACATTGTCCATGTAAAGAGCAGGGTCTGCACGGTCAATTCATAACTGGCACTTCCAGGAAAGAACAAGAGCTGACCACTGGGCTTTCCTTTAGATCTACTGTCATAAAACAGAATATTCAGTCACTATATGAGTTATTCTCAAACTCTTCAAATACTTTTCAAAAGGCCCTAGAAATTAGATATTTGAAATAAACAGGGAAAGAGGAGTCTGCCTATGCTCTCCGTTATGGAGCTCTTCTCCAGCCCCCAGAATGGCTATCCAGAGACAGAGCAGCTTGTGTGGATCTCCGTTGCAAACATACTTACTCCAGTTCAGAAGTCCATCTGGCCTCCTTCTGCCTGCAGAGCTCCCGTTATTTTCTAGGGGAAGAAAAATGAATATTTCTGTTCTTTTTCTCCCATGGAAAATACTGGAAGCCTGCACTTGCCACGCTGTTTCCTTTCACTCTGATTCCATTGGAATGGAATTTGAACAGTCTTGTAGGAAAGAGTTGCAAAACAGTTTGGACTGGAACAGTTGTTTTGCCACTTTTGAAGAGGTAAAATCAGGATCGCTGTAGTAAATATGGTGGTATAGATCCAAAAGCATTGAATGAAGGTGTGTGGATGTATGGGGGGGGGGGGGGATTGTTACTTGGCAGCTGAAACACATCATGTGTTCATGTCCAACAATTAACTGGAGCTTGCATAAAACAGGTGCAAAGAAAATGATGTTTTTCTATACATGCACGGGTTCTATTTACTAAAATGAGCATGCTAGTACATGGTTTAATTAATTGCAGTATAATTAGGAACCTATGCACTAAAATGCTTCAAGATATTAACATTCATTAAATGGCTGGGCTAATGCTTAAATATATATTAAAGGAGTTGAATATGTGTTAATGGTAATAATGTGACATCAACATCATGTCACTAGGGGTCAGCACCACGAGACTGGCGCTATTTTGATTAGTGCCAGAAACGGGGGCAGATGCAGAGGACGACCACTCCTGCCCCCTTCACTACTGGACCACCAGGGAAAGAATAAGTAAGGGCTAGTGTTGGGAGGGGTCCGGTGGCCCAGTTGGCTAGATGGGATATTTGATGCCAGGGGGATCCTGAAGAACCCGCCAGACCTCATACCATAGGGGTTGGGTGCTATCTGGGGAGGTTAGTTCTGAAAGAGGGGTTGCATTATCATGTGTTGGTGCTGTGGATCTTCTGGTCCATAGCACCATCACCCTTTTGCCATGGGAGGGGGGCCTGAGGAGCAATCAGCAGCAATCACACAATGGTACCACTGATGGCTCGGCTGCAGCTGTGCTATAAAAAATGTGGACAGCAATTGTGCAACAACTACTCATGCGCTGACTGCCTCCTATTGCCACACTTTCTCCCCACCACAACTCCGCCTCCCTGCTCCCTCATCTACCACATGACATGCAGATAATCTGAAAAACCACAGCGTTATCTGCATTTCGCCCATGTTGGCTGTCATCGCTGCACGATAGCCAAGCTATCTGTCACACTGACAGCCAATGTACTTTAGTAAACATGCCCCTATGTGTCATCATAAAATACTAGGCATAAACCAGCATAGATAGCAGCTAAACTGAAGCCAAGGGCATTGAAAGCTGTTTGGGAGCAGGCATAAATGTTAGCACATAAAGTACATGAATGCATGCACAGAAAACATTATTCCACCTGCACTCCCCCAAACTCTGCCCCCCAACATTCCTCCATACGATCACATAAAAATACATGCCTTCTTATTAACGCACATATTTTTATACACATGATCCCTGGCATAATGTTATAAAAGTCTTTTTGTGCATAAAAAGACCATTAGATGTGAAAAATCATTTAGATGATTTCCATGTGCAGGTCGTGGAGTCATAATCTTTTATGTTGCCCTGAAATGTTAGACTTGTTTTATATATGCTTGAGTACCGGGCCTTTTCCCCACTAAATTTTAAGGAGCAAGAATGAATAAAAGCTTCAGAGAGTTTGCAAATGTTGGCAGACATGTCTTCTTCTTAGATCATGCTGTCTAGCCCAGTGGTTCTCAACCCAGTCCTCTGGGTTCTCAACCCAGCCAGTCAGGTTTTCAGAATTTCCACAATGAATATGCATGAGATTGATCTGCATGCACTGCTTCCATTGTATTCAGATTTATCTCATGCATATTCATTGTGGGCATCCTGAAAACCTGACTGGCCTGGGGGTCCCAGAGGACTGGGTTGAGAACCACTGGCTGTAGTCTGATTATGCTCAGGTATGGTTGCCATCTTTTTGTATAGGAGGTTGACATCTTCGGAGTGATACTGAATGTCTGATAAAGGATAATGATACTTCTGCATAGGGAAATGAGGGACATAATAGATTCCACAGCCCAGAGCAGGACAGGCCTAAACTAGTATCCACTTCACACTGCAGCTTCCAGCACATCCTCTCCTCCAGCTTTGAATAACAAATATTATTGTTTTTTGGACTGCCGCAAAAACTGTTATTTCAGTCTCTTTTCTAAACTTAAAATGGGTGAACTGACCTCTTACTGACCAATATTACTCTCCAATAAAACATAATTCAGGTCATTACAGTGTGACTTACATATACTTTTACACTGATAATATTAGTGAAAAGGAAGCCAACAAACTAATTGTGTAGAGATGACACCGGTGTGAGGCTAACAGCTATTTTAAGACAGCTTGTATAGGACAATTTTCCAAAGGTATCAAGATACCTAAGTAGGGAATATCAATGCTATGGCAATTATTTAGAAGCATCTCCACCTGTAAATGTCAACATTTACGCAGGGCAATGAGATTTATAAAGCCGCTATTAATATATGGAGACCTATACTACACAGATTTCAAGGGGCCATGGTGGGGGCATGGCTTGGGCAGGCTGAAAATCTGCACACACATTCCCTTATTTTACAAAGGACATACACATATGTGGCACACGTAGGTTTTTAGAAAGTGCTCGTTTTGGTGAGGGAGGGGGAGCTGTTGGACAGAGCATGTGAACAGACGTGAGATCTCTGAACGCCAACTGGGCCTTTTCTACTTCATGTGTTTTCAGCAGCTTAATCTCATAGTAACAATAGATTTTTTTACTGTGGAGGCTTTGTAAGTACTACGCATTGCTAGGAAAGGGGAAGTGCTACTGATAGGAGGTTTCAATATGCCAGATGTCGATTGGCACATTCCTGCTGCAGTATCATCTAGAAGTAAGGAGATCTTGGATGCTCTAAAGGGGGAACTATTCAGGCAATTGGTAACAGACCCCACACGTGAAGGGGCCATACTGGACTTGGTGCTTACGAATGGTGAAAGTGTTTCTGATGTTGTAGTGGGAGATCATTTTGCATCCAGTGATCACCAGATGGTGTGGTTCAGTATTAGGACTAGGGCTGTTAGAATCCATTCCAAGGTGAAGATCTTAGACTTTAGGAAGACTAACTTTGCAAAGATGGGCCAATACCTCAGGGAGTCGTTAGTGGGATGGCAACAGCTGAGGGATGTAGAAAAACAGTGGGCAAAACTGAAAGGGGATATTTTAAGGGCAAATAACCTTTTTGCTAAAATGGTAAATTAAGCTAAAAGGAAAAGGAGACCACTATGGTTTTTAAAAGAAGTAGCTGAAAAAGTGAAGAAAAAGAGGGAGGCCTTCATGAAATACAAGAGATCACAGAGGAAGACAGGCATCTGTATTTGGAAAAACTTATTGAAGCTAGAAAAGTAGTAAGGAAGGCAAAGATGCAAAAGGAGGAGGAAATAGCCAATACAATAAAATGTGTGTGTGTGGGGGGGGGGGGGGGGGGGGTAAGACATTTTTCAGATATGTTAGTGAGAAGAGGAAGGGCAAAAGTGGTATTGTCAGACTCAAGAGTGCAGGGGAGGAATATGTACAAGCTGATAAGGATAAAGCAGAATTGCTTAACAAATATTTCTGTTCTGTGTTCACAGAAGAAGAACCAGGAGCAGCACCACAGAAAACACCCACAAACAGGAACAGAAGCGAGGGACATCTTGAACAATTTTCAGAAGACTGTGTTCGTGAGACACTAGCTCAACTTAAAGTAGACAAAGCGATGGGACCGGATGGGATACACCCTAGAATACTGAGGGAACTTGGGGACGTTCTAGCAGCTCCACTGACTGACCTTTTCAATGCCTCTTGGAGTCGGGAGTGGTGCCAAAGGACTGGAGAAAAGCTTATGTGGTGCCTTTACACAAAAGCGGAAGTAAGGATGTGGTTGAAAACTACAGGCCGGTTAGTTTAACTTCAGTGGTGAGTACATAAGAACATAAGATATGCCATACTGGGTCAGACCAAGGTCCATCAAGCCCAGTATCCTGTTTCCAACAGTGGCCAATCTAGGTCATACGTACCTAGCAGTTTCCCCAAAAGACACAGGTTCCACAGTGCTTGTACTGGGTCAAGCATTGATATCCTGGGTCCCTTCTTAATAATGGTTTATGGACCTTTCCTCCAGGAACTTGTCCAAACCTTTTTTAAACCCAGCTACATTAACAGCCTTTACTACATCCTCCGGTAACAAATTCCAGAGTTTGATTACACGTTGAGTGAAAAAATATTTTCTTTTATTAGTCTTAAATAGTTTACCCTGTAGCTTCATTGCATGTCCCTTAGTCTTTCTAAATTAAATTAAATTAAATTAAAGTAAATTATTGGAAACGCTGCTGAAAGAGAAAATAGTGAGGTTTCTGGAGTCCAATGGATTACAGGATCTGAGGCAGCATGGATTCACCAGAGGCAAGTCTTGTCAGACAAATCTGATTGATTTCTTTGACTGGGTGACCAGGGAGTTGGACCGAGGGAGAGCCCTAGATGTGGTTTATTTAGATTTCAGTAAAGCCTTTGACACTGTTCCTCATAGGCAACTTATAAACAAACTGATAACCCTAGGGATGGACCCTAAAGTTACTGCTTGGGTTAGAAATTGGTTGGGTGGGAGGCGACAAAGAGTACAAGTAAATGTAGCTCACTCTGAGGAGAAGGATGTTACCAGTGGTGTGCCGCAGGGATCTGTCCTTGGTCCAATTCTTTTTAATATCTTTGTTAGTGATATAGCGGAAGGGCTGTCGGGTAAGGTTTGCCTCTTTGCGGATGATACCAAAATCTGCAATAGAGTAGACATCCAGGAAGGTGTAGATAACATGAGGAGGGATATAGCTAAGCTTGAAGAATGGTCTAGAATCTGGCAGCTGGGATTTAATGTTAAAAAATGTAAGGTCATGCATTTGGGCTGCAGCAATCCAAGGGAGCAATATAGTATAGGGGGTGAAGTACTTTTGTCCACTAAAGAAGAACGGGACTTAGGCGTGGTTGTGTCTGATGATCTTAAAGTAGCTAAACAGGTAGAAAAGGTGACGGCAAAAGCTAGAAGGATACTTGGGTGCATACAGAGAGGAATGTCTAGCAGAAAAAAGGAGGTGATAATGCCTCTGTATAAGTCTTTGGTGCGACCTCATTTGAAGTATAGTGTGCAATTCTGGAGACCGCACCTTCAAAAGGATGTGAACAGGATGGAGTCGGTGCAGAGGGTGGCTACTAAAATGATTAGTGGTCTTCATTATAAAGCATATGAGGACAGACTTAAGGATCTTAATATGTACACCTTAGAGGAAAGGCGAGATAGAGGTGATATGATTGAGATGTTTAAATACCTCCGTGGCATAAATGTTCAGGGAGAGAGCCTCTTTCAATTGAAAGCAAGTTCTGCTATGAGGGGACATGGGATGAAGGTGAAGGGGGATAGATTCAGGAGTGATATGCGGAAATATTTCTTTATGGGAAGAGTGGTGGATCCTTGGAATAGTCTCCCAGTGGAGGTGGTAGAGATGAGGACAGTAACTGAATTCAAAAAAGCATGGGACAAACACAGAGTATCTCTAAACGTAAAAAAGGGACTGTTTTAGTTGTTGATATGGAAGGACAGACTAGATAGGCCATGTGGTCTTTTTCTGTCGTCATATTTCTATGTTTCTATGTTACTACTATTAATCATTTATATTGCGCTACAAGGCATACACAATGCTGTACAGAGATATATATAAACGATGGTCCCTTCTCAATAGAGCTTACAATCTAATTAAGACAGACAATACAATAGCTGAGAACAAGGAGTACAAATAGGAAAAGGTAAGGAGACATAAAGAAAAAACAAGGGATCAGGATCCAAAAACAACCTCAAAGAGGTGAGTTTTTAGCATGGATTTGGAAAGGGGGTGAGATGAAGCCTGATGTACAGACTCAGGAAGTTTGTTCCAGGCATAAGGGGAAGCAAGATGAAAGGATCGAAGTCTGGAATTGGCAGTGGAAGTAAAGGGCATAGACAGAAGCAAGCCAGTGGAAGAGCGGAGTTCACGAGGAGGGGTGTAGGGAGACAGGAGAGAGGAAAGGTAGTGAGGGGCAGTGGAATGAATGCATTTGTAGGTCAAAAGAAGTTTGAATTGGATACAGAAATAGAAAGGGAGCCAAAGAAGGGACTTGAGAAGAAGGGTTATATGAGTATTTTGGGGTTGGCGGAGGATTAGGCATGCTGTAGAGTTCTTTACAGACTGAAGGGGAGAGATGACTCAGAGGGAGATGAGCAAGGAGGAGGAGGTTGCAATAGTCAAGATGGGAAGTGAATAAAGAGTGGATAACTATTTTAACAGTGTGTTCAGAAAGGAGGGGGCACATTTTGTTATTGTTATAAAGAAATGCAGGTTTCAGCAATCAGTTGAATATGTGCAGAGAAGGAGAGGGAGGAGTCAAAGATGACTCCATGGTTTCGGGCCGAGGAGACAGGAAGTAGAAAAGTGTTATCTACAGAGATAGAGAAAGGAGGAAGGGGGAGGAGGGTTTAGGGAGAAAAATAAGAAGTTTGGTTTTAGCCATGTTCGATTTCAATCAGCAGTGAGACATCCAGGCAGCAATGCCAAATAGGCAGGCAGAGATACTGGTCTGGTGTGTCAGAGAAATATCAGAGTGTAGATATATAGATCTGAGAGTCATCAGCATAAAAATGATATTGAAAAGCATGGGAGGAGATGAAAGCACCAAGAGACTGGGTAGATAGAGAGAAAGGGACAGGGCCCAGAACAGACCTCAGGGTACACCAACTGAGAGTGGGATAGCGGTAGAGGAGGAACTGCCAGAAAAGACACTGAAGGAGCAATGAGAGAGATAATAAGAGAAGCAGGAAAGGACAGAGCCCCTAAAACCAAGTGAAGACAAAGTGTCGAGGAGAAGGTGGTGGTCGATAGTGTCAAAAGCAGCAGAAAGGTCAAGAAAGATGAGGACTGAGTAAAGGTCCTTAGATTTAGCCAGGAACAAGTCTCTGGAGACTTTGGCAAAAGCCGTCTCAGTAGAATGTAAAGTACAAAAGCCAGATTGAAGTGGATCTAGCAGGGCTTGAGAGGAGAGCAATTCAAGGCAATAGCAGAGAACTGCACATTCAAGAAGTTTGGAAATGAAGGGAAGAAGGGAGATGGAATGATAGAAGGTCAGGTGGGGTCAAGTGATGGTTTCTTGAGGAGAGATGTGACCAAAGCATGCATGAAGGCTGCAGGAACCATGGCAGTGGACAGTGATAGGTTGAGAATATGAGAAATGGAAGGGATAACAGAGGAGGAAATGGAGTTAAGGAGATGGGTGGGATAGGATCAGAGGAACATGTAGTAAGTTTAGAGAAGGAAAGAAAAAGAGAGGTTTCCTCTTCGGATATCTTAGATAAGGATGAAACAGTAGTAGAGATTGAGGAGAAAGGTTGGTATTGAAGTGGGGATGAAGCTGATTTTGTGGGGAATTGGAGTGTAATCTTGTGGACTTTGTCATGGAAATAGTCGGCTAAGTTTTGGGCAGAAAGAGAAGGAGGGACCGGAGGCGGAGGCAGGGCTATCCACTTTCATCTGTATTTTTTGATCTTTCTTTAGAGCCAATTAGCAATTACCATCCATAAACATGTGAAAATTGAAGGGATGAAAGTCTGAAATTGTGACACAATGATAAATTTCTCTTTAGTCTCTGGCTGTAGAGTAAATTGTGAAAAATTCATCATTTTACCTCTCAAGTTGTACTGTACGAGAAATAAAGTGGTTCAGTTTAATTTTCAATGGAGTACTAAGCTGGTCGAATATCGGGAGATCTGAGTATTTTCAGATCCGAAGAATATTCTGTGATATAATTGTGGTATAATTGTGATTCTATTTTGAAATGGCAACTAATTTTACCGCCTGCTGGTCATCCCTATCTATCATGGTATGGTCGAATCGACACAATAAAAATGTTTAGGGTGCTCCTGCTAACAATTACTTTCTGAGCAAGTTGTCATGTCTTGGACCCCCTCATTTCTATGCTAAATTAGAATCTGAGTATCAAATTACACCAGAATATAATTTTTTTGAAGAGAACATAAGAACATAAGATATGCCATACTGGATCAGACCAAGGTCCATCAAGCCCAATATCCTGTTTCCAACAGTGGACAATCTAGGTCACAAGTACCTAGCGGTTTTCCCAAAAGACACAGGTTCCACAATGCTTGTATTGGGGGCAAGCAGTGAATTTCCCAGGTCTCCTTTAATAATGGTTTATGGACCTTTCCTCCAGGAACTTGTCCAAACCTTTTTTAAACCCAGCTACACTAACAGCTTTTACTACATCCTCTGGTAACGAATTCCAGAGTTTGATTACGTGTTGTGTGAAAAAATATTTTCTCCTATTAGTCTTAAATAGGTTACCCTGTAGCTTCATTGCATGTCCCCTAGTCTTTCTATATTTTGATGGCATAAACAATCAATCTATGTTTACCCGTTCCACTCTTCATAAGGGCACCTTCTATCAACTTTACTATTTTGGTGGCTCTTCTCTGTACTTTTTCTAATAATGCAATATCCTTTTAAAGATATGGCGACCAGAATTGCACACAATATTCAAGATGCAGTCGCACCATGGAACAATACAGAAGCATTATAATATCCTTTATTTTATTATCCATTCCTTTTCTTATGATACCTAGCATTCTATTTGCTCTCTTGGCACAGTTGGTACATAAATGACAAACTTTTGTTCTTTGCTGTGCTTCAGGAAAGATTGGGTCTTACTGCTTTGGCCCTCTATGAATGGATATAATGTAGTATTAAATGTGGTGCTATCTCCTTATCTGTAATAGCAGAGATGTTGGATAGTGAGCAGTCTTGTCTTTGCTGATGAAGTTCAAATTGCATCTAAATTTCACAAATTATTATGAACTATTATGAAATTTGAATCGGCAACCCCAAACAAGTACCCAGTAGA
This sequence comes from Ichthyophis bannanicus, assembly GCA_033557465.1. Classification (NCBI taxonomy): domain Eukaryota; kingdom Metazoa; phylum Chordata; class Amphibia; order Gymnophiona; family Ichthyophiidae; genus Ichthyophis; species Ichthyophis bannanicus. The sequence continues at coordinate 725,040,796 of CM066032.1, forward strand.
TTTGGAAGCTAGATATTGGACAATCCATAAGTTCAACTCAATGGTATAAATTTTGTATTAATTCTATTAGTTCTAGCTTTCCTGTGTCTCTTACTCAAACCCTTTTTTTCCTAGTGCACAGAGCTGTGTGGCTTCCACTGAAACTTTCTAAGATTACCCATTGTTAGTTTTGTGAGTCTGATATTGTTTCCTTATTGCACATGCTATATGAATGCTTCTGCCTGTGGTGATACTGAGCCGAAGTCTGGAAAGCAATCAAAAATATATTTGGGCTAAAGGGGAGACTTGAAGTTAGCCATTGTCATTTGGCCTAGCAATGGCTAATCTCAATGATTACCAAGTTATGGGGCAGTTTCTCCAAATGGGTTAGTTTTGCACATGAACCTCACTTCTAAGCCAAGGTATAGGAAGTATGATCTCAGTCTTTCAAATTTACTGCTAATGCTTGGCGTGGTACTTGCATCGTGCTGAAGAGAGCTTCCTTCTGGAGTTAATCCTGCCGGGGCCTGGTGCTGATGGGAAACAGGAAATGCCTGTTTCCCATCAGCCCCAACGGGCTTAACAGAGCCAAGAGGGAGAAACTCTCCCTTTGCGGCTCTGAAAGCCAGTGTGAGAGGGAGGTGATACAGGGAGGGAGGACTCTGCCGGGCAGGGGGGGACCCACGGACACTCGATCCTGCTGCTGCAACTGTGGCACCGGCAGCAGCCAGCTTTTATTTTGTTTAATTTTGCTGATGAGGGGGAGGGGGGTTAGGACTGGCTATGGGCTGATGGGGGGTTAGGACTGGCAATGGGCTATGGAGGGCTAAAACTGAAAATGGAGTGAATAGGGGGTTAGAACTGGTAATGGGCTATGGGGGGCTAATACTGAAAATGGGGTGATGGGGGGGTGTTAGGACTGGAAATGGGCTGATGGGGGGTTAGGATTAGCAGTGGGCTATGGGGGGGCTAGGACTGGAAATGGGCTGATGGGGGGGTTAGGACTTGAGGTGGGCTGATGGGGTTAGGACTGGTAATGGGCTGTGAGCTGATGGGGGGTTAAGACTGCTAATGGGCTATGGGGGGGCTAAGACTGGAAATGGACTGATGGGGTTAGGCCTGGAAGTGGGCTGATAGGGGGTTAGGACTGGTAATGGGCTATGGGGGTGTTAAGACTGAAAATAGGGTGATAGGGGGGTTTAGGAATGGAAGTGGGCTGATGGGGGGCTTACGTAGGACTGGTAATGGGTGGGGGGAATCTAGGACTGGAAAAGGGCTGAGTGGAAGGGGAGGCTTGAACTGAAAATAGCTGATGGGGACGGGGGCTTGGAATGGAAATGGGCTGAGTGGAGGGGAGCTAGGATTTGACAATGTCTGATGGGGGGGGGCTAGGACTGGAAATGGGCTGATGCGGGCCTAGAAGGGAGTGGATGCTGGGTGGGGCTGGAACTAGAAGGGAACTGATTTGGGGAGGATTAGAATGGGATGGGGCTGGGAGAGTGAAATGGAGAGGGGAAAATATTTTGTGTAGGAGGGAAGAAAAATCTACAATTGGCCAGGTATTGGGAGAGTAAGTGGGGATTGAGGATGGATGGGTAAAATTTGAGTTGATGAAATTTGAATGCGGAAAGAGCAAAAGGAGAAAGATTAGTATGTTAAAGCAGATGTAGAGAGAGAATGGAAAAAAAAAACTAGAAGAGAGAAGAAAGGACAAATGGACAGCAGACGATGGAGAGTTAGCAGAAGACACGAAGAAACCAGAAGAAAGTGGCTGGAGTAATTGCAACTGAAAAAAAATGCACAAAAGGTAGAAAGATATCTCTTTATTTTGAATTTATTAACTGAAATATGTCAGCTCTGGGAAATGTGCATCATTAACATCTGTGCTTTGTTTAGTACAAGAAGAAATTAATTTATAGTTTTATTTCTACAGTGTTGTTGTACATTCCAAGTTTGGCTTTTGGGGTTCCCAGTTTAATTATTGTCCTCCTGTTTCTAAATTGTGATTCCTTGTTTGGTGACGGTCTATGTTTTGCATGTGTAGCTGAGCTGAGGTATTCTGTTTATGTAATTCCTATTTGACAGTGTCACTTGTTCTCTTTCCCCAGTAGGTCATGTATTGTTATTCTCTGAAATGTATTGGTTTAATATTTGCAGTGTTGCCTTTTGATAGGTAGGGTCTGGTGCTTTGTGAGTCCTGGTAGTGCTGTTAGGATACGGCGGGTTTGCTATGGGTTCTAAATGGGCAGTGTTTGTAGTAGTTCCTAATGTGCCTGGCAGTTGGCACTGGATTATAGTAATGTAGAAATCTCTTAGTCTTTCTTTATCCATACACTCATTAAGAGACATGTTTACTAAAAGTTAGTGTATGGTAACATTATGCAAATAGTTATGCAAATGAGGCTCCTTATACAAATGAGGTCCTACACCGAGTCTCCGCAAATGGTCCCGCACCCCCCTTGGGCCGCCCCTGACTACAAGGACCAATGTCAGAGAGAGATGTAACAAAGGAATGGGTGAAAAAACAAAAAATGGAAATGGGATCTTGGAAAAGGACTTAGAAGAAAACCAACAAGAGGAAATAGAAAAGAGAGACTGAGATCAACCCAAATGGAAAAGTAAGATGATCAGACAAGAAAGGAACAAAAGAGTGTCAGCTTTTAGAGAATTAATATGTCAGCTTTGAAAATGTGCATTTCTCATAATTCATTACAGGAGGAAATGCATTTCTGTTTCTCTTTCTTCCATGTTTCACAGCATGGTGTCCGATTTTGGCATTCCATTTCTATGTTTGTCTTTTGTAGTTTCTTATTCTTTAATTGATGATGGTCTGTGTTTTCCATGTGGAGCCAAAATAAGGGATTCTGTTAAGATAAAGGTTTACTACTACTACTACTACTACCCAGCATTTGTATAGTGCTACAAGTCATATGCAGCGCTGCACAGACATGTAAGAGACAGTCCCTGCTCATAGAGCTTACAATCTAGTCAAGACAGACAACATAGAAGGTGTAGGCTGGGATAAAACAAGGGGGAAAGGAAAAGAAAAAGGAGATCAGGTGAGTCATGATCCAAAAGGTTCTCTCTCTAGGAATGTGTAGTAGTTCAGCGTATTCTCATTTCTAACTGGGTGTTACTAATGTTCTAGAATATTTGCAGGGCTGATTTTTTATAGGTAGGGTTGGTATAATTTGAGATCTTGATGCTGGCATTGAGTGACGCTCAGGGGGTCATTGCAATCCCCTTATAACAGGGTTCAATGTCTGGTATGGACATTCAGTCCCTGCTATTTTCAGGGACCGTATTGCCTGCACAAAGTTCCCCACACCTACAGAGGGGATGTAGGGGGAGCTCTGGATGGGGCAGGAGGGAGCGGCGATGGGGAGGAGTATGGGCAGGGTGGAGACGAGGCACCCGACCTGGACGTACAGGGCCGATTCCAGTCGTAGCCCTGTACGTCTGGGGTTGCTGGCTTAGATGGGGGACTTATTCCACTGCAGAGGTGGAATAAGGTCCCCCCCAAGGGCAGAGACCTGCACTGGTGGAACCCCGCCCCCCCCCCCGAGGACGTGGGCTGCAGGTGGAGATACCTCACTGCCCAATCTGGGCTGTGGCAGGCCCCTCCAGAGGTTGGGAGGTGAGGAATAAAAGGTATGTTGCCGGTGGTACATCGAGACTTCTGCATGACGTCTTGGTGCCATAGCAATGGGATGCCATGGCACAGACCGCCATACAGGATCCTTGGCCAGGTTGTGCAGGGAAGGGGTAGGACGTGCAGCAGCACAGAATTGGGGCAAGTCCTGCCCATCCAGGCTGGTTGCACCCAATTCTGATCCCTTGGGGACATGTAGCCCCGGTGGGTTCAGAATCGAGTGCAGATCCAGCCCGACAAGATTCAGATCCAGTTTCAGCCACTGCCACAAACCATACACAAGAGCACACCCCGCCCCCCGCCCCTTCACCACTCAACCCCCATAAGCAGGCTAACACAATGCCTCACTGGATAGCAGCTATGCCATTTGTAAATAATCACTTTGTTCTCTTGTACAATTGTAACAATATAAATTTTATACCAGTTATCTGTACATAGTTCCAACTGTTTCATACAAAAGTTACTACTTGTTTCAACGTAAAATTTCTACCAGTTAACTGTACATAGTTCTAACTGTTCCATGTAAATGTTACTACTTGTTCTATGTAAACCGTTTTGCCTTGCAGAAAAACGGTATAGAAAGCCAGTTAAATAAAAAAATCAATAAATCTTGATGGGGTCCTCTGTTTCTAACTGTGAAGGGAGTTAGTGGTGTTGTCACTGATGTGAGACTAGAATTTTGAATAGAATATTTTTGTATGTTGAGATGTAAAGTGAAAGATCCTCGTTCTGCTCTGCATCTGTTACTGGGAGTGTTTTATTGGTGAGTCTGGAAGTGTTCCATATGAATGAATAATTATGCCTTATCAGACTGATATTCAAAGGCAATTAGCTGTTTGCTGGCAAATCCATAATTATCCTAACTGTATTTTCAAAAAATATGCAGATAATATTAGTCTTTTAAATTACGGAATAGCCATATGATATCTGTGTACTCGTGGGGCATGTTAGGAGAGGAGCAAGGGTAGGCCAGAAAATTGTCCAGATAGTGACAATATTCATCCACTATTCAGGTAAGTTACACCTTTAGTTTAGGTCTGCAGAATATCAGGCCTAGCCCAAACAGATAATACAATGACCACACTGTCTGTATATTCAGCACGCTAGCTATATGGATAGTGATGCAAAATACACAGATTTTTATTTATTTCTTTTAAGTTAAGATTAAGTTAAATGGGAGGGTGACATTTAACGAGCTAGTGGGCTAAAATTTACCCCTATTTGTGTAACTTGCACTGCAAGATTGGACCCAAAGGAGTGTGTGTGTGTGTGTGTGTGGGGGGGGGGGGGGGGGTCCAACAGCAAAAGTTGGTTCAGGGTGCTACAATCCCTTGAGCAGGTCCTGTCCATGGAACAGTCGGTATTCTTACCAAGCACCATAATTCCAAGTCATCGATTTCCTTCCTGTCTTGCTCCTTCACTGTCCAACTTTCACATCCCTATGACCTTACTGAAAATACTACGGCTTGAACATGTTGAATCTTTGTATGTAGAAATACATCTTTGCATCTGAAAATCTTGTCTAGGTCCTTCATAGCTGTTCTGCGAAAAGCAATGCGTCGTCAGATTTCTAGACTGCTTGTCGTTTCATTATTGATTATTGATCCAAGCAGGTTGAAGTTGTCTACTATTTCTATGTCTTCTCCATCAAGAATGAAATTATTGATTTTTCCATTTGTCAAGATCTTTGTCTTCTTCACATTAAGAGGCAGGCCCATTTTAAGACAGCGTTCCTTTATTTTGATAAGAATATGTTTCAGATCATCTTCACTTTCAGCCAGTAAACATGGTTTTGTCAGCATAGTAAATATTGTTAATGAGTCTTCCTCCAGCCTTTACACCTTGGTTTTCTTCATCCAGACCTGCTTTTTATGGGATCTTTTTTTCTGTATATAAATGAAACAGGTATGAGGAAAGTATGCAGCCTTGTCGTACATCTTTGGTGAATTTAAACCATTTTGTTTCTCCTTGTTCTGTTTGAACTGTTGCTTATTGGTCATTGTAAAGGTTGTATATCCTTCTTCTTAATATGGCCCAGAGTTTTTCATGATTTGTACAATCAAAAGCCTTGCTGTAGTCAATGAAACACATATAGTCATGACCGTACCTAGCCCTGTGTGAGCGGTGCGGCCGAATAGGGCGCAAAGGCTTAAGGGGCGCATTTCAGCTGTCTGCTGTTGCCTGCTGCTGCCACTTTTTCTTCATTCAGCGGCGGCAGGCAATGGCAGACAGCTGAAATGAGCCTCTTAAGCCTTCTCGTGGCACTCTAAGCAGGTCTGGTCTCTCCCTCCTCTGACACGACATCAGAGCAAGGAGGGACAGATCTGCTTAGAGTGCCGGTAACTTGCACATCGGGCACACCTCTTCTCTTCCACCGCTGTCCAGAAAGTGGTTGGATGGAGGTGTGTGGGGGGGGGGGCATCCCCGATGTGCAATTCACACAGGGCGCGATTCATGCTTGGTACGGCCCTGCATATAGTTATTTTTTGGTATTCTTTTGTCTTTTCAAGGGTCCCTTTCATATCTGCAGTGATGTCTTTGGTTCCTTGCACTTTCGTGAATCCTGTTAACATTTCAGGCAGTTCTTGTTTCAGATATAGTTATAGTCTCTCCACTGTATGATCTTCCGTTGAATCTTGCTGGCTTGAGGGATCAGAGCAATTGTGTGATAATTTCCACAATTAAGTTGGTTTGCCTTTCTTCAGTATTGGTATGAACATACAGCGCCTTGTGAAAGTATTCATCACCTCGGTTTCTGTCCTGTTTTATTTTATTACAACCTGGAATGGAAATGGAGGTTCATTTGGATGTTAGGTAAGGGACCTAACAATATAGTCCAAATTGGTGAAGTGAAATGACAATAAAATACCTTATATATAAAAAAACAAGAAAAATTGAAAAGTTGTGAGTGCATATGTATTCATCCCTTTTGCTATGAAAGCCTAAATAAGATCTGGTCCAACCAATTAACCTCAGAAGTCACATAATTCGTTGATTAGGGTCCACCTGTATTCAGTCAGTGTCACATGATCTGTCACATGATGCCTGTATAAATATACCTGTTCTGAGAGGCTGCTTACTCTGCAACACCACTAAGCATGCAACATGAAGACCAAAGAGCTCTCCAAACAGGTCAGAGACAAAGTTGTGGAAAAGTATAGATCAGGGTCAGGTTATAAAAAAAATCCAAAATTCTGAATATCCCACGGAGCACCATTAAATCCATTATTACCAAATGGAAAGAATATGGCACTACTACAAATCTGACAAGAGAAGGCCGCCCACCAAAACTCACAGACTGGGCAAGGAGGGCATTAACCAGAGAAACTACAAAGACACAGAGGGGTCGGCAAAACCGAGCTGCCAAGCTCAGCACCCTTTTTCCCCTCTGATGCAGCCTCCATAGCATCGACGTCTTCCAGGGCTTTGTCTTCCTCCCATGTATCTCAGGTAACTAAACATAAGTCTAGCCGGTCCTCAAAGGGTAGATCTCCTTCTAAGCATCGAGATGCCTCTGGCGTTGCCCTTGAGGGTTCTGCACTGGCAAAATTGCCCCGGCGGGAGGCTTCGGCTTCCAAAGCATTATCGGGACTCCAGGATGTTCTCGAGGCCTCAACCTCGGCAGAACTACTGGTACCATGCTCTGGGGTACCGGCCGCTTTCTCCGGTACCGATACCCAGGCATTGGCAGTGTCGATAGACCAGAGATTCCTGGCTATTGAACGCAGTCTGGCGGCTCTCCTTGCGGCATCGGTACCCTTGGAATCGCTTCAGACAGTTCAGCCGGTACCAGCACCGGTTCCGGCACCGGTATCGGTGCCAGTACCGACAACATCGACATCGGTGTCTGCATTGCCAGCATCGAGTCATGCTATGCCTTCCAGTACAGATAGACCGGTACCGATTCCCCCCGACACCGACTTCGGTCAGTACAGGTACCGTGCTCTACAAGAGCATCCGGATAGAAGATAATTTGAATCCTCGGAGGAATCTGAGGATTCTGACAGCTCGGTTGGTACCGGAGTACTTCTCCCGGAGAAGCCTTTCTCTCCTAAACATAGGATGTCTCCTCCAGAAGATATCTCCTTTCAGGATTTCATCAGAGATGTGGATCGAGGTCTTTCCATTACAGTGGCTCCTGAAGCAGAGCCCAGAGCAAAGGAGTTGGAGATTCTACAATATCCCAAGGCTCCTAAAGAGGCAGCTACTTTGCCTATTCATGAGATCTTACATGATCTCATGTTAAGAATGCGGGAAACACCTCTTACCAGCTCTCCTCACTCTCGTAGACTGGATACCATGTATCAAGTCCCTCCTTGTCCTGGCTTCCAGAAGGCTCAGCTTCCTCACCACTCCATTGTAGTGGAATCAGCTATGAGAAGGATCAGGAGTGCAAAGAGGCATGCCTCTAATCCTCCAGGATGTGAGTGTAGGACTTTGGATGCCTTTGGACATCGTACTTTCCAGGCTTCCATGCTTTCTGCCAGGATCAGTTCCTATATTTTATATATGGGAATGTTCCTTAAAGAGGTCACAGGAGATTTGGAGATTTTAAGCCCTCTCCTTCCTGATGATAAGAGGCAGGATTTTCTCACACTGGTTAAACATGCCCAGGATGTTTCTAAGTTTGTCAATCGTGCAGCTTTTGACTGTTTTGAGTGCATAAGCAGAACCTCTGCCATTGTCATAGGTGCATGTAGAATTGCCTGGCTCCAGGCATCTGACTTGGAGCTCTGGGTACAGGACAAACTGGGCAATATCCCTTGTACAGGTGAGAATCTTTTTGGCAAAAATTGGCAAGAGAAAGCCAATGAACTGGATGCTGATAACTCCACCTTGGATACATTATCCAAAGCTACAACTGATCCTGAAAGGAAGAAATCTATCATAAAACCATTCTTCACCAAAAAGAAGAGATTTTACCCCTCTTATACCCACCAGGGATGTTCTACAGATCAGTCTGCCCGAAAAGGTCAGCAACCACCTAAACAAAGGAAAGCAAAGACTGCTAAGTCAACCGTCTTAGCAGTCTCAGCCTCCACAAGGCCTTTGACTTCCATCTAGAGAACTTAGCCTTCCTGGCCCTCAGCGGACCAGAGCCTTCCACCATTCCAGGAAGGTTCTGTCATTTTGCCCCAAGATGGGGGCAGATAACAGCAGAATATTGGACTCTTTTCATTGTGAAAGAGGGGTACAAGCTTCACTTCCTTTGCATGCCCCCTCCTACCATGGTAAGACAGTTCAGTTCTCAGACCTCTCTCAACAACCAGTTGAGTCAAGAGGTCACTATACTTCTTGCCCAAGGGGCAATAGAAGAGGTACCCATTCCCCAACAGGGTACAGGGTTTTACTCCCCATATTTCCTTATCCCAAAGAAAACAGGAGGACACAGACCTATTTTAGACCTCAGAGAGTTGAACAAATTCCTGTTCAAAGAGAAATTCAAGATGGTTTCTCTAGGAACTCTTCTGCCATACCTTCAGAGTCAGGTTTTGTTCTCTAGATCTCAAGGATGCATACACCCATGTTATTATCTGTCCAACCCACCGAAGATTCCTTCAGTTTCTATTTCAAGGGAAGCACTACCAGTACAGAGTTCTTCCTTTCGGCCTGGCCTCAGCACCAAGGGTGTTTATGAAATGCATGGCTGTGGTGGCAGCCTTTCTTCGCACTCTAGGAATATTCGTCTTCCCTTACTTAGACGACTGGTTCATTCAAGCCCCATCAGAGCCAGAGACCAGGATTTCTCTGTCTTGCACAATGCGTATCCTTCAATATTTGGGCCTTATCATAAAAATCCCAAAATCCAACCTAACTCCTACTCAGTCACTGGAGTTTATAGGAGCTATGCTGGATACCACAAAGGCAAGGGCCTATCTTCCTCAGACCCGTTGCCTTCCCATTGTGCAGTTAGCTTCTCAAGCAGTGCTAAAGCCTCATCTCACTGCTCGAGAAATGTTACAACTACTAGGCCACATGCATCTACCGTGCATGTGGTTCCTTATGCTCACCTCCATATGAGAGCAGCCCAGTGGACTTTATCCACTCAATGGACCCAGGCATCAGGGTGCCTGTCAGACAAAATAGCAAACACAAATCACCTTATTTTGTCCCTCCAATGGGGGTAGTCCTCTCAAAACCTGTTGGTGGGGTCCCCATTTCAACAACCTTTACCCCAGGCAACTCTCACAACAGATGCTTCACCAATGGGTTGGGGAGCTCATCTGCAAGACCTCTCCACCCAAGGCACTTGGACTCCACAGGAGACTCATCTACACATCAATCTCTTAGAGCTCAGAGCAATCTTCCTTGCTCTTCGAGTGTTCCACACCCTGCTAAGCTACAAGACAGTCCTCATTCATACGGACAATCAGGTAGCCATGTTCTACGTGAACAAGCAGGGAGGAACAGGCTCTCTGTCGCTTTGCAACGAAGCTTTGCGACTATGGGCCCTCGCCAGACATCGTCATATTCATCTCTTGGCAGTGTATCTTCCAGGCATCCAAAACTCTTGGGCAGACAGACTCAGTCGAGTTCTGCTTCCACACGAATGGTCTCTACATGCAGACCAGGTGGCCAAGATTTTTCAAATTTGGGGAACCCCAGACATAGACCTCTTTGCAAGTCCGTTGAATGCCAAACTTCCCCGGTTCTGTTTCAGAATTCCGGCTCAGGGCTCTCAGGCCAGGGATGATTTCCTCCTTCATTGGGGTCAAGACTTCCTTTATGTCTTTCCACACATTCCCCTAATTCCCAAAACCCTGTTCAAGCTTCAGAGAGACAGAGGCAGTATGATTCTCATAGCTCCACATTGGCCACAGCAAGTGTGGTACCCTCTGCTTCTACATCTCTCTCAAGCTCCCTCTCTGGAGTTAGGGTCTGCTCCAGATCTCCTGTCTCAGGAGACGGAATGTTATGGCATCCCAATCCCCAGTCTCTGCATCTCAGGGCTTGGTTGCTGAAGGCCTAGATCTTCATGATCTTAACCTTTCTCAGCAAGTAAAGGATATCCTTTATGCTTCCAGGAAACCTTCCACAAGACGCTCTTATGCTTTCAAGTGGAAAAGGTTTACCATATAGTGCTCGCAGAAGGTTCTTAGCCCCCTTGCAATACCTCTGGAATCATTACTGGAGTATCTCCTTCATTTATCCAATGCAGGACTTAAGACTAACTCAGTAAGAGTCCATTTGAGTGTTATTGCAGCTTCTTTCAAGCCTTTAAATGGACAACCTATTTCCTCCCATCTTCTTATAGAAAGATTTATGAGAGGCCTTCTTCTAACTAAGCCTCCCATTAGGCCACCACTGGTGGCATGGGACTTAAACCTGGTTCTTGGCCAGCTCATGAAGCCACCTTTTGAACCCTTAGCTACTACCTCGTTGAAATTCCTTTCCTGGAAAGTTATCTTTCTCATTTCAATCATATCAGTACATCGCATCAGTGAGTTGCAGGCACTAGTGGTTGATCCTCCTTATACAAGGCTCCTTCAATGGCTCATCTGCACTCTGTGTCTATCGACGACATCTGTCGAGCAGCCACTTGGGCCTCGGTTCATACCTTCACAGCCCATTACTGCTTGGACAAAGACTCCCGCCGGGATGCCTTGTTTGGTCAGGCTGTTCTCCAACACCTGTTCCATACCTAATCAACTCCTACCCACTATCCCTGGTAGGATGCCAGAGATCCATGGGGGGAAGTGGAGCCCTTTCACAGGGACACACAACTTCTGGGGTTCTCTCCCTGGCATCTAAAGCTAGGGAGTCCCCATATGTGAAGACTACATTCCTGCTTATTCCTGGAGATAGCATAGTTACTCACCTGTAACAGGTGATCTCCGGGAACAGCAGGAATTTAGTCTTCACAACCCACCCACCTCCCCTAGGAGTTGTATCTCTCTATCTATCTCTTTCTCTTTCCCTCTCTCTCTCTCTCTTTGTCTCAGCTTTAAACTCAACTGGAGAGAGGCAGTTGGGAAAGGCGGGAAGGCAGCACGCAGGCGCTGTGGGATGCTCCCAAAAGCTTTCTAATTGGACGCTGGGGAGAGTTCCCGCGTAGGCTCCGTCGGTACCGACGATACCCATATGTGAAGACTAAATTCCTGCTGTTCCAGGAGATCACCTGTTACAGGTGAGTAACTATGCTTTATCGGCAGGGGCAGGAAAACTGGTCAGGATTGAGGAAAACCTGTTTCAGTCTGCCAGAGATTTGATACTGGGATCACCTTCCAGCAGGACAATGACCCTAAACATACTGCTAATGCTACACTGGAGTGGTTTAAAGGGAAACTTTTAAATGTCTTGGAATGACCTAGTCAACCACCAAAGAAGCACCAAAGAAGCACGAAAAACCAGGAGACCAAGTCCAAAAATGTAGCACAAGGAAGGGAAGGCTTTTTTTTTTAAATTATTTTATACTTAATTAAGATTGCGTGCCAAAGACCCAACACAAGCTGTGTTTTGTCACACCTTCATCTGGGGTATTGGCATACTAAAATTATAAAACAAACACAATTTAATCACATATAAAGAAACTTCTTAAAAAAGTACATTAAAAACATAAATAATGAATACTAAAATATTAAATTATGTAAAAAAGAAAGGGGAAATCATATGAAATAATGGTACATACACATGTAAATTACTCTATAATGAATTAAATGAATAGATACATCCACAACAAACCAATAAATAGATTAAAACATATAATGTCGAATTAAAGACTTTAAGTTGATGATGAGACAACATCTTAAAAACACAAGAAGTAAAAGTGATACAAATATCTCTCTTGGCAGTATGTTCAGTATTCACAAATATCTTTTAGATAATTGTGGTGATTTCTTTTAGAGTTTACCTTTGCAAATTCCATGGTCATCATTACATGTTGTACACAAATTTCCCCCTCTCTTCCCTCCCCCCTTTTTATGCTTTTTAATAGATAGTTGGATTAAAAAGATATAGCTGAGGCCATGTTGCTTACTAGTAACAGGTGTTTTGCATAGACAGTAGGACTGATCAGGCACACAAGTAGGTGATGTCATCCGACGGTGTCTGAATAGAACCCCTTTCCCCAGCTCAGAATATAGTGTAACGTTCTGAGCATGCCTTTCCCAGTCTCAGTGGTCTCCTCTTCTCCTCAATTAATGTCAAAGATCAAAATGGTAGGCAACTCTCAGGGAGGCAGGAAGGATTGTGTGCCTGATCAGTCTTGCTGTCTATAGAAAATACCCGTAACAAGTGAGCAACATTGCTTTTTGCTTCAACAAACAGGACTGAGTCAGGCATACAAGTGGATGATTCCCAAGTTTAGGACTGCTCTTTTTTTTTTGCATTGACTCATTGATAGGAACAGCCCACATTAACAGCATATGAGAGTTGCTAGCTCACATGGACAGATTGGCCAGTGCAATTTGATTGAAGGTGTTGTTCTTCTCTGAAGTTTTGTCCAAGCAGTAGTGTACAGTAAAAGTACGAAGTGAAGATAATGTCGCTGCTTTGCAGATTTATATCTAGCAAGGCAGACTTCAAGACATCCAAAGTCACTGCAGTAGCTCTATCTGATGTTTTCGTTTGTAGCCGAGAGGATTATCTGTTTGTTTTTAACAGAAATGGATACAGAATACCAGACAATTTGTTAGAGTTCTCTTGGTATATTAGTCAGGATGGCATCAAAGGAGATGAAAAGTTGTGTGGACTTCCTGAATAGTTCACTTTTTTTAAGGTAGCATGCAAGAGCTTGCTTACAGTCCAGAGTATAGAGACTTTTCTTGCCTGGATTTTTTATGTGATTTTGAACAAAACATAGGAAGCATTATCTCTTCATTTATATGGAAAAATGTCACGACCTTAAGTAAAAATTTAGAATGATTTCAGAGAACAACCTCGTTATAATGAAATTGAGCAAAAAGGCTCATAGATTACTAGTGCCTGGAACTCATCTACTCTTGAAGAAGAGGTAACTGCCACTAAGAAGGAACTTAAGAGCAATGAGTCAAATAGTAGCTTCATAAGTGAAGTTATAACAAACATAAGGTCCCAAGACATAGGAGGCAGTGGAGGTTTAACATGGAAAAGACCCTTCCATGCTTTAAGAAAAGAAGGAAGTCCATAAAACTGCCAGAATGGTTTAAAGGTGAGGTCAGAGAGGCTGTTGATGCCTAAAAAAGCACCTTTCAGGAAATGGAAAAAGGAGCCAGATGATGAAAACTGGAAACAACATAAGCACTGGCAAGTTAGATGCAAGGCATTAATAAGGCAGGCAAAGATTATTGTATCCTATCTAACAAATTACGATTGCCACCACACGGTATAAACCCCAAACAAAGACTAGAATTCTAACTTGTGTCAAAAATAAATGGCTTACTTTCAAATACACATAAATAAATAAACTTGTGTCAAAATAAGAGACTGAACCAAAGATAATAGGTACATATCAAATTTATTTATTTAACGGGGTATAGTTTTTTGATATGTACCTATTATCTTTGGTTCAGTCTCTTAATCATATGCTGGGCAATTACAATTTTTATAACTGTCGTTAATGTTTAATGCCTTTAACATTGATAACTTTCCCTTGTTGCCATATACTAATTATAATTTGTTAGATAGGGTACAATAATCTCGGTTCGTTCCTGTTGCGCTATTAATAAATTAATTCATTGATACATTATACATAACATTAAAGATTCCTTATCCCCTTTTCTCAAAAATAATATAGATTGGCAATAATATATGAACATTAAGATAGGTAGGAATTTAATTAAATGAGTTATAGTGCATCACTTCTTTTTGGCCTGCTTAACCCTTTGAAGGCCTACTTTAAATTTTTAATCCACGTTCTGCAGCCGGGTTAATTTTTGCATATTTCAGGAAAATTGTACCCGTCTTATTCAATATGTTCTAATAGTGATTTTCCTTCTGCTATGGTCATGTATTATATACCATTTGATAGGAATATTTAGTCAGAATTTTGGATCCCGAGAGTTTTGGGCTCGGCCTGGAAAGGGTTAATATGTTTTTTTATCCATTCAAGTTTTTTATTTATTTATGTTTTTATATTTGATGGATTTTAAGTTATATTAATTTTTTTATTACTGTATAATGTGTGGATAGAGCCATATTAGCTTATGGTTTTATGTCATTTACATTACTTAATACATATGTATAATCTACCGTGGTATTGTTTTATACAAGGTTTACATTATGGTTGGTGGATTTATTTGTTATATATATGTTCAATATGCAAAACAGCCATATGTCTGTTTTAATGTACATATTTATATATATTTTTGTAGCCAAAAAACAGCCCCTGAAGAAGAGAGATCGAAACACGGCCTGTGTTGGGCTTTGGCTCATGAGTGTTCATTAATAAAGTATCCTTCCCCTGCTATCCACGTTTGTGACTCAGTATATACTGTAGTACATTATGTAGCTCTCCAAACATCTTCCATAAGGGCAGGGCCAGCCCGTCCATTGAGCAAGAATGTTTTTTGCACAGGGGCCCGCGTTTCGGGGGGCCCCGCGCAAAGAACATTCTGCTTTTTTTTTCTTAATTAAATAAAAAAAAAAAAAAAGCTGGCCGCTGCCGCCATGGCGGCATGGAGTGTCCCACGGGGCTCCCTCTGCCCGGCGGAACTCTCCCAGCGCGGCTGAGCTCCTCTGCGCCGGCTTGCAGATACGCGAAGGGAGAGTGTCTCCCTCGCGTCTCTGTTAAGCCCGCAGAGGCTGATGGGAAGCAGGGGCTGATGGGAAATTTCCCATCTGCCCCTGCGGGCTTAACAGAGACGCGAGGGAGACACTCTCCCTTCGCGTATCTGCAAGCTGGCGCAGAGGGGCTCAGCCGCGTCGGGAGAGTTCAGCCTGGCAGAGGGGGCCCCGCGGGTTAGGACTTGAGGTGGGCTGATGTGGTTAGGACTGGTAATGGGCTGTGGGCTGATGGGGGGGGTTTAGGACTGGCAATGGGCTATGGGGGGCTGAGTGGAAATGGGCTGATGGGGGGTTAGGACTGGAAGTGGACTGATGGGGGGTTAGGACTGGTAATGGGTTATAGGGGGGGCTTAAACTGAAAATGGGGTGATGGGGGTTAGGACTGGAAGTTGACGGGGGGCTAGGACTGGTAAGGGGTTGGGGTGTTGCTAGGACTGGAAATGGGCTGAGTGGAAGGGGAGCCTTGAACTGCAACTCGCTGATGGGGAGGGGGCTTGGAATGGAAATGGGCTGTGAGGGAAGGGAGCTAGGACTGAAAATGGGCTGATGGAACAGCTAGGATAGGACTGGAAATGGGCTGTTGGGGGGAGCTAAGATTGGAAATGGGCTGTGGTGGGGGCTTGAATTGAAATGGACTCATGGAGGGGCTAGAACTGGAAGTAGGCTCATGGGGGGGCTTGGACTGGAATTGGGCTGAGTGGAGGGGAGCTATGATTTGACATGGGCTGATGGTGGGGCTAGGAAATGACTAGAAATGGGCTGATGGGGGGCTAGGATTGGAAATGAGCTGATGAAGGGACTTGGACTGGAAATGGATGGGGGAGCTAGGACTGGAAATGGGCTGATGGGGGGCTAGGACTGGAAATGGGCTGATGCAGGGACTAGAAGACAATGGATGCTTGGTGAGACTGGAACTAGAAGGGAGCTGATGTTGGGGGAGGATTAGAATGGGATGGGGCTGGGAGAGTAAAATGGAAAGGGGAAAAATATTTTGTGTAGGAGGGATGAAAAATCTACAATTGGCCAGGTATTGGGAGAGTAAGTGGGGATAGAGGATGGAGGGGTAAAATTTGTGTGGATGAAATAGGAATGAGGAAAGAGCAAAAGGAGAAAGATTAGTATGTTAAAGCAGATGTAGAGAGAGAGAATGGAAAAAAAACTAGAAGAGAGAAGAAAGGACAAATGGACAGCAGATGATGGAGAGTTAGCAGAAAACATGAAGAAACCAGAAGAAAGTGGCTGGACCAATTGCAACTGAAAAAAAAATGCACAAAAGGTAGAAAGATATCTCTTTATTTTTAATTTATTAACTGGAATATGTCAGCTCTGGGAAATGTGCATCATTAACGTCTGCGCTTTGTTTGGTACAAGAGGAAATTAATTTATAGTTTTATTTCTACAGTGTTGTTGTACATCCCAAGTTTGGCTTTTGGGGTTCCCAGTTTAATTATTGCCTTCCTGTTTCTAAATTGTGATTCCTTGTTTGGTGATGGTCTATGTTCTGCATGTGTAACTGAGCTGAGGTATTCTGTTTATGTAATTCCTATTTGACGTTGCCACTTGTTCTCTTTCCCCAGTATTCTCTGAAATGTATTGGTTTAATATTTGCAGTGTTGCCTTTTGATAGGTAGGGTATGGTGCTTTGTGAGTCCTGGTAGTGCTGTCAGGATATGGCGGGTTTGCTATGGGTTCTAAATGGGCAGCGTTTGTAGTAGTTCCTAATGTGCCTGGCGGTTGGCACTGGATTATAGTAATGTAGAAATCTTTTAGTCTTTCTTTATCCATACACTCATTAAGAGACATGTTTACTAAAAGTTAGTGTATGGTAACATTATGCAAATATTTATGCAAATAAGGCCACTTATGCAAATGAGGCCCCCGCACCGAGTCTCCGCACATGGCCCCACACCCCCCTTGGGCCGCCCCTGCATAAGGGTGCACCTTAGCACCCCCTCAGGAAGGACAGCATGAATGTTCTGAAAGGGGGGTGTTGTCTGTCTCGACTAGACTGTAAGCTCTAATAAGCAGGGACCCTCTCTTACATGTGTCTGTACAGCCCAGCGTATGCCGAGTAGTGCTACACAAATGATTAGTAGTAGAAGTAGTTGTAGTACTAGTAGTAGTTGTGGTTGCTGGAAGAGATGATAGTCAAAAAAAGGCTGTTTGCTTTAGAACCAGATGAATTTTGGGCATAGATGATGTTTTTTAAATATACAGATGTGAGTTTTTTGGGGTCAAAAGATCTCTCTCTTCCGGGATATATCTAAAGCATCTCAGGAGAAATGTAAGCTGTTTCTAGCTTTGAGGCAGGAGATGATTACCCTAGGGGCCACCTTTAGCCTAAAATTTCCTTGTATGGTTAATGTTTATTATCAAGATCTTCAATATTCCTTTACTAATCACTTGAAATACTTTTTGGGGAATAGGGCCAGGTCCTCTTGAAAAATGAATGCTGTTTCCTAATTTATCCTGGGACATGGTTGACTATGGTTAATTATTATCCTGCATACCTGCATATTGTTAGATCATTTGTCCACATTTTTGTGGACTTAGTAAATGCTTGCACTGGGATAATTTATTTTGAACTTATTACTGTAATTGTTTTTTCTTTTGATGTGTGGCATTTAATTTTTCCTGTATCAAGTATTCTACTTTTAATATTTGAAAATTAATAAACTATTGTTTTGATTGGCAGAGTAACTGGCTTAGACTGAGCTCTTTCCTTTTGATGGGATTTTTGAATGATAGGGCTTTGGGCTCGCTGAGTTTGTTTCTGATAAAGAAGTCCTCTGTGGTACTGATAGAAAGAAATGCATATGGCCGACACAACAGATGAGAAATGTTGATGGATAAAGCAGTAAATTTCCATATTGTCTACTGTCTCCTTCACCTTGTCTCCAAACAAGGAACCTTCAACTTCCAATGTATGTCTTCAAATAAAACAGAGGTATACAGTACAATAAAATTAGGAGTTTGGCCTGAATTATGTTAGCAGAAATTCTGGGTGAGGTCTCAAAGATGTCATGAGCAATTCATACAAGATGAGTGGCACACTCATTTGCCTCTCTTAGTAAGGCAGTTACTGGGTCTCAACCTGCGAGTGAAGGCTCACTGCTAAAACTTGGACTTTCTGGAAAACAACGTGTATAACTGTATCATGTAAAGTTGATGTGCTGCTTTCTAGGCTGGGAAACAGGAAAGTGGGCTTGACAGACCCTTGGTCTGACTTATTATGGTGTATCTTATGTTCTTAAGCATACGTCCTTGAAAAAAACATCTTGCCTAAATGTTCTAAGAGGCATGGGTCTTTACCCAGAGGAGTGCTGGAAAAGTTACTACATTTCTTGGCTTTCCTTATGGTGGTCCCAACAGCAACAGAGGAGTGGAACAGCTGGACTTTGTTGAAACCTGGAGCTGGTTGGACCTTATATTTCAGGCCTAACTTTTTGGATACTGGCTGGACAATAAGGGGGTAATTATATAAGAAGGCACTTACTTTATGTGATACAGCACATGCCAAATTTGGCAATATTTTAGCCATTTATGTGCATAAACTAGATTCGTTGGGGATGGGTGAAGAAAGCCCCCAGGTAGGTGATACATTAAATAACTTTATGGAAATGGAAAGCAGTGTGTATAAATGCCCGTAGCATGGGAAATAAGATCCCTGATGTTGAAGCTTTGGTGGGAGTGGCTGACTTGGATTTAGTGGCAGTTACAGAAACATGGTTCACAGAAAACCATGACTGGGATGTAACTATACCTGGCTATACTTTATTCAGAAAGGACAGGGTAGGAAGTAGGGGAGGAGGAGTGGCACTATATGTAAAAACTATTATTAAAGCTTTGGAATTACAGAGCTTAAAAGGGAGAGGGGAGGTATTGTGGGTTAAACTAGAAAGAGGGAAAGAAAAATCTATTTACATTGGTGTGATATACAGACCTCCCTCACAAGAGGAAGAGGTGGACAGAGAGTTAATTGCTAGGAAAGGGGAAGTGCTACTGATAGGAGGTTTCAATATGCCAGATGTTGATTGGCACATTCCTGCTGCAGTATCATCTAGAAGTAAGGAGATCCTAGATTCTCTACAGGGAGAACTATTCAGGCAATTGGTAACAGACCACACATGTGAAGGGGCCATACTGGACTTGGTGCTTACCAATGGTGAAAGTGTTTCTGATGTTGTAGTGGGAGATCATTTTGCATCCAGTGATCACCAGATGGTGTGGTTCAGTATTAGGACTAGGGCTGTTAGAATCCATTCAAAGGCAAGGATCTTAGACTTTAGGAAGACTAACTTTGCGAAGATGGGCCAATACCTCAGGGAATCGTTAGTTGGATGGGAACAGCTGGGGGATGTAGAAAAACAGTGGGAAAAACTGAAAGGGGATATTTTAAGGGCAACCAACCTTTTTGTTAAAATGGTAAATAAAGGCAAAAGGAAAAGGTGACCGCTATGGTTTTCGAAAGAAGTAGCTGAAAAAGTGAAGAAAAAGAGGGAGGCCTTCATGAAATACAAGAGATCACAGAGAGAGGAAGACAGGCATCTGTATTTGGAAAAACTTAGAGAA
Organism: Ichthyophis bannanicus; assembly: GCA_033557465.1. Taxonomy (NCBI): domain Eukaryota; kingdom Metazoa; phylum Chordata; class Amphibia; order Gymnophiona; family Ichthyophiidae; genus Ichthyophis; species Ichthyophis bannanicus. The sequence continues at coordinate 725,060,702 of CM066032.1, forward strand.
GCTAGCAAAGTAGTCAAGAAGGCAAAGATTCAAAAGGTGGAGGAAATAGCCAATGCAATAAAATGGGGGGATAAGACATTTTTCAGATATATTAGTGAGAAGATGAAGGGCAAGAGTGGTATTGTCAGACTGAAGGGTGCAGGGGAAGAATATGTAGAAGCTGATAAGGATAAAGCGAAATTGCTTAACAAATATTTTTGTTCTGTGTTCACAGATGAAGAACCAGGAGCAAGACCTCAGAAAACACCCACAAAGAGGAACAGAAGCAAAGGACATCTTGAACAATTTTCAAAAGACTGTGTTCATGAGAAACTATCTCAACTTAAAGTAAACAAAGCGATGGGATCGGATGGGATACACCCGAGAATACTGAGGGAACTTGGGGACATTCTAGCAGCTCCACTGACTGACCTTTTCAATGCCTCGTTGGAGTTGGGAGTGGTGCCAAAGGACTGGAGAGAGGCTCATGTGGTGCCTTTACACAAAAGTGGAAGTAAGGATGTGGTTGAAAACTACAGGCCGGTTAGTTTAACTTCGGTGGTGAGTAAATTATTGGAAACGCTGCTGAAAGAGAAAATAGTGAGGTTTCTGGAGTCCAGCGGATTACAGGATCCGAGGCAGCATGGATTCACCAGAGGCAGGTCTTCTCCGACAAATCTGATTGATTTCTTATACTGGGTGACCAGGGAGTTGGACCGAGGGAGAGCCCTAGATGTGGTGTATTTAGATTTCAGTAAAGCCTTTGACACTGTTCCTCACAGGCGACTTATAAACAAACTGAGCACCCTAGGGATGGACACTAAAGTTACTGCTTGGGTTAGAAATTGGTTGGGTGGGAGGCGACAAAGAGTACAAGTAAATGGAGCTCACTCTGAGGAGAAGGATGTTATCAGTGGTGTGCCCCAGGGATCTGTCCTTGGTCCGATTCTTTTTAACATCTTTGTTAGTGATATAGCGGAAGGGCTTTCGGGTAAGGTTTGCCTCTTTGCGGATGATACCAAAATCTACAATAGAGTAGACACCCAGGAAGGGGTAGATAACATGAGGAGGGATCTAGCTAAGCTTGAAGAATGGTCTAGAATTTGGCAGCTCGGATTTAATGTTAAAAAATGTAAGGTCATGCATTTGGGCTGCAGCAATCCAAGGGAGCAATATAGTATAGTGGGTGAAGTACTTTTGTCCACTAAAGAAGAGCGGGACCTAGGCGTGGTTGTGTCTGATGATCTTAAAGTAGCTATACCGGTAGAAAAGGTGACGGCAAAAGCTAGAAGGATGCTTGGGTGCATATGGAGAGGAATGGCTAGCAGAAAAAAGGAGGTGATAATGTCTCTGTATAAGTCTTTGGTGCGACCTTATTTGGAGTATAGTGTGCAATTCTGGAGACCACACCTTCAAAAGGATGTGAACAGGATGGAGTCGGTGCAGAGGGTGGCTACTAAAATGATTAGTGGTCTTCATTATGAAGCATATGAGGACAGACTGAAGGATCTTAATATGTACACCTTAGAGGAAAGGCGGGATAGAGGTGATATGATTGAGATGTTTAAATACCTCCGTGGCATAAATGTTCAGGGAGAGAGCCTCTTTCAATTGAAAGTAAGTTCTGCTACGAGGGGACATGGGATGAGTGTGAAGGGAGATAGATTCAGGAGTGATATGCGGAAATATTTCTTTACGGAAAGAGTAGTGGATCCATGGAATAGTCTCCCAGTGGAGGTGGTGGAGATGAGGACAGTAACTGAATTCAAAAAAAGCATGGAACAAACACAGAGGATCTCTAAAGGTAAAAAGGGGACTGTTGTAGTTGTTATGGAAGGACAGACTAGACAGGCCATCTGGTCTTTTTCTGTCGTCATATTTCTATGTTTCTATGCATATGTGGTTACACACATTCATGAATGGCCTATAATGGTGTCTACTTTGCCGATAAGTGTGCACATAGGTAGCGTTTGGGTGGAGCATGGGAATAGTGAACAAGTATGTGCATAGATTATAAAATGCTATAATTTATATGGGTATTTGAAAACTATAGCTGTGAGCATGCGTACAGCACCATATATGCCTAGTAGCAACACCAGCATCGAGGGCTGGTATAAATGTCTGTTCTTTAACTTAAGGTGTGATCTCTGCCACATCTGCTAGTATTTTACAAAGACAATCAGGCACCTATTTGCCTTTATAAAATAGCACCTACATAACCACCTATGTAAGCTCCTACACATGGCAACTATGATAAGACTGAACTCCACATGCAGAACTGTTGGTTTTGCAGCAGGCCATGAATAGGAACTGTAGCAATTGCTCTTGGTGCCTCTATATGGGGATGTACAATTGTTTGAAATAACATAGGGCATATCAATGACATTAACTATATTGTTTCATGTCATTTTTCAGTGAACATGAAAGCAAAAATGACAAAATTTCATCACTTTCCATAGTGCTCACTATTGAGCAATAGCACCATTGAGGATCTTTTAGAAGCCTTATCATGATTTGGATGTCTGAAAACGTGCACATGGACATCCAAATCATGGAGATGTCCCCAGAGCTATTTCATAAATGGATTTTAAAGATGTGTCCCATGCAGAGACATGCAAGTAAGTGGGGGCATGGCAGAGGCGTGTCTGGGGTAGTGCAATGGACTTAGATGCCCCCGATTGATCTCAGAAACGTCAGGGACATCCAAGTTTAGACCTGCTCCAGGCACAAATACGCATTGGGAAAGTACTTCTTTTCCCCTTAAAATATCCAGAGTGTAAAGAGGATGGGCTTACCCAAGACCAAAAGGAGCAGTAGTGGGATTTGAACCCTGGCCCTTGCCCTGGCCGACTACTCTAGCCATTAGGATATTAGATGTCCCCACTCTCTAATGCCATTCTGGGGATAGCTACGGACGTACAAAGGTCCATATCGGCATGTTCACTTTTGTGAAATTGTGCCTGAACTTGGACATGCCTGTCTTTTTTTCAGATGTTCTGGCTTGGACATCCCTTTGTAAAATGTGCTTTATTGTATCTTTCCATTCTTGGAACTTTCCTAAAGCAAATAGAATTCATTTTTATTGAATTTTGGGATGCATACCTTGCTTACAAGACAGCAGTATAAGCTTCTAATAGTCATTCAGAACTGTCAAATGAGGGTTAACCAGATCCAGGAAAGAGCTCATTGCTCAAGAAAACAGCGATCCAAAGCTTTGCGAAATAGCAGCTGTGCAAATAATTTACTAAATGTTTGCCTAATAGATATCACAAATGCCTGGAAAAAGGAGAAGAATACCATTCTGACTTGTACATGACGTGAGAGGCATATAAAGAAACACCATCTCCTTACACCAATCCTAGTGTGCACAAAAATGCAGACCATTACAGTATAAGAAGCAGGGTACCCTAGTCAGTATGAACATAAACTATGCCTTGCTCCTTATTCAAGATGCATAATAGTATTAGGGTTTATTTAGCTCCAGGATGGAAAGATCTTTTGCTAAATTGTTTTGGGTTTTTTTAGCAATTTGCATTTATTTTGATACATCCTTTATGCAAACAAGACGATGTATGCCTAGGTTCCTTCTTTCACATAGGATTTTCACATGGTTATGTGAATTTCTGTGTAAAAAGGGCATCATTAAACATTACAAATGGATGTTGCCTAGGCAAAGAATGGAGTTACTGTAACTAGTAACCCTACATACTAACCAGTGCCAAAGCACCTTTAAATATATTTGATCGAGTTACTAAAATACTCTCCAAAAATACAGCTTGCACTTTCGTAGTGTCCCATATTTCCAACTCTGACATCTAGAGAGATGTTTGCAAGGTATCTTAATGAGGTTTTTTGGGCACCTTCTCAAGTCCTCCTTATAACTGCCAAGGTTTATAGCCTGCCTCCATCAGAAATGAGTATTGGTGTGGATGAAGGACCAGTTGCGGAGAAGTCTCAGAGGGATGTAGCAGCAAGTTCTACTATGATGGTAAATTTGATCCCAGAGCCAGACAGAAAATGAATGCTGAAGTTATGTTTTCATCATATGCATAACTAGTTTTTGAACTTCAACGTGTTTGAAGTAGCTGGTACTAAACAAAAAAGAAGGAAATGCTTCTTGGAGCTAAGGGTCAGATCTGCAAACCACCTAAATGCTGCTGAATGGGATATTCGATGGTACTAACATGATTAGTGCTGCTGAATATCTCTAGGTGCCCCCATTAAATGCCCTGATGTTAGGGGCATTCTGGGGACAGAGTTGAGGCGGCACCTGGGGGTAACCGGCTAGCAGCGATATACAGCTGGTAACCAATTATCCCAAAGCAGAAAAAGTCAGGCACCTGAAAGGCTCGCCTATACTTTTTTCTTCCTGATCTGCATTCAGATTTTTTGGGGAGACAAGATTAAAACTGGTCAATTTGATGGTAGTGACATTTGCACACTCAGTGAGAGCAATTTTATAAGGCTCAGTTACATTTATACACCTGCTGATGCACATATGGCTGCGTTTTTGCGTATGACATGTGTAAGTGATCACTTACTTGTGTAATGTAGTTGGTCGCTGTTCTGTAAGTACATGTGTCAGACCGATGGTGTATACTTCGAGTGTGGGCAAACACATGGGTGGAGCTTGGGTGAAATGTGGGAGAAGCCCCGCCAGGCATACTTTCCTTTGGGGTATGCATGGGGGCAGAGCACAGACAAGGCCTCAATTTATATGCATAAATTATAGAATACTATACAGTAAGTTGTGCAAATCTAGGCGTAACTGCTGTGACTAGGTTAAAGCGTGTCAGCACGTCCCCAGATACACGCATGGTAATGAGCATTGACAGAGCGGGAGTTTATATGCTTGATTATTTATTTATTCATAAACGTTTATGCACTTTTCTGAACACAGTCAATCAAAAGAATGTTCAAACATAAATCATAAAACTACAACATCAGAAATCACCCACCCTTCCTTAAAAAGCAGCCCGTCACTTCCCAGAAAACAGAAAAGTCTCCAACACTTTCTGGAAGCAGCGCAACAAGCTGCATAAAACCCGGAGCTCCACGGGCAAGGCGTTCCACTGTTCAGCCGCCGCCACCCGCCACGACATCCATTTGTGCACTCAGAGGGGGGTCACTACAGAAATAGCACGTATCCACTAAACTGAGCATCTCAGTTCTCATTACCTCATGGAGCCATCGTCTTGTTTCATGTCCATGGAAACATTAGCCTGGCACATGGGGCAAGTTATCGTTTTGGGGGAGATAAGTGAGAGAGAGCAAATGCGTCACAGGAAAAGGCAGCAATAGAGAGCAAAGGGTTTCAGGAATGGAAAAATCTGATGTCTGCATGGCTTTTGTTGTGCCTTGTGTTAGTGAATACGGTATATATTCCTTTGTTGTTCTATTATACCGAGTCTCTGATGGAAAGGCTGAGTGAGAGGGCAGAAGAGCAAGCGAGTGAATGAAAAAGACCGCGCCGCTGTTTGCCATTCTATTGTATGTGTAAGATTCCTGAAAGAGCAAGTGAGAGGGTATAGTTAGAGAAGGATAGGAGGGCAGAAGAGGGTAAGCAACTGCACATATACTTGGCCATCAGGGAGAAAGTAAGAGTGAGGCAGGGGAAGACGTGGAGCCCTCAGGCCAAAGGTGATTAGAGGGAGCCTCTAGAGCCATTCGACTTCCAGGTGGAGGAATGCAGAGCAGCGCAGTAGGGGTAGAAGGAAGAGATGTAGGAAAAGAAGGACATTTCAAGGAAATAAGGATTCTCAGAACAGCATGGTTCCTATGTCTGTGTGTAGAGGACTAAAGGGAGGAGGAGAAGGAGTTGGAGAAAAGCAGAAAGCTGGATCAAGCACTCTAGACGCAGGTCCAGCTTTACCTCAGGCGGAATGCAGGATGGATGTGCCACTCATCCTAAATGGTGCTCAGTTTGGTGCTTACTCCGCCTAATTAGAAATCTGGGCCAGTCTGAAGGCAGGCACATAGTCACATGAATTCATATTTTGCTTCACTCAAGATGAAATCAGCAGCATTCTGGAGCAGATACTGGAAAATTCCATTGTATTTTTGGGAAAGAATTCACTGGGAAATCCTTGACAACAGACCACATTTGGAAAAGAATAGTATCAGATGTCACACAACATCAATATCAAAACATTAAAAGCAACATCTGAGAAAAAGCACAAAAATGAATGGTTTTGTTGCCTCCTTGATCTGAACTACTTTCTGTGCCAGGGTCTCCCGCCCTCTTCATCTATCCTTGTTCATTTCTTCTCTCTCAAGTCATAAAGACACAGAGGATCCCTATATAACAAAATATCTTTTATACTTCAACAAATAGAGGGGGTGATGTGCATGGAGCAGTGGATACAACTCTAAACCAAGGCATAGAGGGGGGTGACCTGTACAGAGCGGCAGGACCACCTACTGTAGTCACCTTACTGGGCAGACTAGATGGACCATACTGGTCTTTATCTGCCATCATATACTATGCTACTATGATGTCTCCTCCATTTCTTTCGCATCTGCTTTCTCTTCCATCTCCTTTTCTCCTTATAGGGGAGTGCATGGCCAAAAGGAACTTGGTTCATGCTAGTTTACAATTTTTTTATGATTTCCGGGCATTTTTTCATGTTGGTTCCACCTATTCCATTTTTTAGGCATATATCATATGCATGCAAGGACTTAGAAAAGAGTGCAATTGATTGTACACATGTCAATTCGTAGGTATATTTGCATACAATAATTTGCAGGCACTTTAACTTTTTAGGTGCTCATACGAACCGAATGTGCGCTTATAAACACACATACTCACCTCCTCCTCCCTTTGCTCTATTTTGTCCGTCTCTTTGGTCTTCTCTTCTGCCTCTGTTGTTCTCCGACTCTCTTCTGTCTCCCCCCTTGTTCTATTCTGCTCCTCCACTGCCAACTCCTGCTCCAGCAGCACATCTCCTGCACCTTGAAACCTCAACACATCCTCTCAACTAAGTCATTTAGAGAGTAAATTTGGAATGTATATTTTAAAATGAAATCGGAAATATACAGTAAGTCCAATTTTTAAACATCACTCCTGATCCTTTTCTGGGTATGAAAATAAAATATAAAAGATGGTGGAGGCTCAAACAATCCATCCACTCTCTTCCCAGTATTACAATTTTTTAAAAAGGTTGCTGAACCTGCCCTCTCTCTCCCAATCACTTGCTCACCTTAAATAAAACAAACATCATGCCCTCTTGATCCCTCTTCTGGCATTAGCAAGAAAAGGTGTAGGTGCTCTAAAAGCTCCCTTCCCTATCTCCTTTCCTGCTTTCAAAATAAACCCCTAATGTTCTCCAATTTGTGACTTATGCCTCCATCCCCAGAAATCCTCTCCCCAAATCTCCAAAAGTCTTCCACATGTCAAGTAGAAATAGGACAATTTCTCACCTCTTTCTACCTCAGCTCATTCCAGGAGTTAGGCATAGACAACTGCCTAGATCACCATACTTTGATGGCATCAAATACCCAGGCCAAAAAAGAGCCCTCTCCCACTTATTTAGGGTCATGCGCATGTTCTACTTCAAATAATTGCCACTGTGGCACTACAGCCTTCCTCTCCTCTTCTTCCACTCCAATATTTGGGATTTCTGACAACCTCTATCCTTTCCCTCCTTTTTCTGGGGGATGTGCTGTCTGGTCTTGCCTATGGGCACCAAAATTTTAAATCCAGCCCTGCATCAGCTAAAGAGGGTCCAGGTAGTCTACTGGTCCTAAGTATTGATTTATTCACCACGATTTAAGATTCCGAGGGTGGGGCTTTCAGGGAATGAGGCTGATGATCAGGAAATAGGTGGCATTTCCGGGTTGTTGTTTTTTTTAAAGCAGAGGGCAGAATAAGAATGGGGGCTTTGGAAAGCCAGAAGCTTTTTTTTTTATTTTTTTGCTAGAAAGGGAGGGTTGGACTCTTCCACTTATTTTATTTAAGACCGGGAGGGGAATCACAAAGGCAAGGGAGATATTTTTCAAAATGAAGTATGTGTAACCTTTCACTTTGAAACGAATGGCAAAGTCCGTGTGTAAAAAGTATTCATGGACCTTGCTCTTGTGCAGCCCGTTACAATCCCCTTAGGAAGCTTGCTGAGATTTGTGGTATTTTCCTTGTACTAATAAGGCATTGAGCAGTATTGTAAAATAAGACCTGCTTTCAGCTCTCCTCATCCTTCCCCTGAATAGCCACATTGTGCAAAGTAAAAGAAAAATTCCATTCTTCCTTTCTATCTGTCTTGTCCTATATCCATTCATCAAAGGACAGGCGATCCAGTCTAAGGATCCTGTTGCCTGCCTGCTCATGTCCCCTTCCCCTTTTTCCACGGTACTTAAGCAAAACCTGTGATATTTATAGGATAGCATGTGAAGGTTTTAGTCAGGTTTTCCTCTTGTTACCACACAGCAATTCAAAGCCTAAACCTTTATGATTCAATCTCGAATATTCGTGGTTAAAAAAAAAAGTTTGCTCCCTTTTCATGTACTTCTCTCCATTTTTCCCTCTCCTCCACTCTTTCATCTTCTAATTCAATCCATTTTACTGTGAGTTCCAGTAAAATTACCCAGTCTCAGTAGAAAAAGAAATTCATATGGAATTCACAGTCAAAAATGACAGTTCTCACTAAGCTTTTATTCATAGCATAAAGCAGGGGTGGGCAACACCACTCTTGGGAGTCACAAACTCCTGCAAATATATTTAATGCATGTTCACTCTAGATAGATTGAAAATCAGACCCGTGTATGTCTCTCAAGGACTAAAGTAGCCTGTTCCTGAAATATGCCACCTGCGGATACCGACTTGGCATCATTAATGCAAAATGCATAATGGAAAAAATCCCTACAGTGCATCATAAGACAGATTGACTTGCCAAGCTGAAGCACGATCCTTTAATGCAGACAAGGAAATCAGATGACTGCAGAGACACTAAACTCTTTTCCAGGTCATTTTTAGCTTGGGTTTAATATGATGAAAGTTTATCACCTGCTACTGATGTATGGTGTGTTGTGGTTTCAGGCTCTGTGTGGGTTCCTCTTTTATAATGCTTTAATGACTGGGCCCAGGTCATTAGGGAGACATTGGACCTTTTTAGTTTTCAAATGGCCATCGCTTTTGGGATTGTGAGAAAGAAAATGGGGGAATTTTGCCATAGGAGTGCAATGAGACTCAAATCAAAGCTAGATAGAATGCTGCTCCTTCTAGGTTTTGGTTTTTTTAATGAAAAATTTAACCTTCCCAATTTGGCTAGTATCAATAGTGAATGGTGTGTCCCCTGAAGGGTCATGTAACAGCGTGTTAGTTCCCCAGTTACACAAGGGACTGTTTTCAGCTCATAGTTTAGATTCTTTCCTTGATCTTAGCCACACGAAGGGTATTTTTATGAGGGCATCTGTGTATGCAGGTCACATAGGTGCCTATGCGTTTATAAAATACTAGCACAAATCCTGCAGAAAGTACAGCTAGATTGAAGTTGCGGACACACAGCTGCTTGGAAGCATGTATGTAAGTGCCTAGGGGGTAATTTTATTAGGGCACTGTGGAAGGATATGTATCTTTTATGTGCCCAAGTCCCTATTTTACTAGACACCACATGCAAATGAGCACTTCTGCGTGCACTTGGCTGTCTGCTATTTCGTAAGCACACACTGAAGTGCCCATCGTGTACATGTTCGGAAGGGATGTGCAAGGGGGTGGGGTGTGGGTGGAGCGTAGGCACGGCCTCGAAGGATGCATGTACTTTTTAGAATAATATGTGCACTAGGGATGTGCAGGCCAAAACATGTTGCTTCATTTCATTTTATTTTTTTCGCTTTTTCATCTTTGCATCATTTTCTTGCAATAGTGCACCCTATTACGCAATCATGCATCCCGTTGCCGCTTTTGTTTCAAAGCAAAGCACATCCCTAAGGCTCTGCGGCAATCCAGGAGTGGCTAGCTGTACCTGCTATAGGGCGGCCATATCTGCCATGCCTAGAGCACGGCATGAAATAGAGCAGATACGTGTGCATGGTGACACCCATTGCTTGTGTACGTGCACGCATGCTTATTTTCTAAAATATGCATGTAGATCCTTCACTGAATATGCCTACTCCAAGGTCGCATACAATTAGCTCCCCAATAATACTACTATATGTATTTTTAAAGGCAAGGCAATTTTATAAGAGGCCTTTGAAGCACGTACATGTAGAGAGGGCAGTTTTATAGAGCATGCCCTATGGCTGACATAAATGATTGTGTATACTTTACATGCATATGTCAATATTTTCTAAAGTACACACAGATATGCGCACTCTGCCCACACTCCATCCAAACTTTAAACACTACCTATGGAAATGTCCACAGTGAAAATACACACCATTGCTCTAAGGCACATACATATAGAACAGTGGCTGGCTAAGATATGTATGTAAAGGACCATCAATGTATGTAAATCATTGAAAATATGTCCATGCATTGATGACATGCATCTGTGCAGTATCTTATAAAATTACTCCCATAATGGCATATACGCACATAAAATCCTGTATAAAATTACCTCCATAAAGGACAATAAACAGTCTCTTGTGCCATTGCAACTCCTCGGCAACAATCTAAACATAAGTATAAATCACTGTTGCTGAACATGGCCTTTAACACTAGAAGCCCCAAAAGGAATTTTACCTAGAAACCCCAAAGTGCATCAATTGACGCATTATCACGACGACTGCGTTTAGCATGAAATGCAGATGTGAATTAATGTGAAGTTACTTATTTGTTAAATACGTGCAGTATGTGATGTCATTACATGACATCATCATGTATTTATTGTTTGTAATGTCAGAGTAAAACTATAAACAGTGATTGAGATGCGCCACCTAGCGGGAACTTGAATTTATACCTAGAAGCCCCAAAGTACGTCAATTGACACATCCAAGACAATTGAGTGCGTCAATTGACGTACTTTGGGGCTTCTAGATATAAATTCATTTTCCCGCTAGGTGGTGCATCTGTCATTAATTTTCGATGCACATATTTGAACAGCTTGACCTTGCTAACAAATTCATGGAACATGACTGACATGGTTCTAGCAGTGGCGCTGGTATACAACTTTGAAGATGCATTTGCGTCAATTGACGCACTTTGGGGCTTCTAGTGTTAAACACTGGTGGTCTGTTTATTTTTTAGGGTGGGAAGTGCTGGTGAATCAAGCAACTACTGCAGTAGTCTCAAAAGAGCTCTGAATGTGAAGCCAGTGGTTTGATCAGAAAAGCAGGCCAACATCAAGTTGCCTTTTTGAAGGATCTCATGGGGTGGTTGGTGGTTTTTTTTTTTAAACAGTGAAGGATTTAAAACACAATAATTATAATAGGTGTAGATGCTACTGCACTGCATATTCTTGTGTATCATGACAGATGATCTACAAAACCCGATTGTCTAATAAATGTTTGTTCTGGATGGAGAAGGGTTGGGGAAGTTTCGGACACTGTACTTTGTTCTTTGTGGTTTCATCTTTCTCTCTTTGTCTTCTCTCCAGTAAAGCAGCTGTAGAAGGATGCCAAGGGCCAGTATCTTATAAAGTTCAGAAGGATTCATAAGCAAAACATGACCCAGTTTTATTTTATTTTTCTAAGAAGTCAGCATCTGAAAAAAAATAATTGTTCTGGCAAATGATTTGCTTTGGTTAGCAAATGTGACATGAGTTTCTTTCCTCTCAGTTTGCAGGGCAAGGAATTATTTATCCAACATAAAGAAATCCTTAGCTAGTACAACACAAATGTCTACAATATTATTTTAGCTTCTTTTCTGCAGGATAAATAAATGGCATGCAATGGAAGAGATCCTGACAAACCTAACATGCAGCCTGTGGTACTTCGTTGTCCTTACTGGCATGTTCTAATGAAACAATTTGAATGTGTTAAATCGATTTAGTGCACACCAAGGGACATGTTTATTAACCTTGGCTAGCTGTTAATGTATGCTAACCAGCATGCGTAGGGCAGCACCACAAATTAGCACGTGCACTAAATAGCCTGCGGTTAATTCCAGCTATCTGTTCACCGCATGACGGAGAGGGAAATGGGTGGGGTAATGGTGGAGTGTGGGTATGACTGCACGTCATAGTTAGCAAAGCTAGAAGGATGCTTGGGTGCATAGGGAGAGGAATGGCCAGCAGGAAAAAGGAGGTGATAGTGTCTCTGTAAGTCTTTGGCGCAACCTCATTTGGAGTATAGTGTGCAATTCTGGAGATCGCACCTTGAAAAGGATATAAACAGGTTGGAGTTGATGCAGAGGATGGCTACTAAAATGGCCAGTGGTCTTTATTATAAACTATATGGAGACAGACTTAAAAATCTCAATATGTATACTTTAGAGGAAAGTGGGATAGAGGAGATATAATAGAGATGTTTAAATACCTCATATTTAAACGTTTATTCTGCCGACTGCAGTCCTCATTCTCTTTTTTTTTTTCTTATCTATTAGTGTAAAACTTTCTTTTCCTTGAACTTTTGGATTGGATCATCCCTAGTTGTGAGCTGGTGTCCTTCTTGCTGTGTTAATAATTCTTCTTTATTTCTAATATGGTTTGTGTTTGTTTCATGCCATGTCGGACTTTTCTGTACAAGTATGTTTACTTGATTTATTGTGAAATTGACTAAGGATAAAATTTAAAAAAACAGAACAAAACACAAACCCTCTGTGGCCTAAATGCACAGGAGAGCCTCTTTCAATTGAAAGAAAGCTCTGCAACAAGGGGACATAGGATGAAGGTGAAAGGGGATAGACTCAGGAATAATATGCGGAAATATTTCTTTACGGAAAGAGTGTTAAATGCATGGAATAGTCTCTCTGTAGAGGTAGTAGAGACGAGGACTGTATCTGAATACAAGAAAGCCTGGGACAAACAGAAAATCACTAAAGGAAAAAAAGGGGCTATAGTAGTTGATATGGAAGGGCAGACTAGATAGATATAGTCATTTTCTGCTGCCATGTTTTTATGTTTCTATCTATTCACTGTCATTTTTGCAGTTAGTGTGGATGCACCTAACGCCACGTCAGTGGGTGGCGTTAAGGGCATCCACATTAAGCACAATTGCCTGTGGTGTTTGTTAGGTTCCACATCAGTGCAGTTTCTGCTGGGGACATGCTATACATGCCCCCAACAGGTGCCACACTACTGTTACATGTACCATACATTGATTTCTACTCTCAATGTGCAATACCTTTAAACTTAGTGCAGCTTAGTAAACATGCCCCTAAATGTTTTAAGGCGCATTAAACTTTGTGCATGCTAATGGATGCACTTCCCTATTGAGTTCTAGAATCACAGAAATCTGCAGGCTGACCTGTGTCTGCCCTAGCCGATCCCTTCCTGTTTCTACACACAGGCTTCCTGTTGATTCAGGAGAGAAGGGGGTGAGACTGAACTTGGAACACTAGAGCAGAAAACAGTTGCTCCACACCCTTCCACTGCCCTTTTTCTCCTATTTTCTCTATAATATACATGCAGTGCCTACTCCAGCCTCATCCGTTTCCCATTGTGGAGACAGGAGGGGAGTAGGTGATATTGCTTCCTTCTCCCTTTCCTCCACTTCCATTCTGTGCTGGCTGCTTGGAGGGGAAGCACTGGAGCTGTAAACATCTAGCCCCTGCCTGAAGCATTCTAGTGTTTCTCTTGAGACCCTGAAATTGATGCAAATTCCCTGAGTCTCCAGATGAAATCCAGGATACCATGTTTGCTTGGGAACCAAGTTGGGAGAGGAAAGACTAGTAGGCCTGAATTCATTATGTAACTAGTTTAGATGAAAGGAGGGATTGACAGCACTGTTCAGGTCTGGAGATGGCAGAGGTGAACTAGGAGGCCTCGATAGTCACAGAAATTAGAAATGAACTACTCCAGCCAAAGGAGGCATGACCAGCCTTCTTGAGCCTGGAGATAGTCTATCCAGTCTCATTAGGGTCAGTCCTGGTAATGGTATATCTGAAGAAACAACCAGGTTTACAAGTGGCAGCTTATAGTGGAAGAGTGACTAGAATGTGCAATCATTAAAACATATTACCATTTACATTAACTTGGGTCCTATGTTAGAATGATTATCTGGATATAATCAGGGCTGGTGTGAAAACACTGGAGCCAGGGCAGAAATTAAGGCTCCTCTCCTTCCCCCTTTCCTGGTTCCTCCTTCCCTAGTTAGCTTCTTCCTGAGTCCACACATCTTTTCCCTCCTCCTCTTATCCTTTTTTGATAACTCTTCCTCTGAGACCCTAGCACCTCTCCTTCTTCCACCTACTTCTCTGTCTCTACCCCACCATCCCAAATGTTCTCCCTCCTCCTCTCCTCCATCTCTGTCTGTACTACATAGCCCCTTCTCTGGTCATCACAGTTCATCTTGGGCTCTCTTCTCCTACCTCCTCTTATAGTGGGTTAGTAGAGATGAGGGTCAAGAAGAGGAATAGAGAGGAAAAGACCTGGATTAAACATTATTATTACTCTTCAAGAAAGCATCAAGAATTCCTTCCCTCAAACCACTGATTATTTTATTTCCTCAACAGGGCAATCATCTAATTTTCCACTTCCCACAAAGCAATCCTACAATTCTATTTCTCTCTCACATCCTGCCCTCACTCCTCCAATTTTAACTCCCTTCTCACCTCATCTGTTAATCCTTGATCCAGAGAATGTCTTTAGGGATGGCATGCGGATGAAGTTAGACATAGAATCAGTGCAGGATCTTGTGAGTTGCCATTTGCTCTCTGGTTCTGTATTGATCCTACATGGGTTTCCTCTGTAAGGAAATCAGGGCAGGAGAAGGACGAGAAAGCCACACAGTTTGTGTACACTTGTCAGCTTACAAGTCCTACGGTGATTCTATGCTTGACTGCCATTGTCCAAAGATAATTGACATCCCTTTTTCTTAACTGGGCACGAGAGAGAACTATGTCTCCTTCTCTGAGCCAGCTGCGGCAAAGCATGAGGGCCCTTTGTGATATTAGGACCCCCAAGCAATTACCCTGGTTATCCCACATAGTGCTAGTCCTGTACCCCCACTTTGGGCACACATTTGAAAAAAGCAGGTAACAAATTATTTAACTATATAAACAAAGAAACAAATGCAATAACGGCATTGTTTATTGCTTCTCAGCTAACTCCACAAAGAGATCAAAAAGGGTCAGTGTAGAAGACCAATCCAAGAAAAATAAACCCACATATAAATAGTGATATATACCAAACTTAATGTTTTGTCGGACTCATTAATGTCCGTTAATATTTATTCATTGACAACATTTCCAGAGGTCCATTTTACTTTAGATATAAAGGGGGTCGTTTTAGAAGCTCTATTCATGCTTTGGATGTCTGAAAAAGGGTACACAGAAGTCCAAATCATGGAGATGTTCCCAGAGCCATTTCACAAAATACTTCTAGAGACATCCCCAACATGGGGACGTCTATCTAGGATGGGGGCATGTCTGGGGTGTCAAAGACCTTAGACATGCACACCTGATTTCAGAAATGTCTGGCACATCTCTGCCTGTCTATAAATTTTCCAGGGCACAAATAGGCATCTGAAAAGTGTTTGTTTTGCCAGCAAAACATCCTTTGGGTCTAGAGGAGATGATATTATAATCTCCCCTATGCTGTCCACAGTCATAAAGACAATTGATAGGTACTGAGGAAATCTGCTTTGTGACTGTCTTACTGCCAAATGTCTCCGCAAGCAGAATGGCAGGCTGGGACATGTCCCCTGTCTTGAATACGGGGGCAATTTCTCCAAATGGGTTAGTTTTGCACATATCATGACAATGATGAATATCATAAATTAGACATCATCATGATCACTGAGACCTGGCTCTCACCGGAAGACAACACCATACTCAATCAACTACTACCACCTAACTTTGTTGCTTTCACTAGCCACAGGCAGAACAAAAGGGGTGGAGGAGTTATCATCATCACCAGATCTGACCTTCAGTTCAAAATGGTTGAATCCAACAGCATCAACACCCTTGAAACAGTAACTATCTCCAACAACACCTGCTCTATAAACCTGATTTACAGAGCGCCTTCTGCAGATCCGGACAACCTCTCTAATATCATAAACATAGCATCCAACACCCAGGGTCCAAATAAACCAAATTGGATCCTAGGTGACTTCAATCTGCCATCCCTACGGGACAATCAAGCAGCTGCATTCATAGAAGCACTAGACATCTTGGGATACACCCAATTGGTACAAGAACCCACACACTCAAAGGGTAACATTCTTGACCTCATATTCGCCCCACAAGCAGCGCTTCAGCAAGCACAAAATATCACGCTTTCATTAACAGCAGTACCATGGTCTGACCACAAGCTCATCACTTTCCAGATTCCTACCCTCATCAAGCCACAAAGACCCAATGTGGATTTAAGTAAGAACTCTAACCCAACTGCCAGAAGTTTTCACCCGTTTAATAAAGAACATATCCTGGCTGAAATGAACACACTCCTTGATAAGACCTCACTAGACCTAGAGGAACTGATCTCCACCTGGAACAGCAAACTCAGCGCAATCGCAATCCGTCCCCCAACAACTAAAGCCCCAAACAGAAGATCATCGGCACCATGGTTCACAGCTGACTTAAGGGCATCACTAACCCTCCTACGGAGACTGGAAAAGCGCTGGAGGAAGTCACATACCAGCAGTGACCAAGCAGCACACACCCAGCACCTATACACACATCGCAGGGTCGTCATAGTCAAGATGAAACACCACACAGACACCCTGAAACGGTCATTAAATAAGCCGCACGACCTCTTCAACTTGGTCAAATCTCTTGCCAAAGAACCTACCCCGGAGCACCCTGGAAGTATACACCCGCAGGACTATGCCATCTTTATGCAATCTAAACTGTGCAAGACTGACAAAATGGTGATACCGGACCCCCCCCCCCCAACGAACAAGAGTTCTCAGCATCTCTAACTACCTTTATTACACCTTCAAAGAGAATTATAGAAGACACCATCTCAACCCTAAATACTTCCACTGCATACTCGGACCCCTGTCCAGCATTCTGGATAAAGGATTTGCGATGTGACCTCGCCCCGATCTTATCCAATATGATAGGCCTATCTTTTAGCACTGGGTCTTTCCCCTCTACTCTCAAACAAACCTCCGTTAGACCTCTGTTGAAGAACGCCAAATTAGACCCACAAAAGGTGGAGTCATACAGGCCCATTTCCAGCATCCCGATGCTTGCTAAAATCATTGAAAAGATAGTCTACAAACAGTTACAAGATCATATTGATATCAACGCCCCCCTATATTCATCCCAACATGGATTCAGAGAGTCACACGGAGTGGAAACACTACTCATAACTCTTTTCGACACCATAATTTCAGGCATTGACAACATACGTCAAGGTTTTGCACTCATCTTTTTAGATATAGCGGCGGCCTTCGACTCGGCTTGCCATGAAATTCTCCTATGTCGGCTAAGAGAAAAAGGCATCAGTGGAACAGCTCTCGAGTGGTGCAGATCTTACCTGTCTGGAAGATGGCAATACGTTCGAGCAAACGGGTCCACATCCGAGCCATTCCTACAAAGTCAAGGAGTTCCTCAAGGATCCTCCCTATCATCACTTATGTTTAACATCTATATCCAACCCATCTGTAACATCATTAGATCGTTCAATGTGAGTTGCATGATATACGCCGATGATGTCCTACTGTACCTGCCGATATCCCTGGACTGCCCAGACCTTACCCCTCTGACTAAGTGCTTCAACACAATATCCGAATGGCTCCTATCTCAAAATTTGCACATCCAACACAAGAAAACAGAAATCCAGAGTTTACACCACCCAGCTACTTGAAAGTGAACAACGCTGAGTTGCAAGTAAAATCAGCTATATGTTATCTCAGAGTCACACTGGATCAGAACCTCAACATGAAGCAACACATAGCCAACACTGTCAGAGCGATCTACTTCAAGATCAGATCCCTCAGACACTTACGTCCATTACTCGAACCAAGCGACTTCCGCACCATCTATCAAACCCTCATTATTCCTCATTTTGATTATTCAAACGCCATCCTACAAGGACTCCCTCAGGCCACCTTAAACCCCCTGCAACTTGCCATGAATAGTGCTGCGCGGATTCTCCTCGGAGCTCCAAGAAGAGAGCATATCACACCCCTCCTGAAGCAGCTACACTGGCTCCCCATTCAAGACAGGATCAGTTTCAAGACCTTAGTGATGACATTCAAGGCCACCAAGGGGCTCTCCTCCTCTTCACTATGTGACATCATCCAACCACCCACACCCAACAGGCTAAGGAGATCCGCAGTAGCCAACAAGCTAGTGATACTGAGAGACACGACAAAATGCTCCAAAGCAACATCGAGCAGAGCCTTCAGACTATGCGCCCCAAGTCTCTGGAACTCCCTACCACCACACATCAGAGCAATCCCCAACTTGAGCCAGTTCAGGAAGGCCTTGAAACACTTTCTCTTTATCAAATACCTCACTGACTCCCCTGAACCCCAGCCACCATTGATTAGGGCACCCCCAAGTATGATCAATACCTAATAATTTCATTTGTACATGTATATAGTTACCCTATTCAATGCACCGCATATGTATATAGTTTACCCTGTTTTCCAAGTTATTTGTTCCTGTTCAATGTAACGACCTGACTTTTGTTTATTGTTGGATACAGTTTGTTTTATGTAAACCGCGCTGATCGCAAATAGTGCGGTATATAAGAAATGCAAATAAATAAATAAATAAATATAAATCCTCCAGGGCACAAATAGGCATCTGAAAAGTGTTTGTTTTGCCAGCAAAACATCCTTTGGGTCTAGAGGAGATGATATTATAATCTCCCCTATGCTGTCCACAGTCATAAAGACAATTGATAGGTACTGAGGAAATCTGCTTTGTGACTGTCTTACTGCCAAATGTCTCCGCAAGCAGAATGGCAGGCTGGGACATGTCCCCTGTCTTGAATACGGGGGCAATTTCTCCAAATGGGTTAGTTTTGCACATATCATGACAATGATGAATCTCACTTGTAAGTCAGAGTATGCGGAATATGATCTCATTCTCTGAAATTTACTGCTAAGGTTCAGCATAGTACTTCCATTGTGCAAAGAGAGACTTCTTCTGGAGTTCGAATCAAGGTGTGCTTGGGAATTCTTCTTAATCAAGCCTCTGGCACCCAAAACAATGGGAAATAACTCGGTATCTTTCTGCCACATTTTCTTGATCTCTGACTGGATTTCTTGGTATTTGAAGATCTTCTCCCTCTCAATGCAATTCACAGAATAGTTGCGTGGGACTGACACCTCTTTAATCAACGCCATTCTGCTGTTCTCCTTTACCACTATGTCCAGCTTCCTTGCATCCAGCTTTTTGTAAATCAGAACAGGGGTATCCCAGGTGATCGCAACCTCTTCATTTCTCTGTAATTCTCATAGAGCCTGATTCAGATAGGGGCACATCTGAGCCGTCCAGATGGCCCCAAGCAGAACGAGCCTGTTTGGACCCGATTCTAGACTGCGAGAATAAAATGATCCCGCGGTAACCAGAATTAGGCCTGAGGATGGCCCAGCATGCCCCTGCCACCTGTGGGGATGTTCTCCAGCCCCGCTTTTCCCCACCGCCAGACACATGGCTGGCCTGCCGTGGCCTGGATCGGGCAGCGAGGACCTCCCCTGCCCCGGCCCTAGGGAGGATCCTCAGGCCTGATTGCTGTTTCTTTTCTGCTTATTCCACCTCAAAGGTGGAATAAGCAGTATGTCCCCATGGGCCCGGCAGGATATACAGGGCCATGACCTGAATTGGCCTTGTACGTCCTGCCAGGCTGGTCTGCCCCTGCTCCACCCACTCCTGGCCCCGCACCTGTTCTCCCCATCTTGACACTCAGGACATACGGGGAGAGCTGGAGGTGGAATCGGGCCCAGACAGCTTGCTGGGGTGCACATCCCACCAGAATGTGCAGCCCCGCAACCCGCATCCCAGAATTGGGCTCTTACTGTCATGATCCCAGTGCTTTTCAGGCACAGTGATATTGTAGTGTTCAGAGTTTCCAGTGAATGAAATGTGCATAGAAAGTTTCCGCCATCAGAACTTCACAGTTAGCTGAGCTGAGTCACCATTTCTAGCTTTTTCTTACAGAATCAACATATGTCTGTTTTACCAGTTTTTTCAATGCTCGCTGTAAACCATCTTGTCTGTAATCCGCTGTCCTGTGCTGCAACTATCAATCTCTCATCCTTCCATTTCAGTTTACCTTTCTTTAACCATTCATGTCTCCGTTCTTTATTGCCAAAAGGTTTCTTGAGTAATACTTTGTATTTCTCACTGTATTTGTGTATTTATCACTTGTTTTCCCTCATTTGCTCATCTAATTCTAAGAGGTTTTCTCTTTTTTTTTTTTTTTGCAAATTCTGTTGCTTCTTTCCCTGTGTGTGCTTGTGGATTCTCATTTATTCCTTTATTTTTTTTACATTTTTTATGTATGCATTTCTTCATGACATCCAAATTAAAATCATGAATAAACAGTAATACAGCAACAAAAAATATAACCACTATCATAATTTTTGATAAACCACAAATAATCTACAAGTGGGCAAGATCAGGAAAAATATACAGGAGATGCCTTAAAGACAATGGCTAATCAATGCCACAGAAACAGCCAGCCCTTTCTAACTGCCTCATTTATGGGAATCGTCAAAACTACAGTACTATCTCTTGACACAATAAATTGTAGTAATTTATCTGGCTCAAAAAACACAACATGTTTTGATTAGTAAGAAATCAAACATTTACAAAGGAACAAAAGTTTAAAAGAAGTGCCCAGGTTCTAAGCCCTTTTCCTTAGGGTCAAGAACTCCCTGTGCTTCTTTTGTGTATCTTGTCTAACATCTGGAAAAACATAAATGTTTGAGTCAAGAAATAAAGCAGACATATTATGGAAAAATAAACATAATATGGCATTCCTATCTGACTCAAAAGCAAAGCATGCTATACCAAGGCAATCTGTTCCATGATGACCTCTAGGGATGACTCCAAGAAAGTGGTTAAATTCCCAGCTTCTGATGCCTGGGCTAAAAAAAAAGCTCCTTCCCTATCTTGACCCAAGATGTTAAGGGATAACTACTGGGCCCAGACCACTGAGGGGACCACCTCTGCTAGTATCTTCAAAACTTCAGTCAGATATTTCCACAACATGTCCATAGATGAGATAAGAGGACATTTAGGGGAATAGAGAAATCTTAAATGATTTTTTCGAACCTGATTCTCCAGGAACAGTACCTTCCTATTCAAGGTCTCCCTTTCCCTTATCTGTGCTGTACTTACAGCCTGAAGAGACGCCAAGCAGCCGCTACCTTTTCCATTCACGTAGCATGTTGTGTCAGAGTAGAATCGTACTGCCCATCTTAGTCTTGGCATTTTCCAACTGAACATCCAAGTTGCCAGTATATCCTGCCAGAGTAGACTTCACAGTCTTGATTGCATCCTATAATGCATCAAGCATTAACACAGTCAGTCTTTCAACCACCGCCCAACATTGAACTGCCTTTGGAGATATTACAGAAGCCTGCAATGCGGCCTCCAAATCCGAGGGGTGCTCAGACATTGAGGAAGCACTCTGAAAAACACCATTGGAGCTTTCCTGCCCTCTCTTGGCTTTCACCAGTTGCAGCGGTGGCAGGGCTGTTCTCAAGTCAGGGCTCAGAGAAATCCCACTGAAGCTAGCATCAGATGCCGACATGCCTGAATAGGCCAAAGGAACCTGTGGCATAGGAACAGATGGCAAAAACTGTAGGAGAGACTGCACTAGTGGCTTCAGCATGAAGGCAGTCGCAACTGCCAAAGTCTTCCCCTTCCTTTTACGAGGTCTAGCGCCAGTGTGCTTCTCCTCTCTGCCAGCTCACTCATGCCACTTGCTCATGCTGCCATCTTACCTATCTCCTCTTTCATTGCTTAAAGTCATCTGAACGTTATCCAAGATTGATGAGGGAGACAGATTCTGGATGTTTACTTTCATATTTCAGCACTTTTTGTGCATTTGGGTCCGATGATGTTAGATAGACTTGGAGGCCTACAATAATAGCTCTGTATGTATAATCAATCTCTGAGACCTAGCCCTCCTTCAGCTCTATGAATGTACAATCTTAGCATATGCTGATTTTTGTAAATTATCTCATGGACATGGAGGAGTTTTCTTGTTCGCGCATCCAGTTTTTCAAGATCTTTAAGATCTGTAAGAGTATAGGAATTGACAGCTGATTGATGTTAAAGCACTTTTCAATAATCATTTTAATCTCCTATAGTATTCTTTACTGATCTTTTCTCTCAGTAATTTCTGCTTGAGTGTTGTTCCTTCCCCCACTCTGAGATATTTACTGTATATACACCTTCCTGTTCAAGTTCTTTGATGTCACAGCCCTCATCCAGGGAGATGTTTTCCATTTTCTTGATTTTCCTCTAAGAAAAAGTTGCCTTAGCATATTTGCAAAAGCCAAAAGTCATCCTGATGTCATCAAAAAAGTTTTTCACTACACGGAGTTGCTCTGCCAATCATTGCACTGGAACTGTAGAGCTTCAGGTCATCTATAAATAGTAAATGGGATGTTACCTCTGGGTATTACCTTCTTTAGGATTCAGTCTAAGTCTGTATCCCAAAGAGTTGATGAGAGTACTCATTGGATTAAGCACCATACAAAACACAAGTGGTGACAAGGAATCTCCTTGAAATATTCCTTGCTGGATCTTGATGTTAAGAATGATGTACTGACCATCTTCATACTTCAAAAAGAGTATGATTTGTCCTTCAGGAGACATGGCAAGATGGCATCTGCAAGAAGTCATGTAGGAGCTGCCTTGCCCTGAGATGGGCAACAGGAAAGTGAAAACCCATACTGCCCCAGACAAATTTAAGGACTAGGGAGCCAAAGCGACATCTACGCCAGTACAAACATCCATTACCTCCTTTGTGGTTCGGGAGACCGTCTTGCCATTAACTCCCAGAGGTGCCTCACTGGAGCCTGTACAGCAACCAGAGATATCCTCAGATTCCATGGAAGCAGTCTCTATATCTTCCGGGGGAGGATTCCAACTGGGTTGTCTATGGTGTGTTCACCGTTGACTTCAGCTTGCTACTCCAAGGATGCTGATCCTGGGGTCGTGAACCCTGAAGGAATAGGAAGCATTGCAACGAAGCAGTGCAGAGGAGTGGTAGTGGCTGCCTCTGCTGCACAACCCTAGGAACAGCAAGGAGGGGTTCAGGTTGCTTCAGTGTTATCCTCAAAAACTGTGAGCGCTGCTCCCACTGTTCACAGGGTTTCTTTCTCTGCTAGGTTAGACTCTGCATGCCCATCTGCCATCAGTCTTACTACACTTTGGGATGTCATCCAGGCTCTACAGAGTTCTATTAACTCCATCTCCCAAGTTTTGTCGCAATATACTTCACAGATGCCTGCTGAGATATCGCAATGCCATTCGGATATTAAGACTATGGAGGAGAACTTACCGGGTCAGGAGACCAGACTTAAAATTTTGGAATCATATAATACTGTATTAATGATGAACAATATGGCTATGCAGTTAAAGACTGAGAACTTG
Source organism: Ichthyophis bannanicus (assembly GCA_033557465.1). Classification (NCBI taxonomy): domain Eukaryota; kingdom Metazoa; phylum Chordata; class Amphibia; order Gymnophiona; family Ichthyophiidae; genus Ichthyophis; species Ichthyophis bannanicus. The sequence goes on from CM066032.1 coordinate 725,084,286, forward strand.
AAAATGCTGATCGACGCAGGAATCTTCGTCTTCTAAATTCCCTGAAGTCTAGTTCAGCTACGTCCTAGGAATGGTTCAAGAACTACTTGCTTGCAGTTCTGAAAATACCAGGATTCTCTGTGCCACTTATCACACTTGTCTGCATTTATTACCACCAGAACTGTAGTAGCATTGTCTCCACTTCCTATACAGTGGGTCTTACATCCTCATACCTTTTGGGTTGGAAGGGGTTTGCTTGTATTCACCTAACTTTATTTTATATTTTTTTTCCTTATATTTAGATCTGTTTTCTGTTACCACACTCCCCTATTTTGTGAACTACCATGATGTTGTTCCTTATTTCTTAATTTTGTATATTTCTGCATTCTTTTTTTGGCTTTTTCTGTTAAGCAATTGTCTTGCTGATACTTGTAGAAGTTATAAATTTAAAAAATGTAAAAAAAAGAGCGTGATTTGCCACAGTGTCATGGTGAACTTAATGTAGTCTATCAAACCATGATTGATCTTATCCATTTCAAGGCAATTTATTATCCAAGAGTGTGGTATGCTGTCGAAAGCTTTCTTATAATCAATCCATGCTACACTGAGATTTCTGCTTTTCTTAGCTCTGGCCATGATGATCTTTGGTTCCATATGCTCTCCTCTTATTGACCTTTTGCTCTATTGCCATGATATTATTGAATTTGATATGATACATGAACCAAGGGGAGTTGGAGGTGGTCAAGAATGAAATGGAATGTGTACAACCTGATCTGTTGGGTGTCAACCAACTGAAATGGACTGGTATCAGGAACTTTGCATCAGATGATCACATGGTCTACTATGCTGGAAATGAAAGACAAAGAAGAAATGGTGTTGCATTTATAATTAAGAAGAAACTTGCAAGAACTGTAATGAAATACAATGCAGTCAGTGAACACTTAATTTCTATTCATTTACAAGGAATGCCTATCGACACAACTATAATTCAAGTATATGCCCCAACAACAGCTGCAGAAGAGGATGAAATTGATGAGTTCTATAAACAAGTACAAGCTGAAATTAACAGAACATGCAAACAGGATATCCTGATAGTCATGGGTGACTGGAACACAAAAGTTGAAAGAAGAACAGACTAAATAGGCCATGTGGTCTTTTTCTGTCGTCATATTTCTATGTTTCTAAGAAGGCAAAATGGTTGGAAAATATGGACTTGGCAACAGAAATGAAGCTGGAGAAAGACTGATAAAATTCTGCAAGACCAATGATCTATTCATCTCAAGCACCTTCTTCCAGCAACATGAAGCAGTGACTGTACACATGGACTTCACCAATGGATTGTACAAAAATCAAATTGACTACATCTGTGGAAGTCAATGATGGAAAAGCTCTATAATATCAACCTGGAGCTGACTGTGGTACAGGTCACCAATTATGAGTATGCAAACTCAAGCTAAAGTTGAAAAAGAACAAGCCACTCATGAATGTAGCAAAATATGACCTTGAGAATATACCACCAGAATTTAAAGACTGCCTGCAAAATTGATTTGCTGCTTTAGATACAAATGACAGAGTTCCAGAAGAGTTATGGGATGACATCAAGACGGTTGTGTTGAAAGAAAGCGAGAAATCTCTACAAAAGGTGAAAAAGCAAAAATAGCCAAAATAGATGACTGAAGAAACTCTGAAAAATTCCCAGAATTGCAGAGAAGCTAAAGCCAGAGGAGAAAGAGAGACAATTGCAGAACTCAACAGAGATTTCCAATGTGCAGCAAGACAAGACAAGGAGAAGTACTCAATGACGCATGCAAGGAACTAGAAGCAGAAACTATTAGAGGAAGAACAAGATCGGCTTTCCTAAAGCTACGAGAGTTAAAGAAAAAATTCCATCCTCGAATTGGAATGTTAAAAGATGCTCAAGGGTCTATGTTGAATGATGCTGAGAAGATCAAGAAAAGGTGGAAAGAATATACTGATTTTTTATATGAAAAAGATCAAGTGGACCAAGAGCTGTTTCAATCTGTACCTTATGATCCGGAACCATTGGTGATGAAAGAAGTCGAAGCAGCATTGAAAGCCTTTTCAAAGAACAAAACACCAGGCATTGATGGCATTCCCATAGAAGTATTACAGCAATCTGATACAGCTGTTACCATACTTACAAGGCTCTGCCAGGAAATTTGGAAGACAACATCATGGCCAACAGACTGGAAAAGATCTGTGTTTATACCAATACTAAAGAAAGGTGATCCAACTGACTGTGGATCGTACAATCACTCTGATCCCACATGCCAGCAAGATGCTACTCAAGATTATTCAACAGAGATTACAACCATACCTGGAATGAGAATTACTTGAAGTGCAAGTGTGGTTCAGGAAAGGGCGAGGAACAAGAGACATCATTGCGGATGTGAGATGGAGCCTTGAAAAGACTAAAGAATACCAGAATGTATTTATTTGTTTATTTTGGTTTTATATACCGCACTTTTGTAATCAGTGCAGTTTACATTAGAACAACTCATTATATTGAACAGGACAAGCTAAATACATTGAACAGTTATAAAGAACAAGTAACAAGAGTTAACATAAAAGATGATTCTATTAAATAGTACATAAGGCTGTAAACTATATACAAGCTGGAAGGTATACTATATACAAGCTGAAAGGGAGATTTACATTAAAGGGGGGATCAAAATAAGCTATGGTACATGGTTGAATGAGAGTTGGAACAGATGTGTCTTAATAGTCTTACAGAAAGTTGACAGGTAAGTGATGAGACGGATATGAGTAGGAAGAAAGTTCCAGAGCAGAGAGGCAAATAAGGAGAAGGCTCTGTGTCTGGCAAACTGGGAGCTTTTACTAGCCATAGCTGGAATGGTAAGAGTGTTCACCATAAGGATATCTATTTGTGCTTTCTTGACTACAGCAAGGCTTTTGACTGTGTAAACCATGAGAAACTCTGGGCCACATTAAGAAGCATGGGTATACCAGAACACCTGATCATTCTCTTGCATAATCTTTACATTGATCGAGAAGCAACAGTTCAAATGGAACAAGGAGAAATAGAATGGTTTAAAATCAGCAAAGGTGTACAACAAGGCTGCATACTTTCCCCCTATGGGCCCAATTCCGTCCTAGACATTGATCCCCTCTGTACGTCCGGTCTGAACAGGATGTACAGAGGGGATCGCGATTCTGATCCCATGGGGCACATCTAGCCCCACAAGATCAGAATCGTGAACAGTCCTGCATGTGCAGGCCAGGTCTGCGATTCAGTCTGGCCTGCACGTGCAGGACTGTCCCCGGCTAACTCAGTCAAGGCTCCTCAATGGAGCCTTGGCATCATGTTGCCATGGCACCGTGGCTTCATTGAAGAGCCATGATGCCAGCTGCCAGACTGCAGGACCTCATTCCCTGCAGCCCGACCCATGATCTGGCCTACAAAGACCAGATCAGGCTGTGGGTACTGCCTTCAGGCCCCCCTGCCCACTGCAAGTCTCGGGCCCACTGCAAAATGACATACGGGGAAGTTATTCCACTTCAGAGGTGGAATAACTTCCCTGTATAAGTCGCCGGCCCTGGATGTGCAGGGCCAACATTAGAATTGGCCCTGTACATCCAGGGATGGCAACCACCCAGACTCCGCCCCCTGGCCGCCCCATCTAACTTCCCTGCACAACCGGCGGGAAAGTCAGTCACGGCCGGGTAAAGGCCCAAATAGCGGGGATGGACGTCCTGTTGGGCCATCTATCCCCACTATTCATGGCACAAAATATGCAGAACAAATCATCAGAGAAGCAGGATTGTATGAAGACAGAGGTGTGAAGAGTAGTGGAAAGACTCATCAACAATCTTCACTATGCTGATGATACCACATTATTGGGTGAAAATGAAGACGATCTGAAACATTTGCTTCTCTTGAAATGGGCCTGCACCTTAATGTAAAGCAGACAACGATCCTGACAACTGGCAAAATCAATAAGTTCATCGTGATGGAGAAGAAATTGAAACATTGGACTACTTTAACCTATTTGGATCAACTATCAATAAAGAAGCAACAAGAAGTCAAGAAGTCCGAAGAGGCATTGCTCTTGGCAGAATGGCTATGAAGGACCTGACAAGATTCTCAAGAGTAGAGATGTCTCTCTCCATACAAAGATTAGACTTGTTCAAGCCATGGCATTTTCAATAATATCATATGGATGTGAAAGTTGGACAGTGAAAAAGATAGACAGGAAGAAAACGGATGCCTTTGAATTATGGTGCTGGCGATGAAAACTGTGTATACCATGTCAGTACTAGAGGAAATCAAACTTAAACTTTCTTTAGAAGCTCAGATGACAAGAATTTGACTGTCATACTTTGGGCACATCATGCAAAGAGAGAGATCATTAGAGAAAGACATCATCCTTGGCAGGGTAGAAGCTCAATGCAAAAGAGGAAGGCCAGCAATGAGATGGATCGATACAATAACAGCAGATATGTGTGCCAATCTGTCAACAGTGAGCTGCCTGACTGAAGACTGAACACAATTTAGGACAACTATCCAGAGGGTCACCATGAGTCAATACCGACTCGGCGGCACTTAACAACAACAACAACAACATGATCATATATTCTGTCTGCATCTCTTGCAGTGAACAGCTTATAGATTGTAGTTATTGGTCTGTAATTTTTAGGAATGTTACTTGGATCCCCCTTTGTAAGGAATAATGTTCTTCCTGTTATAAGCCATTGTGGTGTTAAGTTTGGCTGCTTGATCAATTGTTTTTTGCAGTTTGCCAGGTCTTGGTGGAATGATGTTAACTGAGCAAAATGGTCACTCCATCTGGGCCAGGGCTCTTCAGGTTTGGGGCTCATTTTAACCTGCTTTCCAGCTCTTTTGTTGTTACTGCAGACCATTCCATAGGTTTTATATTTGATTTTTCTAAATGCTCCTGTATGCAGAGTAACCATCTGCTTCTTGATTGTGTTCTATGGGGTCCTCGTAAAGGTTTCTTCAGAAGGTTTCTGTTTCAGCTTTGGTTGGTGGTGTTTTTACCATATGAATTATTTTTCTGTTGCAAGGACATCTATGTATCTGTCCCCATGATGTCTATATTGGGTACGTCCATGTTTCTGAAATTGTGCCCAAACTTGGATGTCCCTGGACTTTTATGAAACGCTTTCATCTGGTCGAAACAGAAGCACGAACACTCACAGGAGAAACACAGACCAATAGGAACTAGATGGAACAACAACTATCTTGACGCAGACGCTAACAGCAAGGAGACCCGATATGGCTGTGTTTCAGCATAATCTTTGTCAAAAGTACAGGCTTCTGAAAACAAATAAACAAACAACAATACTTACATAAACAAAAAGTTTAAAAAACATATATAACAAATGTTTATAAAGAGTATGAAGGTATATTAAAAACAAAATAATAATTTAAAAGAATATATACCAATTAAATTAAGTCAGTAAAGAAAAAGTGCAGACAGGAATTCAAGTGGAGGTGAAAAAGGGACAAACATGACACACTGAGTGACAATACCTATACATGGTCAGGAGAGGGCGGTGTACCTAAGATTGCATCACAAAAATCTCTTCAATGTAGATTCAATTATTTGGTAAAGGGGTATAAAAACAAAGTATGAGTTATCTGCCACATTCAGCTGATATACAGCATTAATATAGTCTAATGCATATGGCACTGATTTTACTTCCCCCTTGAGAATAAAGAGGTCCTCTGAATTGAAAAGATGCAACGTGCTCATTCCATTTGAACTGAAATACCGATACATAGGCATTCAATTATGTTGTGATTGCTCATCAGCTGGAGAACTGTGCTGATTATTAACTAGAAATGGAACAGCTTCCCCCAGATCGAAACAGGCTTGAGATCAATTTATAACAATGTGAACCTTTTGGCACTGGATTGCTTTATCTCCTACCGCATATAGTCTCGGGTCAAACTTTGGGATTTTATAGTATGCGTGCAGAAATTTCCACTTGGATACAACACGTTTATTCTTAAGTTATTATCTCTTCAAAAATGAATACATTTCCCTGCAACAGCGCTTGATGGGGACATGAAATACGTGGAGCGCGATTCTATAACATCCACGTCCGGCCAGCAGAAACATCTAAATTGAAAATGGGTACCTTATAACCCTAATTCTGAAACCACAGGTATAGATGCACCCACGGGTCTGGAATCAGGGAGAAACACGTTGGCAGCGCGGCATGAACAACACATCTGGGGAAACACAGGCTCTCACAGCTATAATAGGACACCAGTAGATGCAACAAACGGCTTGTACGTCCCTGTGCTCACCCTATTTTGAAAAAGATATACATTTCCAATGCTCCCCGTCTCCATACGGCCACTCCTCCGCTGGCAAAACATACATCTCCTAAGCTGATGCTCACACTGACAGTGCTGTGCTCTTGCAAACAACACATTAATACTGATGAATCAGATATGTTCTTGCAAATCAGACTATATATACTAGTCTGTTGCATGCCCATAGCAAGGTTATCTACATGCACCAAGGCTATTGTAAAAGCAAGTGGAAAGTGAGATGTTTGTCCTGACAGACCCTACAATAAAGCATACATGGCATCTGAAGAACACCCTAGTTACGCGTGTAGTGGTCATCACTGAAAACAGTACTTGCAATGCTATGTATGGGCCATATAAAACTGAAATGGGTCTCTACAGCTACATGTCAACAATATCCCTGTCAATAGTAGGAAACCATCAGCATGAGAACATACATCAGTGCAAACATCAGAAATACATGCCCAGAATCACCATCATCTGTCCTTGCAAATGTGCACAATGTTCTGCTGGTGCATTTGGATATGCATTAGTGCTGTTTGCACTGAAACATGCCCCCACTCCGGGGGTCCCCCACCATTGACAGGATCATACCCCACTAGGTTGATGCAGAGCAGCTGTACGGACGTTACTGCCCATTCACACTGGCACCTGGTGATGCTGCGGTCAGCCCTATGGTCCAGGTACTGGCCAGGTGTACATGTCCCCCCCCCCCCAAGTTGCAGATTAGCATACCAGTGCCTCCCCTGCAGCCCTCATACCACACACACACACTCTTGCTTGCAGTCACAAATAACACACTTCTGTCAAAACCATGCCCTGCACCTATGAACTACTGCTGGTAATACATAATAGCAGGGCATCTCAGGACAATACATCTGATTTGCATTTCTCAGCCAAAGTCGAATCTGCTCCATACTAACACATACCAGACCTAGATCTACATTCCCATTTTTCCAAACAAAGGAATTGTTAGGGAAGCCTAGAATAACTCCTTTAGCACAAACAGCAAATGCCAGCGTAGCCAGAATAAGGACTATTGCAGTGCTTTACATTTCTGTAGGGGTGGTTTTATTGTTACTTAACCTTACAAACATCCCTCACCTGTGCATTCTTTTCTTTACAACTGGATCTTGTGCTGTCCCAGACAGCAGACACACCAGTTCAATACAGACACGTCACAGACACATCTCTATGGGACACATTGAGGATCAGAGCAGAAAACCTTCTAAGTGCTGGCCTTATTCCATGTTGCCTCTGGTATAACGTGGGCATCCGTGGGATATACTCAAGACGTAAACAGGCCTTTCCTGAATATGCTTTATATGTCTCCAAGGCTTGTATGCCCCCCTTCCGCCCCCTCCTGCCCATGTTCTGAGATCCCCATTTTAGCGCCATGTACATGCAGGGTCACATGGTTTCAGAATATGGTTCTAGATGTTTTCTCAAGAAAAACGTCTATCCCGCACATCCAGGTGGCCTATTTGAATTTCGGAATGACCCCTATATTGTGAAAGACCATTCCTTGAATGTCCACAAGCCACAGGAAGTCTCTAATCAGAGGGATTATGAGAGGCCTGGTTCTGAAGAAGCCGAATAATAAATTTAGTGGTCTATGTACTAACCTGCATTAGAAGCAATCAGTTAACACACGTACTCTAAATGGCCAGTTCTAACATGCATGACAAACCCCTATCTAATGCTACAGAAACTGCACTAAGGAGACAGAAATTAATAGACCTGTGCAGCCACTTTCACACTGACTCCATGCACCTTTCATTGTTCCCTATTCTAAGATGCCGAAAGCCAAAGCGTCAGTTGGTATGTGGAAGAAAGTCTCTTATGCTCTAAATTGAATAATGGGTCCCTGTACCTGAAAGCCGATCTCTTCCACTCTCCCAGCTCAAAAAGGTCCTTTTGAGTCCCTGAATAAGTAAAAAGCCTACAGGCCTATAACCCCTTTCCTCTACTTCCCTAAGCAATCAAATTGCTCAGTGGAACAGTGATAAGGACTCCACCTCCATTCTGAATAAAGACCGGGCCTCCATGACCATCTCCCTATTCCCCCAAACATAGAAAATGTAGTGGTAATGGGACCCCCTAGATCTCACTTGTGCTTAGAAGGTGGGCGCATGAAGTAGAATAGCTATGCTTCAAACTCTAACTCAGATAGCATCCAAGCAGTGTTTGCTGGCTTAGACACAATTCAGTTTAGTACACTATGCATTAATGACTAATGGGCACCTTAAAACAGTAGCACATCATATACAAGCAAGACTTTACAGGGCTCGCACTAAATAGTGTGATGGGCTGCTCTTCCCTTGCTGTTTGCCATGGGCCCAGTAATATAAACAAGTGAGGAAAGCATGCAGATCATGACTCCCAGAATTCTTTCCAATCCCTTTGCATGTGCGTGTGTGTATGCATATTCCACACACCTGTCTGTATATGCATTGTCTGTGCACATGTGCGTGCATATCTTGTGCCTGTGTTTTATATGTTTGTATCTCTGTTTTGTGTGTTTATCTGTTTTGTTTGTATGTGTATCTCTTCTTTGGGTAAATGTGTGCATCTTTGTAGGATGGTATGTCTGTGCGTGTTGCATATATGTCTGTGCATGTGTGAGAGGGATATTATGTGTCTATGTGTGCAATTTATATCTGTATTGGTTCTCTGTATGTCTGCGATCGGGAGAGGAGATGAGGGGTTGGCCATTTGACAGGTACAATTCCATAATTGCTATTTTACTGTGAATCAGTGTTTGTATACTGCAGCTGTTCAAATTGCTTTTTCTATAGAAATGCATAGAGGCATTTGTTAGGGCTGGGAGTTCATTTTTCTTCCACCCCACTTCACTTGTATAGCAGAGAAACTTCCCCCAACTCAGGCAGTGAGTCCTCCACCTCTCAAACTCTTTCATATAGTGTTCCTCAAGGCTCCATCATAGCACTAACATTATATAATATATTTCTGGCACCTCTCAACTCTGATTCAAGATCTGGGCCGAAGACAGGGTTACCAACTTTTTGAAAGAGAAAAACCCACCACCTGTGGCTAGTCATGCTTTGCCCATGCCCTGCCCTTTCCCCACCCTCTGTCCCGCCCCCACCCCACCCTTGCCCTACCCCCTGCCCCCCAAAAATAATTGCAGAGAGGTCAATGTGCAAACTGAACAAGCCAGATTGCTGCACATTCTTAAACAGAAATTCCACGCTAACAGAATACCCAGCATTGGTTGTACACACACACAATACAGACAGGCCTTCATCAATAAATGAGCACAAAGCAAAAAGAGAAATATATAGAAAAAAATTAAACTAAAACCTCAGAAAGCCAGACGCTGCATGTAATGCAACACAAGAGAAATAGAAATGCATTTCCCCCGTACTATATAAAATAAAAGAAGATGTTAGGAGGGATGCAATCTGGCAATTGCCTTGGACCCACAAGCCAGAGAAGGCCTCAGATCTGTCGGTGACGGAAAAAGGCACAGCTCACTAAAGGTCTTTAGGCAATGAAAGGTGTGCCTTTGAATCAGTGCCCACTCCTGGCAACCCATCAGCTCCTGAGCTTTCTTGGTAGTGTGACCTGACATAGATTGCCAGGCTTTTCTTCTGAGACAATGGAGAGTTAAGTGACTTGCCCAAGGCTACAAGGAGTGCTAGTGGGAACTGAGCCCTGGTCTCTTGGTTACCAAGTCAGTGCTCTAACCACTAGGCCACTCCTCTAGCTCCAGCCCCTCCCAGCATCAGTTCCCTTTTGCAGTGCTTGTGGCTACTCTATAGTGCTGGCTGCTGTGAGGATTGTGGTGGCAGTGTCCTGGTGTAGCCACAAGTATATTTGTACCTTAAACAGGAGCAGCCACAGTGATTGCAGCTCTCCCCGATACCTGCATGACTCCATATGCTGCCTGAGGCCAGACCTATGGCTTCGCTTTTCTTTTTCATTTCTGCTGCCGCTGCCCAGGGCCAACTTGGGCCTACCATGACCTCTGACATCTCCGATCACAGCACAAAGTTGTCTTACTGTATGAATATGGCTGGCCCTTGGCAGGGCTATGCTAGGGTTTCTGGATCTCCCCTGCAACCTATAAATCAGCACCCCACCTTCCTTTTTCCCAAAACTCCTTTTGAACTCTTTTCACGTGAGGCTAGTATTTCTTCTTCAAATTCAATGTTTTAAGAAAATTGCAATGAAAGGGCAAATGCATAGCCAGAATAAAAATAACTACTTAGCAGTAAATACTTAGTATTTATTTATTTGTGTGCTTTTCTATACCGCCCCTTCCAGAGATCAGGGGCGGTTTCCAAGGAACTTAAACAACAATGTGTAAGTTATTTACATAAGAACATAATGGAACATAAAAACTATGTTACAAAGAACCAATGTGTGAATTATTTACATGGTTGACAAAAACTATTTATAATAGTTATTTGTAATCACAAGTACAGTGTTGGGAGGAGGACTATTTAGAATTGTTATTAAAAATGAGTCTAGAATTAGGTGGGATAGACTTGTGTTTGGTTAGTTGTATATTCTTGTGTAGTATATTTGATTGCAGGTTGTAGGTTGCTGTAGTGTTGACTAAACAGGTAGGTTTTTAGTTCCTTCCTGAAAGAGGTAAGGTCCTTAATCTCTCTTAGGTTTAGTGGTAGTTTGTTCCATTGGCTGGGAGCATAATATGAAAAAGCAGTGTTGGTGGTTATTTGTTTTGATTTTCTCACGGCATTAGGAATTAGTAGCATGTTGAGGTTAGTTTTTCTTCTAAGTCTGTTTTCTGGTGGAGTCTGAAGTAATGTTGCTAACTATGATGGGGCTAAGTCATTAATGAGTTTAAAAGTGGTGACAAGTGTTTTATATTGAATCCTACTAGAGATTGGGAGCCAGTGGAGAGCATACAGGATGGGGGAGATATGATCGAATATTTTGGCTTTCACAATGATTCGAGCAGTGACATTCTGAGCTCTTTGAAGGATGTGTAGATTCTTTTTGGATGTCCCTTAGAGTATGCCATTACAGAAGTCTAAATGTGGCATAATGAGAGCCTGGACAACTGTTCTGAAATCGTTGATGTCAATGAGGGGTCTGAGTTGCTGTATGGTTCTCAGCTTGAAAAATATAGTTTTGGCAGTCTGTTTTATGTGGTGTGTCATGCTTAGCGTTTTGTCTAGTGTAACTCCAAGGTATTTAATTTCAGATTTGACTGGGAGAGTAATGTTCATAAGGTTGATGGTAGTTGGAGGGGTGAAGTTGGTATTTCTGGTTACAAAGAGTGCTTCAGTCTTTTTGAAGTTGATATCCATATGGATTGAGCGGAGTCATTGTTCAACTTCAAAGAGGCAGGTGGCGATTCTGTTGAAATTAAGGTTAGCTATGTCCAAAGGGGCGAACAGCATGATGTCGTCTGCATAGATAAAATAGTTTAGATTGTGGCGTTGAAAGATTGCGCAAATAGGTTGGATATAAAGGTTAAAAAGTAATGCAGAGAGTGAGGATCCTTGTGGGATACCACGTTCTTGAGGGAATGGTAGTGAGGGGGAATGGTCTAAATGGACATATTGGAAATAATTAGAAATGTAGGACTTAAACCAGTTAAGAATGGTATCTTTTAAACCTAGTTGAGATAGTCTGGACATGAGCGTATTATGATCTACACTGTCAAAGGCTGAGGAAATGTCAAGGAATATGAGCAAGAAGGTCTGCTTTATATTATCCATACCTCGGATTAGTGAATCAAAAAGGGATGTGAGTAAGGTTTCTACTCCGTGATATGGGCGGAAGCTATACTGGTGCTCATCTAAAGGGAAGTTGGTATCAATATGATCTTGTAGTTGTATCTGAGCTACCTTTTCAATGATTTTGGCTAAGAAAGGTATGATGGCAATGGGGCGGTATGAGGAAGGGTCAGTACTGTTAAGGGTTTTATTTTTTAGTAGAGGGCGAATCGCTGAGTATTTGAGGTCATCCGGCATGAAGCCTTGAAGTAGAGATTAGTTTACCACTTTCAAAATGTATGGAGCTAGTTCGGATTTTGCTGCTTTAACCCAAGACACCGGGCAAGGATCAAGTAATGAGGTGGTAGTATTGAGGTTTGATATAATCTTTAGAAGTTCAAACAGGCTATGATAGTCCAAAAAAAAATCTGATTCTGGTCATCTCACTAAGAACAACATAAACATTCTCCAGTACCAAGCATATAGGTGAACTAATATAAAACTCTACAAAAGTCACCAAAGATCTATAAGGCCAAATCTACCATACCATACCAGCATAAACTTACAAAACTCATACAAGGGGCTTACCCAAATAAAAGCAGCACTATAAATACTGCAGGGGGCCCTAGAACATCCATACACCTTTTTGAAAAGCTGAACAAGTCAATATTCCCAATGGAAAAAGGTGAATAGTGGAGTACCCCAGGGATCTGTACTGGGTCCGCTACTTTTTGACATATTCATAAATGACCTGGAAAAGGGAATAACGAGTGAGGTTATCAAATTTGCAGATGATACAAAACTGTTTAAAGTTGTTAAAACCCAAGAGGATTGTGGAAAACTGCAGGAGGATCTGGATAAATTGGAAGACTGGGCATCCAAATGGCAGATGAAATTTAATGTGGACAAGTGCAAAGTTATGCACCTAGGAAAGAACAACCCACACTATAGTTACACAATGCAAGGTTCCACATTGGGAACCACCACCCAGGAAAAAGATTTAGGAGTCATCGTGGATAACATGTTAAAACCCTCTGCCCAGTGTGCAGCGGTGGCCAAGAAAGCAAATAGAATGCTAGGTATCATAAAGAAAGGGATGGAAAATAAAACAAAGGATATTATAATGCCTCTGTATCGTTCCATGGTATGACCGCACCTTGAATATTGTGTGCAGTTCTGGTCACCGTATCTTAAAAAGGACATAGCATTATTAGAAAAAGTACAGAGAAGAGCCACCAAAATGGTGAAGGGGATGGAAGGCTACTCCTATGAAGAGAGGCTACAAAGGTTGGGCTCTTCAACCTGGAAAAGAGACGGCTGAGGGGAGATATGATAGAGGTCTATAAATTAATGAATGGAGTGGAGCAGGTAAACGTGGATCAATTGTTTACGCTATCAGAATATAGAAAGACTAGGGGACATGCAATGAAGCTACAGGGTAAACTATTTAAGACAAATAAGAGAAAATATTTTTTCACTCAACGTGTAATCAAACTCTGGAATTTGTTGCCGCAGGATGTGGTAAGGGCTGTTAGCGTAGCTGGGTTTAAAAAAGGTTTGGACAAGTTCCTGGAGGAAAGGTCCATAAACCACTATTAAAAAGGGACCCAGGATAATCAATGCTTGACCCAGTACAAGCATTGTGGAACCTGTGTCTTTTGGAGATACTGCTAGGTACGTATGACCTAGATTGGCCACTGTTGGAAACAGGATACTGGGCTTGATGGACCTCGGTCTGACCCAGTATGGCATATCTTATGTTCTTATGTTCTTACTACAATACAATATACAGCAGATCCCTATGTATAAACTCCATGTTAACAGAACACCTGGCCTCAGTCACACTCAGAACACAGACCCTCACCGAGTACAGAATAAGTGACTACAACCTAAAGTAAAAATAAAAATATGTAGACAAAAATTAAACTGAAACCCCAAGAAGCTAGACTCCGCAAGCAGTGCAACATTAGATAAATAAGAGATGCAGTTCCCCATACTGTGTAAAATATAATGATAGCACAATGTCCAATCACTAAATCGTAAATAAAATTATTTTTACTACCTTTGTTGCCTAACCATTTTATTCTCTGATCATGCTGGTCCCAGATCTGAGGCTTCTGTTTTCCTGTCTTCTCTTAGCTCTCTTTCTATGGTCTACAGTCCATCTGCCATTTCTAGTCTCTTTTGTTTTCTTCACTTCCTTCCATCAGCCTATTTCCAGTCCCAGTAACTCTCCCCAGTATCAGCACTCTTTCCAGTCCTCCCCACCCATTACCTTCCAATGTCAACCCCCTTGCCTTCCCAGGACTGCCAGTGATGTCCATTCCCTTCCAGTCCCCTTCCTTTCCCACTGTCCAGCCCTTTCTACTCCAAATACCGTTCCAGGTATCAACTCACTTTCAGTCCCAGTGCCATCTCCTGTGTCAGCTCCCTTCCAGTCACCCTACCTTCTGTCCACCCCCTTCCAATGTCATTTCCATGTGCCCCCTCTCCTCTACCCCCCCCCCCCACATTACCCAGCCACCTACCAGTCCCATCCCCAAGTGTCAGCTCCCTCCAGTCCCATCCCCAGGTGTCAGTTCCCTTCCAGTCCCCCTCCAAAACCATCCCCAGGTGTCATATCCCTTCCAGCCCCCTCCTTTACCCCTCTGTCAGCTCCCTTCCAGTCTCCACCTTCCCTTCATGCCAGCTCCCTTCTAGCCCCCATCTTCACCTCATGTCTGCTCATTCCAGCCACCTTCACCTCTCTGTCAGCTCCCTTCCAGCCACCTCCTTCCCCCCTCTGTCAGTTCCCTTCCAGTCCCCACCTTCCCCCTGTAAGCTCCCTTCCAGCCCCTACTCCTCCCCCCGTGTCAGCTCCCTTCCTGCTACCTCCTTCCTCTGCTGTGTCAGCATCCATCCAGCCCCCTCTTCCAAATTTTCACAATCCTTCTGGGTTTTAACAAGTTTGAATCATTTTGTGTCATCTGCAAATTTCATTACCTCACTCATTATTCCCATTTCCAAGTCATTTACGAATATGTTAAAAAGCAGCGGACACAGCACAGATCCATTATTCACCTTTCTCTATTGGGAAAATTGGCCATTTAGCCCTACACTCTGCTTTCTATCTTTTAACCAGTTCCTGATCCACAATAGTACACTGCCTCCTATTCTATGACTTTTTAATTTCATCAATTGTCTCTCATGAGGGACCTTGTCAAAGGCTTTCTGAAAATCCAGATACACTATATCAACTGACTCACCTTTGTCTACCTGTTAATTCACACCTTCACAAAAAAGGAACAGATTAGTAAAACAAGACCTTCCCTGGCTAAAGCCATGTCGTCTGTCTCCCATTAAGCCATGACTATCTACATGTTCAGTAATGTTGTTCTTTAAAATGTTTTCTACCACTGAAGCTACAGGGTAACCTATTTAAAACTAATAAGAGAAAATATTTTTTCACTCAACGTGTAATCAAACTCTGAAATTTGTTACCGGAGGATGTAGTAAAAGCTGTTAGTGTAACTGGGTTTAAAAAAGGTTTGGACAAGTTCCTGGAGGAAAGGTCCTAGGTACTTGTGTAGGTACTTGTGACCTAGATTGGCCACTGTTGGAAACAGGATACTGGGCTTGATGGACCATGGTCAGATCCAGTATGGAATATCTTATGTTCTTATGTTCCCAGTACTGACATCAGGCTCACCGGTCTGTTGTTTCACAGATCGCATCTGTAACCCTTTTTTTAAAATTGATGTTACATTGGCCATCTTCCAATCTTCAGGTATTACTGATGATTTTAATGAAAGTTCACAGATTAGTACTAGCAGATCTGCAATCTCATATTTCAGTTCTTTCAACACCCGTAAGTATACTATCCAGTCCAGGTGATTTGCTACTCTTCAGTTTATCAAATAGTTGTAATACATCTTCCCAGTTTATCAATATTTCTTTCAATTTTTCAGCTGTATTAGCTTTATATACCATTTTAGGCATGGGTAACTTCCCTACATCTTTATCAGTAAAGACCAAAGCAAAGAATTCATTTAGTCTCTCTGCTATGCCCTTGTCTCCTCTTAGTGCCCCTTTTACCCCTTTATCATCCAATGGTCCAACTGACTCTCTCACAGGTTGTTTTTGCTATAGATGTACTTGAAGATGTTTTTTATTATGTTTTCCTTCCACAGCAAGCCTTTTTCAAATTCTCTCTTTGCCTCTTGTATCAGTGCCTTGCATCTAATGTGCCAGTGCTTATGTTGTTTCCAGCTTTCATCATTTGGCTCCGTTTTCCATTTCCTGAAAGAGTTGTTGTTGTTTTTTTTGGCTACAACAGCCTTTCTAACCTAACCTTTAAACATGCTGGCAGATTTTTGGACTTCCTTCCACTTTTCTTAAATCATGGAATATAGCTGGTCTGGGCTTCCAAGATAGTATTTTTAAACACCACCCATGCTTAATATAAATCTTTAACCTCCGCAGCTGCTCCTTTTAGTTTTTCTTAACCGTTTTCCTCATTTTATCATAGTCTCCCTTTTGAAAGTTAAAAGGTAGTATGGTGGATTCCCTTGCTGTCTTTCTTACAATTATTATATCAAATGTGATCATGCTATGATCACTATTGCCAAGTTGCCCCAACACCCTTATTTCTTGCACCAGATCTTGTGTTCCTCTAAGGACTAGGTCCAAGATGGCTTCCCCTCTTGTTAGTTCATGAACTAGCTGCTCTAAGAAACAGCTATTTCTTTCATCTAGAAACTTTATCTCCCTAGCATGTCCTGCCATGTCACTGATCCAGTTGATACCATGGTAATTGAAATCACCCATTATTATTACTGTGCTGTAAATATTGTTAGCTTCCCTGATTTCTTTGAGCATTTCATCATCCATTTGTTCATTCTGGCCAGGCGGTCGATGAGAGGAGCTAGGATAGGACTGGAAATGGCTGATGGGGGCTAGGATTTGAAATGGGCTGATGGGGCAGCTTGGTCTCGAAATAGGCTGATGAGGGGCTTGGACTGGAAATGGGCTGATGGGGTGCTAAGATTGGAAATCAGCTGTGCTAATGAGGCCCCTTATGCAAATGAGGCCCTGCAATGAGTCTCTGCACATGGCCCCGCACCCCCCTTGGGCCATCCCTTAATGGCTATGTTTCATTGTATAAGTTTCTATGCTACAGAAACAAGAGCTCCTGCTCTCATAGAAATGCATTGGGATATCTTTTGGGGAGGCTTATATCTCTGGAACCCACAGTCCATTTTTACCTATTTCTAAACATGATGGGCCCAATTCTGACCCCGACGTACAACTGCTTTGTACATCCGGGCAGACCCAGATGTACAAAGGAGTTCACGATTCTGATCCTGCAGGGCATGTCTAACCCTGTGGAATCTGAATCACGAACAGGGCTGTATGTACTGGCCAGGACTCCGATTCAGTCCTGGTGCACATACAGCGATAGCCCGGCTAACTTAGTCAGGGCTTTTAAATGGAGCCGTGGCACCATCACATCCCGTTGCCATGGCACTGCAGCTCAATTTAAAAGCCGGGAAACTGGCCGCTGCCCACGAAGGAGGTGGAATAACTTCCCCAGCCAAGTCGCTGGCCCTGGATGTACAGGGCCGATATCAGAATACTGCCTGCCCACTCTCCACCCTGTGCTGCCTCTTCCCTGCCCCGACTAACTTCCCTGCACAACCGGCGGGGAAGTTATACAGGGGCAGGAGCCAGCATGAATAGCGGGGCTGGAGGTCCAGTTGGGACGTCCATCCCCGCTATTCATGCCTCAGAATGACCCCCAATGTGTTTCTTTATAAGTTTTTCTCACATGCCAACTTTCATCCTGTCCTATTAAATTTTCGAGTGTTATTTTTCCTCCCGACAGACAGATATTCTGGATACCTTTTAAATAATTCTTTCCAGCTTCCATTGGGTTAGAAAGAATAAAAATCTGCCTACCTCAATAAACTGAGGAACCATTATTCTGTAGGTGCTTCCCTTTTTCCTTGGCAGAAGGGACTGTGCACCTCTCCTGTTAGCATGACTACCAAAAACAGAGTAAAGCCACCCAGCAGGGGAAGCAGAAGGGTGGTAATCTCCAGAGAGGGCTTCTTGTGGGGGACAGTGCACAAAGGTATCCCTGGAGGGGACTTCTTGAGTTGATCTTCAGGGGTCAGAAATTTGATTGGGGTACTCTGGGTTTGCACATGGGGATGGAAGATGGGTCACACAATCTTTATCTGTGGCTTGAGGGCTCAGATCCCCTCTGCTTACCATTCCTATCAAATTGGGTCAGTTAGTTTGGGCACTACAATTTTTGTGTTAACACCCAGGATAGTTCCATGGCCATGCTACTGAAGATAAATTTAAACATACCCTACATAAAATGTATTGAATAACATCTTAAGACTTGTTTTAATGTGCATGTAAATATTTTACTGAGTAGAACACTAAGGAGTCAATATTCAAAGGACTTGTCCAGTCAATTTTAAAGTAGCTCAAGACCAGATTTCTATTGAGATTTGGATTTGGTATTTGGATTTTAGAATTTCCCTATTCTTGCAGCAGTTAAATTATATGTGCATAATTCCATAGGAACATAAAATCTAGCAGAATAAGTAGGGCTGGAGACATTCCTGGGTCTATTTATAATTTTATGTGCATAACTATCATCTTAACTCGCGCACTTGCTGTCTGAATATCAACTCTTAAATCTTTTTACTGCTTAAGCCCCAATCTGTTCATTTTCCCTGGTGCTGAAGTGAAAAATTGCTGCCAGCTGTTAATCACACTGTGGGTTAACAGTTTTTTGGAGAGTAACCACAATGAGCAGATTTGGCTCCAGCAGAGCAGCAGTGACTTCCAACATTTGCAGAGCAGGACAGCAGATTGTCAGAGGTTTTAAGGAATGCATATTCATTAGTGCACCTGAAAACCTTAAATCTGCACCAAATACATTTAGCACACATTGACCTATGAGTTAACAAGTGCATGCTAAAAAGTTCTAAACATGCATTAAAAACATTTGATTAAAACCCATGTGTGAGTTGAATTTAAAAAATGTCAGAAAATAAAACATCTTTCCATTCACATCCATAATAGTTATCAGTACTAGCTCCCGGCTATAAGTAACACTTTGTTCTCCAGATCATTTTGCACATTTGAAGCAAAATATTTTGTTTCTATTGTCTAATGATGGTCACTGCAACATTTGTGAAAGATGACACATCAAACTTGTCAGCATTGTTGCTCACCTGGAACAGGTTTTATCCATAGACATAGAGTTCATGAGGCACACAAGCAGATAATGCCATCTAACAGCGCCAAGATGGAACAATTTTCTCAGACTCAAAATTAAGCGTAAAGCTCTGAGCTTGTGTGGACCTTCCAGCGCACAGCAAGCTTTTCATTCCACCCATTAGCTTCCTAATTCTTGGGAAGGTGGGAGAGATTTATGTCTGATCATTATAAAGAATATGATTATTAAACATATAGATAATCATGGTCTAATGATTTGGCCTTTTGGAACGTAGTCATGATGAACAATACCCTAGTAATCAAAGAAAACTGTGAGCATGACCTTGGCATTGCTCCTCAACTGACAAATCTGGGCAAGGCTGGTCCATCCATTGTACAAGAATGTTGTTTGCACAGGGCCCCGCACTTCAGGGGGCCCCGCACAAACTTCATTCCTTACATGTGTTCCATTGAAAGGGCTGGCTCAGAGGGAGCCAGGGAGACCCGAAGTCCCAGATCACCTCTGCATAGTGCCGGAGTGAAGAGCAGTGTGTAGCTGTATTCTTGTGAAGCGCTGATGTCCAGGAAACAGGAAATGCCCTTTAACCTTTCCCAGGCCTCAGTGCGCTTCATGAGAATACAGCTACCGGAGTGAAGAAATATACCACTCTTCACTCCGGCACTGTGCAGAGGTGAGCTGGGGTTCGGTTCTCCTCGGCTCCCTCTGAAGCTGCTCAGAGAGGTACAGAACTCTTGGGGAGGGAGGGGGTCTAGGATAGGACTGGAAATAGGCTGATGGGGGCTAAGATAGGCTGATGGAGGGGCTAGGGCTGGAAATGGATTGATTGGGGGGATTGGACTGGAAATAGGCTGATGGAGGCTAGGATAGGACTGGAAATGGAATGATTGGGGAATTGGATTGGAAATGAGCTGATGGGGGCTAGGATTGGAAATGGTCTGATGGGGGGAGCTTGGACTGCAAATGGGCTGATGGGGGGGGCTAGGATAGGGCTGGAAATGGTTGATGGGGGGCTAGGATTGGAAATGCTAATGGGGGAACTTGGACTGAAAATGGGCTGATGGGGGGCTAGGATAGGACTGGAAATGGCTGATGGGGGCTAGGATTGGAAATAGGCTGAAGGGGGGCTAGGATAGGACTGGAAATGGTTGATAGGGTCTAGGTTTGGAAATAGGCTGATGGAGGGCTAGGATAGGACTGGAAATGGCTGATGGGGAGGCTAGGACTGGAAATAGGCTGATGTGAGTGGATGCTGGGTGGGTCTCAAAGGGAGCAGATGTTGGGTGGGTCTCAAACAAGAAGGGAGCTGATGTTGGGGGAGGACTGGAAGGGGATGGAACTGGGGGAGTGAGGATGGAGAAGGGGAAAGATATTTTGTGTGGGAGGGAAGAAAAATCTACAATTAGCCATGTATTGGGAGAGGAAGTGGGGATTGAGAATGAAAGAGTGAAATTTGAATGGATGAAAAGGAATAAAAAAAGAGATAGAGGAAAGGGCAAGAGAGGAAAGATCGGTATGTTAAAGCAGATGTAGAGAGAGAATGGAAAGAACTAAGAGAAGAAAGGACAAATGGACAGCAGACAATGGAGAGTTAGCAGAAGACACAAAGAAAACAGGAGAAAGTGACTGGAGCAATTGCAACTGAAAAATAAAATCCCAAACAACAAAAGATAGAAAAATACTTTTTTTATTTTGAATTTATTAACTGGAATATATCAGCTCTTGGAAATGTGCATCGCTAACATCTTTGCGTTTTTTTAGTACAAGAGGAAATTAATTTATGATTTTATTTCTCTAATGTTGTCGTACATTCCAAGTTTGGCTTTTGGGGTTCCCAGTTTAATTATTGGCTTCCTATTTCTAAATTGTGATCCATTGTTCTTTGTTTGGTGATGGTCTACTGTATGTTCTGCAGGTGTAACTGATCTGAGGTATTCTGTTCATGTAGTTTCTGTCTGACAGTGCCACTTGTTCTCCTTCCCTAGTAGGAGATGTATTGGTATTCTTTGAGATGTATTGATTTAATATTTGTAGTGTTGCCTTTTGATAGGTAGGGTTTGGTGTTTTGTGAATCCTGGTAGTGCTGTTATGATATGGTGGATTTGCTATGGGTTCTAAATGGACAGTGTTTATAGTACTTCCTAATGTGCCTGATGGTTGGTCATGGAGTATAGTAATGTAGAAATCTGGTAGTCTTTCTTTATTCAGACGCTCATTAAGAGGTGTGTTTACTAAAAGTTAGGGCATATTAACAATATGCAAATATTTATGCAAATGAGGTCCTACATTGAGTCTTCGCACATGCCCCCACATCCTCCTTGGGCTGTCCCTGGGTCAGGGAGAGTTTGGAGTCTTCCATTGTGAGGATTGAGCTTTAGTTTCTGGGTCATAACCATAAACCCATGATTCATCACCAGTAATACAATCAGGGCAAACCATCAGACAAGGGTTTGCCCTGATCTTCTTGGACATTGCAGCAGCCTTTGACACTGTGTGTCACAAAATACTCCTGACACGTCTCAGGGCAAAGGGTGTCCAGGGCACTGCACTAACCTGGTGTGCATCGTACTTAACAGACAGATGGCAGCATGTTCATGCCGGCCCCTCCACCTCCTCACCTTTCCCGCAAAAGAAAGGCGTGCCACAGGGATCCTCGCTCTCAGCCCTACTATTCAACATCTACATACAGCCCATTTGCAACCTCATCCGCTCTTTCAATATCAATTGCCTAATCTACACCAACGACGTGTTACTATACATGCCTATCTTGACAGATCATCCAGACCTCTCACCAATATCCGCCTGTTTCGATGCTGTCACAGATTGGCTACACACACAGAAGCTCTGAATAAACTTTAAAAAAAACAGAGGTCCTCTTTATCACCAGGAACCCAACATTCACTCCGCCCACCTCACTGAAGGTGCGAGATGCAGAGCTCCTCAGCAAGCCCACGGTTCGGTACCTAGGGGTCACGCTGGATCAACAGCTCAATATGAAGGCCCAAATAAGCAATATGGTCAAGGCAATCTATAACAAAATTCAGACGCTTCGCCACCTGCGACAGCTGCTTGAGCCAGAAGACTTTTGGACAGTCTACCAAGCACTAGTAATTCCACATTTTGACTAAGCGAACGCCATACTACACAGTCTCCCGAAAAACACGCTGAATCCTCTGCAACTGGGAATGAATGCAGCCACCAGAATCCTGCATGGAGCCTACAGGAGGGAACATATAACCCCAATTATGAAGCACCTGCATTGGCTCCCAGTCCACTGCAAGATCTCCTTTAAGACTCTAATGATAACCTACAAAGCCATCAACAAGTTCTCCTCCACCTCCCTTACAGATCTCATACAGACCACCCCCCTCAACAGAGTAAGGAGATCAGCCGCCGTCAATACCCTGAAACTCCCGAGGGCGATCACAAAATGCTTGCAGGCAACTAGAAACAGAGCTTTTGCCCTATATGCACCCACATGCTGGAACGCCCTGCCACCTGCCATCCGGGCTATCAATGACCTCGCCCAGTTTAGGAAGGCATTGAAGCACTATCTATTTCTCCAGCACTACATCGAACATGAGGATAACCCACAGTCAGCCACACTCAGGGCCCAGGTTGACAACCCCGACGCAGCCACTCCACGAGTCCGCAGCCCAGCCCGCTAGACCCCGATCCCCCCGACGGGTAGAGGTATATTCCCATGCCTTGTCACCATGTATATAGCTAAGCCAATGTGTAAATAGTGTCGAGCTGTCCTCATAACATATCACAGCAAGTAACCTTGTGCATAGTTACCCTGTTAACCCTGTATATAATCCCGTTTATTGTAAGTCCAGTGTAGGTCTGCCTGCACTGCACAAATCTGTTACCTGTAAACCGCGCTGATTTTTAAAGAGCATGGTATAGAAGAGACATTAAATAAATAAATAAATAATAATCTTTTTGATGAAATCTGAGTCGTTTTCAACATATTCCAACAACTCCCTGGATGAAAACAATCAATCTTTTTAGTGAGGAGACAGAGGTTTTGGCATAAATTTTGCAGACACACATCTCATCCCCAAATTGCCATTAAGAATGGACTGTACTGACCCAAAACCGATGTCCATGTTCTCAGCAAGCTCCCTGATAGTCAATTGATAATTTGAGCATATTGCACCACGCACGACTTCAACTTTGTCTTAATTCATGCTCGTGAATGGCCTTCCAGAACGTTTGTCACTGTCAGCATTTTGGTGGCCCTCTTGGAAATGTTTGTACCAGTCATAAACTCGAGCACGACTCATGCATTCATCGCCATACACTTGCTGTAACTTGTCAAAAGTCTCTTTGCACGAATCTCCAAGTTTCTGGCAGAATTTAATGCAAATTTGCTGTTCAATTTTTTCACTCATTGTAAATCTGATGAACTGCTTTTACACGATACCAAACATCACATGATTAAAAAAAGTACAGGTGTGCTGCAGCCACGCTACACTCTGCACATGTAGAGCACATAACTTAATAGCATCGTGGTGCAATATAATGTAATATAGCTTGTCAGACGGCTGCCTGGGTGAGAATCTTCACACTCTTGGCAAGTGCATATTTCTATATGATTTGCAAGGTATTGTGGGCAATGTAGTTCATTCACACCAGACACAGCTGCTGACAATAATTTAGTTGTGCTCTTGGGTAAAGCCAATAAGATATTTATTTATGGGGTTATTTCTCCCAACACAGATATGCTTGGTAGCACATAAATTAGGTTACTTGCTTTCAGTGTTAACTTGGAAAAACAAAGTCAAAATCAGGAAAACAACAAATGAAAAGCCACAAAGCAAGAAACAAACTGTTCTTTTCAGGTTAACTTCTGATTACTTCCCACATAGATACAGAAGTGATTCTCTCCTAGCTCACAAGCAATTAGGTAAGGCTTAATTGCTAGCAGTTACCAGCTGAAACCCCTTAGCTGGCTTGCCTTCCACTGTGTGGGTCAAATCCTGCTTCAGGAGCTTTTCTGAGTAGATTAAAGAACAAATTTGTATTTCTTTGTGATGGTTGCTGTACTTTATAACAGAAAGCTACCAACGGAGTTTAGATAGAGAGCAGTCCATATAAACAGGATCCTCATCTGCTATTATTCCCCCTTGTTCAACAAGCATGGGTTCAATATCATGGATTGGCACAGATGAATCTCTCAATGGAGCATTTTCAGGAGAATACTTGTTTCCCTGCTGTCTTTCAAGGTTATAGCTAGGGCATAGATCAGTGTTCATACCTGAGCTTCCATTGCTGCTAGAGTTCCTCTCTATATAGCCTGGCCAGTATGTAGTCCAGTTCGTATGTCCAGCCTTCCAATCCAGATCCCTGGACACTGGATCTCTCTTCACATACCTTCTGGCACGGGTCTTAGGGTCCCTTCCACGTGCAGCTGTCTCCCTCACAGGTAGCGTCTGGAGATTCCTAGCTCTGCAGCACCATTCCTCTGGCTTTCCCCAGTCCAATGGTATATGCTGGCCCTTGGAATACCTCCCAGTATACGTACTGCTTTGGACTCTTCTAGACCTCTCAAAGGCTTTTCTCCTCTTTCTTCCAGAGGGTCTCTTTCCCTCTCTGTCCGTCCGGTTTGGCTTCTGCTTCTGATAATCCTTCAGATGAAACTGAGGATAATTCTCTGTATATCCAAGGTGATCATGAAGATGGTCATCTGTAGAATAAACTCTACTCTTATTCTGCTTAGATGAGTGCTCCTCCCTAATACAGCGCAGCTGTGCTGAATCAGGCCCTGCCCTTTGAGATGAGTGCTTAGGGATTACCTCATAGCCCTCCTGATTGAACACACGTTTCCCCACTTCAGCTCCTCTAATGGCTGTTGGAAACCTGGTGCATTCTGGGACTGGTAGTCTTTTATGGGAAAATTCTGTTTTCTTATTTCTACCAGAACTGACAGGTTGCTTGTTCAGAGACACTTCACCTTTTCTATAGCCCCTTCCTGAGCTATGATAAGCTTCCTTATCACAAGCTACACAAGTCTCGATATTTTTTATCACACCTCGTAGAAACTCCTGTAGCTAATTAGCGACATTACAAATCTAGATTCTCAAAATGGCAAAGATCCATGTGTAAGTTGCTGGGTTTCCAATATAGATTTTTTCCATTTTTTTTAAATTTAATTTTATCTTTATGCACTTTAAAAAAACAAACCCAAGAAAATCTTGTACAGAACTTGAGCAGGGCCTCATGAGACTATAAACAGGAAACAATGTAAACACCATTTTTAAACATATTTACTAGCTATTAGCTACAGTGTAACCCATTTAAGACTAATAAGAGAAAATATTTTTTTTTACACAACGTGTAATCAAACTCTGGAATTTGTTACCAGAGGATGTAGTAAAAGCTGTTAGTGTAGCTGGGTTTAAAAATGGTTTGGATAATTTCCTGGAGGAAAGGTCCATAAACCATCATTAAAGAAGACCCAGGAAATCCACTGCTTGCCCCAATACAAGCATTGTGGAACCTGTGTGTCTTTTTTGGAAACTGCTAGGTACTTGTGACCTGGATTGGCCACTTTTGGAAACAGGATACAGTATGGTATATCTTATGTTCCTATAATTCACGGAACCTCGGTGGGAGTTCATGAAGGTCAGCAGCTGGGAGGGCTCATAAAGGATATAAGAAACAGAACAAAGCTTGATCATGCATTTGCATGGGTATTTAAGAAAAAAAAGAGTGCTCGCAGCTGCTGAACTCCCGGACGAAGAAAAAGAAACTCTGCGGCACCAATGAGTTGCTTTAGCAAGGTCTGGAAATATACAAACTGTTAAGCCACGGAACAACAGATTCCTCTTTTTGAAGAATAGTTTCAAAAGCCATTCCCTGCTGAACAGTAAGATATAGGTAACCATTAAAGTGGAGGGGACTACTGGCTCCTCTTAAGAGCTCTCTAAAAGATCAGACAGAATTGAGGATATAGCGTGCTGCATCACAACAACTTCCAAAGAAGGCATTTTCTTCCCTAGAGGGAGATTTGATTGATTGATTGATTTAACTTTCTTCTATATCGCGCTCTTTAATATCAGTGTGGTTTGTTGTTGTTGTTAAGTGCCGTCGAGTCGGAGTCGACTCATGGCGACCCTCTGGATAGCTATCCTAAATTGTGTTCAGTCTTCAGTCAGGCGGCTCATTGTTGACAGACTGGTACCCGTAGCTGCTGTTATTGTATCGATCCATCTCATTGCTGGCCTTCCTCTTTTGCGTTGACCTTCTATCTTGCCAAGCATAATGTATTTCTCTAATGATCTCTCTCTTCGCATGATGTGTCCAAAGTATGAAAGTCGAAGTCTTGTCATCTGAGCTTCTAAAGAAATCTTAGGTTTGATCTCCTCTAGTACCGACTGGTTTGTTCTTCGGGCAGTCCATGGTATACACAGTATTCGCCGCCAGCACCATAATTCAAAGGCATCAATTTTCTTCCTGTCTATCTTTTTCACTGTCCAGCTTTCATATCCATATGATGTTATTGAAAATACCATGGCTTGAACAAGTCGAATCTTTGTAAGGAGAGAGACATCTCTGCTCTTAAGAATCTTATCTAGGTCTTTCATAGCCATTCTGCCAAGAGCAATGCGTCGTCTGATTTCTTGACTGCTTGTTGCTTCTTTATTGATAGTTGATCCAAGTAGGTTAAAGTTGTTCACAATTTCAATTTCTTCTCCTTCAACGATGAACCTGTTGATTATGCCAGTTGTCATGATCTTTGTCTTCTTTACATTAAGGTGCAGGCCCATTTTGAGACTATATTTGGTTTACATAAAACATATTTTGTGCAGTGTAGGCGACCTACACAGGACGTACAGTAAACAGGGGATTATGTACAGGTTTTAAACAGGGTAAACTAAACAAAATCACTCTGAAATATGACATGGAACATCTCTAATATTTACATACTGGCACTGATATTTACATACTGGGTCTGCTATGCACATGGTGTCGATCGGGGGAGAGTATTCCTACTTGTGAGCTGGGCTGGGTTCAGAGATGGATGTGACTCGACTGGCACAGATAAAGTTTCAGTCAAGTATGGATGAAACATATCCCATGCCGACACTGTTGAAGCTTTAGGGAAATTAATCAGTCTAAGGTTCACAGCTCTAGATGCATTTTCTAGTTGATCCAGTTTAACATTAACACTGGCAAAGTTCTTAATAAAGGAATCAGACTGCCCCTTTAATGCACAGACTTTAGTCTGAATCTCAGAAATTGCAGCCTGAGCTGCAGCAACCTTCATAATTGTTTCTTCAATCGCTGCAGAGTTGGCTTGAACTTTCAAAGATATAGAGGAAATCTGTGGAACCAGGGCTTCTCTCAAGTGAACCAAATAGCCTCTAAAGTAAATGTCTCAGGAAGTACCAGAGAAAATAAAGCAAAACTTCCAAATGGAACTGTCTCTCCTTCCATTCTTCCCAGCTCTGTTTCGCCACACTGTAAGGCAGCCGAACCTGCTGCCTTGCATCCTCCCGGTAACACCAGTTCACCAACGTGTTGTAATTTTTCTGGGGCCAGCCAACTGCACTCCCAGGTCTGGCCCTTGATAGGGGGAAGACTCACTCCCAGAATGGGGGGCTCCCTGCTGCAGACCATTTAGAGGAAGCTGAAGACACGCTGCTTTAGGCATATACCATGAGTTGGGGGAGAAAGATGAAATACCCGAATTTTTGTAATGCCCTACACCCTCAAAAAAACCAATAACTATGTGAGTAGCCAAAAGAAGCTGTAATATACCTCTCACTAGAAGGAAATTGGCTGATGGCGGTGAAAGCAGCATGGAAGGAGAGGATGTGGGCTCCTGATCTAAAAATGGCAGAATCGTCAGTGCCGAAGATGGCCGTTAGCGTGGTAGCTACTGCTGGTCTGGTGAAAGAGGTGACATGGGGGGTTGTTGCAGCCCTTGAGGGACGGCTGCAGGGTTTGTCTTCTCAGCCTTCTCAGCTAGGTCAGACCATGACTGATACTGGGAGCTATGTGACACAAGCCAAGCAGAGGATCTCTGATGCAGAGGATTTACAACGGGAGCATACCCAAAAAATCCAAAAGACAGAGGACTTGCTTCATCAGCAGAGTGAAAAACTAGAGGATTTGGAGAACCAAGGACGATGGAAAAATTTAAGATTTATTGGAGTGACAGAATCGGTTAAAGATAACGAGATACAAGGCTTCTTGGAAACTTGGTTGGGGACGCTGATGAACGGTAATGATCATGGCGGGAAAATTATTTTGGAGAGAGTTCATCAGATAGACCCAAGGAGAGAAGGGGCTAACAGGCCTCGAGTTGTTATTGAAAGATTCCATAATTACCATCAGAAAGAGGCGGTGATATGGGCAGCTTGGGCCCGGCGGCACACAGACTGCTCAAGCGGAGATATTCTGGTCTTCCAGAATTATTCCCCACAAGTCAGCAAACAACAGTGATACTTTGGTGCAGTGTGTGGACAGATGGTGAATAAGGGCCTGCAGTTCTCCCTTCAATATTCAGCCAGACTTAAAGTAGAACACCAGGGCCACCAGCTGTAGTTTGAATGGCCTGAATGGTTCAGGCTGAAGGGACACAAGTGTTTGACAAGAAGTCTGCCCCACGGTGTTGAGGCGTGTGTATGGGAGATGAGGGCCTAGAGACCTAGAAGACTAGATATACACAAATCTGGATCCTCCTCTTTGGTCCTGAGTCTCATCATGGCAAGCACCTGAGGCAGGAGAACTGAACTGTGTGAATCCTAGAGCTACAAAATCTCCTTTGAGCCAATAGAAGTAAATATGCAAGAATAATAGAAATGTTAATGGTTAAATGGAAATTTAATGTTTATTGATCAATGGCATAAGTTAGTATCTTATGTTAAATAGTATTATATTTACCTTTGTTTGCAGACCATAGGGGAAAAATAAAGAGTTGAATGGTAATTGAAAGTGCCGTTTCTGCCAGGATGGGATAGAATGCTGATGGGAGGGAAGGGCTAGCTGGTTACCATCTGGAGATTAGAACAAGAGATCAGGGGCTAGGTTGGAGTTAGTAAGAGAGGTCTTAAAGACAACAAAGCAGCTCTCTGATGTTGATCACTTATATTAAACATTAAGTGGAAAAAAGTAGATAACCATGTAGATAATGAAAGGAATAAGTGGTTCTTACTGAGCGGGAGGAGTGAATATTAATATAATATGTGTGTGTGTGTGGGGGGGGGGTCCCTTATGTGTCACAGAATCCCTAGGAGGAAGGAGAAGAATGGGAGCATGGGGGGAATGGGTGTAAAGGGAAGGGAGGGTAGGGAGAGGGTATATCGGGAGGGGGGGATTGGCAAGGGGGGAGAAAGGAACATCTATGGGTCAGATTTATGTCCTCTGTGGGAGCATATATGCAGACAGAGATGGGAGGATCCCTAGACTGGGGGGGGGGGAGATCCCTCCAAATCTATATTCTATATCTCTAGATTAAGGCCCTCGAAATGTGTGATCCGGGCTGAGAATTATTTAATGGAATGTTTGTGGATTGGGGACCCCTATTAAACAATCAAAGATATTGAGAGTCCTAGTACGCCATAGGTGTGATATAGCCCTCCTCCAGGAGATGCACCAGACAGACATACAGCACACAAAGCTACAGAGAGATTGGGTGGGGCAAGTCTTTGGAGCACCTGCGCAAGGACGTAGGGGAGGGGTGATAATCCTGATCCATAAGAGGGTTCATTTTATATGTCAGCACACTTACATAGACCCTCAAAGTCAGTATGTCCTGCTGCAAGGAGAGTTGGATGGGCGGAATCTAGGGATAGGCAATGCATATGGCCCTAACTCACCTGATGCACAAGTTCTATACCCAACTAGCCCATCAGTGGAACATTTATCCATGGATCCCATGGTGGTGGGGGGAGATTTTAATGGGGTACTGGACCCTCTGATGGACACATCGAGGGGAAAGCAGGAGGTGTGCATTGGAGTCACCTGAATGTTGCAAGGTTTTAGGTGACAACAGGATCTTGTAGATCCTTGGCGGTTGCTTCACCCAAACGAAAGACTACACACATGACTCTCGAGCACATGGGTCAAACGCTCGTATCATTATATACTCATAACCATAGGTCTCTTCTCGAAGGTGGAAGATGCATATATAGGCCTGTTGGAAATTTCAGATCATGCCCCAGTTTAGGTAGATTTGGTGTGGGCCCAAGCTGTACATAAGATACCTGTGTGGCGTTTTGCTCTAGAGGTGAATCATGATGAGCAGTTTCACAAGACCTTACTGGAGAAATGGGAGGACTATCAACATTATAACGCCCAGCAAAGGGAGACTCCCGAACTGTACTGGGAAACTGCGAAGGTAGTATTACGGGAAGAGGGGGGATAATTGCTTATATGGCCAGGCAGCAGAAACTCATTAATGCAAAAATTCTGCGTTTGGAGAAACGAGTGGAAAAAGCTCGAAAACAGTATGCCCGACTTATGGATCATACAGCCCGGGCGTGCTTTTTGGAATTGTAGGCCGTATTGAATGAGGTAATATATCAACGAGCTAAAAAGTCCCTCCTTTATTATAAATATCACTTAAATCGCTATGGGGATAAAACAGGGAGGTTGCTGGCATGATGCCTACTTGGTCAAATTATATTCCAAGGCTTCGAGAAGTCAATGGACAGATGTGTCGAACAACCCCTTCGATTCTGGGTAAGTTTCAGGAGACATTTCAGGAGCTGTATCGGCAAGAATCAAGCTCACCCACTAGGATAGTGGACTATCTCTGTAGCCTCTCATTGCACAAATTACAGAGCAGCAGGAGGCCCAACTAGGGGCACCTATTACTGCAGAGGAGGTATCAAGAGCTATCCATAATGCGCAATACTGCCAGACCCCAGGGCCTGATGGGTACATTGCAGAATTCGACAAGCTCTTGTATGATCAAGTGATTGGCCCACTGATAGGTCTATACAGAGAGAGAACAGAGGCTGGCCGATTTAGGGGGGCTCCAATTCTGTGCATATTACTTTAATTCCCAAACTGGGTAAAGACCCTCATCAAGCAGGATCGTATCGATCCATTTCTTTAATTAACATGGATCTGAAATTATGGGCTTAGATTCTAGCGAACAGGTTGGCACCCCTCCTCCCAGATTGTATACACTCCACCCAGGTAGGCTTTGTACGGGGCTGCTCGGCAGTCGCCAATATGAGACAGATTATTGCTTCATTAGAATGGGGTACACATGTATAATACACCATCACTTTTAAAAAGTTTTGATGCGGAGAAAGCCTTTGACAGGTGAGTTGGGAATATCTTTTTAGGTTGTTATCTACAGTAGATATGGGTAGGGGGATTCTTTTATTCAGATGGTAAAAACTCTCTATGAGCGGTCATTAGCGACAATTTTTGTCAATGGAGAGCTTTCTCAGCCTTTCACATTTGAAAGGGGTACTCAACAGGGTTGCCCCTTGTCTCCCCTCCTTTTTGTCTTATTTTTGGACCCATTTGTATGGAGGGTGGTGGACTGTCCTGGGGTTCAGGGAGTACACATTGGGCGCTCGGAATTCCTTTTGTCATCTGAGAGATTGGCTTGGTCACACTCAATACTTTACATCGTGAGAGCTAGAGGAGAAGTTTGTGACACTCTATTCCTTGATGACAGTGCTCCACTTAGAGAGCTGGGAGCTGCCTTCACAGGTTACACATAGCCTTTTAGTTGACCCTATTTGGGGTCAAACAAACCTTGGTGCATTACTGGAGGGAAGCCAACCCCCCAACTCATTGGGAGTGGTGTGCAGACTTCCATCGTTGCATAAACCTAGGACAGCCATTGGCCTTCCCAACTTGCCTATCCAGTTAATAACTGAATATTGCCCCCAACTGAACAATTGTTGGTTCTGCTCCAGCTCCACTCATGGACTGCCCAGAAACTGACCGCATATTTTTATGGAAGTTTGTAGGAATATTCAGTGGCTCTAACCAGTCAGTACTGCTGAATATCAGGCAGAGCAGGGTTTAGCCACTAACCAGCTAAACCCTTTTGAATATTGACCCCATCCTGTTTTAGAAAAAAAAATCTATTAATTTCTAAATTTAATTTCAGTTGTGATGGAATCATCATACCCCATACAATTTTTCTTCTAAGCAGAGCGCTCAATATTAATTTTCAAAAATTGCATGTGTGGGTGGAGAAATGGACCCATGGCTGAAGGTTCACCTAAGTTGCCTAGTACTATTGCACTGGCCCTGGGAGTCAGTCACTCAGGGTGCTTGGGTGACCTGGCCTTGCTCAGGTGAAGATACCCCAACTGACTCACTCTCCCGCCCTGCTACTTTCAAATAGCTTGTGTTTGCCCATGACCCAGCTCTGGTCTCTTCCTACCTGACTCAACACGTTTATAATGTCTTTCAGGAGCGCACAAAAAGATGCGAGCTAGCTGAAAGGCATAATAAAAGCAGTGTGTAGCCGAGCAGAAGACCTGAGATGGTTCTCTGCTCAGTGCTGCCTGGACAAACTCATAGGGTAGAAAAATTTGCTAATTAAATAAAAACAAAAAAGCTAAATATAATTTCATGGTGTTCCTTTCATTGGCAAAACAATATAACATTCAGATCTTTCCAAATGTATACCTTGAATTTGCTCTGATCAAAAACTCCACTCATTGGTCTTTAATCTAACTCCTTGGAGCATACATCTCACTCTTTGGGATGGGCTACCCTTGGCATCTTCAACAATACAGAAACAAACAAAAGGAATACAATGACCTAAATAAGAGGCAAAAAAGAATTCCACACTAACCTCATTATGAAACCCACAAATAGACCCAGGAAACTATTCGGTGTAGTTTAAACTCTCAGAAAGGAGCCAACACATGAAAAGGAGAGCATAATACACCTACAACAAATGGCAAATATCTAATAATGAAACACAACAACACCTATCACCACAAACTGCCACAGGCATTAATTTAAAAAAAACAACACACCTTAACTCAAGTGGTACATGGGGTGAATTTCAAGTACCATCCCTGGAACAAATAAATCAAATTATATCTAACCTGAACACTACCACATCACCTTCCGACCCATGCCCGGTGTCATGGATCAAAATTGCCAAGGAAGAGCTCAGTCCAATTATACACAAAATAACACAAATATCCCTCAGTCAAGGCTACATGCCACCAATTCTCAAATGGGTGACATAAGACCAATCCTCAAGAATACCTCTCTAGACCGAGATAAACCCACATCATATCGGCCAGTCGCCAGCCTACCATTCATAGCCAAAATTAGAGAGAAAACAGTACAACTACAGCTTCAAGACCACATAAACAAACAAGCTCCTCTGGATGCTCACTGGCATGGGTTCAAACCCAACCACAGTGTTGAAACCCTGCTAACATCACTCCTCAACTGTATCATTAAGGGCATAGACAACATAAAAAAGGCTTAATACTGTGATCCTCACCTCTTGCTGATACCCGTAGGTATGTAGGGTTTAAGGAGGTTAAGTTCCTTCCTGAACCAAAGTTTCACTATTTCCTGAAGCAGTGCTTGTAGGGAAATGTACTTTCTTTAAGAGTTCAATGAAGGGTAGTGTGACTCAAGTGTTTCAAGCAAAAAGGATTTACTTCCCCTCCCGGGGTGGACTTCACAAGGAATGAAGGTAACACAAATATCTTGCACTTTGGCAGAAAAAGGACAAAATAAGATATCCAACTTAAATAGCTTCAGTCAGCGTTAAACATTTTTCTTCCAGCAGATTAAACACCACAGTACTGTTTCCTACAGCTCTGTTCCCTTCTCACAGTAAGTGTGTATTTTCTTCACAGCACAATTTTAACATAGAGATATTATCTCCTCAGCCAGTGAAATCGTACAGTCCATTTCTTCCATAGGAGTATTTACATAGGATGGCTCTGTTTCCATAAATTCTACCTCTGGGGTAGGAATTGTTTGCCATGCTCCCTCTGGAGCCGCGCCCTTTTCTCCAACCCTAGGCTTTATGGTAAACTCGGGGTTTAAGTACTGTTTGAAACAAGCACTCCCATTATAGTCCCTTCCACCATAGTCCCAACCTTCCAGGTCAATAAACTCACAATTATTATTATGATTCCAGCCCTTAGGCTTACCTTGGAACCTGGCTGTGGAAGGTTTTCTCCGTGGCTTATAGATAGCTGTCGGTTCCCAACCTGACTTGTGCAAAGCAGAGTTCAACTGCCTTCCTGGCTTTTCCTTCTGTTCATAATCCAGAGAGTATTTCAGCTGACTTGGTCTGCTCCTGCTGTATCTTTGACTCAGAGCCTCTGACCTTTCCTCAGCTAGAGACTCAGTCCACCTCCTTACTGGAAGCTGGCTTTTCTTCCTCCAAGGGGACTCTGCTCGTCTCTCCTCTTGTTCACGCTCTCTTTCACTCTGGCTTTCCTCCTCACTCTCCTCTCTCCCCTCTCTACCTACTGGGACCTCTTTATGAGTCAGCTTTCCCGGGTAGGGCTCGACTCCGCCTCCTAGCAGGTGTTCTGAATTACTTTGTAACTCTCTGTTAAAATGGTAGCAGGGGCGTGTTTCTTTCTCTCGGGCTTGGTTTCCCTGACAACCAGTAGCCATGTGCTTTTGTTTATATTGCAGCCCTGCACTTTTTACCTGGTTTTTAGGAGTTTCTACAGGGCTAGAAGGACTCACTATGTCACAATACTTATCTTCTTAGACATATTGGTAGCCTTCAACACCATCTCTCACCACACCATACTGCAATGACTACAAGAGATGGGCCTCCACAATGTCACTATCAATTGCTTCCAATCATACTTCAACAACAGACAGCAGCAAGTGAAAAACTGATGGAAGAAATCAACACTCTTCAGAATGCATCAGGGCATACCACAAGGTTCATCTATATCCTCGCTACTCTTCAACCTTTACATACAGCCAATTTGTAATATCATTAAGAAACACAACATTCAATACCTGCTTTATGCCAATGATGTCATGATATTCACCACAGTCGATATACACAAACCAGATTACTCGACCATAACCGAACGCTAAGATGACATGATCACGTGGCTCAAAGACAACAACCTGAATATAAACTACAAGAAAACAGAAGCTCTCAGCATCACAAGAAACACATCATTTATTCCCCCTCACACAATAACACTACCACACAGAAGTATTACAGTAAAGAATGAAGTTAAATATCTGAGAGTCACGCCTTTGACACTGTTCCTCACAGGCGACTTATAAACAAACTGAGCACCCTAGGGATGGACCCTAAAGTTACTGCTTGGGTTAGAAATTGGTTAAGTGGGAGGCAACAAAGGGTACAGATAAATGGAGCTCACTCTGAGGAGAAGGAAGTTACCAGTGGTGTGCCCCAGGGATCTGTCCTTGGTCTGAATCTTTTTAACATCTTTGTAAATGATTTAGCGGAAGGGCTGTTTGGTAAGGTTTGCCTCTTTGCTAATGATACCAAAATCTGCAATAGTGTAGACACCCAGGAAAGTGTAGATAACATGAGGAGGGATCTAGCTAAGCTTGAAGAATAGTCTAGAATTTGGCAGCTGGGATTTAATGTTAAAAAATGCAACATCATGCATTTGGGCTGCAGCAATCCAAGGGAGTAATATAGTATAGGGGGTGAAGTACTTTTGTCCATTAAAAAAGAGAGGGACCTCAATGTGATTGTGTCTGATGATCTTAAAGTAGCTAAACAGGTAGAAAAGCTAGAAGGATGCTTGGGTGCATAGGAAGAGGAATGGCTAGCAGAAAAAAAGGAGGTGATAGTGTCTCTGTATAAATCTTTGGTGCGACCTCATTTGGAGTATTGTGTGCAATTCTGGAGACCACACCTTCAAAAGGATATAAACAGGATGAAGTCAGTACAGAGGGTGGCTACTAAAATGGTTAGTGGTCTTCGTTATAAAGCATATGAGGACAGACTTAAGGATCTTAATATGTACACCTTAAAGGAAAGGCGGAATACAGGTGATATGATTGAGATATTTAAATTCCTCTGTGACATAAATGCACAGGGGGAGAGCCTCTTTCAGTTGAAAGCAGGTTCGGCTGTGAGGGGACATGGGATGAGGGTTAAAGGGGATAGATTCAGGAGTGATATGCGGAAATATTTCTTTACGGAAAGAGTAGTGGATCCGTGGAATAGTCTCCCAGTGGAGGTGGTAGAGATGAGGATGGTATCTGAATTCAAAAAAGCATGGGACAAACATAGAGGATCTCTAAAGAAAAAAAGGGTAATGTAGTTGTTGATATGGAAGGACAGACTAGATAGGCCATGTGGTCTTTTTCTGTCATCATTTTTCTCTGTTTCTATGTAATCTCATATAAATAAGACTACAAAGAACACCTATTACAAAATGAAGATCATTCAAAAACTGAAGCCACGATTTAACCAGGAGAACCTCCGGTCCATTTGCCAAGCCATCATTACACCAGTCCTGGATTACTGCAACTCATTGTACCAAGACCTCCCAAAATACACCAACCACCCACTGCAATTGGCACAAAACACAGCAGCTTGCTCCATCACTGGATCAGCAAGACATAACCACATAACCCCTCTTCTGAATCAACTACACTGGCTTCAAATACACCCATGCACCAAGTTCAAGACAACACTCAGCATCTTCAAAATACTACAGAACACCTCAGTGGCAACCTACAAGAGTTAATCACAAGAGACCTGGACAACTGACCAAGACGAACCAATAACAAGAACATGATTATCACACCCAACGCTCACACAAAGGCTAACCAATGTGCATGCAAGAGGGCTTTCTCAATCGCTGCACCTACCATATGGAACTCACTCCCAGAAAACATCTGAGTCACTAAGGACAGCAAAGACTTCAGAAAGAAATTGAAAACCTTCTTTTGCGTAGTACAATTCTGAGCCATCACATAGCCCAACAGAAATGGACCACATCCATCCAACAAGAGACTCTGGCCCCTGAACACTACCCTTTATGATAACCATGTATATGTCTTCATGTATATAAGTTATAAGATCACATGTAAATAAGTTACTGTATATATTATTTTGTCCTATACCCCATTCCCACACTTTAGTGTTATAACGTTATAATTTAAATCATTACTAAGTTGTAATGTAAACCACTTTGACTTTAGGATAAAGGAGTATAAAAATGCTAGTTAAATAAATAAATAAAAATCTAGGGAAAAGACTCATTATAGGTGAGAAACAATGCCTTTTTCCATCAGCAAGCAGGACTAGGTCAGACATACAAGTGTGTGACTCCCAAGCTCAGGACTGCTCCATTATGCAGGATCAACCCAATCAAAAAGAAAAATGCAAGAGTTTCTGATGTTATAAAGATAGCCTGGCCATCATAGCTTGACCAAATGCAGTGATTGACTGTGGAATAATCGAGCAGTAGTAAGTGAAGGTATGAAGTATGAACATAGTTTCTTGTAACTTAGGTATAACAAAGTGCCCTAGCAACAGAAGATATGTGTTATTCTCTGCTGATTGTTCAGGAGTAGACATGCCCTGGTAGTAAAGTATATGCCCCAGGAATTTTCCAGTTGTGCACCCTGTAAGGGAATACCAGGAGGGGAGCTAAGAGATCCCAAAGGTCATAAAAGCTTGAGTTTTGGATTCTTCTCCTTTCTGTTTTTCTGACAATAGAGAACAGGAGACTCTTGAGTCAGTGGGGTCCTAGGTGCTGGTCTAGGCCTGAGACAAGGAAAAGGAGTAGAGGCTGAGTGCTATGTCAGCCCCAGTACGACCTCAGGATAGAGGCACTGGTTGGTTCCCTTAGATGTTTTTCCTGCCTCCCAACAGAAGAGTTCAGCAGTCAAGAGCCTTGAATCCTTGGAGGATCAGCCCTAAATCTTACTAGGGATTACAGAAGAGAGGGAATCTCTAAGGACCAGTACAAAAGGCTCAGAGAGGAGTTGGATTTTCTGTTTCTTGCCACCTGAGAGCAAGCATAGAGCAACAAATCTGTAATCTGCATTCTAGTGAGGTTTGGGACAGAAGCCCAAGAGGTCAGTCAAAACGGAGTTACCTGGAAAGGAGTCAGGTTGAGGTGAGAGAGAGCACCAAGAGGCCAGTTAAGAATGTGAGGATTCTTGATGTCCAAGGTTAAATCCTGGAAAGAGGAACTGCAAAGTATTAGCAGTTCACCAAAATGTGAGTGGAGTAGTTGCACCTGTGATTGGAAGGGAATTGTATGAACAAGAGGTGAAGAGGAACACAGGAAAGTAGTCTAGTATCCAGGCTACAGAGCCCTCTTCATCTGAGGAATTCACTTACACTAAAGCTGAGTGACAGCGAGAATGAAAGACTGGAAAGAAGATCACTCCTATCCAGATCCAAAGAGGGGGGCAGCTCAGTGTTAAAAGCGGAAAATTTACTACTGAGAATCAAAACAGGAGAAGAAGAGAAGAAAGCCTTAAAATTTAACAGGTCAATATTCAGACATCACAGTCGGCATTATTTTAAAATGCTGGCCATAGCATTTAAATTATCCACATATGTTAGGCAGCACTCCCTGGATAGCAAGTGATGCTGAATATATGTGAAGAGCGCTGACTGCTGCCACTCTATAGAGAGCAGCGATATTCAGCTGCTATCCATTTTAGCTAAGTGGTTTAATTTACTCCTAAATTAAACCACATAGGGTAAATTAAACCACATAGCTATGTGGACAGCAGCTGAATATTGACAACTATCTGTAGAGTTAGGTGGAATGCCCATGCTCTGCGCTGGCACTTACAGATGTTAGGCCATATGGCCACTGCAGTCAGTCATGTCCAATGCCCATCTGAAAATGAGAAGGCAACAATGAGATCTCAAATTCTAATGGAGTCAATATACCCAGTCTCTTTCTATTGAAACGGCATACCATTGACCGAAGCAACCATGTGACAATAAAATGGGGGGATAAGACGTTTTTCAGATATGTTAAGTGAGAAGAGGAAGGGAAAAAGTGGTATTCTCAGACTCAAGGGTGCAGGGGAGGAATATGTAGAAGCTGATAAGGATAATGCAGAATTGCTTAACAAATATTTCTATTCTGTGTTCACAGATGAAGAACCAGGAGAAGGACCTCAGAAAACACCCACAAACAGGAACAGAAGCGAGGGACATCTTGAACAATTGTCAGAAGACTGTGTTCGTGAGAAACTAGCTCAACTTAAAATAGACAAAGCGATGGGACCGGATAGAATACACCCTAGAATACTGAGGGAACTTAGGGACGTTCTAGCAACTCCACTGACTGACCTTTTCAATGCCTCGTTGGAGTCGGGAGTGGTGCCAAAGGACTGGAGAGAGGCTCATATGGTGCCTTTACACAAAAGCGGAAGTAAGGATGTGGTCAAAAACTACAGGCCAGTTAGTTTAACTTCGGTGGTGAGTAAATTATTGGAAACGCTGCTGAGAGAGAAAATATTGAGGTTTCTGGAGTCCAGCGGATTACAGGATCCGAGACAGCATGGATTCACCAGAGGCAGGTCTTGTCAGACAAATCTGATCGATTTCTTTGACTGGGTGACCAGGAAGTTGAACCGAGGGAGAGCCCTAGATGTGGTGTATTTAGATTTCAGTAAAGCCTTTGACACTGTTCCTCACAGGCGACTTATAAACAAACTGAGCACCCTAGGGATGGACCCTAAAGTTACTGCTTGGGTTAGAAATTGGTTGGGTGGGAGGCGACAAAGAGTACAGGTAAATGGAGCTCTCTCTCAGGAGAAGGATGTTACCAGTGGTGTGCCCCAGGGATCTGTCCTTGGTCCGATTCTTTTTAACATCTTTGTTAGTGATATAGCAGAAGGGTTGTCGGGTAAGGTTTGCCTCTTTGTGGATGATACCAAAATCTGCAATAGAGTAGGCACCCAGGAAGGTGTAGATAACATGAGGAGGGATCTAGCTAAGCTTGAAGAATGGTCTAGAATTTGGCAGCTCGAATTTAATGTTAAAAAATGTAAGGTCATGCATTTGGGCTGCAGCAATCGAAGGGAGCAATATAGTATAGGGGGTGAAGTACTTTTGTCCACTAAAGAAGACCGGGACCTAGGCGTGGTTGTGTCTGATGATCTTAAAGTAGCTAAACAGGTAGAAAAGGCGACAGCAAAAGCTAAAAGGATGCTTGGGTGCATACGGAGAGGAATAGCTAGCAGAAATAAGGAGGTGATAATGCCTCTGTATAAGTCTTTGGTGCAACCTCATTTGGAGTATAGTTTGAAATTCTGGAGACCGCACCTTCAAAAGGATGTGAACAGGATGGAGTCGGTGCAGAGGATGGCTACTAAAATGATTAGTGGTCTTCATTATAAAGCTTATGAGGACAGACTTAGGGATCTTAATATGTACACCTTAGAGGAAAGGCGGGATAGAGGTGATATGATTGAGATGTTTAAATACCTCCGTGGCTTAAATGTTCAGGGAGAGAGGCTCTTTCAATTGAAAGCAAGTTCTGCTATGAGGGGACATGGGATGAGGGTGAAGGGAGATAGATTCAGGAGTGATATGCAGAAAGAGTAGCGGATCTGTGGAATAATCTCCCATTGGAGGTGGTGGAGATGAGGACAGTAACTAAATTCAAAAAAGCATGGGACAAACACAGAGGATCTCTTAAGGTAAAAGGGGACTGTTGTGGTTGTTGATATGGAAGGACAGACTAGATAGGCCATGTGGTCTTTTTCTGTTGTCATATTTCTATGTTTCTATGTTTCTATGACCTAACATCTATAAGTAGATCCTGGCTTCTGGACATGATGCAGTAGGTTTATAATCTGTCCTGTGACAGAAGAGTTTTCACTGTGACTGTGTCTTGAACTAGTTCTGCAATTGAAATCTTTTTGTAGGTTGAAGTGTTGATTTCTCAAAGGTAATGATAAACTCTAGAGCCTGAAGCCAGTTGTTAAATTATAGGAAAACTAGCTGTCTGTGTAGGTGTATGGCCGCTGCCGTAAGCCGTTTGGTAAAAATTCTGGGTGCCAATGATGGGTAGAAAGAAGGGCTTTGTACTGATGATGGTTGGTGCGCGGGAGAAACTTAAAATATTTTCTGAAACTGGAATGAATAGGAATGTGCATATAAACATCTTTGGGATCCGGGGAGCACAGCCAGTCTCCCTTGGTTAAGCAGGGAAGGATGGAGGGAAGAGTATCCATCTTGAACTTTTCTTTGTATAGGAACAGGTTGAGGTCTTTAAGAGGGTTATTCACAGAAATAGAGAAGGTTGGAAGGGGGAGGTGGCTTTAGAGGGAAAGACAAGATGCTTTGGGACCAAGTCAGAGGTTGATCTGGTGGCACAAACTGAAATCTGAGGTGGTAGCCCAATTTGATGACACTGAAAACCTAGGAATCTGTTACCTATTACCAATTCTATGAGAATAGCTGTACCAATAGGTAGGGCAGGATGTATGTTTATTTGTTTATTTACAGAATTTGATATACCATCATTGGTTTAACATAATCGTCAAAGCAGTTTACAATACTGGAAGAGCAGAACATAAAATGATAAGCCAATATAAGACAAAAGCATATAAACACAATAGGTGTGAAAATGTATAACACAACAGTAAATTTCCAAAGACATTAAATAATAAAATAGTGAGACAAAAAGGAATACAAGGGAGCAAACAAAGAAACACCTACTGGCAACACTGTAAGCCTCTAACAGTTAATCACCTCCGAATGCTTTCCAAGAGAGTGAATTCTTCACTCCGAGTTCGAATTCTTTCAATGACTCCTCTAATTGAAGATCAAATAAGAACATAAGATATGCCATATTGAGTCAGACCAAAGATCTATCAAGCCCAGTATCCTATTTCCTACAGTGGCCAATCCAGGTAACAAGTACCTGTGAGGTTCCCAAAAGAGAGTTCAATAGGTTAGAGGCCACAAAACTGAAGGCTGCAGTGTTGGTCATTTCAAATTTGAATTGAGAAGGGGCAGGATAGTAAGTAAACTGGATTGCGTTGACCTTAATGAGTGGATGACAAGTAGGATGGGGTTCTCTTGGGGCAGTTTTTCCAAATGGGTTAGTTTTGTGCATACCATGGCAGTCATGAACCTCACTCCTATGTGGAGTATGATCTCAGTCTCTCAATTTTACTGCTAATGCTTGCCATAGTACTTGCATTGTGCCAAAGACAGCTTCCTTCTGGCATTGATAAGATGTAACACTTATGGGTAATTTGTCAAAAATTGACTCAAAATTTCTTTATCAGGCCTGTGGCTCCCATTACAATGGGAAATATTTCTGAATCGTTCTGTCACATTTTCTTGGTCTCTGACTGCATTTCTTGGTTCCAATGTAGTGAATTATATGTGTAAATAATAACATTTTGCATTTAAGTCTAAAGAAACTGGCAGCCAGGGCAATTCCTTTAGAAGAGGAGAAATATGATTTGTATGGCTTGCTCTATGCAAAATACTTGCTGCAGTATTAGTTAAAGTCTTTTAAGACTATTAGTAGAGGTACTGTACCAACAAGAAGAGTTACAATAGGCCAGTTTATTAAAGATAAAAGTATGAATCAATATGTTACGATTTTTCTTATTGTTAACTAATGCAGAGAGCAGACCAGCTTTAAAGGGGCAAAAGAATTCCTTGCTACTGTAGATATATGTGATTGGAAGGACAAGAAGGAATCTAACATAACACCAAGTGAGAAAATGCAATTTCTGAAAGGTTGAGTACTACATATGAGAGAAAGAAATACAGGAGAAGACTTCAGATTTGGAGGCATTAAGTAGAAGCTTATTTGTAGAGAGTCAATTAATGATGGCCTTGAAGGTCAATCCAATGGAATTGCCAAATGAGGAGTCCCAGGAGTGATGGGTGAGGGAGTGAGGGAGGAGTGGCCTAGTGGTTAGGACAAGGTACTTCAGGCCGGAGGGCCGGGGGTTCAAGTCCCACCTGGGGACAGCAATCTCAGGCCGGAGGGACTGGGATTTCTAGTCCTGTAGGCACTCCTTGTGGTCTTGGGCAAGCCACTTAACCATCCACTGCCCATGTTCCCTGTACGTATTAGCGTATGTGTGTCATATCCCCTTGTGTTAAATGTATCTCCCAATTGACCGCTTTGACCCGGTGAAAAGCGGGATATAAATACAGCTAAATAAATAAATAAATGGGTAATCAGGATTAGTATGAAGTCAGCAAAGAGGAAAGGATTGTAACCCAAATCTTAAAAAAGAGTGGCTAGAGAGAAAGGAAAATATTAAATAGCAAGGGGGCCAGGACTGAGTCCTGAAGGAACTCTGGATAAAAGGGAATAGCTCTTAGACTGAGTGTTATCAATAAAAACTGTAAAGGATCTAGAGACAAAGAATGAGGAGAACCATTGCTATGCAGTCAAAATTGACTAGGTTAAATGCCAAACTCAGATCTAGTTGAATTAATAGGACATTTACAACCATTCTCCCAGTGGATGCAAACCTTAATATCTGAAGGGATTCTAGCTACGACTGTACACAACAGTCAAAAATTAGAAGACTGCTCTGGTTTCATTGGTGTGGTCTTCTTCATTTGCTTTTTTGTCACTGATGAGGTTTAGTGAAGGTCAGATACTTGGCTTGCTATGACTGCCTGACAAAGGGAACAAGCTTCTTCCATGATCATAGAAATCTCTGCAATAATGGGTTATGCTCGTCCATCTAGAGGATGATGTAAATAGTGGGAGCACAGCTGAAAGGTGTTGTAAGACAGAGCAGTGGTCCTTGATGTTGTCCAGTCTTTATATATCTCTAAAAAATGGATTCAACAGTACACAAAGCATCTGCTAATCTTGTGTGAACATCCTCATGGAGGCTAGACACATGAAGCACGTGAGATAGGTTCCACACTCATCAGCCTTGACTAAAATTGCAGTCAGTTTAGACCAGATGTTCCCAAT
This sequence comes from Ichthyophis bannanicus, assembly GCA_033557465.1. Taxonomy (NCBI): domain Eukaryota; kingdom Metazoa; phylum Chordata; class Amphibia; order Gymnophiona; family Ichthyophiidae; genus Ichthyophis; species Ichthyophis bannanicus. Next base: position 725,128,422 of record CM066032.1, read on the forward strand.
ATTTTTTGTTGTATGGACCCCTTATTTACCTCCTGAAAGTTAAAGGACCCCCAGTTCATCTTTACCAGTCTTCCCAGACCCTCTACTTTCAGTGCCAAGCCTGTCTCCACTAACCCTCTTTATCTCTCCTCACCTTCCTGCTTCCACCAGTCTCTCATCCCTCACCCAACCAGTCCCTGTCTCTTTCTCTTCCTCCCCACACAGTCAGTTCTCTCCAATTTATTTTTCTCTTTTCCCCTAGCCATTCATTACCAACCTCTTTTCATTTGTCTGTGTCTTGAGCACCCCCTCTAATGGTCTCATGTACTTCCAGAGGCCTGTGGATTGAAGGTAGGGAATTACTGGTAGACTGCAATTGGGGAGGCAGCCTGGAGGCAACCTTGTTCCCTTTGGAAGATGGTATGCCTATAATGAATTATATAAAACTGATGAGCTCTTTTCTGCTGAACAAACTTCAAGTAAGAGACAACTTCATAGTGAGAGTCATTCCACATAACAGGAAGAGATGGTTCTGCGGGAATCCCCATACTCTTTGAAACATGATTCTAGTAGAATAAGCTCCAAATGAAGTGAAGAAGGTAGAGAATGTCCTTATTGTGATTCATTCTGAAGCAGACAGCAGAGGAACTCTCAGAACCTGATATGAATGAATGTTTCTCTGTGCAGGAGTAATGCCTGTGGATTGAGATGGTGTTATACTTAGCTGTTGATACTGAACAGATGGTAGATCTTTAACAAATTTGTCAAGAGCTACTGTAAACATCTTTAGCAGAACAAATATGACAGTTCTGGCTGAAGCAGCAAAACAGATGGAACAGACTCATTGGCTATCGTAACAAGAACTGGAATGGATGCCAGCAGAGGCTGGGCTGTCGACCATTGCACTGGAGATGTCTGTGCATGAAAAGGAGATCAAGACATCATCTATGCTGACTCTGTGCTCTCATTGCCCAGTGATTCTTGCACTAGGGCAGCTTTTTCACAATCTACACTGCATGTAGCACCGTTCTGTCTGTTCTGATAGGCCAACCAGATGTCTACATAAAATAAAGGTTAGCTCTACTGGCAAGCTGAAGCCTTTTCAATGATGCAGATAGCACAGGAGAGAGTTGTGCAGCCCTACATTTAGGGGCAATGCCATGAGGGAAATCTGTGCTGAGGTGCCTTTGCTTCTCTAGAATTTTATATGGAACCTTCCAGGTTGCCTTGACGTTGGTTCTGTGTGACTGCAGTGAAGCCAATTGCCCTTTAGGCTTGGAAGTTTCTATAGAGGTTTGCACCAACTTGGAGGATTCCTGGTGCTTCTCATGTGTGACTGGACTCGAGAAGGGTAATTTCATAAGAAGTTGCTAGGTAGGAAGTCCAATTAGGGCCTGTTTTAGGGGTATTTTATAAAGAGAACATAGGCACCTATGGGGTTATTTTAGAAGCCTCCCCAATTGTAAATAATGGCTTTTAAATGTGTAGATCATCTGCGCATGCAAATATCAATTTTATAAAGCTGCTATTTACAGATAGTGATTCACACCAAGCAGAAATTGCAAGGAGACGTGTTTAGACATGAAAAGGGTGCAATTTTGGTGGACCTAAAATATGTGATTAGAGCAACAGCCTAGCACCCAAGAGATTTAGGTTCAATTCCCACTGGCGCTCCTTGTGACCTTGGGCAAAAGTCACTTTACCCTCCATTGCCTCAGAAGAAAAGGCCTTTCAAACTACTTCTGGCCATATCTTACCAAGAAAACCCAAGAGCTTCTGGGTCCACCAGGAGTCAGCATTGAATTCACAAATACACCAATCTCAATTGCAGAAGGAAGAAAAAAGGATAAATACCACACACAAAAATACTGCATTCCAAAAAATAGCTCGAGAGAGAAAATATTAATAAAGGAGAAAAAAGGATCTCAGACTAAATCAACCAGCTGTCATAGGCATGTGTATTTTAAATCCTTAACATCCGCTCACTGCATCAATGATCCAAAAAAGCTCCTTTAATCATGCATTTTCAATTAATATAGCATTTTTCAATATTCATCGGCCAATTTTCAATGGATACTAAATGCTTAATTTCTTCTTGTACTGTTATGGATTCTTAATAAACCAAAAGTGAAACTGCTTTTCCACCCTTTGAAGCATGCACTGAAGCTTATATAGACCAACCAAACATTCTGTACCAACTGTGCAAAACAGCACTTATCTTTATCAACAACCAGGAGCTTCCCCAATGCCACTTCTGACGCCACTATGGGTGTTTTGCCGATGCTTCTTCAGGGGGTTATAAATCCTCTCCCCCCCCCCTCCAAGCTTTTATTAGCATCAATGGTAATCTTGTGAGTAGAAATGATCCCCATTCTCTCTTGCTCATGATGGAATCCTAGTTCAAAATGATGCTCGTTTCCACGTAGTGTAATCTCACAGTTTCTACTGATACGGGTCAGGTTATCCTTATTTGACAGTTTGATCCCTAGCAGTAGTACCATGAGACTACCATGAGCAGAAGTAACTGGGGACCACTCCTACTTTCACTAGACTACCAGGGATCCAGGAAGAATTAGAAAGGATCGGGGTGAGGGGTGTGATGGATTGTTCTGTGTGTGTGTGGGGGGGGGTTCACTGAGGGGGACCTGGATTTCAGGGAGAGGTCTGTAATGGGAGGTATGGATGCTGGAGGAGTGTTCGGGTGAGAATCTGGATGTCAGGTGTGTGATTGTCAGCTGGTACTTGGGTGGTACAAGAATAAATGCAGCTGCTTACATCTACATCTGCCCAGTTACCATGCCTACCCTTCGCTAACTTAAAAGTAGGCATGAGCATGCTCTGTGCCTACTTCATACACGTGCAATCCCTGGAGCAATTTTATAAAATCCCTTTTGCATGGGTAAAATAAAATTTACCCGTGAGAAAAAGATTATAAAATTACCCCCTTAAAGCCAATGCACAGAGAGGTAGAGGCAGCATCCACCGAGGAAGATCCACTGGAGTCAGACAATCTCTTCACAGTCAAATGTTCTCCTTTCTTCTGGGCCAGCAGGAATCTCTTCTCTGCCTCCTAGTGATGGTGGAGGAAATGTGGGTAGTCCTTTCGGACTCACACGGATATCCTGTCACTGTGCTTGCAATCAGCTTATTTATGTTCTGAACCTAGACATATCAAAATAATTGTCAAAATTCTAGATATTTCTTCTACACTGATGACATAGCCAGAACCCCCCTCCCCCCCACACCTTCTGGCTTCATTTGTGACATACTCCACAGAGATAAAAACAAGCAAAAGGAAATCTAGCTAAACAAAAATGCAACGTGTGCCTTTGAATCAGTGCTGACTCTTGATGACCCAGCAGCTCCTGGGTTTTCTTGGCAGTGTGACTGGAAGTAGATTGCCAGGCCTTTCTTCCAAGGCAATGGGAGGTGAAGTGACTTGCCCAAGGCCACGAATCGTGCTAGTGAGAATTGAGTCCTTGTCTCTTCCTTACCAAGCCAGTGCTCTAACCACTAGGCTACTCCTCCACTCCTATCTAGCTAAACATCCCTCCCTTTTTTATTTTTTAGAAATGACAAATGATGTTAAAGATAACCAGAGGTGATAAAATAAAATCTCTTTGAAGATGAAAGAATTTTGTTTCCCTGTCCAGTTGACAGAGCGGAAAAAAAACAATACTCAGGGGACCGAGGAGACCTCTGTGCACAGGAAGGTCTGTGCATGCTCAGAACTTTATACTTAGAGCTGAGCTCGGAGAGAGCTGTTTCATCCTTGAAACACTGGATAATGCCATCCACTTGTGTGCCTGACTCAATCCTGCTTGTTCACGGTAAACTTGATATTCATTTCAAAGGTGCAATGTGCTACAAGGAAGCACATTTTCTAAATATCGAAAAACATTGCTAGTAGAAAAAGGTGACCTTTCAGCTCTAAGTCATAAGTTTTCACACTACGGGGGATGTTGCAGGAATTTCTGCTTATGCAGATGAGCGATACGTAGGTAAGAAGCCAAAGGAAAGAAAGAATGATAGCACTTTTGTTACTGACATCTTGTAACTTGTTTTTCCACTCTATCAAAAATGAACAGCACTGGCTGCAGAAAACAGAATCTAAGCACTCTACACCTGCATGGTGACTGATGCATGAACGCCGCTTGGTTTTAAATACTTTGGAATTCAACGATTTAAAAGAACCCATAAGGATTTCATCACATAAATAACAAATGATATTGAAGTATAATTTATGACTGTGCACCAACATTTTGCATTTTATTTTCACAGTAAGATGATGTTTTGTTAAAATGGATTACTGGAAAAGAAAGGCCTTTCGTCTCAGACGTGTGGAAACGTTTATCTGCGTAAATTTCCATATGACAGTGCCAGACATACCCAACTGGAGCCAAATCTCGCTCTCAACTTATAAAAAATATGCTGTGGGCTGAATCTCTATTTGGCCATTTGCATGATTCTCTCTTTTCTTCCAAAACAGTACAGGAGCCCCCTCAAAGGAAGCTGATCACCAAATAAACTCCTTTCCTAGATTCTCCTGAATGCACTCTGTTATGTTGATACTTCTGCTTTGGACATGGCATATAGTTGACCTTAGGGGACTTCAGACCCGGACAATAAGTCATTTGGGCAATCATGCTCTCAGTGAGGAGGCAAGATGCCAGCATTCTTTATCGGAGACAGGGGCCAATGACTAAGGTTTCTGACAAGGTTCCGTTTCAGGAGTTATTTGGTTGCTGTTTCTCAGCCTAAAGGCAGCTCTGGCCATTGGGTCACTCCCTTGCTGGATATGGGAGACAGGTCTCAACACTAAATGTCAAGATAAACTATTTCAGGCTGGCTTGCCACTAACTTCAAGATTCATGCCATAGGGGTCAGTTAGTTTACAGTATAATTACAGGAAAATTAGGAGATCAAATAAATTCTACCTGCATTTATTTGCCTGGAACTCAATGTACATTTCCAGGATTACAGCCTCCTGTGCAACTGGGCAAGATATTAGAATGATCCCTTTCCTTGATCCTACTAAGTAGACGTCAAAAAGTTCATGCTTGCTCGAGAATCAATAACTGCATTCTGTGAAGTTGGGAAATGGAGGTTCATCTGGACCTTTAGATGTAGGGAGGCACATCCAAGTGCAATCTGGGATGTCAAAGCTAGAACATCTGAAAAGAAAAGCAGGCACGTGCAAGCTCAAGCATTATTTCGGAAACATGGATATACCCAATATGCATGCATATCAAATGTCTATATAGATGTCCCCAGGACAGCGTTTCAGAACCAAGACATCTAATAGCACAATGGTGAGAGTAGTGGCTTAAAAGCAGAGTGGTCAGTAGGGCTGGCCCATCCATTGAGCAAGAATGTTGTTCACACAGGTCTCTGCACTTCAGGGTTTGCAGAGCTGGCTTCAGAGGGAGTTGGGAATGTCAGAGACCCTGGCTTGCTTCTGCACAGTCCTGGAGTGAATTGCAGCTTGCTCCTTCAATTGCGCTGTGTTCATGTGAAGTCCACTGAGTGCCGGGAAACAGGAAATGACCTTTAACCTTTCCTGACACTCAACGGGCTTCAGATAAACATAGCACACTTGAAGGAGCATGCTGCAATTCACTCAAAGACTGAGATGAAGCGAGCCGTGGCCTCTGGCATCTTTGGCTCCCTCGTAAGCCACTCAGACAGATACGGAGCTCTTCAGGGTGGGGGTGGGAGCTATGATAAGACTGGAAATGGCTGATGGGGAGCTAGGAATAGAAATGGGCTGATGGGGGGCAAAGAAAGGACTGAAATTGGGATAATGTGGGGCTTGGATTGGAAATGGGCTGATGGGAAGCTGGGATAGATTGGAAATGGCTGATGGGCAGGGGCCAGGAATGGAAATGGGCTGATGGGGTGGCTTGGACCTGAAATAGGCTGGTGGGGGGCTAGTATAGGACTGGAAATGGGCTGATGGAGGGCTGGGATAGAACTGGAAATAGCTGATGGGTGGGACTAGGATTGGAAATGGGCTAATGGGGGCAGGATAGGACTGAAAATGGACTGATGTGGGGCTTGAACTGGAAATGGGATGATGAGAAGCTGGGATAGGACTGAAAATGGCTGATGGGGGATGGGATAAGACTGGAAATGGGATGATGGGGGGGGGGCTAGGATAGGACTGGAAATGGCTGCTGGTGGGGCTAGGAATGGAAATGGGTTGATGAGGAAGGATGGGAGAATGGGACTAGAAGGGAGCAGGGGAAAATATATTTTGTGTGGGAAGGAAGAAAAATCTACAATTGGCCGGGTATTAGGAGAGTAACTGGGGATTGAGGGTGGAAGGGTAAAATTTGAGTGGATGGAAAAGAAATAGAGAAAGAAATGTAGGAAAGAGCAAAAGGGGACGATCATTTTGTTAAAGCAGATGTAGAGAGAGAATGGAAAAAAAACTAGAAGAGAGAAGAAAGGACAAATGGACAATAGATAATGGAGAGCTGACCGAAGACACAAAGAAACGAGAAGAAAGTGACTGGAGCAATTGCAACTGAAAAATAAAATGCCCAAACAAAAAAAGCAGAAAAATACTTTTGTATTTTGAATTTATTAACTGGAATATGTCAGGTCTGGGAAATGTGCTTGGCTAAGATCTTTGCATTTGTGTTTAGCACAAAAGGAAATTAATTTGTAATTTTATTTCTCCAGTATTGTTGTACATTCCATGTTTGGCTTTTGGGGTTCCCAGTTTAATTATTGCCGTCATATTTCTAAACTGCGATTCCTTGTTCTTTGTTTGGTGATGGTCTATTTCTGCATGTGTAACCAAGCTGTTCATGTAGTTTCTATTTGACAGTGCTACTTGTTCTCTTTCCTTAGTAGGAGATGCATTGGTATTCTCTGAGATGTATTGGTTTAATATTTGCAGTGTTGCCTTTTGATAGGTAGGGTTTGGTGCTTTGTGAGTCCTGATAGTGCTGTTATGATATGGTGGGTTTGCTATGGGTTTTAAATGGGCAGTGTTTATAGTACTTCCTAATGTGCCTGGCAGTTGGCACTGGAGTATAGTAATGTAGAAATCTGGTAGTCTTTCTTTATCCAGACACTCAAGAAGAGGCATGTTTGCTAAAAGTTAGTACATGTTAACATTATACAAATATTTATGCAAATGAGGCCCCGCAATGAGTCTGTGCACATGGCTCCACACTCCCTTTGGGCAGCCCCCGATGGTCAGAGTTCAAATCCCAGTGTTCAGATCTAAAGCTAGTTGCTTAATTCTCCATCTTTTCTACACTATCTGGATATTTTAAGGTGAAAACAAACACTTTCCTGATGCCTATTCATACCTAGAATGGTTATAAACATCAGACATGTGCCAGTAAACATCTCTGACTTTTCTGAGATCAAATGGGGACGTGTAAGTACATTGTCCTCCATGGACATGCTTCGGCCACACCCCTGTGCCTACTTGGACATCCCTGCACTGGAGATGTCTGCAAAGTCATTTGTGGAATGGCTACAGAGGCATGTCCATGGTTTTGACATTGACATGCACATCTTCAGACGTCTAAATCATGACTAAACCTTTTAAAATGACCCTCTGAGTCTCCTAGGCTGCTCTGGATGAGGAGGCTTGGAAGATCAGATGCCCATGGGTGGATACTTGCCTAAGAGATTCCCCTGCTTCAGAACCTAGGTTGCGATGTTTCCCACAGACAGGGCCAGCGTGTCCATCAGGAGAACTAGGCAGCCACTTAGAGTGCCAATGGCCTGGGAGTGCGCTGCTCCCGCCTCTCTCTAGGACCTAGAGCAGCAGCAATGGTGAAAAACAGACTCACAGTGCTTACCTTCAACCCATGGCACTATGAGGCCCAATGCAACAGGAAGTCAGCATTGGGATTCGGTGGGGGCGGAACAGAAACAGCCTCGCAGCACCATAGCTTGAAGGTGAGCACTGCAGGGCTGTTTGTCACCATTGCCATCACTGCGGGTCCCGGAGAGGTATGGCAGTTGGCTCAGGAGCCGGGGGAGAGGGGCATAAAGGATGGGATTCACCTACGGCACCTCATCTTCTTGTTCCTGCCCTGCCCATAGACCATATCTGAATGCAAGCCTCTAATTAGGTGAGCAGTTAAGGCACTGATCTTTCTTTGTGCCTCCATAGGCAGCCCCCAGTTCTTACTGACAACTGATCCTGACAGGATGTATCAATATTTATTTATTTAAAAATTTATACACCACTAACCCTGAAAATCATTCAACGTGGTTTAAAATAAAAACAAAAAATGCAACATAAAACCCTACTAATACATAAATAAAAAACAATCAGGAAAAATTAGAGGGCTCAATATTCAAAAAAAGCTGTGTTCTTACATTAGGCTACTAAATGTGTTCCCTATTTTCAGCTTTAAATTCATCTTAATTTAGCAGCTTAAAAGTTATGCTTATAAGTTTAGGACTGCCATTCATTTGCCTAGATTTATGAGCCTAATTCATGAGTCTGAAAATCAATGCTAAACTCCTAACCTCATTTTCCTGCCCTAAATATGCCCTCATTGCCACCCACTTTTTATGCTAATGAATTTAGGAGTTTAGTGAAATTGTCAGAGAGGCCATTTTAGGAGCATTAATCCTTTGACTATCAGGTCCTTAAAATCTACAACCTAGGGAGGCGGAGCCTAATGCCGAGCGGGACAGACGGCTAAGGTCGGAGCTCCTGCGGAGCGAGACTGAGAATCCTGTAAATTGCTGACTGCAGTAGGATTTTGTTGATTCGCCACAGCGGAGTGCACTAAGGGATATGTCTGGCCCCAAACCTGCAAGGCTAGACTTTGCTGCAGCGCAAAGTAACAGTGCAAAACGCACTAAGACCGAGCCTCCCTCCCCCCAAAAAATGGCGGCTGCCCGGGAACATCCGCAGCCTGAGGCCCTGCAGGAGATATTAACTGAGCTGCGGGGGATGAAGGAAATGATGCAGGCTAACGGAGAATCCTTAGCACAGATGCGTGAAGACCTCGGGGAAGTGAGAAGCTCCTTAGAGAAACTTTCAGTGCGCCAGGAGAAGGTGGAGCACATGGTAGCGGCGCATGAGGAGCGGCTGCGGGTCGTCGACAGGCAAGCGAAGCAAATCCGCTCTTTGCAGCGGGAGCTTGAAGATGGCAATAACAGGGCCCGCAGAAATAATATTTGTATTGTGGGTGTGCCGGAAGGTGCAGAAGGGAAAAACATGATCACCTTCTTGCAGAAAATGGTCCCGATGGTGTTGAAGCTCTCTTTTGCTATGCCCTTCGAGATTGACAGGGCTCATAGAGTACCATCGCAGGTCCAGCTTACTTACAAGAAACCTAGGCCAATTATCCTGAGGGCTCTCCGATACCAGCAGGTGATGGAAATAATGGAGGCAGCACGTTCCCATTCGCCGGTAGAGTTTGAGGGCCACCGGTTGTTTTTTTATCCAGACTTCGCAAAGAGCACCGTGGATCGCCGCAAGAGGTTTCTGGCACTGAGGCCACGACTCCAAGGCCTGCAGGCCCGATTGGCCTTTTGTATCCTGCCCGGCTGCGCGTAACTCTCCACAATCAGACCAGAACTTTTGATGAGCCTGAAGCTCTGCATCTTTACCTGGAAGAGCACGAAGCAGCAGTGATGAGATGATGGAGTTGATTGCTAGCTGAGTGGCTGGTTTTGTAGCAGCTCGTGCCAGAGGAAGGGGAGAAGATACTTTGTGAGAAGCGGTGAACTGGACATTGGCTTACTTGTTTTTGACATTGTGTGTTTTCTCTTATACTCAGGTTGGGGGTTTCTGTATTTTATGAGGGGTGAGTGAAGGTTGGGTGGGGGGGTTCAGTGTGTTGTTTCAGGGCACTTATTTGTATGCTTGGATTGCAGTCAGCTAAGCTGGAACGAGACTCTCGCCCGCCGGGGCCATCCGGCTCGTCTTGGGCTCGCCCAGTTTTTTCTTGGTTATTGGGGTATCCCCGGGGCTTACTAACATGAATCTATGGTGTGGGCGGATTGGGCCTATATATTGGGATCAGGTGACATGGGTGCTGAAGGGTAGGGGGCGTAGATTTATATGTGTGTGGAGGGCATGGAGTGATTCAGTGGGAGGCGAGGGCAAGAGAATTGTGATAGTACTCCAGGTGGTGTTGCCAACAATGCTTCGGATGGTTGATAAGTGTATGGGATGGCACAATTAAAAATTCTCTCTTTGAATGTTAAGGGTATTAACAGCCCCCTTAAGAGAAAGAAAATAATCACTTATGGTAAGCAGGAGCGGGTTGATATACTGCTGCTTCAAGAAACCCACTTGAATAGAAATGAATCTTTGAAACTCAGCATCAAGCCCTTCACGTTGGTTGCATTTTCAGCTGCAGTGAGTAAACGCAATGGAGTGGCGGTCCTAGTTAGAAGCGCTCTTGCTCCACAAGTCTTGCAATCTCGCCCAGATGCGGAAGGGCGGTGGGTAAAGGTACAACTTAAATTGGGTCTTTTTGACTTGACTATTATGAATGTTTATGGCCCAAATAGAGATTGTCCAGAGTTCTTTAATTTTTTGGCCAAAGAGGCACACTTGGTCAGGGAGGAACATTTCCTTTTGGGAGGGGATTTTAACCAAGTGCTTGATCCCCTGACTGATCGGAAGCCACCTAGAACTTCCAATTCCTCGAAGGCATTAACAATTTTTACATCGTTGATTCGGGACAGGGGACTGATTGATGTGTGGCGTCTGCTGCACCCAAGAGATTTGGAGTTTACCTTTTTTTCTTCACCGCATCAGTCCTTGTCGCGGATTGACTTGCTCCTGGTTACTAGGAAACTGTTGCCCAACATAGTAACTGCTACTATCCATCCAGCACACCTGTCCGATCATGCGGCAGTCTCGCTTTTGCTAGAAACTACGCAGGCGGCTCCTAATTTTCCTAGGTGGTCCTTTCATAGATCCCTGGTTGCGAATGAAGAATTTTGTTTATACATTCGAAATGCGATATCTGAGTATTTTCAGTTTAATTCTTTGCAGGATACTGCACTGTGGGCCTGGTGGGATGGCTTTAAGGCCTCCATGAGAGCTAATATTACGAGTTTTGGTATAGCGCAGGCCCGGGCAAAGAAGGAGAAGCGCAAGGCTCTGGAGGCTCAGATTAAAGCTGGGGAACGGGTCCTAGTGGCAAGGTCTGATCCCTGTGTGCTCTTGCGGTTGCAGCGTTTGCGATTACAGTATGATGTGTTGTTATCGGATGAAGTTGAGCGTAGTATAAAGGCGCAGAACAGTGTTTATTATTGGGAGAGTAACAAGGCTGGGAAGTTGCTGGCCAACTCCCTTAAGGCACGGCGGGAGGCTAATCATGTAGCAGCGCTTAGATGCCCCCTGAGGGATCAGCTGGTAGTCACTGATGAAGATATCGCAGAGCTTTTTAGAAGGTTCTATGCTAAGCTCTACTCTTCTGAAGTCACCTTTGCTCAGAGTGACTTTGATGGTTTTGTGCATGAACTGCAACGGCCCATATTAGACGGCAGCGACTCTGCTATGTTGGGCGCGCCGATTTCTCAATCGGAGATCCAGCAGGCTATCCGGTCGTTGGCTTCGGGTAAAGCGGCGGGCCCGGACGGGCTTCCAGCTGAATTTTTTAAAGTATTTGCTAAGGATTTGGTTCCCTATATGCAGCAGTACTTTTTTGCGGTTGGGTGAGGGGCTTGCGGCTGGGGGTACATTTGCGCAAGCTAATGTGATTGTGCTGGAAAAGCCTGGGAGAGACCCGCAGCAAGTAGGCAACTACAGGCCTATCTCCTTATTAAACGCAGATTATAAGATTTTTGCAACTGTATTGGCTCAGCGATTAAAAGAAGTATTGCCTAAGCTGATTCACCCAGACCAATGCGGATTTGTTGCAGGGCGCTCGACGGCGGATAATGCGAGACTGTTGTGTCATATTTTGGCAGGCGCAGAAAACATCAGTAGTCCCTTAGTGGGGCTGTCTTTGGACGCTGAAAAGCTTTTGATCGTTTAGAATGGCCTTTTCTGTTCGCGGCTCTCAGGTGGTTTGGAGTAGGGGAAGGTTTCATTGTGTTGCTTACGGTTCTCTATACTCACCCAGTGGCCAAGGTGTGTGTTAATGCTACCCAATCGCGGGATATTTGTTTGGAAAGAGGCACTCGGCAGGGCTGTCCTTTATCCCCGATGCTTTTTGACTTGGCCCTTGAGCCATTAGTCTTGTGCGTCCGGCAGTCGTTATCAATTAAGGGGGTTCAGCTAGGCACTAGAGAAATTAAACTGTCGGCATACGCTGACGATCTCTTGCTTTTTACAGAGCCGGCGTCAGTGCCGTGTGTGCTTGAGCAAATGGATAGGTACTCTAGGCTTTCTGGCTACAAGATTAATTGGACAAAATCGGTTGCGTTCCCACTAAATTCTTATGTTCATGGGGAAGATATGGCCCAATTCCCATTCATGTGGGAGACGAAAATGGTGAAATATCTGGGAGTTTATTATTGCCATCCGCTAGAGGAAACGATGAAGTATAATGCCAGTATGCTCGTCAACAAAGTGCGGGAGATGGTTACTAGGTGGTCCCCTTTAAATTTGTCTTGGTGGGGTAGACTGGAGACAATTAAAATGACTATCACCCCTAAGGTCAATTATGTGCTCGAAATGCTGCCAAGTCTTTTTCCGAGCTCAGTATATCAACAACTGGAAAGGCTGCTGACGCATTTTTTGTGGGGAGCTAAGCCCCCCCGGATTGCTCTTAAAAAGCTTAAAGGTAGCAAAGAAGTGGGAGGAGTGAAATTTCCTGACTTTCGTCTATATCACCTGGCATTTCTGTTGAAACAGGGTTCGGGCTGGGCTGGGAACGTTTCTGCTCAGAGGCCAGTTTGGCTGGACGTGGAGGAGACTCTCCTGGCACCATTCCCGCTTCAGTACCTCCCTGGTATGCTGATCCCTGAGGGAAAGAGATGCCCCCTGATGATAGCGGACACACAATTGGCTTTTCGTGCTCTGAGTAGTGCCCTAGGGGTGGAGGGCCAAGAGACCTTTGACCTTCTTCCCCTATGGTTTAATCCAATTTTCAAAATACAACGAAAAGCATTCGCTTGGAGTAAATGGTATTCTCGAGGGGTGTGGGTTCTTGGGCAGCTGTTGGCGAAGGGGGTGTGGAAGCCGTTTGAGAGATTGCAAGAGGAGTATGGCCTCCCGGGCTCATTGTATTTTCAATGGCTGCAACTTAAACATTGTGTCAGTAAGGCCGGGATTGAGCTAAGTAGACCGCGGGTTGGGGTAGGGATAATTGGCACTATCCAGCAGGTGAGGGAGCAGATAACTGGGAAAGGTGCGGCTTCATATTATTATGACTTGCTGTCCCAGCAGAAAAGTCCGCCGGTTAGTAGTACGCAGCAGGGATGGGAGCTTGATGCTGAGTTTTCCCTTTCGCCGCCTGATTGGCGACGATTTTGGTCAAAGCAGACAAGAATCTCTAAATCTGCTGCGATCACGAAGACCTTGTTCTTCTTTGCTCATAGAGCTTACTATACCCCAGCCAGGGTTAGCAGATGGGGCAAGGGGGAAGAAATGCGGTGTTGGTCTTGCCACGGTGGACAAGGCACGCTTGCCCATACGGTCTTTGAATGCTCTTGTTTGAAAGATTTCTGGTTAAAGGTCTGGAAGCGGATACAGCTGGTCTTGGACTTTCGCGCTGTGTTGTCCTGGAGGATCATATGTTTCCGCTCCCTTGCTGCTATTCCGACATTACAAAAGAACTGTTTCTTTTTACTAGATTTTATGTTAGGGATTGCGATATACCTGATTGTATCTAATTGGAAACACACCTATGATGTTAATTGGGTGTCGTGGTGGAATCAAGTTTGCTTGTATAGCAAGTATGAGCAAATGCCTCGTAAAGGAGTTCAACAGTGGTCTACTTCTACACCACGATGGGCCGCTTTGCGAGAGTTCATAGAAAACTGTGCTACTCGTGCTGCTTACTAAGCCGGGTAGGCGGGAGGTGGGTAGTGGCTCCCATGTGTATGTTCTTTGGGGATATGGGGTCTGGAGGGCCTAGTCCGCGTTTTGGATGGTTGTTGATATTAGTAAGCTCCCGGGGGGGGGGGGTTGGTGGGGGGGGTTTAGGATGTGGGCTATAGATATCTGGGGTTAGGTTTTTGTTAGGGCGTGGGTTTAGTTATTTTTTTTTTGTTATTTAGGGGGGGAGGTTTTTTGTAACTAATGGGTATGTTTCTGTTTATTTTGTAAAATGTTATAAATAAAGATATAAAAAAAAAAAAAAAAAATCTACAACCTAGACTGGGAAAAGAAAAGTTTTCTTGGAGAATTCAAGTGGAAATCTGTTCCATATTCCTGGTGCTATCACAGAGACAGCTTGAGATCTCTTAACGCTCCAAGCAAACCTGGGAACCTGTTGGAATCTCCAATAAGCAGTCTTGTCTAGATCTCAAAGGTCTGGAAGGCTAATAACAGCACATTCTCTGGGCTGTTTCTCCAAATGGGTTAGTTTTTAGCATACAATGACAGTCATAAACCTTATTTTTAAGTCAGGGTATGTGGAGTATAATTTCACTATCTCAAACTTACTGCTAATGCTCAGTGTAGTATTTGCATCATGCCAATGAGAGCTTCCTTCAGGAGTTCGTAAGATGTAACATGTATGGGTAATTTGTCAAGATCAGTGCTTCCCAAACCTTTTACCGATGTGATCCCATTTTGGCAGCTAAAAATTCACGAGACCCCCAGATTGTAACCAAATCAATTTTTCACTGAAATAATATAAATATATAAATATGTAAATCTGTGCTTTTTAAAAGTAATCATCTGATCTATTCACCGTTCCTGAGGCATACAGCCTTGCAAATTGCACCACAGGTGCAATTGGAGCCTTCTTTTCTACCATTGCAGCCATGTCTCCTGCTGAGCTGGTTGGCGCCTTTTTTCTTTGCTGAAATTCAGCAAAGCAGGAAGCAGCGGAGATCAGGCAGTGGGTAAGAAGGTGCAGAAGACATGATGCTGACTTAGGTAGCCCTGCAGGGGGAGCTATTTCATGCGCTGCTATTTTGCAGTTGAGCTGTCTCCTTCATGGTCTTGCCTGCATGACTTCAGTCAGTGATTGAGTGACTGAGGGCAACATGTGTGTATATTTGTGCATTATGCACGGGCTGAGTGACTGGGGTGTGTGTATTTTTGTGTGATTGGGGTGAGTGTGTGTGCTGAGGCTGAGCGACTAGACTAGATATACTATGGGTGTATGTGTGTGGGTTCAGGGGCTGATTTCTCCAAACTCATTCCCCGCTCTATACTCCCCTTCTTGCCCAGACTCATACTTTCCTCCTTTCACTCACACCACATGCTCATGCTCCCCCCAACACATTCTCCCCCAGACATAACCTTCCCCTCCACACTAGCCTCATCTTGCCCCATCCAAGTCTTGCCCCCAAAATAGCCATCCCAACAAGGTTCCTCCCCCTCTATACTTGCCATTCTGCCAAGGTTTATGCCTCACTCATCTCACCCTCTGCCATACCCCTTTGCCAAACTTACCTCCCTTCCACAATCTCCATTCCAGCCAGACTCATGCCTCACTCAGGTGCCCCTTAATCATACTCCTCCCCCAGAGTTACCTCCCCTCCATGCTGGTCCTCTCCAACTTTCTTGCCCAACTCTAGTCTTGCCCCAACAGGATTTCTCCCTCTTAACCATACATCTTCCCCTGCGCACTGGCCCCCCTTCAACACTCTTGCAGATCTCAAGTACCACCACCAGGATAATACACCCCTGCCCTCCCGGATTCTTGCTTGTCTATTTCAGACTCTCTTCCTGCCATTCCCTTGTCAATACCATCATGTAGTACATCAGTTAACAAGAGGGGAAGGAGCAGAACTAGGATGCCTCTGGCAGCACAATGAAATGGGATAATCATGCTGCTATCTGGCAATTTCTCTGAATAAAGTTTACTCTTGTTAGGAATTGAGCAACTGAGAGAAATGTGATTGCTCACATAAACAGTGAAGCCATTTTCCTTATATGACTGATCACTTTGCTCAGCACGCAAAGCAATGGTTTCCTTCAGAGCAATTTTTCCACGTGGGTTAGTTTTGCGCACACCATGACAGTCATGAACCTCACTCCCAAGCCCTGCTTGCCATTTTGTGTCCTATCCAAGGCTTTCCTCCTCTTAATTATGGCAGCCCTTTTCCCTTGATCCATTGCTATTGAAGAAAACGTCCTTCGTCTGATGTACATATACCTGTTTGGCTGCTGCTCCTGCTCTAGATACCACAGCTAGCACTTCTTGAGTCTTCCCCACCCCGGTTGCATTCTCCAGCTGCGTCTCCCTGTACAATGACCACAGACCCACATTCAGCAGGAAGACTAGGGCCATCAGTGCTAGCCTGAGTGCCTACAAGAGCCGCTTTTCCTTCTCTCATTTGAGTGCGTGCTTTGGGGTCACTGTGGCTGAGAAGCTTGGGAAGGCAGCAACATGAAAAATTCACAACTGGCAGGCAGAGAATGTTCTGAGGTGGCAGCAGGGCCAATTTAAAAAGGCCTAGGGCAGTGGCTTGGCAAATAATTAAGAATTGGGACAGGTGGCAGTGACTGTTTCTGCTAGAATTAGGCCTGGAGGTGTGGGCAGCAGCAGTGATGGTGGTGGGCAGTGTAAAATTTCAAAATAAAAGGAATTACATCTAGATTACCAAACTTTAAAAAACAAGTGGTAGCATAGACATTGGAAAAGGGGTGCACAGGGGCCCTGGCCCCACCAAACGTTTGCTGCTGCTACTGGGGCTTCACCTATTTCGGGCCGCAATGATCCAATCTCCTATGGGCAGAAGTAGAGGAAGGCTGGTGATCTCGACCCGGCAAGCAGCTCTTCTGCCTGCAGGGATCCCATCCCCCATGGACAGAAGAGCTCTGCGCTCATGGCACAGATCCCTCCTGTCTGCTTGCAGGAGAGCAGATCCCTGCAGGTAGACACAAGGGAAAGCCGTGATTGCAACCACATGTTCACACCCCCTCCATCTAACATCATGTTCTGATGCCTCTGAGTGGTAAACACACTTCAAGATGGGCAGCAAACTTCATGCTCTTCACTTTCCATGCATTGCTGTTTTGAAAATGCGCGCTTGCTGGGGTTTGCTTTGTGGCCACATGGTTCCGCAAGTATTTTTTTGAAATTTTTGCACTCTGCATACAGCAGCGATCTCAAATTAAGATTTTGCAACCCTATTTGGGGTCACAACCCATAGTTTGGGAACCATTGGCCAAGATGTACTTGGAAATTCTTTATGAAGCCTGTGGCTCCCAATATGATGGGAAATATTTCTGTGTTCATTCTGCCATATTTTCTTGGTCTCTCACTGCATTTCTTGGTACTTCGGGATCTTCTGCTTCTTCATGTGATTCATAGAATAATCATTTGCAACCGACACCCCTATGATCAATGTTGTTCTGGTGATATTGCAGAAAGGCTGTCTGGTAAGATTTGCCTCTTTGCAGACACCCAGGAAGGAGTAGATAACATGAGGAGGGATCTAGCTAAGCTGGAAGAATGGTCCACAATTTGGCATTTGAGGTTTAATGCTAAAAAATGCAGGGTCATACATTTGGGCTGCAAAAATCCAAGGGAGCGGTACAGTGTAGAGGGTGAAGTACTTCTGTCTATGAAAGAAGAGCAGGACTTGGATGTGATTGTTTCTGATGATCTTAAAGCAGATAAATAGGTAGAAAAGGCAATGGCAAAAGCCAGAAGGATGTTTGGGTGCATAGGGAGAGGAATGGCCAGCAGAAAAAAGGAGCTATAGTGCCTCTGTATAAGTTTCTGGTGTGACCTCATTTTAAGTATTGCGCATTTCTGGAGACCACACCTTCAAAAGGATATAAACAGGATGGAGTCAGTGCAGAGAGTGGCTACTAAAATGGTTAGTGGTCTTCATTATAAAGCATATGAAGACAGACTTAAAGATCTTAATATGTATACGTTAGAAGCAGTGGTTCTCAACCCAATCCTCTGGGATCTACAGGCCAGTCAGGTTTTCAGGATATCCACAATGAATATGCATGAGATGGATCTGCATACAATGGAAGCAGTGCAGGCAGATCCATCTCATGCATATTCATTGTGGATATCCTGAAAACCTGACTGGCCTGGGGGTCCCAGAGGACTGGGTTGAGAACCACTGCATTAGAGGAAAGGCGGGATAGAGGAGATGTTATAGAGATGTTTAAGTACCTCCATGGCATAAATGCACAAGAGGGGAGCCACTTTCAATTGAAAGCAAGCTCTACTATGAGCAGGCATTGGATGAGGGTGAAAGGGGATAGAATCATGAATAATATGCAGAAATATTTCTTTATGGAATGAGTGGTAGATGCATGGAATAGTCCAACGTCCTGATGCAGCAGCAATACTCAGGCCGAGGTGCCCAGGGGAGGGGGCAGTGGACCTTACAGGGAGTGTTGCTGTACTGGACATACAGTGGGAGTGTGGGTCCATGGCACCAGATTAAATGGGAATAGGGTTTGAGGGGGTAGGGAGTGGGGTTTTTTTGGAGAGAAGCAGTGGGTATGCAGGAATGTTTTGTGGGGGGGGGCAATTTTTGGGGGGAGGAAATGGGTGGTATGATGTACAGATATGTTTTGCACCATGTTTTCTATGTACTGCTTGTTTTCATACATAAGGTTTGT
Source organism: Ichthyophis bannanicus (assembly GCA_033557465.1). Taxonomy (NCBI): domain Eukaryota; kingdom Metazoa; phylum Chordata; class Amphibia; order Gymnophiona; family Ichthyophiidae; genus Ichthyophis; species Ichthyophis bannanicus. The sequence goes on from CM066032.1 coordinate 725,147,068, forward strand.
CTAACTTCTATACATTTGTGTTTGGTCTGGCTCTGTTCCCTAGGCAGTGGGGGCTTGCCATTGGTAGGCTGTGTGGTGTAAATGACAGGTGGGACTTGTGCCAGCATAATTGTCAGTGGCCATGCTGACATAGCATAACAGCCCCCAAATCCTTGTATACATTGTAGCTCTGCCAGGAGTCGCCCTGCGTGGAATAGTCTCCCAGTTGAGGTAGTAGAGACGAGGACAGTATCTCAATTCAAAAAAGCATGGGGCAAACACTAAGGGGCTTGTTTACAAAGCCGCGGTAGCGGTTCGCGGTTGTTATCGGAGCCGCGGCCCCATTGAAATCAATGGGGTCGCGGCTCCGATAACGATCGCGAACCGCTACCGCAGCTTTGTAAACAAGCCCCTAAATCTCTAAAGGAAAAAAGGGGACTATCGTAATTGATATGGATGGGCAGACTATATAGGTCATGTGGTCTTTTTTTGCCATCAAGTGTCTGTTTCTATGTTCCTTGACACTAGTCTATCAGGGATACCTCTGCACGCAATGATTGCGTTCTTCCTTCAATGTGCTTTTTCCAAGGAGGAACTGTTATTGTTCTCTTTATCTTCTGGTCCTGCACTTTAGTTGGTAGTATTCTTGCAGTGATAATTTTAGCTGCACAATATTGCATTTGAGTAATTTTGGTGGTTAATAAATCGTCTCTTTATACAGGATATGGCCTTGTTCGTCTTAATTATCATCCTTTTAACCTTAGGTGTTAAATTTAGCTTGGGTAATCTTTCCCTTGCCTGGAACCCAGCATATTCATCTTTTTTTCCATGTGACCTAGGAATTCAATCTTGAATTCCTCCACCTCTGGGTCTTTCTTATCCCTCTTTAGTTGATTTGTTGACCTGTTCTTTATTCATCGCATTGTCCTGCAATTCTGGATGTCTAAGTTCCATCTCCCCCTCAACTGCACTTTCTTTTTCTGTGTATTCCTTTCTTCTGCATATTCCTAGGTCTCCTCCTCATCCCTGTATTTCTTTTTCCATGGAAGCCCTTAGTTGATTCAAGATGCTATTATTTACATACCTCTTTACTTTGATCTGTGAAATTAAAGATCTTAAATTTACATCTGTTGCTTTTTGCTCTTTTTCTTGTGGCAATTTTCCTCTTTCCTCCCATTTTTGCTGGATTCTTTTTGTATACGATCTTGATTTAAATACAGTTGTAGTCAATATTATTGGCACCCTTGCAGTTCAACCTCTTAATGTCCATCTCGGAGGTGGAATAACTTCCCCGCACATGTCACCGGCCCTGAATTGGCCCTGTACATCGAGGGCCGGTGACTGCCCAGACTCTGCCCAGACTCCGCTCCCAAGCCACCCCTTCCCTGCCCCTTCTAACTTCCCTGCACAACTGGTGGGGAAATTAGTCACGGCCAGGTGAAGGCACGAATAGCGGAGATGGACATCCCATTGGGCCATCCATCCCTGCTATTCATGGCACAGAATAACTCCCTTTAGGTCAGTCCTGATCTTCAATATATGTATAGTACTTGTAGCCCTTGATATGACCCATTGAAATCAGAGCTATCAACCACCAGGGACTGTGCAAGGATATTGTGTGCCTTAGCTGAAACTGCAGCCTTCTTTCCCTCCCCCAAGATTTTAATAATTAAGTTCTACAATCATGATCATGCCAACACCATCCCTCCCACAATACTGAAATAAAAATTGACTACCATACTTTTAAATATCAAATTCTGCTTTGTACGTCTGTGTGTGCTCACGTTCCATGCAAGTACAAAAATATGCTGATGGTTCCTTTAGCCTGTGTGGCTCTTGGGATCTATTGTTTTGATTTGACTGCTGCTGCCCCAGAAAGCTGCTGCCCTAGATGGCGCCTTATCTTGCCTAATGTTTGGACCGGCCCTGTCAGCCCACAATGCTTCACAGAACCAGCCATAGGCCACGGTGAACTTGTTCAAAGACTCACTGCAGCAGAAAATAAACCACAGAAACTAATGAAAAAGACTAGGAGGACCGAAAATTGTTCAGTGGACTCCTGAAAAACAGCAAAAAAACCAAAAGAGATAATGTACTGTGTGACCAACTCTTCTTTGAAACCCCCAATATTAGTAGGTAGGGTTTAAGCGAGTGGTTTTCCCCACTGAACAGCTACTTTCACAAATCCTAAAGCAAGGCTTTTTTGGAGATGTAGTCCCTTTGCTGACCAATGAGGAGCAGTTGTGGATTCAAAAGTGATTAAAGCAAATAAAGGATTTATTTCCCCTCCCGGGGTTGGATTTTTAACCAGGTAAAAAGGTAACACAAAACCAGGTACTTTCTGGTATAAGGACAAATTAAAGGTTTTCTACAAAAAGGCTTACTTCAGCATAAACACATTAGTTTCCAGCATTTCAAGGTAACAGTTCTGTTTCTTCACAGCTGTATGCTTTTAACTCCAAGCAGTGCTGCCTTTTCTCTTTAAAGCATGAACTCAACGTAATGATATTATCTCATTAGAAAGAGTTATCGTACAGTCCATTACTTCTTCCTTATTATTTACAAGCTCTGGCTCAATGTCCATTAATTCTTCCTCTGAAACAGAAAATGTTTGTAACTGCAACCCTGGTGCCACGCCTTTCCTTAATGCTCCAGGCTTCACTTGATACTCCTGAATTAAGTACCGGTTCAAGTAAGCATTCTCAGTACAGTCCTTCTCATTACAGCCCCAACCTTATGGGTAAATTAAATCACTGTAATTATTAGTACCCCAGCCTTTAGGCTTACCTTTATACCTAGCTGGCAGAGGTTTTCTCTGTGGCTTAGAACTGGCTGTAGGTTCTCAACCTGAGCTGTGCACCGAAGTTTTCAATTGCCTTCCTGGCTTTCTTTCTTTTCTGTACTCCCCAGAATACGGCAGGTAATCCAGACTGCCTTTGCTGTATCCTTCCCTTGGGGTTTCTGTTCTCTTTCTGAAGGGAAGCTCCGTTTGACCCTTCCACGGAAACTCTGTCCTTCTCCTTTCACTGCTCTCTTCACTGCAGCTCTCGTAGCCCACCTGGCTGCCTGCTTGGCTGCTCAGCTCACCTCCTTCACCTAACTCACCTTTGCCTAACGCCATAGGCTCAACTGGGACCTCTTTATTAGAGTGAATTCTAGGGTAGTGCTTGACTCCTCCCCCTAACAGGTGTGCTGAATCAACTTGTGACTCATTCTCTAAGTGGTAGCACGGGCGTATCCCTTTCCCTTGTGCTTAGTTTCTGTGGTAACCAGAAGCCATGTGCTCTTGTTTACATCTCAGCACTGCTCCTGTTTCCTGCTTTTTAGCTTCTTCTAACGGGCTGGAAGGACCCACTATGTCACAACTGTTACTATTATGCCACACCTGGATTAGGGGGGAGGTTCAAGACTGTCATGGGGTAGGCACAAGAGTAACCCATTTGGAGAAATTGTCCCAGAGATCCTCTCTGCATGTCCCATGCTTTTTTCAATTCAGGAGGGAGGAGTGACCTAGTGGTTAGGACAAGGTACTTCAGGCCGGAGGGCCAGGGGTTCAAGTCCCACCTGGGGACAGCAATCTCAGGCCGGAGGGACTGGGATTTCTAGTCCTATAGGCACTCCTTGTGGTCTTGGGCAAGCCACTTAACCCTCCATTGCCCATGTTCCCTGTAAGTATTAGCGTATGTGTGTCATATCCCCTCGTGTTAAATGTATCTCCCAATTGACCGCTTTGACCCGGTGAAAAGCGGGATATAAGTACAGCTAAATAAAATAAATAAGATGCATCCTTATCTCCAGCACCTCTAGTGGCTAGTGGAGATCAGGATAGTGTCTGAATTCCCTTCAGGAGAGGATTGTCAGGACTAGCCTAAACTAGCCCTACTGGAACTGGCTAAGTTAGCAGCTACGCTGAATTCAGCTGCACTGTAAAGAATGTTTAGCTAGTACATTTGTGTAACTGGTCATATCTTTATCTTTCAGTAAGAGATTATTTATTTTATTTCTGTCAATATTATGCGGTTGTTTGCATACCGTAGCACCACCTCTGAGGAACTTCTAATTGGTGAGCTGTCCTCAACCGTTTGTTTTTATCACCTAGGCCCATGATTCATCTGAGGAACCTGCATTTGAGGAGGAGGCTGCATCTGCAACTACTTCCAGATCGATGATACTGTAAATGTGCTTTGTGCATTAATAGATGTTGAGGGGCTTAGTTACCCAAAGAGAATCTTTGAAGAACTCTCCTTCCCAACACCACATGAGAGTAACCAAACGAGCAAATTAAGGAAACCAGAGGTGCCATTTGCACATACAAAAAGGGGTTTTAGAGATGTCAATCAGAGATTTTACAAAAGGTGCTCCTTCTATATTTATATAGTAGCATGCAGGGGTTGAAGGGAAGCTGGTCTTGGAGAGATCTGGGTGGACTTTTGCAGTATATGTGAACTGCTGTAGCACTTGCAGTCATTGGTAACTACAGCTGCTTAGAGTTATGTATAGCCCTGGCTAACTTCTCTTTCAGACTAAGGATTCAGAGGAGTGCTTGAATGGGAAATTGTGCCCATCACTCTGACATTCAAAACTGACTTCCTTGGGACTTCTGGAGGATGACTCCCTAATTAGCTGCTCTTAGATATGCAGACTTATGAATATAAGTGGCGGCAGATACGTGCATATATAGCAAAACCTCAGAATACAGGTCTAGATACTGTGATTTATATCTAAGCATGCCCTGTGACACAGGGTTTTTTTTGACTGCCTACATTTATAAAATGCCCCTTTCTGTTGTAGGTGATGCCATTTCTATGTGTCTCTTTGGTGGCATTATACAAATGTCATAAAAGGCTCAGCGTCCACCAAGCCTCTTTTAAAATACTTGCATCGTTTTACACAAATGGATCTAAATAGTCATTTAGTCCTCAACACGACTTGTACAAAGTTATTCTCCTTATGTTTAGTTGTCTCCTCTTCCTCACCTAAAATTAGAAATTCATTTTCCCTCTTCCGGAATACTTTTCAAAATTATAAACATGGAAAGATTGAAATTAAAAACAGATTTTTCTGAGTCACAAATGCATAAGTAAATAAATACAGATGGTTTTAGTTTGGCACAGAATGCAAATTTAGGAGTATACTTGACTCGGCTGTTTACTCGAGAGTTACTGTATGTTGCATGCTGGTTGGTTTAGACTGGTACCTGGAGTCTGACTGCACTTTCCATGGGGATTTGGTTCCTATGCTGGTAATAACCCAATACAGATGCAGGGCTGAAAGGTATGTTCAGCAAATAAGGAAACTCTTCTATGTGCAAGAATAGCTGGCCCTGCAATCTGTTCCTGCAATGTCAGTCTGACTTTCAAAGCAATGTATTCTTTAGTGCAGTTCAGAATCTAATAGAACGATGCACATCAAATGCACTTAGGAGCATGTTTGCTGCAACGTGCTAAGCAGCACACAAAATTAGCAGCAACTGTTAGCGCTTTCGCATGTACTAACTGCATGCTATGTTAGCGGGGTGGGCATTGGCTGGAGAGTGCACATGCACAGAGTCACAAGCGCATGAGATTTTACAATGCTCCATAACTTTTGTAATTAACACAGCTGCACTTGATCGCATGGCTCCACCTGCCATTGCATTAGCATCACCCGTCGATCCCCACAACACTTTCCACGATATTCTTGAAAGAATCCCCACTCCAATCCCCGCTCCCGACTCTCCTAATGTTCGTAAATGATAGTCCCCGTCCCTGATTCCTCCTCCCAACACCCCTTGACATTCTAATCAAATAGCTCCCCCCCCCCCCCCCACGACCGCCTAACTCCCAGTATCGTCCCCTGACTTTTACTGGGGATTTCTTTCTCTATTGGGGAGCAGACGTGATCACCAGTCATTCCTGCTCAGTTGACTGCTAAGGTTCAAAATAGCAGCTCTGGCTCTAAGCACTAGCCTCACTGTACCACCACTAGGGTTGGAGTTTCCAAATAAGGAAGCCTCAGCCCTAGAGTAGTACCAGAAGACTATCACTAGAGGTGAGAAGTGCCTGATGGGGCAGGAGTGACTGGAGATTGCTCCTGCTCCCCACTAGGCACCAAAACCCCCCAGAAAGAGCTCAGAGGGTATCCGGGATTGGGGGGGGGGGGGCTACACTGCACTATCAGCAATGCACTTTTAAGGTGCAGGAAATGTCTGCCTAGAACAGGAGTTTTCTGGGCAGATGTTTGCCATGCCCTCAACTATCAACCACAGCCTTTCCAGTTCCTGTGTGGTAAATGCAAATAAATAAAAAAACTTACTGCACTTTACTAAACAGCCTCTTCTTTCATCACTCCCACCCCTTCATGTGGGAACCTTTATCAGGGTTTGAAACATGAGTACAAAATGCGCTCATAATTACCAAATAAGAAATACATTTTGCATGCTCAGGTGGCCTTCCACCTCTTCTACCTTTCTACCTAGTTTCTTTGCTGTTTTTGGTGATGTGGTAATGCAATTCTAACAATTGCTGTTGAGTGGCATTGAGCCAGTGCCAACTCCTGGCCACCCTGTGGACAACTGTCCATATTCTCGACAAGGTATAACCAGAAGTAGATTGTCAAGCCTTTCTTCCACATGGTGTGCCTACAGCAAGTGGTATTCGTCTCCCTCTCCCAGCCAAGTATTAACCAGGCCCAGCCGTGCTTAACTTTCAAGACTGGGCTCACGCAGGGTGGCATGATTGGTACTACTGTGAGAATATAACATCTTTTCTAGGGTACAGCTCTTCTAAATCTTTTGAGACTTCAGAATTTATAATAAATGTACATGTGCTGACATCTGTTCTGCACTGGACAAAATGACCCAAACTTTTGAAAACTGACATAGGGCACAACATGTTCAGAATGCCAATTTATTTATTGGTCACTAAGGACCTAGGTCTTAAAAGGTGTCAGTACTATCACAAGTGTTAATGTGTTAAACACTTGAATTATTGAACTCAAGCATCAGGCAGGTTATCTTACAATAGTGTTAATGTTGAAAATATATGCTGTGGTAATGAGAAGCAAATTGGTCATTTCCTGAAAGAATAGTGAAAAAAAAATTGTGTATTACACTGAATGAAATGCAATGCAGACACATTCGGCCAAAAAAACACCACCTCAGGAGGCTGAGTGGGAAAACTGTGAATTTCCTGATCCTTCTACCCAAAAACAGTAGGTTGAACAGGAAATATCTGAGCACACCCAAACTGTGTCTCAAAACATCTGCAGATCAACCAGAAACTCTTCTTGAGTGCCCCTCTCATCTAGTAAGTCTGGGCTGCACTAAAGAAGGATGTCTCACCACCACTTGAAACTGAACATGGCCAAATCCAAACTTCTTATTTTTCCCCATAAACCCTTCTCTCCCCCTTCCTCCTTTCTCTGTAGATAATGTTCTTCTACTTCCTGTTTCCTCAGCCAGCAACCATGGTGTCATCTTTGACTCTTCCCTCTCCTTCTCTACTCACAATCAATTGATTGCTAAAACCTGTCGTTTCTTTCTCTATAACATTAACACAATTCCTTCCTTCCTTTCTGAACATGCTACTAAAACACTTATCCACTCCCTAGTCACCTCCCATCTAGACTATTGCAACCTCCTCCTAGCTGGTCTCCCTCTGAGTCATCTCTCTCCCCTTCTCTCTGTTCAGAACTCCACTCTACAACTAATCATCCGCCAGCCACAATATACTTATATGACTCCTCTTCTCAAGTCACTTCATTGGCTTCCCTTCCATTTCAATATCCAGTTCAAACTTCTCCTTCAGACCTACAAATGCATTCATTCTTTCTGCTCCTCACTACCTTTTCTCTCTTCTCTCGCCCTACTCCCCTCCTCGTGACCTCCACTCTTCTACTGGCTTACTTCTCTCTATGCCCTTCTCTTCTACTGCCAACTCTAGACTTCGGCCCTTGCTGCTCCTTATGCCTGCAACAGACTTCCTGAGTCTGAATGTCAAGCTTCTCTGCCCCTTTTCTAATCCACGCTAAAGACCTCACCTCATTGAGACTGCTTTTGGATCCTGATCCCTTGCTTTCCTTCCTTTCCCTTTTTGTACCTAAGTTCTCAGCTAATGTATTGTCTATCTTGATTAGACCGTAAGCTCTGCCAAACAGGGACCATCTTTTGTATGTATCTGTACAGTGCTGCATACTCCATGTAGTGCTATATACAAGATGAATAGCAGTAGTAGTAGCAGAACTAAGACAACCTCCCCCCCCCCCTTTCCAGGAAAAAGAGAGGAAGTAAGAACCTCCCTAGCTTTCTTGTCTCCTATAAGGCCCCTGTGGTGAGATGGGCCACTGGAAATGCAAGCACATGTGATTTTCTTCTTCATTTCTCTGGAAGGAAAGCAACACTTCTATCTTTCTCCTTTACCAACTGCCTTCAGTCTGATGTTTGAATATGCAGGGTTTCCAGGTTATGCGAAACTATGGGGCATCATGGGTTCACATCGCAGAAGGATACCAATGGGCAAAGGAAACAGAGATGGTATAATGTACCACTTTCCTCCTGCTGCCTTGGGAAAAACTGAATTGGATCAAACTGGGGCTAGAAGAATGGGGGATGCACAGAGGAGATGCCTTCCCCCTTGAGGCCTAGCCTAGAGGATCCTTATTTGCAAAGAAGTGAAGAGAATGTCTACTGTACCTGATGTTAGATTTCCTTGAACTACTACTGGAAAGGCGTGAGCTAAAAACAAATAGATAAAATAAATACTAGAGATCAAATGGGGGCTACAAGAAGAAAACTGGACATAACAGATAGATAGGCCATACGATCCTTATGTGCTATTACATTATGTCCTATTTTTCTAAGACAAACAACAGACCCCAGAGAATATCTATACCACACCACTGGAAAGAAACCAGAATCTTGTGTGCTTTGTTAATCTATAATTTTCAGTCCAACATCAGATAATAGTGGTAGTTACAAGGAAGGGAAAAATAACTCAGAATGTCTACCATAAAGGCCATTAATCAGGCCATCCACATTTCCAATATTACTGGTCAAAAACCTTCCACTGACCAATTTTGATTGTTATTTCAATATATTACATTTTTTTCTAAATCTTTGATTTTTTTAATAGAAATTTTCCTTAAAATTCAAAATGCTCAAAATCCCCCACTTATCCATCCAATCCAGTTGTTATTTCAATATATTGTATCTCTTTTCTATTTTTTTTTATTTTTACAGAAATTTTCTTTAAAATGTAAACTGCCCAAATAACCAGCCAGTAATGTTCGAAATGTGGATGGCCTGATTAATGGCCTTTATGGTATACATACAGAAGTATTTTTCCTTTCCTTGTAACTACCACTGTTATGTAATGTATGATTGAAGATTAATACATCACAGAGGATTCTGCTATTTTTCTAAGAGGCAAGCATGACAAGATTCCATCACATCATCGTCATCTGACACTAGAATGCAAGACTAAGGAATTTGTTTACTAAACATCGATAGTGGCAAATGTGTGAAATTGGTGCCATGGCCACATTGAATAAAATGGGGCCACGGATCCGACTTCGCACAATCACCGCTATCGCTGTTTAGTAATCAGACCCCTAAATGTCCAACTCCTTCAGTTATTTTCCCACCAGATTTCATTTCACTTCCAATTGACCAACAATCCTCCCTGTGAAATTCCCTTCTTCTTAAATAGTTGGATATACTTGCTCCACCTTCTTTGCATAACCCTTTCTCTCATCGTTATCAACCGTGGTTTCATCCTGGTCTACGGCTTTTGAAACAGCTGTTTTCAGTGGCTGAACATGCATTGCATAAGAAGAAAACTTCCACTCTTCATGATTTTTTTCAAACCTATCACAAACATAATCAGGCTATGGTCTTTATGTCTAAGAAACAGTACTATTCCTATCTGATAACAGCTTTGGTACGGGATCCTAAAACCCTCTTTAGGATTACCACCCAGCTCTCTACGCTTCATCAGCCTTCAGCCTCTACCCACTTATCTTATCCAACTCCAGATGCTTTAGCAGCCTTTTTCATGGCCAAAGTTGAAGCTGCACGCATAGGACTTCCACTTCCAGAATCTTTCCTTCTACCGCCCATTTCTACCACTCCCTTTTTTCAGGGTCCCATACCTGGAGTCATTTCTTCCCAGTTGAGGAGGCTATCTTATGTAGAACACTCACCTCTTTTAAATTGTCCTTCTGTTTCTTAGACCCCTTTTCCTCCAGTTGGCTGGCAGATCCTCATTAAGCTTTTTGCCTTTCATCTCTTGACTGCTTAACGCCTCCTTTTCCTCTGGTACTGTTCCATTGGAGTGGAAGAAGGCCCTTATTCGTCCGCTTTTGAAAGGCCCAAGCTTGCCGAAAGATTTATTTTCCACCAACTATCCGATCATCTCGAGCACTCATGTGCACTACACCCTCATCAATCAGGATTTCAACCCTCACACAGTATAGAAACTATCATGGCTTCACTGCTGAGTGGCATTCATTCTTATATTGATCACAGGACTTATGCTCTTGCTGTGTCACTAGACCTTCAGACTGCCTTCCATCTAGTTGATCATAACCAGGAGTGGAGGAATGGCCTAGTGGTCAGGGCAAGGTACTTCAGGCCAGAAGGTCAGGGGTTCAAATCCCACTAGAGAACAGCAACCTTGGGCCAGAAGGGCTGGGGTTTCTAGTCCCACAGGTGCTCCTTGTGGTCTTGGGCAAGCCTCCATAGCCCATGTTCCCTGTAAAATAGTTATCTCCAAGTTATAATGCCTTGTTCAATGTAAACCACCTTGATATCATGAAAGGCAGTATATAAGAAACATTAAATAAATAAAATAACCATCTCCTATCTTCGCTATGTGAAGTGGGCCTTAGAGGTTCAGTATTTTCTTGGTTCTCTTCTTTCTTGAACAATCATCAATATCAAGTCTCTCATCATGGCAGTTCCTCTACTCCTTTACCCTTACCTTGTGGGGCCCCACCTCTCCTTTTCAATGTTTTCTTGTCACTATTGGCTAAGCTTATCCAATCTTTGGGAATCTCATTCTATTTCTATGTGGATGATATTCTTCTTCTAGCATGGGTGAACAGTGCAGTCCTTGACCTTTCATCACTCAATTCTGCATTGGTTTCTATCTCTTCCTGGTTACATGATAACGCACGCAAACTGAATCCCAGTAAGACAACAGCTATGTGGTTTACCGGCTCTTTCTACATCCTTTAGTCTGTCCTCATATGCTTGGAGAAATTAAAAAGTCATGGGATAGGAGGCAGTGCACTATTGTGGATCAGGGACTGGTTAAAAGATAGAAAGCAGAGGGTAGGGATAAATGGCCAATTTTCCCAGTGAAGAAAGGTGAATAGTGGAGTACCCCAGGGATCTGTGCTGGGTCCATTGCTTTTTAACATATTCGTAAATGACCTGGAAATGGGAGAAACGAGTGAGGTAATCAAATTTGCAGATGACACAAAATTATTCAAAGTTTTTAAAATCCATGAGGATTGTGAACAATTGCAAGAGAACCTTGTTAAACTGGAAGACCGGACATCCAAATGACAGGTGAAATTTAATGTGGACAAGTACAAATTTATGCATCTAGGAAAGAACAACCCAAACTATGGTTAAAAGATGCAGGGTTCCACATTAGGATCCACCGCCCAGGAAAAAGATTTAGGTGTCATCGTGGATAACATGTTGAAACCCTCCACCCAGTGTGCAGAGGCGGCCAAGAAAGCAAATAGAATGCTAGGAATCATAAGGAAAAGAATGGAGAATAAAAGAAAGGATATTATAATGCTTCTGTATCATTCCATGGTGTGACCGCACCTTGAAAATTGTGTGCAAGTCTGGTTGTTGTTGTTGTTGTTATTAAGTGCCGTCGAGTCGGAGTCGACTCATGGCGACCCTCTGGATAGCTATCCTAAATTGTGTTCGGTCTTCAGTCAGGCGGCTCATTGTTGACAGACTGGTACCCGTAGCTGCTGTTATTGTATCGATCCATCTCATTGCTGGCCTTCCTCTTTTGCGTTGAACTTCTATCTTGCCAAGCATAATGTCTTTCTCAAATGATTTCTCTCTTCGCATGATGTGTCCAAAGTATGAAAGTCAAAGTCTTGTCATCTGAGCTTCTAAAGAAAGCTTAGGTTTGATCTCCTCTAGTACCGACTGGTTTGTTCTTCGGGCAGTCCATGGTATACACAGTATTCGCCGCCAGCACCATAATTCAAAGGCATCAATTTTCTTCCTATCTGTCTTTTTCACTGTCCAGCTTTCACATCCATATGATGTTATTGAAAATACCATGGCTTGAACAAGTCGAATCTTTGTATGGAGAGAGACATCTCTGCTCTTGAGAATCTTATCTAGGTCTTTCATAGCCATTCTGCCAAGAGCAATGCGTCATCTGATTTCTTGACTGCTTGCTGCTTCTTTATTGATAGTTGATCCAAGTAGGTTAAAGTTGTTCACAATTTCAATTTCTTCTCCTTCAACGATGAACCTGTTGATTATGCCAGTTGTCATGATCTTTGTCTTCTTTACATTAAGGTGCAGGCCCATTTTGAGACTATGTTCTTTGATTGTGAGAAGCAAATGTTTCAGATCATCTTCACTTTCAGCCAGTAATGTGGTATCATCAGCATAGCGAAGGTTGTTAATGAGTCTTCCACCAATCCTCACACCTCTGCTGTCTTCAAACAATCCTGCTTCTCTGATGATTTGTTCTGCATATAAATTAAACAGGTAGGGGGAAAGTATGCAGCCTTGTCTTACACCTTTGCTTATTTTAAACCATTCTGTTTCTCCTTGTTCCGTTCGAACTGTTGCTTCTTGATCAATGTACAGATTGCGCAAGAGAACGATCAGGTGTTCTGGTATACCCATGCTTCTTAATGTGGTCCAGAGTCTGGTAGTCGTATCTTAAAAAGGATATAACATTATTAGAAAAGATACAGAGAAGAGCCACCAAAATGGTAAAGGAGATGGAAGGATATCCCTATGAAGAGAGGTTAAAAAGGTTAAGGCTCTTCAACATGGAAAAGAGAAGGCTGAGAGGAGATATGAAAGATGTCTATAAATTAATGAATGGAGTGGAATGGGTAAACATAGATTGATTGTTTATGCCTTCAAAATATAGAAAGACTAGGGGACATGCAATGAAGCTACAGTGTAACCTATTTAAGACTAATAAGAGAAAATATTTTTTCAATTACAGGTTCTTTGTGAGCCACGAATAGCAGGGATGGACGTCTCATTAGGATGTCCATCCCCGCTATTCGTGCCCTTTCCCGATCCTTACTCCTTTCCTGCTTGTTGAACGGGTAAGTTAGACGAGGGCAGGGAAAGGGTGGATTGGGGGCAGCGTTAGAGCGGCTGGTGGGCGCTTGTCGGCCCCAGACGTACAAGGCCGATTCCAATGTTGGCCCTCTATGTCCACGGCCGATGGCTTAGACGGAGAACTTATTCCACCTCTGAGGTGGAATAAGTTCCCTGTTCGGGCAGAGGATGGCGGCCCGGGGCATGGCAGCAGCAGGAGGGGGCAGAGAGCATTCTCCGCGGCCTGACCCTGGCCTTGGGAGGCCAGATTGGGGTTTGGGCTGCAGAGAAAGCATTGTAGTAGCCGGCGGCTGTGGATCGCAGCTTTATAATAGAGCCATGGTTCCATTGTAAAGCCCAAACTGAGTTAGTCGGGAATGACCTTTACATGCAGGCCAGGCTGAATCGTGGTCCTGGCCTGCACGTACAAGCCTGTTCGCGAATCCGATCCCACGGGGCTATATATGCCCCACGGGACCAGAATCATGACTCCCTCTGTGTGTCTTGATCCGGCGTGGCACACAGAGGGCCTCTACATCCAGATTGGAATTGGGCCCTCAACATGTAATCAAACCCTGGAATTCATTACCAGAAAATGTAGCAAAAGCTGTTAATGTAGTAGGGTTTAAAAAAGGTTTGGACAAGTTCCTGGAGGAAAGGTCCATAAACCATTATTAAAGGGGACCCAGAAAATCCACTGCTTGCTCCAATACAAGCATTGTGGAATCTGTTTCTTTTGGGGAAACTGCTAGGTACTTGTGACCTAGATTGGCCACTGTTGGAAACAGGATACTGGGCTTGATGGACCTTGGTCTGACCCAGTATGGCATATCTTATGATCTTATGTTCTTATGTCCTTTGGACCGATTCTGGCTCCCGCAAAACTTTTTTGTCCCCATGGACCAGAATCAGGTCCTAACGGTCCCATCTTCAGCGGGGACATCCGGACAGCCTGGACATCCCCCTCCCAGAATGGGGCTCCATGTTCCCCCCACTCTGATCCCTTTACAAACATGTGCAGGCTCCCAAAACTCATCCTAACCCCTGCTCCCTTATTTATTAACCCATCCAAAGTGGTGTGCAAACCACTCAGAAATTACAACACATCAATTATAAAAATAAAAATAAAATCCTCAGAAGCCAAAACTTTCAACTTGTAAAAAATTGCAATACAATCTTGATAAATTGGAAGACTGGACATCCAAATGGCAGATTAAATTTAATGTGCATAACATCAGAGATGCCATAGTGGGTCTGACCAAGGGTCCAGCCCAGTATCCTGTTTCCAACAGCAGCCAATCTAGGTCATGTGTACCTCTTAGGTTCCCACAAAGGTACACAAATTCCATGCTGCTTATCCTGGGGTAAGCAGTAGATTTCCCCATCCTCTTTAATAATGGCTTATGGACTTTTCCTCTTTTAAACCCAGCTACATTAACAGCTTTTATTGCATACTCTGGTAACAAATTCCAGAGTTTGATTACATGCTGAGTGAAAAACTATTTTCTCCTATGAGTATTAAATGGGCTATATTGTAGCTTCATTGTGGGTCCCCTAGTCTTTCTACGTTTTCATGGAGTAAACAACTGATCTACATTTGAAAATCCAACTCCATTTAATATTTTATAGATGTCTATCACATCTCCCCCTCAGCCAACTTGCTAAAAAAAAAGAGCCCTAACCTTTTAAGCCTTTGCTCATAGGGGTATCCTTCTATTCCCTTTACCATTTTAGTGACTCTTCTCTGAACTTTGTCTAATTCCACTATATCCTTTTTAAGATATGGTGATCAGAACTGCACACAATATTCAAGGTGCAATCATACCATGGAACGATACAGAGGCATTATACTATCTTTTGTTTTATTCTTCATTCCTTTCCTTATGATTCCTAGCATTCTATTTGCTTTCTTGGCCACCGCTGTACACTGGGCAGAGGATTTCAACGTAGTATCCACGATGATGCCCAGATCCTTTTCCTGAATGGTGGTTCCTAATGTGGAATTGTGCATCGTGTAACTGTAGTTTGGGTTATTTTTCCCTAAGTGCATAACTTTGCACTTGCCTCATTAACTTTCATCTGCCATCTCCAATTTATCAAGGTCCTCTTGCAATTTTTCACAGTCCTCATGTTTTAACAACTTTGAATAATTTTGTGTCATCTGCAAATTTGATTACTTCACTATTCCTATTTCCAGGTCATTTATGAACATGTTTAAAAGCAGTGGGCCCAGCACAGTTCCCTGGGGTACTCAATTATTTTCCTTTCTCCAATGAGAAAACTGGCCATTTAGCCCTAATCTCTGTTCATCTTTTAAGCAGTTGCTAATCCACAATAGTGTATTGTCTCCTATCCCATGACATTTTAATTTCCGTAAGAGTCTCTCATGAGGGACCTTGTCAAAGGTTTTCTGAAAATCCAGATACATTATATCAACCAGCTCACCTCTATCTATCTACCTGTTTGTTCAAAAAAGTGAGACAAGGCTTTCCTTCAATAAATCCATGTTGGCTTTCTGCCATTAAGCCATGACTATCTAAATGTTCAGTATTCTTTTTTTCTTTTATAATAGCTTTTACCATTTTGCCCAGTACAGAAATCAAGCTCATCAGTCTGTAGTCTCCCGGATGACCCCTGGAACCCTTTTGAAAAATTGATGTTACATTGGCCACAATCCAATCCTCAAATACTACAGATGATTTTAATGATAGCTCATGGATTACTAATGGTTTGCAGGCCTACAATCTCATATTTCAGTTCTTTCATCACCCTGGGATGTAGGCTATTCAGTCTAGGTGATTTGTTACTCTTTATCAAACAACTGTATTACATCTTCCTGATTTATTGAGATTTGTTTCAATTCCTCTGATATATCACCTTTAAATAGCATTTCTGGCATGGGTAAGTTTCCTACATCTTCTGCAGTAAAGATTGAAGCAAATAATTTATTCGGTCTTTCCGCTATGGCTTTATCCTCTCTTAGTTGTCCTTTTTATCTCTTTATCATCTAATGGTCCAACTGGCTTTCTCACAGGTGTTTTGCTACAAAAGTACTTGGAAACGTTTTTATTATGCACTTTTATATCCATGGCAAGCTTCTTTTCAAATTCTCTTTTTGCCTGCCTTATCAATGTCTTGCATTTAACTTGCAAGTACTTATGCTGTTTCCTGTTTTCGTCATTTGGCTCTTTTTTCTCATTTTCTAAAGGATTTTCTCTTAGCTATAAAAACCTCTCTGACTTCACCTTTAAGGCCTATTGGTTGTCGTTTGGTCTTCCTTCAATCTTTAATAAAACATGGAATACATCTGGTCTGAGCTTCCAAGATAGCATTTTTAAATAATACCCAGGCCTGGTGTAAACTCTTCATCTTTCAAGTTGCTCCTTTTAGTATTTTCTAAATCATTTTCCTCTTTTTATCAAAGTTTCCTTTTTGAAAGTTAAATGCTATCACAGTGAATTTCCTTGTTATCCTCCCTCTATTTATTAAATCAAAAGTGATCAGAATGGTCAGCAGTAAAAAGGAGGTGATAGTGCCTCTGTATAAGTCTCTGGTGTGACCTCATTTGGAGTATTATGTGCAATTCTGGAGATCAGACCTTCAAAAGGATATAAGCAGAATGGAGTCATTATAGAGGGTGGCTAATAAAATGGTTGTTGTTGTTATTAAGCGCCATCGAGTTGGAGTCGACTCATGGCGACCCTCTGGATAGCTATCTTAAATTGTGTTCGGTCTTCAGTCAGGCGGCTCATACCAAAAGAATATCTATTTGTGCTTTATCAACTTTAGCTTGAGTTTGCATACTAGTAGTTGATGATCTGTACCTCAGTCAGCTCCAGGTGTTGTCTTTGTTGATGTTATAGAACTTTTCCATCGTTGACTTCCACAGATGTAGTCAATTCGATTTTTATACAATCCATTGGGTGAAGTCCATGTGTGCAGTCGTCGCTTGTATTGCTGGAAGAAGGTGTTTGAGATGAATAGATCATTGGCCTTGCAGAATTCTATCAGTCTTTCTCCAGCTTCATTTCTGTTGCCAAGTCCATATTTTCCAACTACTTTGCCTTCTTCTTTGTTGCCAACATTTGCGTTCCAGTCACCCATGACTATCAGGATATCCTGTTTGCATGTTCTGTCAATTTCAGCTTGTACTTGTTCATAGAACTCTTCAATTTCATTCTCTTCTGCAGCTGTTGTTGGGGCATATACTTGAATTATAGTTGTGTTGATAGGCAATCCTCGTAGATGAATAGAGATTAAGCATTCACTGACTGCATTGTATAAAATGGTTAGCGGTCTTCATTATAAAGCATTTGAGGACAGACTTAAAGATCTTAATATGTATACGTTAGAGGAAAGGCAGGATAGAGGAGTTATGATAAAGATGTTTAAATACCTCCATGGCATAGATGCACCAAAGGAGAGTTTCTTTCGACTGAAAGCAAACTCTGCTATGAGGGGACATAGGATGAAGATGAAAGGGGATATACTCGGGGGTAATATGTGGAAATATTTCTTTACAGAAAGAGTGGTAGATGCATGGAATAGTTTCCCAGTGGAGATGTAGAGACAAGGACAGTATCTGAATTCAAAAAAGCATGAGACAAACATAGAAGATCTCTAAAGGAAAAGAAGGAACTTTAGCTTTTGATATGGAATGGCTGACTAGATAGACCATGTAGTATTTTTCTGCCAGCATGTTTCTATGTTTCTATATTATGATCACTACTGCCAAGCAGCTCCAACACTGCTATCTCTCAAACTACGTCTAAAATATCTTCCCCACATGTCAGTTCCTGATCTAGCTGCTTTTATTTTATTTAGAAACTTTTATCTCCCGAGCATGGCCTTATGTAATATTGGCAATACCAGGATAAATGACAACTCCCATTATTTCTGTGTTGTAAACTTTGCTAGCTTCCCTAATTTCTGTTAGCATTTCATTATCTCTGTGATCATTCTGACCAGATGGACAGTAGTATATACCCACTGCCATTACCTTCCCCTTTTTACATGGAATTTCTATCCATGGAGTTGTTAGCAGAATGGGAGCAGCTGGGGGATATAGAAAAGCAGTGAGCAAAACTGAAAAGGGATATTTTAAGGGCAATAAATGTTTTTGTTAGAAAGGTAAATGAATGTAAAAGGAAAAGGAGGCCACTATGATTCTCAAAATAAGTAGATGAAAAGGTGAAGAAAAAGAGTGTGGCTTTCATAAAATGCAAGAGATCACAGAAAGAGGAAAAAAAGCATCAATATTTGGAAATACAGAGAAGCTAGGAAAGTAGTCAGGAAAGCAAAGATACAAAAGAAGAAGAAATAGCAAAGGCAGTAAAATGGGGGGACAAGACATTTTTCAGATATGTTAGTGAGAAGAGGAAGTGCAAAAGTGGTATTGTCAGACCCAAGGGGGAAGGAGAGAAATATGTAGAAGATGATGAGGATAAAACAAAATTGCTTAACAAATATTTTTGTTTTGTGTTCACAGATGAAAGGACAGGAGCAGGACTTCAGAAAACACCCACAAATAAGAACAGAAGTGACGGGGATCTTGAACGATTTTCATAAGACTGTTCATGAGGAACAAGCTAAACTAAAAGTGGACAAAGCAATGGGGCCACATGGGATACATCCGAGAGTATTGAAGGGACTTGGAGAAGTTCTAGAGGCTCCACTGTCTGACCTTTTTAATGCTTTTTTAGAGTTGGGAGTGGTCCCAGAAGACTGGAGAAAGGCACATTTGGTCCCTTTACACAATGTTGGATGTAAGGATGAGGTTGAGAACTATAAGTTGGTTAATCTGACCTCTGTGGTAATTAAATTAATGGAAACACTGCTAAAACATTGGGTAGTAAGGTTTCTAGAGTCCAATGAATTGCAGGATCTGAGGTAGCTTGGGTTTACTCGAGGCAGATCTTGTCAGACAAATCAAATTTATTTCTTTGACTGGGTGACCAGAGAACTGGAACAAGGGAGAGCCCTAATGTGGTGTACTTAGATTTCAGTAAAGCCTTTGACACCATTCCGCACAGGTGACTTCTAAAGAAATTGAGCACCCTAGGGATGGACCCTAAAGTGACTGACTGGGTTAGAAATTGGTTGCGTGGGAGCCAACAAAGGGTACAGGTAAATGAATCTCACTCCGAGGAGAAGGATGTTACCAGTGGTGTACTGCAGTGATCAGTCCTTGGTCCAATCCTTTTTAACATTTTTGTTAGTGATATTGTAGAAGGAATATCAAGTAAGGATTACCTCTTTGCAGCTGATGCCCAAGGAGGGAAGACCCCTGCCCTGCCCAGGTGTCCTAGATTTGCTCCCCCAAAATCTTGTAGCCCTAGGTGTGGCATGTGTATTGTGTGTGTGACGGGGGTGGAGGGGTGAATGGGTGGAGTATGTGGTTGTGAGTGTATGGATCTGTGTTCTGTGGGGGAGAGGGGTTGCACCTTTTGGCATATACACATTCTAGCCTTTTGCACCCTTGCATTCATCTCCTCAGCTTCCAATACCTTGCCCTACTCCCTCCTCCCCTCCACACCTCTTTTAATGCCCCTGTATCCCTATTTGTTCCCTTTCCAAGGCTTCCTCTTTTTATCTTCACACTTTGCTTTCATACTCCCTGTCTTCTGTCTTCTTCTCTATTGTTTCTTTTCTAAGCCTACTGCCCCTTTAAATACCTTCTGCCTTCTCCTTCCCCCCTAGTTCTAACCTTTTCCTGTCCTACAGAATGACCCAGCTCTGCATAGAAACATAGAAATATGATGACAGAAAAATATCACATGGCCTATCTAGTCTGTCCTTCCATATCAACCACTACAACAGTCCCTTTTTTCTTTTTCTTTCTTTTCATACTTCCTCAGATTGCATCGGTCTTCATCACAATTATGGCCTTGTCCTCCTCCTCTGTCTGTGGGAGATGAGATTCCTGCAGGCAGAATACAGTGGTGTTCTTGTCTTCTTCTTTTGCCCGTGAGTAATGGTGCCCCCTATGGGCAGACTCCTGCAGTGTTGGCCATGATCACAGCTTTTTCATTCTTTGCCGGAGGACACTGCCAGAGGAATTCTGTTCTGCCTGTCTGTCTCCTCTTCAAAAGCTGACTCCTATAAAAAATTTTGATTCTAACAATTCTGCTATTACTGAGGAATCACTTCAGATTAAGGCTGTTAAATCTATGCCTCTTGTGACTTTCACCTTTGATAGCAATGTCACAATACTCATAATTATGGAAGAAAATGTAAAAATTGTTAATGGGTATCACTGATGGATATTTATGCATAAAGAGCTTTCTGTTTAATCTTTAGTTAACCATTCCCCTATTGACCTCATATCAAAAATGAATAATGCACATTTTAACTGCAATCGAATTAGCATTAGGTGGTCTCTGGAATCAAGGCAAGATTTCTAGTAAAACAAGAGTGCTGCAGGGTCTGAACATAACAGCTATGAAAAAATCACTGCAATGTTATGATGATATTAAAATAAATATATACAGGGTGGCCCAAAAAAAGTGAGAACATCTCGTAGCATATAAGTTATTTAAAAATTCAAAAAGACAGATGTAAACGATTGACAAATTTTAAAAAAAAAGATGGCGACCGAAAATTGTAGAAATAAAGACGTTATTTAGCTAAAAAAGGTAAATAAGTAAACTATTTAAGCTTTTAATTTACGAGATGTTCTCACTTTTTTTGGGCCACCCTGTAGTTAAACATTGTCTCTTCATTATATTTACCAACAGCTATAGGAAAATATATGGTGACCTTTCCTTTTCAGTAGTCTCATAATCTATATCTTGCAGAGAAATAGTTGACAGTTCAGTGATTGCCAAACTGGTCCTCGAGACATCTTTGCCTGTCTGGTTTTCAGGATAGCCATTATGAATATGAATAGAACATATTTGCATACATCAGAGATGCATTGTTTGCAAATATAACTGGACAGTCTGAAAACCTGACTGACCCAGGTAAGCCTCAAGGACTATTTATTTTATTTATTTATTTATGAGTACTTATATACCGCCTTTCCAAAATAAAAGCGGTTTACAATGAACTTAAAAAACAGTATTACATCTAACAACATTACATAGAACTTTGCTAATAAGGAGCGTCATAGAATTAGATTAACATCATAACTTTAGCATAACATTTAGCGAAGAATTTTATACAACTATTTACATGTACTACTCTTATGAGCATATGGAAACTTCTGAGCTATTTTATTACCTTCAGTTTAATATACAAATTGTAAACTATTTACATAATGATGCTGCCCTTTGCGTTATGTTTACAGTGATGCACCGTGTGACACTGAGTTTACAGTGAACACTGAAAACTGATGGGAGATCATGTATAACTTGTGTCAAGTAACTAACTCTTCAAAGTATTCTCTGAACAACAAGGTTTTTAGGAGCTTGTAGAAAGCATTTGGTTCCTTAGTATCTCTTATGATGTCAGGGAGCGAGTTCCACAATGTAGGAGCGAATAAGGAGAATGCTCTCTTGGATGTTGATGCATTACTATTCCTGAAGCCAATGGAACTGACAATAAATTTTTACCGCCGCTTCTTCATAATCTGATTTCCGGGGTGGTTTGTATGAACAATCTTAAACTTGATGAAGATTCATTCTGTAGAGTTCTGAATATTGTGTGAATTGCTTTGAATTTTATTCTGCTGTCTATTGGAAACCAACATAGCTGTTTTAATATCGGAGTAATGTGCTCTCTGATTGGCACTTGTGCAATGAGTCTAGCTGCTGTGTTTTGGGCCAGTTGAAGACTGTGAATAGTTTGTTTAGGGAGTCCCATTAATATAACGTTACAGAAGTCTAAGGGGTATGTTTACTAAATGGCGGTAGCGGCTTCCATTGATTTCAATGGGGCCGCAACTCCAATACCGCACAGAAGCTGCTACCGCCATTTAATAAACATACCCCTAAGTATGGTAAGATCATTGCCTGGACTGTTGTTCTGAAGTCACTTGCTGATAGGAGGGGTCTTCGATGTTGACGCATCTTCAGTTTTGAGCATATGGCCTTAGATATATTGCTTTTATGTTTAGAAAAATTGAGATGCTGATCTAGTTGTGACTAGTTTGGGAATTAATGTAAACGGCACTGAACTTGTAGCTGAGCTGGTCTCTCCAGCACACCTTGATAACTACTAGTATTTCCACTGGCACTTTGTATTTCCATTTTCATGATTTCTTTCAACTTGGGGTTGGTTTTTATGATATAAGTTTTATGGCAGCAAATAAAGACCATACGGTCTATCCAGTCTGCCCATCCATAAGAACTATGAAGTTACACAATTTCTTCCTTTCCCTCAGAGATCCTCTGTTTGTCCAATGCTTTCCTGAATTCCGATACAATTCTTGTCTTTACCACCTCCAGTCGGAGGCTATTCCGTACTTCCACCACCTTTTCAGAAAGAAATATATCCTCAGATTACTCCCAAGTCTATCCCCTTTCACCTTCATCTCATGATGGCCTTGTTGTAGGGCTTCCTTTCAAATAAAAAAGGGCACCTCCTGTGCATTTATGTCATGGAAATATTATTGTCTCTATCATATCTCACCAAAGTATACATATTGAGATTTTTAAGTCTGTCCCCATATGCCTTATGAGGAGGATCACTGGTCATTTATTAGCTGCCCTCTGGACTGATCCATCCTATTATATCTTTTTAAAGAATATACAGTATTCCAATTGAGGTCTCACTAGAGATTTCTACAAAGGCACTATCACCTCCTTTTAACTCCTGGCCATTCCTCTCCCTGTGTACCCAAGCATCCTTTGGGCTTTTTCCATTGCCTTTTCTACCTGTTTGGGCACTTCAACATCATCTTATATAATCATCCTTAGGGCCCGCTCTTTTTTTGTGCACTGAAATACTTCACATCGTATACTCTATTGCTCAATTGGGTTTTTGCTGCCCAAAATGCATGATATTACATTTTTTAGAATTAAATCTTAGTTGCCAATGATTCTTCAAGCCTCACTAGACCCCTCCTCATGTTATCCACACCTTCCAAGGTGTCTATGCTGTTGGAGAGTTTGGTATCTTCCCAACAGACCTTCTACAGTATTGGTTATAAAAATGTTGAAAAGACCAAGACCAAGGACTGATCTTTTAGCATGCCATTTGTAACGCCCCTCTCCTCAGAGTTTGTTTGTTTGATTTATATTGTCTTATATAAATTCAAATGTGTGGCTTACATTTGAATGCTTATAATAATGTAGCTGGTCTCCAGTGAACTCCATGGTCTGAGACAGCTTTGTGAAGTTAATAGCGATTTGGAGGGGGGGTGGGGGAATTTGAGTCCCAAGTACATGGGGGAGGGGAGATTTTTCCTGCTCAATGTCCACTCGGCATCTCTGGTCTAGGTTCCATTCCACCAGTTGATGGCCTATATGAGAAGCTTAAGTCTACTCTTTCTATTTTCTCCACTCCTCAGCTCTGTGCATGCACAGGAGGCAGGGGACAGCATACTGCGAAGGTGGATTGCGCCGCTGCACATCCCAGGCCTAGACATAGTTTAAAAATATCATCTTGGAAGCCCAGACTAGATGTATTCCACACTTGAAAAAGAGGGAAAGAAAGTCAAATGCCTGCCTCCATGGTTTAAATGTGAAGTGAGGGAAGCTGTTATAACTTATAACTAAAAAAAAAAAAAATCTTTCAAAAAATGGAAAAAGGATCAAAATGAAGAAAACAGGAAAAACCATAAGCACTGGCAAGTTAGATGGAAAGCATTGGTAAGGCAAGCAAAGGGAGAATTTGAAAAGAAACTTGCCATGGAAGCAAAAACTCAATCAGAACTTTCTGAGGTATATTCAAAGAAAAATGCTTTTGAGGGAGCAATTTGGACCATTAGATAACAGAGGAGTAGAAGGGGCAATAAAGGAGGACAAGGCCATAGCAAAGAGACTAAATTAACTCTTTGCTTTATTCTTACTGAACATGTAGGGTAAATACCCATGCTAGAAATGATATTTAAAGGTAATGAATAGGAGGAACTCAGTGACCCTGGAAGATATACAGGGCAGTTTAACAAACTAAAGAGTAACAAATCATCTGGACAAGATAGCATATATCCCAAGATGCTGAATGAACTCAAAAACTGAAATTACGGACCTACTACTAGTAATTTGCAAATGATCATTAAAATGAGCTATAGTTTCTGAAGACTGGAGGGTGGTCAGTATTATATAAATTTTCAGGGGTGATTCAGGAAATTACAGACCAGTGAGTCTATTATCAATGCCAGGCAAAATGGTAGAAATCATTATAAAGAACAAAATTACTGAAAAAATAGATAACCATGGTTGAAAAGGACAAATCCAACATAGATTTAGCAAAGGGAAGTCTTGACTCACCAATCTGTTACATTGTTTTGAAGGTGTGAATAAACAAGTAGATAAAAGATGGATAGGATGCTGCATCCTATTGGGAACTGGTTAAAAGATAGAAAACAGAGAGTATGGATAAATGGGCAATTTTTTTGATGGAGAAAGGTGAATAGTGGCATGAACCATGGATATGTACTAAGCCCACTGTTTTTAACATATTTATAAATGACTTGAAAATGGGAACAAGTGAGGTGATCAAAGTTGTTAAATCACAAGAGGGTTGTGAAATTTGCAAAAAATCCCCTTGAGAAAATGGGAGAATGGGCATTCAAATGACAAAAATTTAATGTGGACGAATTTATGCACTTAGGGAGGAATAACCAAACTACAGTTACGTGATGCACGGTTCCGCATTAGGAGTCACTACCCAGGAAAGGAATCTAGGTGTCATGATGGATAATATGTTAAAGTCCTCTGCTCAGTGTAAAGAGGGGCCAGCAAAGCTAATAGAATGCTAGAAATCATAAAATAAAGTAGTATCATTGCTGTATTAGTCCATTTTAATGGTAGTTAGATAAAAGGAGAAACAAAAAAGGGAAATAAGGTAATATCTTTTTACTGGACTAGCTGTCAAAGGTTAAAGCCATCTGCTTCAGGTCAGGACAGTATGAACAACAGCTTATACTGTCCTAACCTGAAGAAATACCCTATTTTCGTTTTCTGTTTCTCATTTTATCTAACTAGGAATTATAAGGAAAGGAATGGAAAATAAAACAAAGGATATCATAATGCCTCTATATTCCTCCATAGTGTGATCACATCTGGAGTACTGTGTGCAGTTCTGTTCAGCACATCTAAAAAGGAATACAGCAGAATTAGAAAAGACACAGAGAAGGGGGACCAAAATGCTAAAAAGGATGGAAGGGTACCCCCTATACCGAAAGGCTTAGAAGGTTAGGTCTCTCCAGCTTGAGGAAGAAATGACTGAAGAGAGATATGATAGAGGTCTATAAGATGAATGGAGTGCAATGAGTTAAAATGAATCTGTTGTTTACTCCTTCAAAAAGTGTTAAGACTAGGGGACATGCAATGAAGCTTCTAAATATTACATTTAAAGCCAATCTGAGAAAAGCATGTTTTCACTCAACTGATAACTAAGCTCTGAAATTCATTGCTAGAGGATATAGTAAAAGCTGCCGGTGTAGCTGGGTTTAAAAAAGGTTTAGACAACTTCCTGAAGGAAAAGTTTATTAATCATTATGACGATGACCTGGTCAAAATCCATAGCTTGTCCCTGGGAAAAGCAGCATGGAATCTGTGTAACATTTGGGAATCTGACAAGTTCTTGTGACCTGGATTGGCCACTGTTTGAAACAGGATACTGGGCTTGATGGACCTTTGTTCTAACCCAGTATGGCATATCTTATCTTCTTGTGTTGCTATGCACAACTGCTGCGCCCAGAGATGTAGAATGTGATTAAAAAAAAAAAGATCAGGAAGTTATGCTGACATGAAAAGGGGGAGGGGGTGGACATAGCAGGTCCATGCAGTGGACAAGAGGTAAATGCACCAAAGTTACATCTCCAAGGCTATCAAACAATGGTAGACATGTAGTCAAAGGGTAGGGCTTTGGCTTTATTGTCATAAATTAGATTTTTAAGCAGGAAGCTGCTTGGGGGTCTGAAGAATGTTACTATTCAAGAATATTAATGCATTGCTGAGTTAGGGACAAAGCTTAACATGCAGAACCCTTACTGCTTTACACCGTTGTGCACTTCTGCAGAGGATAACCATTCTCAGCCTAGCAAAATTGCAATATCTAATGAAGAGATTCATCATACACTTAAGCATAACGTCAATCTGAAAAAGGGCTATGAATCAGTTAAGGATGTGCACAGGGAGAACATTTTCAATTTGGACTTTTTACCTCATTTTCTGGCTTTTTCTTTTCAGTTTTCCTTACACATTCATTTTAATAATTTGTAATGCACATCACATTATCTTAACATGCATTAATCAAAATACATATTAATTCATAGGTAGTGTGTGTTAAATTGATTTAGCATGCATTATATATTTTAAGGCATGCTAAGAAACCAAATGCACACTAACGAATGCCCATCCCTAGTACTAGTTACCTCCAAGCTTCTTCTACATAACATCTTATGTAAGATAAAGCTGCACAAGTGTGCTTATCCTCACCTGGAACCAATGTGTCTGGTTTTAGCTTTCACTGATTCCTCAACCGAGTCACAGGAGGAGGAAGATGCAAAGGACAAAGAGGCTCCAATGCTGAGGACTCTTTATTTTTCTCTTTCTAGGAGCGCTAAAGCTAAAGGGCACCCCATGAAGCTGAATACTCGTAAATCAGGCTCTTTCCACTACTGTCTCATCACATCTTTCTTCCACTATGATGAGGCAGTAGCTTCCTATAACACTGCACTCTCCTCTACTCTGGATGCTCTTGCTCCTCCCATACCACATCCTGTGAGGCATATCCAGCTCTGGCTATCATCGACTACCCACTACCTTCGTTTCTGCGCCCACTCAGCTGAGTGCATTTGGGTCAAATCCTGCACCCTTACAGACTTTCTACATTTCAAATTCACGCTTGCCTCTTTCCAGTCAGCCATAGCACTTGCCAAACAAGACTATTATGTCCACTTGACTAATTTTCTTGCCTCTGACCTTCGACATCTCTTTACAGCTCTCAACTCTCTCCTCAAGGTGCCACCTCCCCCGACCCCTCCTTCCCTTTCTGCCCAAACTTTGGCTGACTACTTCCATGATAAAGTTCACAAGATTACACTCAAATTCCCCATGAGATCAGCTCCATCCCTTCTTCCCCCCTCAGCACGCCCAACTCTTCCCTTCAACCCCTGCTACCATTTCTTCCTTTTCTATAATTTCTGAAGAGGAAATTACTCGTCTTCTTTCCTCCTCCAAACTCACTACCTGCTCCTTTGATCCTATTCCTACCCATCTCTTAAACTCCATCTCCTCCACTATCATCCCTTGCATCTCTCATATTCTCAACATATCGCTTTCCACTCCAACTGTTCCTGCAGCCTTCAAGCATGCTGTGGTTACACCTCTCCTCAAGAAACCATCACTCAACCCTAGCTGTCCTTCTAATTATCATCCCATCTCCCTTTCCCCCTTTGTTTCTAAACTACTTGAACAGGCGGTTCACTGCCTTTGCCTTGACTTTCTCTCCTCTCAAGCCCTTCTATATCGATTGCAATCTGATTTTCATCCTTCACATTCTACTGAAATGGCTCTTGCCAAATTCTCTAGCGATCTATTCCTGGAAAACTCCAGGGGCCTTTACTCAATCCTCATCCTTCTTGACCTTTCTACTGCTTTTGACACTGTTGACCACCACCTTCTTCTCGATATCTTGTCCTCACTTGGTTTTAAGGGTTCTGTGTTATCCTGGTTCTCTTCTTATCTCTCAAACAGCACTTTTGGTGTTTGTTCTGGTGGATCCTCCTCTACTGCTATCCCGCTCTCAGTTAGTGTACCCCAAGGGTCTGACTTGGGTCTACTCCTTTTCTCTTTTTATTTATTTCTTTAACAGGTTTTTAATACTGCTTTATCATCTCAGTCAAAGTGGTTTACATTTTAACTTAAACTTGGCAATGTACATTAAACAGGGGCATTGATAACTTGGATTTTTCTGAAGCAGTACCTTGGTGCACTCACCTCCTCCCATGTTTTCAGTACCATCTTTACACTGATAACTTTAAGATAACTCTCTACACCTGGAATCTCTCCAGCAATCCAAGCTCAGCTCTCTGCCTATCTATCTGACATTGCTACTTGAATGTCTCACTGCCATTTGAAATTAAAAATGGCCAAAACAGAACTTCTTATTTTTCCCCCTAAACCCATCTCCCCCCTTCCTTCTTTCTCACTCTCTGTGGATAACGCTCTATTCCTCCCTGTTTCCTCGGCTCACAACCTTGGGGTCATCTTTGACTCTTCTCTCTCCTTCTTCACACACATCCAACTGAAAGCTAAAACCTGTCATTTCTTTCTCTATAACATCAGCAAAATTCTTCCCTTCCTTTCAGAACACACTAAGACACTTATCTACGCTTTAGTCACCTCCCGTCTAGATTATTGCAGCCTCCTCCTTGCTGGTCTCTAAATCATCTCTCTCACCTTCAGTCTGTTCAGAACAACCTCGATATGTTCATATAATCCCTCTTCTCAAGTTGCTTCATTGGCTCCCTATCCGCTTCCATATCCAGATCAAACGTCTCCTATTGACCTATAAGTGTACTTATTCTGCTGCTTGTTACTACCTTTCCTCTCTTTTCTCTTCCTACACCCCTCCTCGGGAACTCTGCTCTTCTGGCAGATCCCTTCTATTTTGCCCTTCTCTTCTACTGCCAACTCCAGACTTCGATCCTTCTACTTTGCTGCTCCTTATGCCTGGAACTACCTGAGTCTGTACGTCAGGCTTCATCTCTGGCCCTTTTCAAATCTAGGCTTAAAACTCACCTCTTCGAGGCCGCTTTTGGATCTTGATATGCTTATTCTCCTACATGTTTTCTTACCATCCCTTTAGATGTAACCTTGTCCTCAGCTGTTGTGTTGTCTGTCTTGACTGTCTCTGATGAGCAGGGACAGTCTTTTACATGTGTCTGTACAGTGTTGCGCACACCTTATAGCACTATACAAATGATCAGTAGTAGTAGTAATGCTGAATGTGCATGTGTACATTTGTGAAACCTGCCATCTCCTTGCACGTCTGAGCCTTTGTTCTTCACTGCCCCATTGTCTGGGACGTTTCTTTCACGGTGGGGATGCATCGATTTCAGAACGCGTTTACATGTATCCACTCCTCTACTGACTTGCATGTCTCAGGGAACACCTAAATGGCTTTTCTAAAATGTGCTGGCACAAAAATAAAACTTCATATAGCTTGAGCCATTTTCCAGGAAGAATGGGCAAAAACTGTTCCTTCCCACTATGCAAAGTTGGTAGACACTCATCCCGAATGACTCATTGCTAGTTTTGTTGCAAAAGAAACTTCCAGTAAGTGCTGATTCAAGGAATGTGAAGGCTTAGGCAATCAAGACTTTTTGGTTTCTTATTATTAGTTTTTGAATATTTCCATCATTCTTTTATACTGAACGTGTACTTCATTTGTGCGGATCAGTGAAACAAGCTCCTATTTTAATGCATTTTGAATGGAATGTTTTAAAGAGCAGAATGTGAAAAATATAGAAGGGCGCGAAGGCTTTTGCAAGACACTGTAAATGGTGGGCATTTTTCAAGAAAGGAATTATCAGCAGTTCAATCAGGAATGAAAAAAGGAATCAAGAGGAACCAGCAGGGAAGTAGGAGAAAATCTATCAGAAGTTGCAAAAATCGACATTTATTTATGTAAGCTGCAGTGCTTACATGCTCAAGCTGTCACGTGATGTTGCTCTTTTTTTGAATGTCTATCTTTATAAAAGGGCCGTTGTTCATGCGTATTTGGGGAAATACACCTGCATTTCTCATGGTCTCCTATGTATTTACCAAGACTGGGGGGGGGGGGGGGGCTACCTGGCAGTGTGTGTTCTGGTGTGCGCTGGGATGTGCATTGACGACTAGCACAGGGCTATGACAGCGCAGGATGATCCCCGTGCTAATTGTGCAACCCTCGTTAGAGGCACAAGTGGACAGGTAGCGGTGCAGAGTGGGCATGGTAAGCTCAGCAGAGTTAGCGCTGTGTTCATACCACACACTAACAGCATTAGTGCAGGTTCACCTTATGCCAGCTCAATAGGTGGCATTAAGCGCACCGGCGGTAATACCGCTATAGAACAGGGCTCCATGTTAATTGCTGAGGAAATGCTTTCCATGACCCGGCAGTGCAATCATGAAGATGTATTTTAGGGCCAGATTTGCTCAGTGGGAGTTGCTACTAAATTATATTGATAAGGAAGGCAAGGAAATAATTTTTTCCATTTTATCATATTCAATAGAGTCTAAATATGTGACAAATTAGACAAATTAGGCAGTACCGACATATTGTAACTATACATGACTTATTCAAAGAACCCCCAATTACGCCATACAAATGGTGAAGAGATATTGGTGAACTAATTTCATATCCTTTGAAGAACAGAGATGGTTCTTTTACTCATCGCTCATATGGGGATTATAGATGGGATTATACTATTGGATTCATCCACAGACTGGTATTAAATATACATCTTGTTCAGATACTACCAGCAACTCTTCCATCATTGCTTATATTCTCATTTGCAGTTGTTCTCTCATATAGGAAAGACAAAATATCTGGTCAGACTAGGACTCAATGAACATTTTAGTAGGTTCAATACTGTTACCATGTCGGCTCCACTAGTGATTCGTTTTCAAGAGAGACAATATACTAGTCTGGATTTTCATTGATTCCGTAACAACTAACTGGCATGGAAGTAATTAAAAGCAGCATTTAAATTATAAGAAACAGGCCAACCATCACTGTGAACTTGGCGATTGCTTAGAGTGCTAGTGGTCAGTAGGTGCCCGTGGCCGCCACTTCCACTTTCTCTTCCTCTCCTGGACATGCAGCAGTGGCAGCAGTACTTTTAAAAAGGCATCATGGCACTAGAGTTACCTTCACTTCCAATCCACGGTACCATTTGTGCTTCCACACCCTCCCCCTCCGATTCCATTTCCTTGAACACGAATCGGAGGGGGAGCACAAATGGCAGAAGCACAAACAGTACCGTAGCCTGGGAGAGGAGGTAACTCCAGCACCACAGCGCCTCTTTAAAAGTATTGCTGCATGTCTCGCAGAGAGGCAGCAGCGGCAGCAATGAGGGCTGGACCTGGAACAGGGATGCCACTGGGCATTGCCCTAGGGCACTTGATCTAGTCCTGCCTAAGGGCTTAAACAATGAAACTGAATGGGGATCATTACTCTGAAATTGTTGTAGTAGGATGCAGACGGTGTTGATTGGTCAGAAGTGATGCCGTGTTGTAGTTAAAGAGATGCTGATGCCATGTTTTTCCAGAGATGAGACGCTGACAACGGACAAGTGAGGAATACTGATATGAAAGCTGCTTGACTGCCTTCTCCCCTGATGCAGAAAGGACTATTTGCAACATGATTTTGTGTTGGGATTGATTTTTACATATGAATTAGATGATTGACTTTGGATGAACTATGAAAGCACCTAGTGGTTAGACCAACAGCCTACAACCCGAGAGATCTGAGTTTGATGCCCACTGGCAAGTCACTGTAACCTCCATTGCCTCAGAAGAAAAGGCCTGGCAATCTACTTCCAGTCACACTGCCAAGAAAACCCAGGAGCGGCTGGGTCACCAGAAGTCAGCATTGACTTGCGGGCACTTAAAAAAAAAAAAAGACCGAAAAAAACCCTCAAAGCCTCTTTTCGATGGTCCTAAAAAATCTTTCCATAAATTCCATAAAAATTTCTTTTGATGAATGTATAAGGACATAGTTTATTACTAGCAGTTCTTCTGAAGACTCTAACGAAGGTACAGTAAGATCTAGTAATTTTTACAGTATTGTTTGTGATCTTACAAGGGGTCCCTCATAAGAATATTTTACAAAGGTAACATAGGTGCCTATGTGCATTTATAAAAGAGGTGCCCAGAATCAGCTCCTGTAGCACATAAATTCTCTTGTGCTAATTTACCCCTGCATCAAAGAAGGTGTAAATCTGTGTGTGTATCATATGCTTGGCCATACATTTTTTTATAAAATGGATGCCCACATTACAACTCTGCTTCATTCCATCCAAACGGGAATGTCTGCACCTGATGTGCATATTTTGGCTCACATGCTTATACTGAACATACAAAATCAACCATGCACCCTTATGTCATGTCTTGTGTAATGGACAATGTTTTACATGTTCAGGTAGGCTCTTGTAAAATTTCCCTGGTGTATCCACATATGCAGGTGACCACTGGGAAAACATAGCATATACTTTTTGCATCCTGGAGGTGGGGGGGAATGGTGGTGGAAGCTAAGCAGAGCTGGGGCAGGATTGGCATTTGCGTGCTTATTTTATAAAATGAACACATAAGCACTAATTCCTTCCAGCACATACATGCACAGAGTTATTCCTATCCTGGAGCAGGTCAAACTTCCTGTGTCGAAGAGCCTCTCTTATAAAAGGTACCCGAGCACCTAGATTATCTTTATAAAACAGATGCAGCCTAGGGGTATTGATGTGTCTTGCATGCTTAGGCATTGTGCTATAAAATTACTCTCAATTTGTCTAATTCATTTGTATTTTTGTTGTTTTCAGTGAAGTAAAAACAAGGGGGTGTTATACGACCAAAATTATTGTCGTTAGCTCGAAGAAAGCTTGCAGTCTCGAATTTCATTCAGCACCTGAGGATCCTGTTCCATTTTTAACATTCCCTCTTATCTACTGTTGGAGCTGTGAGGAGCAGATTGCATTCTCTGAGAAGATGTGGTAGGAAGACCTGATTTTGCATTCTTGAAAAGTTTCCTGCATGTGAATTATGAAATAATACCTGTATTAAATTACAACGCAATTGTTTGCACCCTTCCAGCCTACAAGACAACAAGTGTACCATCTGTAGATTTGATCATGAATTTATAGAGGAGATTAGGGAAACAACATTGCACCTGCTGTAGTCTGTGCTCATTTGCATAAAAAATCATGATGCCAAAAAACTCATTTTCGATAGAAATCAGAACAAGTGGTCAAAACTTAACCTTTTGGTTCAGGAATACAAATAAATGATTGTGTCTTCATACTCTGTGCAATGCCTTTCACTTTTTTCTGCTGTTACCTAGTGGATCCTATTAAACATTTCAAGATATATTCATTTCTGGGAAGATAGATAATAATATTCAGTATCAGGGAAGGAGCCTTATAGTAAAGGAGAAAAGCACAAGAACAGCATTACTAATAGGAAGTACCAAAAGTCTATACCAGGGTTTCCCAAACCTGTTCTGGGGACTCCAAAGCCAGCCAGATTTATAGGCTCTTCACATTGAATATGCATGAGATAAATTTGCATAGAATGGCGGGCAGTGCATGCAGATGTATCCAAACTTATTCGTTGTGGATATGGTGGTGGGTTCCTCAAGACAAGGTTTAGTAAACCCTGGACTATTCAGCACTGTGTGTTGAGATAGAGAAGATCCTCACGTGCCAACAAATGCAATCAGAGACCAAGAAAGGTACAGAGGATGTTCCAAATATATTGGGAGTCATCGGCCTGATTAAAAAGATTTTCCTAGTGCATCTTAATCTGTTTGAACAATGCAGATGGTGAAGGAAATATTAAGAGTCAATCTGATAGACTGACGTAATCTCCAACATACCCTGGAATGGGGTGAGGCTTATTTCTGTCATATTATGAACAAAATTAACTCATAGTGAATGCATAAATGACGAGCAAGGATCTAGTTTTAATTAGTCCTCTTCCATAAAATTCTTTAAATCAAATTTGCATCTTTCTTTTTCCTTCTCCCTATTATTCTTCCTTCACTGCTGTTATCCTACTTCTTCTCTGTCTTCTTCCTGACATAGGGTCCTATAACCAAAGCATGGAGTGGAGGAGTAGCCTAGTGGTCAGAGCAGCTGCCTAGTACCCAGAAGTTCAAAGGTTCAATTCCCACTGGCATTCCTTGTAACCTTGGGCAAGTGACTTTATCCTCCATTGTCTTGGAAGAAAAGGCCTGGTAATCTACTTCCAGTGACACATTGCCAAGAAAGCCCAAAGGAAGATGGGTTGCTAGGAGTCAACACTGACTTGATGGCACTAAAAAAAACCCAAATAACAACCTAAAGGAGCAAGGAGGCAACTGATCCTTCTGTATATGGACACTAGCAGTCTTTTGGCCTTATAAGCCTTCGTCAGGAGGTATGTGTATCCAAACTGTCTATCCATTTCAGATCTGTCACACAGTCAGGCTATAATCAGCTCAGATTGCAATTGAATCTGAGCTGATTCTAGCCTGATTGTGTGACTTTTGCACTTTAATATATCAAATTTGCACACCGCACAGATCTGAAGAGGATAGACAATTTGGATCACATCCATTGCAAGATCTTGATCTAGTTCTCTGGTCACACAGTCAAAGAACTCAATCAGATTTGTATGGCATGATCGTCCTTTGATAAAACCTTCCGCACAAGCATGCAGATGCTCCCTCTTCCACCCAAAGCAGAAGGAAGAAGAGTGATGGGAATCCCGGTCCCATCAGCATGAAGAGCTGGGGCTGCGTCCTGCAAAGTCTGACAGGAGGCCCTGGGACCTACTGGCCAGAAGAGTGGGGTTGCAGCCTGAAAAGGCTGGTGGGAAGCCCCGGGTCCCGCTAGCCAGAAAGCGAAGCTGTAGCCTGAAGAGGCCATTAGGAAGCCCCAAGTCCCAACTGTCAGAAGTATACAGAAAGCGTCTGTGCTGTGAAGAAGCAGGGTTAGAGGAGAGAAGGAGAATAGATGGAAAGTGCATTAAGAGAGAAGGAAAGGGAGGGAGTTAGTAAAAGGCTTGAGAGACTGCATGGCTGGATAGCAGGGGAGGGGTGAATAGGTGGGTGGAGGGCAAAGAGGGAGAGTGCAAGGAAAAGAAGTTAAGGATAGGAATGGGGAATAGTACAAGAGGATGGGAGGGACAATGAATAGGTGCAGGAGGACAGCAGAAAGTGCAGGCACACACCATCAGTTCAACACACTTTTCACCGCCACCTTACACATGCACACACAGCCCCCGATACACGTTCATTCACAGAGTCACCAAGACACACGTGCATATCCCTTCTCTCTCTATGACACACACATGTATGCAGGCATTCGCCATGACACACACACACATCTCTGACACTGCCCATGACATCCACCATGACACACATACACTCGCATGTACATGCATACACACCCAGAACTCCCCATCACACACACACACACTTGCATGCACATGCCCCCCCCTCCCTGAAACAGCCCATGAAACACAACATATCTCCCGATACTCTTTATGACATACACACACACACACTCACACTGAAACTCCCCATGATACACTCACATAGACACACATGCATGAACTCCCAGGCACACCCCATCACACACACATGCACGGTCACATCATGCAGCCCTCTAACACGCCCCATGAAAACATATATACCCTCCAGGTGCCTGATTCTGGAAATAGGGGACATGTGCCATTGTGTCGCACTGGAAGTGGTGTCTTTCTATTCCCTATGCTTAGACTCTGTTTACATTGTTTATCTGTGTGCTGCCACCTTCTGACCTTGTAAGGTCACCACATCAGCCTCTTAACTATAAGTCTTTATTCTGATTGAGGTAAGCAGTTAAAAGGATCATGGGAATTTTCTCATGTTCTTATGTCAATTAGATTAGCAACTTAATACTGGCAAAAGCCAATGGTACATGCTCTTGTCTCTTAGGAGTGTACTCTCTATCACTCTTCTCTTTGCTTTCACGAGTCCTATCCCATGGGTATCGACACTCTTAATCCTAGCCAATTCCACACTTGTCCTCACAACTATAGATAGAAGAGTCATGTTCAACCTGTAGCCCACATAGTACAACAGTGCAATTATGTGCCGTGTATTTATTAATAAATTGCATCTTACAAATCACATACAGCTCAAATTACTTTCAGATGTAGACTGAAAAAGTGTATGTTTTAAGCTATCTCACACCCAGGGCCGGCACGTCCATTGAGCAAGAATGTTGTTTGCACAGGGCCCCACATTTTAATGGGACCCACACAAACAGCATTCTGCATTAAAAGGCCGCAGAATCAAGTGTCCCACATTTCCTGTTTCCCATCAGCCCCGGCAGGCTTAACAGAGCCGTGAAAAAGGGAATATCTCCTTCCACAGCTCTGAAAAGCCTGCGCTGAGAGAACTGATTCAGGGAGGGCTCTGCTGGGCAGGTGGGGGGGAGGCTGTGGGACACTTGATTCTGCCACTGTCACGGCAGCAGTGGCAGCAGCAGCAGACAGGGTTGTTTTTTTTTTAATTTCCCTGGGCTGATGGGGTGGAGGGGGGTTAGGACTGGTAATGGGCTATGGGGGGGGGTATGACTGGAGGTGGGCTGATGGGGGGGTTAGGACTGGTAATGGGCTATGGGGGGCTAAGACTGAAAATGGGGTGATGGGGGTTAGGACTGGAAGTGGGATGATGGGGGGGCTAGGACTAGAAATGGGCTGAGTGGAATGGGGCTTAAACTGCAAATAGATGAGGAGGAGGGGGGCTTGGAATGGAAATGGGCTATGAGGGAAGGGAGCTAGGACTGGAAATGGGCTGAGGGGGGGTAGCTAGGACAGGAAATGGGCTGATGGAGGGGCTAGGACTGGAAGAAGGCTCATGGGGGGCTTGGATTGGAAATGGGCTGAGTGGAGGGGGAGCTAGGATTTGACATGGGATGATGGTGGTGCTAGGAAAGGACTAGAAATGGGCTGATGGGGGCTGGGATTAGAAATGAGCTGATGGAGGGACTCGGATAGGACTGGAAATGGATGGGGGAGCTAGGACTGGAAATGGGCTGATGAGAGGCTAGGACTAGAAATGGACTGATGCGGGGTCTAGAAGGGAGCGGATGCTGGGTGGGGCTAGAACTGGAAGGGAGCTGATATTGGGGGAGGATTAGAATGGGATGGAGCTGGGAGAGTGAAATGGAGAGGGGAAAAATATTTTGTGTGGAAGAAAAATCTACAATTGGCCAGGTATTGGGAGAGCAAGTGGGGATTTAGGATGGAGGGGTAAAATTTGAGTAGATGAAAAAGGAATAGGGAAAGAGCAAAAGGAGAAAGATTAGTATGTTAAAGCAGATGTAGAGAGAGAATGGAAAAAAACTAGAAGTGAGAAGAAAGGACAAATGGACAGCAGACGATGGAGAGTTAGCAGAAGACACGAAGAAACCAGAAGAAAGTGGCTGGAGCAATTGCAACTGAAAATAAATGCACAAAAGGTAGAAAAATATCTCTTTATTTTGAATTTATTAACTGGAATATGTCAGCTCTGGGAAATGTGCATCATTAACATCTGCGCTTTCTTAGGAGAAGAGGAAATATATAGTTTTATTTCTACAGTGTTGTTGTACATTCCAAGTTTGGCTTTTGGGGTTCCCAGTTTAATTATTGTCTTCCTGTTTCTAAATTGTGATTCCTTGTTTGGTGATGGTCTATGTTCTGCATGTGTAACTGAGCTGAGGTATTCTGTTTATGTAGTTTCTATTTGACATTGCCTCTTGTTCTCTTTCCCTAGTAGGTCATGTATTGTTATTCTCTGAAATGTATTGGTTTAATATTTGCAGTGTTGCCTTTTGATAGGTAGGGTCTTGTGCTTTGTGAGTCCTGGTAGTGCTGTTATGATACGGCGGGTTTGCTATGGGTTCTAAATGGGCAGTGTTTGTAGTAGTTCCTAATGTACCTGGCGGTTGGCACTGGATTATAGTAATGTAGAAATCTTTTAGTCTTTCTTTATCCATACACTCATTAAGAGACATGTTTACTAAAAGTTAGTGTATGGTAACGTTATGCAAATAGTTATGCAAATGAGTCCCTGCACCGAGTCTCCACACATGGCCCCGCAACCCCCTTGGGCCGTCCCTGCTCACACCATGGCAAATACATTAATTTGCATCTGTCTAGAAAAGCT
Source organism: Ichthyophis bannanicus (assembly GCA_033557465.1). Taxonomy (NCBI): domain Eukaryota; kingdom Metazoa; phylum Chordata; class Amphibia; order Gymnophiona; family Ichthyophiidae; genus Ichthyophis; species Ichthyophis bannanicus. The sequence continues at coordinate 725,185,343 of CM066032.1, forward strand.
GCCAATCACATTATATATCCACCAGTCCATGACACTAGTCTAACAGAACACCATCGATTTCGCAACCCCATTTATCTTCAAGCCTACCAGAATGCTCTTACGTTATGTATTATCACACTAACTGAGTTCTCCGAAATGCAGCACTTGTAGCCACCCCTAGCCTATATCTCTCTCTTTAGCATCCACAGCTATCCCCCTGACTATGGGAAATGGATGCAGGCAGAAATGTGGACTATGTAGTATATAACAGAGTTCATGATCTGAACTGTGATAAAGGAAAGGAAGCCTTCAATGTAGTACAAGATGAGACGCTGTTTATCAGCAATCCAGTGGTCCACCCTATTTCTGTAAAAAAAACCAATGGAACAATGGGCATACCCTCCAATGACCTTCAGAGTTTGCAGCCAGAGCAACAGGGATGGCCATTATCATCTACAATCAGAGGAGAAAAGTACGATATCACCAAAGGACCAGGTGCTCAGTCTGAATACATCTCTGGACCATGGAAGTGATTATTGTTCCTAGCACGTAACTATAGACGTTTGTCTTCTGGATCCTGACCATAGATATATTCATCACATAGGCAGTTTTTCCTTAATATATGGGCTTCATGGCAAGCAAGAGCACATCCAATTTTGAAAAAGTCTATTTTGGATTATAGTCAATATGGAAATTATGGACCAAATTCCAACCTGTCATATTTAGAAAATGTTATTGAACAGGTCCATCTGCAGTTAATGAAATACTTAACGCAGCCCCATTTTTTTGACCTTGTCAACTGCGATTCTGATGTGGGCACAGAATGGAAACCATACTGATTATACTAGTTCATGACCTCAGGAAAGCTTCCTTAATGATCCTTCTCTATTTTACAGAGTTTTGGATAAGTGGATCATGATATTTAATGTTTAGACTGTGGGAGCTTGGATTTCAGAGGACAATGAAGAGCTGATTCATCATTTGGTTCTTTAGCAGAATGCTGAATGCAGAAAATTTTGTGTTAAGAACAAGTCTGCGCTAAAAATTATGCAGTGTAGAGTTTCATTTCATCTCCTATCATGTTCTATTTGCCCCTCTAGTATTTGGTATTTAAATCATTAATAGATGCTTGTAAGCTATTTCACTTTGAATGGCAGACAATGAACTACAGTAAAATTAAAGCACAAAAGTCTTGTGGTCCAGTAAGATCCCCCCTTTTGAAATCAATCGACTACTAAATAGAATTATCTTACTTTTCAAATTTAAAATTAAAGGTTTGAGAATGATTTTAGATCCTAAAATAGATGAAATCATTTCCACTCTTACACAATCTTTATTTGTCAAGCTTCATTTGGTGTACCAAATAAAGTGGCTGGTTTAGATCTTAATTATTGCTGAAGCACTAAATATGTATTAAACAAATCTAAAACTGTGATGGCTGAGAGATGTAATAGGACCTGCAGTCTTATCAGTACATGGAAATCTGTAGATATGTTTAGCAATCCAATGAACCATTAATAGTCTTCTTGGAGTTTAAGTAAGGTTCCTAGAGGCTATTGTATTTTGCTTCTTCTCTTCTTGTTATATTGAAAAATCAATAAAAGTTTTGAGCTGAAAAACAATGGGCAGTAATTCTTACCACGCAGGTGGAACAATTATTGTGTACTGAAAGACGTGTTAGCTTTGCACTGTGCAATAGGATGGAGTCTGGGCAGGGTTGGGGCAGGTGTTGACTTCAACATTGCACTTAGCACCAGTATCAGTAATCCCCAATGTTGCAGTTAGCATGGGTGAACCTACCATCACCTCAATAGGTGGTGTTAGGTGCCCCAGTGGTAATTCCCAAGGCTAGAATGTGCATCCTCGACAATTAGCATGGTGCAGTGGTGTCTAACGTGTTGACTTTTCCTCAAAACACACATTGGGAATAAAATTAACACACTTTAGTAAAAGAGCCCCCAAAATTGCATTACATGCACTGGACAAAAGCAGGTTGAACTACTATAAAGCTCTATATGCGGGATTTCCAACAAAGTGTACTGGCAGACTGCAGCTGATTCATGGCTTAGCTATCCAGCTTACAGTACATCCAGTTGTTATTAGAAGGAATGGACCACCCTGAGTCCACACTGGCTCCCAGTGACAGTGCGAACCAACTTCAAGATCTTGTGCCTTTGCTTCCTCAGGCCGACATTTTTGGAATGTTATTCCAAAGGAAGTATAAACAGAAAAAGTATCTGGTGCCTGGTCACCACCGCTTTAATTAAAGCTGAATATTCAGTGCCAGAACCTATCCAGCGTCCAGTGCAAAATATACAGTTTCACCATCTAGGCGTATTGCTTTCCAGTTAGCAGTGATATTCAGCTGCTAATTGAATAGCAAAACTACATGACAGGGCAGCCATTAGTCTGTCCTACTGTTCTGAAGGTTAGCTCTCCGGTTAGTGGTGGGATATTGCCGCTAACCAGATAGCTGCTGGGATGCCCCACCTCCAGCCACATACTGCCCCTGAATTAAGCAGGCATCTTTTCTGCGGTCTGTGGGGATAGTTCAGTGGCTACTGCTGCCGAATATCAGGATTGCAGGGTTTACGCAGTCTGCAAGTCCCGCAGACTACATAAACCCATCGGAATGGCATCCCCCTGGACTTTTCTGACTGCATTTGAATTGCCTTTTTTTTTTTTTCATTTCCAGTTCCTCATATAACCACTCTTTCAAAAGTATCATCTGGTAGTTTGTAATTTATAATCTCTCTTTTATTTTGTGTATTTATTTTATTGTTATTATTTCTGACTTAGGAAGTAACCTTATAAAAGAATTGTAATGCGTAGATGCCATTACATGCATGTAAAAGGCCTCTTATAAAATGCCCTTATTTGGCAGCTTGACGCCTAGTGATAGTGCCACAAGATTATCACTAGGGGTCACTATCACCATTTTTGAACCTGAAGCCAACAAGCACAGGAGTGACTGGGAATTGCTTCTGTTCTAACTAGATTACCAGTGACCCTAGTCATAGCTGGTGATGGTTTTGAGGGATGGAGGATCTCCTTTGTGGAGGCTGTGATGGAGAGAATTGATGTCAGGAGGGTTGAGGGTGGCTTGATGTCAGGGGGTCAGGGAGTAGGATGATTGTTGTCTGGATGGCCATTGGGGGGGGGGGGGTTAATTGCCAGGGGCATAATGTTGGAGGAGGGGGTAATTGCCAGGGGCATAATGTTGGGGGTGTTGATGGGTAAGGGGAATGGATGTTGTTGGGAGTAAATATTTTAAAAAGTTTCTTCCAACTATATTTGAGAAAAAGCTGCATGCACCTTTGTCCCTTTGTGCAAATTCTTCAAATCTCTCCACCTGCTGGACATGGTGAGACATCAATGTTAAACGCTGCTTGTCCTTACACGTACTATATTTTACAATGCATTGGGAATTTTCCACATCTTGACCTGGAGGTTTCCATTCCCCTCTCCACGTCTATCTAAAATTGGCTTTCACGTGTCTTTATAAAATAGCCTCATAAGACCTGCTAAAATGAGTCCACATACATTTACACCTACATGGCAGTAGGTTTCAGCGTAAGTGCCTCAAGTACGTGGGGATATGCATGCTTTCTTGTCACGGCACCTACTGTTACATGTCGTGTAACTCTATATGAGGCCTTTAACACATGCAAAACAGGGTTTGTGTGTGAAAAATCCATTATAGAACTACCCCCAGTGTGTGAACCGGAAGGATGAGTATTAGTGAAAGATTAAGGGGCTTGTTTACAAAGCTGTGGTAGCGGTTCGCGTTCGTTATCGGAGCCGCGACCCCATTGATTTCAATGGGGCCGCGGCTCCGATAACGACCGCGAACCGCTACCGCGGCTTTGTAAACAAGCCCCTAAGTATGCATGAGTATGTGTATTATCTATTTTTAGCTAGCTCACACATTTCCAGTAGTTGTTCAAGGTGAGTTACATTCAGTAAAACCACATGGAGGAACCACTCCGCTAGTCCAAAGGAATAAAACAATGGGTGAAAGACAAACCAAGCCAAGACATCTGAGAAAGGGATAAATCAACTTTATTTATGACCCACTGTGCAAAGCCACATTAAGGAACCACTCCACTAGTCCAAATAAAGTTGTTTTATCTCTTACTGAGATGTCTTGGCCTGGTTGGTCCTCCACCCAATGATTTACTGAATTATCAGCAGAAAGGACGAGGTATTAATGCCACTGTACAAGTCACTGGTGAGGCCTCACTTGGAATACTGTGTTCAGTTTTGAAGACCATATCTCACAAAGGATATAAAAAGTCTGGAAGGGGTTCAGAGGAAGGCGACCAAAATGATTTGGAGCAGGGCCGGTCCGTCCATTGTGCAAGAATGTTGTTTGCACAGGGCCCCGCGTTTCAGGGGGCCCCGCGCAAACAACATTCTGCATCTGCCGGTAAATTTTAAAAAACAAACAAACTTACTGCTGCCGCTGCCGCTGCCTCTGTGGCAGTGGCAGAATCGAGCATCCGGCGGTCCCCCCCCCTGCCTGGCAGAGTCCTCCATGTGGCCTCAGCTCCCTAAGTGCCGGCTTTCAGAGCCGCGAAGGGAGAGCTTCTTCCTCGCGGCTCTGTTAAGCCGCTGGCACTGATGGGAAACAGGATTTCCTGTTTTCCATCAGCCCCGCGGGCTTAAACAGAGCCACAAGAAAGGGAAACTCTCCCTTCGCAGCTCTGAAAAGCCTGCGCTGAGGGAGCTGAGGCAGCATGGAGGACTCTGCCGGGAAAGGGGGGCCCCGCGAGATGCTCGATTCTACCACGGCAGCAGCAGCAGCAGCAACAAGTTTGTTTGTTTTTTAAATCTACCTGGGCTATGGGGGGGATAAGACTGGAAGTGGGCTATGGGGGGGTTAGGACAGGAAATGGGCTGATGGGGGGCTAGGACTGGTAATGGGCTGGGGGGGTTGCTAGGACTGGAAATGGGCTGATTGGAAGGGGGGTTTGAACTGCAAATAGCTGATGGGGAGAGGGGCTTGGAATGGAAATGGGCTGTGAGGGGCTGGAGCTAGTGGAATGGAAATGGGCTGAGTGGGGGGGAGCTAGGACAGGAAATGGGCTGATGGATAGGATAGGAAAGGACTGGAAATGGGCTGTTGGGGGATCTAAGATTGGAAATGGGCTGTGGTGGGGGCTTGGATTGAAATGGACTCATGGAGGGGCTAGAACTGGAAGTAGGGTCATGGGGGGCTTGGACTGGAAATGGGTGAGTGGAGGGGAGCTAGGATTTGACATCGGCTGATGGTGGGGCTAGCAAAGGACTAGAAATGGGCTGATGGGGGGCTGGGATTAGAAATGAGCTGATGGAGGGACTCAGATAGGACTGGAAATGGATGGGGGAGCTAGGACTGGAAATGGGCTGATGGTGAGGCTAGGATAGGATTGGAAATGGGCTGATGGGGGGCTAGGACTGGAAATGGGCTGATGCGGGGACTAGAAGGGAGCGGATGCTGGGTGGGGCTGAAACTAGAAGGGTGCTGATTTTGGGGGAGGATTAGAATGGGATGGAGCTGGGAGAGTGAAATGGAGAGGGGAAAAATATTTTGTGTGGGAGGGAAGACAAATCTACAATTGGACGGGTATTGGAAGAGTAAGTGGGGATTGAGGATAGAGGGGTAAAATTTGAGTGGATGAAATAGGAATGAGGAAAGAGCAAAAGGAGAAAGATCAGTATGTTAAAGCAGATATAGAGAGAGAATGGAAAAAAAACTAGAAGAAAGAAGAAAGGACAAATGGACAGCAGACGATGGAGAGTTAGCAGAAGACACGAAGAAACCAGAAGAAAGTGGCTGGAGCAATTGCAACTGAAAAAAATGCACAAAAGGTAGGAAAATATCTTTTTATTTTGAATTTATTAACTGGAATATGTCAGCTCTGGTAAATGTGCATCATTAACGTCTGCGTTTTGTTTAGGACACAAGAAATTAATTTATAGTTTTATTTCTACAGTGTTGTTGTACATTCCAAGTTTGGCTTTTGGGGTTCCCAGTTTAATTATTGTCTTCCTGTTTCTAAATTGTGATTCCTTGTTTGGTGATGTTCTATGTTCTGCATGTGTAACTGAGCTGAGGTATTCTGTTTATGTAATTCCTGTTTGACATTGCCACTTGTTCTCTTTCCCCAGTAGGTTATGTATTGTTATTCTCTAAAATGCATTGGTTTAATATTTGCAGTGTTGCCTTTTGATAGGTAATGGTGCTTTGTGGGTCCTGGTAGTGCTGTTACGATACAGCGGGTTTGCTATGGGTTCTAAATGTAAATAAAAAACCAAATGATTCCCCTATACCCTATCACCAATATCAAACATCTACTAATCTTGCCCTAGACTCTAAAAATTGTTATCCCCCTTCTTACATAAATGCTATTTTTTGTCGGATCATTCACCATGAGACAAAACCTTTTGCCTCCTGAAGTGAACCCTCCTTTTAATCACAAGTGAGAACGGCTGATTACTATCCAGCCCAGCCGACCAAAACAGCACAACGCTGCTGTCAGCGAAAAAATTTTATTTAAAATCTCGAAAGAGTCTGACAAATTGCAAAGATCTTCGGGCTACAAAAATCCCAACAGTACAGCTTTTGAAGTCCCCCTCCCGTCAAATAGGAATTTTAAGAGAACTTAGCTGGTATGGAGCGGGTCATGGTCACTCCGTCAATAAAAGTCTCCAGACTTTCACTCCTTACACCGTGAAGAACTGGGGGGCTTGGACTGGAAATGGGTGAGTGGAGGGGAGCTAGGATTTGACATCGGCTGATGGTGGGGCTAGCAAAGGACTAGAAATGGGCTGATGGGGGGCTGGGATTAGAAATGAGCTGATGGAGGGACTCAGATAGGACTGGAAATGGATGGGGGATGGCGCCGAACGGGCTGAATGAGGACATCGACTGGTGGGGGTTGCCTTTGGGAGCTCAATAAAGTTTGCTGTATTGTGGACCTTTCACCTGTGACGTCATTATATCACCTGTTTTAAAACGATGTGTTCCGTACGGGGTTCATACTGCCTGATGAAGAGCTGTGGAAGGAGGATGAATTAACAGCTTGAAACACCTTTGGTGTAGCGTCGGAGCCTCGTTATGTGTGCTATTGGAGCGGGGTTGTTCCTGTGTCCTTTATGGATAGAGTCCCTATTTTCTTCACGGTGTAAGGAGTGAAAGTCTGGAGACTCTTATTGACGGAGTGACCATGACCCGCTCCATACCAGCTAAGTTCTCTTAAAATTCCTATTTGACGGGAGGGGGACTTCAAAAGCTGTACTGTTGGGATTTTTGTAGCCCGAAGATCTTTGCAATTTGTCAGACTCTTTCGAGATTTTAAATAAAATTTTTTCGCTGACAGCAGCGTTGTGCTGTTTTGGTCGGCTGGGCTGGATAGTAATCAGCCATTCTCACTTGTGATTAAAAGGAGGGTTCACTTCAGGAGGCAAAAGGTTTTGTCTCATGGTGAATGATCCGACAAAAAATAGCATTTATGTAAGAAGGGGGATAACAATTTTTAGAGTCTAGGGCAAGATTAGTAGATGTTTGATATTGGTGATAGGGTATAGGGGAATCATTTGGTTTTTGATTTACATTAGGTTGATTTCCAGGGGTATATTGGATAGGATGGGTTCTAAATGGGCAGTGTTTGTAGTAGTTCCTAACGTGCTGGGCGGTTGGCACCGGATTATAGTAATGTCGAAATTTTTTAGTCTTTCTTTATCCATACACTCATTAAGAGGCACGTTTACTAAAAGTTAGCATATGGTAATGTTATGCAAATGTTTATGCAAATGAGGTTCATTATGCAAATGAGGACCCACACCCAGTCTCCGCACATGGCCCCGCAGTCCCCTTGGGCTGCCCCTGATTTTGAGCCAGCGCCAGAAAACATATGAGAAGAGACTTGAAGACCTAAATATGTATACGCTAGAGGAGAGGAGGGACAGGGGAGATATGATTCAGACCTTTAAATACTTAAAGAGTATTAATGAACAAACAAATATCTTCCAAAGATGGGGAAGCTGTAAAAATAGAGGGCATAACATGAAGCTGCAAGGGGGTAAAGTGAAAGGTAATGTCAGGAAATAGTTTTTCACTGAAAGGGTGGTGGATGTTTGAAATGCCCTCCCGATGGAAGTGGTGGGGGCAAATACAGTGAAAGAATTCAAAATGGCATGGGACAGAGACAGTGGATCCCTTTATACAGTAGCGTCAGGATAAAATCAAAATAAGCTTAACTATCTCTTATACCTCAACAAATAGGGGTGACCTGCATGGACCGGTGGATACACCCCTAAACAAAGGCATGGGGAGGGGTGACCTGCCGTCTGGATAGCACCAAGCAGGACGGGCCAGTTTGGACATGATTCTGAAACGCGGGAGCAAAACATTCCTGCAGCATACAGAATTGGGCCCGAGGATGGCCTGGCCTGCCCCTGCAGCTACCGGGAGACATCCACAGCCAGTCCGCCATATCCCTGACTCCCGTCACCCTGCCACCCAACCCCCGATGAGGCCAACCGGGGCCCGGATCGGGTGGCAGAAACCCACCATGTCCTGCCTGCTTCCCCCGGGGGGGGGGGGGAGGGTGGCTACTGGACTCCAGGGGGGCTGCCAGCTACAATTGGGGGGGGTGTCTTGTGCTTATTACACCTCATAGGTAGAATAAGCAGTGCATCCCCCCAGCGATCCCAGGACATACAGGACGGTCACTGGAATCGGCCCTGTACATCCAGGGGTCGGCCCGCCCACTCTCCACCCCCATCATGCCTCCATCCCCTGCAAAAATGTATAGGGATTACTCCATGCAAACAATAAATCAATGCCTTTTGAAAGACTAACCAAAATTTCGTGGCTATGGGGAAAGAACCAGTAATTGTACTCTAAGAAATACTTCTTCGAATGTTATTTTACTCCCAACTTAATGTCTCAGACCAAGCAGCGCTAAACAGAGCGATGTGCTTGATATACAAACAAACATCAGCGCTTCATCGCATCAATGACTTAGTGGGAGATTTTTTTATGTGAATTTAAATCCTCTTTCCTCCATCACCATGTGTCAAAAAGTACTATTAAAATATAAGATCGCTTATCTTATTTTTTATCCTCTATGCCTCCCTCGGCACCTTCCATCCCCTGCAGCATTCACAGCAGCTCTGTGCGTGCAGCGGGCGACAGAGGCAGAATTCCGGCCAGGTGGATAGCAGGGTAGCACATCTCGGCACCATCTGCCTCTTAGAATCGGGCCCATAGTGGAAGAAAGAGAAAAGGAAGGGCATATGTGGCAAATGGCAATGTTAGGGTGGATGCATAGGATGCAGGGTCTGGTTAAAAGCTTTCATAAAAGGCGAGTGCTATGATCTCCTGTGGAGAAAGCCATACTGTCTCTTTAAAAGTCAGGTTTGCCATACAAAAAAAAAGGAAATTGCACAGTGCTTTCTAAAGGAAGCATGCTCACATTTCCCCCTTCATATTATGTGTTAGTCGAAGGACATGACTTCTTTAAGATAGATTTTCCATTTTTATAGTGAACAGAAAAGAAAATAAATGTGACAAAATCATTTTCATGGCCTATAATTGGAGCTGTGTGACAGTGGCAGGGGAATCTGAGAATATTCTAAGCTGGGCACATGGAAATATATTTGTCTCTGAGGATTTTAACTGAGTGGCTTAATAACTCTTCTGGGGTCTGGTTCTTGGGAAGTGTAGAAGGATGTAATGAAATGTCTAGCTATGGTGACACTTCCTTCTGTAAGTCCTGACTCTCTCTGTGATGTCACTGAATATTCCCCTTTCATAAGAGCTTCTGCTCAGGAAAACATCAACAGACCATGATATTTACCCTCTGATCCTTAATGCATGAGTCTGGAGATGGAAATACAAGGAAAATATTTTGATACAGTTCTATTTGCTTATAAATGATGATGGTTTTGCTGTTTTCAAACAGTCAATTCCTCTAATCGGCTTAGTGTAACTTTAAATTGGATTTTTGTCATCAGTTACATTTATCCTTTGAAAATTAGAATTGATTTGCTCTGCCGTTAGTGGTTAAGGTGGGATCCTTGCTCCTGGGGGTGCTGTATTCCTTCCGTGCTCTGCTTTTCCTAGCATGCTCTATGAGGGTAAGGTCTGACTCATAATTGTTAATTAAATCCCCCAGTGATGATGGTCAATACAGTGAAAGGTATGATGCGCTCATCCTGCTCTGTTTCAGTTGCAAGCTAAACTGATGGCTTTGGGTGCACAAAAATGTTCACATCTTTTTCCTTATTATAATAGGGATCCATATCAATTTTAATCTAACTGGAGAGAAAACAGTAGCTATTTTGCCAAGATTTGCTGGCAATTCTGGGACCTCAGCATTAAGAAGGAGCTAAACATTATTTTAGCATGCATTTGCGAAAATGTTTAGTGTACGCTCTAAACTTTGGGTTAGCATGAGGTGCACTAAATTTAATGATATGCGGCATGGTGCAAGGTACAAAAGAATGCAAAGGGACCCTTTAGTGTGTTCAAAGGCCAAAGGCCTACCCTGAAGCCCCCTCTAGCATCATCCACATCTCCCTCTTGATCTCTCCTTGGAAAAGGATAAACCCTGTATAGAGCTACCCACCACTCCCCCTCCTAGCTCCACAATAATGAAATAAGAAACTCCTTGCTGACCCACCCTCACCCCTGATGCAGAAAGGAGAATATCTAGGATTGCCCACCTTTTGGAAGAGAAAACCTGCCACCGCCCATTATCTACCCCACCCCGCCCCAAACTCTGCTCTACCCCTGCCTCACCCACAACAAAGAATTGCAATGAGAGCAGCAGTGGAGGCTTCAGCCCCAGCCATATCCTGAAGTGATACCATGCTACAACAAAAGTCACCCTAGAACAAATCTACCATGCTAGCGCTAACTTCCAAACCTCACACAACAAAGACCCTACCTAGGAAAAGGCAGCATCATAAATATTGCAGTGAGCCCTATAACAGCAATATGCCATTTAGGAAAACCCAGCACACTGGATTACTACAAATCATTACATAGAAAATTCATGTTAACAGAATGCCTGGCTTCTGTCATACATACAAATCACAAATTTGCAAATTTGCCTTCACCAAATACAAAGAAGGCCTTGCGCCAACCACATACTACACATACTGACTTTGCCCATCCCTGCTGTCGAATCAACTGAACTTACTGCTTCTATATTGTCTTGCCGGCCCCGCCACATTCCACTCAGCTCTTGAACTCACCCCGGTCTGCCGCATCTCCCTTGGCTCCAGAACTTTCCGCCCCTTCAGCCTGATCGGCGGCATCGAGGGAGAGCAGGCAAGTGAAACCCCTCCCTGCTCCCCTCCGAAATGGCCAATCGAGCCAAGAATCACCACCGCAGCAGCACAGAAGAAGGGAATTTAAACCCTGGCATGCTCAGACGCTCCCATGCCTGGCAGGCCTGCACCTGAGGGCCTCGCCAGAGGGTCCTTTGGCGTGGCCCTTAGGCGGGGACCGCACACTAAGGCCACTAGGGAACACCAATGATCCCAGCACACAATGCCACCATTGAGATCCCCTCAATCAAGCTTGCTGCAGCTCCAGGAACAACTCATCTCTCCCCATTTCAATGGACTCCATGTAAAAACTCTAGACCAGTCTAGATGTGTAGGTTATGCTTCGTTTCCAGCAACTGGAGACAGAATTGAGCAACTTTAAGGATTCAAAGAAAAGAGATTATCAGATATTTGGACTCTGCATACTATTTCTCCTGAACAAGAGAGCCTCTCCACCGCCGGCAGACCCATCAACATCGGAGAATGGCCTTGAACACCGTGGCTGATCAGGGCTGGAAGCAAGCCTGCAGCAACAATAAAAGCAGTGCCAGAAGGCATGTCCACGCCTGGTGGGCCCTTTGGTGGGGCCCTTAGGCAGGGACCTAAGGGGACCTACAGCAATAAGAAATTGAGATCACAGCTACAACACAGTAGCAGACCTTACAAAAGGTACAATACATGCAGTAACAACCCCACAAGAAACAACTTCGGTATAAACCGGTAAAGAACAGCAGACCAAGCACAGATCCCTGATGTGTGTCTCCAGGAAATCCAACAACTAGTGGAAACCACGAGGAACGCTTAAGGTGAGTCACAAGCAAATACTTACAATCCTGCAGGTAAGGCTAATCGGTCCCAACCCTCTGGACATTAAAAGCAGCAACTTCAAGGCGCAAAACCTCTCCTGCAGCTACCCAATCGGCATCGGCACAGAGACCAGACAGGTAAACCCCTCCCGATCCCTGCAGCTAAGGCCAATTGGGCCCAACCCTCTCAACATTTATTAGCTTGAATACAAGGCGTGCAGCAGCACAGAACCACTGCCATGCTTGGGGGGGGGGGGGTCGTACAGGATAACACAGGGCAACACCATCCCCTAATACAATGGCAGACAGACTTACCAGCATGTTATTCCTCTCTTGCCTGTCCCAATTCATCATATAGGAAGAAACATTTTCTCAACAACAAGGCCTAATCTCCACAATACATGACTATTGCCAGAGGGGACGTAAAGATGCATTCACCACTTCAAGGCCACCACACCCAGTGAGTTATAGTCGTCTCATTCACATTGTATGCCAGCCCCCAGAGAAGATCCACAGATGGAAGCCTCTACAGGCACAAAATCTAACCTGCATGCTCATAAATGTTCACTCCATCTGAAATAAATGGCCAATTCTCATTGACTATGTCAAAAGGTGTAAGTTAGACATGCTCTTCGTCATGGAATCATGGCTCACAGACACAGATTCCATACTTACAGATCAATTAAAGCTCCTTAATGATGACCTCTTTAAGTTCCCAAGAACAAACAGAAGAGGTGGAGGCATTTTTATTATGTCCAGAAGTGATCTACAAATCCAATGCCTTATGTCACAGAGTACAAACAACCTGTATGTCATCATGATCTCAAATAAGCACCTAGTAGCATCTCTGTTTTACCGAACTCCATCTATATGCACTGATGACCTCTACACAATCTTCAACCTAGCATGCAACCGATTTACTAAAAAAAACTATTTTGGCTTCTGGATGATTTCAACCTTCCTGCGCTCTCAATGAAGCATTCTGCATTCTTTCTTGACACAATGACCACTTTAAGTTACGAACAATTAATACGCACATACCACACAAATATCCTAATGTGCTTTCTTAACAAGCCCCGAGAGCTTTTTGGAATCATTAAGTCCCCCATAGAGGACACAGCTAAGCAATATACTGCAGGCACCCCCCACCCACAGAAATTTACTACCCACTTCCATACCAAAATAAATGGGAGTTCCCTTAATCCAGGAAATCCTCTCTCAGATAGTCCTCCTATTGAAAACACTGCTATTCCCAATCTAGATTCCTTCCACGCATACTACACTAAGCATATCGCGAATGTCATAAGCAGACTCAACACCACCACTTCCCCAACAAATCCATACCCCACATTCTGGATCAAGTCAGCTCTGTCTAACCAAAGTGCATTCATTACTAGACTCATACGCCTTTCCTTTACCATGGGCCTGGTACCATTGAAAACCACCACTATCAGACCACTACTAAAAAAGTGACAAACTAGACCCACTCGGTGTAAACTCCTATAGGCCCACATCTAGCCTTCCATTTCTGGCTAAGATAACTGAGAAGATAGTCCAGCAATAAATCCAAGATCACATTGACTCCTATGCTCCCCTCGACCAACAGCAGCATGGGTTCCGTCAACAACACGGTGTTGAAACCCTCCTGGCCACCCTCCTGGACAGTCTCATTATGGGAATGAACAAAGCGAAGCAAGGATTAATTCTAATATTCCTGGATATCACATTGGCCTTTGACATGGTTAGTCGCAATCTCTTACTTGCTACAACAGAAAGGTATACAGAACCTAGCCCTAGTGCACATAGGCACTCAGGCATCATTCACATACCATCAGATGCAAGGAGTTCTATCTGCCTTGCTCTTCATCAATTACATCTTGCCAATCTGCTCAATAATCCAATCATACAACATACTATACCACATCTATGCAGATGATGTACTACTATACACCCCACTCTCCATGGACAGTCCCAATTACACCAAGATTACAGAATAATTTAGTGCAGTCTCTGATTGACTCTGTACACGCAACCTGAGAGTGAACTGCAAGAAGATTGAAGTATTGTTTATCACAAAGAATCCAACTTTCGTCCCTCCTCCTTCTCTGTGGGTAAAACATGCAGAGCTGAAGACGAAGCAAGAAGTGTATTACCTAGGAGCCACCCTGGATCAGCGACTGAGTATGGAAACACACATAAATAATGTTACCAAGGCAGCATACCACAAAATAAGGACCCTACATCATCTACGTCCACTGCTGGAGGCTGCCAACTTCCGCACTGTATTCCAGGCACTTATCCTTCCACACTTTGACTAGGCAAATATCATTCTCCATGGCCTGCCAGGCTGCACACTTCATCCTCTGCAAATGGCCTTGAACACAGTGGCCTGAAGCCCTTAGAGACCTCCAGCTCCTCCCACCCGGTGTAACCATGATTCCTTCTACACATGCTACCATGGCTGGCCCTATGCATGTGCAAGCAATGTACACCGCACCATTGTAGTTGCCACTGCTGCCACTTCAGTTGCTGCATTTACTCAGCCGCAGCATCGGCACTACAGCAGCAATGACAATGGCACATAGTGTGGGGCCTCTCTTAGGTCCAGAGCAGCGCCTCCTCCTGCCAGCTGCCACCAGAGAGAAAGAGGCAGTGGTGGTGGTGGTGGAGGGAGAAGAGCTGTGCTGCACAGGCCTAAACCCCATGGTCTAGGCCCGCCAGTCTCGGGGGAGCTGGAGACTGGGGGTTGGCTGAGCAGGCCAGGCCAGTGGTGCAAAGGAGCCTGCAGCAGCCTTGAGAGGCATCCAAGCCCTAGAAGGATGTCTACCCTGAACTGAGCAACATCATGATATAGGTGAAGGAAATGCTGCACAGGGGTGGGTGGGTTTGGATTACAGGGGATACGCAGGGCCATATGGCTGGGGAAAAGAAACGATACTGGAACTACAGGACACAAGAGAGGGGGAATGTGGAGATATTGGACATGGGGGAGGTCATAAGTAGAAGGAGAGATGCTGGACATAAGGGGACTTATAAGGAGATGGACATGAAGCATATTTTTTCTAAGTTAAAGAGCCCTAACTTTTCCAACCTTTCCTCATAGGGGTATCCTTCCATCCCCTTTACCATTTTGGTGGCTCTTCTCTGTACCTTTTCTAATTCTGCTATATCCTTTTTAAGATATGGCAACCAGAATTGCACACAATATTCAAGGTGTGGTTGCATCATGGAACGATACAGAGGTGTTATAATATTCTTGGTTTTATTCTCCATTCCTTTCTAACATTGCTCTCTTCCTTTCAGTTTTCTTCCTTTTGTATTTTTCTGATTTTCTATACAGATTTCACTTCTCCTTCTTAGCATTCAATTCTTAAGCTCCCTCTTTTAACTGCCTTTACCTACAGCTTTCCATCTTTTTTCCTCCTCCCAGCCCTCCTATTCCCCATCTCTCTGCTTCCCAAGCCTCTTACTCTTCAGACTTGCACTAAATTACCCCTTCCAGCTTTCCCCCATCTCCCCTGCCCATCCAGTGTCTTTATCCCCTCATGCCCAGCATTTGCTCTATTTCCCCCCAGCATCACCTTAGTCTCTATCCTTAGTATCCTCCCAATGTCCAGCATCTGTCTCTCTAACCCCTCCACAATATCCAGAATTTTCTCTCTCTTTCTCTAAGCTCCATCATGTCAACATTTGCCCCTCTGTAATCCTATTCCCTCCCCATCATGTCTAGCTCTCCCCCTACGTATGTGTCTGTCCTTCAATCTTCTCTGCCTCCTCCCATGTCCTCTCTCCCTAGCCCCCCACCATCTTACCTCTCATCTGTATGTGTCCTTCGTGCCCTCCATGTTCAGCTTCTCCTTTGTCTCTCTAGCACCCCCCATATACAGCTTCTCGGTTTCTCTACACTCCCATGTCCAGCATCTCTTTCTGTATTAACAGCCCCCCAAATGTCCATCATTTCCTTTCTTTCCATACCCCCAGGGCCGGCATGTCCACTAGGTGAGCTAGGCGGCCGCCTAGGGTTGCTGACCTCGGTGGGAGGCAGCAGCGGCACACTTGGGCCCAGCATTTGCTCTATTTACCTAGCCCCCCAGCATCACCTTCGTCTGTATACTTAGCCGCCGCTTTTGGAAATACTGCTGCTGCCCACCTCTGCCCAAATGGAATTGGCTGCAGTTGGGGAGGTGGGGGGATCAGCAACTGGGGGGGCGGTGAGGCTGGGGTTTCTTCCTAGGATGGCTGAAACCCTTGTGCTGGCCCTGCATACCCCCATGTCCAGCATCCACTCTCTGCTTCCCGAGCCCCTCCCCAATGATCAGCATCTGCTATCTTCTCTGTTTCCATAGTTCATCCCCCAAATGTCTAGCATCTCCTCTGTTTCTCTAGTCCCCTCATCATGTCTAGAATTCGCTTTCCATCCAGAATCTCCTTTGTCTCCTTTCCCCCCTTCCTTGGTGGCCTAGAATGAGTCTGTTTCCCTAGTCCCCCCCCCCCAACCGTTTCTATTCTCTGTTTCCCTAGACCTACCCCAGATCCATCATCCTCTCTATGTTTCACCCCCCCCCCATATGCAGAATCTCCTCCCTGTTTCCCTAGACCCTCATGTCCTATATCCCTCCCTCTTTTCCTAGCCCCTCCCATGTCCAGCATCTCCTCTGTCTTCCTTCCCTCTCCTTCATGGCTCAGCATATGGCTGCCCTCTAATCTTTTCTCCCCTCCCCATGTCTAATTTCTTCCCACCCTTATCCCTGCCCCCAAGCTGTACCAAGGAATGTGCGAGTGATGTGGCCACACAGGGTGTAAACATAGAAGGGGGCACTGATATCATCACTAGGCTTCCATGAAGCTCAAAAAGAGTGTGTTACTGCATGTGGGTGGGTGGAGGGCGGCACTAGATTCGTTAGTCGCACAGGGGGCATTTCTAGCTTGGCACAGTCCTGCCTGCCCCCCTCTCCGGGACCTGCAGTAGCAGCAATGGCTTCAAACAGCCCCTGCAGTACTTACCTCTGATGCTGCAAGGCTGTTTGTGCTTACACCCCCTTCAATGCCCAATATTGACTTCCTGTTTTCATGGGGATAAACTGTCCCAATGCAAACAGGAAGGTAGCATTGGAAAGGGTGGAAGCACAGTCTCACAATGCTGGAGGTTTAGGTCAGTGTTGCAGGGGCTGTTTGAAGCCATTGCTGCCACTGCAGGTACTGGAGAAGGGAGGCGGCGGCAATGGGCTGCCCTCGGACCATTGGAACTCTAGGCAACCACTCAGTTCACCTAATGGTGGTGCTAGCCCTAATGGCCACACATCCTACTTCACCCACAGCAATGAAAATGTGGAGCATGCAGATAGAACTGGACGTAACCTGGTGGATGCTCCTTTCCTATAGATGTGAATAGGGGGTATGACTGAGCCAATGACAGAGTTCCTACAGAGACACGATCACCTGATGCAGGTAGAGCAATTTCATCACGCATATCCATGCAAGAGCCACTGTCTTCCAAACACAACACGTGTCCGTTATTTGTAGAGTCAAAATGATGGCATACCCGTGTTTATCAAATGTATGTGTGCAGCTGCCAATCATTTCAGAACAAAATGTGTAAACCAGCAACTTTTAAGATCTGCCCATATACACTTATAAAGGCAGCACTTGCCCCTGTAACTGTCCATGTAGAACAGCCTGGAATGGAGTTGCTAGTTTTCTGGAAATGTCCCCTAAGCGCTGGGAACTCAGCCATAAAGACAGCTTTTGTCCCGGAGAGGTAGAGAGGTATCAGAGAGCCAGCACATTCTAGTAGGCCATCCAGGAGTGAAAGTCAGTGTTCACAAAAAGCAGAAAATCTGGATGTTCATATGCAACAAGGTGAATGTAATATATCACTGCAACAGGGACCTAAAAGAAGATGGCGTGAGGTCTGCCACAGCAACAAAAGAAAGGCCAGTCAGCCCGGGCCTGTGCATTTGTATACACATCAACTGTTTTTGAATAGGCTGTTTAATGTGTTTAATTGATTCTCAAAACCTATACCAATATCTAAGAACTATTTCAGACAAGCAAAATGATTTTTGGCTCACTGACTGCCTGACAAACGATATTTCCCCTTTCGCATTTTGCCATGGAAGAAAGCAATTCACATTATTTTCATTGCTGGAAATCATTTGCACTGCATTCTTGAGAATTACATCAAAAAGGTTTTCAAAATATTTACCCTGGAAATGTATGCCAATGGAAACCCACACCTTAAAGGGCACTATTTTCCAAAATGCGGTGAGGTTTTGCAGTTGCTGTGGGTTAGCAATCAAATGTAATGTGACGTAATTTTAAAACCTCCACATTAATTGTTGGAACATTTCCAACATTTTGCATTGGGTTAACACAGAAAAAGTTCTTTATTGCATGCTAACTAAAAACTGTAGCTACACTTAGGGACATGTCTTCTAAAGTACATCATTGTAGTGCACAGTAGGCCCCAAAATTTAGCGCAGGGGTTGTGCTGGACCTGCACTAAGAGGGGGCATGCCAAGCATGTTCTCATACAGTTAAGCACAGTTCTGGTGCTACACCAATGCTAAGCTATCTGACCAGGATTGCAGTTCATGCCACCCATTGAGGTGGCGCTAAAAGCATTCGCACTAACCACAGCTGGGATGGTTAGCACACAGCTATGACTCCTATGCTAATGGCTCCAAGCACTCACCACCCACTCTGCCTCAATCCATGCTATGTGGTCACTGCTAGACTTACTGTGGTCCCATACTAAGCCATTATACTGCACAGAAACTATTGCCACACTTTAGTAAAAATGCCCCTTCTTTAAACAGCATTCTCTGTATCTCATTATCTGCTGCGTTAATGGTTCACGCCCTCCATGTTAACTGTAAAGTGCATTTCCTTAGTCATTCCCTGCCTCCTTCCAAGTTAGGAGGTTAACATGGAAATTAATGCCTGCTAACTGCTACGTTAATAGTTGCTACACACAATAAATACCATTTTAACAGATAACATGGCTTGTTAAGTATGCCCCAAAATGTTTAAAATATGCCATTTGTAAAATTTAATTTCCATTTTACAGAATCAACCAAATCTAAAATGTGTGGGACACCTCTTTAGCTTCTCAGTAGCAAGCAGAAGAGTTCTCAGAAGTGCTCACCAAAAACGATAATTGTATAATAGGAAAGAAATCTAATCATCGCTCTAGCATCCTGGCTATAGTACAAATATATACTTCTTTACTCAGTTAGGCAATGTATCATGATTAATGTAAAATGAAAGCATGGACTTTTTTGTGTTTCCTCTTTATTGAGCATTTAATACAAAAATATAACAAATATAAACAATCTTCCCTACACAAGCTCTGCAACATGACATCCCGAATGCTGTTCATTATAAATAAAATTGAGGTAAGATCAGTGAACATTTCCGACTATAAAGAAAGAAAAACCCAGGGAACATAGTCAAGATTATTCCAAAAGACAAAAGCTCCAACCACACAGATTTCCAAATCAAAACACCCTCCAAAAACACCGGAACTTCCTACTACCAATCCCTTTCATATTTCTCAAAACACACTGAATTCCACCAAAAGTAAAATTTCACTATTGCACCCTACTTCCAATTCTGCACGATAGTTCTGAGTGCAGCAGCAATAAGCATATAAAAGTTTCTTTTACCATGGACGAAATCCTTTCAGTGTGACCTAAAAGTGGTAAACCTAACAGAAAGTCTGCAGCTGAACCAAAGAATACTAGAAACTCTATGCCAGACTTGTTTCCTAAATCCCAGTGTTTGAGAACAAAAAAAATGACATATATAAAAGAGTTCCCAGGTCTGCGCCTACTGGAGCACTCCTTATTGATTCTGCGAGGTCTAACTGCTCTCTTTAGAGTTTAACAGAGATTGCAAAATAGTCACAAAAGCCAGAAGTCTATTTATCTTAGCCCAAAAATCCTGCCACTATATTGCAGAGCACTATTGCAGAGCACTGCAGAGTGCTGTTGCCAAATTTCCTGCAGTGCCATACTGAGATTTTCAAATTATGCGCTCAAAAACATATAAAAGTGAGAAACCATGTGACTCACTTCATGAATCTGCTGTCAATAAGACCATAGACTCCAAGGCTGCTCTGACAAATAAAGGTTGCTATTCAATACAATGTCTGCAGAATACTTTGAAAGGTCTAATTTAGATGTTTCAAATTATTCCTATGTTCAGAGGCACTATGAGGGTAATTTTGTAAGCCCCCCATGTTGTTGACGCATGTCTCTGCATGCATGTAACCACCCTGCTTGAGGCATCAGTTATGCTCACCCTAGAGCAGGCATAGTTACAGTGCCTAAATCGGCACAGGGACATGCGTAGCTCATCGTATTCTATAATGTACATGTGTCCTTTAAAGCCACGACTATTCTTTATCCATGCCATTCCCCCTGTGCATGTCCCAGCCTGGGATTGGTACACAGGGCATTGCCAGGTCCACTTACAGAATCCCACCTGGTCAAAGCGTACGTAGCAGCTGCAGATCTTTCCATGACTTGCTTACAAAATTACCCCCAATATGGATAGCTAGTACCATCGAATATACAAGTATAAAATATATGCACAGGTATACACATATGTATATGCAGACTATGTGGATTTTGGGGCTTATATGTGTAAGTTATGTTTGATTCTGACAGCCCAAGTTATACCTGGTTTTACAACATCTGAGCCAAAACATATAAGCTATATATATAAAGGCTGAATATCAATATCTATTTATTTGGATTTGTGACCCTGCCCCTGGAATGCTACAACCTCATCCTCCCCACTCTATATACAGTGCTCCCATATTTTAAAGAAAAACAGCACTTAGACAGTCAACATGGCACTGAAGTACTCTTTAAATATTGATCCAGTAACATTTTCCCTGCCAGATTACAAGTGCATACTTCAAATGTTGAGAGTGAAAGTACTGTTCCTCTGATCTGGCAAGTGAAACTTATCCTGAACCATAATGAAAGAGATAATAGAAGTTTCTGCCATAAGATCCTGAACTAGCACTGTCCCTGCTTCACACCGCGCACGTCAGAATATAGAGTCATTGTTCAGTTTCAGATTTGTGTTGGACCATAAGGGAGAAAGCTGAGCAACACAGCAGCAGGGATTTATGCATAAATTTTGGATATATTACTACGGGGAGTCATTGCACGTACCTGCACAAGGGCTACCAATTCCTTTTCCAATGGTAACCAGAGAGGGGTAGAGTTCTCCAGCTCATCCACAAACCACCACCGACTGTGTCAAAGGATAATGATACACCAAAAAGTCTGGGAACTCCTCTCCACCTTCTTCTTTTGTGAGTTTTAGTTTCTTTATTGTAATATGAGTGGGTTGAGAGATCCACAAGTATGAGGATAGCAGTAGATCAAACATTTTGTAGAACTCATTTGGGAAAATGATGAATCTGAGAGGCAATCATCATTCTGAGTCCAAACAACCCTACCATGTAAGAGCTAAGGGTACCACTGTGGACAGAGAGTTATCATTTTCAACATAGTCTGATTAACTGAATTTGCAAAACGAATCGCTAAATATACCAAACCATCTGGGTACCTTGATAATTGGGACATCAGACAGCTGGAACCTGGCACACCTAATATTTAGAGGCATAGCATCCATCTTATTCCCAGTTTACTGGTATTGTGGAAACTGGGCATGATTTTGAATGGTTTGTAACAAAGCTGAAAACGAAAGCTCAGACGGTATGAAGCATAGCAATAGATCATCTGCATACACAGACATTTTGAAATGCTGCTTCGTTATCGTGATCCGATGAGTCTTGTGAGGACTCCCAAGTGGCTACTGCCAAAAGTTCCAAAGCTTAATAAATAGTAAAGAGGAGAAGGAACAGCCTTGTTGTGTGCCCTGATGAAACTCAAAGGACCTTAACACTGTGTCATTTGCTGCAAGTATAGCCTTGCCCAGGGACACGAATAGAGAATTTGCACCATTTCAATAATGTTGCTTCCAGACCAAAGTATAAAAAAGAAATTGCATTCTACTCGATAAAAGGCTATCTCTTGGTTAAGCAAGAGATCCATGCCTTGGTGCAACAGAGTACCAGGAATTCAATAATATGAGAAAAAGTTTTGCATTATCTGCTAATGCCTTGCATTTCATGAAGCCAGTCTGATGTCACTGAAGAACCATGGTGGAAGATATTAAAAGAACCATGGACGTCCCATCATGGACTTTCTGTACTTAAGAAATGCTCGCACCGTATAAAATGTGAAAACTGAGACAAAATAGCTATTAGGACAATAAAAACTGTGAGACCAGCTAAAATAAACCACACATGTGTACATAAATGAAGGTGAACGTAAACTTACGAAAAAATATGAATTGGCTTCTTCTATACATATCTGCAGCTGACTAACTTCTAAAAAGCCGCCGGTGCAAGCGCACAATAAAGCCTCAAAAAAGGAAGCCTATATGTATCACCTACCTATACTACGATGATTTGTATGGAGTTGTACTATCATCGTAGTAGAGGTAGTGTCACCAGCAGGGGCCGAACTGTGCCGTAAGCAGCCAGCCAAACTTCTGGGCCTGACCTTTCTAATAGAAAAGTGGTAGTTGTGAGTCAGAGTGGTCAGGTTTTTCAAAAAGGATGCTGGTTGGACGGTCCCAGAGATACTTGTGGAGCGTTGTGTGCCCTCAGCCCAGCACATGTGCAAGAACGCCCCCAAAGGCATCAGAGGTGCCTGCCGTGTGGGGGGGAGGGGGGGTATGGACAGTGTGATTGACATACAGTGTCCCTGCCTGGTGCCTAGCCTACTTTATGCCTCTACAGCCTGTGTGCCCCCACACACAATAGCCTAATGGGGCCATTGAAAAGGGTAGTATATCCATGCCACTGGGAGGGTGTGGGTCATATCACTGCAGCTGTGGGGGAGGGCCTGTTAGGACACCGGCAGTCAGCCCCTCTGAAGTACATCCCCCCAGTGACATAGGACACAGCAACCTTCCTCCACCATGCGGGGGATGCAGCATTGTGCTGATGGCTGGCTCTGGACAGATTCCTAGGCCTACACATGCATGTCCCTTGACATGTGCACCAAACAAAGGTCCACATTGGGATCAAAGATACTGTACTCCAATGGTTCAAGTCCTATCTAACCAACCGACAGCAACTCATCCGCACCAAAACCTCAACCTCATCCCCCTTCCAGCAACATCAAGGAGTACCTCAAGGATCCACATTATCAGCCATGCTTTTCAACATCTACCTCCGTCCACTCTGTTCAGTCATACGCACTCACAATGTCAACTTCCACATATACGCCGACAACATAATGCTCTACGCTCCAATTACAACCACAGACCCAACAAACGACCAGCTATCAACCTGCTTCACCGACGTATCCAATTGGCTACAAGAGAACAACTTATCCATTAACATAAAGAAGACCGAAGCTCTTATAGTGACAAAAGACCCAGACTTCAAACCACCCACTCACCTCACCATGGGAACCACGCAAATTCAAATACAACCACACATAAGATATCTTGGCATTATCATTGATCAAGCCCTAACCCTTAAGCAGCAAATCAACAAGACCACTAGAACTGTATTCCACAAGGCGAAAACGGTACAACGTCTCCGACCTCTCCTCGAAACACAGGACTTCAGGACAGTAATGCAAGCTCTGACACTCCCTCATCTGGACTACTGGACTACTGCAACATAATCTACCATGGCCTACCTGCCACACAAACCAATCCCCTCCGAACTGCCCTAAATACCACGGCGAGAATAATTCACAATGCAAAGAAACGGGACCACATCACCCCAATTCTGAGAGACCTTCATATTCTCCCCATCAAAGCAAGAATCAAGTACAAAGCTCTTCTACTCACCCACAAAACCATCCACCAAACACAAGGCATCCCACTCCACACCCTACTGCCTCACCCAACCCACAGCAGAACAACCAGACAATCCTCCAACAGCTCCATTGCCATCCCCCACAAAAGAACCAAGGCAACACAACGGACCTGCAACAGAGCCTTTGAACTCTATGCCCCATCCCTCTGGAACTCTCTACCAAACCACATCAGGAACAACGGTGATCTCCCATCATTCAAAAAGCAGCTAAAAACCGTCCTATTCCAAGAACATCTCTGAATAGGAATACCCCTTATTTCTATCCTGTCAGTCTCTATGTTCATCCCAAAATCATCAATGTTGAGCCCCCGGTGATGGGCTCCCCCCCCCCCCACTATTGATCCCCCCCCCCTGTTATATGTCCCACCGCTTTGACCCGGTGAAAAGCGGGATATAAATACAGTTAAATAAATAAGTTAAATAAATAAATCACACTATGCATGTGTGCACTCTGCGCCATGACCCTCTGGCCCCATGCCAACTGCCTATAGCAGGCCTCTCATGTTATGCAATATGCTTCCCAGTACCAGGGTGTTTGTGCGTTCAACCACCTAGTAGCCAACCACCTGTGATGTGGCCCTCTTGAATCATGCATGGAGCCTTGGCTGGCTCAGGACATATGAGTCATGACAGAAACCCGGGTACTTGGCATAGACATCCATGATCTCTCTATGTGTGTTGCACACCACCTGCATGTTGACTGAGAGGAAGGCCTTGTGGTTCCGATAGGAAGCCTAACTCCATCATGGGGGCCAGAGGGTGATGTGTGTGCCGTCCACTACACCGAGCACCTATGGAAACTCTGCAATAGCATGAAAGTCCTGCATGGTCTGGTGCCATTGCTGCTGTGTGTTTGGAAAGCTGATGGTCTGTGTCATGCACCACAAGTAGGCGTGTAGGAACTGGGTTAGGAACTGAGATACTGCAGGCTGCTTGAGTCCTCCAGCAGCTGACATCACCATCTGGAATTTGCCTGCCACCAGAAAGGCAAGAGCTGTTGTCACTTACAGTTGAACTGGTACTGGCTGTTCCCTGTTTGTAGTGCCTACAAGTCATGGCTCCAGCTGCTGGCAGATGTCATGTATGGCAGCCCTGTCAAAACGGTACCTTGCCACACAGGCTGCATCAGACATGTCCATGTACCGGACCCTCTGGCGCAGGACACCTGCATATGGGTGCCTCCTCTCCTCCTTCTCAACACAATGGTCAGTGCTGTGCATCAGGACCAGCGCATACCAGCCACGGATGCCATTCATGCTATCCCACTCTAACCAGCTGGCCACCCAATGATGGACATCCATTGCACACATGGTCGTGGGTGACTGTGTTTCCCGGACAGCTGCTGGTGGCACCATCACTATCCCGCACTGTGTCAATCCTGCAACAGTACCATTAAGTCCCCAGGATGTGTGGACGTGTCTACAGGATATGTGCAGGATCGCCGGGATGTATGTTTCCAGATCCGTGCATGTCACAGGGCATAGGCCTGTGCTGCTGTGCATGCATAGGCCCATCAATGACTGCACGTGCAACATAAAGGTTGCCTACATATGTCCAGCCTGCACCATTTCCTGTACCCTCATCATGCAAACATATGGGTGCCTCATCCCATGGTAGCTCTGGCTCCACACTGTTGATGGTGCATTGGCATTTCTCTCCATTGTGCCTATAATGGGAGGGAACCACTGTCCTCCTGCATCCTATGCCATTGCCTTCCCCACTACTCTGTGCAGTTGCATTCCCATGAGTCATCTGTGGCCATGGGTACATGTGCGCACGGATGTGGGGATGTCTATGAAGGGACATACACATTGCCACGCTATGACATGCATGTCCCACTCGAGCCCGTCCCTGAACTCTGAGCATTGCCAGTGTGTCACAGACAGTCCAGGTAATGGCTCCTAAGGTTGCTACCAGGAAGGCAAGGTTTTCGGAGGCTGAAGTGACCCTCATGCTGTAGGTGAATGCATGTGGGCACCTATGAAAAGCAGAGGCAGTGGCTTGATGTGTGCCACCACATCAATGCCATTTATCAACAGAACCAGTGATGTCAAGCGGAAGTGGCAACAAGTAGTTAATGACCCATTCCCACTGTCAGTTTACCATTGAAGGCATCTCACCAGACAACCACCTCAGTATCTACCAATGTATTAACCCTGACATATTCCACCCCTTCCCTGCAGATCATATAACAAAAGGCCTGATCTCTTATCAAACCAGTGTTTAGCCAACAGTTTGCACTTCCCCCAGAATGATCTGTGCATTCAACAGACTAGAAAATGTCCATATGATAAAATATTGTTGTAGGAGTAATAACAGTATGCCAGAAAAGAGGGAGGAGCAAGTTGTAGATCAAAAAATAATCTATCCTTGAATAGGGCCCATAGGAAATAAAATAAAAGGTAAACTCCCTTTCATTTGGATGTCCAAAATCATAGACTATGGCACTTGTCTGGATTTGGCTGGCTGAAGCCAACAAATAGACTTCCTATTGAGTATAGCTCAGAGGTAGGTTAAGGACAACAATGCTCCGCCCTCTGAAAGGGCTGCAGTCACTGTAAGGAAAAACTACAGGGTATCTAACACTGAGCAAAACCAGCATAGTATTATAAATATTCACTGTCAACTTCACCCATCTACCTTCAGTATCAGAGCTGTGCAACAGTATAGTATGTATTTATTTATTTAGCTGCACTTACAGTATATACCACTTTTCACCAGGTCAAAGCAGTTTACCATAACAAAAAAAGGGGGAGGGGGCATTAATCAGCTCACAAATAAAGGAGGAGGGGGAAAACCATCACCGGGGGGCCAACATTGATGATCCTGACATGGTAGGTATCAGTAATTGAGGCAAGAGGCAAAGAAAACCAAACCAGTATACCAATGGTAGCAGAGAATATTTGTCATCTCCCAGCTTGACTGATTTGTTATAAATATTTTATTAGGTTTATTAGGTGGTTGTGCTTTTTTTTTAAATAAAGCATTACTTTCTTCTTCTTGATAGGGTTGTTTAGACCCTTGATATTTAAAGATAAAAGTTTTCAATCATCAGTCATCTTAAAAGCTTACTCAGCATCTCCCAGCATCTGTTGACAATGCAGGGCATCACTCAGTCAACTCATCTAAAACCCAAAGCCACCTGAATTTGTCCCAAAACAGCTTATGCTTGGGTACATACATAATAACATGTCATAAGAGCAACCACAAAACAGAATTAATGGACCTATAAACCAGGAAGCATAATAATCAAGACCACACAGGTCTCCTCCCTCCCCCATCCCAAATTAAGGATCTATAGCATGCATTCTCAGCCACCCAAAACTCCATAATCCGAATTGTCATTTAGCAATCCCTTTGCCCCCTTCTGGGCCCCAAGAACTCCCAGGAGGGGGAAAACTCCCTCCACTCAACTTTCTAATCACACCATACTCCAGATTGCAGTTCCACCTTTCTAAGTAACAATCATCTCACCCAAGCTGCTCACACCTTTAACACACAGTCAGGCCCAGATAGCTTTCCAATCCTAAGAATACCCCACATCCAGTCATATATTTACAAGACTCAAACTGAGCAGGCCCCAGAAAACACTGACAAATGGGGACAGAAGTAAGGTGGATCTTGAACGATTTTCAGAAGACTGTGCTTGCAAGGAGCTAGCTAAACTAAAGGTAAACAAAGCAATGAGGCCAGATGGGACACATCAGAGAGTATTGAAGGAATTTAGGGAAGTTCTAGCGGCTCCATTGTCTAATCTTTTCAATGCTTCTGTAGAGTTGGGAGTGGTCCCACAGGACTTTAGAAAGGCACAGGTGGTCGCTTTACACAAAAGAGAAGTAAGGATGAGGCTGGGAATTACAGGCAGGTTAATCTGACCACTGTGGTGGGTAAATGAATGGAAATACTGTAAAACTGAGGATAGTGAGGTTTCTGCAATGCAATGGCTTGCAGGAGTTGAGGTAGCATGGGTTTACCAGAGGCAGGTCCTGACACACAAAGTCCTGCTTGAATAAAGCCCTGTAGGCATGCAGTGGCTTTGGAGAAAGCTTTCATCCTTATGGGTTAACAGTAGGCTCCACACTGCATTTGCCCTGCCTAGAAGTGCAGCCAGCATTGCAGCACTGTAGTAAAAACAGATCATTTGGGGGTTCAATAGCCAAGGCAATGCAGAACTTAAATTCTGACCCACCAGAATACTGATTCGGATCCTTGGTACAATGTATATATGTACAAAGTATATTCAAGTGAAAAGAAAACAACATGTTTTGTTCCATTTCAAATTGTTTTGCCAACTTTTTTAACAGCAATAAATACATATCTATATATCTCTGTCACTCTCTCTCTCCCTATATATAGATACATATCCACAACAGATAATGTGCTTATTGAGCTTTTAAAAACAATTGGGTTGTAAACTCACCACAAATTATTCCTCCCTGTTCATACTGAAGGAGTTTGTCTAATATTGGGGGCACTCAAGTGCTCACTGCCCCCAAGGAGCTGGCACCTTTGAATATGCTTCAGTAAATAGCCCTGTGGGGCACTGCACCTGTGGCTTTGCTGTAGCAGCTGCCAGGTGGGAGTATTCAGTGGTAATGTGCCCAGCTTCAGAAAGGAGGAGGGGAACCATCTGTGCAGCAGGAGGATACAGGTAACAGCTTGAAACAAAAGGCTCGCTAGGTTTCTTGAATCATAAAAGTACAGATTCACTGACCAGTAGAGTCATGCTTAAATATGCTTACAAAAATAGCCTGCAGCCTGGTCCGATCACTGAGTCATAGACGCTCACTGCCAGATGTGGTGCTGTAGGTAAGTTTCATAAAGTTGCTGCCAAGTGGGCTGTGCAAAATTAATGAGACTTTGGGTCGGTAGATATTAGCAAAAACAATACATGTGAATATGCAAAAACGCTATATTTTTTTCTGCACCTCTCCACACCTTTGACCTGTAAGCTATTTTCATTGAATCTGCAGACAACCAGAGATACGTTTTAATAGGAACAACGAGTTCTTGGATTCATGGAGTATTATCATAACCATGTTTTCAGCATCATTTTGCTTAGTACTGCAGGTGGCATAAATATATGTTGAGGATGGGTGCCCACATCAGTTGCAAATATTAGATTAATTGGAGTTGGCGGAGAAGTGTAAACAAATGAGTCAGCAGAAACATGTTCACCTTGTCATTTTAACTCCCCCTGAGCTCGGGTCTCACTGAGAAAATTGAAATGCAGACCATTTGCCTCTCATTCGTGCAGTGCTGTCGAGAGAATACTGAACACGAGCAGCTGTAGGTATATGTTGAACAACGGCGAGGATCGTGCGGATCCTTGTGGCGCTCCTTGGTGCTGATTGAATAGGGTGGATGTTTCTTCACCTATTTTGACTTTAGGTATGATCAGAACCATGCAAGTGTGGTGCTGCTTTTTCTAATATCTTCTAGTCACTGGATGAGTTTGAGATGGTTTATGGAATCAGAAGCTGCTGAGATGTCAAGGAATATTGGAATATAGCCAATATTCTGGCTTTTCTATGCCTTTCATTATTTTGTTGGTCAGTGAGGTGAGTAACGTTTCTATGCTGTGGTTTGGCCTGAACCTATGTTACTGGGAGTCGAGGGGGATGAATATATTGATATGGTCTTGCAATTGAAGTTGTAGTACCTTTTCAATTATTTTGGCTAAGAAGGGAAGGGCTGGCTGATGCCTTGCTGCCTAGGGTGGTATATCAAATGTTAATAAAAATGAATAGATCTATAATAGCTTGGTGTTTTGAGGTCTTTTTTTCCTTGATCATAAATATAAACATAAATATTTAATATAAAATAATATTCCAGAGGAGAAATACTACACTACAGCCTGTACATTACAGGGTCAGCAGTTTTAAGATGTTGGCAGTCCTCAATCATGTAGTGAATGAGCCACGGGCCACTAATGCATTCCAACTGTTGCTCCATTGAAATCAATGCAATCAATGACTAGTTTCCAGAAAAGCACGGGTAGCTACAGATTTCTGTCAGTTTAAAGCTACTGGGTCTTTAGTCCAGGCATTTAAGATAATTAACTGTCAAAAAGTCCAAAGCTAATACAAGAAACGTCAGATAGAACTAATGGAGCCTCCTTTATGAATGGGCATAAAAGAAAAACACTGTCAAGATCCCCATGTGACACACACACAGATACAAGGTAATTTCATAGCCTTCTTTCTTTTGGAAAGTAGCTGAATAATTACTGAGTCAATATGGAAACACCATAGTTGGTGCTTTTTTAAAACACCATCTATGGCATTTAAAAATATTTGAGATATCTGAAAGTAGGGAATGTGGGGCCAGAGAAAAGCACCAATGAAGGGACATGTGGCTGCAACCAAAATGCCTCCCACACCAAAACCATCCCAGCCCCTGATCATGACCCCCACACCAATCAAGTCCCCTCCCACTGATCTAGTCTCCCCCAATCAACCTCCCAACAAATCCATACCACCCCTCAGAACCACCGCCCACAGACAGCATTCTAACATTGCCTCCTTCCCCAAGACCCTTCCAACCCTGACCAGGCTCCTCCTCCTCCCCTCAGGCATTCACCATGCCCCCCCAACCCCATCCCACCAACCTCCCCAGGTCTTACATTGGGGATCCCTGATCATCCAAGTGGTGAATGGGTTTGGAGTGGTACCCCTCCACTCATGCCCCACTACGGGTCAGTATAGTGAGACCAGCACCATTTTAAGAGCTGTTGGAGGTGGGGCAGGAGCAGAGGAAACCTCTCCTTCCCCATTCACGATCTGAACCACCAGGGATCCCCTGGGTAAGAGCAGGGGGGACGGTGGTGTGGGGAGGATGTGGTGGAAACCTGGGGCAGGGGGATCCTAATTGGGGTAGGAGAGCTGGGAGGGGTCTCGAGGAAAGAAGGGGAAGGAGGCTGTGTTTGGATGCTGTCCAGGGAGAAGTTGGTTCTGAAGGGGGAGGTCTGGATTGATGGGGGGCTGATCAGGAGGAGGGACTTGATCAGTGGGGGAAGGGAGTGCCAACTCAGCACAGGCAATGATTCAGCTATGGACAGCTGCCAGCCTCCCAGGCTGCTCGGCTATTGGCAGTCGTGACAGCTAGTGTGGGGCAATATCCAATGTGTTAGCAGTCACCAGATGACACACTTACTCTCCACCCCAATCCCACCGATGTCCTGTGCCATGCTAAGTAAATAGTATGGAAATACCCCCACGCTGACTCTTTAGCATGTGCTGACAGCATGGGTTGGAACATGCTACTTATCATGCACTCGAGCCCATGTTAACTATTACTGCAGCTTCCTTAACATGCCCCCAAGTGTCACCCCATGAGCCTTATGTGAAATAGGCTTCCCTATGAGTTTCCCCTTACTTGTCTCATCATAAAGTACTCATTATTATATACACCAGGCAGTTGCTCAGAAGATACTAACTGCAATTTCCCTCTATATAGTTACCCACACACTTTCTCTTAGCAACCATAAAAGGTTTCCCAGAGGTTGGGGTAAAGGACAGTTGTGGGAAAAATAAAACTTGATCTGATTAATGTTAAATAATACAGGAGGATTAATAACATTTGAAATAGAACTTATTGACAAACTAAATTAAATTGGCAGACAATTAAGAAAAAACGTTTTGTGTATATAATAATTGTGAATTGCACGCGGGGGCATGTTTACCGATGTGCACTAACCGTTGGCCTGTGGTGTGCAGGGCTAACAACTGATGCATGGCTCCGCACTACACATCCTGTGCTAACCAGTGAGCATGTGATTGGGCAAGGAATAGGTGGGTTAGGAGTGGAACATGGGCATTAACAGTGCCTCACAGTTTGCACTGCTGTTTTGGGCATGAGCGAACCATGTCTGTTGCCATCAGTACAAGTGGAGGAGTAGCCTAGTGGTTGGGGCAAGGTACTTCAGGCCAGAAGGTCGGGGGTTCAAATCCCACTAGAGGACAGCAACCTTGGGCTGGAAGGACTGGTGTTTCTAGTCCCACAGGTGCTCCTTGTGGTCTTGGTCAAGCCATTTAACCCTCCATTGCCCATGTTCCCTGTAAGTATTAATGTATGTGTCTCATATCCCTGTGTGTTAAATGTATCCCCCAATTGTGTTGTGACCGCTTTGATTGAAGGATAAGGCGGCATACAAAACTGTCTAAATAAAATAAATAAAGTGCGCTTAATGCCACTACTATTCCCTTTTTTAATTGGTCTTGTTTTATTTGATTCGTTTATGTGTCAGATATGTGTG
This sequence comes from Ichthyophis bannanicus, assembly GCA_033557465.1. Taxonomy (NCBI): domain Eukaryota; kingdom Metazoa; phylum Chordata; class Amphibia; order Gymnophiona; family Ichthyophiidae; genus Ichthyophis; species Ichthyophis bannanicus. Next base: position 725,217,633 of record CM066032.1, read on the forward strand.
CATATAGTCCAAAGCCATTTCATTGGCCACTTTTGTTTAGGCGATATTAGGCACTGAGGGGTTGAATTTCAAGGGTGCCAATAATGTTGACCACAAGTGTAGCTGTGGTTACTTCTAAAATGAAAAACATAGCTGAATGGTTAGAGGTTTCATGCAAATAAAAAACCTAAATGACTTTTTTTCTCATAGAGGTTGGACTGATTCTGGGTTAGAAGAAAGGCATTTTGTGGAAGAGCTATCAGGTCTTCATCTCTTGCTAGCCTGCTTTTAATTCTTGTATTGCTGGTGATCTTCTTTTCTCTTTGGCCCAAAGTTTGTCTGGTCTGGACCTTTATATAAAATGCTAACTGGATTTTTTTACTTTGTGAATCAATTGATTCCTTTTGTAGAGATTTAATCCAAAGATTTTACATTTGTCATGTTCTTGTGCCAGAAATTCTGTGAAAGCATGTCTAACTATACTATCAAAGACATTTATCAAGCCTAATCCAGATTGTTCAATTAGTGATGTTCAACAGGTGTCTTTTTTTTTAGTGCTATCAAGTCAGTGCTGACTCCTGGCAACCCAGCTGTCTCTGAGTTTATCTTGACAATGTATCACCTGAAGTAGATTGCTATGTATTTTCTTCTGAGGCAATGGAGGGTAAAGTGACTTGACCAAGTCACAAGGAGTACCAGTGGGAATTAAACCCTTGATCTTCTGGGTACTAGGCAGCACTTTAACCACTAGGCTACTCCTCCACTCCTCACAAGTCTCTACAATAACAATTATCCCAGCTCTTGCTGTCTGACACAGACAGGCTATGCCTAAGAGTTCCAACACATTGCTTCTTTCAATTCCCCCATATATCTGACCAAAGCAAATAATTACAGTTGTGGTCAACATTATTGGCACCCTTGCAGTTCAACCCCTTGATGTCCAATATCTCCTAAAAAAAGTGACCAATAAGATGGCTTTGGACTATATATGCACACATATTTGACACATAAAGAATCAAATAAAACAAGACCAATTAAAAAAGGTAATAGAGGAAATAGTATAAAAACTGGGACATTGCCAAGACATGATTATTGGCACTGTTAAAGACAATTCAAATCAATTTGAACAAAAGAACCACATTTCCATTGCAGTAAAATTTGTTGCACCTGTGATCAATTGTCAATACTCATGTGACTTGAATCAATCAATGAATGATGACTCAAATGTTTAAAATGGCCACATTCACTCCCTGTTCCATTTTCACAAGAGAGCTGCCTGAGACCATCAGAAAAGTCATTATCACCAAACATCAAATTGAAAGTGGTACAAGGCCATTTCCAAAGACCTTAAGATTCCTGTGTCTACAGTTTGCAATGTTATTAAGAAGTTTTCTGCTCATGGAACTATGAAGAACCTCCCAGGATGTGGTAGGAAGAGGAAAATGAATCCAAGAAGTCTTCCAAGGTTAGTGCAAACTGTTGGAAAAACACAATGTACAACATCCAAAGAGCTTAAGACTGACTAGGAGCAGTCTGGAGTGGTGGTTTCAACCTGCACCATATGCCGCACACTAAACAAAGAAGGATTTCATGAGCAAAAGCCAAGGAGGACCCCACTGTTCAAAGACAGACATTAAAAGACATGCCTGATCTTTGCCCAAACCCATCTTGGGAAACTACAATCCTTCTGGGAAAATGTTCTGTGGACAGATGAAACCAAACTTGAGCCCTTTAGTGATGCAGACTAGTGATACAGTTATAGGCAAAGAAATGAAGCTTATAAGGAAAAGAAAACATCTTTCCTACAGTCAAATATGGTGGAGGTTCCATAATGTTGTGGGGCTGTTTTGCTGCCTCAGGACATGACCCCACAACATTATGGAACCTCCACCATATTTAACTGTAGGAAAGATGTTTTCTTTTCCTTATAAGCTTCATTTCTTTGCCTATAAATGTATCGCTGGACTGCAAATGTAAACATATTAAAGAAATAATGAAGTCAGAGGACTACCAAGGTATTTTGGAGCAAAATGTGCTATGTAGTGTCAGAAAGTTAGGACTGGGTTGAAGGTCATGGGTCATTCAGCAGGACAATAACCCAAAACATACATCCAAAAGTACAAAACAATGGTTAAAAAGGAACAATGGACTGGTTTAAACTGGCCAGCAATGAGTCCTGATTTCAAGCCAATTGAGAACCTTTGGAGAGAGCTGAAATCTAGCAATGGTAAAAGGATTCCTGGAAACATTCATGAGCTGGAACAAATCACAGTTGAAGAGTGGGAGAAACTACCAGCAGACAGATGTACAAAATTTATAGATGTCTACAAGAAATATTTGGAGGCTGTCATCACTGCCAAGGGTTGTGCAATCAAATATTAGTGAAGTGTGCCATTAATCCTGTCCAGGTCCTATTTTGTTTCATCTCAGGAATTACTACATCTAAGTTGCACAGATATCTTTTTTTTGTATACCTTTGAACATACTAATAAAATATTATGAAGTCATACAGCTGGAATATTTCCAATTATTTCTCAAGATATTGTACACAACATACCTAAAATGAAAGAGTGCCAATAATGCTGACCAGAACTGTATTAACTAGGCGTTATATTATTGTCCCAGTTTCATTTTCCAGCAGATCTTTTCCTTTAAATGGGATTTTCTATCTTAGCTTATTATTCAAGGTCACTGTGACTCCATCTAAAGTGAATTGCCTCAGATTTACGTCCTTTCACTTTCCAGTACCTACAGTCCAAGTGGATTAAACACCCACACACTTTCTCTTAGCAACCTTAAGGCAGATCTAAAACCCACATTTCAGCCAATTTTTTACTTTTAAATCCACATTTTTAGCTTCTCTCATAATATCATGCTCAAGCAACTTATTACAATTTTTTTTTAATTTGACCAGATTACTGCACTTATACAGTAGATTGTAAGCTCTAATGAGCAGGGGCCATCTTTTATATGTGTTTCTACTGCACTGCGTTCGCTTTTTAGCGCTATACAAATGATAAGTAGTACTAGTAATAGTAGTAGTAGTAGATGAGTCAGCACCATCTTCCTCTTCTCTTAGTCTTTTTGTTTTACTTGAAATCTGCCAATGTTTATTCGGAAGTACTATAGCTCTTAAAGCTGCTTCTGCTTTCTCAGGGTTCCTTTCATTGAAGTGCGCTATGCAGTTAGCGCGTAGTGATGGTCAACACGGGTCTCCACTAAGTTACCGCATCGGCATGACACCGTGCGATAATTTCCATGGTGACCACACAGCACACAATGGGGCAGGGACTGGCAGCTTAGGGGAGGGGAGGGGGTGTAGAAGCAAATTGCACTCAGTGCAGGGGTCACTGCCATGCGCTGTCAAATTTGCAACTACCGCTGGTGCCCTTACTACCTCTTCAATGGGTGATGGTAAGCGCACCCACGGTAAGTGTGCGTAGATCCAACATGTGTTTATAGGGCAACTGCCAGAAATATGCTGATCACGCCCCTAAGGTTATGGTGAAGGCTTTGCATTTATTGTATATTTTCTTTTATGGTAAACGTATGGTTAGTGCAACGCTTTTAGCAAAGGAGCTCCAAGTTAACAAACCCCAAATGACATTTTTTCTTAACTGTAGTTCCTAGAATTCACTCAACACCACACTTTTCTGAGAGCTCTGACGTGACCTACCAGAGCTTTTTGTTAGGTGAACCAACCAGGTAGCTTTCATACAGGGCCTCATGCGAAATGGGTGTATTGCCCTACAGCAGCCTACTTTTGTTTGTACAAATATTAACAAATACGAACCCTATTTTAAGATGCCAGTAAGAATTTAATTCTACAGGTTCATTCTAGCCTCATTTTTCACACTGTCACCATGTCTTCTAGTTGCTTTATTCACACATACTACACCCTGCTGGCCCCTCCATCTCCTTAGAATGGCCGCAGGAGTGGGGTTTTTAGTGATGGTAAGGTTTTTAAATAACAGCCACTGCACCCTGCACCACTTTCTAGTATTGCAGCATCCTTTAAATGACAGTAGAGTGGTTTTTTATTATTATTCTTTGCAGGGCCCCCATACTTAGGGCTCCAAAGTATCTCACTTGCACAGAGCTCTGGAATCCCTGCAGTACAGCTCTAACGTCACATTGCAAGCATGAGGCATCTAAACCACTTATGCCGCCTTTCTGCCACTTTGCCTGTCTCTTGTCATCACATTAAACGTTCCTGGACCTCCCAGGCTCTGGCTCAAATTAGAAGCAGGACTCCCTATTTATTCCCAGTCTATCAGCGTGGCACGGCACTCGGTCTCCAGTTCATCTTTGCAATGCCATCTAATCTCCCTCCCACTGCACTGTGATCCAACACTTATGGATCTGTGGCAGCCGTGAGAGCTCCCAGCCTGCCACAGTTCAGACAAGCAACAAGGAAACTCCCAGTCACTGCAGCCCAGACCTCCCAGCAGCAACAGGGCACACCGACGCTGCTGCAGTACTGTCCCAGCCTGGCCATAATCAACAACCGATCATTACTTCAGCAGCTCCCCCTTCACCTGGGTGAACATCAACACTGGCCACCAATGTACATATTGCTTTTAATGACATTTGCTTTAAACTGGCTATCCAAGATTAAACAGAAGCTTTGGCTCAAAGCAGATGTAAGGCAAGGGCAAAAACCTTTCTAGTTTCTAGGCTGTTTTTGGATCATGAATCCTTTATTCTCCTATTTACCATCCTTGTGTGTTACTTATATATGCAAGCCAGATTTTGTAAAACTGCATGCGGAGGCTGACCATGTTGTGTTTTTTACGTTTCTTTGCTTTTATCTTTTCTTTCTTCTTTTTGATTGGTATTCTTTGCATATGTAACTTTCTTTAATTGTAACACTATAAACCGCTTTGGTACTAACAGTGGAAACTGCTTTGGCTGAAGTTTTTATAACCTAGGGGCTGTTCCTTTCTCAGAAGAGTCCCTCCCAGCCTAAACATGACTAGCAGAGAGAACCTCCCCGATCTGGAAGTTACCACACATTTCCACAATTACTGACTATAATTAGCAGAGCCACTGGATGGTGCTATTGCTCTTAGTTTATCAAATCCATGGGGGTCTCTAAAATTGTATAAACCCAGGGCTAATCCTCAATAATGACAAATACTATTACTACTACTAATAATAATGATATGTTCTAAACCAGTCACTTTTGACAGTTTCTTTGTCTTTGACCAACTCATTGATTGACATTTGATGGTGGTTATAAAATCCTGCATTTAGACTTGTTCTTTCGCCATTTCTTCTCTAATTATGACATCTTTCAAAACACTTATTATGGTAAAGGTTAAAGGTATGAAGAAATGGTACCATGTCATTTTGCAGCAGCAGAGAATTATGACAGCTTGATGGCTGGGCTCAGCGCTAGCAATTCCAAACTACTTTTCAATTCTCAGGCTATTTTCACAGCAGCAAACTGAGAAAATAGTGTGCTAGTTGCCAAAGCACTTAGCCTCACATATTAAATTCCTGATGCCTTTTCAAAGTTACACAGACTTCCTTACCAGAGAAATATTCAGATAGTATCTGGACAATATTCCCAACAAGAAAGTGTTTTTGAGGCTATTTCAATCCTGGGAAAAACTGATAAACTTAAGGAGGACAATATTCAGTGCTGGCAGCCAGGCTCTAGCACTTAAATTAATATATATACCAGGGTAATTTCATAACAGGGTGCCATGTGTACAACCCCATAGTGACTATTTTATAAAGACAAGTAGGTGCCTACTTGTCTTTATCTAATAGTCATATGTGACTGAGAACATGCCTTGAATGTGCGTGCGATCACTTATACCTGCTCACAAGCATGTATAAATGTTCGTGTATACTTAATGCAAATTAATTTTTCCTAGCAAACAAGGTGCTGGAACTTATATGCAGGGCTCTTTAATTAATACATGAGGACCCAGGATCAATTTTAGCAGGCAATGCATAAAGTGTGTGTGGGAGGGGGGGGGTTGAGGGATATACCATATATCCCTCAACCCCCCCCCCACACACACACACTTTATGCATGTACACATGTAGATTAATATATTTTATAATGTGCATGCCTATGTGAAAATGCCTCCCACATTCTACCCAGACTGTGCCCCAGCCATGTCTACCGGCAAATACATGCCTTCATGCCAAAATGTGTACATTTACACCAGTCTCAGGGCACCTTAGGAGAACCTTCAGCCTTATGCTTCTTTATGATTGGTCAGGCAACAGAAGTGTTTGCCTCACACAAATGGTGCCTCTGGAAGAAGGCCAATATCTCCACCAAGATTGAAATGCGCCTCTTCTGAACACCAATCCTGCCTATTCTCCTGTACGGATCGGAAACACGGACTCTGCTCAGACTTGACATAAACAAGCATGAGGTCTTTCAAATGCAGTGCCTGAGACAGATTTTGGGTGTCTCTCTTCGTGATCACTATCGAAAGGAGACAATTCAGACAAGATGCAACATCAGCCTTCAGTCGAAGAAAAAATCCAGAAACGCAGACTGCGATGGTTTGGCCACATTTGCAGAATGAACACCAGTCAGTTGCTATACAAACTCCTCTGATGAGAGTGATCTGTCCACTGGAGGGTTCACTGAGCAGCACCAAAGAAAATGTAGCACAAACACATTGAGGAAGACCTAAAGAACCAGTGATTGATCATCAACATATCGCCACCGATCGTCAAGGTTGGAAGCGTATTGTGAACAACAGACGGAATCCAATGGCACCTACAGCAGCGTATTGGTTTAGAGGATGACCTGCTCCCCAAATGCCAGCTAAGGATTAAAGAAGAAGACAAAGAAGATGCTTCCCCTCCCCCAAGATTTCAGTCATTAAACTCAGCAATCATGGTCAGCAAAGTACCACCCCTCTCACATCATGCAAAAATGCATAATTGAGCATCCTACTCCTATTAAACTTTGTTTTGTCTATATATATGCATGCCCACTCTTCCTGCAGGTGAAATAAATCTGCTGTTGGTCTTTGGATTTGTATGGCTATCGGGATCTATTATTTTGCTTTAACTAATTTTATGAATTTTATTTGCATTATTTCATTACATACCTATTCAAAACAGTTCAAGGCATGGTACAATCAAGTATACATCGCCCCAACAGAACGAACGTGGAAAGGGGAATTCCCAAGTCTATCTCAGAACGTGGAGAATTATGACAATATTTTACAAGAGGTTCTGCTAAATGTAGAGCCCCTTGTAAAATAGCTGGAGGACAGCACGAGCATACCTCACCACATCTGCCATGAGCAGCAATTTTAAGAACTAGCACAAGGGGAAAAAAGCCGTGGAACATCCTACCCCCCCCCCCCCACCCCTCAACTAGAAATGGGAGCAGCATCTTAAAATCACTGCTTTGGCACAGACAATATACCTGTCGAGCCCAATAGTTTGGGGCCACCTGCCCTAAAGCAGATCGATTTTCCCCTGAAGCACAGCCAAGCCCCCACCCCCAACTAATTCCAATCCCTCTCCTCCCAAATGCCCTAACTCAAGACCCAATTTTCACCCCTCAAAGACCATCCTCACAACAGATTGTGTCCCCGCCCTCCCTGATCGCCAAGCCCAGGCTTGGGAGAGGGGGGGGGGGAGAAAGACAGACGTCTATATTTGGTGGACAGTGGGAGCAGGAGCAATGCCTCTTTGTTCCTGTTCAGCATGCGGATGACTTCAAATTGTGTATCATATTGGGTTCATTTGTGGGGAGGGGGATCAGAGTTGGCTGGGGAGGGAGCTTGACTCTGCTTTGGGGTATGTGTGGGATCAGAGCTGCTTCAGCGACGGTAGGCTTGGACATTAGATAGAGGAGGGGGTGGGGTCTGAGGGAAATATGGAGGGGAAGTTCCTGAGCAGCTGAGGAGGCCCCAACATCGGCATTCATATCTGCCCCTGTCAGCAGGCACTTATTCATGCCTGGAGTAGATGAAAATGACGGGGATTTTAAACAATTTTCAGAAGACTGTGTTTGTGAGCAACTAGCTAAATTTAAAGTAGACAAAGCCATGGGACCGGTCGGGATACATCCAAGAATACTGAAGGAACTTGGGGATGTTCTAGCAGCTCCACTGACTGACCTTTTCCATGCCTCTTTGGAGCTAGGAGTGGTGCCAAAGGACTGGAGAGAGGCTCATGTGGTGCCTTTACACAAAAGTGGAAGTAAGGATGTGGTTGAAAAGTACAAACCGGTTAGTCTAACCTCTGTGGTGAGTAAATTATTGGAAAAGCTGCTGAAAGAGAAAATAGTGAGGTTTCTGGAGTTCAATAGATTACAGGATTGGCAGCAGCATGGATTCACCAGAGGCAGGTTTTGTCAGAAAAATCTGATTGAATTCTTTGTCTGGGTGATCAGGGAGTAGTACCGAGGGAGAACAGGGAGAACCCTAGATGTTGTGTATTTAGATTTCAGTAAAGCCTTTGACACCATTCCACACAGGCGACTTCTAAACAAACTGAAGACCATAGGGATGGACCCTAAAGTTACTGCTTGGGTTAGAAATTGGTTGGGTGGGAGGTGACAAAGAGTACAGGTAAATGGAGCTTACCCTGAGGAGAAGGATGTTACCAGTGGTGTGCCCCAGGGATCTGTCCTTGGTCTGATTCTTTTTAACATCTTGTTCGTGCCTCTGTATAAGTCTTTGGTGCGATCTCATTTGGAGTATTGTATTCAATTCTGGAGACCACATCTTCAAAGGGTATAAACAGTTTGGAGTTGGTGCAGAGAGTGGCTACTATAATGGTTAGTGGTCCTCATTATAAAGCATATGAAGATAGACTTAAGGATCTTAATATGGATACATTAGAGGAAAGGCGGGAGATACGAGATACGATAGAGACATTTAAATACCTCTGTGGCATAAATTCACAGGAGGAGAGCCTCTTTCTAAGCTCTGCTATGAGGGGACATAGGATGAGGGCGAAAGGGAATAGACTCAGGTGTAATATGTGGAAATATTTCTTTATGGAAAGAGTGGTGGGTCTGTGGAGTAGTCTCCCAATGAAGGTGGTAGAGATGAGGACAGTAACTGAATTCAAAGAAGTGTGGGACAAACACAGAGGATCTCTAAAGGAGAAAAGGGGACTGTTGTAGTGGGTGATATGGAAGGGCAGACTAGATAGGCCATGTGGTCTTTTTTTGCCATCATGTTTCTATGTTTTTAACAACTCCCCTCCCAGTCCCCACATTCCCTCAGGAAAGATAAATGTGATCCGTATTCCCATGTCTGTAAAAAACTTGGTTTAAAATGAAATTGATACGTTTAATTCAATCTACACATCAATGCTGCTTTTTGGAGGTGAGAATGCTTATAAAATAACTCCATAGTTCTGCTGCTCATTCCGCCCCTTAGAAGATGCTGTCCCAAGCAACTACCTAGTCTTGTCTACTGGATTTGTATTTTATAGGAGGCAATTTACATGTGGATATGGCTACATAATTGTGTGAATGACTTCATAAAATCACTTCCATAACGCAGCCAGCGCCACTGCCTCAGTTCTTTTAGTTTAGGCCTAGCATTACCAGACAGATCTAAACATAGGAGGAGGAATATTCAACAGAGGTGTCCAGTGCTGTTAAAGCAGCTGACCATCCTCGCTTTCAATTTAGCCTGGCTATTCAATGCTACGGCCATATCCGACTAGTGGCATTGAATATCCAGGTTGCCTAGTTAGCGTTTAGCTAACTGGTCGGTGGTGATATTCAGCTGTTGGCCAGATAGTTATACCAGCTAAAGTTAGGTCAGCCTTTCTTTCTGCCTAACGTTAACTGGTTTAAGTTAATTGGCCAAGGACTGAATATCGCCGCTGACTGTGCGGCCCCTGGAACATCCCAATGCTAGTTGGCTAGCATCAGAGTGGACAAACCAGTTAGCAGATGATATTCAGCTGCATTAAGCAGTTTAGAGCTGCTGAACTTGACCACGGTTTAACTGGTTAGCAGGTCTACTAACTGGTTAAATCGCTTTGGATTACCCAAATGGCAGCTGATCCAGGTAAATTTGCAGCTTCTCCCTCATTCTATCTTCCCTCCATCTCTTGATTACATGGATAATCTCAGGCTCGTTACAGGGATTTTCAGCGTGATACTATCTGCAAAGTTGCCAAAAATTCATAAATAGCGGAGTTCTATGTTGAGCCGCTATCGTTTAATGTATAACTCTATTTGAATATCGGTCCAAAGACCTTTCTAGGATAAACTCAGCATAAATACTCCTTGTGGCCACTCCTTATGGCCTTGGACAAGTCACTTAACCCTCCATTGCCTCAAAAGAATCAAAGTTATCAATGTGCCTGTTTAATGTACATTGCCGAGTTTAAGTTACAATGTAAACTGCTTTGACTGAAATGATAAAGCGGTATAAAAAAGCCTATTAAATAAAATAAATATTGAGCAACCAAAATAATTAGGGCTATGTAAAATAGAAAAAAAACAACAAAAGCTAAAAATATCAAGCAGGTTAGGGAATACGGGTCTGATATTCAGAGGGATTAACACAGTTAATCTCTGCTAACTATGCTAAGCCCCTTGTCTAGGATATTCAGCAGCACTGACATGATTAGTGTCATTGAATATCCGCGGGTGCCGCTGCTGTACATGCCCAGGCTAACTGGTTAGTATCGGGATGCTCTGGGAGCATTCCAGTGGTGGCACCCGGCGATAATCAGGCAGCGCCAATATTGAACAACTGCCCAGTTATCACGAAGTGGCAAACGTCAGGCGCATCAAAGGCTGCCTAACTTTCACCACTGAAGCTAACCGGGCAGCGGCTGACTATCGTTGCTGCCTGGTTAGGTTCATCACTGTCCAGGCAACCCGGATATTCACTGCTGGGACCCAGATACGGCTCCAGCATTGAACATCTGGGTCTGAAGTTCAGCAGTGGTGACACAAGTCACTTTACCAGTGCTGGCTGTTGCTGCTGCTGAATACCGGGTCCTACAAGTTTAAGGGGAGCATTTTTAGAACAGCGTGCCTTTGATGTGGGTAAAAATAGAGTTAACCTGCCTCTGAAGATGATTCTAAAAATTTACACATGTAAAAAGTCAGCAGATGAGTAAATCCTCATGAACATATAAATATTACGGTCAGTTTTCAAAAGCCCTTATGCAGATAACCACCAAGGTTATGAATAAAGTCAATGAGAGAGATGTTCAGCAGCGCTAGGGCGGCCTGAGGGCAGACTGTTGTTGGATGACTGTCATTTTTTGGCTTTCTTTCTGTTATGGATGGTTTTCTATGTGTTCTTTTTCTTTCAATATGATATTGTTTGTTTTATTGCTCTCCCGTTAAGTTGTAAGCCACTTTAATGGAAATTTTGAGAAAGGTGGCATATCAAATATATAAGGAAACTAAAATAAAATAAACTAGCCAGATAATCATCGCCATTAATCAAGTAGTGGCACATTTCAGTTGCTATCTAGATAAGCTATGCAAATAGTTTGGGCTGCAGAAAAGCAGGCTTAAATTGTTATCCACATATCTTGTCTGAAGAGAAGATCAAAATTGCTACCCTCTGTTTAATGCCACAATTATCTGGATAGTGACCATACAATCTGAACATCCATCACTATCTGGATACTGTCATTGAACATGGAGAGGATATTTTAATGCCATGGTGAACCGCTGTGGCGTTCAAATCTCAGGAGTGCTGCTTACAGGGGAAATTCTATAAAGCCTTTGTTACATGTAGATGACAGATTAAACATGTGAAATGCCTTCTATATAATCCTTCTATACACAGACCATCAAGAACGCCTGTACTATCATATGATCTCGGAGCAAGCATGGCTTAGGTGGTAATGCTATAAAGTCATTTTTGCATGTATGTGGCACTATCCAGGGATAGCAAAAATCATGCAACAGTCAAATGAAATTCTTGCTGCTAACTAGAAAGAACGGATTTCAATAAAAAGAAAAAAAAGACCTCAATGCTTATGAGTTTGTTTGTTTCAAAAGGAACTTAAACAATCATATTTTTCCCTTCCTCCATTTGCAAACTCATGCGTGTCTGTGGAGGAACTGGGTGTGAAGAGACATGATGAAGGGTAGCAGGGGCCTTGTATATCCTCTGTGAGCGGTTTTGTGTGTACTTCTGGCTCTATTTTCAATTTGTGGGTGTGGGTGTAGGTGCCTATGAATACATGGGAGGTGGAGTAAAAGGCTGGATATGTGTGTGCACATGTGGGTGGTAGGGTGAGGGGCTCGAAGAGTATGTATGTGTGTATGTGTGATAGGCGATGGCCTAGTATGTAGCAGAGCTAGGCCTGAAGCTAGGCCTAAAGCCCTTTTTCTCCTGCTTTGAAATGTTATTGCTGATTTTGGAAAATTACAGAATGCTGTTAGAAAGACATACTGTTCTATTCTGGGTTGATAACATGTTCTGCTCTCCTGGAGATAAGAGAATTAAAACTTTCTTGTTTATTGTTTAGGTAAGCCAGATGTCTGTTTCAGTAGAATGCCGCGCCACTGTATCTTTGCTGATTGTGCACTGACCTTGTAATTAGGATGAAAATATAGTAGAGAAGCTGAACAGTGTAAGAATATTTTGTCTAGCGTTTTGATTGTTTAGTATTTTGTTTGGCCTTGCTTTGTTTTGCTTTTGTTAAGAATGCTTCTGATATGCCTTCCACTATCTATGCAAGCTAACTGACCTTGCAGAAGTAGCAAAATATACTGTAGTAGAAGTATTATGTTTAGTGTTATGTCTAGTTGCTGACCCGTGGCTAGTAAGACCCAAGCAGGGGGAGCGAGTCCTGGGCCCGGTCAGAGATGTCTATTGGATGAGAGTAAGTGGGCCACTGTGGCCAATGAGGAGTTTTGCCTGTATTAGACTGGAGAAGAAAAGTATATAAACTGTCATTTTTCTGAGCTCTGGGCTCAGACCATTTTGAATGCTACTGCAATCTGAGCCTGTGCACATTAAACCGGCTTGAATCTTTGCCTGACTCCGGGTATTATTTATTGCATTCTTATCAGCTACTACATATGCATGCATGAGAGGATGTAGGTGAGGTGAGTCAAAGTGAGGGAGTGGTTGCATGTGTGATAGGATGGAGTAATTGGTTGGGTGGGTCTGTGTATTCGTGAAAAGGTGAGAGGTGGTGATGAGGTTAAGTGAGGGGCTGGATGGGTGTGTGCATGTATGAGAGGGTGAGTTTGTATGTTTGTATGAAGAACTGTGTTTATGTGGGCATGTGCCTGAGAGGGTGTGTGTATGCATGAGAGTGGGTGGGGTAGGATGAGCGGTTGTGTGTGTGTGTGCAAACATGCATGAAAAGGTGGAGTGCAATGTTCCTGTTAAGCAGCTTTGAGATGCGTGGGGGTCTTCCACCAGCATTCCTGCCAGTGGAACATGGTGCAATGTGATCGTGCTTTGAATCACAAGGAATATTTACCATAGTCCCGCTGCTCAGTGTCAGACCATGTATTATCGATACAAACAGAGATCTTTTGGGATGCCATTGTAAAGAACAGAGGATTTATTCCTCTGGTCAGTGTTACACTGATCACAGGTGATTGATATCTTAACTGATCACAGGTGATTGATATCTTACATTTTTCTTTATTTTCCTTATTACTCAAGAGAAGAGTCTTGAGGTTTCCACTATGACTGTTATGCATTTCACTTCTTCCTTTCTTGGTAACTGTTTCCTGCCTCTACCACTCCAGCTTCCTGTCATCTTTGGGGCTTGTTTACAAAGCCGCGGTAGCGGTTTGCGATCGTAATCGGAGCCGCGGCCCCATTGATTTCAATGGGGCCGCGGCTGCGATCGCGATCGCGAACCACTACCGCGGCTTTGTAAACAAGCCCCTTTGTCTTCTTTTTGATATGAGTCATGATACAGATGGCTCGCTTAGCTGCCACAAGGGATTTAAGGATAGGGTGAAGTACTTATTCAGTTATGAAATGTCTCTTTCTTTTTAGCCCACTAAGGGCACTCTTGTTGTACTTTCTGGAGGAGAAATGGCCGTTGGAGAAGGGAGAGAGGTATCTAGTCTCAAGGAGCAATTTGGCAAGGCCAGTGGAAGTGACCTGGTCATAATCTGTCTTTTCCCTTTAGATAGCTGCCACATGTTTATGTTTTTATTTCATTGTTTGCATTATTTAATACACTATTTTGCTTACTCCTGGTATCTAATATTTCATGAATGATATATATTGTGGTGTGATTTTTTTTATTATTTATTAATATAATTATCAAATTACAATTAAGCAACAAACACTTATACAGAAATTGGCTTCAGACAAAAAAACATTAAAAATAAATACTAATATGATAAGAATCAGAAGAAAAATTAAATATCAATCTTCCGGAGCTATCCAAGTCCTCAATGTAGGGAGTAGGCAAATAGGCAAAAAAAGAAGGAAAACAAAGCATAAAAACATAGAAACATAGAAATATGATGACAGAAAAAGACCACATGGCCTTTAGAGATCCTCTGTGTTTGTCCCATGCTTTTTTGAATTCACTTACTGTCCTCATCTCTACCACCTCCACTGGGAGACTATTCCACGGATCCACTACTTTTTCCATAAAGAAATATTTCCGCATATCACTCCTGAATCTATCTTCCTTCACTCTCATCCCATGTCCCCTCGTAGCAGAACTTGCTTTCAATTGAAAGAAGCTCTCTCCCTGAACATTTATGCCACAGAGGTATTTAAACATCTCAATCATATCACCTCTAACCCGCCTTTCCTCTAAGGTGTACATATTAAGATCCTTCAGTCTGTCCTCATATGCTTTATAATGAAGAGCACTAATCATTTTAGTAGCCACCCTCTGCATCGACTCCATCCTGTTCACATCCTTTTGAAGGTGCGGTCTCCAGAATTGCACACTATACTCCAAATGAGGTCGCACCAAAGACTTATAGAGAGGCATTATCACCTCCTTTTTTCTGCTAGCCATTCCTCTCCGTATGCACCCAAGCATCCTTCTAGCTTTTGCCTTTTCTACCTGTTTAGCTACTTTAAGATCATCAGACACAACAATGCCTAGGTCCCGCTCTTCTTTAGTGGACAAAAGTTCTTCAATCCCTCTACTATATTGCTCCCTTGGATTGCTGCAGCCCAAATGCATGATCTTACATTTTTTAACATTAAATCCCAGCTACCAGATTCTAGACCATTCTTCAAGCTTAGCTAGATCCCTCCTCATGTTATCTACACCTTCCTGGGTGTCTACTCTATTGCAGATTTTTGTATCATCCGCAAAGAGGCAAACCTTACCCGACAGCCCTTCTGCTATATCACTAACAAAGATGTTAAAAAGAATCGGACCAAGGACAGATCCCTGGGGCACACCACTGGTAACATCCTTCTCCTCAGTGAGCTCCATTTACTTGTACTCTGTCGCCTCCCACCCAACCAATTTCTAACCCAAGCAGTAACTTTAGGGTCCATCCCTAGGGTGCTCAGTTTGTTTATAAGTCACCTGTGAGGAACAGTGTCAAAGGCTTTACTGAAATCTAAATAAACCACATCTAGGGCTCTCTCTCGGTCCAACTCCCTGGTCACCCAGTCAAAGAAATCAATCAGATTTTTCTGACAAGACCTGCCTCTGATGAATCCATGCTGCCTCGGATCCTGTAATCCGCTGGACTCCAGAAACCGCACTATTTTCTCTTTCATTGGTAATACCAAAACTACTTGGTCAAGTTATAGAGTGTAGAAATCAATCAGAGCAAAGGACTCACTCTACCACAACACCATTTGTTTCTTCATTAGAACAACATGTAAGTTTGCACTCTGTTTATGCAAATATGGAATGGGGTGGCAAGGTCTCAGCCAACACGGGCAAAGGCACACAAAATCGAGACGCAAGTCAAGATTTACTGCCAAGCAAAAGCCCATTAACATCAATGACCAATTGCCTCCTCCACCATATGCATTTTTAAACGTAGCAAAAGTTCACAATTGTTGCAAAAATTACAAATTGAATTCAAACGCAATTGCAGCCAAACCCCAAATTGCAACACTTAGCTTGAAAAAAATCAGGGGAATGGACCGCAGACTGCTACCCCGACGTCACCGTAGAGCTCACATACGTTTCGCAAACGAATCGCTGCATCAGGGGAATTTACTGTAAAACAGAAACAAACATGCACAATCAACCACAACTTTAAAACCAGAAACAAAAGAATCCAACCCATCACATACTCAAAACATCCAAACAAACCGAGAACGCCACTTACTTCAAGCGGCAGCCATACCAGCACTTCAACATCGCTTCCAAAGAACGCCGCACATGCTCAAATTGTCCACACTACGAACTCCCCACAAATACCCTTCAACTGACGTCAGCAGCTTCCCCAACAGGAAATCTCCGCCCACCTCACCTAAAGGCAAACTACCCAGTCAATCCGAAGATTCAAACCAGCCGGAACTACTGTATTCAACCGAAATATGTACCGCTGCTCGGTGAAGTTGGATTGGTGATTTTGCAGGCCCTGGTGACTTGTGTCCAACCATCAACATTCTGTTGGCACCCATCTTCTCCTCTGCTGGAGAGCTTGGTTGCTGCAAGAAGCATCTCATCAATGTACTTCTCACTGTCTTGAATGCTCCTCAGCCTTGCCACCTCCTCTCTGAGTTCCTCCACTTGTTTCCTCAGAGCTTCAGCATGCAGGCACCCTGCACATGGAACCGGTCCTTCAACTGGCATTAGGAGCTCTGTCTGGACCGAGGCAGAAGCTTTAATGGGGGCAACAGCTTTAGCGATATGATTTTTCCCAGCCATTGTTCTGTTCGTGGAGCTTAGGTATCTGTTAAAGCAAAAGAGAGAGATCTACCAAGTACCAGTTGGTTTCCCAGCTGTCCTTTCAGAGAAAAAGCAGTTAAATCTCTTTATTATATTCAAAATGTGCTGGTCCAAGACTCTGTGCTTTGTTAAATGGGGAGGTGCCCTATAAAGCAAGACTGCTCACTAGGGGTAGGTAGGGAGGGAACTAACGCCTGATTAGGTGTTAGCAGTTCCCAAAGCTGAGGAGGTTACTAGAGTTCAACAACCTACTCTGCTCAAGGAAATTTCCGTTAAAGCACCCAAAAGAAAGTAGCCTTGCTTTAAAAATATACAAAAACCCTTTTAAGAGCTCCCAGTCAGAGAACTAGCAATTTAATAAAAATAAACCCTCAAATCCTTACTCTTGGTTGTCCTGTAGAGCCCTTGTTAGGAAAGGTCTTATCACAAGGAAAAAGATACACCATACATGTCTCAGAAGTATATAAATTTTTCGGGATTGAGGCATCACGTTTTAGAGACACTGGGGCTAAGGTTGAGGCTGGAAATAGTTTGGTAGCAAGAAAATCAGTTAGATGGCTAGGATCATAAAAAGTATATTTCAAGGATTGATATTTAACAATATACTTACACGGGAACTTGAGAAAAAACAAAGCACCTAGTGGTAGCACTCCGAAAACAGTAACAAAACCTGCCTCCTCCCCCTTTGTGTTTCCTTAGTCATATCAGGATAGATCCAAACTAAGGACCTCAAACATTTAACATCACGTTTCCTAAAATAAAGCTCTAAGATTTTATCCCGGTGCATCATTGAACCACATTTACCACTAAAGTAGCAACCTTGACATCAAAGGTAGCAGCTCTTTCTGAATATAACTGCTTTGGTCTAGTCCCAAATTTGGTGCAAGACATTGCATGAAGCATAAAAAAAGTGAATGATGCAGAGTATATCACAGCATACATGGATCATTTTATTTATGTGAAATAATAGCAAGTACTAAGCTATAAAACTGCTGCTTCCTGCTAGTGAAATTAACAAATTGAATTTTCAAACATTGTCTTCTCTGGAAACACAAGCTTGCCTACTCCTAATGAACATTAATATTTTAAGTTCTTGTCTTCCTTTCTCTATATTTCCATCCCTACTTTCATTTATCAGAAAGCAATGGAACATGGGGTGGGATAAGTCCACTGTTGCATGTACTCTGATTCCAGAATGATTAATTCCATTTCATGATCATGTGGAGGGCTAATTATGTGAAAGCGCTCCCATGCGTAAAGCTGGTTCTAGGCACAGAAGAGACCTTTGATAAAATTCTGTGGCCGTTCACACACATAGAGGCCAATTCAGTTCTGTGTCCCCAGGTCATCCGAGCATCCAGAATCTGGATGGACCGGGGTTGCACCCGATTCCAATCCCACAGGGGCTAGACATCCCGTGGGATCAGAATTGGATGGAGCTGGCCTGGATGGGCCAGCCATGCCCCGATTCTGGACCCCGGGACATACAGAAATGTACCCAGATAGCTCAGCAGGCTCCTGCATGGAACTATGGGGCCATGGTGTCCTGTAACAATGACCCTGTGGCTCTATGCAGATGCCACAATCCCCGGCAGCCCCGAGAAGTTCCTTTTTCGCTGCTGCCTGACCCCCAAAACAGACATCCAGCCCGCTAAACATGGGTCGGAATCTACTCCATACAGTATATGCACATAGAAACCTTGTTATAAAAATCAAGCCCTTAATATCAGAATCCGTTTGACATTCAGGGGGTCTTTTACCAATGGTTGGTAGGGTGTTTCACTTAAAGCATCAATAACACTGAACTATGGTGCATTAGGTGCAACACCATTGCATTAACTGTCGGGTGTGAAAAGCATTTCCCCAGCAGCTAATATGGAGCACGTCCCCCTAAAGCGGGCAGGCAATACTGTTGGTGCGCTTAACTCAACCTCTTGAGCTAGTGTTAGGTGAACTCGCGCTAGTGCAGTGAGCACATGGTGTGAACCAGTTGCTAACAGCACTGAACTCCCCACACCCACTCTCCACCACTAACTTGGCCACTCATGACCCTAACGTGGATTGCACTGTTAGTGCACAAATCATCCCACACTAACTGTCATGCGTGTCCCAGCGGGCCTTCAGAATGTGCCAGAGCACATGCTGTCAGCTAGTAACAGCTTACTCATTAGTAACAGACCTCTTTAGTGAACTTCTATCATATTAGGCCAGTGGTTCCCAAACCTGTCCCAGGGCATCCCCATCCCGTCGGGTTTTCAGGATACTGGCTATGGAAATTGATGAGAGAGATTTGCATCCACTGCCCCCACTGCATGCAAATCTACCTCATGTATATTCATTGTGGATATCCTGAAATCCCGACTGGCTTGGGAACTCCCCAGGACAGGCTTGGAAACCACTGCACCAGGCAATTTCAGTTATTTTTTTTATTTTTTTTTATTTATAATTTATGCAATTTACAATAATTCACCAAGTCAATATTGTACAGAAACAACACCCTGTATGAACAGATACATCAATGAAAATAGTCCCAAGAAACAAAAAAAAAATACAAATACAAGAATGTAGATAGCCCACAATTAAGGGGGAATGGCAAAGAAAATTAAAACAAAGAAAAAAGTGGCTCCTAATATATATTGGCGGGGGACAGAGAAATACCTAATATTGATGAGACTTCACTGAGGAGAGGAAGTTACAATATGAGAACTAATGAATGAAGATAAATCCTCAGGCCGGAAAAAAAACATACTTTGCATTACGAAAGGAAATAATACATTTACAAGGAAAACGAAGTACAAAGTAAGCACCTATCTGAACTACACCTGGTCTTAATAATAGAAAGGCTCTCTGCCTTTTCTGAGTCTCCCTAGAGACATAGGGAAACATTGCAACCCTCTTCCCTATAAATAACACAGAACGTTTCTTGAAGTACAATTATAACAGCCAATCCCTGTCTGAAGATAATGCAAGAGTCACTAACATTGTAGAAGTTACTAACTCAGATTCTTTAGATGATTGTAACATTGCAGATACATCCAAACTATCCATATCCAAAGCACCTACGGCTACCTTATCCCCTATCTTGCCCTTAGGCAAAAAATAGGCTTTCACCACTGGAGGAACCAACTCAGGTGGTACATTCAAAGCTTCCTGAATATACTTTTTAAACAATTCAACCGGAGAAAAAGTAGTTACCACTGGAAAATTCAACAACTGAATATTAGGAGCTCGTGCAACATTTTCCAAATATTCCAATTTCATTTTCATGAAGACATTGTCTTTGATAATAGAGTCCTGCACTAATGAAAAGTGAGTCAATTTTTGTTCCCCAGCTTCTACCTTCGAACAACAGGTAGCCACCTCTCCTTGAATAACAGAGGATGTTACTTCCAATTTCTCCAATCTAGAAACAGTTAAGTCCAGTTGTTTACTCATAATGGAAGAGAGCTGAGATATAGCTTCCCAAATTAACTTCAAGGAAATCTCCTTGGGGTGCTTCAAAAAAGTAGCTGTAGGCAATCCAGCCATCAGAGATGAAAGATCAAAAACCGCTCCTTCAGCTCGATGATCAGATGTATCAGCCGCCTTAAAGGTAGAAGGAACCAAGTCCACATCCCCCCGAACTGGAGGCAGGACTCCAGAACTCTCCCCCAGCAAGGTCCGCACTTCAGAGACTGCCCCACCATCTCCGGGAGGGGCAGCCTCCCCTCTCGTGGGAAGAGGCACCGGATAGGTTCCACGAGAAGGCGGCGGTCGCTCATCAGGGGAGAGAGTCACATCCAGGGCATGGGGCGCCGGAGCCACCAATTCCGACGTCGCAGCGCCCGCTCGTATCTCCCTCTTCTGCTCCTCTGTCAACTGGACAAATCTATCCATAGGGCCAGCGGCAACAGGTAATGCAGGCTCCGCTGGAAGAAGCTTCTGCTTACCCTTCCATTTAGGCATGACCAGCAGCGAAAACGCTCACACCGCCATCTTGAAAGTCAGCCCAATTTCAGTTAGTTTTGCATACTCTCCAAAGGTAATTTACTCTATGTCAATCTATAGTATGAAATCAGCAATTTCAGAAATATAAAGGCTTTTAAAACATTGGGGTTGATATTGAGCAGTAGTGTTGAACAGCTCAATTTAAATGCTTGTGCCATTGTTTAGTTAAAACATATAGGGCCTGATATTCAGTGGTGATGGCTAGCGCTG
Organism: Ichthyophis bannanicus; assembly: GCA_033557465.1. NCBI lineage: Eukaryota > Metazoa > Chordata > Amphibia > Gymnophiona > Ichthyophiidae > Ichthyophis > Ichthyophis bannanicus. The sequence goes on from CM066032.1 coordinate 725,238,606, forward strand.
CTAATGTGCATAGTCATCACTGCTGAAGTTTAACCCCGGATATTCAATGCTGGGGCCATATCTGGTCTCCGGCATTGAATATCTGCCCAACATTAAAAAACAAAACCTTAGACAAAACCTCACCAACATCACACAGACTGTTCTAAAGCCTCCCCTTCATGACCAAACTTACAGAAAAAGTAGCCCTAATCCAACTTCAAGATCACATAGAGTAATTTGCACCACTAGATGAACACCAATATGGCTTTAGGCCTTTCCACGGAGTCGAGACCCTACTAATAGTACTATTTGACAGACTCACATGAGGCATAGACGACACAAAACAGGTCTTTCTCTTATTATTTCTGGACATTACCGCTGCCTTTGACAGCATAAGCCACCAGATTATGCTTAACAGGCTCCAGCAGATAGGGATCAAGGAAACGGTCCTAAACTGGTTCACCTCATACTTAACTAATAGAACAGGGAGGGAGGAGTGGCCTAGTGGTTGGGACAAGATAACACAAGCCAGAAGGTCAGTGGTTCAAATCCCACTAGAGGACATCAACCCCAGTCCAGAAGAATTGGGGTTTCTAGTCCCACAGGTGCTCCTTGTGGTCTTGAGCAAGCCACTTAACCCTCCATTGCCCATGTTCCCTGTAAGTATTAGTGTATGTGTCTCATATCCCCTCATGTTAAATGTATCCCCCAATTGTGTTGTGACCACTTTGATTGAAGGATAAAGTGGTATACAAAACTGTCTAAATAAACACAACAAGTAAGAATCAAACAACATACATCCAAACACTATAAACAGGAACAAGGACTACCACAAGGCTCTGCATTACTGTTTAACATTTACCTCCAGCCCATCTGCTCCATATTCAAAAAATTCCAAATATTTATGCAGACGACATAATGTTATACCTCCCCATTAACACATCCAATCTTCCAAATCAACTACTGACTATTTTCTTGAAATAATCAAATGGCTAGAAAAACACAACCTAAAGATCAACTTTGCCAAAACCAAAGCTATGTTTGTAGCTAGAAATCAGAGCTTCTCTCCCCCAACAACCATCAAATTACAAAATATATGCATAAAAGTCAAAAACGAGATAAAATACCTCGGCAGAATCATTGACCACACCCTCAACATGACATCAACCAAATAACCAAAAAAATATATTATAAGCTCAAAATGCTAAAACAACTCCACCCACTACTTCACCACAATGATTTCAAATCCGTCATCCACTCAATCATAATCCCCCACTTTGACTACACTAACACAATCCTCCAGGGTACCACAAAACAGGTCTTAAAACAACTTCAACTTGCACAAAATGTTACTGCACGGATCTCAATGCGAATCAACCCAATAGAACACATTACCCCTATATTGTACAACCTACATTGGCTCCCCATCCAGAGCCGCATAAACTATAAAATAATCACCACAACGTTTAAATTCATCAATAATATTGCCCCATTTTTCCTATCCACCCTTATCACAAAATAAGAGCACAGCCGATCACAACACAATCAAAACAAAAATAAACTCAAAATACCTAATGATTTCAGAAAATTAAAAAAGGTGACCAACAACAAAGCATTTTCCCACACTGCCCCCATACTATGAAATGCCCTCCCTGCCAACGTACGAGAAATTAACGATCTCATCACTTTCAAAAAAAAGCTTGAAACCCTTCTATTCACCCTTCATTATGGCACCCTACTAGACTACAACAGCGCAAGCCCTACCCTTCCCACTCAATAAAAACACTACCCCCCCCTTTATCTACGATGCCTTTATAATGTATATAGTTCCATATTAATAAAACTCTGTTTCACCAATGTTAATGTATATAGTTAAAAACGTTCTATGTAATGGAATATGCAGATGTTCTGTACTTTCCAAATTGTTGTTATATGTAAACCGCTTTTGATTGCCTGGAAAAACACAGTATAAAAAATGTTAAATAAATAAAGAGTGGGAATTCTTAGCTCTGATGGATTCCTTGGGTTTTATGCAGGCCATTGAATCACCCATGCAATGGAGTGGCCATACTTTGGATTAAACTTTTTAATTGGATAAGAATTTAGAGAATTTAGGGTTGTGTCTATCCATGGTCGATCATACCTTAATTTTTCAGAACTGGAATTGTGAGAGCACGGCCTCAAATTCTGTATATTAAATAAATCATAAATAATAAACATAAACATCTAGGTAGGTACCTATTCTGGGGCTATTTTAAAAAGATAACACTGCAACAACTGTAGGTAAAATGCATCATATCTATTAACACCTGCCTTTGGAGCTGAAGTATGTGAATCTGCAGTATGTGTATGTACAATATGTATATTTTATGAAACTCCATATACTTCACAATTCCACTTATATTATTATTATTATTATTATTATTATTATTATTATTATTATTAAGCATTTATAAAGCGCTGCAAACATACGAAGCGCTGTACACACAAATAAGAGAGACAGTCCCTGCTCATCAGAGCTCACAATCTAGTCAAGACAAAAAATTACATAATACAAATTACAGATCAACAGGACAAAGTATACATCTAATGTTAGAGAGAGCAAACACAGCATATATAAAATAGTCATATCACAACACAAGAGTCAAGAATAGTGAAGAGGTGGGATTTCAACCTGGACTTGAAGATGGCCAGGGAGGATGCCTGGCGCACAGAGACAGGAAGGCTGTTCCAGGCAAAGGGTGCAGCAAGGTGAAAGGAGCGAAGTCTAGAATTAGCAATATGAGTGAAAGGCATAGATAAACGAAGACTATTAGAAGAGGAAAGTAACCGAGAGGGAGTGTAAAGAGAGATAAGAGATGAAAGGTACTGGGGGGCAGAAGAGTGAATACATTTATAGGTCAGTAGAAGAAGCTTGAATTGGATACGGAAATGGATGGGGAGCCAATGAAGTGACATGAGGAGAGGAGTGATGTGGGAAAAACGAGACTGGCGGAAAATCAGATGAGCAGCAGAATGTTGAATAGATTGAAAGGGAAAGAAGTGATTTGCGGGGAGGCCAGCAAGGAGAAGGGTACAGTAATCAAGGCGGGATGTGATTAAGGAGTGGACAATCATCTTAATAATGTTAACAGAGAGGAAGGGGCGAATTTTGCAGATATTGTAGAGAAAGTAACGTCATGACTTAGCAATGAGTTGGATATGTAGAGAGAAAGAGAGAGAGGAGTCAAAGATAACACCAAGGTTACGTGCTGAGGAGACAGGAAGGATAACAGAGTTATCCACAGAGACAGAGAAAGGGGAAAGAGGAGGGGAGGGATTCAGGGGAAAAATAAGGAGTTCAGTCTTGGCCATGTTCAATTTTAAGCGGCGGAGGGACATCCAGCTAACAATGTCAGAGAAGCAGACCGTGATCTTAGCCTAGATTTCTGGAGAGATAACAGGTGTAGAGAGGTAAATTTGAGAGTCATCAGCATAGAGATGATAGTGAAAACCATGGGAAGAGATAAGGGCACCAAGGGACTGGGTGTAGAGAGCGATATCCTGTCCAGACTCCTCCCCGAAGCACTCCTACACCCAGTTTGTATAGGAGAAACTTCAAACTATCTGCGCCTGCTTTAATATGTGTGTGGCACATGGGGTAATTTTATAAAAGCCCTTTTCTGCAGGTCCAACAGGGTTTGCCCAGGAAACAAGTTGATAAAATTACCCCCATAGTGACTGAAAACGGATGGACTGCAGAGTCATGCGTTCCCCGGCTGCCAGTGAATGTAACATTCCATTTCAATATTGGCCCCATTACTGTCAAACATCAGCTAAGTTTGAAAAACTGTGAAATAACTGAATCATTCTTACTAACAGGACCACTGAAGATTTAATTTTTTTAATGAACCCAAGACGATCAAGAGCACCCTTAAATTAATACTCAATGAAAGTATCACACTGTAATATATGGTTGATCCAGTCTAGTGCACAACTGCCTCATATGTAACATAAGTGACTGGATTATGTGATAAGGAAGCTTATCATAGTTCAGGAAGAAATAATACAAGAGGTGAATTGGTTTTGAATAAGTAACCTGTGTTGGCTGGTAAAAGCACTAAAACAGGGTGTTTACCTAAAAGACTACCAGACCCAGAATGCACTGGTTTATAGAAAGCCTCTAGGAGAGCTGAAGTAGGGAAACATGTGCCTAATCAGAGAAGCAATGATGTAATCCCTAATCACACATCTCCTAGGGCAGGGCTTAATTCAGAACACCTGGAGTGTGCTAGGGTGGAGCGGCCATCTGGGCACTTTAAAGGTAGAAGAAATTCATCATACAGACAGCGATGGCAGCAAGAGCAAAGAGAGCAAGGACAGCAATGGGAGCTGGAGAGACTGATCATAAACAGAAGGAAGAACAGCAAGACATCCAGAAGGTCTAAGAAAGGAGCCCAAGGCAGTACGTATACTGGGAGAGATTCCTGGGGCAAACATTCTTCATTGGACTGGAAGAAGCCAGAGGCTTGGAGAAATACAGCCAGGAACCCTCAGACAGCACCTATAAAGGAGACGGCTGCATCTACAGAAAGAAGGAGCTCTAATACCTATTTAAGGAGGTATGGGAAAAGAGACCTAAAGTCCAGGGGTTCTGACTGGAGAGCTGGGCACAGAGGTTTTGCTACCTACTGGCCAAAATACCCAGAGAGGAAACCTAATGACAACATGATCTCAGGTATGAACTCTGATCTGTTCCCTAGCTTTGTACAAGGAAAACAGCAGGGAGACAGTTTCTATCCTGGTAGAGATCAGTTAGAGAAATCCTCTGAGCCAGTGTATGAAAGTGATCCTATGATATTTCAAGAGCAAGGGGAAATATCAAATGAGGAAGTTGAATGTATGGATTGTTCTCTTTCTAAGCTGCTGTTCTAAAGTAATCCTCAGATAAGGATCAAACACCAAAAGGAACTGTACTGATTTTTAGCTTCCCAGAAAAGTTTCTTTGAGAAAAAGCTTTGGGGAAAGTTGGAGCCACGTGGAGAGTGGACCAGCAATGGTTTGCAGCTGGTTAAGCACCTGTGATTACAGCAAGGCACAAGTGCATGTGGGACTTTGAGAAAAAGCTTTTTCTCTGTGTGAAAGGAAGAAAGCTGGTTTTTTTGATAAAGAGAATTTTCCTTTTGGGTTTATTTTTCATTCCAGCACTGCTAAGAAAGTTTATTAGCAGGGGCTAGAAGAAAGATCTTTTCTGTTCCATCAAGGTCTTTACTAAGTTGTTGCATAAGTAATTCAGTTGCCTTATTTGTTTTGTTTCCTGAATAAAACTCCTGGAGAAAATTATCCTGTTGATGTTACTGTTGATGTTACCAAGCATATCTGTGCGAGGGAATAACACCCCATAAATAAAATCTGTTTTCTGCTTTACATTCGAGCAACTACAATTCTTTATTCTTGTTAAACGGCTAGTTTTGTGTGAATGAACTACAACCCCCACAATCCTTTGCAAGTCAAGTAAATTCATAGCCTTGCCAAGATTGTGGAACTTTCACAACAAGCACCCCCATTTACAATTAGTCCACTTTAAACCATCAAATGTTTGGTCACAATGCATATACCTCTGACATTTAGGAGCTGCTCTTATAAAGGTGCGTGGGAAAATTAAATTCTAATTATGCAGATATGTCCTTATTTTAAAGAACTTAAGCACATGCTTTAGGTGGTTGACATTCTGTAAGCACATGCGTAAGCTCTAGCACATGTATTTTGAGTTTGGGTGCAGGCAGGGGAAGAGCTTATGTGGAGTGTAAGAGAACCTTAAATGAATATGCTATAGAGCAGGCATAACTGCTGCAACTAAATTGAGGTCTGTCTTTGTTGTTGTTATTGCTGTTGTTAAGTGTCGTTGAGTCGTTGTCGACTCATGGCGACCCTCTGGATAGTTGTCCTAAACTGTGTTCGGTCTTCAGTCAGGCGACTCATTGTCTGTCTTTACACCCCTGTTTTATCAAGTAAAATACTTGATGTACTTCACTTTACAGCATTGACCCCAAATATGTGCAGAGCAATAAACGTTAACTGCATGGGAGTTTAGAAAATTAAACTCTTGAAATGGCCCTTTGGTCATTTTATTAAGGGGTTATTGGAAATATCTTTAATCAAGAACTGTTTTTGATACAGGGGATGATTTTACTTTCAAATTTATCAGATAGCAACGTGGGCCACTGTTAGACCCTCAGTCACCACCATCTACATATCAGTCTTTGAGGAACAATACATTTTTCCTTCATCTTGGTTTCAACACATAGAAATGGAGCAGCTATGGGGGCTATCTAGTCTTTTGCACTGAGTGTCACATGTACTATTTTCTCCCAGTTGGTGAGAGGTGTTACGTGTGCACTGGGTGCAAGGAGCTCTTTGCTCTCAGGGAATAAGTCTGATCTCTGTAGGCTAGAGTAGCAGACTTGGAGGAGCTAAGGAAGACAGCGATATATATTGTCACGCTCCCCTGCTACTGGCCGAAGGCTTTATAGTAGGGGTGACCGCTGTTTTGCTTCTGAGTGTCCTTTATACTATCTAGCAGCAAGGGTTGCTGGGATATGTAGTTTTTCGGTTTCACTCTCTCAAAAATGTGTTGTGGCACAAGGGTCTTTTGGAACAGATAATATTTATTTTTCTTGTTGGGTTTTTCCCCTCACAGAGGTTCTCAGGCAAATAAGCAAAGCAATATAATTCTTTTCCAGAATAAACAGAAAAACAGGAGCAAATGAAAAGCATCAAATAAAAGTGGAAAAACTGTTTCTTCACAGCAGCACAAAACTTCCAAACAACTTTGTAATTCTTCTTACCAAAGCTTGTTTATCTTAGGAGCAGTCTTTCTACATTATACATGGAACAGTCTCTCTTATAGGAATCAGATGAGTCAGGAATATCAGCTACGTCATTAAACATCTCCTTGCTTGCATTCTCACGGCTCTGTTTAGGAGCACTTTGTGGCTGCAATCCTGGGATAGCTATTTGCAGCTGCTCTAAGAAGACTCCACTCTCACTGACCGTGACTTCTTCTAGTTCAGGAAATGGGTTAGAACGTAAGCTCTTCCTTATGGCTGTCACATTAGCTTTAAACCATTTGTCAAAAGAGTATCTGCTAGGTGCTTTTACAGCCGTGCTACCCTGGCACCTATTAGCACTTGCTCTTAACTGTTTCACAATGTCTTCCACGAAACTCTGGCTTGGCAGTAACCCTGACGTACCTTTTCTGCTGACCTTGCTTTGTCTGTGTGCTCGGAGCCCTCTTCCTTTCTACAGGCAAATGGCTTTGCCCTGTCTTCAGGAAGCTCCCACAACGGCTTAGGTTTAGCTTCAAGGTAACCAGTAATGGACCCACCAGAATCCTTCTTGCCTGGGGCTAGGTTCCAAGACTCCCTCAGTTGCTGCCTTCCTTGCTGAAGTGAAATAGAGAATTGCAGAGGCTCCTCTCTGCCCTCTTGTCTGTCCTGATTCTCAGTGCTGCTCTGAAAGACTAGCCCTGAAGCTGGTTTAAAACAGCTTCCTTGTTCAGGCACGCCCTTCTGACTATCCAGGTGCACCTCGTTAGGGCTGCTTCCAGCTCTTACGTCATGAATCTGACTGAGCTGCATTCTCTCTGAAAGCTTCCTGCTGTCATGGAAACCTGGCTTGCTCTGGCTTTTAAAGTTGCTTTTCCCCTTCTGTCTGCTCAGGAATGCTTTCGGTACCACAATATAGATGAGATCTACAGAGACATAGTACTGAAGTTCCCATGTAAAAAGGGGAAGGCAATATCAGCAGTGGTGTGCTATTGGCCAGAATGAACAGATGGATGATGAAATGCTAAAAGAAATCAGAGAAGTTAATATTACAACATAGTAATAATGGGTGATTTAATTTACCCCGGTATCGACTGGGTCAATGGCATAGCAGGACATGTTAGGGAGATAAGGTTTCTAGATGACTGCTTCTTGGAGCAGCTCGTTCATGAACCGACAAGAGTGGAAGCTATTTTGGATCTAGTCCTTAATGGAATACAGGATCCGGTGCAAGAGATAATGGTGTTAGCGCCACTTGCCAATGGTGATCATAGCATGATCTCAATTGATTTAATAAATGGAGGGAGGATGGCAAGGAAATCCACAGTACCTTTTGACTTTCAAAAGTGAGACTATGATGCAATGAAAAAAATAGTTAAGAAAAAAATGAAAGGAGTAGCTGCAAAGATTAAAAGTTTACATTAAGCATGGGTGTTGTTTAAAAATACTCTTTTGGAAGCCAGACCATATATATTCCATGCTTTAAGAAAGGTGGAAGGAAGGCCAAAAAACTGCCAGAATGGTTTAAAGGTGAGTTCAGAGAGGCTGTTGTAGCCAACAAAGCGTCTTTCAGGAAATGGAAAAAAGGAGCCAAATGATGAAAACAGGAAACCTCATAAGCACTGGCAAGTTAGATGCAACTACCACAGGGACCCAATTTACAGGGACTCTGACAGTTGTGTGGGATGGTGGGTGGTCTCTTTCACATTAGATTGCTCTGAAGAATTTGGTTTTGTTGTTGTCTGAGTTTACGGTAGGTTTGTTTTATTTTCATGGTTTGCTATGACTGATATCTTCGGTTGTGTGGCTGTGATGTTTGACAGGGAGTCTGAGTGGTTCTGGCTGTGATCTTGCCGTGCCGGATGCGTCCCCTGTGGAGTCTTTTCTTAATGGTTTTGCCTTTAGAGTGGATTGTACTGCACCAGCATGGCATTTTTCTGCTGGATTTAAAAGCCTGACTGTTTTTTGTAGGTATGTTGAGGATGCCCACTTTGAGTACTGATCACAGCGATAGTATTTTTTATTTTATTGCACCATACAATGTAAGTAGCTGGGTCTGTAGTTGTGGCATTTTGTTGGTTGACTTGGTTTCATTTAAAAAAGGGAGGGTTGTTCCTTTAGGTTGTTATGATTAATATGTTTGTGTTTTCACATTACTTTTTTAGCTGATTTTATAGAGTAATTGAAGGATTTTTTTTGTAATGTTGTTGTTTTTTGTTTTAGTTTTAATTTTTGTTTGTCAGGTGAGTCCCAGGCAAGTGGCTCATTTTATTTGCTTTGGCTGTTCCCTGAGGAAGCTCCCATTGGAATGAAATGCTAATGGCACCAGGATTTGCATCATTCCTTTAGCCTGATGGAAGATATGATGTCATAGCCTGCTTGAAATGGTCTGAGTCGAACCTGAGCTGCTCCAGAGAGATGAGAAGTCTCTCAGTTGAATGTTGCCACCAGAATTGGAAGTGGTTCAAGTGAGCTGTGAGTGGATATATCTGGTTAGAGTTTATTTCAACCTTGAAGATTGGGTTTAAAAAAATGTTTTTCCTCAAAGATTTTTGGAGTGTGTGCTTTTATTTTGTGTAGAAGTTAGATGCAAGGCATTGAAAAATCAGGCAAAGAGAAAATTTGAAAAAAATCTTGCCATGGAATAAAACATGCACAATAAAAACTTTTTCAAGTGCATTTGTAGCAAAAAAAACTGTTAGTCAATTAGACCATTAGATGATAATGGGGTAAAAGGTATACAAAGAGAGGACAAAGCCATAGCAGAGAGACTGAATGAATTCTTTCTTTGGTCTTTATGGAAGAAGATATAGGGAAGTCGCCCATGCCTCTTAGATGGTATTTAAAGGTGATGTATCAGAAGAATTGAAACAATTTTCGATAAACCGGGAAGATGAATTATACCTATTTGATAAAATAAAGAGTAGCAAATGGCTTGGACTGGATGGTATACATCCAAAGATGTTGAAAGATCTGAAATATGAGATTGCAAGCCTACTATTGGTAATCTGTGCACTATCATTAAAATCATTTGTAGTACTCGAAGACTTGAAAATGGCCAATGTTACATCCTTTTTTAAAAAAGGGTTCCAGGGGTGATCCTGTAAACCACAGACCAGTAAGCCTGACGCCAGTTCTGGGCAAAATGGAGAAACCATTATAAAAAATAAAATTACTGAACATGTAGATAGTCATGGTTTAATGGGAGAAAGCCAACATAGATTTAGCCTAGGAAGGTCTTCTCTTACTAATCTGTTATGGTTTTTGAAGGTGTTAATAAACGGGTAGATAAAGATGAGCCAATTGATATAATGTATCTGGATTTTCAGAAAGCCTTTGACAAGGTCCCTCATGAGATACTCTTGGCAAAATTAAAAAGCAATGGGAACCAGTATACTATTGTGGTTCAGGAACTAGTTAAAAAGATAGAAAACAGAGAGTAGGGCTACTGCAAATGGTCAATTTTCTCAATGGAGGAAGGTGAATAGTGGAGTATCCCAGGAATTTGTGCTGGGCCAACTGCTTTTTAACATATTCATAAATGATCTGGAAATCAGAACAACAAGTGAGGTGATCAAATTTGCAGATGACACAAAATTATGCAAAATTGTTAGAAAGCAAGAGGATTGTGAAAAATTGAAAGAGGACTTTCATAAACTGGAAGACTGGATATCCAAATGGCAGATGAAATTTAATTTGAACAAGTGCAAAGTTATGCACCTAGGAAAGAACATCCCAAACTATGGTTACATGATGCAAGGTACCACCTTAGAAACCACCACCCAGGAAAAGATGTAGTTGTCATTGTCGATAATACATTGAAACCCTCCTCTCAGTGTACAGTGGTGGCCAAGAAAGCAAATAGAATGCTAGGAATCAAAAGGAAAGGAATGGAGAATAAACCCAAGCATATTATAATGCCTTTGACCACACCTTGAATATTGTGTGCAATTCTGGTTGCCATATCTTAAAAAAGATACAGCAGCATTAGAAAAGATAGCAAGAAGAGTAACAAAAACAGTAAATGGGAGATATGATAGAGGCCTATTAATTAATTGCCGCATTTTGATTTCGCCAACTCAATTCTACAAGGTCTCCCACAATCCACCCTAAGCTCTCTTCAACTTGCCATGAATACTGCTGCAAGGATTCTACAAGGAGCGGCCAGGAGTGATCATGTGACGCCAATCCTCAAACAGCTTCACTGGCTCCCGATACAAGGCAGACTCGAATTCAAAACCCTAGTCCTTACATACAAGGCCATCCACGGTTTATCTGCAAACTCAATAATCGATCTCACACAAACACTACCACCAACAAGATCCAGAAGACAAATAGCGATAAACACCCTAATAATACCGAAGGCCATAACAACGTGTAGCCGATCAACAGCGAACAGAGCCTTCATGTTCTGTGCCCCAAAACACTGGAACTCCCTACCACCCGAAATTCGTGCTATAACTAACATAGGCCAATTCAGAAAGGCCCTCAAGCATAACCTATTCATCAAATACTACCCTACATAAAGCTTCCCCTCTCAAGCATAACCTAATCAACAAATATTACCCTACATAAATTCAAAAATATTCACTACAATCTTAACCACTTTGCCTCCTTTCACAACCCCCACAGTCAACATCATATAAATACCTCTTTCATGTTATCAAATTAACAGACCAACATTCTATGTATATAGTTTTACCCCATATTATCCAAGTTTATCGAATCCAAGTTTATCTTCCTGTTTTATGTAAAACCGAGCAGCCTGTTGTTCTGGTCTTTGGTTATCTGTAAACCGCGCTGATTGTAAATAGCGCGGTATATAAAAAATTGTAATAAATAAATAAAATAAATAAATGCAATGGAAGGGGTAAATGTAGGTAGGTTGTTTACTCCATCAAAAAGTAGAAAGACTAGAGGGCGTACGATGAAGCTACAATGCCAGATTGCCAACGGACCATTTAAATTTAAAAAGCCTTCAGGCATACCCAGTTGTCAGTGCCTCATCAGAGCTTTCCTGCCACAGCAACTGAGAGCATGAGGTGAGCTCCTCCCGCTTCTCCATCAGCCAACCAGAGTGCCAATTTAAAAAGCCTTCAGGTGCACCTGGCAGGCCAAACCAAAGGGCTCTTAGGTGTGGCCCTCAGAGTGGCCTCTGAATGCCTCTGAGACGTTAACCACCGTTAACATGTGTAAAAGTAGCTCTGTCTAAGATTCCAAGACGCAAGCCGTGTTGCCCAGAGGCTTCTACCCATGTAAGATATAGTTACTTTAAACGTTCAAATCACCAGCTACAAGAACATCTTTGGAAATAATTTAACTTGACATTGCCTAACCTTAACCTCTCATTCATTGTGTTATACAAGCACTCTTGGTCAGTTCTTAATACTCACTTACTAGTCAGATTTTCATCTCTTCTTTTTTATCCTCTTACTGATTACTTGTAACCAATTTGCCTTCTCACTCCTATTCGTTTATTCCTCTGCTATCAGTTGATTCCTTCTGATAGCTCTCTGTTTTTAATTATTACTTATCCGTAACATAATTGAATTCCTATCTATTTGTTTACTTATTTTATTTTACTTTACCTTTATATTTATTTATTTACTTTACATTATTTCTCTTACTGCCCTATTATCCCTCTCCTCCTTCCTTTTATAACTAGCCTCTGCCATCTCCTATGGCTCCACTTCATTCGTTCTTCCTCCTTCTAATCCTCCCTCCCTCCACCAACTTGTACCCCCTCTCTTTCCCATCCTCACTCCAACTACCCTATTTCTTCCCCCATCTTCCCCTTCACCATTTTCCTCAGCTCTAGAGCTTCACCTTTTTCTTCCTCTCATTCATCCCTCTCCCTCCTCTCTAAAACAACCTCATCCTCATTTCCACCATATTGTCCCCTCTCTCCCTTGCACTCTTCTTCTGCTTCTCCTCCTATCTTCTGGTGACATTATTCCCAACCCTGATTCATCTTCACTTCTCTATCACCACCATATTAGATCCTCTTTTCATCCCCCTAATTCAAAACTCATATCCCTTTCTTCTCTCCCCTTCTCATGTGCCCTATGGAATGCTCATTCCATTTCTAATAAACTCTCCTTTACTCATGATCTCTTCATCTCTCATGTTTTCAATCTTCTTGCTCTTACTGAAACCTGGCTACTTCCTGATGACACTGCTTTGGTTGCTGCCCTCTGTCACGGTGGCTACAAATTCTCTCAATCTCATCATGCCAATGGTCATGGTGTGGTATTGGTTTTCTATTATCTCCTTCTTGCCAATTTCAACCTCTCCCTCTACCTCAAACGTATTCTTTTCTCTCCTTTGAAGTTCATTCCATCCACTTGTTAATCCCGCTGCATCTGGATCGCTGTCTATAGACTCCCTGACAAGTTTGCTTCCACCTTCTGATTTTGATTATTAGCTCTCCTTATTCCTGGACTCTTCTTCCCCCTTCCTTATTCTTGGTGACTTTAATTTTCACATTGATAACCCCTCCGACCCCCTATGGGGGTCATTCTGAACTGTGAATAGTGGCGATGTACGTCTGTTTTGGATCTACAACCCCCACTATTCTCAGGGACCCAAATCTGCAAATCTAGCTCCCCGCATGCACAGGGCCTTGTGCGAGGAGCTCTGAACATGGGCGACAGGGCGGAGAGTGGGGGCAGGTGGCACAAACTGGATGTACCTGGCCTATTCAGGTCATGGCCTTGTATGTCTGGTGCCAACAGTATGGATGTGGAATTTATTCCACCTCCGAGGTGGAATAAGTCCCATTTGCGGCGGGGATCGGGGCATGCAGGCACACAGAAGTCCCAGGGCAGCCAGAGGTAAGTCTCTGCCACCCGACCCCAGCCCTGGCTGCCCCTGCTGAGGGGCGGGCAGCGGGGAAAGAAGAGTGGGATGATGTTGGACCTTTCAGCGCGCCTGCATGGCATTCTGGTGCCATGGCAATGAGACACTATGGCTCTGGGGCTCCAGCAGGAGCATAGGGAGGGCTAGCCAGGGAGGTTCATGGATTCCAGTGCAGCAGAATCGGAGCACATCCAGCCCATATAAGTGCCTGATTCTGCACTCACAGCACGTCTAACTCCCGTGGGTGCAGAATCAAGTACACATTTGGGCCATCCATATTTTGGACATCTGGACGGCCTGGACATGCCCCAATTGGAAATGGCCTTCATGTGCCCAAACTCTTCTCACTTATCTCCTCCTTCAACCTCCAACTTTGTTCTTCAGCCCCCACTCATCAGCTAGGTCACTGCCTTAACCTCGTTTTCTATTCCAATTGTTTACCCTCTAATTTCCATGCCTCAGTTCTTCCCTTATCTGTGCATCACCTATTAAGCTTCACTCTTCATCACCCCCCCCCCCCAGCCTCGACCAATTTCCTCTTATAATTTCAGAAATGTTCATGCTATTGATCCATTGACTCTATCTACTGCTGTCTCATCCCTTCTTTCTTCTACTTTGTCCTCGTATTCTATTGCTGTAGCTGCAGCTTCCTTTCACACCGCTCTCTCCTCTGCTCTGGACTCCCTTGCTTCACCCATAACACATTCTGTGAGATGCACTTCACCTCAGCCCTGGTTTTCTTCAACTACCCACTGCCTATGTTTCTGTGACTGCTCAGCTGAGAGCTCCTGGCTCAAATCCCACCCCTCTCTGACCTTCTTCACTTGAAATTCATGCTTACTTCTTTCCAGTCTGCCATTGCTCTCACTAAACAAAACTATTTTATCCTTTTGACTAACCATCTTACCTCCAACCCCACCAATTTCTTTTCTACCCTCTATTCTCGACTTAAGGGACCTCTGCCTCCTATTCCTCCTTCTCTCTCTGTCCAAACCCTAGCTGACTATTTCCATGACAAAGTACATAAGATTACTTTTCAGTTCCCCCACTAAATCTTCATTTTTCTCTTCTTCTTCTTCTTCATCCCCTCCTCCCCCTCTCCAATATCAACTTTTCCCCTCAACCTCATTCACCTTCTCATCTTTTTCTAAAATCTCTGATGAGGAAACCTCTCTTCTCCTTTCTTCCTCCAAACTTACTACCTGCTTTTCTGATCCCATTTCCACTCACCTGCTCAACTCCATCTCCTCCTCCATCATCCCTTCCATCTCACATATTCTTAACCGTTCACTCTTCACTGCAACCTTCCTCTCAGCCTTCAAGCACATTGCAAATTCTCCTTCTCCTTAAAAAACCCTCACTTGACCCTACTTGTCCTTCTAAATATCGACCCACCTCCTTACTCTCATTTATATCCAAATTTCTTAAGCATGCAGTTTTTCACTGCTATCTCAAATGTATTTCTTCTCATGCCCTCCTTGATCCACTTCAGTATGTTTTTTGTCCCTTTTATTCTATTAAAACAGCTCTTGCCAAAGTTTCCAGTGACTTTTCTGGTCAAGTCCAAAGGCCTTTACTCAATTCTCATTCTTCTGGACATTTTTATACTGTTGACCACCTCCTCCTCACCAACACCCTCTCCTCTCTTGGTTTTAGGGACTTTGTGCTATTTTGGTTCTCTTCATACCTTTACAATCACTCTTTAGATGTCTGTTCTGGTGGTTCCTCCTCTACTGCCATTCCTCTCTCAGTTGGTGTACCCCACGGATCTGTTCTGGGCCCTTTCCTTTTCTCTCTCTATACCCAGTCCCTTTGTGCTCTTATTTCTTCCGATGGCTTTCAATGTCATTTTTATGCTGATGACTCTGAAATCTATCTATCCACTCATGATATCTCTACTTCTCTCCAAGATTATATCTCTGCTTGCTTATTTGGCATTGCTGCCTGGATGTCTAACTGCCAGTTAAAGTTACACATATCCAAAACTGAACTCCTTATTTTTCACCCTCCTCCCCCCTTCCTCCATTCTCTATCACTGTTGCCAATACTAGGATTGGGGGGAAGTGCTACCGATTGGAGATTTCAATATGCCAGATGTTGTTTGGCACATTCCTGCTGCAGTATCATCTAGAAGTAAGGAGATCCTGGATTCTCTACAGGGAGAACTATTCAGGCAATTGGTAACAGACCCCATACATGAAGGGGCCATATTGGACTTGGTGCTTACCAATGGTGAAAGTGTTTCTGATGTTGTAGTGGTTGATCATTTTGCATCCAGTGATCACCAGATGGTGTGGTTCAGTATTAGGACTAGGGCTGTTAGAATCCATTCAAAGGTGAGGATCTTAGACTTTAGGAAGACTAACTTTGTGAAGATGGGCCAATACCTCAGGGAGTAGTTGCATGGGAACAGCTGAGGGATGTAGAAAAACAGTGGGAAAAACTGAAAGGGGATATTTTTAGGGCAACCAACCTTTTTGTTAAAATGGTAAATAAAGGTAAAAGGAAAAGGAGACCGCTATGGTTTTCGAAAGAAGTAGCTGAAAAAGTGAAGAAAAAGAGGGAGGCCTTCATGAAATACAAGAGATCACAGAGAGAGGAAGACAGGCATCTGTATTTGGAAAAACTTAGAGAAGCTAGCAAAGTAGTCAAGAAGGCAAAGATTCAAAAGGAGGAAGAAATAGCCAATGCAATAAAATGGGGGGATAAGACATTTTTCAGATATATTAGTGAGAAGAGGAAGGGCAAGAGTGGTATTGTCAGACTCAAGGGTGCAGGGGAGGAATATGTAGAAGCTGATAAGGATAAAGCGGAATTGCTTAACAAATATTTTTGTTCTGTGTTCACAGATGAAGAACCAGGAGCAGGACCTCAGAAAACACCCACAAATAGGAACAGAAGCAAAGGACATCTTGAACAATTTTCAAAAGACCGTGTTCATGAGAAACTATCTCAACTTAAAGTAGACAAAGCGATGGGACCGGATGGGATACACCCGAGAATACTGAGGGAACTTGGGGACGTTCTAGCAGCTCCATTGACTGACATTTTCAATGCCTCGTTGGAGTCAGGAGTGGTGCCAAAGGACTGGAGAGAGGCTCATGTGGTGCCTTTACACAAAAGCGGAAGTAAGGATGTGGTTGAAAACTACAGGCCGGTTAGTTTAACTTCGGTGGTGAGTAAATTATTGGAAACGCTGCTGAAAGAGAAAATAGTGAGGTTTTTGGAGTCCAGCGGATTACAGGATCCGAAGCAGCATGGATTCACCAGAGGCAGGTCTTGTCAGACAAATCTGATTGATTTCTTTGACTGGGTGATCAGGGAGTTGGACTGAGGGAGAGCCCTAGATGTGGTGTATTTAGATTTCAGTAAAGCCTTTGACACTGTTCCTCACAGGTGACTTATAAACAAACTGAGCACCCTAGGGATGGACCCTAAAGTTACTGCTTGGGTTAGAAATTGGTTGGGTGGGAGGCAACAAAGAGTACAAGTAAATGGAGCTCACTCTGAGGAGAAGGATGTTATCAGTGGTGTGCCCCAAGGATCTGTCCTTGGTCCGATTCTTTTTAACATCTTTGTTAGTGATATAGAGGAAGGGCTTTCAGGTAAGGTTTGCCTCTTTGCGGATGATACCAAAATCTGCAATAGAGTAGACACCCAGGAAGGGGTAGACAACATGAGGAGGGATCTAGCTAAGCTTGAAGAATGGTCTAGAATTTGGCAGCTGGGATTTAATGTTAAAAAATGTAAGGTCATGCATTTGGGCTGCAGCAATAGAAGGGAGCAATATAGTATAGGGGGTGAAGTACTTTTGTCCACTAAAGAAGAGCGGGACCTAGGCGTGGTTGTGTCTGATGATCTTAAAGTAGCTAAAAAGGTAGAAAAGGCGACGGCAAAAGCTAGAAGGATGCTTGTGTGCATACGGAGAGGAATGGCTAGCAGAAAAAAGGAGGTGATAATGCTTCTCTAAGTCTTTGGTGCAACCTCATTTGGAGCATAGTGTGCAATTCTGGAGACCGCACCTTCAAAAGGATGTGAACAGGATGGAGTCGGTGCAGAGGGTGGCTACTAAAATGATTAGTGGTCTTCATTATAAAGCATATAAGGACAGACTGAAGGATCTTAATATGTACACCTTAGAGAGGAAAGGCGGGATAGAGGTGATATGATTGAGATCTTTAAATACCTCCATGGCATAAATGTTCAGGGAGAGAGACTCTTTCAATTGAAAGCAAGTTCTGCTACGAGGGGACATGGGATGAGGGTGAAGGGAGATAGATTCAGGAGTGATATGCGGAAATATTTCTTTACGGAAAAAGTAGTGGATCCGTGGAATAGTCTCCCAGTTGAGGTGGTAGAGATGAGGACAGTGACTGAATTCAAAAAAGCATGGGACAAACACAGAGGATCTCTGAAGGTAAAAGGGGGACTGTTGTAGTTGTTATGGAGGGACAGACTGGATAGGCCATGTGGTCTTTTTCTGTCGTCTTATTTCTATGTTTCTAATACTCATCTTCTGACTGTTTTCTTAACCCACAACCTCAGGCTCATCTTCGACTCCTTCTCCTTCTCTACAAATATTCAATAGATAGCTAAAACCTGTCACTTCTTCCTTTACAACATTAACAAATTCTGTCCCTTCCTCTCTGAACACATTACTAAACTCTTATTAATTTTTTGGTCACCTCCTGCCTTGACTATTGTAACCTTCTCCTTGCTGGTCTCCCTCAGGGTCATCTCTTTCCACTTCAGCCTATTCAGTACTCTTCTGCATGGTTAATCTTCCACCAGCCCCGATACACTCATATTACCTCTCTTCTAAAATCTCTTCACTACTGCTTACAGGAAGATGCCATTTCCACATGTAAAAAGCTTCCACAATATTTAATACAAACTATAAATAGTCAATAAATCTTCATGGTTATGCAAAATATCATATAGTTAGAAATGCTACAGATGTCATCTGGGAATGCATTCCAACAACTGCGAGCTTTATATTTTCAGTTAAATAAGATCTAATTTGACTGATGAGGCAGAATTATAGAATACTTTTCATACTATCGAAGTACCAGTAATATGATCTTATCTATTTGTATTTATTTCCATCATTTATTTCCAGGGAGCTTAATAAGGCCAGCAAGAGAGTTTGCAATACAGTAAAACATAGGGGAGGGAAAAAAGACAGGCAGGAAACACTGAAAGAAGGAATGAGAAGAATTAAGCATCCTGCTTGCAGGAGAAGAGGGTGGGAAAAAGAAGGAAGCAGAAACCCATAAGGAAAGAGGGTACCAGGGGGCAGGAGCAGCAAAATAAAGCCAATGGGGAGTGAGGGGAGCTTCATCTGATGAGGTCTCAGGGAAGGCACAACGGAACAGCCAGGCTTCAAGTTCTTTCCTAAATTAGGGTAACGAGGGTTCTAGTCTGAGGTCCAGAGGAAGGGAATTCCATAGGTGGGCACCAAGGTAGGAAAAAGACAGAGGGGAAGAGAAAGAAGGGCACCCTGGGAGGAACAAAGCTGGCAAAAGGGCATATAGGGACAGAGGAGAGAGGCGAAACATGAGGGAAAAGAGGTGAAACATGTTCAGTGGTCAAAGCTGAATCTAAAGTACCATCTAGAATTTGTTAAGATTTAACAAGTGAGATATCCACCCCTGACAAACAGGGTTCTTTGACTGGCATCTGCTTCTTTGAGAAATCTACTCATAGAAGATTAGTTTTCTCAGGATTAATCTTCGGTCAATTAGTCATCATCCAATCATTTGCTGCAGCAAATCACGTTTTCAATAGCTGAAATGTTAAGCTGATAGACTCTTGAAAGGGAACAATTATGTCATCAACATAAGAATAAAAAGTGATACCTAACTTTTGCAATTGGTTCCAAACATGCTTAAAAATACTAAATAAGATAAATCCTTGGGGAACCCCACACAATATTCACCATGGCTCAGATAGCTCATCTTTCCACCATACCCTCAAAATTCTATTCAGAAAACTTAAGAACCATTGCATAACTAATCCTGCTAGGCCAAGCTAACTTAATTTAGATGCAAGCAATTCATAATATATAAAATCAAATGCAGCAGAAAGATCTAACTGCACCACTAGTACTTGGCCTCCTTTATTCAGTATCAAACATAAATCAGAAAATATAGTAGCCTAGTGGTTAGCACACAGGCTTGGTAACCAATAGACCAGAGTTTGATTCCCACTGTCCTTGGGCACGTTAACTAACCCTCCATTGCCTTGGAGAAAAGGCCTGGCAATCTACTGCCAAAAAAACCCAGGAGCTGTTTGATCACCATGAGTCAGCATTGATTCGAAGGCACACATTGCATTGCATAGTCAATTTTAGAAAGGCCATGTAAGTGCAATCTGGGATATTCAAATTAAAACATCCAAAATTGCGTGTTGGGGGCAACAGTAGAGGTCAGCATATGTAAGCGTTTTCTAAAATCGGCCAATCTCTATCCTAAAAGATAAACATCTCCATCAGATAGAAAAAAACACGGGGACGTCTAGAGTTACAACCCAGATGAGTTAAAGTTTTGAGGTGATTGTAGAAACTTGCCCATGTCTGATATGGATGGCCATGGGCCCAGCAACATAGACGTGTCTATAAAGGTATTCCGGAATGGGCACATGTATCTCTCACCACATGCATGTCCTAGCCTGCCATTTAGCAAGTGGAGACATGAAGCAGCGCACATTCAGGAAAAAGGTATGCTTATTTATCTGTCAGCGTTTTTGGAGTGGCAAAAATTATTTTGGGAATGAGAGGGCTTTCTCCTCTTCATTGTGTAAATCTTTGGTTGCTGAAACAAGTACCTTGGCCAATGCCTATTCATGCCCAGGAATGGGTATAGATATGGACATCTCTGTTGCCACATTCAACCATGCAGTGCCATTCTACAATCAGTCACATCTGTATCTTTTTGGGAATGCCCTGGACACACCTCCGGCGCAACCTCATGCAACATAGACATGATTGTGCCAGATATGTATATAGTCAGTGTTCTAAAATGGCTCTCGGGATGTGATATGATTCACATATTTGAATGGGCATTTTCAGACATGGGAATCACGAATAGTATTTCTAAAATGACCTCCTAGTTTCCGTACTATGCAGGTACTTTTTAGATAACATCATGTATATTCAAATAATTTTGTAATTATTATGCCATCAATGCTTCCAAAGTTTAACCAGCAATGGTAGGCTTGTGACTGGTTGATAATTTAAAAATGAAGACATATCTGAACAACTAGATTTAGGCAGTGGCGTCAAGGCTATGTGGCTCAAAGAAGTGGAAAATCAGCTTTCAGACAAACATCAGGTTATCATCATTTCCAGCCAACAAATGGACCTGGAAAAATGCCCTGGACAACGATCAAAAATGCAAAACCTTTCACAAACTTCCTTAACAGTCTATCTACTTCCTGAAAAGAAACAGGAGAATTAATCACCCAAACACAATCTGCCTGAATATGATCCTAGCATTCCCTCCCATTTTTCAGAATCTCCATGCTTCCTGCCCAGTGAGTTAATGTTAAGGTGTCATTGATTTCAGAGATATTCTCTTCTAAATCAGCATCTGAAAACTGCATGAGCATTTTGGTTACCTTAGTTCTAAAATAAATGGATAAATCCTGCACTTTCAGCACCAGTTCCTTTGATTTGATCTTATCCATATTAGGTTTCAGCAAATAATTTGCTATTTTAAATAGCTCACTGGAGCAATTTTGAGCCTTACTAATGAAATTAGAGTAGTTTAACTTCTTAACTTTACAAAAACAGTCTGATATTCCTTAATTTGCTTTCTTCAGAGATACTGTAATGACAGATCATTTGAAGCCAATCTCCTGGAGCTCTAGGCATTGACATTCAGATTTCATTTGAAGCAATACCAAATTATATAAAGGAGAGATCATAAGAACATAAGGACATATGAAATTCTTTACTGAGTCAGACTAAAATCCATCAAGCCGAGTACCTGTTTCCAACAGTGGCCAATCGAGCTCACAAGTACCTGGCAGGTTCCCAAAGAAGCACACAGGATCAACAATGCTCGTCCTGGGGCAAGCAGTGGATTTCCCGGGTCCTCTTTAATAATGGTTTATGGACCTTTCCTTCAGGAACTTGTCCAAACCTTTTTTAAACTTGGCTACACTAACAGCTTTTACTATATCCTCCGGTAATGAATTCCAAAGTTTGGTTACATGTTGAGTGAAAAAATATTTTCTCTTATTAGTCTTAAATAGGTTACACTGTAGCTTCATTGCATGTCCCCTAGACTTTCTATATTTTGATGATGTAAACAATCGATCTACATTTACCCGTTCCACTCCATTCATTAATTTATAGACCTCTATCATATCTCCCCTCAGCTGTCGCTTTTCCAGGTTGAAAAGCCCTAACCTTTTAGCCTCTCTTCATAGGTATATCAGTACATCCTCTTTACCATTTTCACGGCTCTTCTCTGTACTTTTTCTAATAATGCTATATCCTTTTTACGATACAGCAATCAGAATTGTATGCAATATTCAAGGTGCAGTCGCACAATGGAACGATACAGAAGGATTATAATATCCTTTGTTTTATTCTCCATTCCTTTCCTTATGATTCCTAGCATTCTATCACAATAAACATAACTATCTCTTGTATCTCAACAAAAAGGGGTGACCTACACGGAGCAGTGGGTACACCCCTATACAAAGGCATGAGGAGGAGTGACCTTCACAGAGTGGCAGGTGCACCTACTCTTGCCACCTTGCTGGGCAGACTAGATGTATCATACTGGTCTTTGTCTACCATCATATACTATGTTACTATATTTGCTTTCTTGGCTGCCGCTGCACACTGGACAGAAGATTTCAATGTATTATCCATGATGACACTAAGGGGCATGTTTACTAAAAACCGCTAATTTGCGCGCCGCAAAATAGCGCACTAAAAGCGGTACTTAAGAGCGCTTAAATGCCCCGCAATCATGCGTGTCACCCCCGCACAGGTGTGCGGCACAATAACGGGCCCCGCTCAAGTACGGGCCCGCAAATGTCCGATAGAGGCGTGGAACGGCTAACGGAGGGCGGAGGAAGGTTCCTGAGGGGCGGAGAGACGGGTTTAATGGGCGGGGAAGGGGAGGGGAGAGGCTCCCCGCACATTATCGGGGCCGAATCCCAAAGCAAAACTACCGCGAGTGAAACACTCGCGGTAGAGGGCATTTAAAGGGAAGAGAAACCATTTCCTTCAGCAATGTACAGCAAAATCGGGGAAACCTACAAAACGTGCGCAGTGTGATACATGTGCACAGCACAAAAGTGAAAATAAAAATAGAAAGTGACCACAACAAAAATATCACAAATAGTAATGCAGCTGGGGAACAGTTTTAGTAATGGGCAAATATAGAAAACACACCCAGGAAAGCTCCAGAAAGAAGAAATGAATATTGGAAGGGTCTACGGAGCGGAGACTCATCCAAAACAAATGTCCTTTTTGGAGCTTTCCTGGGAGTGTTTGCTATGGTTGCCCATTAATATCACTTTTGCCCAGCGTGGTGATATATTGTCCCCCAGTGTCTGTGGTCATTTCCGGGGTTTATGTGCACGTTTGTCACCAGACAGAGTGCATGTGCCCACAGTAAAAATGCGTAGAGCAGGGTTTGTGACTCCATCCTGCCAGGTATACTACCTCCAGGGGCTGCATTGTCTCTGTGGCCATAGTGTGGTGCAGCAGACAGAGCCAGTACCTCGAGGGTCAAAGCTTCAAATCCCAGCAGGGGCACATGCCAGCCCAGCCCCTATCTTTTACCCACCACTAAACAAAGATAGCGCAGACACCCCTGTATTGCAGGGAACATAAGCATGGGGAAAACACCCATATTTTACACAACACTGCAAAAACACAACAACAATGGGCATTACCTACAGCCAAATCCCCCAAATGCAGTCCCATACTGCCACATTGCAATCTGGTCATCTGCTGTTTCTGAGAGAAGCTCATGCCAGCATGTTGGCGGACGAGTACATGTGGTGCAGGGGGCAGTGGCTGCTAGCCACAGAAGACAGAGGCCTAGCCATGTGCAGGCTGGCACAGTCCACTGCAACAGACAGGCCCTGCCGGATCCACAGTCCTGGACATTCCAGGGAAACCAGCCAATCTGTGGCTACACGGTGGTGCAGTGCACACAGACAGTGCATGCAAGAACAGAAGGTCACAGGTTCAAAGCCCAGCTGGGGCTTCTGCCAATCCTAGCCACATATTTTTTCCACACCTACACAGTGATAGTAAGGACACACCTTTCGTGTCGAGGACATATGCAATGGTAATACGTCTATCTTTTACCCCACTGAGCACAGACACCATGAACAGGGGCAGTACCTAGAGCAGACTCTCCCAAATGCATTCCTGGTGTGCCACACACCAGTCAGGTTCCATGCTGCCACTCATACAAATGCCTGTGCTGTATATCTATGCACCACCCCCATGGCATGTAGATGTAGCTCATGCATATTCATGAGGGACAGCAGGAAAACACGAACAGTGTGATGCAGACCTGGACTGGGGTTGGGAATCTCTGCCGTAAAGCAGCAGCCAATAGGGGCAGACACACCCACACCCACACCCACAGGCCCCATTGGCCAATGTCTCCTGGAGAGGCAGAACAGTGGACCCTGCGTGCATCTCCCAATACTAGCACCTGCATACCTTAGCAATGTCACCCAACACCTGAGGTATACGGTACACAGCTCTGAGACGTTTGCTAGGAGTACTGGCAGATAGATATCCATACGTTACGCACATACTGCTAGTTGACCCCATCAGAACAATCTGTTAGGTGTTTGCGGGGCGTGCTCCAGCCCTTGCCTCTGACGGTGTTTACCACCCTGGGGAGTGACCCCCAGCAGTACTGCGTAGCATATCCATGCCTTGCCGTGCCCAGCACCGGTTTGGTGGGCAAGGCTAATTACCTCCTCAATAGTAGCACCATGATGGCATAGGTGTGGACTTGTGTGTCTGTCTATACAGTGGGTGTTGGCTGCAATCCCCTTCCACAGCCCACACTGCCAACACTGTTGCCAGTATTGGCCTGCCAATGTGCATAATGAGTAGCAAGGGACCATGGGTATATCTCAGACAGAGTGGACTGACCAGGATGCAGCTGCACAGGGCATAGGGCACTGGCAGGGGCATGGTAGTGCCCGGCCAACACCTACACAGACAGGGTGACCTCTGTATGTGCTGCTGGGAGATCACTCTCACCCTGAGTGTGCAGTGACGGCAGCATGGCTAGGCACCCCCATAGTGCTATATTGTGATTTTCCCATGTGATATGTATGGGTGTCCTGTGGGGGCCTCTTCATGGACTTATCTGCCTGTGTGTGCTGCCACCCCAGTTGTGGGTGCATGCATGTCCATCAGGACCAGCCAGCAGACCGTTCACAGCTGGTATGTGTTGTGATGGAGTGCCTTGCAGGGTTGCAGTGGCTGATGGCTTGCTGCAGGTGAATATCAGATAGTGGTGGGGTGCATCTGTGAATATCCAGGCCTAATGTCTGTCTGATATTGTGTTATGGATGTGTGTGGAGCTGCTTGGACTGCCCTGTAGGGTGTCTGTTCCCTAGCAGAACTGGGGTTGATGGTCCACTGTACTGCCATCGGTGGGGGTGGGGATCTGTTGAGGGGAAGCCCTGTTTTATCCACCTGGGGGGGGGGGCACTATCTGAGCCAGAGAGAGATCTCCAAAATGTTTATGCAGCACCTACCTATTCCACAGGTTATTGCTGCTTTGAAGCTCTGACATGGCTGCATTCAGCCATGGCTGGTGTTGTGGACCTGGTCCTGGGCGCAACATCTCACACTCACACTCAGGGTGAGCACAGTAACCGCACAATGTGATGGTGTTTAACTACTCTTTGCCGTTTGTCCACCCACTCAGGACACCCTACCAGGCCGAGGTGCTATGTGGGTGCACACGGATACTTCCCCCTACCAGGCCGGGGAGCTTTAGGGGTGCATTTCCCATCCTGTGTTCAATCGTGGACAGCTGATTTGCATGTGCAGTGCATCATGGGTACGGGTGGTTCACAACAGCAGACTGTCAGTGAGGTGACGTACAGGCTATCTGCAGCCAGCCAGGGGCTGCTTACAGCTATAGAGCCGTAGCCCAATGGTTATGTCACTGCCTGTGCAGCCAGATGACATGGGTTCAAACCCACAGTGGGGGTTATGTGATAGGGGTGTCCAAAGAGTTATTTTAATTTACTGTACATATGTTGCTGCCAGCAATGACACCCTCAGCGTACTGTACCCATAAGGTGCCTCTGAGGGTGCTTTATGGGGCGCCCTATAGGGCACGTTACGGTTGCCAGCCATATAGGGTGCACTATACATTATCCTGTGTCGCAACATACATGCTGCCCTATAGGGGACATTCTAGGGTGCCTTGGCGGACGGTGCACTGTAACATGTGCCTTATGGGCCGCCTTATATTAATATGCTGTGAGAGTGCGTTTGCTAGTAGTTATCACAAAATAAAATTAAAAAGCCTCCTACAGCACTCCACAACATATAGCATATTGCTTCAGCTAGCCTTTTTCAATGGCCATTGTGAGGGATTGAACCCCTGGTCCCTGCACCATTGCTCAGTGTCTTCACCATTGTGCTGTGGCTCTGGTCCTGTGTTTGAGCAGCAGCGCGCAGCCTTGTAGCCATCGGTGCGCCATCTTGTGGCGCACAAAATTAACAGCACGCCGCCTTATGCCGCCCAACATGGGCATGTCCCTTAAAATAATGCCTCTGCCAGCTGTCTTCAATGGGCACTATGGGGAATTGAACCCATGATGCCTGCACGAGTGGTCAGTGTCTTAACCATTGTGCTATGGCTCCATTCCTGTTATTTGCACATCAGCGCGCCACTTATCCCACGCACTATTGGGCTGCCCCCTCACACATCAGCGCGCTGCCTTCTGCCCACCGGCTCGCCGCCTTCTGTTGCCCAATTTTATCAGCGCGCCGCCCTCTGCCGCCCAACCTTAACAGCGTGCCACCATCTGCCGCCCACAATGAACAGTGCACCGCCTCATGCCTTATAAAAAAAGAGTGCGCCGCCTTCTGCCGCCCATAATCAATATGCCTCCTACACCACTTTTGCCCATAAAAGTTGATGCCTCAGCTGGTCTTTTTCATTGAGTGCAATGGGGGTTTGAACCCATGGCCCCTGCACCATAGGTCAGTGTCTTCACTGTTGTACTACGGCTCTGTTGTTTGGTTATGCAGCATCGCCCCACTTAGCCTTCCCACGCGCTAATGTGGGCCCCGCACATTAGCGCGACGCACACACGTACGGTCGGGTTTTTTTCTTTTTTCTGCTTGAACCGCCCACTCCTTATATGGCACACGCACACTAACGGGGACCCGCACAGCAACGGAGTTTAGTAAACATACCCCTAAGTAATACAAAAGGCACAATTGTATCAATATAAGTTATTAAAATATATAAACAAACACATGATATGCTTTCCGGCTGCCAGTATACACATAATTTGCTTTAAATATTGGAACTTGGAGAGTAACTCATACTGGATGCAAGAGGTGGGGCAAAATCACTCCCTTGCTCCTGGCTCTGTACCAGTAATTACTGTGTAATAAGTGGTATATCGAGTGAATAAATGGAGTGGAAACCTCTGTTGGCTCTAACTCTGTGCATTTATTTTAGAATTGTTAGCATTACCTTCAGAGTGCATATTTTACCCAACACCGCACACACACCACAACAATGGGCATTACCTACAGCCAAGTCCCCCAAATGCAGTCCCGTACTGCCACATTGCAATCATGTCATCTGCTTTTTTTGAGAGAAGCTCATGCCAGCATGTTGGCGGACGAGTACATGTGGTGCAGGGGGCAGTGGCTGCTAGCCACAGAAGACAGAGGCCTAGCCATGTGCAGGCTGGCACAGTCCACTGCAATAGACAGGCCCTGCCGGATCCACAGTCATGGATGTTCCAGGGAATCCAGCCAATCTGTGGCTACACGGTGGTGCAGTGCACACAGACAGTGCATGCAAGAACAGAAAGTCACAGGATCAAAGCCCAGCTGGGGCTACCACCAAACCTGCCCACATATTTTTCCCACAACTAAACAGTGATAGTAAGGACACACCTTTCGTGGCGAGGACATATGCAATGGTACTATGTCTGTTTTACCCCACTGAGCACAGACACCATGAACAGGGGCAGTACATAGAGCAGAATCTTCCAAATGCAGTTCTGGTGGGCCACACACCAGTCAGGTTCCATGCTGCCACTCATACAAATGCCTGTGCTGTATATCTATGCACCACCCCCATGGCATGTAGATGTAGCTCATGCATATTCATGAGGGACAGCAGGAAAACCCGAACAGTGTGATGCAAACCTGGACTGGAGTTGGGAATCTCTGCCGTAAAGCAGCAGCCAACAGGGCCAGACACACCCACATCCACACCCACAGGCCCCATTGGCCAATGTCTCCTGGAGAGGCAGAACAGTGGCCCCTGTGTGCATCTCCCAATACTAGCACCTGCATACCTTAGCAATGTCACCCTACACCTGAGGTATACGGTACACAGCTCTGAGACGTTTGCTAGGAGTACTGGCAGATAGATATCCATACGTTACGCACATACTGCTAGTTGACCCCATCCGAACAATCTGTGAGGTGTTTTTGCGGTGCGTGCTCCAGGCCTGGCCTCTGACGGTGTTTACCACCCTGGGGAGTGACCCCCAGCAGTACTGCGTACCATATCCATGCCTTGGTGTGCCCAGCACCGGTTTGGTGGGCAAGGCTAATTACCTCCACAATAGTAGCACCATGATGGCATAGGTGTGGAAGTGTGTGTCTGTCTATACAGTGGGTGTTGGCTGCAAGCCCCTTCCACAGCCCACACTGCCAGCACTGTTGCCAGTATTGGCCTGCCAATGTGCATAATGAGTAGCAAGGGACCATGGGTACATCCCAGACAGGGTGGGCTGACCAGGATGCAGCTGCACAGGGCATAGGGCACTGGCAGGGACATGGTAGTGGCTGGCCACCACCTACACAGACAGGGTGACCTCTGTATGTGCTGCTGGGGGATCACTCTCACCCTGAGTGTGCAGTGATGGCAGCATGGCTAGGCACCCCCATAGTGCTATATTGTGTTTCTCTCATGTGATATATATGGGTTTCCTGTTGGGGCCTCTTCACTGACTTGTCTGCTTGTGGGTGCATGCATTTCCATCAGGACCAACCAGCAGACTGTGCACAGATGGTATGTGTCTTGATGGAGTGCCTTGCAAGGTGCAGTGGCTGATGGCTTGCTGCAGGAGAATATCAGATGGTGGTGGGGTGCATCTGTGAATATCCAGGCCTAATGTCTGTCTGATGATGTGTGTGGAGCTACTTGGACTGCCCTGTAGGGTGTCTGTTTCCCCAGCAGGACTGGGGTTGATGGTCCACTCTACTGCTGTGCAGGGAGGGGTCCACTAGCTGAGGCAGACAGAGATCTCCAAAATGTTTATGCAGCACCTACCTATTTCACAGATTCTTGCTGCTTTAAAGCTCTGGCATGGCCGCATTCAGCCATGGAAGGTGTTGTGGACTTGTCCTGGGCGCAACATCACACACTCAGGGTGAGCACAGTTACCGCACACTGTGATGTTGTTTAGCTACTCTTTGCCGTTTGTCCACCCACTCAGAACACCCTACCAGGCCGAGGTGCTGTGTGGGTGCACACGGACACGTCCCCCTACCAGGCCGGGGAGCTTTAGGGGTGCATTTCCCATCCTGTGTGCATCTGTGGACAGCTGATTTGCATTTGCAGTGCATCATGGGTACGGGTGGCCTAACCCTATCCTGTTTACAACAGCAGACTGTCTGTGAGGTGACGTGCAGGCTATCTGCAGCCAGCCAGGGCTTGCTTAGAGCTGTAGCACAATGGTTATGACACTGCCTGTGCAGCCAGAGGTTATGGGTTCAAACCCACAGTGGGGTTCTGTGATAGGGGTGTTCAAAGCTTTTATTTTAATTTACTGTACATATGTTGATGCCAGCAATTACACCCTCAGCGTACTGTACCCATAAGGTGCCCCTGCGGGTGCTTTATGGGGCGCCCTATAGGGCACTTTATGGTTGCCATCCATATAGGGTGCACTATACATTATCCTGTGTCGCAGCATACATGCTGCCTTATAGGGGACATTCTAGGGTGCCTTGGCGGACGGTGCACTGTAACATGTGCCTTATGGGCCGCTTTATGTTAACATGCTGTGAGAGTGGGTTTGCTAGTAGTTATCACAAAATAAAATTAATAAGCCTCCTACAGCACTCCACAACATAAAACATACTGCCTCAGATACCCTTTTTCACAGGGCACTGTGAGGGATTGAACCTGTGGTCACTGCACCATTGGTCAGTGTCATAACCATTGTGCTGTGGCTGTGTTCCTTTGCTTTAGCATCAGTGCACCGCCTTGTGCCCATCAGCGCGTCGTCTTGTGTCGCCCAAAATGAACAGTGCGCCGCCTTATGCTGCCAAAAATGAACAGTGCGCCGCCTTATGCCGCCCAAAATGAACAGTGTGCTGCCTTATGCCGTACAAAATTAATTTGCCTCCTGACACACTTTTCCACATTCAAGGTGGTGCCTCAGCCACCCTTTTTGGGTTGCACACACTGGGGGATTGAACCCATGGCCCCTGCACCATTGGTTATTGTCTTCACCGTTGTGCTACAGCTCTGTTCCTATATGTGCCCAGCTGCGCCCCACTTAGCCTTCCCACGCGCTAATGTGGGCCCCGCACATTAACGCGACGCGCACACGTACGGTCATTTTTTTTCCTTTTTCAGTCTGATCCGCCCACTCCTTATATGGTACAGGCACACTACCGCGGCCCCGCACATTAGGAATGTTTAGTAAACATGCCCCTATATGTTGGACATATGTGTGGTCCATAAAAGTGTTAAGATAAGTCTGGGACCTTCAACTGAAAAATTAAATGAGCAACCAGGTTTGGTAGTATTGAGTTGACAATACGATAAATTTTTATAAACTTTATTTTATTTTGTTGGTTTAAAATTGAGCGCTAATACGAAAGAATTTGGCAATTGCAATCGCTCAAGAAGAAGACCATTGACAATTAGTTTCACGTTGACTACCCTGGGTTTTCCTCTCACAGCTGGGGCATGGACACATGGTCCTTTGGTGAATATTCAGTCATGGAGTTGATGAAATTGACTGGGCCAGAGAAATAATCAGGTGCAAACTGAGATCATATAAATGGTCAGGAATGTGGCAGGACTAATACTTTGAAGGGCCCTAGGCAAAGATGCACATTATCCCCATCCACCCTTCTCATTGTAATATAAATATATATTCTAAAATTCTCACAAACTGTGCTCAACAAGGTTCTCCCCAACTTCTCTTGCCAACTAGAGAAGAATACAGAGAGGGTAGGGTGAATAGATAGACCTCTACAGGCATGGACCCCCTGGCCACTCTTCTTTCGCCAACATATGACTTAGTAAAGCAAAAATATGCCATTAGACTCATTAAATTGGCACATCTGAGAGGGCCCTAGGCATCTGTCTAGTTTGCCTATGAGGGTCCATTTAAAAGGTTTAGTCATGACTTGGACATCTGCAGATGTGCACATGGATGTCAAAATCACGGACATATCTCCATAGCCATTCTACAAATGATGTCTGCAGATGTCTCCATTGCAGGGATGTCCAAGTAGGCACAGGGGTGTGGGGGAGGCATGACCGGGGAGTGGCAGTATACCTATTTGTCCATGTTTGATCTCAGAAGACACATAAGGCATGTCACGTCAATGTTTATACCTGTTCTAGGCACAAATAGGCATCAGGAAAGTGCTTGCTTTCACCTTGAAACATCCAGAGAGTGTAGGGAAGATGGAGAATTAAGTGACTAGCCTTAGATAACAAAGGCCCACACTGGGATTTGAACCCTGACCACTCTGCTCTTAAGCCACTACTCTAACCATTGCATATTCTATTAGACATCTTGGTTCTGAAATGCTATCTTGGGGATGTCTATATAGACGTTTGATACACGTGCCTATCAGGTACATCTATGTTTCCGAAACTGTACCTGAACTTGTATGTTCTCTGCTTTTTTTTCCAGACATTCTGGTTTTGATGTTCCAGATTTCACTTGCACATCACATTGTGAAATGTGCCTCTATGTTTTAATTCTGGCCTGGTCATGAACAAGCTGAGAATTTTGTTGGTATTTAGAGGGCAATTTTTAAAGCCATTTCTGCATGTAGCTTTAGGAGTAGAAATAGGAACTTACAAAATCGCATGTCCAATATTTGCATACAGTTGCATGTATAGAGTCTTATACATATAAGTACAGCTTGACCAGAACTGAGTTGTTCCTAGAGTAAGGCTTTCAACTGCTGCAAATATTTTTGAAAATATATGTATGTGTTTATAACGTAATCTAGAAAATTTACAGACAGTAAAGAGCGGGTGAAAATGTAGAGCACATACATACATTTCTTGGGCACATATTTTTATTTTGAAAAACTGCTGGTACTCAAACACAGTAGATATGTGCATATTATGTATGCCTGCATTCAGTTATAAATCTCTTCCTTATTTATGAAATTCTATTTCTTTCACATCTTTCTACATATTACCTAAGGTGGCTTAAAATTAAAAAAAATAATGAAAGCTAGCAGTGGCTTATGAGCTCATAACATCACATTTAAGCACATGTTGTGATCCTTTAAATGCAGGAAATAGATGTAAATGCCAATGGAAAAACTAGCGCCCAATTAATGCCACGCATATTTAAATCCTAATTATTTAAAAGTATTTTAATCAGCTGGGCTGGTATGCAAATCATGGCTATGCCCGATGCAGAGACAGGCGTAGAGGATTTCACAAGCTCCACAATTTTTACTACAGGGTCTGAGTAGAAGTAAACCTCTAACACGTGCCCCCACCGGAATTTTGATGGCACCAGGTGCTTTTCCCGATGTCTAGGCTGTTTTGTTTTTAAAGGCGATTATATACTTGATGTGTTGTTACAAGTATTGCAGTCAAGCCATGAGCCTTGTTCTGCCAAGCCATGCTTTGAGAGATTGCAGGTGTTTTAAATCATAGTTTGTTACAATTGGAAAAAATGTGGTAGGAATTTTTTAGAGCCATTGATGTTGAGAGGTATAGCTTCGAATGTATGAAGCTTGTGTTAACTCACCTCATTGGATTCTGAAGCTCTTTTCTCCTTCCATGTTTCTATGTGAAATTTCTAATATAGGCACCTGATATGATTTTGTATATATTGGTGGAGTGATTTTTCTGGATTTGCAATCAAAATGGCCCTGAAAGAAAGTAATCAACTGGTGGTCTAGCAGCCCTTGAACCCCCCCCCCCCCCATCCCAAAGTAAATGTGAAATCACTCCCAAGTAAAAAAAAAAAAAAAAAAAGATAAAGCTAAAATTGCCTGGTGGTCTAGCGGCTCCTGAAACCCCCTACCCCCACCCAAAATAAAAGTGAAATCACCCACAAGCAAAAATAAAGTAAAATTTACCTGGTGGTCTAGCAGTCCTTGAAACCCCCACCCTCTAACCCAAAGTAAAAGTGAAATCACCCCCCAAGCAAAGAAAAATAAAGTAAAATTTACCTGGTGGTCTAGTGGCCCTTGAACCCCCACCCCAAAGTAAATGCAAAATCACCCCAAGTAAAAAGAAAGATAAAGCTAAAATTGCCTGGTGGTCTAACAGTCCCTAAAACCCCCCTCCCACCCAGAGTAAAAGTGAAATCACCCCTCATTCAAAGAAAAATAAAGTAAAATTTACTTCGTGGATTAGCGGCTCTTGAATCCCCCAACCCAAAGTAAATATGAAATCACCCCCAAGTAAAAACAAATAAAGTATAGCGGCCCCTAAATCTAAGTCCCCCCATAACAAATAGGCAGGAGCATCCCATGCACTATGCAGGGGCAGCGCGCCATTTTACAAGATGGCGGACCAGAGCAGGAGCATGTACAGTAGGTAGTGCTCCCGTCTCGTACAAGGAGATTTGGATTTAGGGGCTGCTAGATCACCAGGTAATTTTTACTTTATTTGTTTTTACTTGGGGGTGATTTCCTCTTAATTTGGGTTTTAGGGTGGGGGTTCAAGGGCTGCTAGACCACCAGGTAAATTTTACTTTATTTATTTTTGCTTGGGGGTGATTTCATTTTTACTTTGGGTGGGTGTGGGGGGTTTCAGGGGCAGCTAGACCACTAGGTTATTTTCTTAGTGGAGGGTGGTGGGTACAGAGGCTGTTAGACCACCAGGTAATTACTTTTTGTTGGGGAAATGGCCCCCGGCAGTGTTTTGATGGCATCGGGGGCTTTTTGCGATGCTGTGATCATCCCCAATGCCATCAGAATACTGTCAGGTCAGGGGCTCGGGCCCACTGGGCCACTAGGGATTCTCTTTTGTTGGGCACCAGCCCCGACAGGATTTTGATGGCTTCAGGGGGTTTTCCTGATGCTGCGATCGTCCCCGATGCCATCAAAATACTGTTGGGGCTTATATGCAAATTAGCCATGCGATGCCTGGAGAACATGTCAAACTAGCACAGACTTTTTGTGCGCATGTGTTTGGCTTGCTCTCCCAGTTTAACACTGTGGTGCCTCATTTGCATGTGCACGATTACCACAGCGGGCATTTACATACCCTAACCTTCCTGCACCGCACGTTAAAATGTGTGCGTTGTCAGGAATGTTAAAAAATCAATCCAGCATGGGCCTAGTGCCTGCTGTCGCAGACTATGATTGACAGGTCCATGTTGATTGTGACATCACATACAGACTTCATTTCCCAGACACCAGTGTGTGATCTCATCTGTTCTACTCTTCCAAACTGGGATTTTTCTGGGATTGTAGGGGAACAAAAGAAAAAATAATAATGGCATGAGAGTAAAAAGAGTTGCTGCAGGATAATCCCACAGGTAGTGTGCTTTTGAAATATTATAATATATAGGGGTTTTAATTTTTAAGATGGTCAATTTCATCTAAAATACAAAAAGTAATTTCCAGCACCAATTACTGTGTAATGGACACTTCATGAATTAGAGGGCTCAAATTTGCATTTTCAATTTTAAACACGCAATTAATCATGACACAATCTGCAGCAGCTGAATGATTTGCAGAGGGCAATATTCAGCCATTTAAACGGAATGGAACCATTTTGGCATAACACTTCTGAGGCAGATTTCTTAGCTTTATAGATAACCAGAGCTTAACATGAAGATTTTTGCCTGCATGCTCAATATTTAAATAGTTCTACGAGGCCAGTTTGCAAAGAATGTTCAAGGCAAAATGGGCTCTTTACTGGATGGAAGCTAAAGTTCAGCTTCTGAGTCACAAACTGGCTTGTGAAAAGCAGACTCAGGAAGGCTAAGAGAGTCTACACTGAGAAACTGAGTCTGCATTTCCTGAGTCAATATCCGGTGCTCCCGCCTCCGAGGATCCACAGATTAGTCCTCAAGGATTCAAAAGGAATTGCTGCGAGTGTCATAGGTGACTGCACGTTCTGAAAACTAGTCATAGATTTTTCACTTTCCAGGAAAAATAAGAAGCAGCCAATTGATAAAAATGATATATTGTCTATATTTTATTATATGCTGCCTTGGGTTTCCTTTAGGAAGAATGGACGACAAAGAAATTATTGTAATAAATAAATAATCTGTAATTCTCTGATGGTTAATGTATCATCCAAATGTAAAGGAGTCTAACAAACAAATAAATATGAAGCTGGAAAAAGAGCCTATGATAGGGATCTCCAACTCCAGTCCTGGAGTGCCACAAACCAATCAGATTTTCATGATGTCCCTAATGAATATGCATGAGATAAATCTGAATACAATGCAAATATATCTCTTACATATTCATTAGGGACATCATGAAAACACTAGTTTGTCGCCCTCCGGGACTGGAGTTGGAGACCTCTGCTTTATTGCCTATCAGTTGCCTCTCCCTACGATCTCTTTCTAGTTTACAAAGACAGTATATGTGCCTATGCACCTCTATAAAATTACTCCACTGAAAGAAGGCTCAAACTGTATCTTTATTCCATACTCTGAGGTGAATGTAGTTATGTGCCTATATGTGCCATGTAAACCACTTTGATTTATTGACAGGGGGGTATATAGAACCATATAAATAAATGAATGTGCCAATAAAAATCTGTACATATATGTGCATTTTAGAAGACAAGCTAATCCTACCTCCACTCTTTATTCCCTACCCCTAGGCACATCATCTATTCATATAATGTGTACAGTCAGCCATTTTGATTTTACTGCATGTACTTTTATGTATTTGTCCCTGGCAATTTTATAGGAATCTTTTTGAGCACATAAAACGCTG
This sequence comes from Ichthyophis bannanicus, assembly GCA_033557465.1. Lineage (NCBI taxonomy): Eukaryota > Metazoa > Chordata > Amphibia > Gymnophiona > Ichthyophiidae > Ichthyophis > Ichthyophis bannanicus. Next base: position 725,274,654 of record CM066032.1, read on the forward strand.
TTCTGCATGCTCAAGTTCCATATAAAATAACCACTAATATGAGTAAATCTGACTGTGAACTACTATTTTACATATTAAAAGCGGTTGTGGCTCATTCCCACTGGCATCAATAATACAATGCTTTAGGCCTTGTTGTTTGTCCAGACAGGCTTTATGGGGCTCTTGTCAATGGAGGTTAGGGCCTTAGGGTTGGTGGTAGGCCTTTGAATGTTTAGGTGGATGATGGTTATAATGGAGACTGTTATGATTTCAATTTGAATGTTGCTTTTAAGGATGCTTTCATTGGTTAACCATATTTGGAGTGAAAGTTAGTGGGTGCTACTAGGGTTTATAAGTGTGCCCCTGCACAGATGGCATTACAGTTTTGTTTGTGCTTGGCACCACCTTCTTCCCCCTTTTGTTTTGTTTATCTATTTGTACTTCTTTCAGTATTGTTACTTATTTATTTATTACTTATTTATTTATTTATTTAAAAGGATTTATAGCCCAGTCAATCGCCGAGATGGGTAAAAAAAAAAAAAAAATATATATATATATATATATACACAATACATTATAACATACTAATAGATTCATGCAAAATAAAATTAAATACAAAAAAATCAATATAATCTAACAACAAAAAAATAAAATAAAACAAAAGACTACCATTTGAAAGTGCAGGCTGAATCATGAATATCTCACCACAAACATAAGTGCCCAAGCATCTCACTTGTCTATCAAACAAATCTAGGGGTTGGTGTTCTTTTGTCATAGCTTGGTTTTATTTTTGGGGATAGCTATCCCCAGGTGGCCTGTCAGTCAGAATAGATCCTAATAATGATATAGCTGGGGTGTGGCAAGCATCAAGCCTTGGTGATAGGTCCCATCTAGTAATATGGCAGAGACATTGTCTGTGAGAGATGGTCAGTCTGCTCCAGGATGGTTAGAACCTATGATGACCATTCTAGTTAGTAATATGGCAGGATAGGGATGCCTCCTTTACTTGAGGCAATTTATTGGGGGAGGGAGTGGGTGGAGATGAAAAGGGTAGGGCTTGAGAGTTAATACCAAGGGCATGCCACAGTTCCAGATGCTCATATTACTGTCTACCACGGTGTGGAATTTAAGTACTGTAGCTTGTCTTTCTGATTAAGAATGAAAACAAAATGTCTTATGTAATGCTGATTGACTTGGGAATGTATTTTTAGAGGCGTTCTGCTTGGCTGAGGTTTGCGTCCTTCAGGCTCAAAAGAAATATAAATGTATTTGTATGCCCAAGAGCAAACCATAAAACATTTTTGAGCTGAGAACTGACCAGGTGTATCTCATGTCCCCATTAAAGTGACTAGACTAGATATATTGAAAAGTGATATAAAATGGGGGAAGTATCTCCAGATAGTTTGGAATGAAGGCTTATGGCTCCAGATCCCAGCCCAGGTTCTGAAAGAATGAGGAGGAAACAGCTGAGTCAAAAAAAGAGGCATTCTTATGGATATGGTTAGGTCAGAGTAACACAGCACATGCATGTTCCATTTAAAAAACACATGTATACTATTTTCTTCTGATCAACCATCTCCCCAAATAGCAGTTCACGGATAAACAGCCAACTTATCATTTACAAGACCCTGGTCAAACGTTGGTGGATGAGCCTCCTCCTAGACCTAAGATTTAACAAACCAGCAAAAAATGCTTTCCATATGATTATTGGATTATTTTTTACATATCATATTAACAATGTTTTATTATGTGCTCTCTGCCCTGTTATAAAGGGGGCCTGAGATAGCTGTCCATTGCCTGCACAGACATTTTTAACATATGCACTTTCTATTTTTCAAAGATCAAGAATGAGAGCAGTTTCTTATTGAAAAATTGCACAAGGTAGATATACTGAGAGGGCCTATATCATTTGTATCTGTGCAAGCTATTTGAAATTTGAGCACTTAAATTATGTGAAATGCAAAATATCCAAGAAGGCTGGGCTGGGCTCTGCTATGCTCCAAGCCCTGTTGCTGAGGATCTGCAATTTCTTTTCCTTTGCTCCAGTTTTCTATATGTAAACTCAAGGAGAAAGTGTGTGGAGGCTCCCCATTACTTTGCTGAAACATTGCCAGCTTCAGAAACCTTGCTAACAGAGCTCTTATGGCATCAGTGGGGTCCATTGTCGGTGTCAGGCTTTAGACATCCATCTATATAAAAGCAAAATGAGAGGCAAAACACAAACTGTATACCCACCGGCATGTAAGCAGTCAACTTAATTTCAAAAATACTAAATAAATAAGCAAACAGATAAGGTATATAAAAAATAAAAATAAAAACTTTAGTGTACAAATAAGGTTAGAAACCATATCAATAAATACAATGAAAGCCGTGCCATTGACTCTTGGTGAACCAGCAATCCCTGGGTTTTCTTGGCAAGGTGTGACCAGAAATAGATTGCCAGGTCTTTCTTCTGAGGCAATAGAAGGTAAAGTAACTTGCCCACCAGTGGGAACTGAACCCTGGTCTCTTAGGACCAGGCTACTCCTTCACTCTGCTAACTAGAAATCTAAAGCAAATTACAAATAAAAAGCGAAAATGCACATGTTTCAGCAATTGACTGCATCATGGGGTATATATACAATCAAATAAATTTAAATTCTAGATCATGTTAAGGATATGGATATATCAACTCAAGAAATGTTGTTGTAGTTGTTAAGTGCCGTTGAGTCAGAGTCGACTCATGGCAACCCTCTGGATAACTATCCTAAATTGTGTTCAGTCTTGAGTCAGGTGGCTCTTTGTTGACAAACTGGTACCCGTAGCTGCTGTTATTGTATCGATCCATCTCATTGCTGGCCTTCCTCTTTTGCGTTTACCTTCTATCTTGCCAAGCATGATGTCTTTCTCTAATGATCTCTCTCTTTGCATAATGTGTCCAAAGTATGAAAGTCAAAGTCTTGTCATCTGAGCTTCTAAAAAAAGCTTAGGTTTGATCTCCTCTAGTACCGACTGGAGGAATTTGTTTTGTTGTAACTATCCATTGGGTTTTCATGGCAAGATACAGAAGTAGATTGCCGGGTCTTTCTTCCGCGCAGTTTAAGTTTGGTGTTGTTGCCGTTGTCACAGAAATGTGATCCTCCGCCGTCAACACTATCCCATTCTGCTGCTGCCCAGATGGGTGGTTTGTCTTGGTCTGGCACCTCAGCTGAGACCTGTCCATCTTGGGAGACCCTGCCAGTAGTTAAACTACCGATAGTTTAGCTCTCAGCATCACTGATGCACACAAGCCCTCACAGCACGACAAGCTGCAAACCAAGAAATGTTAATACCTTAACATGAAACTCAATAGAAAAAACAAAGCTTAGAGCAATCAACAAATCTCATATAGATTATTGCTCTCTTTTAGATGTGAAATTAAAGAATTGTATATGCAAAATGTTTCTTTTGAAATATGTTTAAAATGGACGTTGAATATTTTGAACAAATACAGTTGACCTCTATCTTTTGTCATATTAGAATCTGTCACAGACTGCTGGGGTGATTAATCAAAAGTGCCATATGGCTCAAAATTGAAACATATGTAGTTATCATTAGTCTAAAAAGAAATCTTGTATCCATTAAAATAATACAACCAAACCTTGCACATTCATAAAGTCTCTATTTACATTTAATCACTGTGTATTTGCCATGAAAGAGAAACACAATTTTAAAGATTAATACGAGAAAAAAATATCCCTGACAATAGACTTCAAAAATGGTAATTATTGAATTATTCTCCATTAGACTGTCCAAATCAAACCCAATAATCTTTTTATATCCAGGCACTAAGAAGAGAAAAGGCCAAAGTGAACTAGGGTAGCCATTTAAAACCTTACTTATTATGTCACAAATAATTGGCAGTGCAATCGCAGGCAGAGCTGTATTTAATGATATATTGTGCAGATGAACCTTTTAAACCATACCAGCAAAACAGTGCCAATCAAAAGAAGCATAATACAAATAAAAGCCGTGGAGTATGATTCCACAACATGTATGTTTGGTCAACGGGCACGTACAAATGGAGGATGGAGCCAAAATAGACTGGATTTCACAACCGCGGGTGTAGACGCACCCGTGATGCTGGAATCAGGTACATAGATGGAAATGCACTCACCGTATTCAGCAACGGTAAACGTATCCAGTCTTTCCCATCTCTATGCTGCCATGCCTCCACCGTAAAAATGCGCACCCCCAATCTGCTGTGCTCTCTGACAGCGTTGTGCACATGGCAACCACACAGTATAGCTGATGGAACAGCAGTGCAGCAGCGATACAGACCAGAGATGATCCGCTGTTGCATGCCCCATGCAACCCTGAAACCGCTAACACACACACTGAAAGCATGACCTGGCAAGATGCTACCATGTACTTATCAACACCTATTGGAATAACAGCCAGGCATGGCAACCCCGGACTACCACTCTGTGTTTCACCTCCAAAGAACGTGCCATCCTATCATCACCGACGTTCCCTCCAGGCATCAATTGGCCCAACATGCAGCACATTGGATCTGTCCACAGTGCCCGATGAAACACTCATGCTCATCTACATCTGTCACTGGTGAGTTTTCATCATGTTCCATTCCTGTCCATCCTTGCTGCACTCTGTTCTATGTGACTGTATCCTGGGGGCCAACAGCCTGCCAACACGCCTCCTTGAGACAAACATTGCACAGCATGTCAGCACTATGGGACTCATTGAGCAGATGAGCAGGAAATAATCTAAGTTCTGCCCTTATTCCATGTTCCTGCAGGAATAACCTGTATGATGGGGAGTCACACGGTGAACGTACACAGGCCGCTCATGAATGTGCTGTGAACATCCCAGCCGCTGACCATGACCCCACTCCACCCCCTTCTGCCCAAATTCTGCAATCCCCGCACAGCCGCCATGTATGTGCAGGGTGCGACGGATGCAGAATACGGTCCAGGACGTGTTCACTAGTATGACATCCAATGGCCCTATTCGCTTACTGGAATGACCTCCTTAGGGGATAATTACTAAGCTGCGGTAAAATCTGACATTTTAACACAGTTTAGTTTACCACAGGAATCACTAATCTGTAGTAACTCAGTACTGTAGGTTAGTGACTCCCACAGTAAAGGAATAATGCAGCTTGTGGTGATCATCACAAGCTACAGTATTCCAAGGAAAAGATAATAAAAACATAGAAACGCAGAAAAAGACCACATAGCCTTTCTACAGTAGTCTGCCCTTCCATATCAACTACAATAATCTCCTTTTTTTCTTTAGAGATCATTTTTGCTTGCCCCATGTTTTTTTAAATTCAGATAGAGGCCCAATGAGTGCTGTGCATCCCTGGGCTGTCCAGATCTCCGGGCGGCCTGGGGATGCACCAGATTCTGCTCCCATGGAGGTTAGACACCCCTTGGGAGCAGAATCACAGTATAAAGCTGGAACATCTAGGACACACCGCAATTCAGGCACTCTGGATGTCCCGGCACTTACCCGGCTAGCCCGGCCTGATTCCTGCATAGAGCGGTGGTAGCATGGCATCTTGTTGCCATGACACCACGGCTCTATGCAGGAGCTGTGATTGCTGGCTGAACCCAGAAATTTCCTTTTCCCCCAGTCCAACCCCTGTTCAGGCCTTCCATGGCCAGGGTTGGGCCGCACGGATCCCACTGGACTCCTTCATCTCCCTTTGGCACCCTGGCTCCGGCATCCCCCAATGTCCAGGGGGACTTATTCCATCTCTGAGGTGGAATAACTCCCCGTTTACATGGTCAACCCCAGACATACAGGGTCAACCTCGGAATCGGCCCTGTACATTCGGGGTCATGATGCCACCCACTGCCTGCCCTTGGTCCTCCCTCAGCCTGCCCCCCTCCCACCCACTATCAGAGTTCCCTGCACAACTACATGCAGGGAGCTCTGGTCCCACCTGCATGATCCAGGCATTTAGCAGGTCTGGATGCCCAGATCGGACATCCAGATCCACTATATATGGGTCAGAATGAGGGCCATGCTGTCTTCATCTCTACCACATCCACTGGGAGACTATCCCATGCATCTTTCCATAAAGGAATATTTCCACGTATTTCTCCTGAGTCTGTTTCCCTTTCACCCTCATCTTATGTCCCCTCATAGTAGAGCTTTCTTTCAATCAAAAGAGACTCTCCTCCTGTGCATTTATGCCACAAAGGTATTCAAATGTCTCTATTATATCTCCTTTAACCAACCTTTCCTCTAAATTATATATATTAAGATCTCCAAGTCTGTCTTCATATGCTTTCTAATGAAGACCACTAACCATTATAGTAGCCACCCTCTGCACCAACTCCAATCTATTTAAATCCCTTTGAAGGTGTGGTCTCCAGAATGGCACGCAATACTCCAAATGAGGATGCACCAGAGACTAATATCAACTCATTTTTTCTGCTGGCCATTCCAGTCCTTATGCATCCAATCATCCTTCTGGCTTTTGCCGTTGCCTTTTCTACCTGTTTAGCTACTTTAAGATCATCAGACACAATCACGCCCAGGTCCTGCTCTTCTTTTGTGGACAGAAGTACTTCACCCCAACACAGTACTGCTCCCATGGATTTTTTCAGCCCAAATGCATGACCCTGTATTTTTTAGCATTAAATATCAGCTGCTAAATTCTAGCCCCTTCTTCAAGTTTAGCTAGATCCCTCCTCATGTTATCTATACCTTCCTGGGTGTCTACTCTATTGTAGATTTTGATATCATCCACAAACCGGCAAACCTTACCTGACAGCCCTTAGGCAATATCACTAACAAAGATGTCAAAAAGAACCGGACCAAGGACAGATCCCTGCAGCACATCAGTGGTAACATCTTTCTTCTCAGAGTGAGTTCCATTTACCTGTACCCTTTTTCACCTCCCACTCAACCAGTTTCTAAACCAATCAGAAACTTTAGGGTCCATCCTTAGAGTGCTCAAGTTGTTTTTGTCACCTTTGTGGAACAGTGTCAAAGACTTTACTGAAATCTAAGTACACCACATCTAGGGCTCTCCCTCAGTCCAACTCCCTGGTCACCCAGCCAAAGAAATTGATCAGATTTGTCTGACAAGTCCTGCCTTTGGTAAGTCCATGCTGCCTCGGATCCTGTAATCCGCTAGACTCCTGAAACCTCATTATTCTCTCTTTTATCAGCATTTCCAATAAATCTCTCATCACAGAGGTTAGACTAACCAGCCTATAGTTTTCAAACTCATCTTTACTTCCACTTCTGTGTAAAGGGACCACATCTGCCTTTCTCCAGTCCTCTGGCACCACTCCCAACTCCAAAGAAGTATTGAAAAGATCAATCAATGTAGCCGCTAGAAGTTCCCCAAGTTGCTTCAGTATCTCATCCAGTCCCATTGCTTTGTGTACTTTTAGTTTAGATAATTCCTCACGAGCACAGTCTTCTGAAAATCGTTTGAGTTCCCTGTCACTTCTGTTCATATTTGTGAGTGTTTTCTGAGGTCCTGCTCCTGGCCCTTCATCTGTGAATTCAGAACAGAGATATTTGTTAAGCAATTCTGCTTTATCTTCATCAGCTTCTACATATTCCTCCCCTTCACCCTTGAGTCTGACAATACCACTTTTGCCCTTCTTCCTCTCACTAACATGTCTAAAAAATGTCTTATCCCCGCATTTTATTGCATTGGCTATTATTTCTTCTTTTTGTATCTTTGCTTTCCTGACTACTTTGCTAGCTTCTTTAACTTTTTCCAAATATAGATGTCTGTCTTCCTCTCTCTCTGATTTCTTGTATTTCCTGAAGTCCTCCCTCTTTTTCTTCATCTTTTCAGCTACTTCTTTTGAGAACCATAGTGGCCTCCTTTCCTTTTATATCTATTTATCTTTCTAATAAAAAGGTTTGTTGCCCTTAAAATATCCCCTTTAGGTTTTGACCACTGTTTTTGTACATCCCTCATCTTACATAGTAACATAGTATATGATGACAGATAAATACCAGTGTGGTCCATCTAGTCTGCCCAGCAAGGCAGCAAGAGTAGGTGCACCTGCTGTTCCCATCCCACTAACAACTCCGTATTGTCCCATTTTGTCAAAGTTAGTTTTCCTAGTCTAAGACCCTCTCTTTTGAATGGATTTTATCAGCCCTAAGTCCTAATACTGAACCACACCATCTGGTGATCTCTGGATGCAAGATGATTCCCATTACAATGTCAGAAACACTTTCCCTATTGGTAAGCACCAAGTCCAGTATGGCCCCTTCACATGTGGGTTCTGTTACCAGTTGCCTTAATAATTCTTCCTGTCAAGAATCCAGGATCTTCTTACTTTTAGATGACACCACAGCAGGAATGTGCCAATTAACATCCGGCATAATGACATCACCTATCAGTAGCAGTTCTCCTTTCATGGCACTACTGTGTATGTCTTCTATTAAATCTTTGTCCACTTCTTCTCCCTGTGAGGGGGATCTGAATATCACTCCAATGCAAATGGATTTCCCTTTCTTTCTTTCTAGTTTAACCACAGTTCTTCCTCTCTCCCTTCTAAGCCCTGTAATTCTACAGCTTTAATATTATTTTTTACATTCAGTGCCACTCCTCCACCCCTTCTTCCTACCCTGTCCTTCCTGAATAAAGTATAGCCCAGTATAATTACATCTCAGTCTTGGTTGTCCATGAACCATGTCTCCGTAACTGCTACTAAATCCAGTTCAGCCTAATCCATTAAAGTCACAATATCTGGGATCCTATTTCCCATGCTGCAGGCATTTATATATGCCACTTTCCAGATTACCCATTTCTACAGAAATATTAGTGTTTCACTTACCTGGGGGCTTTCTTTACCCCTCCCCAATCAATCTAGACTAAAGCCCTCTTCAGTAGATTAGCCAGTCTGCTGCTGAAGATGCTCCAACCTTTCTTGGACAGATGGAAACCATCTCTGCTCTGCAGCCCTTGGAATATCAGCCTATGATCCAGGAAACCAAAATGCTCTTGATGACATCATCCACGCATCTATGCATTCATCTCCATGATGTGAGCTTCTCTGCCTCAACCTTTACCCTCAATAGGGAGGATTAAAGAGAACACCACCTGTGCACACATCTGCTTCACCCTCGGTCCCAGAGTCAAGAAGTCACTGTTGATATGTTCAGAGGGATACCTAGCAGCATCATTTGTGCCAACAAAGATGAGCAACATCGGATAATAGTCAGTAGGCTTGATGAGTCTCAACAAACTCTCCATAACATCATGGATTTTGGCACCTGGCAGAGAGCACACCTCTCTGGACATCAAGTCTGGCCAGCAGATGGATGCCTCAGTACCCCTCAGAAGAGAGTCATCAACCACCACTACCCTTCACTTCCTTGTGGTCATTGATTCTGCAACTTTGGGGTGCTTGAGCTCTAGGTCTTCCCTTGCTTTCACCTTCTCCGCTTCCAGGGCTGCATACCGGTTTTTCAATTCAAGGGCTAGAGGAGTTGGAGTACTGATTCTTCAGGCTTTGGTAACTCATGTCCAACTTTCTTTATTCTGTAGCCTCCCATCTTCACCTCTGTCAGAGAACTTGGATGTTTCAAGAAACATCTTATCAATATACTTCTCACTAGCTTAAAGGCTTCTCAGCCTCACCATCTCTTCTCTGAGCTCCTCCACTTGGTTCCTGAGAACGTTAGCATGCAGGCATCCTGCACATGGAACTGGTCTTTCGACTGGCATTGGGATCTCTGTCTGTACAAGGCAGAAGCTGCAACGGGGACAACATCTTTGGTAATATGATTTTTCCCAGCCATTGTTTAGTTGGTGGAGCATTGGTACCTGTTGAAGTAAAAGAGAGAGATCTACCAAAGTTCCTACCAGTTCCTCAGCTGTCCTTTAAGATAAAAGAAGTTTAAAGTGTATTCTAACAGCTCTGCTAAATGTCCCTGTGTGTAGATAATTAGTGAGTTGTCCTATAAAGCAAGAATACTCATATGGGGTTGGTTGGAGCTGGGTGGGTAGGGAGGGAGGGATCTAAGAAGTGATGAGGTCAATGGCTTCAAAGAGCTAGCTGTGAATGGGTAGCTGGAACAAAACAACTATGAATTCCAACTGACAGAGCTTTCCAAACACCACAAAAAATTCTCTCTTTCCCCCCTAATGTCAGCTCAAAGCTGGTATAATTTTTCCTGGCCAGAAACATTGGGCTGCTAATACACAGCTGTGAACTCTCAGGTGCTAGGTTCTGCCCACATAGTTGTATGTGCATATGCCTTCATTGTATTATGTATTGTTACTATTTGTAAGTTAGGGCAAGCAGCTTCATGCTTGTTTGTAATCTTTACGCCTGTAAGTTTAATAGGTGAATGTGACCCACTCCCTCCTTAATACCTGCCTGGCTTCATGCCTTACTACAAGGAATAATCTGCAATCCCATTGGGCTCTTCCAGCTCCCCCTGGCCTTTTGGGTAATTTCCCTGCACCCCTCCCTTCAGTGCAGAATTTGTATTTTGGGGAAGGGAGCAAAGCTCTACAACCCTCCCTTTTTCTTTATTTCCTCCCCTTGGATTTTGCCAAATTCACACCCACAACAACAAATTCTCTCCCAATGCAAATTCATTTGTATCCATCTATATTTTATATGTCCTGTTTCACCATTTCTGTAACATTTCAGCCTGTTCCAGTTTGTTTCCAGTGATTCAGAAAACTCCGTAATACATCCTCAGCCTTCACAGTAAGTTCTACAATTTTACTTGCTACAATAAACGGTTGTAAGAAGCCGGGTCTCTTTTCGAATGTGAATTGGTTTAGCTGCCTGCGTAGTATTGTATCAAGAAACACAGAACAGCTAGCCCCTTCTGTTTGGCTTCTATCCCAAGAACACCAGGACCAAAAAGTATCTCCCCAGTGCTCATAATCCAGATTCCCAGTATCTAGTATCACTTACTCCAAAATGACTTTTCAGCCTGGAAGTTGCTACTCCAAAGGCTCTGGAAGGAGGGGCAGCATGTTCCTCCTTCTTTGGATGTACCAGTTTAAAATGACGCTAGATGACCAATGTTCCCTTTAAGCAGCTTGAAGCTGCACTGGAGTCCTCCACCAGCATTGCTGCCAGTGTGTGTGTGAGTGGGGGGGGGGGGGGGGGTGCAAAGCGATCGTGCTTAGGATCCATTGTCATAGACAGGTCCAGAGCCACATAGCAGCAAAGAAAAGAGCAAGAATACCTTTGGACCCACATACCATAAGTCCATTTTAAATGTAAAATTGGTGGAGGACTCCAGCGCAACTTCAAGCTGCTTAGAGGGAACATTGGTCATTTAGTGTCATTTTAAACTGGTACATCCAAGGCAGGAGGAACATGCTGCCTTTCCTTCCAGAGCCTTTGGAGTAGCAGCTTCCAGGGTGAAAAATCATTTTGGAGTAGGCGATTGCGTTTCACCTCCCCCCACTAGCAGGAATGCTGGCGGAGGATTGCAGCACAACTTCAAGCCGCTTAGAGGGAACATTTTAGATGGCCCAGTGTTGCGTTTTGCTATCATTAAAGTAAGCATTCCGGGACATGTTTGGGCCAGGAAGAAAAGTACATGCATATAATCAAGTTTCTCCCTCTGAAACCCCAACCCCCTGAATTACAGAGGCAAAATAGGCAGATATGGTTGTACTCATCTGCTTTTAGCCAGTTTTCAAAGAAAAACTTATAATCAGCAGCAGTGGCTAGGCAAAACAAAATGCCTAGCTGCTGCCACTCCTTTAATTAAAACCAGATATTCAGCAGTGGAAGATATCGGGTTTCTGCAGCTGAATATCCAGGGACTGTTATCTAGTTAGGAGACAGATATTCAGTACAAAGCAGTTAAAGTTAGGACAGCCATTCACCTTTCCTAACTTAAACCACTTAAGCTATCCGGTTAGAGACTGAATATGGCTATGAAGCAGACACTGCCTCCACTCCGCGCACAGACCTCCCCATTTTAACCAGACATTTTATCAGCGGTCTGTGGGGATATTTAGCGGCACTGAATATCATGGTGAGCACATTTTAGCTGGTTAGTAGATCTGCAAACCGGCTAAAAGGCTTTTGAATATCCTGCCTATCTGTGTAATTTTACTTTTTAAATGGGCTCATGGTATGCGGGTCCAAAGGTGTTCTTGCTCTTCACTGCTATGTGACTCTTTGAACATAGAAACATGGCCTCCTAATCTTGTAAACAAGAAGAAACCTTCTTATATCGTTTAATCCTAGTGAGGGCATTCATGAAGCTGTGGTAGCATTTTGATGTGAAAATGTGTATTATTTTGCCAGTGGGACCTATTCACTAATAATGCATGGGTGTTTGTGGTAAAACACTACCACAACTTCATGGATCAACTTCGTAATTTGTGTAGCTTTTTATCCAAGAAGGACCCAACATGTTTTACAACTTAAAGCATTTCATGAAAATCAACACTGCCTCCCATCTTAGAGAACGCCTGCTTGGGGGTTTCAGGGGCAGCAGAACATCTTTTTGTTTGGAGGGGTCCAAGAAACCAATCTCCAGCACAGTCTCAAAGCTCTCTATTTGCTAATGCTGCGTTGAGCAAAGGATTGGTGGGGCCATGCCTCCTGTAACCCCCCCCCCCCCCCCCCATTCTGTTGTCTATGTGGTGCTTTGGTAACTGATGTGCATTATATGCTTCAAACTGAGTCAATCTGAGCCTGGCAGGACGGGATAAGGTTACTTACCCAAGAAAAACAGGGGAGTTGGTGAGAGGCAAAAGAGGAGGGCCTCTAGGAAGCACAATGAGATTCTGCTCAGACAGAGGCGTGTATGTGCTGTTTATGAAAGTACAAGGAAATCAATGTGATAGGAAAGCAACATTTTCCAATTTAAGCTAGTTATAGTCACAGTTTCTCATCTTAACTCCAGAAGTATAATACATGAAGTTCTGCCATTTAGAAATATAGATACCAAGCATTTTTCCCCTAGAGACAAAATGGGGAAAACCATTCAGTACATCTGGCTTTTAATTTGCAAAGCTTCTCTTTCTAACAGCAGTGTGATGATTCACGAATTACTTGCAATCACAGCTCTGGGGACAATGAGAGTGCAGGTATTGGCCCTGACTTCTTTTGAACTGACGGTAATACTGAATATTAATTTTTCTGTGACATTTAAACAGTTGGTTAAACATATTAATGCATAATTTAAAAATCAGTTTATACTGTTTATACATAGCTATCCACTTTTTTCTGGGCAAGATGTAGAATATTATTTTCTAAACTTGGACTACAAAGCCAATTTTGCAGTATGAATTTATTGTCACTTCAGTTTATCCTGGATAACATTACATTTGATACGGGCCGACAGCTAATGTGCATTTATCAATGGAATCCCATGAGAAGTTCTAGTGAGGGGAATGTGTCCTTATTAGCCAGCGCTGCCAATCACCTGTAGACATGCAAAGCGTTTAAGTAGTTGGCACTGGCCATTGCTCAGGATACATTAAACAACATTGATGATATTCATGAATTTCTGTGTCTATGTGGTGAGCAGTGAAAGATGAATATTTACTGGCGGGCATTAATCAGGAAGATCTCATGAATTACTGTATAGTAAGGCACTTCAGTACAATGTAACCAGGCCTCATCGCTGCTTTTAGGAAAATGTAGATGAGCACAGCATCAAATTCTGAATCAAGTCAAAATTCCAGTAAATCTGGCAGTTCCCAAGAGCATCTTTCTTGCAAGGCTTCAACAACAATTAAGGGAAAAAAATACATGGCAAAGTACTTTTGGTACAGGGGTAGAACTTCTCATCATCAGGAACTAGTCAAATAAGTCCTGGTTTTACTCCTCTCCAGCCCCCCCCCCCCCCCTGTAGTTCTGATTTCCTTTGAAAAATTGGAACTATGAGGATATTTCATAAGAGTGTGTAGGCTGCATAAGTCCTTTATAATATCAGCCTGAGGGAGTTTATTGAATCTCCTCCTAGAAAGATCAATATCTAACAGAAAGAAAATAAAGTATGGAGGGTAAGGAACTAGAGAAAACCTGAGTCCCTTACATGGACCACTGCCACCCTGTGGCCCTATGATATATTGAAGACTTTAATTTATGGCTGTGGCATATCTCAGCTGTTGAAAGAACATTTCAAAATAGGTGATGCATTTAGAAACCATGCTGAAAAGAGTGAATGTGAATTAGTTGTTTAGTCCTTCAAAAAATATAAAGACTAGGGGACATGCAATGAAGTTACAAAGTAGTACATTTAAGACTAAGCAGAAAAAGTATTTTTACACTCAATGCATAATTAAACTCTGGAATTCATTGCCAGAGGATGTAGTAAAAGCTGGTAGTGGAGCTGGGTTTAAGAAAGGTTTAGACAAGTTCCTGGAGGGAACAACCAAAAACCATCATCAAAGCAGACTAGGAAAAATCCACTGCTTACCCCAAGGACAAGCAGCATGGAATCTGTCTAACTTTTCAGATTCTTCCACATACTTGTAACCTCAATTAGACATTGTTGGAAACAGGATACTGGGCTTGATGGACCATTGATCTCAACTGGTATGACAAATCTGATGGGGACGATATTCAGAGCAGATGATATTTAAACACCACGGCAGCTAAATGTGGCACTTAAATCCATGAGATTTTCAACGGCAGTATCTGGATAGGAGCTGCCACTGAATATCCAGCCTGGCAATGCTAACTGGTTAAGTACACCACTTATCCAGTTAACCCAATGTTCAGCCATGAGTTCTGTGAATAGCAGCTTAGGACAGCTTTTAGTTGCCTGCAAAGGTCCTGGCTGAATATCAAGCTAAGCAGATCAGTGCCAGCACAGACACACCTTCTCCCTGCCCACCGACTGCCCCCTGCATTAACCACATAGCGTCGGGGTGGCCAGTGGAGTTCTTCAGCAGCACTGTCTGGATCATGCAACTGACTAACCTGTTCAGCACCCTTAGCCGATCAGCTTCCCATTGACTAATTTAGAACTTTGAATATCAGGCCCTATGTTCTTATATACCTACCACAGAAACATATTACCGCTCTTCACAAGTCACTTCATTGGCTCCCTATCTGTTTCCGCATCCAGTTTAAAGTTCTCCTGCTGACCTATAAATGCATTCACTCTGCAGTTCCTCACTACCTTTCCTCGCTTCTCTCTCCCTACACCCCTCCCCGGGAACTCTGCTCTTCTGGCAAATCCCTTCTATCTGTGCCCTTCTCTTCTATTGTTAACCCCAGATTTCGTTCCTTTCACCTTGCTGTTCCTTATGCCTGGAAAGAACTACCTGAGTCTGTACGTCAGGCGCCTTCTCTGGCCCTTTTCAAATCCAGGCTGAAAACTCACCTCTTCACTGCCACTTTCAGATCTTGACTCACCTGATCTCCTTTGTGTTTCCTTACCATTCCCCTGTCTTGGCTAGACTGTAAGCTCTGATAAGCAAGGACTGTCTCTTATGTGTCTGTGCAGGGCTGTGTACACCTTGTAGTGCTACACAAATGCTCAGTAGTACTTGTAGTAGTAGTAGTAGCAGTATGATGGCAGAAAAGGCCATATGGTCTATATAATCTGCCCTTCCATATTAACCACTATAGTCCCCATTTTGCCTTTAGAGATCTTCTGTGTCTGTCTCCTGCTTTCTTGAATTCAGATATCATCCTCATCTCTACTACTTCACTGGGAGACTGTTCTGCACATCTACTACTCTTTCCATAAAGAAATATTTCTGCATATTACTCCTGAATCTGTCCCCTTTCGCCCCCATCCTATGCCCCCTCATTGCAGAGCTTACAGTACTTTCAATTGAAAAAGGCTCTCCTCCTGTGCATTTATGCCACAAAGGTATTTAAATGTCTCTATCTTATCTCCTCTATCCTGCTTTTCCTCTAAAGTATGCATATTGAGATTTTTAAGTCTGTCCCCATATGGGGGGTTATTCTGAGTATCGAATAGTGGGGATGGACAGCCCAACAGGACGTCCATTCCCACTATTCGTGGCTTCTCCTGTCCCCGAATAACTTCCCTGCCAGTTGTGCAGGGTAGTTAGACGAGGGCAGGGAATGGGTGGCCTGGGGGCAGAAAGTGGGCAGTCACCGGCCCTGGACATACAGGGCTGATTCTAATGTCGGCTCTGTGTGTCTGGGGCTGGCCAAATGTCCGGGGAAGTTATTCCACCTCCAAGGATGTTTTCTTTTTAAGCTGCTGGGGTGTGGATGGGGCGGGGGGGGGGGGGGGCAAGGGTTTATTCCCTGCAGACAGACCCTGGTCTTAGGAGGCTGGTTCAGGGGTTGGGCTGCGGATAAAAAACACTAACTGGGTGGTCGGCATCATGGCTTTTAAATGGAGCCACGGTGCCATGGCAATATGATGCCATAGAGCTGCGGCTCCATTTAAAGGTCCTGACTGAGTTAGCCGGGTGCACTCATGCACGTGCAGGCCAGACAGAATGGCGGTCCTGGCCTGCACATGCAGGACTGTTTGCGATTCTGATCCCGCGGAGCTAGACGTACCCCGTGGGATCAGAATCACGATCCCCTCTGTGCGTCTGGTTCAGACTGGTAGCACAGAGGAGATCTATGTCCGGGAAAGAATCGGGCCCATGGTTTATAACAAAGACCACTGACCATTTTGGTAGCCACCCTCTGCACTGACTCCATCCTGTTTATATCCTTTTGAAGGTGCGGTCTCCAGAATTGCACACAATACTCCAAATGAGTTTGCACCAGAGACTTATACAGAGGAATTATCACCTCCTTTCTTCTGCTGGCCATTCCTCTCCCTATGCACCCAAGCATCCTTCTGGCTTTCACCATCACCTTTTCTACCTGTTTAGCTACTTTAAGATCATCGGGACCTGCTCTTTTTTCATGGACTGAAGCATTTTACCCCTTATACTGTATCGCTTCCTTGGATTTCACGAGGTACATGCATGCACAGCGCCACAGCCTAGAAAAGCTCAAGGCAGAGTTTCTTGTTTTGCCAAAGATGACAGACTTTCAAACTGTGCAACACAGCTAAGTAAGCCGTCTTTTACACCTTTTCAAAGATCGGTTTCTGAGACGGCCTATAAATACATACCCAATGAAGTTGTGATGCACATTGTAACCTGTTGTTTCATACACTGGTCCGTTAGCTTAACGATTCTCAGTTAAGGGACTGTTAATTGCTACTCTAATGTTCCTGCTTGGAAGGTATGGCTGTCTCATTATCATATTCTGTGCGCTCCATTAACTAGATCTTGCAAGTGTACAGAATCCAATTAAATCTGTACATTCTGAATTCACCAATAAAAAGCTTGAAAAAATTAAAATGCTATTGACACTGTGGCATATATTTACCCTCATAAGGGTACTGTAATTGGTTTCTAAAGTAAAGCTTAATCTGGTATTTTCAAGTGCTTACAAATGATCAGAACACAAAAGTCCAGAAATGCAAGCGCTTAGCATGGAAGTTAAACACTTTTGAGTCAGTATTTAAGTATTGTGGCAAGCATTTGTCTAAAATGCCAGCCACATTGTTTAGATAATTCATGTATATTCAGCACTGCTATCCGGATAGAAAGCAATACTAAATATAAGTGGACAGTACCAGACACCACTATCTAGGTAACAGTGATATTCAGTCACTAGTCACATAGTCGAATGGTTAAAGTTAGGATAGATTTTTTTGTTGAGGGTTCTCGTGATGAGGTCAGCCTGAACAGATGCCTTTAGGTCGAGCTCTGCTCCTCGCCCTGAAAACCACTAAAAATGAGCAAACAGTGGTACCTCCAGGACACTGAAAAACCCAGCAGCCCTCTTGCACAGTGTGTCAGCGTTTTCCAGGGACTGTGTTGGTCCAGAGTCTGTGTGATGCCGATAAAAGCTGCCTAGATGCCCAGGGATTCAGGGAACGAAAGGGAGAAAGTAAGATGTGGCTGAGCAGTGCATGCTGGTGCTCACACTGCCCGATGAGGTGGTCTGAGAGATCACAAAGTACATCATGGTGGTCCTGGATGACAGACTCGCTTGGCTGCAGTCCTCCATCGATGACATCAAGAGCACTTTGGAGGCCCAGCTAGTACAGATGACTCATACTGAAGGCCACATAGAACAGCAGGAAGGATGCACGGAGAGCCTTGAGGCCCGGGTGGCAGCTCTGGAACACAGTAAGCAGGCCCTGATAAAAAAACTAGATAAACAAGAAAATCGAGGCAAGAAAAATAACATTTGTCTTGTGGGTCTGCCTGAGAGTATCAGAGAGAGCAAGCTCTGGGAGATCATTTATTCATTTATTTAGCTGCGTTTATATCCCTCTTTTCACCGGCTCAAAGCAGTTTAACAAAAAAAGGGGGAGGGGGGGACAGTACTCAATTTGACATAGAAAAGGGAGGGGGGCCGTCACCAAGAGGACCAACACTAATGATTCGAACAGAAAGTAACAAATTAGACAGTTGACATGAAGATCATGGAGCAGTGACTCCCATGGCAGTTGGTACTCTCAATAGCAGCAGATTGCATGGTGGTGAAACATGTGCATCGATTGGGTCCCCTGTGGAAGGAGGGGGGCCGGCCCCGGCCTGTAATAACAAGTGTTAAACAAGTGTTAAACTTTGCGGAGAAACACAAGTTCATGGGACTTTATTGAGGCAACTGGGACCTGGATTATAAAGACAGCAAGCTTCTGCTTTTTAATGACTATTTGGCTCAGATGGCAGAGAGCCGCTTAGCCATGGCACCCTACTGCTCTGATCTGGCCTTCTGTGTGGAATACGATTCGCACTACAGTTTCCAGCATTGGGTCCAGATGACCCATAACAACTGGACACAGTAGCTAGAGTCCATGAAAGCCCTCAAAGCATTTGTAGATGGACTACTCCATAGGAGCTGGTGGGCATAATCTCCTGAACTGTGTTTTGGTGCCCATGTTCATGTTTATTGTTCCTACTTAGGGGGGTGGCTGGCATCGCTGGGAAGCCAGAGAATCCCCAGAAATGGACTATGTTAATCAGTCTGGATTATTCAAAAGAGACTTCAACCATACCTGGAACAAGAACTACCTGAAGTGCAAGCAGTGTTCAGGAAAGGGCGAGGAACAAGAGACATCATTGCGGATGTGAGATGGATCCTTGAAAAGACTAAAGAATACCAAAAGGATATCTATTTGTGCTTTATCAACAATAGCAAGGCTTTTGACTGTGTAAACCATGAGAAACTCTGGGCCACATTAAGAAGCATGGGTATACCAGAACACCTGATCGTACTCTTGCACAATCTGTACATTAATCAAGAAGCAACAGTTCGAACGGAACAATGGTTATGGTTATGGTTAGGCATTTGATATACCGCCCTTTACTTATGCATCAGAGCGGTTTACATGTATATACTAACAGGTACTTTTATTCCCTTGTCCCCGAAGGGCTCACAATCTAAGTGTACCTGAGGCAATGGAGGGTTAAGTGGCTTGCCCAAGGCCACAAGGAGCAGCCATGGGACTAGAGACCTCAGTCCCTCCGGCCTGAGGTTACTTGTCCCCATGTGGGAATTGAACCCCTGGCCCTCCGGCCTGAGGTAACCTGTCCCAACCACTGAGCCACTCCTCCCTCCCCAACAGTTGGAACGGAACTCGTCCTCGACAAGACTGACCTTCACTTCCAACAAATTAGTGACACCAGCACAGCGCACCTCGACACAACCACAATAGCCAACAAGCACTGCTCCATCATCCTACTCTATAGAGCCCCATCAGCCTCCCCTGACGACCTCCCAACAATAATTGACCTCACTCTCAATGCCCAGAACCCACGCACACCGACATGGGTACTAGGGGATCTCAACCTTCCAGCCCTGCAAGACACCCAAGCATCAGTCTTTCGTGAAGCGCTCGAGGAGCTGGGTTACAAACAAATAGTCAACGAACCTACCCACGAGAAAGGAAGCATACTGGATCTGATATTTGCCCCACAGGCAGCCATCACCACAGACCACGTCCCTATGCTGTACATTACCGCAGTATCCTGGTCAGACCACAAACTTATCAACTTCCAAATACCCGTGCTATGCAACAACCAAAAGAACACAGTCGGTCTGAGCAGCACCATCAGAACACAGCCAAGAAGGTTCCAACCTTTCGATAAGGAAATTATTCTGCAGAAAACTGTCCCACTCCTCGCTTCAAAATCACTCAGCCTCAATGAACTGATCACTGACTGGAACAACAGCCTCAGCAGCATTGCACAACGCCCTCCATCAACCAAACCTTCAAGGAAATGAGCCAATGCAGTCTGGTACTCCATAGAGCTACGATCATCTCTCATCCACCTAAGGAAGCTTGAAAGATGCTGGCATCTATCCCATTCTGCAGAAGACCAGAGAGTATACAACCATCACCTGACAAAGCACCACGAAGCAATTACAGGGAAACTGAGACAATTCCACACGGACACCCTAAAGCGGTCATTGAATAAACCACACAACCTTTTTAGTCTGGTTAAGAACCTAACGAAAGAACCAGCTCATGACCAACCAAAAGAGATCCACCCTCAATAATTTGCAGATTACCTGCAATCAAAAATATGCCAGACCAACACGGCCGCAACACCCACCACTGGATACGAATCAACTTACCTAAATCCACTTACCATCTTCTCCACGTCATCCAAGAAGGGCATTGAAGACACCATCGCTGTGATCAATACCACCACAGCACAAACCGACCCTTGCCCTGCCTTCTGGATAAAAGAACTACGCTGCGAGCTTAGCCCATTCATAGCCAGGCTCATGGACATATCCTTCACATCAGGCTCCTTCCCCCAATGCCTCAAACATACATCTATTAGGCCTCTGCTGAAAAACAGTAAGCTCGATTCCCAGAAGGTAGACTCTTATAGACCTATAGCTAGCATACCTCTTCTAGCCAAGATCATCGAGAAAGAAGTCCAAGGACAAATACAAGACCACATCAAATCCACTTCGCCGCTAGATCCCTGCCAACACGGATTCAGGGAGTCCCATGGAGTGGAAACACTCCTCACTACCCTATACAACAGCATAATTACTGGAATCAACAACATACGCCAAGGGTACGTCCTCATCTTCTTGGACATAGCTGCTGCCTTTGACTCGGTAAGCCATGAGATTCTCCTGAGGCGTCTCAGGGAGAAGGGTATTCAAGATAAGGCACTAGAATGGTGCAAGTCATACCTATCCGACAGATGGCAGCATGTACGATCTGGAGCGTCTTCATCAAAACCTTTTCACCAGAGGCAGGGTGTTCCGCAAGGATCCTCCCTCTCCGCCCTGATGTTCAATATATGCATGCAGCCTATCTGTAACCTCATCAGATCATTCAACATCAAATGTCTAATATATGCAAATGACGTACTACTTTACATGCCTTTTGCAACAGAGCAACCGGACCTCTCTCCACTGACAGATTGCTTCAATGCAGTATCCGAATGGCTCCAAACCCAGAACCTTCGAATACAACACAAGAAAACAGAAGTCCTTTTCATTACAAGGAACCAAAACTTCAACCCACCTCCCCATCTAAAGGTTAAGATAGCAGAACTACAAACCAAAACCACAATGCAATACCTGGGTGTCACTCTAGACCAACACCTCGACATGAG